>CM060920.1:538108860-539397860 GCA_030737875.1 Allium sativum | reverse complement strand
CTCGTCACCTTATTCAACTCGCGATAGACCACACACAAACGAAGGGAACCATCTGCCTTAGTGGCAAACACAACTGGTGCTCTCCACTCGGAGACACTCCTTCTAATAAATCCCTTCTTCAAAAGATTGCTGACTTGCACCCCGAGCTCTCGCTGCTCCCTTGGTGCCATGCGACGAAGTGGCATCACTATAGGTCTGGCATCTTTCACTAAATCAATACGGAACTCAATCTCTCGGTGTGGTGGAAGTCCGGTCACCTCCTCGAAGACGTCCGGATACTGGCCAACCACGGGCACATCTGACAACTCATCCTGCGGGATGTCGAGGGAATTTACAAAACTAGCCATAACCCCATCACTAGGTAGGCTACCAAACACTACCCTCCGCCCATCATCCGCCCTCACTGTCACCAAAAAGCCCTCACAGTCTACCACCACCCCGTATCTTTGGAGCCAATCGACTCCCAATATAATGCCATACCCAGTAAAGCCCAAAACAAAGCAATCACATACAAACATACATCCATGACCCGATAAGACCAAATTCCTGCAAATCATACTAAGGCTAGTCGAACCACTAATCGGGTTCGTCACAACCAATGGTCTATCGACTATCTCGGGTTCCAGTCCCAACCTATCTACCAGGTCACTAGATATGAAGGAACGGTAAGCCCCAGTATCAAACAAAACTCGACCTGGTACATCATAAATAGAAAGCATACCTTGAATAACAACATTCTTTCCTTTCTCCGCCGCAGTTGGGGCATTCGACGAAGAAGGAACAGCATCAATAGCATATGCTTTCACAATCTGCTTCTCCTTAAGAGGTTGCGGACACTTATCCTTATGATGTCCCACTTGACCACAGTTGTAGCACTTCCTTTCCGCTGGCTTGGCTCGACATTCTTTAGCATAATGGCCCTTCTTATCACAGCTGAAGCACTCAACCTCCTTCTTGTTCTTTTTCTGGCCACCTTTAGATTGGTCCTGCTTCCTCTTATTCTGAGAGTTATTCTTGCCTCCACCGCCTGCTTGCGGCTTTGGCACTTCTGCAGATGCAGCCTCAGTCTTTGACTTAGGGTAAAGACTCTCTGATCTCAAAGCTTTCCCCACAATCGATTCAAAAGTCTCATCGATATGGTTGATAAGCCTTTCCCCCAAGTATCCATCCAAACCAGTAATGAACTTCTCATTCTTTTTCTCAGGAGTATCAGTAAGAGACAGTCCATACTTCGACAAGGCGTCGAACTCAGCAATATAATCAGAAACTGCCCTTCCGTTCTGCTTGAGTTCCAAGAACCTCTTGAACAACACTGACTTCTGGGCAGCTGGAATGAACTTCTCGCTAAAGCGAGCCTTGAACTGATCCTAAGTAACCTGATCTTCTGGAGTAGCTGTTCTAATGGCATTCCACCAATTCATCGCTCGCCCTTGCAGCTGACGAGACGCTAGCCTTCTCTTCATCGCATCCTCAAGACCCAAGTCATCGAAGATACGGTCACAGCTATCCATCCAGTCTTGAACATCTGTGACCGACTCCGTCCCGTGGAACGGCTTCCCACCAAGATTAGTGTAATCTTTGCACAACTTGGCGAAATCGACCCTGGGCGCCTGCACTACTGGGCCAATACCAACTCCGGGATTGGGAACTGCCCCTTGCACTTCTCTAAGCATATCTCTCATGAGGTTAGTAAACATCGCCCTCATGTCAGCAGCATTCCCCTGGTTGGTCCCTCTACCAGCACCCCTCGTGTCTCGGCTCATCGTCAATATGAAAAACGGAAACGATTAACGACCCCATAGTGGTGCTAATGCAGTGCGACTTCATTCTTATACTACCAATAGTATATATAAATATATATATAGCTTTTGAAAACCAAAGTAATTACAAATACGCGCTCTCATATACGTACTATCTCTCCCTGGTGTCTTTCCCTAGCTTAACTATGCAACCTAGAGCTCTGATACCAAGTGTGACGGCCCGCCCCGCAACAACCGACATTTACTCCAAAAGTGCGCTGTACACATGTCCAATTAGCACGGAACGGGTCGTCAGAAGGAAAAGGGAAGAAGGGAATGAACATACAAGGAACCTGTAGAATGTCTCACAGCGCATAGAACAAAATATAATAATAATATACTTGACATAAAACAGGAGAGACAGTGCATAAGTTGAAAACCAGAACTAAGCATCATAGCAGCGGAAATCCAAAATACAGCTTATTACAACTTTTCAAACTGTCTCAAAGCAAAAGTAAGATAAATGAGGTACACTACTAATGCCCAAGTAGCGACCACCAAAGACACAGGGAGAATGTGCACATATATATATATCATACGTGGAAGCCTCCTGCCCGCCTCCGAATCAGCTACTCGCGCATCACCAGCTAACCTGTCTCTAGTCTGCTCGTGTGAGCACCCAGAGTAATAAGAGGAGACATAAAACTCTGGGTCAGACATAAAGCCTGGTATGAGCGATAAGCATCTAAGTTGAACAATAACAGGTAGGCTAAAACATACCTGAACATGGACCTGCAACCAAAGAGTTAGCACTACATACTGTACAACACTCTAAGGTACCATACCAAACGGTGTAAAGATACGGAGGTGGGGGTGTGCATGTCATAATGATGGCAAACAATCAAACTTAGCATCCATCCTCACATCTCTCACTCAGTGCGTAAAGCATACGATATTCACCACTTCGATCACCCAACATACCTTGCTACGATCACTCTGCCCCATGAAGTCATAAATGGCTTCACTGCACTGATAACGTAGCCACTAATCCCTCGCTATGTCCACTTGCCCCATGAAGTTATTCACCCCATCTGCGCTGGCTCATAGCCTTACCAATCCTTACTATGTCCACTTGCCCCATGGAGTTGTTCACCCCATCTGCGCTGGCTCATAGTCTTACTATGCATCACCTTGCCCCTCAGGTCATAATGACCCTACTGCACTGATAACGTAGTCTTGCTACCATCACCTTGCCCCTCAGGTCATAATGACCCTACTGCACTGATAAGTAGCCATCCTTCATTTTTAGTGGTGAATCAAAGTTATGAATGTCGACAACTCCTTAGCACACGTCCCGCAGCAAAGCCCAACCATGAAGTGAACTCATCGGTTCCCAACTGGATCCTGAGCTCTAACTTCCTATATTGGGCTACCTTTGCATCTCGGGTTATTGGTTAATACTGGGTCGGGTCGGGTTCCTCCTCAAGCCATCGGTTCGGGTCGGGTATCCTTCACCGGTTCGGGTCAGGTCTTTTTCATCGGTTCGGGTCGGGTCTTCTTCATCGGTTCGGGTCGGGTCTTCTTCTGGTACGGTTCGGGTCGGGTGTTTCTCCTCGGGTCGGGTCGGGTGCCATCCCCCTCTAGTTTGTGCTTCCGCTCCGATCCGCCTCCTCATCCTTCACGTGCTCCAATCCGATCCATTTTCGTGCTTCCGCTCCGATCCGTCCTCCTTAATCCGATCCGATCCCAGTTCAGTTAGCGTGGCCTTCCTTTTTGCCAATTTTCTTAAGTGTCAGGCCCCGATCCGATCGAATCCCTTGCCCAGTTCAACATATCCGATCCGAGCCCCATATCTGATCCGATCCGAAACCTGCACTGTTTTCTGAAACTGTTCCAGCAAGTGTTTACGCCATTCGATGACGTTTTCGACCATTCTAACTATTGAAACCAATCACAAAGCATTTCATACAGTCATAGCAACATGCATAATCAACCACAAACATCAAAACATCAATATGATAGGTTAAAATGGATCAAACATACCCAAAATCCCACCTTTCCCCTTAAGCATGTTTAGGTGAAACTAATGATAGGATTAGCAAAACTTAACCAAATTAACCCAAATTCATATCAGAGGTCTAAAACATCATTTAGGAATTTATGAACATTTTTCTCGAATTTTATCATGCTTAAATTCGCTAATTAACACTAATTACCCTTAACTAGCCATAATTAGTGTAAAACTATGCAAATCACTCACCTTAGCCACAAACAAACTTAAGATCTGAAATAAATCTCTGATTTGATGTGAATCCCAATGCTAAACAGAAGCTCCAATGTTGCTTTGGTGTATATCTTCCTTGATTAGAGGTTGCTAAGCCAAATCCTTGACCAAAAGGTGATTTGGAGGTGATTTAGACGTTGGAGGCCATTTTTAGGGTTCCTTGGTGATAAGTGGAGGCTAGAAAACTGAAATGGAATGATCCTCTAACTCACTTCAGCCTTCCCATAACCCTAATCCCGAAATGAGTTATGGGCCTATTCACTAATCACCCTATTTGGCCCGGTTAAACAGTTTTTCACCTTCCAAACCTTATTTCAGCCATATCTCCCAAACGGTAAGTCCGTTTGGCTATTATGACCACTCTACGGAAAGGTAAACCATCAACCGAATCCAATGGAAGTGATTTCAGGTCAAAATTCCTTTCCAATCAAAAGTTATGTCCAAAACAGTACCAACTAGGGGCAAAATGGTCATTTAAAAATCGACAAAAATCATGAACATGGTAAATGACTCTAATGGATGTTTCCCAAAGTTACATGACCATATGACTTCATACGGGAAAGAAATAAATATTCTACGATCCTATGATGCGTAGAATACGGGTTGTTACATTCACTCCCATTTAAAAGTCCTCGCGGTTATGCGTGGGTGAATTACCTTAATCTCTATGTGCTTCCATTCTCACTTAAAAGACCTTTGGGTTGTGCATGGATGGAACTCATTAGAGGGGATAAAGTTAAGTTACTACTAACCCCATTTAAAAGACCTTTGGGCTATGTGTGGTTTGGAAGTGCTTAACACATTTTTGAGCATATTTAAAATCATTAAAATTCATATTCAAATATTCAATTTTTATTGAACTCTCCTTATTCTATAAAATCCATCGTAAATCCATTCATTCTGAAAGTGAAATTTGCTTCTGATTCGAAGAATATTATGATTTTTGTTTGATTAAATGAGATTTACGATATATTTTTCTCTTCATTTGAATTCATATTTCTAGTTTATATTCATCACTGTTTTAATTTCTGTTATTCTTTTGATGATTACAAAAGGGGGAGAATGGTCAAGATTTTGATGGATGAGTAAACATTTATAGAATATTTTGAAATTTGGTGTTTGATTAATTTATTTCAAAATTTTCAAATCTATGCATCAATAAGGGAAGCTTGGTTGTAGGGGGAGCATACAAATAGGGGGACTAATATACTTCACGTTTCAAACACATTCAAAATCTTTTGTTTGTTTGTCATCATCAAAAGGGGGAGATTGTTGTATATAATAGTGTTGTATACACAATTATATGATTTTTGTTTGATGATAACAACCAAATATATTTTATTATTAAATGTGTTTGTAAATGCACTGATATACTACACAACAGACAGGAATATAATATTTCTATTTAAATAAAATATAACTGTGCAGAAATTTAAACAATCACAGTATTTTATTTAAATAAAAATATTTTATTTCAACTTCAAAAAGTACATCTCTTATAACTCCACTATTTGACTTACTACATTTCATTCATTACAACTCTGTCACTCACTCTATACAACTACACTTATATTCACATATATAGACACTCTCATACATTGACATTGTTATTTTTCATTGTCTTCTGTCTTCTATCTTCTGTCTTCATAGCCTTCAGTCATCTCCTGTCTTCATACCTGTCACAAGAAACACACACACAGTAGACTGCAACAAAAATAAAATTCAAATACAAACAAAAGAAAATTTATTTTTAAATTTTATTTGCCTCAGAATTACGGTGTGTTTCTCATCATTTTTCTAGACTTGGTATATCAAGACAAGGGTGTAGCCAAAACATGTCAACAAGAAGAGCATGCATAGTACAAGTCGAAGTAGAATTTCATATATGAAGCAGACCAAGGTTCAGCAAACACAAATGGAAATGGGTACAACTACAGCTAACTGGCCAAGACTCGAGCATCAACAATAGACTGGATCTGACTAGATTCATAGGTTCAAAGCACAAGAATACATGAAGCATGGTGCTCACACATGAATAATAGATAGCAAACAAATCATGTAGCACTACTTGAGAGCATCAGATTAATGAATACAAGGTAACAGTAATGTGGTTTTTCCAACATGGTCAATGTTCAGCAACAATAAGTATAGCAGCAAGTTACAACTGCAACAATGGTCGAGCTCACATGTATACAGGAAGTGGCAAAAGTGTGAACATGGTGACTTTGCATGGTGCAACTAATTCAGAATTTACATAAGTTTTTTTTAACAACATGTGAATAACATCTAAGGCAGTGAGCAACTCAAGAAATACCAACAAATATGATCCAAGTGAAGATTTTAGTCAAAAAATCTCAAAGTGTTTCCAGAATTACAGGAATTGGATTAGCAAACACACTTTTCAGAAATTCCATATTTGGCAATTAAAATCAGTGAGCATCATGATCAGCATGTGTGAAATTGGTCCAGTGCATGTGAACCATATTATCAAAGCAAAGGTTCAGAAATGATCAAGAAAAGCATGTTCAACAATGATTCATACTTATGGATGTATAAAGTTCCTGAATAACTAACAGTTTGGTTTTCAGAAAAACACGAGAATGGAATTCAAGTGCAAAAACAATATGGCAAATAAATTCCAGAAAATCTGTTCACGTGTGTATTTCCAGTATTGGACAAATTGTTTTTGGAAATACCAAGTCCAGAAATCATGGATTAACTCAAAGTCAAGTTGAAAACGTAGTTCCAGAAAAACAGTTCAATGAAGACTAATTCGAAGTCCAGATTTTAAATCACACAAAAGTTTCCAGAAGTGTTTGAACAGTTCAAACATAACAAATTCAAGTCGTGGATCTCAAGCTCCAATATTTCAGCATATATATCATAACCAAGTCAAATTATTGAAATCAGAGATTCGAAGGGTTTGAAACCCCTATAAATACACACAATCATCATCGACATAACGAAAGGTGAAACTAGAGCAAAAATCAGGCATAAATAAACAAGAAAAAGGGCAAAAATTACATACGAAACTTCCTAGAGCAATCAACATCAGATCGAAATCCAGAAGCTTCAATTTGATCGAGCCATTATTGGAGGAAGATCAATTTCAGAAAAAACCTAGTAGCCGCCATCACCATAGAAGGAAAAAGCAATATAGAATAAAGGACGACCAGCCATGTTTTAAAAAGGAGCTAACTCCTAACTTAACAACTAGGGTTTTATTTCTTTTTTTACTTGTTTTAAATTTCAAGTTCTATCTCTTAGAGTCAATAACTACTAGTGTTTGTAGTTGAAAAAAGCACAACTTAACGGATCAAGTTGTGTCAAGATTTTGAGCGTAGGGTTTAAACAGTCGGGAGCGAAGGTCGCAAGTTTACAAGAGTCTGTAAGCGAAGAGAATGTTTATAATTCCTAGTAGAAACCTTGATTGCAGCAATAGGCACAGTTTTGCCGAAGCTGGGTATCTTCTATGTGTGATTTTCTTTCTGCAATTTTTCTGTGATATTTATTTAGTTTGCAATAAACCCTATTCACCCCCCGCTAGGGTTAATTTAGATCCTACATACAAGACCTAGGCAAACATCCAATGCCTCCTACTTTTACATGGACATCTTCAGAGGAAGGCACAAGTTCTGGAGCAACTGTTGGACGTGGTCGTGGGGAAATTGAGACTGAGGAATAGGATGTTCAAGACGAAGGGGACAAGGAAGAAGAAGGAAACAAAGAAATAGATTGGGATACAACTGAATCCGATTCTCCACCTTAGTAGTTCTTTTCATCTATGTTTTTTGGTATTATATTTTTACTTACGCAAGACTTAACTCAGCACTTGTACATAAATAGTGTTGTATTTCATTTTGGGTTTGTACGTATTAACTCTTAGGTACATAACTTGTTTGGCTATGTCTTGGTGTGTATTGTATGCTACAATCCTCGTGCATTGGATGCTTAAGTTATGGTATTTGTATGATATCTACTCCTTTTTGTCGATGACAAAGGGGGAGAAAAATGTTACTAACAATATGCTTTGCAGATTTGTTTAATATATATTTCAGGGGGAGTACATATTCAGGGGGAGTTAGAAACACTTTTAGAGCATGTTGTCTTCAATCAAAAAGGGGGAGAATTTTGAATCAAGGAATTCATGGCATTTTGATTAACGACAAGGAGAAGTTTCAAGATCGACAAAAAGAAGAGATTCAATGGTATTGAAAGTTAGAGGTTGAATATTTAGTAATTTATTTGTGTTAAAAATGTTAAAATCTATCCTCAAATAATCATATACCTCAGTAGTTTGAATATATATATATATATGTAAATATATGAATGCACATTCTTTGTGCATAATGCCAGAAACCGGTCGACCGGTTTCAATACGTGCGGTCGACCGTTTCTGGGCAGAAATGCACAATGAACATGCACACATGTATATAATGTATATATATTCAAATACCAGTCTACTGGTTATTTTTTACCTGTCGAATGGTCTTCGAACTGAAAGCAACTCTTCGTACAGACATCTTCATTCATCAATGGTTGCTTCCTTTTCCTTTCATCAAAAATCATTTCTATTCAATACTTCTCTTCACCAATGTTTGCAACTCTTTATCCTCTATAAATACAATATGAAATCATCAATTCCAAATAACTAATTGTTTTTATCTATTCTATCTATTGCTGATTTCATTCTTGATCATTCAAAGCATTCAAAAGCTCATAATCTTCTTATATCGCTGTTGGATCCTAGAATCAACATACTATTCTTTTGATTCAAACATGATATCATCTTCCAAATCTTCACGAATTCAAATTCTATTTGAGGATAAGATTATAGGAAGGTTGTACAAGAATTGACAAATTCGTGTTATTAAGAACACACATTGTCAAATTACAAGTCTACTCATCTTGTGTGAAGTCCTCCGTGTTGTCAGAGGCAAAGTTGTGAAGTCCTCGTGTTGTAAGAGGCGTGAAATCCCTTTTGGCTGCTCGGGTATTGTGAACCTGTTCCTCCGGGTGAAGCGAGGCAGTTAATTAGTGAAAATCCAGAGAGATGTCTGGGACTGGACGTAGGACGGTGCTCCGAACCAGTATAAAAATCCCTGGTGTGATTTTCCTTTTACTGCATTTACATATATGTGATAATGTTTCTGTGAGATCTTTATATTTCATATTTATTTGCATAACTATTGTATTAGACAAATAGTTGTGTGTTATTCCATATTACGCGATCCGAGTGTACTATTATCTGACAAGTACACGCACTCACACTTTCAAAGTCATAATACCGTTGTCCACAATTTCATAAGTCACAAAAATCATTACAATAAAAATACTTCTGTCTTGCACCATCAGAGTACATAAGTAAATAAAAAGCATCATTCCCCAATGAAAAAAGTTAAGCCATAGTAGAGACAAAAATTCGAACCATACTTTAGAAGTAGCTCCTAGCAAGATGATATCTGATTCCTGATTAAGTCTGAGTGTTTCCTCCCTGAGAACCTGGATTTTGGAGGGGGGGGGGGGTTAACGGAAGAAAGAAGGAGAAACAACAGGGTCAGACATAAAGTCAGGTGATTCTAGTTACTTTTAGCCAGTAGATAACTAAAAGCAACATGATAGGCATATAAAGTGGATAAGAGAGAGATCACTACATAAATGGTAGGTGTGACAAGGTAAGCAAGTTAATGTGTATGTGCCTCACTAATGATTACTCTGCATTATTACTAGTATAACTGAAATGAGATGATCCCTTCCACTATAAGCTGGTAGGCTTAGGTCATACGTCCAAGTATACCCTAACCACTACCCTAATCGATCGGCTCCCTACCTTGTAGAAATCCTGTGTTGGCCCCACAGTAGGAGGTATCACTTCCTAAAGCGGCAACCCATGGTGTGCACAACCATATCAACTGGTGTCACGTTCGTCCTAGCCCCCTCTGCCCGACCCATGCACGCACATGTCCCCGGTCGGTTTGCACCACCCATACCATCCGCCTCGTCTGGATCTCTTACAATTAATCAGTAAGCGTGCCCTTTTCTCTGCCTAGTACGGAGGTCCTTACTTGATATCAACCCCGGGTTATTAACTGAAATGGTTCCCACACAATATGATATAAGCTCTCCCCCCCCCTTTGTCTTGTATCCCCCACTAGGTTCTCCACTGACTATATATACCCTTAGGTGTCTTTAATTACATAGCCCTATACTAGTTATGCTTACCCTAAAGGGCGTCTTTAATTACGTAACTTCATTACATTATCTATCGGTTATGTATATCACTAGGTGTCTTTAATTACATAACCTTATTACATCATCTACTGGTTATGTATACCACTAGGTTTCTTTAATTATATAACCTTATTGGGTTAAGTTCGTGGGCATATATATACATATTACCTACCCCCTCTAATTTACTTAACCCACCACTACCCATCCAATTTTACTTAACCCTAACTTAAGTCCATAGTCATATTAAATTAGGTTAAGTAGTTTATTTCATTACCATGTCCAATTATGGTTATAATGGGCTAGACCTCCCACATTAGGCCTACAACGTGTGAATGCTGGATATGCCGATCGGTTCCGGGCAGTCTTATTCCACAGTTGGGCCTAACCTCATGTCTCAGCCCAATTTGTATTTGTGTACTTAGACCTCCCACATTAGGTTCAACATTAGTGGCTGCTGGATATGCCGGTCGGTTCCAGGCAGACTTCCACCACTAATTTCACCTAACCTTGTGTCATAAGTACAATTTACAATCCCTATTTGTAAATTACTAAACATTCCAAGTTAACCCAGGTCACATATGTCATTGTGGGTAACTATTTCTATGTTCCCTATTAGAATTACATGTCCCATTTCCTATTAAACATTACATAAGCCATGCCAATTATAATCCATTTTCCCCTATTTTCTCTCTAACGTACTCGTACGTATTTTGGCGGCATCTAGGCTATAAAGTAGCCTAGCTATAATTATAGGAAGGGAATATGACAAGGGTGATAGTTTCAACATGTCTTGGCATAAACATGAACATAAACTGGCATAATAACAAAGTGAATGGACATGTGATTAACATCATAATAAAGTGGACATCAAACTAGTAACTTGTGGAAATCACTATGATGTTTAATAAGATATAGATTTAACATTTGGTGTCCAATTACCTAGATCTAGCATAGTTAGGGTGACATAGCAACATGTTTAGATCAAAAGGTAGATTCACATGTCAAGTTTACAACATATACCAATGTATCACAATATGACAGGTGAAAGGTGATTAACATAAAGGTCTAGATCCAAGTAATGTCACAATTATCCAAATTAATAGATGTACTTCCATCATAACATGGTTACAAGTAAAGATCCATATAAACATCATAATCGAATCACCACAATTATAATAGATCAAGGAAATTAGATCTGTCATGACATAGGATAGAATTTCATATTAACAAAGAATCATACTTTACAACATATCCAATTCATTGTCTATCAAGGCATACTTTTATTTATCTAAACCTAAAAGTAATCTAGAAACTCACAACGTTAGGTTTAGAGAATTTAGAAAAAACGGATCTAGAATTTCTGAATTTGATTTGTAGAGCATGTTGTTGTACAAAAGGCTCAGTTCGCACTCCAACATCTTATGGACTCCTTGGTTCCCAATGAAGAGAATATGAGAAATATGACACATATATATAACTGCGAGACCCCCCCCGAAACCGAGTGCCACCTCAGCCCTAGGTGTGTCAACACCTCTGTGGGTGGGTCGACCCCTAGGTCGACACCCCTCTAGGTGGGTCGACCCCCTAGAGGAATTTTTTGAATTTGAATCCTCTGGATAGGATTCTGACTCATCGCTGACTCATCTCTGACTCATGCATATATATAAAATATTTCTATGAGTATACAAACTTAAAACTCTCATAACTTCTTCATACGTTGTCCGTTTTACGCAAACCAGACGTCTGTCTTGACCAGAATTTCGAGACGGACGCAATGGTGCAGTCCGTTTCCTCTAATTCTGAACATTAAATTAATTATTATTTAATTTATTCTCTTTAATGTCGTTAAAAATTCGGGGTGTTACAAGAACTAAATTAAAGGAGAGGAGACGTTATGTCCTTGGAAGGAAAGAAGTGGACGAATGGCAAGTGGGCTTATAGGCCGAAAAATAAAGATAAAGAAAATAAAGAAACAAAAAGAAACAATGCAAATAAAGAAAAGAAGGTAGGGGACATGCAGGGAAAGAAAGAATCGGATAGGGAATGGTTGGCCAATGATGGGTAGAGGGAGGAAAATGTGTTGCGCGTGGTAAAGTGGGCTGGGCTTGGGCTTTGAATACAATAAAATAAAATAGTTATAAAAATGAAATGAAAGTGTGTTTAAATTGATATAAGATATTAGAATATATATGTACGTATACGAATATAGGTAAGCGTGAGATAATCGAGTTCGCTCAAATAAAAGTGGAATAGCAAGGGCTTGTTCTGTAGAAGCGATGCGATGATTTATCAAGCTAAATTGATTTAAATTTTGAATTGTACTGATTATTAAAAATAAGTAAAATTGTCTTTAAATTCTAAAAATCGTGTATATTTAAAACGAATATATTTTTAGTCGTTGAACTAAATTCACGTGTAAACCATTATAATTGATCAGTAAGGATTATTAATTCAGTAATTTTGAATTGTTTGTTCAATTAGTTATTTATTTTGTTCAGTTATGTTTAATTACGTAAGTTGTCATTAAATATTTTATTGACATCTGTTAGTGAAAATCAACATTGTTTCACTATAAATAGAATTGACTGCATTGTTGGACACCCTATTAGCAGAAATGAATACCGTCCTGCGATTATATTAATTTGACATATGTTAGTCAGTAAATATATGTTATTGAGTATTATATTATATATTGATAATATTGGATCATATTTACATAGCTGTCGTGTAGATTAGGTTAATGACTTGTACGTCGTTTATTTAAAAACTATTGTATGCCAGTGGGACTGCTAAGCTATAAATGTTTATGTAAAATAAATCTGGAATTTACATAAATTGTCAATAGTTTGAATAATTGTTTTTAATAAACAATTAAAGGTAATTATTTTAAATTAATTATTATTAATTAATTTGAAAAGGAAGATTAACTATAACTGGTTAATTAGTTCGTTTTAGGTTAAGTTACAACAACTGATTTAAACGAGATTGACTATTATATCAATTGGGTTTTAGTTAATTTAATGGAAATAGTTTTTAACGAGTGATTGTTAAACATAGAAATATTTTATTTAGAGTTCATTAATATGTCAGTTAATAGTTTTTGGTAAGCAGTGGTCCGTTAAATAGAGAAGTGGTAATTTGATAAATTATCCAAGACAATGTTTTAATTAATCTCTTAATTAAGTGAAATTTAATGATAATCTAATTATAAAAGAAATGGGAATTAAGTCGATTTATTTGGTTAAATTCCTTGGTTTTAAAGATTAAGTTCATCAAGTCAACTTGATGAGTGATTCCAAAACAACAACGTTGCTTTGAAATAAATCAGGGTTTGGTAGTCAAATGGATTTACAAAGTCTGGTTTGTCGAACATTTGAATATCGAACTTCTACAAATCTTAACAATAAGAATGATTTCGACTCGAGGTCTGAGAGGTAATTAAAATACCCCAACTTGAACGATTTCACCATTATCCGATAGATAGTATTAGTTTGTGTTCAAAATGAGGATTAGAAATGAATATTGCTTTCAGCTATGAAACGTACATACAAGAGCAAAGTTATCACATAAGATTTATAATAAGAATTTCCGAAGTTAAAATGAAAACTCATATTTTCAGATAAATATAAACAAAGTTAATATTTGAATTTAAATAATTAAGATTATTTAAATAAGGCTTAGCAGATCTAGCGGAAATAAATCTATTCGTTTTATTTTATATTTGATAGTTAAATCACCGACTATCAAATCATGACCTTTTGCATGATCGTTTCGAAGAGTCCGGAATTTAATTTCACTACGATTTTGTTTATACGTTTGAGATGATTAAAGATGGAGTTTATGCAAGGGCTGTTCTGTTTACAGAATAGTGCCTTCGGTTTGTCTAGTCTCGGGACAATTTGTATGGACGAATGTCTGACAGAGTATACCTAACTAATTGCGTAAGTTGATATCTTCAAAAATATGTTTGGTGGCAAAGGAATTCGTTCCTCTTAGCTTTTTACCCGTGGTTTTAGGGAAACCAATTTGTGATTTGACGAGTTTGATGATGTGGCATTCAAAGTAAATAAAGATGTGCTATTGCAAACGATAATTTCTAGGCTCAAGCCTCACAACCGGAAAATGACAAAAATCAGGCAGGCAGCATGGTTATCTGGGTCGCTCCCGTTAGGGTGTATTGTCACCTATCTAAAGAATATTCATTTTGTTACTTCTTTCGCTTCTGTATCTTCGGATAACGGTTATGTGAGCTTAACCGTTGGTAAAAAAATATTCGACACACTTAAGAGAAATGAGTGGTCGGTTATGTGTGGGACAGGTTACAAGACATTCTTGTTGAACCCAGTGTATTCCCCTCTAGAGATACACTATCGGGTGGTGGTCCCATACCTTGTCATAGTTGAAATCCTATCTCCAATAAGCGTCTACGGTTTTGTTTGTACACTATATATGTTGAGCGTGAGATGCAAGCATTTTGCTAGATTGCTATTTATTTGTATTTAGACACTATTATAATATCAGAATAATATTGGTTTCAAAGAATGTTTTGGGTTATCGTAAGGTAAAAACCATCCGTATTTATGTGTAGATTGGCCTTACGATTATCTTTTCTTTCGAAATGTTTTTGAAAGCTAAAATCAAGTTGTTTTAATCGTTTACTCACACCAGTCATAGACTGACCCAGATTTTATTTTTTATTGTTTTACCTAAACTCTTGGGTGCCCAAATCTGTATGGGCAGTCAAGTAGTTCAGGATTTTACAGATTTCCTGGAGGAGCTTAGAGCAGGAGTCCTCAATGTAAGATATATAGAGAGTTTATTTCCGTTGTATTGTGTATGTGTTATACTCTGATCATGAATGTAGATTCAGATCCGATTTGTATTTCAAAAGGGATTATATATCTATTATATTTCATTCGTCCCACTGTGAGATTCGTGTTTACTCTGATTCTGTGTTGTGATCTTCCTTTCTTCTATTCTAACTTTTCTATCTTATCTATTCTCACCCTCTAATTTCTTTCTTCGACATCTGGGTTTTAGTATTCTTTGGGTTGAACTTGTGATGGATTTAGTCGACTCAAAGGATGTTGAAATTCGGGTTGTCACATTGGTATCAGAGCATAAGGTTGAGTAGTAACCTTGGCTTTATGGCGTAACTCGATAGAGATGGGGTTAGCAATGCCCTAAATTGAGTTTAAGTGTATATATAAGAGCGTATTTGTTAATTGACATAAAAACTATTTTATATTGTGTCGATTGGTTTGTCGAGTGATTTATAAATTCAGGTCGATCGGTCTGATCAACTGTATCGATAGGTGTTTCTAGACACTTGAACATAGTAATTCAACATGGTATTATTTTAAAAGATGAGTAAATGAAATAATTTTACTCAAAATAATATTTTGGTATATAAAGAACAACTTTCTGGAATAATTATATATGTGTCGATTTTTAGTTGTAAGAATTTAAATGGTTATATGTACATAACCAAATTAAATTTGTAAGAGAATAAGATATACAAATACGACAAGTTGAGAATTTGTTTAAATAAAACAAGATGTTTTAGGAAAATTCAAAAAATAAAATAAAAAATAAAGTTATAATGGAATTGGGATAGGTGATTTCAAACTAGTTTAGAATAAAAACTGTGGACTTAGGTTTTGGAATTTGGAAATTTAACTGAAGCAAGTTAAATCAAATTGGTGTTTCAAAAAAGAAGAATTTAAGACCGGAGAATATGTCTCAACAAGTTTGATTCAAATTAACGAGGTAAATGATTTTGGAATTATTTTCTAAATTTAATCAAGGATAGTTTCTGAAATAGAAAATGGGTAATATAACTTGATAAGGAGTTAAGATATGGAATTAGAACCTAACCAAGGATTGGTTGAGTTAAGTGATTTTCTGAGGGTCGATCTGATGTTGATTTCGGTCTTCAAGGTTGACACTTAGAAGATTATTTTCTTACCGATTTACAGTCAGGGACTAATGAATGTGTTTCTATTGTACGTTTTGATCGCTGTGGATGTAGTGGTAGGTAACTTGTTTGTTTTGATGCCTTGTTTGTCAAAATTGATAGGGAGTGACTCATGTATGAATTTATATATGAGTCTATAACTTTGAATTGATCTAAAATTTCCTCGTTTCTCTTTAATTTCGGGGACGAAATTCTTCTAAGGGGGGTAGATTATAATGTCCCGGGTTTGGCAAAGTTTGTAATATAGTTGATTATGGATAATTCGGTAATCGATTTAAAATAATAACTTGTGAATAATAAATATATTAAAATGGTTTAAAATATTTTTAACAATGTGAAATAAGCAAGAAATGTTTTCTTGTTTTGTTTTGTACTTTTATATTTTGTTTTAATAATGGTTTAAAACTTATGTAGCTTACAAATAAACATCACTTAAGAGATTTAAAATAAATATCTTAAGTAAAATATGAAGTTTACTTCATTTGAAAGGAAGATTTTATTTATAAAAGGTATAGCCTTAGACCTTGGTGTACTAAAGATTTGACAATGCAATTCAGGAATATACCATTTAATACAAGAACATTTAATAAGCTAAATGCTTGGCAACTAAAATTTTATTTTTATAATGTATTTAGTTCTTGGTTGTACAAAAATATGTCCATCAAACAAGAAAATTGTCATGCATCTTTTTCGAGGAAAAGAAGAACCTAATAAACAACCTAAACTAACCATTGTCAATTAACTACACTATACACAGCTAATATAATAGCTGCATTTTTTAAAAAACACATTAGATAAATAGCTAGGAATATGGCTATATTTTCTGCATTTTCAAGCATTGTCATCTCGACTTAAATAGTACAGCAGCTACTACTCTTATACGGGGAGGGCTCGTCTGGACCCAACGAACAGCAAACACCATTTCGGACCAGTGAAATTGCCCAATTTCAGACAATTTGCACTTTGCCTCCTGAATTTCACTCGAAATTCGGGTGAAATTCAAGGGGGGAAGTGCAAATTGCTCCGAAATGGGGCAATTTCACTGGTCCGGACAAGGGGACCAGGGAACCCCTGGTCCAGACGATCCACTCCCCTCTTATACATGCTAGCCGCATTGTTTCTGAAGGAAAATATAGGACCAGATAACCTTTATAAGCAACATTCTACTTTCAATCAATTCACAATAGTTACAGCTATGTTATTTCCCATCCAAACATAGCTCTTCTTCAATTCAAAATCTATGCACAGCTACGAGACTTAGCTGTATTCTTTTCAAACCAAAATACACATGCATAACTAACAGCTACGCATAGCTGCATCATTTCCATCCCCGAGAGCAGCAGCTAGCTACAACATTTCCAGCATCAGTAGGCACTGCGGCTATTGCTTTCCCATCACCAGGACATTTCCTTCCTCATACACACATGTGCCCCCATAATTTTATCATTTACTTACTTCTATAAATGAGCATTTATGCTACTACATTCATTCATGCATTCATTCGAAAACCATTAACAAACAATGAACCAAGATTCCTGAAGCCAATGATAGAAAACCCGAAGTCTGTCAATGGGAAATAGGAAACAGAGAACTTGTAAACTGTGAGTAATCCTCATTTTTTTGAACTTATTTAAGTCATTTCTAGGATATCAAATGAAAATATAACAAGTATACACCTTCATCTCCCTGTTGCTAATTATCTTATTAATTTAACTTCTTGAGTGGTGTGAATATGGATACTATGAAAAACCCTCTGTATGTTTAGAAACAGTAATATTTATATCTATTTTGCTTATAAAAACCCACAATTTAGATTCAAGGAAGTCATAGGATATCGATTCTTTCACGAATATCATTGGCATCTGCTTATGGTGTAATCTAAAAATAATTAAAACTTGTAAGATGTTATATATTAAGATATATACGCATTTGTACAGTAAAAGGGCTGGATGCATAAAAATTCAAATATCATAATAACGTATTTCAGGTATACGAAGCTGTTAGTTGGATCAGGTCATGAATTTTAAGATCAAAATCATAATTTTTAACACTGGGGTCTTCAAGATTTCCTGCATTCATCAAGAAATGTAAACACGGCTTTTTCTGATGATCTCGTCCATCGGAGGCCGTATGGCTGGGGCTAGGGAAGCGTAAGTCTTTGAATATCATGGGAAAAATAATATGGAATTTTTGTATAACTCGATTCCATAGTTGGGTTTAAATATAGGGTTTTGTGTACATATTGAGAAACGGTCGACTTTGGCGTTGAACTGCGTGGGGATGGAAGCATCGAGTACCACCGGCTTTGGGGTGATGGTCGAGTCTCGATTCAGCTTCGATCTGAGTGGGTTTGAGGATGCACGAAAAACGGGAGTGACGTGGCGGAGGGTCTCCATTGGTCTGACCAAGTCGTGAAGTTGGGTCAAAATGTGAATTTTTATCACTGTTGGTCGAGGTCTTATCTGTGGGTGGAAATGGAGTTAGGAGGTGGAGATGCATTTGTGGAAATAGTCGGAGTTGATGAATGTGAAGCTTGGCGTTGGTGCATGTACACCAGTGCACCACCGTGCACTTGAATCTCTGTTTGAAGAAGAGATTGGAAAGAAGAAAAAGGAGAGCAGTGTTGGCAAATGAAAGAGACAGACATCATGGGTTGGCATGATGGATTGGGGGCGTTTATGTTGGAATATTTCGACAATTGGGCCACATATGTAAAATAAAATGTGTTGTGCTATTTTGGTGTAAAGCCTAATTAAAGTGATCTAATTTTCGATTAGAATTAATAGGCTTAAAGTTTAAGTTATCATGGGCCTAATGTGTAGATATCGGGGCATTTTATAATTTGTTGAAGGGCCGAATTACAAAATGCCAACTTTATAAATAAAGGGTTATGGTCCCCGAATTACACAAGCCTTAGCAACTCTCTAACCTCTTCTACGGAGAGCTGAATCTAATCTAGGGTTTGTGTCAATTTGGAAGACCGAACCAAATTCTTCTTCTTCTACAACAGATAATCTTCTCCGTGACAACCAATTATGGGATTCAGGTATAGCAATAATTAAATACAGATTCAGGTACGCTTCCGCTAATCAAGTTATCTATTTTCTGATTTGTTCTCGATTAAATCAATATGGTTACATTTCAGATCTAGGGTTTCACAATTGGGTATTGTTAAAGTATACGGAAATCCTAACAAGTGGTATCGGAGCCTCCATATTTGATTTTATTGAGAAAATTCTTGTTTGAAAATTTGAATTATTCAAACTGGAGTTGAGGTTTACAATTCATATTTTTCTTTTGCCTCTGTTTAACTCGGATCTATAGAAATATTCATGAGGTCTATTTTTTTTTTTTCTTTGATTTAGCTTCCGCAAACCATCTTTGAATTTTTTTTATGAGCCTATCTTTTTGTTGATGATTCATATGCCTGATCCGAATTTAGGTATAATATCAGTGCTTTTGAAAGGTTCAATCATTTATGAATTGGTCGAAATACTTTAACCTGGACGAAGCTTTATGATACTTTAATTTCGTTCGAACCTTAGAATTTATTTGCAAATCTTTACCATACAGAAAACTGTATCTGTATTTGTCAGTCAAAGCAGCCGCACTGTTATTCATGACGTGTATATATATGTTTAGTCTATTTGAATTAGTTTAACAATGCCAAACAAGTTAGTGTGTGCGTTGTTTTAGTTTTGTGAAATAAATAAAATAAACAACTAAGGTGCCTTGCTTTTGAAAATGCCATTTGACCTGTACTGAATAATTCAAAAGCGTATTAATATTTCCATGCTATTTAGACTCTCTGGAAATGTATTTACACATGGTACAATCACATAGTACAAACATATTATGGTTTACTATAAGGCATACATTATTTAAAGCTGATGGCAACTATTGTTTATCATATTTTTTATGGTGAGCATTGTCATGGTAAGAAACTTTTGGCTATATTAATTCCTCACAAATCTGCACATGAATCAATACTAACACGTTGCATTTGAATGTCTCCCATCGCATATTTTTTTTTTTTGGTTTCAACTAGTATTGAATAACGTGTGTGGGTTCTGTAATAAGTCCATCAGTTTAGGATAAATGAATTCAAATCCAAGTAACCTGCGTTTCAATTAAAGTTTAGTGTGCATATTGTCATCATTACTTTCAGAATATTTTAATGGTTGACTTGAACATTTCGGTTTACATAAGTCTATTTGGTACTTCATGTTACACGACAATAAAGTAATATTATGATTTGCACTAATTCAGAAGTTCTGCTAAGTAGAATTAGTAATTTACATTACTATTTTTATGTTACTACTTAATAAATGCCTGCCAACGAAGCATTAAAGTTTAAACTATTCACATGGTTTAAAAGTTACTGGTTGAACACGTAAGGTCATTAAATCCCAAGCGACATTTATTTAGCCAAGTGTTCATTTTTCTTTGATTAAAAAAAAAAAGGGTTTAACAAAGAAACGCGGCGTTGGATTCAATCTTTTTATTATTATTATGACAGCTCAGCCATATGATGAGTAATTTCATCAAGTTCTTTTCACTCGAGTGTCATATAGAACTAAAGTATTTTCAGGAGTGTTATATAACACTCAAAATGCATTGTACAAACATAAAGTAATATATTCAAATATAATTTTGGTGTATCTTTACAGCTGTAAATATTTTACATTAGTAGTGAATTGACTTTAAAATAATATGTCACCAAAGTGACCTCTATATTTTGGTGGTTCATGAAAATGTTTAATATTTGTGTGTAGTTATTCATGCGAATATCAGTCGGCCCAAAGGAAGGCTAATGTTTGGCCGAATCACTTACACATGTGTGATGATAAATACGTGACAATTATAAAGTTTTTTTCAAGTGAATAATTAATCGGCCCAAAGGAAGGTTGTTATTTGACTTGAATTTATTGTCAGTGTTTGATCATCACAACAAGAGTACCACTTACAGTTAATATTACTGTCCAAAGACTTAATATTAATGTGTACTAGGTATCTTGAGAAGAGACTTACCAATTATTTGAATTTACTATGGTTGATATTTGGCTATGAGCATATACGGTCAATCTTCATTTTATTTTTGTTCATTTTCAGCTAATTTAACTGGATTATCTGTCAATTTAAAGAATATTTCCATCTTGTTATGGGATAAATATAAGGATTTGTATGAGAGCATGTTATTTGTTCTTGACTTTATAGATTTAACTCTTGTAACTAAGAGGGTTACAGCCAACCCTACTATGGTTAAATATTCTTATAATGTTATGAAGAATATTGAAAGGTGATAGAATTCAAAGGCAAGAGTTAAATGATCATTAAGTAAATACTTCAGAAGTTTTCAAGGATGTGCTATAGGTAACAATAACTAATTTTGTATGAGTTAACTACTGAGAATGGAAGCAGTTTTTGTGAAAACAATAAGGGAAATCAAGCACTCTTTGTGGTGCTTGATTAAATAAAGTCAAAGTAAAAGAAATATAAAAGAGTACTATACGGAAAAAGATATTGCTTCAAAAGTTAAAGACGCTCAAGTTATCGTTATTTTTGGTACTATCTTCAGTATATTCATTTAAAGATTAAAATTATTTTAAGAATAATACGTTATTTTATTGGGCTAATTTAGCGCTTTGGTAACTAAAATAGAGATTGAAGTTTTTTATGATTGAAAAGTACTCATTTGATATACATTATAAATAAATGTATGAATAAGGATTAAGAAGTCGCTAAGGATCTCAAAGAAAAGAAATAACATACGTTTTTTTTTTTTTTTATATAGTTGTTTCTTTAACGAGATATACAGACATATAAAGTAAAATATACTTGATATTTTATAGCTATTATTGAAATTTAAGGCAATTTTTTTTTGGATTTATTTCATATATTTTTTATGCTGTCATTTAGACAGATTTCGGTTTTATATTTCTAACGTGAACATATTAGGTTATTATTGTTCATCAAGAAATAGTAATGTTAATTTATGAATAAATTCCAAATCTTATGTAATTGAAGCTCATACAAGTTATGACTACTTATGCTAAATAACTTATGTAATGATATCTCAAATTTTGTTTTGGTGACTAATATATTTTTTGTTTCAGTTTACTGAGGAATTATAGATTGAGGTATCATAAAGATAGAAAATACTTTATTGATATTCTAAGCGATTTAAAGTTTATAATTTTTTTTTATGAACCCACACTAAGGAAAAGTTTTAAAGCGAGAAATTCAATAGTTTTTTGAGGATGTTGAGTTTGGGGGAGAAATAAAGTAATACCATTGTCTTTAAAGAGAATCATTATCTTTGATTCAACTGCGGTTGCTTCTTCGCTTAAAGTTTAAGATTTATTTTTCTTTTATTAAGAAGAAGTAAATTAAGAACCATAATAAGACGATGTTGAAGATAATTTTTCTTTAAGCTAAGGAAACTGCTTCAAGAAAACAAACTCAACAACCTCAAAGATGCAAGATCACTAAGAAAATCCACCTAAATGGGAAGAAATACTATTTCAGATTATTGTACAGTATTTCTTCATAAAGATAAATAATGGATTGATAAAGATGTTACTACGGACTTACATCAATCCATGTAAGCTACTAATTCAAAATTTGGATTTAAGAAATGAACATATAGTATAAATCTATATGGATAATAAAGTCTGAAATTTCCCTCTAACTTAAGTAATAAGATCATCGGTTATGAATAACTTTTCAAAGCCAAAAAGGATCAAGCGGGTAATATTGAATTTTATAAGGCACTTTTATTGAAATCGATATTATTAAAAGGAAATTTTATTTTCTTTAAAGAATGTTTTATTTTGGACTTAGAAAACGATTCTTTAGAATCGATCGCTTTGAAGCTTACTATAGTTTGTACTTTTGAGCATTATCTGATGGAGATTAAAGTTATATTTCTCAATGGAGACATTGTGAAACTACTTAAGAAACTCATTTATGGATTAGTCTTTTGTATTTGGGATTCAAATTCACCATTATTGTTCATGGGGTGATATTTTGGATTATTACAAAAGAATTAGGAAGATAAATGCTTCAAAGGTTAACTATGTAAACTGCGATTCAGTTGTTTTTCTTTTACCAAACAGATAAATGCTACCATCCTTGAAATTAAAGAAATGCAAAAGATTTCTCATGCATTTGTAGTGTGAATTCTAATGCATACTAATGTATATACACATATGGCTACGCGTGTATTATTTGGCAGATACTTTACTGATATTAAAAGTGGATCAATGATTTAGTAGCCAAAATGGTTATGATATATATGATATATCTTTAAAAGACAAAATAAAAGATTATATGCTCATAGATAAAAGATCAGATCGGGTGGAGATCATAAAGAATTACGATGCGGATATTTTGGATGTCATTACTGTAAAAGATCCACTTCTAGCAATGATAATATATTTTATGGGTGAAACTATATAAGGGAAAAGTGTCATTTAGGCACTTATAGTTTTTTGCCATTTTGAAAATATCATCTTTGTTTAATTATAAGACATCCAAATATGGAAAATAATAATGAAATTTTGTCACAATACTCCAGTTATAGATAAAGAATTGAAAGACCAAGTAATATTGTGACAGTAAAGAATATATTATTTTCCAATAAGGGAAGAGTGCAAAATGTATTGTAATTCATAGAGCACACTTTGACAAACTCCATTATGGCGGATCCGCTTGCCAAAAGGTTATCACCTAAGGTCTTTCATGAGCATGTAGCTCAGTTGGTGTAACTTTTATGTAAGGATATTTTTGTTCAGGGGGAGTTTGTATTTGGTATTGTCATATGACTCATTGCTCTATACTTCAGTTACAGATATATGCATATCAAGTTCTTTTTCTGATCAGAAATAAAGTAATGAATTTTTCTTTGCACTCAGGTTGTTTAAATATTAAACATTTGATCTCACTAAAGAAGGACCAGTTGGAAATAGACATGTATAGATCACATTTCATGTAATTTCCATGCTACGCATCCATGATTGATCTATGTCATTTGACTGTATTGATATACGTGACCATTGATGGGTTTAGTTACGATAAATGTAACGAATGCCGCTTTGATCCTTTGTCAATGCAATTAATGGACGAGATTGTTTTAGATACACCATATGTTATAAATAGCAAATTTTGGAGCTCATAAAGTTAAACACATTTTAAGGTTATTTCATATGTGGCCCAGGGGGAGATTGTTGGAATATTTCGACAATTGGGCCACATATGTAAAATAAAATGTGTTGTGCTATTTTGGTGTAAAGCCTAATTAAAGTGATCTAATTTTCGATTAGAATTAATAGGCTTAAAGTTTAAGTTATCATGGGCCTAATGTGTAGATATCGGGGCATTTTATAATTTGTTGAAGGGCCGAATTACAAAATGCCAACTTTATAAATAAAGGGTTATGGTCCCCGAATTACACAAGCCTTAGCAACTCTCTAACCTCTTCTACGGAGAGCTGAATCTAATCTAGGGTTTGTGTCAATTTGGAAGACCGAACCAAATTCTTCTTCTTCTACAACAGATAATCTTCTCCGTGACAACCAATTATGGGATTCAGGTATAGCAATAATTAAATACAGATTCAGGTACGCTTCCGCTAATCAAGTTATCTATTTTCTGATTTGTTCTCGATTAAATCAATATGGTTACATTTCAGATCTAGGGTTTCACAATTGGGTATTGTTAAAGTATACGGAAATCCTAACAGTTTATGCCTGGGAAACAGAATGGGCTGATAAGCTTGTGAAATAACGAATAAAAGAAAGGTATAAATGATGAGGTCTAAATAGGACATTAATCTGTCGTATGCCATGACAGGTTGCATGGCATCATGTGGTAGTAGGCCTTTGTATCTCGCGTGCAATATGAGGTACTGGCAATTGGCAAATAAAGAACAGAAAAGGAAGGATGCAACATTTGTAAAAACGCAGGATTTTGGGAACAAGTTAGGACGTGAAACCATGTACTGGCGTAAGGTAGTGAGGGTGGTGGACACTGGAGAAGGAAGAAAGTAAGGGTTGGAGCAAAAACGGAGTGTTTGTTGGCATGGGCTATCTTTGAACAAGACCTGGAAATTCGAGCGAGTACAGGTATGGGGAGAAATAAGGGAAAAGATGGGAACTAAATTAAAGGAGAGGAGACGTTCTGTCCGGGGAAGGAAAGAAGTGGGCAAATGGCAAGTGGGCTTATGGGCCGAAAAATAAAGATAAAGAAAATAAAGGAACAAAGCAAAGAAAGAAAAGAAGGTAGGGGACATGCAGGGAAAGAGAGAACAAGATGGGGAATGGTTGGCCAATGATGGGCAAAGGGGGAAAGAATGTGTTGCGCGTGGTAAAGTGGGGCTGGGCTTGGGCTTTAAATACAATAAAATAAAATAATTTATAAAAATGAAATGAAAGTGTGTTTAAATTAATATAAGTTATTAGAATATATATGCACGTATACGAATATAGGTAAGCGTGAGATAATCGAATTCGCTCAAATAAAAGCGGAATAGCAAGGGCTTGTTTAGTAGAAGCAATGCGACGATTTGTCAAGCTAAATTGATTTGAAATTTGAATTGTACTGATTATAAAAATAAGTAAAATTGGCTTTAAATTTTAAAAATCGTGTATATTTAAAACGAACATATATTTAGTCGTTGAACTAAATTCACGTGTAAACCATTATAATTGATCAGTAAGGATTATTAATTCAGTAATTTTGAATTTTTTGTTCAATTAATTATTTAGTTTGTTAAGTTGTGTTTAATTACGTAAGTTGTCATTAAATATTTTTATTGACATCTGTTAGTGGATATCAACATCCTTTCACTATAAATTGAATTAACTGCATTGTTGGACACCCTATTAGCATAAATGAATATCGTTCTGCGATTATATTAATTTGACATATGTTAGTCAATAAATATATGTTATTGAGTATTATATTATATATTGATAATATTGGATCATATATACATGGCTGCTGTGTAGATTGGGTTAATGACTTGTACGTCGTTTATTTAAAAACTGTCGTATGCCAGTGGGACTGCTAAGTTATAAATGTTTATGTAAAATAAATCAGGAATTTACATAAATTGTCAATAGTTTGAATAATTGTTTTTAAGAAACAATTAAAGGTAATTATTTTAAATTAATTATTATTAATTAATTTAAAAAGGAAGATTAACTATAACCAGTTAATTAGTTCGGTTTAGGTTAAGTTACACCTACTATTTTAGATGAAGATTGATATTAAATCACTTGGGTTTTAATTAATTTAAAGGAAATAGTTTTTATCGAGTGATTGTTAAACATAGAAATGTTTTATTTAGAGTTCATTAATATGTAAGTTAATAGTTTTTGGTAAGTAATGGTCCGTTAAATAGAGAAGTGGTAATTTGATAAATTATCCAAGATAATGTTTTAATTAATCTCTTAATTAAGTGAATTTTAAAGATAATCTAATTATAAAAGAAATGGGAATTAAGTCGATTTACTTGGTTAAATTCCTTGGTTTTAAGATTAAGTTCATCAAGTCAACTTTATGAGTGTTTCCAAAACAACAACGTTGCTTTGAAATAAATCAGGATTTGGTAGTCAAATGGATTTACAAAGTTGGTTTGTTGAACATTTGAATATCGAACTTCTACAAATCTTAACGATAAGTATGATTTCGACCCAATGTCTGAGAGGTAATTAAAATACCCAAACTTGAACGATTTCACCATTATTCGATAGATAATATTAGTTTGTGTTCAAAATGAGGATTAGAAATGAATATCGCTTTCAACCCTGAAACGTATATTCAAGAGTAAAGTTATCACGTAAGATTTATAATAAGAATTTTCAAAGTTAAAAGGAAAACTCATATTTTCAGATAAATATAAACAATGTTAATATTTGAATTTAAATAATTTAAGATTATTTAAATAAGGCTTAGCAGATCCATTGGAAATAGATCTATTCATTTTATTTTATATTTGATAGTTAAATCACCGACTATCAAATCTTGACCTTTCACGTGATCGTTTCGAAGAGTCCGGAATTTAATTGCACTTCAATTTGATTTATACATTTTAAGTCAGAGATTATTAAAGATGGAGTTTATGGAAGGGATGTTCTGTTTACAGAATAGTGCCTTCGGTTTGTCCAGTCCCATGACAACTTGTATGGACGAATGTTTGACAGAGTCTACCCAACAGATTACGTAAGTTGATCTCTTCAAAACTATGTTTAGCGGGGGAGGAATTCGTTCCTCTTAGCTTTTTACTTGTGGTTTTGGGAAAATCAATTTGGCATTTGACAGGTTTGACGATGTAGCATTCAAAGTAAATAACGATGTGCTATTACAAATGGTAAGTTCTGGCCTCAAGCCTCACAACTGGAAAATGATAAAAATCGGACAGGCAACATGGCTATGTGGGTCGCTTCCATTAGAGTGTATTGTCACCTATCTAGAGAATATTCATTTTGTTACTTCTTTCGCTTCTGTATCTTCGGATAACAGTTACGTGGGCCCAACCGTTGGTGACAATATTTTCGACACACTCAAGAGAAATGAGCGGTCGGTCATGTGTGGGCCGGGTTGCAAGACGTTCTTGTTGAACCCAGTGTATTCCCCTTTAGAGATACACTACCAGGAGGTGGTCCCATACCTTGTCATAGTTGGAATCCAATCTCCAATAAGCGCCAAAGGTTTTGTTTTTACACTATATATGTGGAGCGTGAGATGCAAGCGTTCTGCTAGATTGCTATTTATTTATATTAGATACTATTATAATATCAGAATAATATTGGTTTCAAAGAATGTTTTGGGTTATCGTAAGGTAAAAATCATCCGTATTTATGTGTGGATTGGTCTTATGATTATCTTTTCTTTCCAAAGGTTTTTAAAAGCTAAAATCAAGTTGTTTTTATCGTTTACTCACACCAGCCCCATGACTAACCCAGAGTTTATTTTTCTATGTTTTACCTAAACTCTTGGGTGCCCAAATTTGTATGGGTAGTCAAGTAGTCTAGGATTTTACAGATTTCCCAGAGGAGCTTGGAGCAGGAGGCTTCAATGTTAGATATATAGAGAGTTTATTTCCGTTGTATTGTGTATGTGTTATACTCTGATGATGTATTTAAGTTCAAACCCGATTTGGATTTCAAAAGGGATTATATATCTATTATATTTCATTCGTCCCGCTGTGAGATTCGTGTTTACTCTGATTCTATGTTGTGATCTTCTTTTCTTCTATTCTAACTTTTCTATCTTGTCTATTCTCAGCCTCTAATTTCTTTCTTCGACATCTGGGTTTTAGTATACTTTGGGTTGAACTTGTGATCGATTTAGTCGACTCAAAGGATGTTGAAATTCGGGTCGTCACAACTACATTATAGAAGTTGTCGTTCTAAGTGCTTGAGTACTCTTTAGACCTTTTTGGAATCATACTCGTGCAATGCGACTTGGCTTTGCACTTAGATTTGGGTTAGTCGAAACTTCGCTCTTGAGAAATTCAAGTCGAGAAGAGTTTGAGGAGATTGACTTCGCTCCCAAAGCTCCCTTTAGGTCGTTAAACTTGAGGCGTTACGAAGTCTGGATGGTGCCAAAAGACCGCCGCCAGAGTATGCCAGAGCGTGGATAGGTCGGGCAAAATCCATTGGACTTAGTGGTGGTGCCCACTAATCGCCGTCAGAGTACGCTGGAGCGTAGGTAGACCAGACCAAATACATTGGACTTAGTGTATTTGTAGTAGCGGTGCTTCCGCGATCAATGGATGAATGATGAAGATTGGGGCGAATGTTTTTATAATTCGTACAAGGATTACAAGAGTGACTTATCAAAATTAGAACATACAAGCGAAATACTTTAAAAAGGAATAAAACCATGTTCATACAGGGTGCAACTTAAGCAAGACGAGTCGTGCGGTGCGGCGTGGATGTCCAAGACACTTATTTCTGCTGTAGTCCTGCTGAGTCAAAAGGATGATCCCAGGGGATCTAGTTGGTAGATGATATCCAGGTTGGTTGAAATTCTTGATGAGCATTGGACGGCTCGGAAATTTCATGTGAGCGACCTCGTGTGTACTGCTTAAGCCTTCCCTTGCGGACGAGCTTTTTGACGTTGTCCTACATGTGGCGACATTCATTTATGTCGTGTCTGTGGACACCGTGGAACC
Source organism: Allium sativum (assembly GCA_030737875.1). NCBI lineage: Eukaryota > Viridiplantae > Streptophyta > Magnoliopsida > Asparagales > Amaryllidaceae > Allium > Allium sativum. The sequence continues at coordinate 539,368,446 of CM060920.1, read as the reverse complement.
TGCAATACTTTGTGGATTCTCTTAGTTCGTTCGACGGACCTTTAGGTTTTGATTTCTTGTACTACAAAGTGTTGCAGGTCTCGAGGTAAATGTTCCCCAGGGAATCGTTGAGTGGAGTGAAGTTGCGGAAAGATGGAAGTCGGAGACAATTCCTATTCTTGTTGCAACTACCTCTATTGTTGTCAGCCTGAGCAGTTTTATATGGAACATTAGGACTGGAGTTGTTAGAGATTTGGACTTCATTTCGAAGTAGGTTGTTGAAGCCAGAAGCTCGACTCCTTTGCGCTTCTTCTTGACATTGGAAATAGTTGGCTTTCTCATAGTTGACTTCCAAAGTATCAGGTTGTCTTTGGTCAATCCATGCTCCGAATTTAGAATCAGGAAGTACGCCCTTAGTAAGTTGGGATAGAATAGTCTGGGGACTCATGTCTTCAACATCCGCCAAAGCATTGTCAGATATCTCGAGGTAGCTTGTTAGAGTTTCATCAGAGCCTTGGTAAATGTTTATGTTGAATTGCTTGATTAAGTCCCTGTCTAGCTGATCGAAGTTTGAGATGGTTCGTGATGGAAGTCGAGTGAGCCATAAAAGCGGCACACCTTCGATAAAGATGAGGAAGCATTTGCACTTCACAGTGTCTGTGGTGTAAGCAGAATCTATGGACCATTCATATCAGTTTATGAAATCTCGGGGGTCGGATTTTCTCGAGCAGCCTTCTCTCTACGACATATTGAAATGTGTAGGCCATTCGAAATTGAGTACATCTTCGGCGAAGAGGTCACGTCTCGCACTAGTTTCCTAGTTATCGGTGACGTAACCTCGGATTCTTCCATAATACTACAAATTAGGTTGGCGAGAACATGAGCTCAGATCTCTGTCGGATTCCACGGTCGTAACCCGACTCGGGGGAGGGGGGTGTAACCTAGGACGTCTTCTTGGGTGGATGTCACCTTTATCTTGAGAATCTTCGACCTCAGATCTTAGAGTTTGCGGAGGTCGACGAGCGGGAACTTGGGCCTAGTTTATTGCATGAACCGTAGGTGTCAAGTTCCGATTTGTGACAAGTGGATCCTATCGACTGAGGGGTCGAGTGTTAATCCTTTGGTTAAGGTTAATATTGAGCCACGAAGGGTCGAGATGACAATTATTGCGGAGAGAAACGAGAATGAGACTCAGGGGGACATAATTCGAAAGAGGCTGAATGACCAAATCTGTTTGAAGGAGAAGGAAGTCTTGTCGATTAGGTCTTTGAAGCCGTTGGGTTAGTCCAAAATTTTGACTGATTCGTTTGACGAGGCTTCTTTGAGTTTCTCCCAACTTTCTCTTAGTTTCATCGAATTGAGCTCGGTTAATCAGTGCATCAACATTATAAGTAATAACAACATTCACGTTGGTCGGAACTTCAGTGGTTTGAGGTTGAGGGAGTTTTCCGAGTCAGGATCAATCGTGGAAGGTCCAACCATAATGTTTTTTCTTTTGGTCACCATTATCGATTGACTTGCTAGGTAAATTTTGGAAGACTTAAGTAGCGCTCCAAGTCTTAGCGATCAAATGGTAGGAACGATGAGGTATTTGATTTCTCAGTGAAAGAGCGAGAATATTAACCATAGGTGCATACTCTTCGCTTTCCTAACGCGCCAAAATGTTGACACCCAAAAGTGGTCAACAACTCTCGAGGTTTCCACGATGGTGAAAATGAACATCGAATATGGAAAATAAGCGAGTTACGATGTAAATATGCATTGGAAAACACTAGAGAACAGACACACAATTTTTATAGTGGTTTGGCTTCTCGGAGCCTACATCCACTGTAGAAGTTTAGTACTTTATTAATCCACATTTACAAGTTACAATATGGACTCGGTATATTTTCGAATGTACAAGAGCTATGATAATTCAAATTTCTAAAGCGATTGATCCTATGAACTATGCTTAGAGAAGGAGGTAGTAAGCTCTACTTTGTTATCCAAATGCTTGGAAGAAGAAGAATGAGCCTTCTTGAGTCCATGAAACCAAGTCTAGCCAAGAGGGGATTAAGCGGCTAGGATGTTCTCATGAAGCTACATTGGCCATGGTGGTAAAGAGGTCCAAAGATAAGTTTTATTCTTCTTCTCGAAATGCCAAGGCAGTCCAATATGGTCCAAATGTCCAGGAAAGTGGTTCTTCTTCTTATTTTTACCAGAGTGATGGAAGGTGCTTTAGAGATTGTAGGATAATTATCTTCTTCTTAGGAAGCCATGAGAATCAGAAACTAACCCCTTTCACATTGCAGAATGGTGAGTATTTATAGGAATGTAGAGGTAGGTGAAGCAGGTTGGAGTTGGTGAGGAAGTGGATCCCATACCGTACCTTTCATACTCCGGGATCTGTATCACCTCGGGGAGTTTGTCCCTTTGTTGGAGTGTTCTCACTCCACCTCTTCGTCTTCATATCCCCTATCTTCTCTTCATGGTTTTCATATTCCATAGATGTGATGATTTCTTATCTGAGTTACACTTTGGTGAACTCGGGTCAGATGACTTCATATCTTAGAACGTTGGTGGGCTTCATATCTGAGTTTGAGGGGTACGAAAAAGGAGCTCATGAGGTGGGATACGAAGTGGAAGTGGATGAGCATGGGGATATAAAATGCATCTAGCGATTGGGATACGGGGAATGCGAGCGGGATACAAAAACTGGGAGATGAAATGAGGGAGTTGTGTGGATCCGAGGAGTCATATCTATGGGATACGAAATGTTGTGGAATGGCCATTGGGGTACAGATGAAAATTTATATCCTAGGGATATGAAATTGGTGTTAATGGGATTCTGAACAGTGGCGAGGTCAGAATATGAGTTGATGATGAAGCCCAATGTCAATCCCGAAGTGTTGAACCACTGTTGAGCAGCTTGGTTGAGCCGAGACAGCTATCTTGTACGACTCCATCTAGGCTCAAGTCCTGAACGCTTTGAGAATGCTTCTGGGTTATTGATCCACGTGATGAGCCAAATTATGTGGGCTTGAATTGTTTTTGGGAACATGCCTAAAGGACGGTTAACAATAACAAACTTTATAAGTGTTAGACGGCTGTCTTAGCCAAGGAATATATTGGTCTAACTCTCTATTTTTGCTATAATTTTTTGAAAATAATTGAAGGCATAGTCTAATGGTGATTCTAGCTATTACAAGTGGTATACAAGGATAAGAGATTGTTTTGATGGAAATGAATGAGCAAGAGAAAGAGAATTTTGGGAAGAAGAAGAGATAACAACATATAAGTATCACATCATCAAAATATTAACACAGTCTCTCCTAATATATTAGAAGCCAATATTCTTATATAAAATAAAAGAAAGAGGGATTATATGGGAATGTGGGGCCTGGCCATGACATAATAATACATTAAAATATCAAAGACTGGGCCTTGGGGCTCTTGGGGTCTCTTGATTGAGTATGGTCGACGGTTGCTGATTGGGCTAGTGCACTAAAACGAGAATTTTTTCTTAGAATTTTAAAGGTGTTTCCGTTCAGTCCATAATTCGACGGCATGTACGCTAGCTGAATGAATACTACCCTTTGAATTCTTAGCGTACACACATTAATAATCGGGTGGTTAAAGGGTCGCAACCATTCCAATTCTGTCGGTTACTGATGCATATGAATAGGCACCTCCTCCTTCCTATAAATACATTGCCCAAAACAAAACAGAAATCACTTTTCTGCTCGAATTGCTTCTTCTTCTTCAAAGTAATCCTCTGATCTAGTTTCTATAATCAACTTCGGTTCGTCAGAGCTCCGTTTGCTGGCACTATGCTATGTAGTTGGTCCGTTTTATCCTGGGAAACAAATTGCAACTACGTCGATTAGTGCATACGATGGAAATATTGTTTCAAGGAAACATAATATTTCTAGACTCGGACATTACTAAAACAGAATACTTTCTGTATATCTTCAATCGGTTATGCTTTCTATGATTATTGTAAACACAGTTTGACATGACAATTGTGGCACAATTGAGTAACACTGATTATTGTTGTTGTTTGTAATACAATTGTGTATTTACAAAATTTCTAACAATCTTGAAACAATATTTGTTGCAGATGACGAAAGACAACAATAGTGATTCTGCATCAATTCTGACGGTGACAAATGCTCAGTCAGCGCCTTCGCTTCCAATAATGGCTTTGTCCCATGGAGAAAGGCCAGAGAAGTTCAATGGAATTAGTTTCAAGCGTTGGCAACATAAAACGTTGTTTTATTTAACAACATTGAGCCTCGCCAAGTTTCTGACTGAAGATGCTCCTATGGTAGTCGAACTCGAGCCTGATGCTACCAGAGTAGAGGCTCTTAATATCTGGCAAAACTCAGATTTTATGTGTAAAAACTATATTCTGAATGGTCTAGATGATAGACTCTACAATGTCTATTGTACTTTTGCAACGTCCAAACAACTATGGTTGGCTCTGGAAAATAAGCTGAAGATGCAGGCATAAAGAAATTCATTCCTAGAAAATTTATTGACTTCAAAATGGTTGACCCAAAGATGGTGATAAGTCAAGCTCAAGAACTGCTACTTATCAGCCGTCAACTAGAAGATGAAAAGATGACTCTTATCGAGACTTTTCAAGTTGCCGCAACTATTGAGAAATTGCCTCCTTCTTGGAAGGACTTCAAAAATTACCTTAAGCAAAAGCGTAAGGAAATGACAATGGAAGAGCTCGTAGTTCGGCTACACATTGAGGAAGATAACAGAAATTCTGAGAAAAGATTTCACAGAATATTGCTGCCAAAGCAAATGTCGTTGAGTCAGACAAGACTAACAAAAGAAAAAGGGAGAATGCTCCTAAGAAATCAAAGAAATTTCTGGGTTCTTACCACAACTGTGGAAAGAAGGGGCACAAAGCAGCCGAATGTTGTGCACCTAAAAAGAAGAAGTTAGAAGCAAATACGGCTGATGTTTCGAAAGACATTTCTGATCTTGATTTATGTGTAGTAATATTAGAATGCAACCTTGTTTGTAACTCAAAGGAATGGTTTGTAGACACTACATCCACTCGGCACATATGTGCTAACAAGTGGATGTTTACAACATATGAAACTGCAGCTAATGATGAACAACTTTTTATGGACAATTCTTCTACTTCAAAGGTCGAAGGGAAAGGAAAGTTGTGTGGAAACTGACTTCTAAAAAGGAACTGACTTCAAATGATGTTCTCCATGTTCCAGAAATTCGCAAGAACCCGATTTCAGGATCGTTGCTCAGCAAGCATGGCTTCAAATTAACCTTTGAAGCTGATAAATTTGTTCTTTCCAAAAATGGAGTGTATGTTGGAAGAGGATATGTGTGTGATGGTTTATTTAAAGCAAATGTAACAATTATTGTACCACGCACTGATATTAATAAAAGCGAATCTTCTGCTTATATTTTTGAATCTTCTAACATATGGAATTCTAGGTTAGGGCATATAAACTTTGATACGTTGCGAATATTGATTAATTTAGAATTTATACCAAAATGCAATATAGATTCCAACTATAAATGTCAAGTTTGTGCAGAAGCAAAATTGACAAGAACCTCGTTTCACCATGTTGAACAAGAGACAAAACCTCTAGACTTAATACATACTGATGTATGCAATTTGAAAATGTGTCAACTAGAGGTGAAAAAAGGTACTTTATACATTCATTGACGATTGTACCAGATACTATCAAGTATATCCCCTTAGAAGCAAGGATGAACCATTTAAAATGTTTAAACAGTATAAGGCAGAAGTTGAGAATCTACTCAACAAGAAAATAAAATTTTAAGAAGTGATAGAGGGGGAGAATACGAGTCTCCATTTGAGGAATTCTATGCTGAGCATGGAATTATACATCAAACTACAGCCCCGTATTCACCTCAATCCAACGGTATAGCCGAACGGAAAAATAGATTTCTTAAAGAAACGATGAATGCCTTACTAATTAGCTCTGGCTTGCCAGATAACTTTTGGGGAGAACTTTCAGCAAATCATATTTTAAATAAAATACCCCGAAAGAAAACATCTAATTCTCCTCATCAACTTTGAAAAAATAGACTGCCATCCTACAAATAACTAAAAGTGTGGGGGTGTCTTGCCAAAGTAGAGGTACCAAAACCAAAGAAGGTCAAAATTGGACCAAAAACAATTGATTGTGTATTCATTGGTTATGCACAAAATAGTACCGCATATCGGTTTTTGGTACACAAATATAAAGTTGATGATATTCATGAAAATACCATCTTTGAGTCGAGAAATGCCAGATTTTTCGAACATATATTTCCCTTGAAACAAGGTACTGAAGATGATACACCTAAGAGGCAAAGGGAAGATGAAGTTCCTTATTCTGTTGAGGATGCTGAACAAAATCACACTCAGCAAAGCAGTGCTGAGCAGCAAGTGGAGGAACCAATAAAAAGTAAAAGGTCAAGGACTTTAAAAATCTTTGGACTAGACTTCTATACATTTATGTTAGAAGATGATCCATTGACATACAAACAAGCTATGTCTTCTAGCGATGCCCATTATTGGAAAGAAGCTATTAACAATGAGATTTAATCCATTATGTCCAATCATACATGGGAATTAATTGATTTACCTCAAGGATGTAAGACCTTAGGTAATAAATGGATATTTAAGAAGAAATTGAAACCTGATGGTTCAATAGACAACTACAAAGCTCATTTGGTAGTCCAAGGATTTTGACAAAAGGAAGACCTAGACTATTTCGATACATGTTCAATGGTAACAAGGATAACATCAATTAGAATGCTCATTGCAATTGCATCCATACATGACTTAGAAATACATCAAATGGATGTCAAAACTGCATTCTTGAATGGTGAACTAGAGAAGGAAATCTATATGAAACAACCTGAAGGATTTCTAAGCTCAGAAATTGAGAATAAAGTTTGCAAACTGGTAAAATCACTTTATGGCCTTAAGCAAGCTCCAAAACAGTGGCATGAGAAGTTTGATAATACTATGTTACCAAATGGATTCACAATATATGAATCAGATAAATGTATGTACATAAAACACACACATATTGGATATGTCATTGTTTGTCTCTATGTTGATGACCTGTTGATCCTCGGCAATCACAAGGCCATAATAACATCTACAAAGGATATGTTATCCTCTAGATTTGATATGGAAGACCTAGGACTGGCTGATGTGATATTGGGTGTAAAAATTCTGAGAACAGCACAGGGATATGCATTATCCCAATCGCATTACATCACCAAAATAGTTGAAAAATTCAAGTAATATAATGTAACTGTTGCAAAATCACCAGTAGATATGAAACAAAATTGGGTAAAGAACACTTGTGATGGTATCTACCAATTGGAATGCTCTTGTATAATGTCGACGGCAAAAAATGTCATAAACACCCAAGATTCTAATTACTAGGAATTATAAACTTGGTCGAGTAGACAAGAACAAAAAGCAGTAAATAACACAAGAGATTTATAGTGGTTCAGCCTCGTGAGAAGCCTATGTCCACTTTGAAGTGTTGTTGGAATATTATTAATCACACAAGGTTACAAGGTTGAAACCATCTCATGACATCTCATTACATTAATCCTAAGCTATATGATGCCATAATTATCATATATGATGTCATAATTATCATATATTACATATATTAGGAAAAGACACTTTTGCCCTTCTTCTTCCTCATAGTAGAGATGCAATTGAAGGAGCTCTCTTGAGGTCTTAAGGTCTCAAAATCTAACCCCATTGAAGTATGATTCCATGGGGTATTTATAGGAAAGGGGTAAGGTAGGAGTATGTAGGAGCAGGTAGGAGTATGTAAAAATAGGGACTACACCCAAGAATTTCATACCTGGCACCTGCACACACCAGAATTTCACACCCAACCCTGGGGTGCGAATTTCGCACCTCGCGGGGTGCGAAATTCGTACCCCATGGGGGTGCGAAATTCGTACCTCCTGGGCTGCGAAATTCGCAACCCAAGGTACGAAATTCGCGCCCTGCTGGGTGCGAATTCTGGGTGCAAATTTTGTGCCCTACTGGGTGCGAATTTCACGCCTAGCTGGGTACGAAGGTCGCCTTATGGGTGGTGTGAAGGCCATGGGTAGGGGTGTTTTGGTGGCCCGAGGTACTGCGTGGTCTTTGTTGGTGCAATCCCTCTTCAGCCTGTTTTCTTCGCTCCTAGATGTCCTCATTGGTCTTGACTCCATGCGACAGGTTGAGTTGAGCATGTCCTGTGCACTTTTGGGAACCAGACCAAAAGGCCGATTAATGTTTTCCCCCTAAAGTATGTCTTGTCTCGACATGATGTGCTTTGGATTGGATGAGGTAGTAACCGGGTTATTGACTTGTCCTGTAAGTTAAATAAAAACAGGTGTTAGTTGTCAGGCTCGTTCACTGGGGAATTGCGAATGAGCTATCGTCGGTGCGGCGATGTGCTCACATTGTTAAGTATTCGCTATGCGTTGCCTCCGCGTGTTCAGCATATGCATGGAATAGGTGTAGGTGAGCGCACGGTATGATGTTTTGAATCTAGGGATGCGATCTCTCTCTCTTTTCTTTTTTCCTTCGAACCTGGGGGCACGAAATTCCGCACCCATAGGTGCAAAATTTCTAACTCAAGAGGATCAAAGATTCAAACCTTGGGGTGCGAAATTTCGAACCCTAGGAGGTTCGAAATTTTGAACCAGGGGATTCGAAATTTCAGACCTGAGGGGTTCGAAGTTTCGAACCCTAGGTTGCAAAATTTCGAACCCCAGGAGGTTCGAAGTTTCGAGCCTGTTTGGGAAGGCGAAGGGACTTCTTTTTTTCTTTTCCTTATAAATAACCCCCTTTCCCCTTTAAATTTCTAAGCTCGGGCGCCATTAAAAAGCTTCAAACCCCTGTACTTCGAATTTGAACATAAAATAAGTGAGTCTAGGAGGTTCTTGGAGGGCAAGCTTGGGGGAGTAGATGGTGCGAGGAGGATGCCATGAAAGAAGCTCTGAACCTTAATAGGCTCGAGAGCTTTCGAAATCTGGAGGCTCGAGCATTCGAACCCCACGAGGGTTCGAGGCTTCTAACCCCAGCGGGGTTCGAGCATTCGAACCCAGCGGGGTTCGAGCATTGTAACCTCAGTGGGGTTCGAGCGCTCGAACCCTGATGGGGTTCGAGTTCTTGAGCCTTGCTAGGCTCAAGCCTTCGGACCCTGGCGTGTTTCGAAATTTCGAACCCCATCAGGGTTCGAGTTTTTGAACCCTGTCGTGGTTTCGAAATTTCGAACCTTGCCCGGGTTTGATCTTTTGATCCTCGGGGTTTGATTTATTCGAACTTCATGGGGGTTCGAACCTCCAAACTTTGGTGAGGGGTCTTGAGTCTTCGATCCTTAGGTGGTATTCCTTTTTTGCGATAGGTCCCACTGTTCTGGTCCTTCATTCTCCCATGCCGCCTTAGTAATTGCATAATTCTTACTTTCCACATAGGATAGAGCATATATATGAACTATGACTGAACTGTTGGACTGTTTCGAACTTCTTCCATGTATCTTGACTTTGCATGACATCACACACACATGTTAATTTGCACCAATATAAGGGGTACAGGTTATTCAATTGCGACATCTAACACTAGCGTGTTAAAGTGTAGCTAGCGATGCAACAAGATCAAAGACCGGGAAGATCTTGGAAGCCGAGGCTTCCTCCCCATCATCACATACATCTGACTCTACCGACAGCGGCAGCTCGACTAGCAGCGAGTTTGAGACTACTGAAGGATCCATTCTTTCGCAAATGTCCAGTTCACCTGGAGTGTCCGAACATGGTGAACAAACAGGGAGACAATACTCTCCTGTCAGAGAAGTAGAGGTCGAGAATGTGGATATTATAAGTAGGGATGCACCGGCGGCTCCGGTGGGCCCCGATATGCTGCCTAACGCTGTTATTTTGGAGGATCCGATAGACTCGGTACCATCGCTCATAGATGCCACAACTGTTTGGAAAATGGCGCTGCGGTTTAACATACTAGAGGGTCATGCCCGTCCCCCGGGAAAGGGTGGCCGGGCTCACGTACCGCCCGAGGGTTTTACCGCTTTGAAGGGACAAGCTTGTTTTTCTGGATGCGTACCCCCGGCCAATGATTTTATTTGGAGCATACTAAGCTACTTCTGCCTTACGCCGTAACAACTGCATCTGAACGCTTATGCATCGGTCCTGGGCACTTATGTTCTCTATCATGAGTATTTGCATTTGGAACCTACTAGGGAGGATATTCGGTACTTTTTCCATCTCAGGAGATTGGTTAACACGTCACCCTTCTTCGTCGGGAAATGGCCTAGGTCATCGGTATTTAAGCATGAGTGGTTCTTCGTGCGTTGTCCTCCCGGGTTTGCAAGGAGGCGGATTGAAGGGAGTAAGTGCCTTTGAACTTCGCCCCCTTTTCCTTTTTAGACTCCCTGAGTCTCATGTCCGATTTTAGCCATGTTTTTTTTTATATGGCAGCGAGTCTTGAGGCACCTACCGGTGATGAGTACCGGCAACGCCTTAATAATTTAGGAGCTATCCCCACAGAATTCCGCAATACTGACATAGTGACAACCAGGAACTACTTCGTCGTGCTGGTTTGCTTCCAGATAATCGAGCTATACTCAAGCCTGTAGTCGCGAGAAGTGTTCCAAAAGAGGTGGTGGCTAAAGGTCCCGCGGCCCCTGGTCAGAAAAGATAGTTGCCCTCTGCTAGGCCTTAGCCGAAAAGGTTGTCAAGTTCCAAGGAGACGTCGGTGGAGATGGCACTCGTGGTGAGGAGGCCGCAGCTGGAGACGAAGGCCCGTTGAATGTTCCCGTCTCGTCTTCGGTAGGAAGGGCGGGGTCGGGAATGTCGATCAGGCCATTGTCTCCAGTGACTTCTCCTGGAGCCGCTACCCAACTCGAGGATGAGCGTTAGTTCGATGACCTAAATAAACTCGACCTAGAACTATCCCCATGGTAGATTTCGGCTAGCATGGAAGAGCTAGCTACTACTGTGGAGGGGGTTACCTGCTTCGAGCGGACCACAATTTGTTTTTTTGAGAGAACACTTATGGCATACACTCATAAACACTGCATAGTGTAGACATTCTTCTAAGTGCGCAACTTGACTAGTTTTGTTTCTTTCATTTAACAAATGATATGGCTAGAGGGCGAGGTGGACGAAGTTATGGATCTGGAGACTGGCAGTGACCTCAGAGTTCTTTTCTTGGTTTCTTTAGGAGAGGGGATAGCTTGTATGGTGATGCTACGCCCTTGCAAGATCGCGGCGGGGAGAGTCGTCACTAGGACAGGCCTCGACAATCTTCGACTCCAACTCCTCCATTCCGAGTTTCTGGGGGAGTCTCCCGTCTTGACTTGGGGGGATCGAGGCGCTTGTCATCGACAACTCCTTCCTGCACCACTGCTCCATCTCTTGTTCAGTTTACTAAGTGGAAGGAGCCACCGCTTGGTCAGTCAAGACCGGATGAGGCGACTGTAATAGAGATGCAAGACCTGACGGGGCCTCATATACAAGGGCTTTCAATAGAGGAGCGGAGGGTGTTTTCGAAACATTATTTCCCTCGTCATTACTTTGATGAGATGTAGTTTCTCACAGATCTCCGTCCAGCTCCGACTAGGGAATCCAGGGAGATATAAATGCATGTAAAGGCTGCATATCATTAGGCCAACGAGCTTACTAAGTATTCCTTCCATCTCTCATAGCTAGTTAGGAAGAAAAATATGGATCTTATAAATCAGAAGCTGACTATTGATGCCGAGCAGCACACCCTTAGTAATCTGAATGCAGAAATAGGTCAGTTTGCTCTTTGTACAATGGGCATAATGTTGCTCATTCCCGTGCCATTGAATACTAACTCGTGGATCTTGTTGTTTGCAGCGGAGTTGAGGGAAGGGTACGAGACACTCAAGAGGGAGGCTGATCATTCCCACTCTTCTTTCATGGAAACTGTAACTGATTTGACTATTGAGAATATAGCTCTCAAAAGGGACAAGGTCAATTTGGTGCAAATGTGCGCTGACCTGCAGAAAGATAATGCGAGAGTCACCGAGATACAAAATGATAATAATGCTTTGAGAGTGGAGAATTATAGCTTGAAGAGGCAGCTTGAGGAGATGAGTAAGGCGAAGGAAGAGTCGGAGGCTAGAAATTGGGATGTGTTGAGCACAGTAAAGGGATTGAAAGCAGAACAACTGAGGGAGGTGGAAACTCTGAGGGAGCAGTTGGAGGACATGGAATCCCGGGTAGAATTGTCCATGGTGGAAGATATTCGGAATATGTATGTTAAGGTTCTGAGGTTCTGTGGACTCTCGTGGGTTGATGATTATTCTTGAGAACTATCTCAGACTTGGGAGAGGTTGGCCCCATGTGAAGCCTATCTACGCCAGGTGGATGTGAGCACTTTAGATGAAAGTCAACTTATGTCTGATCTCCTGACTGATGAAGAGCGTGAAAAGTTAGAGGAAGGGAGGAGACTGCTGCTGGAGGACGCAGAGATGGAGAGGTTGGCGAAGCTCACCACTGAAAAGGGAAAGTCTGTCATAACCAAGAGTGTGGTAGTAGTAGATACATTTGGAGTAGGAAGCTCTTATTGTCCACTGGCCCTTGAATCTGCTATGGTGAGTGATCTCGCTGCTTTGGTTACGGTTTCAACTGAGTATAATCTCGAGCATCCGGAGATAGGAGAGACCGGATTCACATTATCTATCGTGCCGAGATCCCCTTCTACTCTTCCAATGCCATCCCTGATTGGAGGTAAATTCCTTTTACCATGTATCCCTGAGGATGACGTGGTTACTGAATTTGCGGACTAAAAGATTGTATTTTTACTATGCAACCCTTCCTGGATTGCCATGACACTTGGCTCTGCCCCAGTGGTTCCCCAAGTGGCCGAATCTGGGCTAGGATTTGCAGGAATACACTTTCGAGAAGGTGGCGATCAGTTAGACACCTAATCGGATATCAGGATAACTCCCAGCCTTTATGAAAGTTTTATCAAGGAAGGAGAGGTGGTTGATGGACAAAGTGCTCATGCCAGAGTCCTAGTGGAAGCCGATATGCCTTCGGTGGCAGCTATGGTGAAGGCCCAAAAAGCCAAAATGGCATCTAAGTGTGAGGAGGTGGTGGAGAAGCAGAAGCACGACAAGGCTACAGGCAGGAGGTCCTAATGAAAACCAAACAGGATTCTGAGGAGAGAGCTGCGAAGACAGTTGCACGCAGAAAGGCCGATGAGGAGGCGGAGAAGAGTAGGGTTGCTTACAAGCCTAGAAGAAAAGGGAGGATGATGAAGCTCAGTGGAGGGCCATCGAAATTTCTGAGAAACCTAAGGCTGAGGATGTCACGACGCATAAGTCTCAGGAGCTAGCCGCATGATGGGCTGCCAGAGAGGCCAAGGAGAAGGCTGAATGAAAAGGGAATGCGGTCCCGGAGAAGAGTGCTGATGTGGTAGGTCTTGCTACCGGAGGTGACCCCAGACCTTCGCCGCATACCCTCCTTACCAATATCACTAAGATCTTTAGTGGCAATGGGACAGATGAGAAACGCCTCTCAGTTTCTCATGAGTCGATCACTCCTCGGGAGGGTCGAGGAGGAAGGAGCGGATTAGGCAAGAAGAGTACTGGCATGGGGGAAGAACCGTCGAGCGCCGAATCTACAAAAAAGCACAAGCACAAGAAGAAAATACATAATTATTGTTAGCAACTTAAGTAGGAAGTTACCATTTATTTTGGTAGTGTAGGCTAATGGTTTACGCGAGTACGGCCCTTTCTTTTGGTTTTTCAAGACATGTGTAGTTCTCATGTACACTCTGTCATTAGAAAGAAAGATGTTTGACATGTAGTTTTTTTAATGTGTGTGTGGAAATGAAATATGAATTAGTAAAGATCGCGATTTACGTCGAGTGTTTGGATGTTCTTCTTATGTTTTCCAGGGTCTTGTACTTGCATAAGCATACTTATCGTTACACTTAACAAAAAAAGCGATTGGGGGCTGCACTCTGGGTTGATTATTCCAGAGGGGTGTGATTGAGTGCAGGCTTCTAGTAAGTTTCCCTTGGCTCGGGAAACCCGTAGTTTGCAAAGCCGGGCTGAACGCCTGCTATTTTGGGTTGCCCAGGGTTAATCCCAAGTATAGTGAAGGCATATGACATCGCGATTTGCGGTCCGTTCGGTGCGTGGCCCTCCCGTCGTTCATCAGGTTGTTAGGAGCTACAGGCGTCGTTTATTCGTCAAGAAGGGAAGCCCGGATCATCAGCCTGTAGGGTCTGATCATGGCCATGGGCTACCCCTTAGCCCTGAGAGCTTCGGGAAAGAAATTATTTAAGGTCGGTCTCGGTGCTGCACCAAGATTCGACCGGCACCCGTAGCCAGGGGAGAGATTTGCGTCTCTCTCAGTTGGATGGTGGGTGGTCCTAAGTCGCTGGAGACTTAGGCAAGGAACGATTTATCCTCGGTCTCAGCACGGATTCGAGGTTCGAGTTCATGGTTCTCGGTCGTTTCGCGGGCCGACGACTCGAGTAACGTTGCCGGCTCCCATGCTCGGGGTGCCGGTAATTGCCGCTGTAGTCTAGCCTCGAGGCTGGCTCGAGGTTCGGATTGCGGTTCCGGCTCCCATGCTCGGGGGCCGATACGGCGATTGACTGCTCATACACGAGGTGGTTGTCAGGATTAAACAAACATGTCATTAGTGGAGTAAACGCAAAGGAGAATGAAATAGGAATCTGAACATCATTTCCATTAATAACTTTGGCAGTAATAGCCTTTAAAATGCCTTGAATCACTAGAAAACAAAACATCGTTGGAAAGCATAAACAAATGTGTACTAAGTTATATAAAGTAACGACGAAGATGTTCACTATTCCATGCTCTTGGGAGTTAAGCTCTGTCCACGGTTGCGAGTTTGATAGTTCCATCGCTGAGCCTTCGTTGTATGGACTACAGGCCTTCCCAACGAGGAGCAAGGCCTTCCGGTAGAGGGAATATCCATTTTAAGATGAGGTCGCCAATGTTGAGGTCCTTACGGCGGACCCTGGAATTGAAGTATCGGGCGAATAGCTGCCGTTGGGCGGTGGATCGGAGATCAGCTTAGTTCCTTTTTTACTCTAGCAAGACGAGCGGCCCCAAAAGTAAGTCTTGGTTCATCTTTGGGTCGAAATAGGTAACTCGGTGAGAAGGAAGCTTGAACTCAATGGGAATGACAGCTTCAGATCCATAGGCAAGGGCGAAAGGAGTGTGTCCGGTCGCTGTCTTGTGGGTAGTTCGATAAGCCCATATGGCTAGAGGAAGCTCGTCCGCCCATATGCCCCCATCCTTTTATAGACGCTTCTTGATAATGGATTTATTGATCATGTTAACCGCCTCGACTTGCCCATTGGCTTGGGGATGACCCACCACCGAGAATCTCTTTTCGATACTGTGTCGTTGACAGAAAGCATTGAATTCTGCGCTCTCAAACTGAATGCCTTTGTCGGAGATGATAGCTTGAGGGACCCTGTATTGGGTAATGTTGTTGCAGACAACAAAGTTAATCATTTTCTTGGTGGTGATTGTGGCGAGGGCCTAGGCCTCTGCCCATTTGGTAAAATAATCAACTACGATGACAACATACCGTGCCCCACCTCAGGCCATGGGAAGAGTTCCAATGATGTCGATTCCCTACACGGCGAATGGCCATGGGCATATCATTTGCATTAATTCTATTGGAGGGGCTCTCGGGATCTTTGAGAAATGTTGGCACTTGTCTCACTTGCGAGCATAGTCTATGGCATCTTAGTCGAGCGTAGGCCAATAATAGCCGTGTATGAGTATTTTTCTTACCAGGGTTTGCCCTCCAATATGGTCATCGCACTCACCCTCGTGTACATTAGTAAGCACTCGGATGGCATCGTCTCGAGCTACGCATCTGAGCAGTGGAACAGAGAAACCTTTGTAGTAGAGCAACCCATCCATAAGAAGATAGCAAGCTGACTGGCGGGTGAGCACTCATCTTTCTTTGTAGCACCCCGAGAGGGTCCCCTTTTGTAGGTAATTCTTAATTGGTGTCAACCAAGACTCAGGCTCGGACTCGGCGTTCATTACCATCTCAGTCTGTTCTTGCTTGATACTTGGGGAATTGAGCACTTCGACTGGGGAGAACCCCAAGAGGGGCGAATCCCCAGAGCTTGGCAGTTTGGCTAGTGAATCTGCTTTCTCGTTTTGCTTTCGGGGAATGTGCATGATGGTAAAGTGGTCGAAATAGGTGAGCAATTCTTGAACCTGGGTTAAGTATAGGGCAAGTCGTTCCCCCTTAGCTTCGTATTCTCCTTGCACCTGGCGCACGATGAGTTGTGAATCGGGGAAAATTCAGATGGTCTTTAGCTTGAGCTCCATCGCGATTCTAAATCCGGCTATCAAGGCCTCATACTCCACATCGTTGTTGGTTGCAGGGAAATTTAGTTTTAGCATATAACATATCTGGCGCTCTTCTGGGGTGATGAACACGACTCCGTCCCCAGAGTATTTGTTGTTGGAGGACCTATCCATGAACAGTTTCCATTGATTGTCGGAAACCTCGGTGTTCTCCGCAGGAGTCTCTTCAGGAGTCGTGAATTATACAATGAAATCGGCGAGGGCTTGTCCGAGGATGGCCCGATGGGGGACGAATGTTATCTCAAACTGGCTTAGCCCCGTACTCCATTTTAATAATCGGCCGGACGCCTCGGGTCGCTGTAGTACTTGAAGTAACGGCTGATATGTGAAAACCTTTATGGGATGAGACTAGAAGTAAGGTCGCAGCTTCCGAGAGGAAATCAATAAGCAGAATGCCAGCTTCTCCAGCTTTGGATAATTCTTCTCTTCCCCCGTCAATCGTTTGCTTATATTGTAGACGAGCCGTTGGATGCGGTCTTCGATGCGTATTAATGTCGAGCTGATTGCCTTCGCAAAAACAGCCAAATAGATGTATAAGTCCTCATGGTCTATGGGCTTAGATAAGACAGGCGCTCGCTCTAAGTGATCCAGAAGGTCCTTGAGTGCGGAAACGCATTCTGGAGTCCATGCAAAATTGCGTTTCCCCTTTCGAGGTAAATCAAAGAAGGGAATGTAATTGTCGGTGGCCTTAGAGATGAACCGACTTAGAGCGGCGACCTTTCTGTTTAAACTTTGGACATCCTTGATGTTCTTGGGGATTTGGATGTCCCGGATGGCTTGAATTTTTTCTGGATTGGCTTTGATTCCCTGGGAGTTGACGATGAAACCCAAAATTTTTCCTGAAGCGACCTCAAAGGAGCACTTCAGGGGATTGAGTTTCATGTCGTACCGACGAAGGATATCGAATATTTAGAAGAGGTCGTGGACATGGTCGCTGGACACTTTTGACTTTACCAACATATCATCCACGTACACCTCCATGGATTTCTCGATTTGGTTTCTAAAGAGTCGATTAACCATTCGCTGGTAAGTAGCACCGACATTCTTGAGGCCGAAGGGCACGACGCGATAGCAATAAAGTCCAAGGTCGGTTATGAAAGAGGTGTGATCCTGGTCATGAAGGTTCATCGGGATTTGATTGTAGCCTGAATAGGCGTCCATGAAAGATAGTAGCTGGTATCCGGCGGTTGAATCAACAAGTTGGTCGATCTTCGGGAGTGGTAAGCTATCCTTGGGACATGCCTTGTTCAAGTCGGAGAAGTCGACGCACGTTCGCCATTTACCATTGGCTTTTTTGACCAGAACTGGATTGGATACCCATTCGGGGTAGTCGGCTTCGCAAATGAAGTTGTTGTTGAGTAGACGGTCTACCTCTTCCTCGAGTGCTTTGGACCTCTTGGGTCCCAAGAAGCGGCGACTCTGGTTGACTGGAGGTATCGTAGGATCTATACTTAGAAAATGGAAGGCAACAGCTGGATCAATGCCTTTCATGTCGGAGTGAGTCCACATGAACACGTCTAGGTTAGCTTTTAAGAAATCCACAAGATCTTCTTTGATTGCTGGATGGAGGTGTGATCCAATCTTTAACACCCTAGATGAATCATCGTGATTGATTGGGACATCCATTGTAGGCTCAACTGGAGTAGCCCTCTCGTATTTGGGCTCTTCGTCTTTTCGTGGGTCGAGGACATCGTAAAGATAGTAGTGGCGCCTAAGCCAAGGCCTAAACGTCGCTGGTTACTATGCGGAAGCAGTCTTGATGCAAAAGGGCGCGGGCACGGCTTTACCCTTGTCCTTATTGCACGCATTCTTCCATTCTATTGCGTAACATTCTCTGGCATTAACTTGGTCTCCTCTAACTATTCGGATCTCGTTTTCTATTGAGAATTTCATCAGGATGGTCCATGGTGACGTGCAGACTCGAAATTCTGTGAGGAATGGACGTCCGAAGAAGACATTGCATGGGGAGAGGATGTCAATAACCACGAAGGTGAGCATTCAGACTCGGCTTCGGTCCCCATTCTCGAGTTCGACTGGTAGGTCTATGACTCGTACCGGGCAACTGGAAGCTCCACTGAAGCCGTGGATCGTGGCATAACATGGTTTAAGATCCTTTGCTTCCAATTTCATCTGGTCATAAGCAGCTTTAAAAATGATGTTGACCGAGCTTCCCGAGCCCACCAATATTTTTCGAACAGAAGCAGCACCGATTTGGGCTGTGATTATCAAAGGATCGGTGGTTGGAATTTCAATTCCCGTAGAATCCCTTTTGCGGAAGACAATGTCATCCCTCATGGACTTCTGAAGCTTGGTGGGGATGGATTCATCAGGAGTGGAGCAAGCCTCGTGCGTAGCATGCTTGATGGAACTCACATACTCTTCCATTTTCTGAAAACGACCATGTATGGGATGAGGTCCACTGCATATAGTGTTAATCACGATTCCCCGCCTAGGGTTAGACAGACCCAGGGCCACCTTGGCGGTTGCCGAGGGTGCTGGTGCTGGAGGTTTTGGATTAGATTCGGGAGGAAAAGGTTCCTGGACATATTGCTCGAGTCGCTTCTCACGGATAAGCTTATCAATCGCATCCTTAAGCTGGCGACATTCATTGGTGTTATGTCCATACATGTCATGGTATCGGCAGTAACTCTTAGTATTCTTCTCGAGGTTGGTTGATTCTCGGGTGCAAGGCTTCTTGTATGGCAATGAGTTGCAAGTCTCCAGGTAAATTGTTTCCAAGTCCTCATTCAGTGGGGCGTATGTCTCGTAGGCTCGGTAAGCGCTGGGCTTCCTTAGTTTGATAGGGGCCTGACCGTTATTCTGACCACCTAGCCTACCATTATTCGGTCTTTGCCTGGAGGGACCTACCCCCTTGTTCGGATCCGAGGGTCTCCCACTTATCTCCCTCTGAATTTGTTATTTGTAGTGTCTGCTTGAGAGTCGTTGGGGCGACTTGTTTTGGAGTGCCGATTCCGTCTTGCTTCCGCTTGGCATAAGTACTACCCCGCCTTTTCGTAGAAAGCATCGAGGCTTTTTGGCTACTTCCGATCAATCCATACTAGAATTCGGAAGTAGGAAAGACACCCTTTGCTAAATGAAAAAATATGGTGCGAGGGTCCGGGTCCTCGACCTCGACGAGGATGATGTTGAACAGTGAGAGGTAGCTTTTGAGCGACTCAACAATAGATTGGACAGAGTGAGGGCGTTCTTTGGAGTTGGAATATGCATCCTGAATTGCTTGACTAAGTGTGTCGCTAATTGGCCGAAGTTGTTAATGGAGTCAAGTGGGAGGCGAGAGAATCATAAAAGAGCGGTTCCTAATAAGAAGACCGAGAAGCAGTTGCATTTTACTGGATCGTTGCCCCGGCTAGAGTCCATTTGCCATTCTTATCGGTTTAGGAAGGCACATGGATCGGTGGCACCGTCGTAAAGCGGAATCTATGGCATCCTGAAGCGTCGCGGCCACTCATCTTCGTTTACCCTTCTTGTGAAGGGGTTATGCATAATGTGTGCTTACCATGAATCGTGAATATTCCCTCGCATTTCCCTCATGATTTTTCTGATCATGTCGGGAAGATAAGTTGAATGGTGATCCTCCATCGAGACCCATGGGTTTTGGCGAGGTTATGGAGTTCTGTTGCAAGGGCGCCTTCTATGGTGGATGTCCGGGTCATCTTCTTCCATGTCCTCGACATCTATAATCAGATCCTAGTGTGGACGATGAGGCGAAGCGGGTTGATGCGGATCCTGTTCTGGAAGTGCGCGGGCTGCTGGAATAGCAGTCCATCATCTTGATCGGCGACCATTGGGTTTTGTTGAGGAAGGGTTTGGTTGGTCGGACCTAGTCCGTCATTGATGATCAAGCG
This sequence comes from Allium sativum, assembly GCA_030737875.1. Classification (NCBI taxonomy): domain Eukaryota; kingdom Viridiplantae; phylum Streptophyta; class Magnoliopsida; order Asparagales; family Amaryllidaceae; genus Allium; species Allium sativum. The sequence continues at coordinate 539,348,180 of CM060920.1, read as the reverse complement.
AGAGCGATCTCGGTATTGTGCCCCCTTGCTATACGTGACTATAGTTCGGTCACCGTTATCGTTTCCATTGCCGAGGGCGTTGGCGCGGACGGCGGCGATGTTGATGAGACTAAACCTCCTTCTTTGATGCAGGCCCCTTGACTCAAAAGAGGAAGTTTCCGAGGCAGCTGGCCGCGGTCGAGCATTGTTGCGAGCTAGCTAGAGTCGAGCGACGATACATTGACTTTCTTGAAGTTGTCGCATAAGGTCGATGTTATTCTATAATGCTTGATTGAGCTCGACTGTTGTGTTCTCATATTTCTCATTAAGCACGTGGATCTGCGCTTGTGTTGTGTTCTCATATTTAAGGGTGATAAGATTGGAGAAGGCAAAGTCTATTTTGGAGTGGGTTCTACATCCCTGTTTTCTCTTGTTGTTCCATGTATATACAGAGTCGGAAGATTTTACCTCAATGAGATTGGAATCAGCGATAGCGACGTTAAGTGGTCTTATATCAATGAAAAAGTGGGGGTTTCCTTCAACGCGATCAGATAACTAAAGTGAAAAATTGAAGTCATCACATGCTATCTACGAGTGAATCTCTTGTTGTATAAAGGGAAGGGTTTGAAGTCATGGAATTCTTGCATTGGCAGAGTTCTGTGCATAAGTTATGGTTAAGTAGAATTAGGTAGAGGAAGGGTTACGAATAACATGATAGTGTACGAGTTGTTTGGCTGAGATGATAGTGGAGATGCAATATTTTTTTTGAGTCAGACATAAGCAAGATTTTTCCATATGAGGCACTCTCAAGGTTATATGATATTCTAGTCACTTCTAATGTGTCTAAAAGCCCTTAGAGTAAGGTCTCGATTGAGCTTAGCTTTGAGAATCGTAAGAAAGCAAAGATTATATAGGCTGATCAACTTCCTGCATCGATCTAACTTGATGTGTTCATCGGCACCATGAATATTCCATATGCTTAAATTTTGCATTAATTAATATGGGTAGAGTTGGCGAGATCCTTTGCAATGCTTCTTGTACAAGAGCCAGACTTACTCAAATAGTCAGGAACAGTGGAAGAGAGAGGGGAGTTAGAATAAAAGACATCCTCGCTGCTGGTTAAATTGTCATTGCGGGGAGACATGAATTTGATAGGTTTCCAGGCAAGGGGAGGTGCAATATGTTCAAATGAGTGGTTCTTGGATTTGAGGTGGAGGGTTTGTCATTAACGTTGTTTAGGATTTGGCGATGATCCACCTGTTTGGAGAGAGAGAGAGAGGCAAGGGTAACGAGTTTCAAGGGAATTTGTTTTGAGATGGTTATATTGGTTGTGCATGGGTTACAAGTGTCGGTGGTCGGTATGGTGGTTGTTTGAGGAGGGTGAGACGTGAAGTCTAAGGCAATAGTAGGAAAAATTGGAGCAAAATGGTTAGTTGGGGATGTTATTTGATTATTAGACATAAGCCGTGGTGGATTTGGCACTTGGATGTGCACACGCACAGGGTGCACCGAATTTTGGTTATTTGTTTCAACGGGAGCAGGGTTGATGTTTTATATATTCTCGACATCAAGATTGCCAGTATTACATGGGTTATGTTCAATGTCTTAAGAGAAATATTTATCAAATGAATCATTAGTTATTAATGCAGTGTTGCTTGTTAATGCTTTATTCTGAACAGTGAATGGGTTAGCAATATTTTTTTACTTGTTATTGACGTAAACCGTGCAATAATTCATTTGCCATCGCACTACTTAAAATTTCTTCATTTTGAGCATTACCAATTTGATCTCTAGAAACACAAGTCAATAGGTTCATATTTTCTTTCACTTTTCTTGAGTCACCATGAGTTCTTTGTTACTTTAATGTGTTTATCTTCGATTCTTCTTTGGGCATTTGTACCCTTTTGTTCATGCATTTCGGTAGTATTTTAAAAAAACATCCCGTTGATGAGCATTAACTAAATTATCTACCTTACATGCATTTCCTTCAAAACTTCACAACCAAGCAATGCATTGAACCTGTTACTTATTTGCACGCAAGTTTCCTAAGAAACATTTGTAAGCTCATTCTTCTTATAAATCTTTTAAAAATCATATTCCATAATTCTGTTGTGTACAGTTGCACCCTTTTAAATTTCTGGTTCATTAATTGTTCCAGCTAACTCCTTTCCTTTCTCACTACTAATGATTCTTTGCTCGTTACTTGATTTATATCCTTTATTTTCTACAACTTGTATTTTACCTCAATTCACTTTTTTCCATTTCTGAATCTTCCTACCTTTCATTACATGTTGGTAACATTACGTTTTGGGTCTCCAGTTGACCGATTGACACATAATATTACATGTAATATTCAACATTTAATTTAGTATTCTGAATAGGAGTTGGACGCACATTTAATGGGTGCCAAAGCCTAGACGTCCAACCTCCTTCCCTTACACGTGCAATCGATAACGGCTATAATTTTAAACCTCTACCAACTATAAAACTATCATTTTCCCCTTAAAATGGGTATAAACTGCCACTTTTTAAATTATAAAGGCTATAAACGTCATATTTCTGTTTGTTGTTTATATATTGCTCTGAATTTCAGATTGTAAACTACAAAACCTTTTTTCTTCTACTAAAATAATTAGCTTCAATATATATTGCCTTATCCACTTCAGTCGTATAACGAAGCGATGAATACAACTAATTGAGATTTCTATTCTCAACCCGTTGAAGATTTTATTTCTTAATGACAACAAGAGACACAATGGTTTCCAATAGCCAGGGGCCGTTGGCAGCCGTTTGTAAGCCGTTGGAAACCATTGATAAAGATGTTGGTTAGGGCTGTCAACAGATACTTTCAGATATGGGTAGTGCTATAGCCATATCCGTATCCATATCTGAAATCATCTTCGGATATCTGTATCCACAGATATCGGATAATTATCCTATCTAATAGTGACCAATAAATTAAGAAACATAAATGAGAAAAATTAAATTTAATATAAAAAATTTACCATCTCATTGGATACAAAAGTGCTAAAATTAACAAATATATGATAATAAATAATTTTGAGCTGTTAATATGTATTTTGCGCATAAAATATGAACTTCAAACTTAATAAAACAATAAATTTTCATCTTTCAACATACTAAAATGCATATAATTTAAGCTATACTTTGAAAAAGTCCGAGTGGATAATTTTTGGATGCGGATGACTTCATATCCGTATCATCTTTTTTTCGGACATCAGATATTTATCCTCTTTTCGGATACAGATGCAAATATATTTTGGAATTTTTTGGGTATTCATTGACAGCCCTACCATCGGTATACAAATCAACGGTTTCTAATGTCTTCCAATGCATTTAACGGCTATTTCCAACGGCCTCCAATGTTATAACTGGGTCACGTGAATTTCATATGTGACCAAAGAGTCGTTGGGAGTCGTTGATAGCCTGTACCCATAAGCCATTGATAGCCGTTGGACGTCGTTGGATGCAGTTGGAAATCTATGTATTTTTTTCTTCAGATTTTAGATTGCTTACTTGCAGCCACCCCCACAATCTCGTATACATTAAAATAGCTCCATTTCGAGCATATTCATCGCAATCAGACTCACATATATATCCAAACATAATATTATACCCAAATCAAACACAAAATATCCAAAACAAATAACATAAATCAAATATTTACAAACATACAACAAACCAACGTCATCTAAATGAACCATCATCCAACAAACCATATAAACCATCATCACCAGCACGGCCGCAATATTTATAAACCATCATAATGTATCAAGCAAAATCCTCACTTGTAACTACCCAGAATTTTGACAATAGATTAGTTATTTAATTAGATTATCAAAAATAGGAATTTTCGCAAACGATGGAATTTGACCACAAAACTTTAACCGATGCGTTCGTCTCGAAATTCTGGTTAACTTTCATGTTTGGAGTTTCGCGAATGGAGTCCGTATGAAAAAGTTACGGGCAAAATATGAAAAACGGACGAAAATAAAAAAATAAAAAATTAATATATATCTTTCCCTCTTTAACCAACCCTCACTGGGCATTTCGTCCAGAGGGCGGTCGACCGATCCTACGGAGGGTGTCAACCACATCGGGCCTGTAGTGCCCAGTGACGGTTAGGTTTTGAGGGGAAATTTCGTTATATTATATATTATAAACATTATAAACAACAGATGTTTATTTAAATAAATCTAATGGTTCATGGCCAACTCCACTCCTATAAATAAAGGGGGTAAGGCCTCACTCTTCTCCGCACAAATTTGTAAGCAGTAGCAAAACTCTGCCATTTCCTTTTCTCTTCCGAACAAATTTCTTAATTAAAAATATATACATATACAATCAATCAAATACAAATCATATAGGATTGAAAGGGTTTATCAGATTCAGTGGAAATGAGTTTGAATTGACGTCTAAAGCGGTGCTACATCATATTCTCCCTCATTTCCTATTTTCTTGCATGTCTATAGATCTGAAAGTATCCCCTTTTTAGAATAATTGTAGATCTGTAAGAATTTGGGAATTATAGGCCTAAAAGATTATTCAAATTTTAGATTTATGCTTTCAGGTGAGTGGGAAATTTACATACAAAGTTATAGTAGCTTATTTATCTCATTTGAATTAGTCTCAAAATATATGCCTGTTATCATCAGATTTGTTCATGATATTATTGAATTTGAATTGACATCTATCAGATCAGTTAATAAATATTGTCAGAAGTTGGAAATTGTGAACCGTGGTTATAAATAATATTAATTGTGGTTTTACTTAAATTTTTTATACATATTGCCTATAATTACATTGGAAATTATATTGTGGTTGTTGCAAAACACCGTAGATTTGGAAATCAGTCCCAATAACCCTGTTTAGATGTAGTTTTATTACAAATCTCTAATTTCAGTGTTAAATAACAAATTATGTAATTTTGATTAAAAAGATGCAATGGTGAATTATGTGATTTTAATTAGAAAAGAGACACATGCCTATTTGTGTTCAAATATTGTTGAGGTTTTGGTTTAGTTGTTGTAAATATGCCACTTTCCTCTTTTTCAACAAAAAGACACTAATTTGAATTCATAAGAGATATGACAAAAAGATTTAAAAAGGGGAAAGTTGTGTAAACGTACGCACAAATATAAATATATATATTTGTGCGTAGTTTGTATCAAGTATTCCAAAATATACATGAACATATATTTCTTGTGATTTGAAAATATGTCAATTGCAATAATTAGGCATAATTTACAATAACTATAGCTAACGGTCTTTTGTAAGATTTGAAACCTTTTGGCAAGATTGAATGCAAAAAGGAAGGTTTGGTATTAATTAAACCAAATTATTAAATTTAACAATAAATAATAATCAAGAATGATAACAACTTTGAACGCGCAAAAATATAAATATAAACATAAATATATACACATTATACGCCCGAATCTACGTAAAGTGACAAAATATACATTATGTTGAATGTTTGAATGTATTCAATTATGAAATTATATAAATACATGTAATTCATATTAAATGATTATATTTATTGTGACCGTTGTAGCAATCAGTGTAATTAATTGTTATAAATAGGGCCATGTTGATTTAAGGAAAGTAAACTTAATGTGGAAATTATGTAAAATGGTTACAATTCCTAAGATTTATTAGGATTAATGTTGTAAGCCCCAATTAGGGAATCTAATTAAATTTTCATTTAGACATGACGTTAGGCTCAAGTTGTGGTAGAAGTCTGCCCGGAACCAACCGGCAAATCCAGCATCCACAAATGGTCAGCACAATGTGAGGGGTCTAATGTGTAAATATAATTGTACTAAGACACGAGGTTAAGTTCAACTTGTGGTAGAAGCCTTCCCGGAACCGCCCGGCAAATCCAGCATCCACAAGTTGTCAGCTTAATGTGAGAGGTTCGGTGCATATATATATATATATATATATATGTGTGTGTGTGTGTGTGTGTGTGTGTACGTATATAACAGACAATAAATAAAATTAGTAATGTCCGTTGAGGTACAACAAATAGATATTTCGGGACTGATAAGGTAAGGATATCCATTGCGAGTTAATGTCCTAGGCAAATTATGGCTGTTAGGCTCATAAATGACATTAATTTTAATCAATGGAAATAAAAAGGGAAATTAAAGATTTGTTTCCTTAGGAAAATATAACCGTTATGGCTATAAAGGGAAATAGACATATGAACATAAATAAATGAAATAAAAAGGGGATTTATGGGTATTGATTGTTGCTTTGATACAAAGTCCAATTAGGGAAATAATAAAATTAATATCCTTGGGTAAGGAAGATATAAATTTCCTTATTATATTAGTTAATATAGAACTTATAATCTAAAGTTAGGGTTGGACTTAGTAGGTTAATGGTGTGAAAATTTATTGATCATAGGAACCCATAACGATAAATCGTGTATGTATAGTATTTTTGTGAAGAGAAACTGCACGGGAATGACTTAACAATGTAGCCCACTTTATCCCAATAGGGAAATGTATTAATGACTAATGGGATACGAACTTATGCGGCTGGGATTGAAGAGTCCACCTAGGAGTAGGTCTTTCAGGTTAGGGGTCTTAAATAGCTTGGGTGTGTGGGGCCTACCCAAACCTGGAAACTAAAAACGTCAGATGTGACTACCTATCCTATGGGAAGTGGTAAGACTAAGGAGGTTATACAATAAGGTCAGCTAGATTGTATAGCGAGCGATAAAATACCATCTCTCACCTAACACGGGGAATGGGTTAATGCGTGAATGATGGAAACCTTAACCAGTAGGTCCCCGTAGCTAGTTCCCTCTAGTTTTTGTTAACATTAAATATATTATCGAGGAATAATAAGTGATCATAGGGTCTTAAGCGATCAGGGAGAATCCACCCAATCTATTATTAATAGTGAGGCATTAAGTAATAAATGGTGAGCGAATGAATATATATATATATACATATATAGAAACTCCGTAATTAGGGGTCCAATCTCGATTAAATAACCAACCTTGTCTGGTATAAAAGCTTCCTAGATATATGTGTAAACGTTCTATCTCGGTATCATATTTTAAAGAATACTTCTTGGGAAGGGTGGTTAGGGTCGTGCGTAAATATTTACAAGGATAGGCTGGAATCATTAACCTTGGTACACATACATCTTCGGTTGAACCAAAAGGGATACATCTATGTATTATAATCTATGTTGTACATGTTATGTTCACCAGAATCTTGTTGTTCTAACCCCCTCCTCATTACAACCACCCAGGTTTCACGAGAGGGTCGTGTGCTCACAGTTGTTTTAGTTTGGCTTTCAGTTCTCGTTCTCTCTCATGCTCGGTATTGGAAAAGTGATTACTTTAAAAAGGTAGTTACTTGAGTTAATACTAGTTTATCCTATTTCGTTCCCGTTGTAAGTTATCTTATCGAACTCTGATTATGCTCATGCTCATTTATTTGCAGGCATGAGATATACGCTTCATGCTTGAACGTGTTCGAGTTTCGATTTTTGTCGAAATTTGGACTCAGAAAAGTGTGGGGTATTACATAACCCACTCTCAAAGCGTATATGTACACACACACATATATATATATATAACAACAAAATAAACTAGCCTTAACTCAATCTCCCCCAGAACCACCGGACGAAGAAAGAAATTGCAAATTATGTTAGAAATTGGGTATTTAGGGTTATGGGGGGAGAGTTGGAGGCCAAGATGGTGGAGGGAGGAGGTGGGGCTGGCAGTGTACATGCAGGGGGAGGCGGAGGGTGTGCGGCGGTGGTCAGGTGATGGAGGAGGTGGAAGGAGTGGCCATGGGAGCTTAGCGATGAAGGAGGAGGATTTTTAGCTAAAATGAAAAGGAAAAGAGAAAGAAGGTGAGAAAGGAGGGGTTTTGATAATTTTCCAATGCCTAAGATCACTGAGGTGTCATGAGGATGGAAGGGGAAAATAAAAACATTGTGGCTTGCTAGATCATTAACACCTCATTTGGTGTTATTAGAGGTAGGTTACTAATTTAAACATTCAAGTGTTTTTTGTTCAGCTTCAGTTCTTCTGATCATATCAAACGACAGTTCATTTTTACCCGAAAATTTGTACTCTAGCATAAAACTTAATTCTAGATCCAACGGATTAGGCCTCGTCATACTCCGAGTTCGTTTGACCCTTTGTTTTATTTTATGATCGTGTTTCCACTTAATTTTGGCAAGTTATCCCGGAAAGTGTTTAATTCTCGCACGCTCACATACTAGCTCCAAAAATTATGAAATTTGGAACCCTACATTTTTTCAACGCTATGGACCTGATAAAATTGGTTTCATCGAAATCTGAAATAGTCTCAATAATTTTCCTTTGTAAACTGCTGAAATCAACTTTAAATCGTTGAATTTTCAATATTGATCGTAATTTCTTATAAAATTAAATTTAAAATAATTTTTAAATTGGTTTCAAAATTCTGGGTTGTTACAATCTCCCTCACTTAAAAGAATTTCATCCTCAAAATTAGACGAAAACAAAGTTGAAATAGAAATGATAACATAAATATAAGTTTACCATTCAAAAGAGCCATTCAGAGATTTCCACTCTGCACCTGGGATAAGCCTGTTTAATGCTATCCTATATGTTACTACCAAGTTTAGCACCGAGATAGGCTGACGGTGAAAGGGTATCGGACCGTCATAAGCATAAGTAGAATAATTTGTAATTAATGACCAAGCACAGGATAAAACCGAAAGCCTAAAGGAGGTGTCTGGAAGGGGAAGTAGCCGACACCATCACCAAAGAAACACCTCAGATTGAATATAAAGGGAGAGTACCGTTAGGGTATTTCTAGCATAAAAGATAATCAACGGCATCCAAAACTGGAAGCTGATAACGAGAGAGGCCAAGAGTTACACAAACCAAGACCCGGAAGGACAAAATGGCTATTGGCATTAACTTGCTTAATGTCGATACATTAAAAGATAAAAAGCATGGAGTTTGGAACATAAGGAGATTATCTGGGAGCAAGTTACCAAGACCCTAGTTGGACGATCACCGATAGGTCACTTTAGCAAACAATTAATATGGCTCCAGAAGCACCCTCCCAGAAAATCAAAGCTCACTTAAGTAATTCACCGAAAGGATTAACGGATCCGTTAGCCTTCCACTTAAAACATGAAGGCAAGTTCCACGAAGAACTAATAACAAGACCGGAAGCCTTTATCTGTAAGCCTCCCTAAAGCTAATCGTCAGGCTTGGTATCGATACAATGAAGGGAGACAACATTAAAGAAAATCTATAAAGACCAGAGCCATCCTTCTGGGAAGCGAAGACCGTCCTCCCAAGAGCCTAAACCGGCACCCTACGAGTACTAAACAATGCCAAAAGAGCGGCTGAAAGGCAAAGCATCCGGAACTAGAAGGAAAAGCAACTGATAGAAGCTTCTTTTGGCCCAATAGCAAAAGGGGCCTTGATTTTTCTATAAATAAGACCTAAGGGGTCTCAATTTTTGGGCTAAATTTTCATTTTTCAATTTTGTTCTCTTTCTCTCAGGAGAAAACCATAATTTCCAAATCAAATTGGGGATTTTCTCAACTCTTATAATATATCCACAATTAATAAAAGGGGAAGTCCAAGACTTATGAATTTCACGATTTGATAATCATATTGTGTTTATAATGAAAAGACAGAGAGTTAACACTAACATTTCTTACGAAAGAGTTAATCACAACTCTTTCGTGGGAGGGAAGACCTTGGGTAAAACTAAGGCTTTTCCCTTTTTGAACGGTCATTATGTGACTTAGGTCTTTCGTAGTAAGCCTAACACAACCCAACCTTGGAAGAGAGCTTGCTAAGAGCTTGTGGCTTGATAAATGACGCAACCAAGGACTTTCCAGGATGGTTTGATGCGGAAGTATCATATAAGTCAATAAGTGCTATAGCATGTAAACAACCCGAACATTGTGAGGCATTATCCTGTTTACTCTTAGCACAATGTATATTATTTTATCATAGATTTAAAGGTGACTATTGCATAAGGATTCAGTCTTATTCAACTAGTAGAAACCTTTCTCCAAGGTTGTCGTTGACTTTGTAGTCCCGTAAGCGTGATACTCACCCTATGAGGGAAGAGTGACTAATCTTCGGACTTAAGGTATAGATGCCTAGGGAACAGTTGAACTAGTTAAAGAAAACTAATTCGAGGTTGCATTCCAAGGACCTTTAGATCGCCCTTGCATCAAACTACAAAGTATATGCATTGTTCATCCTAGTTCGGGTGTTGAAGTAAAATATCGTTAACATTTTGGCGCTTGAAGGAGGGCTTGAACCTCCATCTATATGTTTACCCTATTAAAAATTAATTTGGTGAACTTATTGTTCCGTGGTAGGGGAATATGAAATCAAAAATATTAGAGGAGCGAAATAAAGAACTAGTTCCTAATGCAACTCTTGAAGAAAACGTGGATCCAACATTCAATCAAAACTATAATGAAGAAGGAACAACTTCCAACTCGGTGCAACCACCAAATCCATATGCCAAAGAGGAAAATGTCGCTAAAATCATGTATCTAGAGAAATGGATCCGGGAAATGCAAGCTCAAATGAACTCTAATCAAGCGCAGAGATCTTCAAAGCTCACCAAGTCCAGCCAAAGGGAGATGGATGAGAGTCCGAAGAGAAAGGCTCCCGTCCAACACTCTGAAGCAAAAGAAAATCTTAAAGCAGCTTCCAAAAAAGGGAAAAAATCCCTTTAACAAGGATAGATCATAAAGGAAATCAATGTGAACATAAGCAATCTGGGAGCTCTACTTCTAAAGATTATGATCCTAAAAGGGCGAATTATGATAACATTGAGGCATATCTCAAAGACATTGCTAAAAAAAATAGTCAAGGACCTGTTGGGAAGCAAAGGGAAGAGAATCCAGGATGATAGGGTTAATGAAAATGAAAGAGTACCCCCTTTTACCAATGAGATCATGAGCACTATAATACCATCTAGGGTGAAGGTTCCCACTAAAAAATATCTTGGAACAACTGACACTAATGATCATCTAATGAATTTCGACAGCCAAATGGATCTCTATAATGTTTTGGGGGCTATCTGATGTCATCTTTTCCCAGTGACCCTCTAGGCAGCAACAACCAAATGGTATCGTCAATATAGAGAGAATACCATCTACTCATGGAAATAGTTCTCCTATGAATTTTATGCACAATTTTGCATCTGCAAGGATCTGACAGTTGATTACACAGTTATTGCTAATATCAAGTAAAGGCAAGGGGAGTCCCTAGTGGATTACTTGAAAAGGTTCAACATAGAAGCCTTATAGGCCAAAGATATGAATGATCCTAACAAGTTAATCGTTGCCCATTCAGGGTCAATAGAAAATACCCCCTTCTGGAAGGAACCATACATCCATGGTTGTAAAGACTTCCACTTTAAAGTGGATAAATTCATCCATATGGACAAGTTGTACTTTACAAAGAAGAAGTTCAGACCTCGAGCGGAAGGAGGAAAGCCGGGCTTCGGACGAAAACTCCAAGGTGGAAGGTTCAGTCAAGTTGGAAATCATAAAAGACCAAGATGGAAGGATTCTAATACCAACTCAGTCGCTTTAAGAAAGACCATATCTTTCGTGTATGCTATGGAAAAAGAAACGGTTAATAACTCCCCTGTCTCATTTAAAGCCAAGAATTGCCCTGAACCTCATGCCGATGGAAAATATTGTGAGTATCACAAAAAAATGGACATAATACGGACACGTGCAAGGTTTTGGATGGGATTATTCAGAAGCTTATCCGCGAGGGGCATCTGAAAGAGTTTGTTCTAAATAAGTCATCATATGCCCAGCTTGCGAACGGACAACAAAAGGTTTCAACTAATGCGGTAGAGGCTACTGTGGAGGAAGATCATATAGACTTGGGTCCACTAATAAACTGAATCAATGTGATCCATGGTAGGCCACACCCCGTTGGAAATTTCCCAGTAGCCAGGAAATGATAACTAATGGAGGCTCGCGAAGGGATATTCTCCATTTGAGCGGAACAATCATTGAAGAACGCCCGTTCTCTCAAGATGCACAACCTGGTGAGTTCCCTGGACGAGATGAAGAAAGGGGTCCGTCATCCACACAATGACCCTCTCATGATAACAACTCGGATTGGGCTCTCTATTGTACCCAAGATCCTCATTGAGAGTGGAAGTGTAGTCAATGTCATCTTTAAGCACGATTTTGATCAGATGGGAATCTCCGAGAAATTTTACAACCAAGCGATGAGCCGATGTTCGGCTTCAACAACAAAGGATCAACTCAAGTGGGATAAATCAACCTCTTGGTCCAAGTCAGGTGGTCTCCACTCCACCGAACCTTTGAAACTCTTTTCGTCGTGACCGATCAACCATCATACTATAATGCCTTTTTTGGTCGACCAGCTCTGAAGGAAATGGATGCCTTTCTCTCTTCCAAATACCTTATGCTAAAGTTCTTGAAAAAAGGGGGATTGGATAACATCAGGGGAGAACAGTTTAGATCTGCTGAGTTGTATTTCATTATGTTTGACAAATACAAAAGAGAGTATTATTCGTACTTTGATTCCTCTACTATTTTTCAACCTTCGGATGATAGATTCTTACATCCAACATTTGAAGCTACACTAAAAATCAATAAAACTGACAAGCGTACAAATGGTAGGTATATTTCTTTAAGACGAATACGCAAGAGAGTCAACAACATAAATTTGGCAAAGGAAGAAGAAATTGTCATAGATTTAGATTCTAGAGAGGACACTGAAAGGATAAAACCAATAGAGGATTTGGAGGAAGTAAACATTTATCCAAAGGATAAGGCCAAAGCTGTCAAGATAGAGAAGAAGTTGACAGAACCCTTGAGAAGTGACCTAGTTCGGTTCTTGCAGCTCAATAAGGATGTTTTCGCTTGGACTCATTCGTACATGGTTGGAATCAACCCTTCTATCATGAGCCATGCCCTAAACATCAACCCTTCTGTAATCCCAGTTCGACAAAAGAAGAGGCAATACAATAGAGACTGGTTAGAGGTTTTAAAAGAGGAAGTGAAAAGGTTTGAAACAAACGGGTTTATCCAAGAAGTTTTTTACCCCAAATGGCTAGCCAACCCGATGCTGGTAAAGAAGTCCAATGGAAAGTGGAGGACTTGCATTGATTATACAGACTTAAACAAAGCCTGCCCAAAGGATTGCTATCCCCTTCCGCGAATAGACCAGTTGGTTGATGCAACCAGTGGCCATAGGATATTGTCCCTTATGGATGCCTACTCGGGGTACAATCAAATTCCCATGCACAAATCTAATGAGAAGAATACGTGATTTATCACCAACTGGGGGACATTTTGTTATAAAGTAATGCCCTTCGATTAAAAAATGTGGGGGAAACATACCAAAGGCTAGTTAACAGAATGTTCCAAGAGCAGACAGGGTACAACATGGAAGTATATGTAGATGATATGCTGATAAAATCCATCAAAGCAGAGAGACACTTGTGGGACCCAGAGGAGGTGTTCAACATCTTGAGAAATTACCAAATAAATTTGAACCCACAAAAGTGTTCTTTTTGGGTTCAATCCAGAAAGTTCCTAGGATACGTGGTAAGCGAGCATGGCATTAAGGCTAGCCCTGACCAAATCCAAGCCATAAAGGATATGGAAAAACCCAAAATAAGCAAAGAAGTCATGAGCCTGAACGAAAAGGTAGCAGCCCTTAGTAGGTTTATTTACAAGGCTACTGATAAATGTGTCCATTTCTTCAATGTTATAAAGAGAAATAAGAACTTCGAGTGGAATGAAGAATGCAGAAAGGCCTTCCAAAAATTGAAAGACTACATGGGGAAACCTCCGGTTTTGTCCAGGCCCGAGAAAGGAGAAGATATTTATCTCTATATGGCCGTTTCAGAATACGCGGTAAGCTCAATCCTTATAAGAGAAAGTGATGGAACTCAACACCTAATTCACTATGTTTGCAGAAGGTAAAGGGATGCAGAAATCCGATACCCCGTTATGGAAAAACTAGCGTATTGCCTAATACTGACAACACGAAAGCTTAGGGGTTACTTCCAAGCACATCCTGTTAAGGTTTTGACTAATTTTTCACTTATGCAAGTTTTCAACAAGCCAGAAACCTCATGAAAGTTAGTGAAATGGGGAATTGAGCTTAGCTAATATGAAATTGAGTTTAAATCCCGAGCAGCAATTAAAGGACAAGCACTTGCAGATTTTGCGAACGAATGCACAAGCTTCATTACAGAACAGTCAACCAAGGAAGATGACCTAAAGGGTAAGTGACAATTATTTGTAGACGGAGTTTCAAATGAACAAGGAGCAGGGGCAGGATGCATCATAATTACCCTTGATGGGCACCGCTTGCATTATGCGATGAAGTTTGGATTTATAGCTACCAACAACACGGCCGAATATGAGTCAATCATAGCAGGGTTGAGCTAGCACTACAGTTGAAAATACCTCGAATAGAAATTTTTAGTGACTCACTATTAATGGTAAACCAGATTAAGCAGACCTACCAAACCAAAGATGCCCGATGGCTCTATATGTAAAAATGATACTAAAAATACTTTCTCAGTGTAAAGACTTTTCAATACATCAAATCCCAAGGGGAGAGAACACCCAAGCCAACACACTATCCAAACTGCCAGTTCTCGAGGAGCGCCCAAAAATCGGATAATACCTATTGGATACCCAAAAAAACCCAGCATTGAGCATGAAGAACCCGAAACAGGAAAAGAATTGTTAGTCCTAACTAGATCCCAAGCTTTAAAAATGGGAGACGAAATGGATAAGGAGATTTCTTCTGATAGGGAATGGAACACAATTTGAGAGTGAAGATTTCACTTGGTTTTGTGATAAGAATGGAATTATCAAAAGCTTTTCCTCAGTCCAAGGGCAAACGGAGATGTCAAAGCTGCAAACAAAACCATAATGACAATTCTCAAGAAATCAAGAAATGACTACATCAAGCCAAACGAAATTGGGAAAAAGAATTACCCTTAGTGCATTGGGCATATAGAACTTCCACCAAAATAGTGACCGGACGTACTCTGTAACAGCCTGCATTTTACGTATCGGAAGATCGTAAAATATTTTTATTTTATTTCCTGAGGGTTGGATCATTCTCATCTTTTAATAAGTTGCTTATAGGGATGTGAGACATGTCCCTAATTTTTACCGATTTTTTTGTGATCATTTTGCCCCTGTTAGTCTTGTACAGGGCATAACTTTTGACTAAGGTCGAATCAAAGGGTGAGAACTGTGCCATTGGAAATGAATTGATGATTGCCTTTCCGTAGAGTGGTTACATTAAGGATTGGGCTCAGCGAATTGGGAGAAATCGTTGCTTTAAGGTTTTTCAGTTGGCTGTCCAAGTTTTGGGAGTCTAATGGGCTTATTTGGGGAAGGCCCATTAGTGGGCTGATGAAAGGGTATAAATAGGGGGTGAGGGATATGGGAAATGGTTTAGTTTCTCATTCTCCAATTTGGTGCCTTGTGCTCCTCCTTCCTCTAACACCTTTCCAGCATTAAAAAATCATAATCCAAGGAGGGAAATTGAATATCTACACCATTAAGGCTAGATCCACAACAACTGAAGCAAGGATTCATCAGATCAAGGTGTTTGGTGCGAGGTACTTGCTGTCCGAATTCATATTTCTATCATTTTAGCTTGTTTTGAAGAATCAGTGAGTGATATGCATCTATCATATAGATTCAATGAAGTGTATGAGTGATTGTTCATGTTCTTCATTATATGCAAGCGTTTTTCCATAGATCAATTCGTTGGTAATCCATTTTCGAATAAAATCATCTTATGATCTGATTTAGCAAGTTTAGATAGGAAATTTCTGTGATATTTCATTTGAATTTGCAAGTTAAATCCATGGTTTTGTTCACATGTACATTTATGGTGATTTTGGTGAATTTTACATGATTATTGACGGAATTTCCATATTGGTGTTATTGTTGACTTCATATCACTTTTGGGGTCATATTGGATGATTGGATGAGTCAATTTCGTCGAACGAATCGTTGTGGCGAAGTTTTGGTCGAAATTGGAGTTGCATTGGAGGATGCAGGTTTAGGGTCGAACATGGTGTGGGTCGGTCGAACTAATGAAATATTTCTTGGAGGAAAAGAAACCTATGGGTCGCTCATTGATGAGGGTCGGTCGACCAGGGTCAGTTGAGCAGGGCCGGTCGAGCAGGGTTGGTCGAGCAGGTCGATGGAGCAGCTTGTGTACGGGTCGACCTTGTCAGGTTCGGGCATCAGAACGAGGGTTGGGTCGATCATGCATTAAGGCCAGGGTCGGTCGCACCCATTAGTGGTCAAGCACCAGAGGGTCGGTCGCACGGGGTTATTTTCTGAAAATTTATATTTTCGGGTGCGTCTCAGATTTGAACAAAAAGGTCTAATTTTTTTTTTCCGGAGGCAACCCCCCAAACCCTAGCCGCAGTGCAGTGGTGTAATTTAGCTCAGTGATGGTGTGACTTCGAAGTAAATTAAAGTAGGAAAATTCAAATTGTTGAAAGGTTTTCGTTGATCGGTGTAGAACAACGAATGAGGTGACAAATCAAAGGTCGTGAGTTAGTGGATAATGGTTGCCTGAGCTATGAAGAGTCGTCGGGTTGGATGAGTAGAGATGCGAAGGCCGAAAGATCATCGTTGTCGTAAGTTATAGCAGGCTCGAAGTAGGGGTGCACTAAAGACGTCTAAAAGACCGGTTGTAAATCGAGTCCTTGGGTCTTGTATATAGTCCTAGTTGTCAAGGTTGGACATTGTCAAGGTTGGACATATGGAGTTTATGCTAGAACTAGTGTTACCATTAGCCCTTGACATATGGCAAGGTTGGCCATCATACGATTAACAATGGTTTCAAAGCATGATTGTCTGCGTAAGACCTATGTAATCTGGATGTTGTAAGTGCTTACCATGATTGAATGGATGTTCTAGTTTCCATGGGTGAATTTTTGTTACCTTGGATGTTATGGATTGTAAAGGCTATCACTGTCGGATGTGGCGAAGACAAACGTTAGTTTTTATCTGGTGTCAGGTAGTGGTTGGTAAATCTACCAATTCTCATATACTTTATTACTGAAGTTTGTTAGCTATTTATCGCTCACTAAGACTGTTGTTGTAACACCCCACGTCCATTAATGTCACTCTCAAAGGGAATGTATTAACTTTCATGGAGTATTATTGGTGTATAGAAAAGAATATAGCAAGACAGATACATATATTGGTACTTGAAAATTTAAACCAACTTTTATTGCAGTGGAGGAATAGTTTGATTACATCAAAAACCAACAATAAAACCAAGTACACTTAATATCCATCTTGACAAATTGTTCCTGAGTACATAAAGTAAAAAGCATAACCCCAACATAAGTACCCATAAAAGAGATAAGCTGAACTTTACTTTCAACAATCCAGACACTTCGAAAAGAGAGAGAAAGAGATCCAAATCAAGCTCCACTAGCATTAGTCCTACCCTGAGAACCCGGGGGAGGGGGGGAGGAAGAAAAGAGGCGAAAACAAAGGGGGTCAGACATAAAGTCTGGCAAGTCCAATAACTTTAACAATATAATTATTAAAGTAATTATGATAAGGCATAAACTGGTAAAACAAGGAATGACTGTGAAGCAAATGGGAAAGACAAAACAAACAAGAGAAATATGCTGGCGTTAATCGTGCTCCTAATCACTATAGGATAATTATTATACTGCACCATTACTAGTCACCCTAAAAGTTGATCCCGCCTTCTAAACATAATAATCATAATGGTAGTTTCGTGTACCCCTAGTTGTCTTCATAGCTGCCGCCAGCTCCTATCTCCACTAGTTGTACCCACTACCCTCCCCATTCTAATTACAACGTTTATTCATAATATGGTAGTTGGACTCCTAGCTGTCTTCATAGGTGTCGCCTGCTCCTATCTTCGCTAGTCGTACCCACTACCTTCCCCATTCGACCGGCTCCCTAACTCGTAGATACCTGTGTTGGTCCCACAACGGGGTGTATCACTTCCAAAGTGGCAACCCAATACCACTAAAGATGCACGGCTTATACCTACATGATGCAACAACGTCTTACCTACCAGCCCGGGCCCACGCACGTACATGACCCCGTTGGACTTGTGTTGCCACCGCCAACCCGTTTTGACCTCTTACAATCAAACCCAGTAAGTGTGTCCCGTCCTCGATCTAGATCGAGCTCACTTAGACACTAAATGGGTTACTAGTTGAAAAGGGTCCCCACACTTGACACAAGATTTCCACCTATGCTTGGTCCGCACTAGGATTTCCCACTTAACCCCCTCTTATTCATGTCTTCTTACATGTTTCAACTTGGTAAAGTGTTTATAATTATATGCCACATGTCACCCATGTTACCCACTTATCAAATCAACATGTGTTATTGGTTAAGCTTATCTTAACCCTATTCGCTTATCAGATCAATATATATTCATTTGGTTAAGTTGGTATAAACCCTATCCACTTATATATTATTGGTTAAGTTGGTCTTAAGCCTATCCACTTATATATTATTGGTTAAGTTGGTCCTAACTCTATCCACTTATCAGATCAACATGTATCATATATATATATTTATATATCATATGACATGTTTTACTTAATTTATGACTAAGAGCATCTTAGTTCACAAATACATTGGTTAAGAGAATAACTCCCTAAGTATCAACCCCGAAGACCGAAATCACATACAGACTTGCATATAAACTGATGTCATAAACTTGTGTATAATTCACATACAGACTTGCATATAAACAGATGTCATAAAATGAATTAAGTTAAACATATGTGATTGGACATATGAAATAGGTCCACTAACATAAGTTAACAAAACCGTCATATGTTCACAAACAGACGATAACAAAATTAAGTAACGTCACATGATTCAACAGGCATATTCTCATAATCCAAATTATAACTCATCATAATTAATTTATTAATTATTTTGTGAAAGAAATTGTACTCACAAAGACAGATTAGAGAAGAGAATAATTCGTTCGTCGTTTGTATTAGAATTCTGACTTGCAAATCCCTAAGCTTTAGGAAGAAGAACTATTCTAGCAGCAGCATGGTGGGCAGTCTCATACCACAAACGAGTCTAACCTCATGTCTTAGGCATTTATTACACATTTAATTTATGCCTTTGACCTCTCACATTAGACTACCGCTTGTGGTTGCTGGATTTGCCGGGCGGTTCCGGGTAGTCTTATACCACAAAAAAGTCTATCCTCGTGTCTCAGGCATTTATTATTACACATTACTATTCAACCCCAGTTTTGAATTAGTATCCCTATTCCAAATTGTCAATAACTTCCAAATTAATCTATGTCCATAATTGTCACCTAAATTATGTCCATAATTTCTATGCATACAAATTAGGCCAACTAATGTCTCAAATTTATTATATATTTTTGAGCCATTTTATGCCAATTTTCACAATATTAATTTTTAATATTTTCCCATTGCCCCCACGTTGTTAGTACGTGTAATACATATAATACATAGGCTAGCAAATAGCCTAACTCACAAAAACATCACAACTTGCATAACACGTAAAAATAGATCTAACTCGCAAATAAAAATAGGCTAGCATTGATTAAAACTTGCATGATTGTAATTTAAATAATCATAAATATGCATAATCAATAACTTGCGTAGACAATAGACATAATTTGCATAAACTAAATGGATCAAATTATACAAGATATGATTTGCATAGATCTATACACATAAAGGTGAACTTGCATATATGAACATGGTTTTCGCACAAACTTGCATATGATCTACATACAAACTTGTATTAAACTTGCATATGCAATTTAGACATGTAAATTAAGACTTACATATGATTCGCATACAATCTTACATATAAACTAGCATATGATTCACATCCAAACTTATATATAAACTTGCATATATAATTTAGACATGTAAATTAAGATTTACATTTACACTTGCGTATGTTTTAGACATGTAAATGTCACAAAATGAATCAAATCTAGCATATGTGTTTAGACATATGAGCTAACATCATGAATTTAAACATGTAAACTAATATCACACGTTTTACATATAAACTCGCATGTGTGTGTGTGTATATATATACTTGATTCACATATAAACTTGTGTATAATTCACATACAGACTTGCATATAAACTGATGTCATAAAATGAATCAAGTTAAACATATGTGATTGGACATATGAATTAGATCCACTAACATAAGTTAACAAAACCGTCATATGTTCACAAACAGACGATAACAAAATTAAGTAACGTCACATGATTCAACATGCATGTTCTCATAATCCAAATTATAACTCATCATAATTAATTTATTAATTATTTTGTGAAAGAAATTGTACTCACAAAGACGGATTAGAGAAGAGAATAATTCGTTCGTCGTTTGTATTAGAATTCTGACTTGCAAATCCCTAAGCTTTAGGAAGAAGAACTATTCTAGCAGCAACATGGTGGCCAAGAGACTAATTTAGTTTAGGTTTAGGGCTTAAGTCTATGCGTGCTTATATAGAAGCTTAAATCAACCTAAGCCGTTAGATTATCTTAGGGGCAATCACAACCATCTAGACTTGATAGAGTTATCCATAATTGCCACCTATGCCCTAGTGACTCGGCAACAGGTCAAGTAAGACTCAGCAACAAGTCAGGATCGTCTCATTTCAGATCTTCCCAGCGGGGTAGGTCGACCCCCAGGTTGGCCCCCTAGTCGACCTGTATAGGGGAGGTCGACCCCCTGGTCGACCTGGCCTTGGGCGGGAGAGATCCCGCCCAGCCCGCTTCCTTGTTTGAATTTGAATTTTGAATTTCTTTCTGAACTATTTTAAATTATATAAAATTCCTGAAACTTCTTAACGCCATAGCTTCCTCATACGAAGCCCGATTTACGAAAACTTGGACTCTATTCCAAGCAGAATTTCGAGACGAACGCAATGGCGTAACCCATTTCCTTTAATTCTCACTTTTACAATTAAGTATTCTTAAATTCGTTAATTTTAATATTTAAAATTACAGGGTGTTACAGTTGTCTGACTCAAGGTTTTATGTTTCCACTTATTACCTTGGGCTGTTCATCCGGTTGTGGATGGGCAGACTGAGTAGCAGGTGACAGGTGATGCTTTAGTGAGGACGATGATGCTATGCGAAGGCAAGCAGGAGGCTAGCGTATTTTTACTACTATCTAGTATTTCTGTTTCCAGTGTTTGAGTTGCTCTATGAGTGCTATAGTGTGGCCTTATGTACATACTTGATATTTCCTATGATGTTGGGAACAATCTTTCAGGATGTTGTGAAAGTTTTGAAAAGTTTGCTATATGATGCTTCAATTCTATTACCTGTTGTATATGTTCTATTATATTTTATCCTTGCACTGTGAGTTCTACGACAGGTTTCGATGTGTTTACCTACTCTATGAACGTCCATAACAGCCTGGCACACCTTTCAGCGCATTATTCCTCTTGTATAGTGTAGGGGTTGTGGACGATCGTCACATTTGGTATTAGAGCTCTGGTTAACTCTTTTAGCAAAAGTTCAAGGACGTAATCACGTATAGGAGACGTAATTGTAGATTTCAGTTGGATATATATTATATGATATTATATAGTGTAGTAGCGTTTGTACTTCTTTAGCAGCTTATCTTGTAAGTGGCTAATCATTCTAGTTCACATATTTAGAATGAGTGACGTTATAAAAGACACACTATTGGAGATGAAGCTGTAAATGGAGGGGGTAACGGCGGGGCACCTGATTACCCGGCCATGTTTAAAGCTGTAAATGGAGAGGGTAACGGCGGGGCACCTGATTACCCGGCCATGTCATAAAATGAATTAAGTTAAACATATGTGATTGGACATATGAAATAGATCCACTAACATAAGTTAACAAAACCGTCATATGTTCACAAACAGACGATAACAAAATTAAGTAACGTCACATGATTCAACAGGCATATTCTCATAATCCAAATTATAACTAATCATAATTAATTTATTAATTATTTTGTGAAAGAAATTGTACTCACAAAGACAGATTAGAGAAGAGAATAATTCGCTCGTCGTTTGTATTAGAATTCTGACTTGCAAATCCCTAAGCTTTAGGAAGAAGAACTATTCTAGCAGCAGCATGGTGGGCCGTCTCATACCACAAACCAGTCTAACCTCATGTCTTAGGCATTTATTACACATTTAATTTATGCCTTTGACCTCTCACATTAGACTACCGCTTGTGGTTGCTGGATTTGCCGGGCGGTTCCGGGCAGTCTTATACCACAAACGAGTCTATCCTCGTGTCTCAGGCATTTATTATTACACATTACTATTCAACCCCAGTTTTGAATTAGTATCCCTATTTCAAATTGTCAATAACTTCCAAATTAATCTATGTCCATAATTGTCACCTAAATTATGTCCATAATTTCTATGCATACAAATTAGGCCAACTAATGTCTCAAATTTATTATACATTTTTGAGCCATTTTATGCCAATTTTCACAATATTAATTTTTTAATATTTTCCCATTGCCCCCACGTTGTTAGTACGTGTAATACATATAATACATAGGCTAGCAAATAGCCTAACTCACAAAAACATCACAACTTGCATAACACGTAAAAATAGATCTAACTCGCAAATAAAAATAGGCTAGCATAGATTAAAACTTGCATGATTGTAATTTAAATAATCATAAATTTGCATAATCAATCACTTGCGTAGACAATAGACATAATTTGCATAAACTACAAACTGGCATGGATCAAATTATACAAGATATGATTTGCATAGATCTATACACATAAAGGTGAACTTGCATATATGAACATGGTTTTCGCACAAACTTGCATATGATCTACATACAAACTTGTATTAAACTTGCATATGCAATTTAGACATGTAAATTAAGACTTACATATGATTCGGATACAATCTTACATATAAACTAGCATATGATTCACATCCAAACTTATATATAAACTTGCATATATAATTTAGACATGTAAATTAAGATTTACATTTACACTTGCGTATGGTTTAGACATGTAAATGTCACAAAATGAATCAAATCTAGCATATGTGTTTAGACATATGAGCTAACATCATGAATTTAAACATGTAAACTAATATCACACGTTTTACATATAAACTCGCATGTGTGTGTGTATATATATATACTTGATTCACATATAAACTTGTGTATAATTCACATACAGACTTGCATATAAACTGATGTCATAAAATGAATCAAGTTAAACATATGTGATTGGACATATGAATTAGATCCACTAACATAAGTTAACAAAACCGTCATATGTTCACAAACAGACGATAACAAAATTAAGTAACGTCACATGATTCAACAGGCATGTTCTCATAATCCAAATTATAACTCATCATAATTAATTTATTAATTATTTTGTGAAAGAAATTGTACTCACAAAGACGGATTAGAGAAGAGAATAATTCGTTCGTCGTTTGTATTAGAATTCTGACTTGCAAATCCCTAAGCTTTAGAAAGAAGAACTATTCTAGCAGCAACATGGTGGCCAAGAGACTAATTTAGTTTAGGTTTAGGGCTTAAGTCTATGCGTGCTTATATAGAAGCTTAAATCAACCTAAGCCGTTAGATTATCTTAGGGGCAATCACAACCATCTAGACTAGATAGAGTTATCCATAATTGCCACCTATGCCCTAGTGACTCGGCAACAGGTCAGGTAAGACTCAGCAACAAGTCAGGATCGTCTCATTTCAGATCTTCCCAGCGGGGTAGGTCGACCCCCAGGTTGGCCCCCTAGTCGACCTGTATAGGGGAGGTCGACCCCCTGGTCGACCTGGCCTTGGGCGGGAGAGATCCCGCCCAGCCCACTTCCTTGTTTGAATTTGAATTTTGAATTTCTTTCTGAACTATTTTAAATTATATAAAATTCCTGAAACTTCTTAACGCCATAGCTTCCTCATACGAAGCCCGATTTACGAAAACTTGGACTCTATTCCAAGCAGAATTTTGAGACGAACGCAATGGCATAATCCATTTCCTTTAATTCTCACTTTTACAATTAAGTATTCTTAAATTCGTTAATTTTAATATTTAAAATTACAGGGTGTTACAGTTGTCTGACTCAAGGTTTTATGTTTCCACTTATTACCTTGGGCTGTTCATCCGGTTGTGGATGGGCAGACTGAGTAGCAGGTGACAGGTGATGCTTTAGTGAGGACGATGATGCTATGCAAAGGCAAGCAGGAGGCTAGCGTATTTTTACTACTATCTAGTATTTCTGTTTCCAGTGTTTGAGTTGCTCTATGAGTGCTATAGTGTGGCCTTATGTACATACTTGATATTTCCTATGATGTTGGGAACAATCTTTCAGGATGTTGTGAAAGTTTTGAAAAGTTTGCTATATGATGCTTCAATTCTATTACCTGTTGTATATGTTCTATTATATTTTATCCTTGCACTGTGAGTTCTACGACAGGTTTCGATGTGTTTACCTACTCTATGAACGTCCATAGCAGCCTGGCACACTTTTCAGTGCATTATTCCTCTTGTATAGTGTAGGGGTTGTGGACGATCGTCACATTTGGTATTAGAGCTCTGGTTAACTCTTTTAGCCAAAGTTCAAGGACGTAATCACGTATGGGAGACGTAATTGTAGATTTCAGTTGGATATATATTATATGATATTATATAGTGTAGTAGCGTTTGTACTTCTTTAGCAGCTTATCTTGTAAGTGGCTAATCATTCTAGTTCGCAGATTTAGAATGAGTGACGTTATACAAGACACACTATTGGAGATGAAGCTGTAAATGGAGGGGGTAACGGCGGGGCACCTGATTACCCGGCCATGTTTAAAGCTATGATAGAAGCATGCCTTCGAAGGAACCCTACTCTAGTGGCAACTATGGTGGATGTTGAAGTCCAAGTACCGAGAGCTGTAGAATTTGAAAAGCTATGCAAAGACATTATCTTGTTGGGAGGGAAACAGTTCAAGGGCACTAAACCAGTTGAAGAGGTTCAAAGGTGGTTGGATAGTTGTGTGAGGATCTTCAAGGACTTGGGCATTGATGATGCAACAAAGAGGAAACTTGCATTAAGGCAGTTAGTGGGTAGAGCGATGGACTAGTGGAACTCTGTCACACTTGAGACCCTTGAAGAAGAGATTTCATGGGAACAGTTCCAAGCTAAGTTTGAAGCAAAGTTTATCTCCACTGTGTAAAAGTCAATTCTGTTTAAGAGATTCGTGGAGCTTAAACAGAATGGTCGCCCAGTTCTTGACTATATTTCTGACTTCGAGTCTTTGTCGAAGTATGCTCGTTCATATGTGGATACTCCTTATCAAAAGAACAAGAAGTTTGTCTTGGGATTGGATGAATATCTTGGGAATCAGCTTATGGATCACCTCGATGATAGCTTTGAGAAGATCGTCGAGAAGGCTTTGAGTCATGAAAGTCTGTTTCCTAAGAAGACGTCTGTTGTTGTACCTAAGGAAGAACGGAAGCCACAACAGGGTGGTAATAATAAGAAGAGGAAGCAGCAACAACAGAAAGGGAAGAATGGCCAAAAGAAGCCTAAGAGTGAGGTAGTTTGCTTTAACTTCCAACAGAAATGCCATTTTGCTAGTGAATGCAAGAATCCCTAAGCTGAGAAGAAGTGCTTCAAGTGTGGGAAGCCAGGGAATGAGAAGAAAGACTATCCAGAATCAGCTAAGGGCAAGCAGCATCTGAAAGCATATGCTTTGGAAGCCATGCCAACTTCTTCGAGAGCTCCTACTGTTGAGGAGAAGGGAAGGGTGTCGTGGTGCAAGGTAATCTTTCTGTTCATGGTGTTTCAGTTTGAGTTTTGTTTATACTGGAGCATCTCATTCATTCATTTGCAATGAGCTTGTGTGTCGCTTGGGTTTAGAACTCGAGATTTGTGATAGACCATTGATCATGAGTAATCAAGTTGGGGGTTCTTCCATTTTGTGCATGTTATGTTGTGGACTAGTGTTGTCGAGTCATAGTCGCTCTTTTGTGTGTGATTGCTTTGTACTTAACTTCGCTGGGTTTGGGATCATCTTGGGCATGGATTGGCTCAAGAGGTATGCGACATGGGTAAATTGCAAGAAGCTAGAGGTGAGGGTCGGGGACGTGGAAGAGCGAAAGGTGTTGATTGGATGTAAGCATGAGGATGGGGTCTTTATGAGTTATCTATATTCACTTGGGATTCCACAAGAAGACCTGTCATCAGTGTTGATCGCTAATGAGTATGTAGATGTCTTTGACGAGGTCAAAGGGTTGTCACTGCATCGTAAGATCGAGTTTAGGATCGATTTGGTCAAAGGTGCTAGACCAATAGTTATGCCTCTTAGGCGGATGGCGCCTAAGGAACAACGAGAGTTGGAGGTGCAAGTATAAGACCTTCTTAGAAAGGGATTCATTCGAAGGAGCATTTACGAATGGGGTGCACCGGTCGTGTTTGCAACCAAGGCAGATGGCTTGTTAAGATTGTGTGTAGACTATCGTGAGCTGAACAAGGTGACTAGAAGAACAAGTACCCGTTGCCAAGGATTGATGGCTTGTTTGATCAGCTTCACGAAGCCAAAGTATTTTCTCAGATGGATTTGGAAATGGGATTTCTCCAGTTGAGGGTTGCTAAGGATAGTGTGCCGAAGACTGCTTTTAGGACACCATCTAGTTTCTTCGAGTGGTTTGTGATGCCATTCAGGTTGACTAACGCGCCAACATATTTTGTAGATTTTATGAATAGAGTATTCAGAGATCAGTTGAACAAGTTCGTGCTTGTATTAGTGGATGATATTCTGGTTTACTTCAGAAATTAGGAAGAACATAAGACGTAGTTGAGAGTTGTGTAAGAGATCTCGCGAAAGCATCAGCCGAGAGCTAAGTTTTCGAAGTGTCACTTCTGGAAGAATGAAGTGAGGTTCTTAGGTCATGTTGTTTCTGTAAATGGGATAGCGGTTGACCCTGCTAAAGTGGCAGCAATCCAGGACTGGGATAGACTTAAGAGTGCGATGGATGTTCAGAGTTTCCTTGGGATAGCTGGTTATTACCAGCGGTTTATCAAGGATTTCTCGAAGATAGATGCACCGTTAACAGGATTGACGAAGAACCAAGTGCTCACATGGGAAGTGAAGTGTGAACAAGCGTTCGAAATCCTAAAGGAGAGATTTACGAGTGCACCTGTGTTGACCATTCCAAGTGGGAATGAAGAGATGGTGGTGTATACCGATGCATGTGGTACTATACTTGGAGCAGTACTAATGCAGAAGGATAAAGTTGTTGCCTACGTGAGTTGACAGCTAAAGCCGCATGAGAAGAATTACTCAACTCATGATTTGGGGTTGGCGGCGATTGTGTTAGCTCTGAAGATGTGGGGACATTACCTATTGGGAGTTCGGTTCGAGTTGTTTATGGATCACAAGTCGTTGAAGTATCTTTTCTCCAAATGAATTTGAATCTTCGACAACAACGATGGCTAGAGTTTCTACAATCGTATGATTTTAGTATAGCCTATACTTCTGGAAAAGGCAACGTAGTTGCAGATGCATTGAGTCGAAGACACGCGAGTTTGGGAGCGATGTTTTCGGAATGGAAGAGCCTTGAGTATTTGGCAAGGTTTGATTTTAGGCCAAGATGTGAATTGGAATCTGAAATGTTGGCAAGCTTATCGATAAGACCTACACTTGTCGAAAGGGTTGGTGAAAGCCAAAGGTAAGATGCTAAGCTTGTCGAGTTTATCCAGAAATTAGAACCAGAGGATAAAGAGTTCGAAGTCGATCGACAAGGTTGGCTTCGAAAGCAAGGACAATTAGTGGTTCCTGATATTGATAGATTGAGAGATGAGGTTTTGACAGAATGTCATCACTCAAAGTCGATGATTCATCCTGGTGTAATAAGATGTATCAGGACATGAAGCAAGTTTACTATTGGGAAAGGATGAAGCGAGACATTGGAAAGTTCATTTCCAAATGCATGAACTGTTAGTTGGTGAAAGCTGAACAAAAGAAGCCGGTGGTTTGCTTCTGCCATTGGATGTTCCTACGTGGAAGTGGGAGCAAGAATGATGGATTTTATCGATGGACTACCTAGAACGAGGGTAGGAAACGAATGGATTTTGATCATTGTGGATCGGTTGACCAAAAGTGTGAGATTCATTTCTGTCAAGTCGACTAGGACGACGTCGAAATTGGATGAACTTTATGTGAAATGGATAGTTCGATTTCATGGTGTCACAAAGAGTGTAGTCAGTGATCGAGATTCATTGTTCACTAGCAGATTTTGGAAAAGTTTGCAAGAAGATTTGGGAACCGAGTTGTGCTTGTGTACGACATATCATTCCAGAACTGATGGTCAGAATAAGAGAGTCAATCGAGTTTTAGAGGATCTCCTGAGAGCTTGTGTGTTGGATTTTGGGGGATCATGGGAGGACCATCTACATCTGGTTGAGTTTTCGTATAATAATAGCTACCAGTCTAGTATTGGGATGGCACCATACGAGGCGTTGTATGGGAGGCCATGCAATTCTCCATCTTATTGGTTAGAGACTGAAGATAAGTTGGTATTTGTGCCTAAAATGATTAGAGATACCTCGGATTGTATCGAGATCATTCGACAACGAATGAAGGCGGCCCAAGACCGCCAGAAGAGCTATGCTGATAGACGTCAGATTTGGAATTCGAAGTTGGTGATCTGGTTTTCGTGAAGATTTCGCCATTAAAGTAGGTGGTTCGACTCGGAAATAAAGGGAAATTACCTCCAAGGTTTGGTGGACCATTTCCGATAGTTGAACAAATCGGAAAGCTCGCATATAGATTGGAGTTACCCGAGAAGACCTTGAGTGTGCATAATTTTTTTCATGTGTCGTTTCTATGGAAATTCGTTCATGACTCGAATGTAGTAGTATCTCCAGAGCAGTATGAAGACTTGGAAGTTGAGACCGTAGTTGCGAAACCTAGTAAGTCGCTTCGTATTGTGGGGAATGACACAAAACAGCTTAGGAGGAAAACGGTGATAGATAGTCAAGGTACAATGGAGAGAGGATGGTGACGATTGTACATGGGAGACGAAATAGAGCATGATGTTGACTCATCCAGAATTCTTCATCGGTAGGAACCTTTGATATTGTATCATCATTATATCGTTGTATCTTGTTGTCGTTTGGTAGAATTCCGCGTGTTAGGATAAGGCTATGGATGTATGGCTTGATGGTAGCTAGTTTGGATGACAGAATTGGCTTCTCATGTATGATAGGCATGCAGAATTGTGGTAATTGCTTTGAATTTCGAGGGCGAAATTCTTACGGGGGAAGAATGTAACGGCCCGCATTTTACGTATCGAAAGATCGTAAAATATTTTTATTTTATTTTCTGATGGTTGGATCATTCTCATCTTTTAATAAGTTGCTTATAGGGATGTGAGACATGTCCCTAATTTTTACCGATTTTTTTGTGATCATTTTGCCCCTGTTAGTCTTGTACAGGGCATAACTTTTGACTCAGATTTAATCAGATTATGAGACCTGTGCCATTGGAAAGGAATTAGTGATTGCCTTTCTAGAGTGGTTAAATTAAGGACTTGGCTCAGAGGTTTGGGAGAAATCGTAGTTTCAAGGTTTTTCAGTTGGCTGTCCAGGTTTTGGGAGTCTAATGGGCTGATTTGGGAAAGGCCCATTAGTGGGCTGATGAAAGGGTATAAATAGGGGGTGAGGGATATGAAAAATGGTTTAGTTTCTCATTCTCCCATTTGGTATCTGGTGCTCCTCCTTCCTCTAACAACTTTCCACCATTAAAAAATCATAATCCAAGGAGGGAAATTGAAGATCTACACCATTGTAGGCTAGATCTACATCAATTGAGGTAAGGATTCATCGGATCAAGGTATTTGGTGCTAGGTGTTTGCTGTCCGGATTCATATTTCTATCGTTTTAGCTTAATTTGAAGAATCAGTGAGTGATATGTATCTCTCATATGGATTCAATGAAGTGTATGATTTATTGTTCATGTTTTTCATCATATGCAAGTGTTTTTCCATATATCAGTGCAGTATTAAGTCCGTTTTCGTATAAATCATCCTATGATCTGATTTAGCAAGTGTAAATAAGAAATTTCTATGATATTTCATGTGAATGTTCAAGTTAAATCCATGGTTTTGTTCACATGTACGTTTATGGTGATTTGGTGAATTTTACATGATTATTGGTGGAATTTCCATATTGGTGTTATTGTTGACTTCATATCACTTTTGTGGTCATATTGGATGATTGGATGAGTTGGTTTCGTCGAACGAATCGTTGTGGTGAAGTTTTGGTCAAAATTGGAGTTGCGTTGGAGGATGTAGATTTTGTGTAATGACCCGTATTTTTATGGGTAATAATTAATTTATTTAATTATTTAAAATAGTGATTTAGGGAATTAGATCATTGTTTAATTAAATAAAGTGAATATTTAATTAATATAAATAATAGAATAATATATTTAATTCTGAAATAATCAGAATTAGTGAATTGACAATATAATGTGAACTGGGCAATTCAAATTATATAATTCAGTTTGGAATTGAATTAGAATAACGAATATATTATATAAACGACAATCGAACGTATAAATTATATTATAATTATAATCGAGCCCGTAATGGCGCGGTAGTTGCTATTTGGCGATTTGAACTTCAACTGGATATACAGGGTCCGTTTCAAATCGGATTTCTGTGAAACAAGAAATGTTAGGAGCGGGTGAAGTATGTTTTTCTAGTGAAAGAGAAAAATCGGGATTTCATTGTGTAAATTTTGATTTATGTCCAAATCAAATTTTAGAAAAGTCGCTATGAAATTCCTTTATAATTTATAAAGGGATTATTTAGATTTTTAAAAAGGAATTTTCATTATAAATCGAATATCGATTTATCAGGATTTGAAATATCGAGTTAGAAATTCATATAGGAATATTCTAGAGCTGTATGGTATTCCACTGTGAATATATACGATAATATTTATTTATAAATATTTAATTTAATTATATTTAAATATATTTAAATGGGTCATTCAGAGCTTTAAAATAACCAGTTTTGCAAACGACCTCAGAATTCGACGAAACTAATTTTGTTGGATCCGCAATATTAAATTATTGCTAGAGTTAAGTTTTCGTGATTTTTAGAGCCAGTATGTGGTCGTACCGATTTTTAATGTGAGAAACAGTCGATATTTTGATGGTTAAAAATACGCTGTGTGAGCAAACAGAGTCGGAATTCGACGAAACCAGTTTCGTTGGGACCATAATGTCGAACTGTAGCTGCATGTCCAGTTTCGTGATTTTTGGATATCGTGTGTGATCAAACAGATTTTTAGAGTGTAGAAACGGATATAAAATAAAATATCCTAATTCATATACTTGGTCAAAATGAAGGCCACCTATCCCCTTTTTCTACCGCACACAAGAATATGACCCCTTATATATTTTCTCTTAAGCCGCCACTTCTGTTAGAAACCGCAAGAAGAAAATCAAAAGGGAAAATCGAAATAGAATCAAATATAAATCTATAAATTGTTAAATATGTATCTTTGAGATGTTGGGGAGATTCTCTACGATATGGTATAACTGTTACTAATCTTGATGTCATCACTGGATCCCTGAATATTTCCAGCGCCATCTCGTTAATCCTAGTTTGAGATATCAAGAATTTCGAGAGGACTGAGCTCGATCTGAGTTTGTTTCTGAGATTAGGAAGTGAAATAACACTTCGTAGAATTTTTTGGGAATTTCTGGAATTTAATAACGTCGATCCATTTGCTGATACCGTGATTTCCGTTGGTATATCGGAACCTCTAAGAGGGATGCGAGATGAACGTTGGGGGGTGGAATCGTAGAGCATGGCAAGATGAGAATGGCGATGTTTTTTGTTTTGATTTTCGTTGAGGAACGAAGGCCTGAGGTAAGGATGAAATCGGTGGAGATAGTGTTGTATAAGGAGCAGGTCGGATTTCTTGGTTTGGGGAAGAAGGATTTCGGGTGTGGGCTTCAACGGGTTAGTGGGCCGATTTGTTTTAATGGTAAGGCCCGATTCAAAAATAAATAGCCTAGTTTAATTTAAAATCCATTTAAATTGTATATGAAACTTGTAATATTAATATCTTTATCATATGTGGTCGGAATTCAGCGAAACATGATCCGATAGGATCGTATGGACGGACACTACCCAATGGAACTGACTGGGAGTGGAGTGCAGCTCGTATGAATATATGGCGGAAAAAATTGTTTGATTCAAATCAAACAAACAGTTTATCGTTCTTTAACGATGAACTGCCAATGTGATTAAATCTCACTAACTCTGAACAGTTTATAATTTCATGTTGTATTTTTAGAACTATTAAATATTGGTTGATTGGCTGTGTGTTGACTGTTTGATTGAACTGCTAGTCAGTTAGTTGAATTTCTATATTGATTCTGTTTAACAGAATATATTATATGGAACTGAAAGTGATGTTGATTTTATTGTGTAACATCTGTGGATGCAGGGAAACAGGTTGGCGGAATCCGGCTGGATTCCTCAACAGCTATTTTATTATTTTCATATATTGTGATATATGACATGGTTAATAATCTGTTGTTGATTATATGTGTATGGACGATATTGGACATCGTAATTTGATATGTTAAACACCATAACACACCGGAATTTGGAAAAAGGGGGAATTTTCAAAATGAATATTGAAATTAGATTATTTATAAAATACAAGGGGTTTTATAAAAGAGATAATATTTATAAAATCAAAGAAGATTTTATAAAGGAAATTATTTATAAATGGAATACTTATAAATAGAAATTTATTTATAAATGAAGTATTTATAAATAGGAAATATGTTTAAGTGGAATTTTATATAAAGGGAAATCTTTATAAATGGAATATTTATAAAGTGAATTATTTATTTAGAATAAATAAATTAGATATTTAAATGGATTATTTATTTGTTAAATAAATAGGATAAGATAAAGGGATATTGACTTAGAAAATAAATAAGTTATTTAATATTACATTCAGTAGGAAATAAATAAGTTATAAAAAAGGGATTATTTATTTAGAGAATGAATAAAGAAATATTTGTAAACCATTTACAAATAAAATAGAAAGAGAAATATGTGTAAAATGTTTACAAATAGGTTATAAAGGATATTTATTTGTTAAATGAATAGAATAAGATAAAAGGAATATTTTTTTAGAAAACAAATAAGATATTATATGAGAAATATTTGCAACACATTTGCAAATAGAGTTGAAAAGGAAATATTCGCAAACCATTTGCAAATAGAATAGAGAAAGGAATATTTGCAAACCATTTGCAATTAGAATTTAAAAGGGTAATATTTGTAAACCATTTACAAATATAGATTTAAAAAGGAAATATGGGTAAAAGGCATTTAGAAAACAAATAGATTATAAAGGAAATATTTATCTTTGATAAATAGATATATATAAGTCTGAACTTATATACGAAGAAGTAAACAGATAAAAGGAGCAGATTGATTTATAAATGATATTTATAAATTAAGTTAAATATTTATCATTTGGATAAATAGAATATATAAGTCAGGACTTATACAAAGAAGTAAGAATCGATTTCAACATCGATGTTTGAAACTGAATAAAGACAAAAAGTTAATCAGTTAGGGTTAACCAGTTAGAGTTAATTAGTTAGAGTTAAATCAGTTAGAGTTAAACCACTTAGAGTTAAACAGTTAAAGTTAATCAGTTAGAGTTAATCGATAGAGTTAAATCGAATTAGAGTTAACCGATAGAGTTAAATCGAACTAGAGTTATCGAATAGAGTTAAATCGAACTAGAGTTACTCAAATGGAGTTAATCGAATTTAGTTTATTCGAATAGAGTTGAAATGAGTTAATCGAATTTAGTTATTCGAAGAAGTAAATCGAATCAGAAATATTCGAAGTGGGATAATCGAATCAGAAATATTCGAAGAAGAGAATCGAATCAGAAATATTCGAAGTGAGATAATCGAATCTGAGATATTCAAAATGAGATAATCGAATCAGAAATATTCGAAGTGAGTTGATCGAATCTAGTTATTCGACAGGAGTTAAATCGAATAAGATTTATTCGAAGAAAGAGATTATCGAATATAAGTATTCAAAAGTAAGAAAATCGAATATAAGTTATTCGAATAAGTTATTCGAATAAGAGTTATTCAAGTAAGAGTTATTAGGTTGGAGTTATTTAAATAAGAGTTATAGATTAGAGTTAACCAAATAGGAGTAAATAAATTAGTTGTCGTTATATTATTCGAGTTAGGAAATAAAAGTCATATTAAAGGTAATATATTTCGGATGCAGGAGATTATAACACCATTGTTATAATCACGTAAACGTGTAAAAGAAGGGGGTTCGTAAATAGAATCTGAGGGTTCGTAAGGAAGTGTTAAAGAGTTAAAAAGGTGAATCTTATCTATTTCGATATTTGAAAGGCGGTTCAGTTAAAGTCTGAGAGGTAGCTATACCCCAACTTGTTTAACTACGTTTTTAATTAAGAAATGGTTACGGTTCGAGTGTGAAGTGGTTAAGTGTATTTAGTAATTTAGTATAGTGGTTTGAGTCGTCATCGCAATATAGTTTTAAACATCTGTTTAAATCTTAATTAAGAAGTTTTGGAAATATTTTCCAAACGAGAATCAGAAATGTTTTCTGATAATGGAAAATAAGAATTTAGAATATATGGGAACAGGAGATAAGTAAATTAATGAAATAAAGGGATAAATGTTGAATGATGATTGATCGATATAATTTCCTCTTGGAAATAATATCGTTGTTTGCACACCTGTTTTTCTTTGTTGGTTAAATCACAGACTATCGAAGTTTTGACCATTTTAACGTTGTTAATATGGAGAGACCGGTTGGATTATTATCCAAAGAACCACTCTGTATTGGCATAAGAGTTGCGAATCATATATGCCAAAGATAATTGAAGACGGAGTAAAGTGCAAGGGCTATTGTATAAGTCTTAGATAACAGTGCCTAAGATGGATGTAATGAATAGTGCCTTCGGTTCATCCTGTTCCTGGATGACTTGTATGGATGAATGTCTGACAGAGTATATCCAGAAAGGTCACGTACATTGATTTCTTCAACCGTACCAAGAGTGGAAGCGGAGAAGGAAACTTCTTTAGCTAACATGTAATGTACTGTTGTAGACGTCAATTAGTGATTTTTGATGGATCTGACAATGTGGCATTCGAAGAGAATCTTATGTGATGATAAAGCGTAATCTCAAGCCTCAACAACCGGGAAATGACAAAAATCGGGCAGGTAGCATGGCTATGTAGGTCGCACCTATTAGGGTGTATAATCACCTGATCTAGATTTTTCATTTACTTCTAAAAATCTATTGTTGATGTTGTCCCATTCGGGAAATGGTTGGTGATCCCAACCGATGGTGATATACATTCGATACACTCAAGCGAAATGAGTAGTCGGTCATGTGTGGCCGGGTTGCAAGATGTTCTTGTTGAACCTAGTGTACTCCTCTCTAGTGGTACACTAGCGAAAGGTTGTTCCATACCTTGTCATAGTCGGAAATCCATTACCAATACGTGCTTGCGGTTTTGATTGTATACTATATATGTAGAACGTGAGATGAAAGCGTTTCTGCTAGATGATTATTATATTGTGGTTGATAGACATTATTATAATATCAAAGGGTTTTTGATATAAAGATATTTTGGATTCTCATAAGGGAAAAAACCCATTCCGTTATGTGGCGTGGTCTTATGAGATATCGTTTACTCGTTCAACTGTTTTAAACTGTTTTACTCATACTAGTCTCATGACTGACCCAGAGTTTATTTTGTTTTGTTTTCCCTAAACTCTTGGGTTTCCAATTTTATACGGGCAGTCAAGTAGTTGGGATTTACAAATACTTGAAGAGCTGGAGCAGGAGGCTTCAGGATTATATAGCTATTGTTTATTTCCGCTGTGTTGTAAGTGTTGTACTCTGATAATGATGTATATTCAAGTATAGATTTATATTTCAAAGTTATGTTGTATATATTATATGTTATTCGTTCCGTTGTGAGATTCATGTTACTCTGATGTTGTGTTCTTCTTCTTCTCCTATTCTAAGTTTCTATCTTATCTTTCCTCACACTCTAATTTCTTTCATTAACCATTCGGTTATTTTCGATCCTTGGATGTTCGATATGTGTTGTATATCGGATAATCAAGATCGCAAATTTTCGGGTCGTTACATTTTGGGTCGAACATGGTGGGTCGAACATGGTGTGGGTCGGTCGAACCATGGAAATATTTCTTGGAGGAAAAGAAACCTATGGTCGCTCATTGATGAGGGTCGACCATGCAGCTTATGTACAGGTCGAGCATGTCAGGGTCGGGCATCAGAACCGGGGTTGGGTCGATCGTGCATTAAGGCCAGGGTCGGTCGCACCAATGAGTGGTTGAGCACCAAAGGGTCAGTCGCACGGGGTTATTTTCTGAAAATTTATATTTTCGGGTATGACTCAGATTTGAACAAAAAAGTCTAAAAAAAATATTTTTCTGAGGCAACCCCCCGAACCCTAGCCGCAACGCAGTGGTGTAATTTGGCTCGGTAATGGTGTGACTCTAGTAGGAAAGTTTGAAGTTTTGAAAGGTGTTAGTTGATTGGCGTAGAATAGCGAATGAGGTGACAACTCAAAGGTCGTGAGTTGGTGAATAAAGGTTGCTCGAGAAGGTTGCTTGAGCTATGAAGAGTCACCGGGTCGGATGACTAGAGATGCGAAGGCCGAGAGATCATCATTGTCTTAAGTTCTGGCAGGCTCGAAGCAGGGTTACACTATAGACGTCTAAAAGTGAGACGACCCGAATTCCCGTTCTCACGGAAACAAGGTTATCTTTGGAATATAACACAGAAACATATAATAGCAGAACAGAATTAAATAAAAACACCAGATAATGAACAACAAAATATACTGGATAAAGTAATCATCAGAGTTACACAGTATACAGGATCTTACTTAGTACAAATACAGTTCAGCTATACATAAATGTCTACAGCGGAAATAAACAAAATATGTACAATAGGAGCTGAACAGCATAAAAAGAATAAATGATAGAATCCATCTTCAGCTCCAGCTATCCAGAAAGAACCAGCTAAACCTGAATACAAGGCTGCCCGTGTGGAAAAAGGGGCACCCGAGTTTGAGAGTGAAACAAACTACGAGTCAGTCATGGGACTGGTATGAGAAATCCACTCAACACATATATAATTGGCTAATCACAGGACCACGCCACTTTCGTGGAACGGGTTTACTCCATTGGATTGCCAGTGCTTTAAAACAAATCATTCTTTTAAACATCGCTATGCTTTTTATAAAAATGAAGCCGTTATAAGACTCAGTTCCCATCACACAATGCAACGCAAACCGGAGGATAGAGTTCTTACCTTATAACGGCCAAATATGCTTGATACGAAAAAAACAAAGGCATTTGATATTATTGCTAGTGTTTATATGTTTCGGAAACAATTTCAAATCATAACTATCAATCATAGACGACATGAGCGTCCCATGCCACTATGTCGCCAAATATATATATACAATTGAAACCGCACGATCACGTATTTGGAAATTGGATTTCCGTCATGAACCAAGGCAAAAGATAGTCCTTACCGAATTCGAGACAATCTAGCCCATGTCTCAGGATCAGAACGCATCAACCCTTTAGATCGTCAGGGCCGGTCCACCGATGTGGATTATTATGCCTGAACACTACGTTTCTCCGCCCTTTGGGGCGTAAACGAGCCAACGAATGACTCCATCGGACCCGGATCGTCCGATCAAACCGAGGCGCCTCGCAACAGCAACAACCACATAGGTGAAAAGTATATAAATGTCAGGGCTGGTAGGTCACTGACACCACCCTAGCTAGAAAGAAACGCAGGCCCTCCCTGATGTCCTTCTCCCGTTTTAGGTTCAAACCGGGGTGTGAGGCTCGCGAATTCACGTTATACACAAAGCTACGCCACACAGGCGGTGCTTTGATCATCACCACAAGACTTTGCTTTTCAACAGAAGCCCTGATCACTGCATCTTAGCATGCCACACAGGCAATTCATGCCATGCGACTGATGTCCATCGATATACAACCTCTGAGCTCGTGCGTCTCAGAGAAGGGCGTTAAGCAAAAGAATAAATTCTCCGCCGCCAAACAGATGTATATTTAACAGAAATCAATCAACACAGAATAAACTCCACTGTCAGACACACATTCCATTTACAAGTCCGTTCTGGGTCTGAACGAAACCGGAGGCACTAAATACCTCGCAAACCCTTCGATCAACACGTACGTCTGAACGATCACCACTCATTATCCATATTTCGGGATGCCTCCCAATCAGGACCTCAGTTACCATCCAAACGAGGTGAAGATCTCCGGTCTTCGACCACCGTCTTCATCTTCGACTTTCAATCGTCGGTCGATTATTCGAAATGAGAATTACTCGGCCTTTTCAAATAATTCACGTATATTTAGAATTTCAAATCGATTTATTTCAATGGTTAAATTATTCGACCACACCAATATTGTTCTTTAATGTAATTTTCACACCAAACACATTCAACCATCAAAAGCCACATAAATCAAGCAAATTCAGCTTATTTCCATTCCATATCGTTTATGGTATTTTATAACCATTTATCGCTATTTTTATTTATTTTAAAATAGCTATTTTATTCAAAACGACGCTTCGGGCCATAAGGCGGCCGTGGCGCTGTTTTTCTTCAGATTTGATTTACACATATCTGAAAATCTAACCGTTGGATCTTCACAAAATTTACATCATTAGAAAGGTCTTTTCAAAACGAATCCAACGGTTCCAGTTTCGGGAAAATCCGACGGTCGGATCTCCCGGTACAATCGTTTGAATTTTCGATTTCAAAATACGAACTGCAGCGTCGTTATTCGATTAAATATATAATTATATTTATATATATATAAATATAATCGCTTCTGGCGCTGTTTTTCTTCAGATTTGAATTAAACATTCCAGACAATCCAACCGTTGGATTTTTACAAGGTTGGTGCCGTTGGAAAGATTATTCCAAGGCGAACCCGACGGTTGAGATTTCGGGAAAATCCAATGGTCGGATTTCCCGTACTAGTCGTTTGAAATCACGGTTTCAAAATACGAACTGCACGGCTTCGTTTCGTTTTAATTTTATTTATATTTATATATTTATATAAATATAGTTCATTCAACAATTTCAATATCGTTTTCACTTCAAAAAATTTTCTAACACCTTAAATTTTGGAAAAATTTCGCCATAACCTCCCCTGCACCGGGAGCGTCGGGAAATCGCAAATAGCGTCCCGGTCCTTCTAATCTCAAAAAGAAAAAGAAAAAGCCAAGCGGCTAGCCAACAGGCTCAAAATCATCACCCAAACAAATCAGTAAATGTGTACCTATTTGTCGGGCACAAATTTTATTCCTCTTCTCTAGCCCCTTTGCTATAACCTGTTCAATGAATATGCATGTACATATATATACAGTCCATATCATTTATCCTTTTCTATTCGACTTCATATTTGATTTCTATTTGGTTTAAAAACTCCATTCATTCTAATGTTACATAAATAGGTGCAAATCATTTCATTAGCTAATTAATGAATATTTCAACTCATATATGTTTATCTTGAACAAGTGGCTATTTTTAACACTTCACATTTTAACGATTTATGCATACAATAAAAATGCGATTTTTATTGTAAAACGATTCATTTCAAAACACTATTTTTCTATATAGTTCATATAGTCGATAAAAGGTGATTTTTATTATCAAACAATTTATTTCAAAATATGAATACCATTCAACACATGAATTTCTAAACAACGAATGAATATCAATTCAACACATGAATGTTTTCAATAGTTTTTATATATAGATAAAAATGTGATTTTTATTATCGAACAATTTATTTCAAAATATGAATACCATTCAACACATGAATTTCTAAACAACGAATGAATATCAATTCAACACATGAATGTTTTCAATAGTTTTTATATATAGATAAAAATGTGATTTTTATTATCGAACAATTTATTTCAAAATATGAATACCATTCAACACATGAATTTCTAAACAACGAATGAATATCAATTCAACACATGAATGTTTTCAATAGTTTTTATATATAGATAAAAATGTGATTTTTATTATCGAACAATTTATTTCAAAATATGAATACCATTCAACACATGAATTTCTCTATACAACGAATGAATATCAATTCAACACATGAATTTTTCTATACAATGAATAAATATAGTTTAAGCATATGAAAATAATTCAAACACACAAATATTATTCAAAATTTCGGCAGCATAACGGCAGGGTAGTTACACCGGGACCGTCCCTAGTACGGCTCCTCGCTCTACCTTAAAACCTCGCGGTTTTTGACAATGGGGATCATGCATCTAGTTCGCACGCAGGCGGCATGTATATATTTATTTCATTTCCACAAACTAATCCTATGTGGTTTCAACCAAATATTTCACAACCACCAATGGGTATTTTTCAACCACAATCAACCAATATCAATCACAAACAATCCCAAACAATCATTCTTATCACAACAATTTCAATCAATAAATATCGTCCATGGTTTGTGGACGAGGGGCGTATATATATATATATATATATATAGATATATATTTATAGATAGCAATTTACTTTCATTTCACATATATATAATATTTTTAAATCAGAAATCTCACCAATAGCTATCCAACTGCACGATACTTCCTTTATAGAAATCTTCGCCTTTTGTCGCTTTCGCCCGTATTCTCTACACATGTAAAAATCGAATTTTTACGATGCTATTCAATATATAAATATATGATTTTTTTTTTCTTCGACTTTCGATATATAAAAATATGATTTTTACTTCGACTTTCGATATATAAAAATATGATTTTTACTTCTCTTGAAAGTTCAAACCTTTCTTCCTATTTAAAGCTTTTACCTTTAAAACAAAATCAGTTTTTATTTTAAAAACAAAATCAGTTTTTAAAAGGTTTTATAAAATCAGTTTATTAAAATTATAAAAATCAGTTTTTTTTTTCTTTTAACAAAATCAGTTTTTAAAAGGTTTTATAAAATCAGTTTATTAAAATTATAAAAATCAGTTTTTTTTTTCTTTTAACAAAATCAGTTTTTAAA
Source organism: Allium sativum (assembly GCA_030737875.1). Lineage (NCBI taxonomy): Eukaryota > Viridiplantae > Streptophyta > Magnoliopsida > Asparagales > Amaryllidaceae > Allium > Allium sativum. Next base: position 539,306,897 of record CM060920.1, on the reverse strand, counting down.
AGGTTTTATAAAATCAGTTTCAATCTTAAAAAAAAACAGTTTTCACCTCAAAAAAATCAGTTTATTATATTTTTTTTTTACAGAATAATAAAAATTAAAATAAAAATGTAAAGCGACTTACAGCGGAGGGGGGGGGTCTCGCAGATCGTCGGAGGCTTCGAGGCTCGAACGAGAGGCGATGGCTACGGCGCTCGAACGGGGAGGCATCACGATGCTTCAGTGGGAGTTCGGCGGTAGCTTCGAGGTGGGAGGATGCTCCGCGAGGGGGAGGCGATGCTTCGGGGTCTTCGTCTGTTTCGAGGGGGGGGGGGCGTCGACGATGCTCGAGGAGGGGGCGGTGATGTCTTGAGGAGGGGGGCGCTCGATCTAATTTAGGGTTTTTTTTTTTTTACTTTTCTTTCTGTCTGAAATAGAAAAGAAACGGGGGGGGGGGGGGGGCAAGCAGGAGATAGGAGGGAAATTATATTTTTTATTTATTTTATTATTTAATTATGCAAAAAGTTGACTTTTACATACGACCTCTAAACGAGGCCCACCGCCTGCCGTCCATAGCGTTTAACCCCCATTCCGAACACAATGGGATATGTATCGCAAGCTGATTTGATCGTTACAATCAGTTTCCTTTTGAATTTTCATTTAAATCATTATATTGAATTTTAAACGCACATTTCAAATTACCGGGGTCACATACGGACTAGAAAAATTCCAGAAAAATATTTTCTAGCTTCGTATCGACGATACGGTCCTAACAAAACTAGTTTCGTCGAATTCTGAGACCGTTTGAAAAATGGCCAATTTCCAGTCGATTAAAATCAACGAAAACTGGTCAAACGCGTTTTCCTTTGCCACGCTCACATATTGATTCGAAAAATTATGAAATTTGAAACCTAACCATAACTTGACACTACGGACCTAACAAAAGTGGTTTCGTCGAAATCCGAGGTCGTTTGCAAAATGTCCATTTTTAAGGGCCTGAATTCCATAGCGACTATTCAGAATTTTCAACTGGACATATCTTTTGATTCCCGCTATCAAATTTCGATTGGTCGGATTCGTTAGAAAGATATTACCAATTAGATCCTAATGTTTTTGGTTTCACTAAAATACAGATTGTTTTGCACCCGGTATATTCAATTGAAGTTTGAAATCGAATTATCGAACTACCGCGCCATTTTCAATTCTATATATAATTATAATTAATTATATTCGTTTTCAAATGTCGATTCAAACTCAGTTTTCATCGCCATTATTTAAAATATTTATTTTAAATATTTAAAATCCATTATTTTAGCCAATTTAAAATTTTTAAATTGGTTCATATTTTCTGGGTCGTTACAATCTCCCCCACTTAAAACTTTTCGTCCCCGAAAAGGAATAAAGTCGAAAGTGGTTTGATAAATTTACAATCACACAACACAACAACCAATCCAATTGTTCTTAACCTTTTTAACTTTTCAAATATATATCTTTTATATATTCAAAAATTATATTTCTAAAACCAGACTATATATAAATATAATCACAAATACGTTGTTTAAAAACATATTACTCTCGACTCGTTCTGAGGCACTTCTGACCCCATCTCTAACGAGTTGTTCTGATTCTGCTACTCATACTAGGATATTACTGATCCTATCTGTATAGAGTTGCCCGTCCTAGAACACTACTGGTTCTATTTCTGACGAGTTCGTTCAAATGTTATATTCCAGAACTAAGCTTAACCAAAGCTCTGATACCACGTTGAGACGACCCGAATTCCCGTTCTCACGGAAAAGGTTATCTTTGGAATATAACACAGAAACATATAATAGCAGAACAGAATTAAATAAAAACACCAGATAATGAACAACAAAATATACTGGATAAAGTAATCATCAGAGTTACACAGTATACAGGATCTTACTTAGTACAAATACAGTTCAGCTATACATAAATGTCTACAGCGGAAATAAACAAAATATGTACAATAGGAGCTGAACAGCATAAAAAGAATAAATGATAGAATCCATCTTCAGCTCCAGCTATCCAGAAAGAACCAGCTAAACCTGAATACAAGGCTGCCCGTGTGGAAAAAGGGGCACCCGAGTTTGAGAGTGAAACAAACTACGAGTCAGTCATGGGACTGGTATGAGAAATCCACTCAACACATATATAATTGGCTAATCACAGGACCACGCCACTTTCGTGGAACGGGTTTACTCCATTGGATTGCCAGTGCTTTAAAACAAATCATTCTTTTAAACATCGCTATGCTTTTTATAAAAATGAAGCCGTTATAAGACTCAGTTCCCATCACACAATGCAACGCAAACCGGAGGATAGAGTTCTTACCTTATAACGGCCAAATATGCTTGATACGAATAAAACAAAGGCATTTGATATTATTGCTAGTGTTTATATGTTTCGGAAACAATTTCAAATCATAACTATCAATCATAGACGACATGAGCGTCCCATGCCACTATGTCGCCAAATATATATATACAATTGAAACCGCACGATCACGTATTTGGAAATTGGATTTCCGTCATGAACCAAGGCAAAAGATAGTCCTTACCGAATTCGAGACAATCTAGCCCATGTCTCAGGATCAGAACGCATCAACCCTTTAGATCGTCAGGGCCGGTCCACCGATGTGGATTATTATGCCTGAACACTACGTTTCTCCGCCCTTTGGGGGCGTAAACGAGCCAACGAATGACTCCATCGGACCCGGATCGTCCGATCAAACCGAGGCGCCTCGCAACAGCAACAACCACATAGGTGAAAAGTATATAAATGTCAGGGCTGGTAGGTCACTGACACCACCCTAGCTAGAAAGAAACGCAGGCCCTCCCTGATGTCCTTCTCCCGTTTTAGGTTCAAACCGGGGTGTGAGGCTCGCGAATTCACGTTATACACAAAGCTACGCCACACAGGCGGTGCTTTGATCATCACCACAAGACTTTGCTTTTCAACAGAAGCCCTTATCACTGCATCTTAGCATGCCACACAGGCAATTCATGCCATGCGACTGATGTCCATCGATATACAACCTCTGAGCTCGTGCGTCTCAGAGAAGGGCATTAAGCAAAAGAATAAATTCTCCGCCGCCAAACAGATGTATATTTAACAGAAATCAATCAACACAGAATAAACTCCACTGTCAGACACACATTCCATTTACAAGTCCGTTCTGGGTCTGAACGAAACCGGAGGCACTAAATACCTCGCAAACCCTTCGATCAACACGTACGTCTGAACGATCACCACTCATTATCCATATTTCGGGATGCCTCCCAATCAGGACCTCGGTTACCATCCAAACGAGGTGAAGATCTCCGGTCTTCGACCACCGTCTTCATCTTCGACCTTCAATCGTCGGTCGATTATTCGAAATGAGAATTAACTCGGCCTTTTCAAATAATTCACGTATATTTAGAATTTCAAATCGATTTATTTCAATGGTTAAATTATTCGACCACACCAATATTGTTCTTTAATGTAATTTTCACACCAAACACATTCAACCATCAAAAGCCACATAAATCAAGCAAATTCAGCTTATTTCCATTCCATATCGTTTATGGTATTTTATAACCATTTATCGCTATTTTTATTTATTTTAAAATAGCTATTTTATTCAAAACGACGCTTCGGGCCATAAGGCGGCCGTGGCGCTGTTTTTCTTCAGATTTGATTTACACATATCTGAAAATCTAACCGTTGGATCTTCACAAAATTTACATCATTAGAAAGGTCTTTTCAAAACGAATCCAACGGTTCCAGTTTCGGGAAAATCCGACGGTCGGATCTCCCGGTACAATCGTTTGAATTTTCGATTTCAAAATACGAACTGCAGCGTCGTTATTCGATTAAATATATAATTATATTTATATATATATAAATATAATCGCTTCTGGCGCTGTTTTTCTTCAGATTTGAATTAAACATTCCAGACAATCCAACCGTTGGATTTTTACAAGGTTGGTGCCGTTGGAAAGATTATTCCAAGGCGAACCCGACGGTTGAGATTTCGGGAAAATCCAATGGTCGGATTTCCCGTACTAGTCGTTTGAAATCACGGTTTCAAAATACGAACTGCACGGCTTCGTTTCGTTTTAAATTTATTTATATTTATATATTTATATAAATATAGTTCATTCAACAATTTCAATATCGTTTTCACTTCAAAAAATTTTCTAACACCTTAAATTTTGGAAAAATTTCGCCATAACCTCCCCTGCACCGGGAGCGTCGGGAAATCGCAAATAGCGTCCCGGTCCTTCTAATCTCAAAAAGAAAAAGAAAAAGCCAAGCGGCTAGCCAACAGGCTCAAAATCATCACCCAAACAAATCAGTAAATGTGTACCTATTTGTCGGGCACAAATTTTATTCCTCTTCTCTAGCCCCTTTGCTATAACCTGTTCAATGAATATGCATGTACATATATATACAGTCCATATCATTTATCCTTTTCTATTCGACTTCATATTTGATTTCTATTTGGTTTAAAAACTCCATTCATTCTAATGTTACATAAATAGGTGCAAATCATTTCATTAGCTAATTAATGAATATTTCAACTCATATATGTTTATCTTGAACAAGTGGCTATTTTTAACACTTCACATTTTAACGATTTATGCATACAATAAAAATGCGATTTTTATTGTAAAACGATTCATTTCAAAACACTATTTTTCTATATAGTTCATATAGTCGATAAAAGGTGATTTTTATTATCAAACAATTTATTTCAAAATATGAATACCATTCAACACATGAATTTCTAAACAACGAATGAATATCAATTCAACACATGAATGTTTTCAATAGTTTTTATATATAGATAAAAATGTGATTTTTATTATCGAACAATTTATTTCAAAATATGAATACCATTCAACACATGAATTTCTAAACAACGAATGAATATCAATTCAACACATGAATGTTTTCAATAGTTTTTATATATAGATAAAAATGTGATTTTTATTATCGAACAATTTATTTCAAAATATGAATACCATTCAACACATGAATTTCTAAACAACGAATGAATATCAATTCAACACATGAATGTTTTCAATAGTTTTTATATATAGATAAAAATGTGATTTTTATTATCGAACAATTTATTTCAAAATATGAATACCATTCAACACATGAATTTCTCTATACAACGAATGAATATCAATTCAACACATGAATTTTTCTATACAATGAATAAATATAGTTTAAGCATATGAAAATAATTCAAACACACAAATATTATTCAAAATTTCGGCAGCATAACGGCAGGGTAGTTACACCGGGACCGTCCCTAGTACGGCTCCTCGCTCTACCTTAAAACCTCGCGGTTTTTGACAATGGGGATCATGCATCTAGTTCGCACGCAGGCGGCATGTATATATTTATTTCATTTCCACAAACTAATCCTATGTGGTTTCAACCAAATATTTCACAACCACCAATGGGTATTTTTCAACCACAATCAACCAATATCAATCACAAACAATCCCAAACAATCATTCTTATCACAACAATTTCAATCAATAAATATCGTCCATGGTTTGTGGACGAGGGGCGTATATATATATATATAGATATATATTTATAGATAGCAATTTACTTTCATTTCACATATATATAATATTTTTAAATCAGAAATCTCACCAATAGCTATCCAACTGCACGATACTTCCTTTATAGAAATCTTCGCCTTTTGTCGCTTTCGCCCGTATTCTCTACACATGTAAAAATCGAATTTTTACGATGCTATTCAATATATAAATATATGATTTTTTTTTCTTCGACTTTCGATATATAAAAATATGATTTTTACTTCGACTTTCGATATATAAAAATATGATTTTTACTTCGACTTTCGATATATAAAAATATGATTTTTACTTCTCTTGAAAGTTCAAACCTTTCTTCCTATTTAAAGCTTTTACCTTTAAAACTAAATCAGTTTTTATATTAAAAACAAAATCAGTTTTTAAAAGGTTTTATAAAATCAGTTTATTAAAATTATAAAAATCAGTTTTTTTTTTCTTTTAACAAAATCAGTTTTTAAAAGGTTTTATAAAATCAGTTTATTAAAATTATAAAAATCAGTTTTTTTTTCTTTTAACAAAATCAGTTTTTAAAAGGTTTTATAAAATCAGTTTCAATCTTAAAAAAAAACAGTTTTCACCTCAAAAAAAATCAGTTTTTTTTTTTTTTTTACAGAATAATAAAAATTAAAATAAAAATGTAAAGCGACTTACAGCGGAGGGGGGGTGGGGTCTCGCAGATCGTCGGAGGCTTCGAGGCTCGAACGGGAGGCGATGGCTACGGCGTTCGAACGGGGAGGCGTCGCGATGCTTCAGTGGGAGTTCGGCGGCAGCTTCGAGGTGGGAGGATGCTCCGCGAGGGGGAGGCGATGCTTCGGGGTCTTCGTCTGTTTCGAGGGGGGGGGGGGCGTCGGCGATGCTCGAGGAGGGGGCGGTGATGTCTGGAGGAGGGGGGCGCTCGATCTAATTTAGGGTTTTTTTTTTTACTTTTCTTTCTGTCTGAAATAGAAAAGAAACGGGGGGGGGGGGGCAAGCAGGAGATAGGAGGGAATTTTTTTTTTTTTATTATTATTTAATTATGAAAAAAGTTGACTTTTACATACGACCTCTAAACGAGGCCCACCGCCTGCCGTCCATAGCGTTTAACCCCCATTCCGAACACAATGGGATATGTATCGCAAGCTGATTTGATCGTTACAATCAGTTTCCTTTTGAATTTTCATTTAAATCATTATATTGAATTTTAAACGCACATTTCAAATTACCGGGGTCACATACGGACTAGAAAAATTCCAGAAAAATATTTTCTAGCTTCGTATCGACGATACGGTCCTAACAAAACTAGTTTCGTCGAATTCTGAGACCGTTTGAAAAATAGCCAATTTCCAGTCGATTAAAATCAACGAAAACTGGTCAAACGCGTTTTCCTTTGCCACGTTCACATATTGATTCGAAAAATTATGAAATTTGAAACCTAACCATAACTTGACACTACGGACCTAACAAAAGTGGTTTCGTCGAAATCCGAGGTCGTTTGCAAAATGTCCATTTTTAAGGGCCTGAATTCCATAGCGACTATTCAGAATTTTCAACTGGACATACCTTTTGATTCCCGCTATCAAATTTCGATTGGTCAGATTCGTTAGAAAGATATTACCAATTAGATCTTAATGTTTTTGGTTTCACTAAAATACGGATTGTTTTGCACCCGGTATATTCAATTGAAGTTTGAAATCGAATTATCGAACTACCGCGCCATTTTCAATTCTATATATAATTATAATTAATTATATTCGTTTTCAAATGTCGATTCAAACTCAGTTTTCATCGCCATTATTTAAAATATTTATTTTAAATATTTAAAATCCATTATTTTAGCCAATTTAAAATTTTTAAATTGGTTCAGATTTTCTGGGTCGTTACAAAAAGACCAGTTGTAGGTCAAGTACCCTGGGTCTTGTAGATAGGCCTAGTTGTCAAGGTTGGACATTGTCGAGATTGGACATATGCGGTCTATTCTAGAACTGGGGTTACCATTATCCCTTGATATATGGCAAGGTTGGCCGTCATAAGATTAACAATGGCTTTAAAGCAGGATTGTCTGCGTGAGACCTATGTAATCTAGATGTTATGAGTGCCTACCATGATTGAATGGATGTTCTAGTTTCCATAGGTGAATTATTGTTACCTTGGATTTTATGGATTGTAAAGGCTATCACTGTCGGATGTGGGGAAGACGGGTGTTAGTACTTCTTGGTGTTGGGTAGTGGTTGGTAAATCTACCCATTCTAATATACTTTATTATTGAAGTTTCTTAGCTGTTTATCGCACACTAATACTATTGTCTAACTCAAGGTTTTATGGTTTCCTCTTATTACCATGGGTTGTTCATCCATTTGTGGATGGGCAGACTGAGTAGCAGGTGACAGGTGATGCTTTAGTGGGGGCGATGATGTTGTGCGAAGGCGAGCAGGAGGCTGGCGTATTATTTTTACTAGTATCTAGTATTTCTGTTTCCATTGTTGGAGTTGCTCTATGAGTGCTTTAGTGAGGCCTTATGTACATACTTGATATTTCCTATGATGTTGGGAACAATCTTTCAAGATGTTGTGAAAGTTTTGAAAAGTTTGCTATATGATGCTTCACTGCTATTGCCTATTGTATATGTTCTATTATATTTTATCCTTGCGTTGTACGTTCTACGACAGGTTCCGATGTGTTTACCTACTCTGATGATCATCCATAGTAGTCTGGCACACCTTTCAGTGCATTATTCCTTTTGTATAGTGCAGGGGATATGGAAGTTCGTCACATACTCCATTTTCTTTGACATATGGATATGAAGACATGCTTTTGGTTGAGGTTGAAATTTATTCACACAGAAAGATAGCGTTAGCCTGCTTTGTTACCAGGCTACCTAAAGCAAAGGACTTGAACATGAACATATATTGATCAGCAATCGCTCGGATGAAGTGGCAAAATATGGAACAATTTGGATTTTGGCATTTGCGAAGACCCACTCACCCTCTACTGGCTCGCCCCTATCGGTTCGTGACCCCCTCTAGAGGGCGGTTCGTGACCCCTTCCTGATGGTAGTTCGTGACCCCCTCCTGAGGGCAGTTCGTGTCCTACGATGACCCGGTCTCCACATCAGCTCTCCTATAGCTATAAATACCCCCACTGCATGGCAAATTGAGGGGACTTTTTGGCATTTTCTTGTCCATGGCTGCCATGGCCGGCCCTTCTCCATGGATAATTATCGTCTCCTTCAATTAAAATCAATGAATTCGGAGAGAACTATTCATTAAATTCGAGTGTTTGAGGAAATATTCATTGTAATTGTAAACTCTGATTGAAATGAGAAAATATGAAGTGGATATAGGCTCGTTAACCCCGAACCACTATTAAAATATTATTGTCTTGCTTTTTCTCGCACTTTTCAGTTATTTCTTCATATTCTATGCTCGGAATACAATAATTTGAGTGTTAGAACCATTTTTGGTCTAATAGATAGCCTATGCATTTGATCCTAATCAAGAGTTAAAGAAGGAATCCTTAGACCTAATACAAGGATTAAGAGACGTGGCTACAATCAGAACAAACAAATACCAAAGGAGAATTACAAAGTACTATAACTTAAGGGTTAAAACCAGAACCTTCATAAAAGGAGATATGGTCTAACGAAGGGTAATGGCCAAAACAAAGAACCCATCAAACGGCCCGCTTGGCCCAAATTCGGAGGGTCCATTATTCATTCATACTCGGGACGTATCAACTCTACAAACCAAATGGTGATCTTGTTCCAAGGAAATGGAACTCGAAACACTTGCGATCATACTTCTTAATGATAAATGAATAAATAAAGGTCTCCTCCAAGGATACTCACACAAATAACGGTACGGAAGCTCTCTTAATGTTCAAAATAACCCAAGATGGGTCAAACCATAAACGGATGAAAACTCTCGTCACTGCCGAGTTGGCTAGGGTAGGGCATCACCTGGAGGGGGGTGGTGTGTAAGACTTTCTTCGTGCCTAAATCAGAAAGGGTCAGGTTAAAGCGTCAACAGCGTAAGCCTTCGACCCACACCATAAATGGTCGTGACGGAGCATCTAATTAGCACGCCCTGCCTCTGCTCGTAGAAGAGTACGCCTTGCTTCTACTATGAACTAAGCATGTCCTACCTTCCTCATAGAAGAGCATGTCCTACCTCTGCTTATGTTTCGTGTTACCCGTAGAAGGGAACGCCAACCATTATCATCACCTACAATGGCCAGGATAAGGCACCCCTTGGAGGCGGGTTGAGTGTAAGCCTATATCACTGGCTACGATGGCCAGGGTAGACCATCAAAAGAGTAAGCCTTAATTCCGCATCTACAACGGCCCATTTTAAGCATCTAAACCTTATCATCACCTACGATAGTCAGGATAAGGCGCCTTCTGGAGGGAGGTTGGATAAGTCCTTGGGCCCGGCTTGTGGATAAGCTAGCCAAGTGCACCGGACGCACAGGCCTTGACAGTGGCCGACAAAGCACGCATAACCTCTGCTTTGACAATCAAAAGCCCAGAAAGAGGCTAAAGAAGCACGTACATGCTCTGCTTCCTTAAAAATAAAACCCAAAGGCAGGTAACAATTCTAATCAGCAGAGGTGGATTTCTGGTCTTCAATCTTTAATACCCGAATAAGGTTTGGTTCAGGACTTCTATTGATACCAAAAGTGGATTTATGGTCTTCAATCTTTAATACCCGAAAAAGTGTTGGTTCGGGAATTCTATTAATACCAAAAGTGGATTTCTGGTCTTCAATATTTAATACCTGAATAAGGGTTGGTTCAGGACTTCTATTAATACCAGAAGTGGATTTATGATCTTCAACCTTTAATACCCAAATATAGGTTGGTTCGGGACTTCTATTAACATCAAAGTGTATTTCTGGTCTTCAATCTTTAATACCCGAATAAGGGTTGGTTTGGGACTTCTATTAATACCAGAAGTGTATTTCTAATCTTCAATCCTTAATACCCGAATAAGGGTTGGTTCAGAACATCTATTAATACCAAAAGTGAATTTCGGGTCGTCAATCTTTAATACTCAAATAAGGGTTAGTTTGGGACTTCTATTAATACCATAAGTGGATTTCTGGTCTTTAATATTTAATACCCGAATAAGGGTTGGCTCAGGAATTCTATTAATACCAGGAGTGGATTTCTGGCCTTCAGCCTTTAAATGCCCAAATGAGGGTTAGTGATCAACACCAGAAAAGGGTTTCTAATCTTCAATCTTTGATTCCTAAGTAACGGTTGGACCAAGACTTTCTTTCCTTTCTGAAAAGCGAAGTTGTAACTTTATATTATGTACACCTAAGTAGGGATTCTTTAAACCTCCATTCGATATCCAATATCTCGCTATAGAAACGGTGCTATGAGCATTTCATTATGGAATCCGATATAATGATAATATCCATTCATAGTCGAAAGCAGGAAGTTCCCTAAACTCTCTTCTTTATTCTCCCATAGAATATAAAGCATAAATAAATATTGAACAGTAGACACGAGTCCAATATAATGTTAGGGATTAGTCTTAAACATCACCTTATCCGGTATATATGCAGGTAATTATAAAAACTGTCTTGAAATATCAGTTGTTAAAGTTCATGCAGGAGAAATGCGAGGAAGTCCAGAAAGGAAGTTTGACTTGAAAAGTTGAAAATACTCCTTCACTACGGGGGTAAATGTTACTACCAATATTAGCACCAAGACAGGCTGACAGCGAAGGGATATCGAACCGTCATAAGCATAAGAAGAAGAATTCGTAAGCAATGACCAAGCACTGGATAAAACCAAAAGCCTAAAGGAGGTGCCCGAAAGGGGAAGCAGCTAGCATCTTTGCCAAAGAAAAACCTCGGATCTAATGTAAAAGGAGAGTAACGATGGGGTAGTTCTAGGATAAAAGATAATCAATGAGAGGTCATCCAACACTGGAAGCTAATAAAGAGAGGTCAAGAGTTCCAGAAACCAAGACCCAAAAGGACGAAAGGGCTATCGACATTAACTTGCTTAATGTCGATACATTAAAAGACAAAAAACATGAAAAGCACAGAGTTTGAAACACAAGGAAATTATCTGGAAGCAAGTTACCGAGACCATAGTTGGACGATAACCAAGAGGCCACTTTAGCAAATAATCAGTAAGGCTCTGGATGCACCCTCCCAGAAAATCAAAGCTCACTTCAAGAATTCACCGAAAGGAGTGATAGATCCGTTAACCTTCCACTTGAAACATGAAGATAAGTTCCACGAAGAACTAATAACAAGAACAGAAGCCTATATCTGAAAGCCTCCCTAAAGCTATCCGTACCGACAGGCTTGGTACCGATATAACGAAGGAATAGACAACATTAAAGAAAAGCTCTAAAGGCTAGAACCATCCTTCCGGGAATCGAAGACCATCCTCTCGAGAGCCTAAACTGGCACACTAAAAGCACTAAACAAAGCCAAATGAGCGGCCGAAAGCCAAAGCATCCGGAACTAGAAGGAAAAGCAGCCGATGAAGGCTTTTTTTGGCCCAATAGCAAAAGGGCCCCAATTTTCCTATAAATAAGACCCCAAGGGTCTCATTTTCGGGACTGAATTTTTATTTCCCAATCTTGTTCACTTTATCTCAAGAGAACCCCTAATTTCCAAATCAAATTGGGGATTTCTTCAACTCTTGTAATATATCCACAATTAACAAAAATGAGAAGTCCAAGACTTATGTATTTCTCGATTTGATAATCATATTGTTTTTATAATGATAAGATAGGGAGTTAACGCTAACCATTCTTATGAAAGAGTTAATCACATCTCTTTTGTAGGAAGGAAGGCCCTAGGTAAAACTTAGGCTTTTCCTTTTCCAAACGGTCATTATGTGACTTAGCTCTTTCATAGTAAGCCTAACGCAACCCAACCTCGGAAGAGAGCTTGCTGTGAGCTTGTGGCTTAATAATTGACGCAACCAAGGCCTTTCTAAGTTGGTTTAATGTGAAAGTATCATATAAGTCAATAAGTGCTATAGCATGTAAACAACCGTGAGGCATTAGCCTGTTTCCTTTTAGCAAAACATATATTATTTTATCCTAGATCTAAAGGGGACTATTTCATAAGGATTCGGTCTTATTAAACTGGTAGAAACCTTTCTCTAAGGTTGTTGTTGACTTTGTAGTCCCGTAAGCATGATACTCACCCCATGAGGGAAGAGTAACTAATCTTCGGACTTAAGGTGTGGATGCCTAGGAAACGGTAGAACTAGTTAAAGAACACTGATTCAAGGCTTCATTCTAGTGACCTTTAGAACACCCTTGCATCAAACTACAAAGTATATGCATTGTTCATTCTAGTTCGGGTGTTGACGAAAAATATCGTTAACACTTTGACTCCCAAGTACAGTCCCTAGGATCTCCACTCCACTATACTTTGATAAAATTCACTTTCTGATTTCTCATTGTTCTCATTTCTTGGCCAATTATCATCATTGTCTCTCTACGAACTACTAGACTTGGAGTGATTCCTAAATCCTCTTGCATTGCTTTCTCAACAATTAAGTCAGGATCATGCACATGCTTCCGTAAATGAGAAACGTGAAACACATCATGTACTCCAGGCAATCAATCTGGCAATTGAACCCTGTAAGTTAGAGTTCCTATTTTCTCCAATATCGGGAATGGACCAATATATTTAGATGATAACTTTCCCATTTTCCTGAACCAAATCACTCCTCTCAACGGAGAAACCTTCAAATATACTTGATTGCCAACAGAAAATTCTATGCCCCTCCCACTAGAATCTGCATAACTTTTCTATCTGCTTTGTGTTGCCTTTAACCGCTTTTTAATGAAGTCCACTTTATATATGGCTTCTTGGAACATATCTAGACCCAATACTAGTCGATTACCAGGCTCAATCCAACATGCAGGAGATCTGCATGGTCTACCAAACAATGCCTCAAATGGTGACCTCTTCAGACTAGCTTGGAAGTTGTTGTTATACGAGAACTCTGCAAGATGCAACCGTGATCCTCCGAAATCGAGGATACTAGATCTCAGCAGATCTTCTAAAATACGATTCACCCTTTCAGTCTGACCATCTGTCCAGGGATGGTAAGCAGTGCTAAAATTCAACTTTATCCCCAACTCTAACTGAAATGCCTCCCAGAACATACTGGTGAAGATCGAATCTCGATCATTGACAATGCTATGGGTCACTCCATGCAGTCGAACAACTTCTTTTACATATAATTAAGCAAGGCTCTGAGCTATTATATTCGCTTTCACAGGAAGAAAATGGGAACTCTTCATTAAACAATCTACAATAACCCAAATACTTTCATTAACCTTCTTGGTTCTATGCAGACCGTCAATGAAATCCATCGATATTTGGTCTCATTCCATTCTGGAATCTCTAACGGTTGTAGCAACCCAGCGAACTTCTGCTAACTCTTAACTTATTGGCAAGTTGGACACCTGCTAACATATATTGAGATATCTCTTTTCATAGATTTCTACCCAAACATGCATTTCAAGTCTCGATACATTTTCTATACACCTGGATGAATACTAATCTTAGACTTGTGACACTCATGCATTACCTCTCTTCTCAGCTTTGTAACATCCGGAACACAAATCCATCCTTTTAGTATCAGAACTCTCTTATTATCGACCTGGAAGTTCAAGACATCACCATCCTGAATTCTTTTGCTAATCTTCTGAATAAACTCATCATCTTTCTGTAAAACAAAAATCCTCTCTGTTAATGATGGTGTAATAATCAGATAAGCAACAATCCCATTCTTTCTACCTAGTGCGTCGGCTACAACATTGGTCTTTCATGGAGTATACAAAATATCAAGATCATATACCGCCAGAAATTCCAACAAACAATGTTGCCACATATTCAAATCTTTCTGGGTGAATAGATACTTCAAAGATTTATGACCTATATATAGCGTAACTTCTCACCTAACAGGTAGTGCCTCCAAATCTTTAAGGAAAATACCACAGCCAGCAATTCCAAATCATGGGCTGCGTATCTTTTCTCGTGCAACTTCAACTGACGATTTGCATAAGCAATTACTTTGCCGTTTTGCATCAACACTGCGCCAACTCCTTCACTAGAAGCATTAGTATATATGGTTAGATCTTGATTAACATCTATAATCGTTGACCTTATTGCAGTAGTTAACATTTCTTTCAGTTCTTGAAAAGTTGCTTCACATTCTGACGTCCAATTAAACTTGGCATGCTTCTTAGTAAGCTTCGTCAAAGGACTGGATAACTTCAAAAAATCTTTCACGAACTTCAAATAATAACTCGCCAATCCCAGAAATCTTCTAACTTCAGTAGGAGTCCTTGGTTACTTCCAATCCTGAATTGCCGCAATCTTACTCGGATCTACTGAGATTCCTTTCTTCGATACCATATGTCCAATAAATTTCACTTCTTTCCAAAAATTGGCATTTGGAAAACTTGGCCTATATTTTCTTTCTCGGAATTTCCAATACTTGTTCCAAATGTCTCATGTGCTCTTCTACTGTCTTTGATAAGATAAGAATATCATCAATAATGACTAGGACAAACTGTTTGGATTGCTTCGCATGATGTTAAAGGAGGAATGACAGGTTGGAATTAATTATCCCACATCATGGAATAAATTGAAGGAATTGTGTACAAATATGAGCTGCTCGGCACGTAACATCAGGGATTCCTTTTGTTATATGGGAGTTATGTGCCAGTCCATACGCATACAAATAAGGGGGCTTTGTTCCGACCATCATTACATAATAGTGGTATCAGAGCCGAAGGTTATGGGCTGGGCCATGCAGGTAAGGCAGTGCTCTCAAAAGATACTCGTAGGATGCAAGTCAAGGGGGAGACTGTTAGGATTGCCTCGCATGATGTTAAGGAGGAATGACGGGTTGGAATTAATTGTCCCACATCATGGAATAAATTGAAGGAATTGTGTACAAATATGAGCTGGTAGGCACGTAACATCAGGGATTCCTTTTGTTATATGGGAGTTGTGTGCCAGCTCATACGCGTACAAGGAAGGGGGCTTTGTTCCGACCGTCCTTACATAACAGTGGTATCAGAGCCGAAGGTTCGGACTGGGCCATGTGGGCAAGGAAATGCTCTCAAAAGATACACGTAGGATGCGAGTCAAGGGGGAGATTGTTAGGATTGCCTCGCATGTTGTTAAGGAAGGAATGATGGTTTGGAATTAATAGTCCCATATCATGGAATATATTGAAGGAATTTAGTACAAATATGAGTTGGTAGGCACGTAACATTAGGGATTCCTTTTGTTATATGGGAGTTGTGTGCCAGCTCATATACGTGCAAGAAAGGGGGGCCTTGTTCCGACCGTCATTACATAACAGTGGTATCAGAGCCTACGAGTATCTTTGAGAGCATTGCCTTGCCCGCATGGCCCAGTCCGAACATTCGGCTCCGATACCACTGTTATGTAATGTCGGTCGGAATAAAGCCCCCTTCCTTGTATGCGTATGAGCTGGCACACAACTCCCATATAACAAAAGAAATCCCTGATGTTATGTGCCTACCATCTCATATTTGTACACGGAAGGGGGCTTTGTTCCGACCGCCATTACATAACACAAACTTGTTCAACACTTATCGGAATACCCGATTCATAAAATCTAGGAAATAGGCAGGAGCATTGCACAATCCAAAAGGCATTACTAACCATTCACAAAATAAATCTAGACCCTTAAAATTTGTCAAAGGAACACATTCTTCCACAATCCTTAATTGATGAAAACCTATAACTAGGTCCATCTTCGAGAATACATACGCTTCATCCAAATGATCCAACAAATCATTCATACGTGGCAATAGGTACGTATTCTTGAGCGTTTGTTTGTTGAGGTCTAGGTAATCCATACATAATCTGAGTGTACCATTTGACTTAGGAACGAACACCACTGCTGCTCACCAACTCGAAAAACTAGGCCTAATTAGACCTTTCCATAAAAGTTGACGCATTTGATTACTTAACTCTTCCTTCTCCTTCAATGTCATTCTTCGAATTGGATGCACAACTGGACTTGCGTTCTAAAATAAATCAATCCTAAAGCCGATCTCTCTCCGCAGAGGAGGCTATCAACTTTTTCAAATACATCCATGTAATCCTTAACAACAGGGATGTTTTCTATAGAAGTGGGGGAAATTTCAAGAGCAGATCAAAATCCCTTTCTATCCGACTCCGGACCTTCACATGGTATGGTTATAAAATTTCCAAACTTGGTTTTAACTCTAACAATTCTATCAACGCACTTAACTTCAGCCTCATACTTGGTCAATCAATCCAATCCAAGTATAATATTGAACTCAGTAAAATTCACGACAATCAATTTAAAGGAAAATTGATAACGAGAATAAGAGACTGACACCGTGCAATATAAACAAAGATCAAGGGAACCTCCTATTGGATTGTTAACACTAATGGCATCTTCAAGATATCTAAGTTTTAAATTTAGCTTCTTAACCATTTTACTTGAAATAAAACTTCGATATGCACCCGTATCAAACAATAATTCAATAGGAATATCTCTAACAGTAAGTGTACATTCCATAACATCTGGCCTTCCCCTACCAGCAGAAGTTGTTGGAGTATCTGCCACATTATAGACATGAGCCACCTCGAACTTTTTCAGCAGCGGGAAAATTGGCTTGATGTGCCCCTTCTTGTGGCAATTATAACATTCCATTTCTTCAATTGAATAACTCTTCCTCGTGGGGGGATTTACAATCCTTTATCAAATGTCCTGGTTTGCGATAGTTGTAACATGTAACACCTTTCGATCGTTCATTCTTGTGCTTTTCTGCTTCCTTACTTGCCTCTAGCTTCTTATTTGAAAATTTTCTCTTCTTACTAGAATAACCCTTCTCCTTTCCTCCAAAGCATTCCTCTTATCAATATTCTCGTAACAACAAGCCATCTCTACCATTCCGGCAAATGGGAGTATCACGTGAGCTGTCACTTTGCTCTTATACCTTCTCTAGAGACCCTCAATAAATCTCATGTTCTTCTTAACTGAATTCTGAATTAGTTCAGGACCAAAGCGAGAGAGTTCATTGAATTTGTTCAATTATTCATGGATGGTCATGTCCCTTTATCTGAGATTGGAGAACTCATAATATAGACGCTCGACTTCTTCTGGGGGAATAAATCTCTCCTCGAAAATTTCCTTGAATCTGTCCTAAGTAATATTACCTCCAGGATTATCTATTGTAATAGTCTCCCACCATATCAGGGTTTCATCCTTCAACAAACCATGATGCTAGGAATCTTTTCTGATCATTAGTCATTTCCAAGCCTTCAAAGATTCTCTCACAAGAACGCATTCATGCTTGCGCTTCAATAACAGATTCCATACCCAAGAATGGCAATCTGCCTAAATTCTTGTATTTCTTAGCAAGTACATCAAAATCCGGTTGTTGTTGAGGAGGCATGATTGGTGCATTAACAGCTCCTACGGGGTTGGGATGTTGAGCTTCAGCCTGAACATTGCTCCATCCTCTACCTCTTCCACCTTTGCCTCTAGTTTTCTACTATGTCTGCAAATAGCAAGAAAAGAGTCAGGCCAATAGAAAAGTTATCTTAAGGAATTGTAAGAGCACAAAGATATACATAAACAGAAACGTATCTACTAGGGTGTATGCTATTTTGATGTACTCATTCTAGGACATTACTAATCCTATCTCTAATGAGTCACTCATCATAGAATATTACTAAGTCTATCTCTGATGAGTCCTTTAATATGTTATATACCAGAACTAAGGTTAACCCTTAGCTCTATTACTGCCTGTGACGACCCAAACCCCCAATACTGGGTGGAAGGGATGGTCGTTGGAATATAACGCATTAAATACAACAGCAAATCCTAGAACATAGCATAACAACAGATAATAATGTACATAATTTTATATCAAAAGATAATATCATAGTTTACAACAACGCAGGATCATAACTATACATAACAAGTTTCAGATAGCAAACAGTAAAGAGCAGAATCAAACAAAATTAACATAGAAGAGTCTTGAAAAAGTTCAAAAGAAACATAAAAGTCCAAACTTCAGCTCCAAGTCCATTACAACATCCATAGCTCCAATAACATCCAAAAGGAAAAGCTAACAACTTGTTCACTTCGCATCCCATGTAAAACTATGGGCACCCGAGTTTGTAGGGGAAAAACAAACTATGAGTCAGTCATGGGACTAGTATGAGAAACCCTACAGTTAACATAACTTATATAAAATAAGGCATATCACGGGACCACGTCGTATAACACGGAAAGGGTCTACTCCACACGAATGGCAGTACATAAAATCATGTGATACTTTTTGAAAAATGAAGCCATTATAAGACATAGGTACCATCACATAAGGCAAGCGCAAGCTAGAGGATATATTTTTACCTTATAATGGCTAAACATGCTTGACACGAGAAAATCATTTGATATTATTATTAATGTTTAATTTAAAAACAATTTTAAAAATAAATGTATCAATCTTAGATGGCATACCCCATCCTATTATGTCGTCATAGGTATACAACTAAAACTGTAGAGTCGCGTATTGAAATTTGGATTTTCATCATGAGCCGAAGCAAAGGATCTTCCTCATCCGAACTTCGGAACATCTCTAGTGAAATGTCCCAGGGAAAACACTATCCCTTTGGAGCGGCAGGGCCAATCTATAGTACTTCGCTGATTAGCATCACCTAAACGATACGTTTCTCGGTCTTATTGGACCTCCTGGTCACTACGTCGACCACCATGGCTTTATGCGGCCACATCCGAGGCACCTTGATTCCAACATCCACATAAGTAAAATGCCTGGGCTCCATACCATGGCATCATTTCTAGCTAGAAAGAAACGCATGTCCTCCCTACGGTCCTTCATCCTGTTTTTGACTCATACTGGGATGCGAAGCTCGCGAATTAATGCACCACAAAGCTTTGCTTTTCAACAAAATCTTTGATCTATCTACTAGTAGGACTCGGCATGCCACATTGTCATTTCATACCATGCAATTGATGCCTACCAATATATAACCTTTGAGCTTGTACGTCTCAGAGAAGGGTGTTAAGCTAAGAGAGTAAATTATCCGCCATAAAATAGATATCTATTTTTTAAAGATCAATTAATACAGCATAAAATACAATGTCAAACACACAATTTATCTGCAAGTTCGTTCTGGGTCTGAACACTACGCTATAGATGGCTTACTACATCAAAAATCGAAGATGTGCTAGCTACAATGTAATCATATCTATGCTGATTTTTGTCTATTGCAATGCATGCTTCAAGATGTTAGAATAGATATCAAATTGTGTTGTTGTAGCTATAGATATATTCTAATTAAAAAAAATTACACCTCAACAATCCACACTATCAGTTAAAACAAAATCTCAACCATCCATCCAATATCTGCTATACATCTCTGATTCCCGCTAATGTTTTCATTCATGCGCTTCCTTTTCATTTCGTTCTCCCCCAAAATTGCTAATTCAATTTTACGGGAAAAAATGGAGCCGATTGCAGACCCTCCTTGTTTTAAACCCTATTTATTTGATTTGGTTTGCTTGTCGATTGGAGCGATTGGAGAGTAAATTTGGTCTGATTTTGTCGCTTTTAAATATACAACACTCTCCTTGTTTCAAACCCTATTTCACCACTCCACTACCTCGAAAAGTTGGAAGGAGGAAGGAAGCATGACTGGTAAGCATATTGTGTGTAACACCCCACCTCCGCCAGGGTAACTCTTGCAAGCACACTGGCTTTGGAGGGGCGTTTAAACAAGGTAAACATGCATGCAGATATCACAAGACAGAACATATAAGTAAAACAGAGTAGTAAAGCAGCGGATAAATTAGCATTTCAAAACCAGAGTTAAGTTACAACAAAGTACTCATTATTTTCCAACAAACAAAGTCTAGACAAAAGCATAAACTGAAATACATAAAGTACTATCCCCAAAGTGAAGTGATAAACCATAGCTAGCTCAATGTCCAAGACCGTACATGAGCAAATCCAGTAAGCAAGCTAGAAAGATCCAAGCTAAGCTCCAATATTCCCACCCTGAGGACCTGAGGGGGGGGAACGGAAGAAAAGAGGCGAAAGAAAACAGGTCAGTCAAAAAGACTGGTAAGCCCTACTACTATCTGTCTATGAACTAGTAAAGTTAACTGTCATGAGAAGCTGAGATGAACATAAGGATAACAACATACTGGCATGGTGATTAACTAACAAGATAGATAAAGGTGTCATCGCATAATCAAGGTTAAGTTTTGCACCACGGGTGTACTAGCATTCTAACATGTCAAGTAAAACAAGAATTGATCCCTTGGCCCAAGCTTGGCCCAACATCATGAGGTGACCTAAATCAAGGTCCAACTACTCGGTCTAGTCGATCGGCTCCCTATAAGCCTAACTCGTCAAGTGTCGGTGTCATGCGGCCTAATCATGTAATGTAGTTGACTGTGCAGGGTCCACCCTAGGGTGTATCAGGCCCTATGGTGTAACCCTCTGACACCATACCATGATGCACAGTCCAAACCTACCGGTTCCCGTGTTCAACTCCGAACTTAATGTGCACGACCATGGTCCGCCTGAACAACCGGGGCATCATTCAGCCGTCTCTTTTGGTCTCTTACAATCAGCCCAGTAATCGTGCCCCACCCTAGCCTAGTCCTAGGGTCTTATGATACTACCTAGAAGGTTACTGCTGAAAAGGACCACGCAACTAGGGTTTCTTAACGGGTTAAATGTGGTTAACCCGATCCACACGTGGATTAAATTGGTTAAGAGTACCCAAGGCTCCTGACTTAACCTCGATTAATCCATCAAGCCCAAATTAGTTAAGTATTAAGTGGACCATGACTTAACCCTAATCAGGAGGCATTCATTAACTTAATGTGCTTTAACCTCTCACATTAGACCTTGTTGTGGTTACTAGTTAAGCCGGGCGGGTCCGGGTAGCTTTACACCACAACTTGGTCTAACCTCGGGTTCGAGCACAACATGACCAACTTCTCACATTGGGTCCTATTGTTTGTAGCCACTAGTTAAGCCGGGCGGGTCCGGGTAGATTTATGCTACAAACTCAACCCAACCTCGAGTTGGCCACACTCATATTTTCTAAGTGTCATGTCCATTATGTTTCCAAAACATAATTACAAGTTAACATATCACGTTATGTTATAAAAACCATATTCATGTCATTATGTTACCCAACCCCAACATAATCCCATCGTTTACATAATCGCAACAACGCATAAAGGATAAAATAGGAAACTTGGCATAACCATGACATAAAGGTGTTGAAGCCACAAGTTTAACATGGTGGCATATGAAATGTACATATGTTCATATACTTGCATATTGCATTATTAGGCTTCAAAAGCATGCATAAAACCAAACTTAGCATATGAGTGATACATGGTGATAAATAACATGTAGAAGTTGCTAGAAGTTCGCATTTGGCCTCACATGCAAGTTATCATAAGGGATATGATAACTTTCATGTTGCCAAAATGCAACCTTCAACATAAAGCTTGGAGCTTTATGCTCACAATATCAAGTTTAACTTGCATAACATGATAACATGATCAACCCAAACTTGCATAACATAGCAACATGTGTCATACATAATGATTAAACCAACTTGCATAATGATCATCCAAACTTGCATATAATGATCAACCAAACTAGCATATAATGATCAACCAAACTTGCATATAATGATCAACCAAACTTGCATATAATGATCAACCAAACTTGCATATCATAATGATCAACCCCAAACTTGCATCATTCATTTAACTTTAGAGTTAATAAAAAGAAAGTAGAAAAGGGCTTACAATGCTATGAAGACACAAATAATTATTTATTATAAAGATTGAGACGAAGCCCTTATGCAAGCACCAAAAACCCAAATATGCAAGCTCCAAATGAAAACCCTTGAGCCAAATCAATAAAAACTCTTGCTTTGAAATAGAAATGTTGCAACTTGACTTGAATGCAAACTAAGAACACTCATACAAGCTTGAAAATACTTGTATGCACTAAAAATCTCTCATAGAAATAAACTTAGGAATTTTAGCATGAGAGTGGAGGCCATGAGAGGAACAAATTTGACATAGTTTAGTTGTAGGAATGAATAATGATGATTTAGGCTAGGTGTTAGGTCCTTTTTATAGAGGATTAGGATAGTATTAGCCATAGGATTAACCCTAGATTCAATACAAGCCATCAAAGCATGTCTTGGGGAAGAAGTCAAGTGTAGGAACCATCTAGGGCCTTTAGATTAAAGCTGAACCATGAGAACCATTCAAATGCAAAATCTGCATTTGAGCGAATCGGCCCATGGGTTGACAGCCAAACACCCTGGATTAACCCCTAGTCGACCTAGCGGGCTCGGGTCGACCTCAAAAATCGGCCGGTTCGGTTATTCCCCTCTCCCAATTCGCTGTTTTGAACATTTTTGCATATTTATTTATTTAATTTTCAATTATATATATATATATATATCAATATATATATATATATATATATTTCTCTGCGCAACCCATTTCACTTAATTAAGTATACTTTAATTTGTGAATTTTTCGTGAAACTTCGCGAGGCCATATCTTGGTCATACGGACTCCGATTTTCGAAAACTCGGACTCTATTTCGCGTATTTTTCCGAGACGAACGCAATGGCACAGCCCGTTTCCCTTGATTCAGAATTTACAGTTTAATTCTGCCTCCATTTATGTTATAACATGTTATTCAAAAATACGGGTTGTTACATTGTGCCAATTTGTTTCGTCCATACTGCTAAATTTTATCATGTCACCAGTAGATTATTGTCGTATGTCAAATCTTCCAAACAACAGCTTCGATTAAGGGGAATCATAATCCAAATCAATGCTAACCTAAAAAAATTGATGCTTTAATCTTATTGTTGGAATTGGTCTGCCACTTTGGGCCATTTTTGGGTATTTTTTTTCAATACTTTAGTAACTTTAAATGATTTTGGATACCTCGATGCTTTCGTACAACAACATGTCTATAAACAACTGCTTTTAGGGCGCTTGCATATGAAGCCTGCTGCATAAGATTGTGTTCTCTAGTTTACATCATTTCTATTTAGGGTGCAGGCATATCATTTTTTTTTGTTACTTAAATTAAATTAGCATGAGCTCACTGCTATGGTTCTTTCAAACGAAATCACATGTATAATAGATACATAGTCATAAAAGTGTAGGTTGTGTGTTTCAAATTGACTAAGTGGTGTCCAAATGTATTTTCAGTTTGAAAGATTACAATTAAATTAACCCTTGAGACATTCTACTCAAACAGGTTAAAATTGGCCTTAAGGTTCTAACTCAGCCTCTTGCCAGGTCAGCTGATGACTGTCTACCGTACCCGAGGAGAGAATTACAATGATCGAGTACTCCTTTCAATTATTCATGAAACTCTAAAGATTGTGGTTGCACGATATAATGTTAGTCAGTTAATTACTCAAAGAGGTGCACTCTAAATATTTTATTGTGACGACCGCCCACAACCCCTGCACTAAACAAGAATAATGCGTTGAAGGCGTGCCAGGCATCTATGGACATCATTAAGGTATGATAACACAAGCAGAACCTGTCGTAAATCTCACAGCGCAAGGATGAAATATAATAGAACATATACAATAGGTCATATATAGTGAAGCATATCTGAACAGAAAACATCAAACTTTCAAACAACTAGAAAGTATATCCATACACTAGGATTCAACATAAGTCTGTACAAATTTTCCTCACTACAACACTCAGAGTAGGACAAATAAATAGTGGAAACAAATACTAGATAGTAATAAAACTGGTACGTAAGCCTCCATCTCGCCATCGATCAGCATCATCGTCTCACCAAACTATCACCTGTCACTTGCTACTCAGTCTGCCCATAACAACCGGATGAACAACCGAACGTAATAAGAGGAAAACATAAAACCTTGAGTCAGACAATAGTCTTAGTGAGCGATAAAGTATTTAACAAACATCATTAATAAAGTATATGAGAATAGATAGATTAACAACCCAATCTACCAAACATCAGAGAAGAACTCAACCCCGTCTTCCCACATCGGACAGTGATAGTGTTTACATCAAACACTTCGACCATTTATTTATGGAAACCAGAACAACCATCCATTCATGGAAATCAGAAGCAAACACCACTAGCACTTATAACATCCAGATTATATTAATCTTACATAAACCATCCTAATCGAATTCAACATCCCTCAAGCACAAGCCCTAGAGGCCTAAACAAATATCAGACAAGCACCTAAGGAACATCTCCTTCGACGTTAGACAATCTGCATGAGACGCTTCACATAAAGCAACTAATTAACCATGACAGACTCTGGCTATCACCGCTAATCCTGCTTTGAAACCATCATTAATCGTATGATGGTCGACCTTGCCATATGTCAAGACTAAAAGTGTGTGCCTGTACGTGGTAGTATAATACACTCACAAGGATCGTATAATATGACGAACAATATTCAAGTAAAAAGTAATAGCTAATCTCAGAACTATATAATAGTAAATGCAGTAAAAATAGAAAAATCACACTAGAGATTTTTATACTGGTTCGGAGCACCGTCCTACGTCTAGTCCCAGACTTCTACTTGGATTTTCACTAACAACAACCTCACTTCACCCGGAGAAACAGGTTTACAACACCCGAGCAGCCGAAAGGGAATTTCACGCCTCTATCAACACGAGGACTTCACAACTTGCCTCTTACAACACGTAGGACTTCAAACTTGCCTCTGACAACACGGAGGACTTCAAACCTTCCTCTTACAACACGAAGGACTTCAAACAAGACGAGTAGACTTATAGTTTGACAATGTGTGTTCTCAATAACACGAATTTGTCAATTCTTGTACAACCTTCCTATAATCTTATCCTCAAATAGAATTTGTGTTTATGAAGATTTTGGAAGATGATATCGTAGTTGAATCAAAAGAATAATATATAAATTCTAGGATTCAAGAACGATATTGGGAAGAATATGAGCATTTGAATAATTGAGAGTTCAAGAATAAAATCAATAGTATTGAGATTAGATAGAAAGAATTGGTGTCTTGAATTGATGATTTCAAGGTGCTTATATAGGAGATAAATAGTTGTAACCATTAGCAAGTTACAATCAATAAATATGATCATTGATGAAAAGGAAAAGAAGCAACTATTGAAGAAAGGGAAGTGACTATTCGAATAGTTGCTTCTGTTTAAAAGCGGTCGGCAGGTAAAAAATCACCAGTAGACAAGAATTTGAAAATATATATACATTATATATTTGTGTGCATGTTTATAGGGTTTTATGGGCAGAATCGGTCGACCGCCGGTTTTCGACCGGTCGAATTGTTTTGGTCAGAAAGCCATATGAATGTGCACACACACGCACATTATATATATATATATTCCAATATTGAAGGATATGATTATTTGAGGATAGATTTTAACATTAATAACACTACTAACTCACAAAATAATCAGCCTCTAATATAAAATACCATATGAAGCTCTTCGTGTCTTTGTCGAACCATTGATCATCTCTTTTTGTCGATAATGAATAATCTCTTTGTCAATAATCAAAACTTCATGAATTCCTTGACTCAACATTCTCCACATTTTTTATTGATAACAACATAACTCTTGAAACTTTAAGAATTCCCCTTGTATATAATCTCCCCCTGAATTTAAGCACTTATAATATACTTCCTGCATAACACTGTTAGTACCACTTTTCTCCCCCTTTGTCATCGACAAAAGGAGTATATTAATAAAATGGATAAGAAGGAATATGATACCAGCATATGAAATACATACCATAAAACATACCATAATTGTATCATATATCATACCATACATACCGTACCAACAAAACATACCAAGGGGTCATAACATACACAACCAAGTCTATTTCAAATAAAATACACAACACTATTTACCGACAAGTGCTAGTGAATGTCTTAAGATAGAAAAATAAAGTCATAAACATAAGCAAAAGGTAGGATAAACCAGGGAGATGCAAATCTAGGACTCGGATTCGGTTTCCTCATCTTCTTCTTCTTCCTCTTCCTCTTCTTCAATATGAGACTTACCATAACCACGTCCATGGCTAGTCCCGGAGCTTGCCGCCTCATCGGAAGATGTCCAATTGTAAGTAGGAGGTGCCAGACGTTTTACGGGATCTTGAGCTTGCGATGTTGAAGGACCACAATAAATCGCTTCCCATAAATTTCCAAAGAAGGATTTTATCTTATTAAAGCATTTTTCCATTTTCGTATCCATACGCTTAAGACGTGCTTCAACCACAACCAATTGATTCCAACATAAAAAAATGGCTAATGGATCCCATAGCTGTAAAGAGATGGAATCAAATGAAGGATTTCAAAATATACCAAGGTTCATTTATTAAATATAATCCCATAGCTGTAATGATGAAATTGAAAGAGATTTGAGAATTTTGAAGTTAGGGCTATTTGGGGTTTTTGTTGTTTCGAACCTTCAAAAGAGAAATGAATGAGTGAGCAGGATAAAACGACGTGATGTTTCAGTATAAAAACAGGAAAAAGTACGATCGGTTGACCGCTACAAATATACTGGTCGACCGTTTTGGAACAGAGATCAAAACAGTCGACTGGTCTATTTCTGCCGGTCGACTGGTCCTCTAGATTTTTGTTTTTCTGCCCTTTATATTTCTTCTGTTTTTGAAACGATCTAAACTTTAATGAATTCTTTCAAAGGAAGTACATATATGTTATAACATAGGGAAACTGCATAAATATAATCATAACATATTGAAAAACAAAATTAATGAGATGTAGCCGAATTATGCTCGGTTGACTCTTCCTTGGTCTCGTTTATACGAGGTGTCCATGGCAACCATTTCGCACCTTCCTTACGATTATAGTTACGATCCCAAGAGTTTGGACTCCTAGATGATGAAGGAGCATGTGGCATGGGTTCGTAAACTCCATGTTTGTTTGTGCTACAGAAAAATGATGCCATGCATTCTAATAATGATAACCGTTCGGAAGTAAGTCGTTGCGCATATTGAAGTTGTCGTTGAAGATCCATTTGATGCTTCTGATAATGATGTATCTCATTAATCTTTTCACTAGTTCGAGGCGAGCAAAATAGTGCTTTCTTTGCACGTTTAGATGAAGGCGTATTACTGGGGGTATGAGTGCAGTGTGATTTGCTTTTCGATGTTTCAGGAGAGTAATACTCCTCTGGTTCTAAACTAGTAACTGAAATGTGAGACTTTTGCGCGCACTTATCGCAGATGTGAGCCATATTGAAGTATTTAAACTTTAAAATATAGACTCGAAGATGCCAATTAAGAGAAAGAGTGATAAGCTTATATAGAGTTTGTTTATATATAGATTAGTGGAGGAGAAATGTCAAGGAATAATTGTCGTACAAACAATGAATAGCTCATATTCTTTTACTAAAGATAGAATTAGCTATAAAATAGCTAAACTTTTTTGAAAGTGAACGAAATGAATATAGAAATGAACTTAGTGATATATAACTTCAGTATTTACATATCAAGTTCATTTCTTGAAATTAAGCCAAGCTCTCTACGCAATGTAATAAAACTTGGTTCAAGTAGAGGCTTAGTAAAAATGTCCGCTAGTTGACGATTAATTTGGACATATTCGAGACATATGTATCCTTTTTCAATATTTTCTCTCAAGAAATGATGACAGATATCAATATGCTTGGTTCGAGAATGATTTACTGGATTTTTTGATAAGTTTATAGCACTAATGTTATCACAATATATAATAGAATTTGATAAATGAATATCAAAGTCTTGAAGTGTTTGTTGCATGTATAAAACTTGAGTACAAGCAAGAGCTGCTGTTACATACTCTACTTCACATGTAGACAGTGAAACACAATTCTGTTTCTTACTAAACCAAGAGACAAATGATTTTCCAATAAAATGGCATGTACCACTTGTACTCTTTCTATCCGTTCGAGAACCTCCGAAATTAGCATTACTATATGATACTAATTCGAATGGAGGTTCTCTTGGGTAGAAAAGACCAAAATATTTGGTATTATTAAGATAACGAATTATACGTTTTACTGCTCGTAAATGTGACTCCTTTGGATTTGCTTGAAATCGTGCACACAGACAAACACTCATCATTATATCTGGACGACTTGCTGTAAGATAAAGAAAAGAACCAATCATGCTTCGATATAATTTCTGGTCAACACTCTTATCATTTTCATCTTTTTCAAGATGTGTAGTCGTACTCATAGGAGTAGGTTTACCAGACGTATTTTCTAAACCGAAGTGCTTGATAAGATTTCCACATTATTTTTCTTGATTAATAAAAATACCATTCGAAAGTTGTTTGATTTGAAGACCAAGAAAATATGATAGTTCTCCCATATGAGACATTTCAAATTCTTTGGTCATAATATCCGCAAATTCTTTGCAGAGTTTATCATTTGTGGAACCAAAGATAATATCGTCTACATGTATCTGGATAACCAATATATCTTTTCGAGAATGTTTAATAAACAAAGTTTGTTCGACTTAGCTTATTTGAAATCCTCAATCAATAAGAAAGCTGCATAATCGTTCATACCAAGCATGAGGTGCTTGTTTTAAACCATATAATGCCTTCTTGAGTTTGTATACGTAGTCAAGATGCTTTTCATGTACGAACAAGGGAGGTTGTTCGACATATACATTCTCTTTGATAAATCCATTTAAAAAAGCACTTTTGACATCCATCTTATAGAGGCGTGAAATTCCCGTTCGGCTGCTCGGGTGTTGAAAACCTGTTCCTCCAGGTGAAGTGAGGTTGTTGTTAGTGAAAATCCAGATAGAAATCTGGGAATGGACGTAGGACGGTGCTCCGAAGTAGTATAAAAATCTCTGGTGTTATTTTTCTATTTTTACTGCATTTACTATTATATAGTTCTATGATTAGCTATTACTTCGTACTTGAATATTGTTCGTCATATTACACGATCCTTGTGAGTGTATTATACTAGCACATACACGCATGCACTTTCATTTGGTATCAAAGCACGGTCATCTTATAACTATAACACAGTTATTTGATATATTCTTGTAATATGGCAAATAACCTAAGTTCTAGCACTCAAAACACTACTTACACGGACGGTCAATCAACACAAAGACCTCCATTTTTCAATGGACTTAACTATAGATATTGGGCAACATGAATGTCATTCTTTATGCAATCAACAAATTATGATGCATGGAATGCTACCCAAACAGAGATAGTTAATCCTACAACTGATTATTCAGAATGGACACAGCCTCAAAAAATAGCAGCAGCCATAAATGCAAAAGCAATAAATATGTTGTTTTTTTGCATTAGAACAAAATGAATACAACCATGTAAGTATATGTACCACAGCATATCAAATTTGGCAAACGCTAAAAACCACTCATGAAGGTACTAACAAGGTTAAACAAGCCAAAATAGCCATGCTGAAAAGTCAGTTTCAAATTTTCAAAATGAAGCCGAATGAAACAATCAATGATATGTATTCACGGTTTCAAACTATTCATCATGCACTTACTGGTTTAGGACAAAATTATTCAGATTTTGATGTAGTCTCGACAGTCCTACATTCTCTGACTAGTGAATGGGAAGGAAAAGTATTAGCGATTGAAGAAGCTAATGACCTTTCTGTTATGAAGCCAGATGAATTGATAGGAAATCTAATGTCCTATGAAGCAAATTTTGCAGGATATAAAGGAACAGAAAGAAGAAAAGAAAAATGTAGAAATTCATGTCGGAAAAGTTGAAGATGAATCAGATTCTGAAGATGAAGACTTAGCTTTTATCGCAAAAGGTTTCAAAAAGTTTTTGAAACAATGAAAAGCTAGTCGATATAACAAGAGAAAATTTGGTTCAAATAAACCTTCATCATCAATAATAGATGAATAATGTTCGTCATATTACACGATCCTTGTGAATGTATTATACTAGCACGTACACACAAGCACTTTCATTTGGTATTGGAGCACCGTCCTACGTCCAGTCCCAGACGTCTATCTAGATTTTCGCTAACAACAACCTCACTTCACCTGGAGGAACAGGTTTACAACACCCGAGCAGCCGAACGGTAATTTCACGCCTCTATCAACACGAGGACTTCACAACTTACCTCTTACAACATGGAGGACTTCAAACTTGCCTCTGACAATACGGAGGATGTAACACCCCACCTCCATTAAGGTCACTCACAAAGGGAATGCCTTAACTTTGATGGAGCGTTTTAGTAGACAGAACAGAAATTTACAAGACAGATAAAACAGTACTTGAAAAATTTATAACTTTATTACAACAGAAACCGAAATAAGTTTGGTTACATCTTTTCAAATCACAATATCAGATTTCAAGTACAAAATATCGGTCTTGTACAAAAGCCTTCAGAATGCATAGTTTTTAAAGTCATAATCCCCAACATAAACTGCCATGGAAAGATAGAGCCAAGGCCAAGCGATACTTCAAGCAGAGAAAATCCGAATCAAGCTCCTATATTTCCACCCTAAAAACCTGGGGGGGGGACAAAAGAAAAGGGGCGAAAACAAGCAAGGTCAGACATAAAGTCTGGCAAGTCCAGTGACTTTTAGCATATGAACAGATAATAATATCATGACATGAAAATAAAGCTGGATAAGAGACAACAGCAACAGGAGTAACTGGTATACTTAAGCCAAACAGAAGAAACAGAATGATATAGCCTAAGTTATGCTTCTTACTTATATCTTACTTCTCTGCACTAATACTAGTATAACAGGATTAGGTGTTACCCTAATGTCTAAACTGAAACAGAAACGGAACAGAATAATCTATACAGAAACAGAATGCCAGTAATGGGCCTTTACCACCCCAACAGACAGAAGGTACATAAACGGAAACAGAATAATCCCTACGGAAAAAGAATGTTAGAATTAGGTGTACCTAGTAAATGGGCCTTTACCACCCCAACAGACGGTACCACGCAGTAACAGACAGGTGTTACCACCCAACAGAAACAGACGGTACCCAAACGGAAACAGACAGAACTAAGTGTACCCTAAATCTACCCCAAGCGATCGGCTCCCTAATACATAAATACCCAGTGCCAGCCCCATAGAAGGGTGTATCACTCCCTAAAGTGGCAAACTTTGAATGACACAGACCTATTTACAGATGTCACGGCGTCTTACATCCTCAGAGGCAGACCGGGATCCATGCATGCATATGACCCAGTTGGAACGCACCATCAACACCCCTCGTCATTATCAGAATGAATCGCTTATAATTAGTTCAGTAAGCGTGCCCGGACCCGACCTACTGTTGGGTCAGACTTTTGATACCAGAAAGGGTTACTGACTAATATGGGTCCCAAACAACAGATGACACAAGTATTTTCCCTCCTAACCTTGTGTCCCCAGACTAATGGATTTCAGATTAACTTGTTTACAAGTTTTCAGACCAACAGAGTTCAGATTAACTAGTTCACGGATCAGAAAATCAAGTCAACAGGTTTTTAGACTAACTGATCAGATGTATAGTTTTAATAGACTTGCAAATTGTCTAACTTTGTATTAGGCCTACAGATTCACGAAACAGTTTTATTAATTCATCAGTCCAGTTGGTTTTTAGCCCTATCCACCCAACACGTTTTAGAAATCATATTTATCTCAGATTTGCATTAATTAAATATTAATGCGCAGACCTCCCACATTAGGTCGGTAGCTTGTGGCCGCTGGATAAGCCGGGCGGTTCCGGGCAGACTTCTGCCACAAGCCAGACCTAACCTCGTGTCTAAGCATATTTTAGTTATGCCTACGAGCTCTCACATTAGACTAGCAGTTTGCGGTTGCTGGTTAAGCCGGTTGGGTCCGGGCAGGCTTCTACCGCAAACATGAGTCTAACATCGTGTCTCAGCATTTTTATTATAACTAGTTTATTCCATTACAAATTATACAAATATCAGACTAATTATGCCAATTTAATAGATTTGACTTCTTTTCAAGTAACAGCAGATTAATCAAATTAACATGTTTTACTCAATCTTAGATCGAGCCTACGGATTTTCATACACAAATTACAATCATTCAGCTTTTCAACAGATTGAACAGATTTAGCAACTCAGGCGATTCAACAGATTTAGCAGATTAGGCAACACAACAGATTTAGCAGATTAGGCAACACAACGGATTTAGCAGATTAGGCATAATTAGCAGATAAGGCGATTCAACATATTTAACAGTTTAGGCAATTCAATAGATTAAACAGGTAACAGATTTAGCAGGTTAGGAAAATTCAACATATTAAGCAGATAACAGTTTTAGCCAATTAAAACACTCCTTAAAGTCCTACTCACATATCTTGCCTAATTCATAAAGTAAGCCTAAACTTATATGCCCAAATTATGGTCATAATTTACCATATAACATATGTCCCAAATTTTAGTTAAACTTGCATAGTTCATAATATTCTCCAAAAACCCTAATCGTGATTCACATATAAATTATGCCAAATATAGCCCTTGATTACAATGCATGTCACATATCCAATCCCCCTCTTACTTAGGTGTATTCGCACTTAATAGTCATCAAATCTTAATATAGGTTTTTACACCTAAGTCATATGCAAATTAATTCTCCTACTTCCAAATGACAAACCATCAGATTTAATATGCCCAGATCCAGATCTTAAATTATGAAGTATGTTCTTTATGTTCTAAGTCACTATAATCCTCTTCTTCCAAGTCATAGATCATCTTATGCAATATGTCTCAAATTTTTGTTCATAATTACAACATGCGTTGTGTCCTCAAATTAGATACAAATCGATTTTGCCCAAATATGCCTCATTCAATATTCTTCCCAAATTTAGCGTTTATGCTTTCATCTCTTACGAGACTTGGCTCAGGCCCGTGGTAACCTGGCTATCAAACAAAAAGAAAGAAAGGAGGAAGAAATACTGGACAAACAGAATAATAAAACAGAGGAACAGATCTGATAAATAGAAAAAAGGTCTAGTATCATATTCAGATTTATAATTATGTCAAGATCATGATTAAATTTCATATCGGAAAATAACTGCACTTGCCTTGGTTGGAATATAGAAGAAGAGTTGTAGTTGTTCTCTTTTAATCTTATTCAGATTGGAAGAAGATGCACTAGTTCTAGTTTTGATCCCAGCAGAGTAGCGACGCCATTATTTTATTTATTTATTTCTATTATTTCAGAGGCAGCATAAGGAGAGAAGAATGGTGTAAAGTGAATGGGTCTAGGGGCTGTTTATATAGGATTAGGCGGGCGAATCTAGACTGAAAACGAGACCAGATACTTCAGAATGAACCCAGGCTCAAAACTGGGTTTTGGCACCAGGTCGACCCCCAGGTCGACGATAGGGTCGACCTGGCCCCTGGAAGGTCGACCTGGTCCTGGGCGGGAAAATTCCCGCCCAGTCTGCGCTGGGGTTTGAATTCGAATTTCGAATTCGAATTCGAGCTGTTTTTCGGTTTTGAAAATCCTTGAAACTTCGAAGGGTCATATCTCCCTCATACGGACTCCGTTTCTCGAAAACTCAGACTCGTTTCCAAGCAGAATTTGAGACGAACGCAATGGCGGAACCCGTTTCCCTTGATTCTTATTTTAAAAATTAATTCTGCCTTGATTTATGGTTTTAACATGTTATTAAAATTCGGGTTGTTACATTCTCCCTCCTTAAAGGATTTCATCCCCGAAATCCTCAAGTTAAGAAGAATTCATCCTATCATCCAATCATCCATCTACTCAACCATCATCCACAAGCAACCATTGTCCTAAAAAAATTTCTAATGCTGTATGAACTTATGCAAGAGTGTGTGTATATGTACTTATCTAATGCAAAGATCAGGCGGTCCACTGATTCAGTTGACCTCCTTAATGCGAATTATTTCAGTGCCATGAGTCCAACATGTATGCAATTTTCCTATTTGATACATGTCATTTCTATATGAGTGCACAACCGTTCATTCATATGCAACATCCATGTGCTGAGTCAACCATTTTGCATCCATAATTTTTTTAAAAAATGCACACACATCCATATGCAGTATGAGAGTGTTTTTAAGCCGATATAGTGCCTAGTGAGTGTATATGCATCCATGAGCAATCACTAGAAACCACTTGCATCCACTTGCAACCATCAAACATAACATGTCTCAAAAACATGTTTACACCCATTAGTTTCTACCTAAAGGTCGAAGGATAAAGTCGAGTGATAGAAGCAAGTATAATCAAAACTAAAGCTAGGTTCCCATTAGACATCGGTTTAAGAGAATAACTCCCTAAGTATCATCCTCGAAGACCGAAATCAACATCAGATTAATACTCCGAGAATCACTCCCATTAAACAAATGCCCAACTGGAAATCTATTTCACACTTTGAGTAAAAACTCCTATCGTTTTCAAAAACCTACAAACTACTAATATAGATCAGATTACCAAATGATTCTTAGGAAACTAAGCATGATAAAATCTCATAATGTATGCATCATGGTCAATTTAATGCCCAACACAGATGCCCTCAAACCCCAACTTATCATAAACAGATGAGTCGTAACCCTCATGGGGTCTGAGACTATAATGGAACCAGAAACAAGACTAGTATTAAAGTGCCGAGTTTCAATTACAGAATCAAAATGCCAGAATCAGAAAGAGTTTTTAACTCCTTAACCAGATAAGGAAATTAAACCTTCTACATAAATTTTCTTATTTCTACCTTATCTACTAGTCACTTGAGCATTCTCCTGTCCTCCAGAAGTGGGTTCTGCCCTCTGCCCTTGCCCCCGTTTCTTTGGGCAGTCCCTTGTGAAGTGCCCCATTTCTCCACAGTTGAAGCAAGTGCCCTTCCTTTTTCTGCAATCCTTGTTCAGATGGGTCAAGCTTCCACAAGTAAAGCACTTCTTCTCCTTCTTATCTTCAGTCTTCTCATCCTTCTTTTGTGTTTCCTTTTTGGGCCCCGCCTTCTTGTTCTGTGGTCCTTCAAGCTTTTCCTCTTTCATTTTACTTTCGGCTTCCTCTTCATGCATTAATGCCATGTCCACCAATTTTTCGAAGGTTGCCCCCATAGGAATGTGGGACATCGCCAATCCGTGTAGCGGCTCATTCAAACCTTTAGCAAACCTTAGTGCCTTCTTATGCGGTATATTTACCAATTCTAAGCCGAATATTGCCAATTGATTAAACTTGTTGACGTACTCTCTCACTGATAAATTCCCCTGCTTAAACGCCAAGAATCTTTCTACATATAAACTCTCTTCCGCTCGTGAGAGAAAATTCATCTCGAACCTATGCTTGAAATCCATCCATCTCTCTACCGGACGGTCTCCATTTGTGACCTCCCACCAAAAAGAAGCTTCGTCCTTAAGCAACCATACCGCCAACTGTATCTTCCGCCTATCATCCACCTCGAAGATAACAAACAAATCCTCAGTTTCTTTGAGCCAGTTCCTTGCTTCCATGAAGTATTCAGTTCCATTAAAGTTCTTCCCACCCATGGCTCGAAAGTCTCTACATATCTTCGGGAAAGTATTCATGCGCGGGGGAGGAGGAGGAACCACTGCAGCTGGGGGAGGAGGGACGTTTGTTGGGCCCGCATCATTAGCCCTAGCTTCTAGGTACCTCCTGAACCAGCCAGGTATCGGTACGCCCTCCGGAAGGTTAAGATCCCCAGACATGCTGAAACGAAAGAAAAAGGAAAGATTCAAAACAAAGGATAGAAAGATAGGCTATGGCTTTGGGGATTATGTTTTTCAAAAAAACTCTACTTTTGAAAATACTTCCTTTTTAAAAGCCTTTTTGAAAATAGTTTTCCAACACTTTTTATCAAATCTGGTAACCTCGGCTCTGATACCAAGTGTAATACCCCACCTCCATTAAGGTCACTCACAAAGGGAATGCCTTAACTTTGATAGAGCGTTTTAGTTGACAGAACAAAAATTTACAAGATAGATAAAACAGTACTTGAAAAATTTATAACTTTTTTACAACAGAATCCGAAATAATTTGGTTACATCTTTTAAAATCATAATATCAGATTCCAAGTACAAAATATCGGTCTTGTACAAAAGCCTTCAGAATGCATAGTTTTAAAAGTCATAATCCCTAACATAAACTGCCATGGAATAATAGAGCCAAGGCCAAGCGATACTTCAAGCAGAGAAAATCCGAATCAAGCTCCTATATTTCCACCCTAAAAACCTGGTGGAGGGGGGGGGGGACGAAAGAAAAGGGGCGAAAACAAGCAAGGTCAGGCATAAAGTCTGGCAAGTCCAGTGACTTTCAGCATATGAACATATAATAATATCATGACATGAAAATAAAGCTGGATAAGAGACAACAGCAACAGGAGTAACTGGTATACTTAAGCCAAACAGAATAAATAGAATGATATAGCCCAAGTTATGCTTCTTACTTATATCTTACTTCTCTGCACTAATACTAGTATAACAGGATTAGGTGTTACCCTATTTTTAGTGATTTGATTCATCATTTGTTATGCTCATAGATTGTTATATGTATGGGAATAGATATACTTCTTATCGGGTGGTGGCCTTGCCGGAATTCGATAATGAAGTATGATGGGTGGTGGCCTTGCCGGAACTCATCTATCTATTATCCTATACATTACTATGTGAGTCTATCGTGATGAGTCTGCATTGGATATTTTGTATTACTTCATTTATATTATATATATGTGTGCTCTCTTCCTATAGGAAGATCACACATCTTTTTCTCAAAAAAAAAAGGATTAGGTGTTACCCTAATGTCTAAACTGAAACAGAAACGGAACAGAATAATCTATACAGAAACAGAATGCCAGTAATGGGCCTTTACCACCCCAACAGATAGAAGGTACATAAACGGAATCAGAGACGGAAACAGAATAATCCCTACGGGAACAGAATGTTAGAATTAGGTGTACACTAGTAAATGGGCCTTTACCACCCCAACAGACGGTACCAAGCAGAAACAGACAGGTGTTACCACCCAACAGAAACAGACGGTACCCCAACGGAAACAGACAGAACTAAATGTACCCTCAATCTACCCCAAGCGACCGGCTACCTAATACATAAATACCCTGTGCTAGCCCTATAGAAGGGTGTATCACTCCCTAAAGTGGCAACCTTTGAATGATACAGACCTATTTACAGATGTTACGGCGTCTTACATCCTTAGAGGCACCCTGGGATCCATGCACGCACATGACCCGGTTGGAACGCACCATCAACACCCCTCGCCATTATCAGAATGAACCGCTTATAATTAGTTCAGTTAGCGTGCCCGGACCCTACGTGCTGTTGGGTCATAGTTTTGATACTAGAAAGGGTTACTGACTAATATGGCTCCCAAACAACAGATGACACAAGTATTTTCCCCCCTAACCTTGTGTCCCCGGACTAATGGCTTTCATATTAACTTGTTTACAAGTTTTCAGACCTACAGAGTTCAGACTAACTAGTTCACAGATCAGAAAATCAAGTCAACGGGTTTTCAGACTAACTGATCAGATGTACAGTTTTAACAGACTTACAGATTGTCTAACTTTATATTGGGTCTACAGATTCACGAAACAGGTTTATTAATTCATCATTCCAGTTGGTTTAGCCCTATCCACCCAACACGTTTTAGACATCATATTTATCTCAGATTTGCATCAATTAAATATTAATGCGCAGACCTCTCACATTAGGTCGGTAGCTTGTGGCCGCTGGATAAGCCGGGCGGTTCCGGGCAGACTTCTGCCACAAGCCAGACCTAACCACGTGTCTAAGCATATTTTAGTTATGCCTATGACCTCTCACATTAGACTAGCAGTTTGTGGTTGCTGGTTAAGCGGGTTAGGTCTGGGCAGGCTTCTACCGCAAACATGAGTCTAACCTCGTGTCTCAACATTTTTATTATAACCGATTTATTCCATTACAAATTATAAAAATATCAGACTAATTATGCCAATTTAACAGATTTGACTTCTTGTCAAGTCGTAGCAGATTAATCAAATTAACATGTTTTACTCAATCTCAGATCGAGCCTACGGATTTTCATACACAAATTACAATCATTCAGCTTTTCAACAGATTTAACAGATGTAGCAGTTCAGGCGGTTCAACAGATTTAGCAGATTAGGCAACACAACAGATTTAGCAGATTAGGCAACACAATAGATTTAGCAGATTAGACATAATTAGCAGATTAGGCGATTCAACATATTTAACAGTTTAGAAAATTCAACAGATTAAACAGGTAACAGATTTAGCATGTTTGGAAAATTTAACATATTAAGCAAATAACAGTTTTAGCCAATTTAAACATTCCTTAAAGTCCTATTCACATATCTTGCCTAATTCATAAAGTAAGGCTAAACTTATATGCCCAAATTATGGTCATAATCCACCATATAACATATGTCCCAAATTTTAGTTAAACTTGCATAGTTCGGAATATTCTCCAAAAACCCTAATCGTGATTCACATATAAATTATGCAAAATATAGCCCTTGATTACAATGCATGTCATATATCCAAAACCCCCCTTACTTAGGTGTATTCACACTTAATAGTCATCAAATCTTAATATAGGTTTTTACACCTAAGTCATTTTCAAATTAATTCTCCTACTTCCAAATGACAAACTATCAGATTTAATATGCCCAGATCCAGATCTTAAATTATGAAATATTTTCTTTATGTTCTAAGTCACTACTATCCTCTTCTTCCAAGTCATAGATCATTTTATGCAATATGTCTCAAATTTATGTCCAGAATTACAACTTGCGTTGTGTCCTCAAATTAGTTACAAATTGATTTTGCCCAAATATGCCTCATTCAATATTCTTCCCAAATTTAGCGTTTATGCGTTCATCTCTTATGTGACTTGGCTCAGGCTCATGGTAACCTGGCTATCGGAAAAAAAAGGAGGAAGAAACACAGAACAAATAGAATAATAAAACAGAGGAACAGATCTGATAAATAGAAAAAGGACCGAGTTTCAGATTCAGATTTATAATTATGTCAAGATCATGATTAAATTTCATATCGGAAAATAACTGCACTTGCCTTGGTTGGATTATAGAAGAAGAGTTGCAGTTGTTCTCTTTTAATTTTATTCAGATTTGGAAGAAGATGCACTAGTTCTAGTTTTGATCCCAGCAGAGTAGTGACACCATTATTTTATTTATTTATTTCTACTATTTCAGAGGCAGCATAAGGAGAGAAGAATGGTGTAAAGAGAATGGGGCTAGGGGGTTGTTTATATAGGATTAGGCGGACGAATCTAGACTGAAAACGAGACCAAATACTTCAGAATGAACCCAGGCTCAAAACTGGGTTTTGGCACCAGGTCGACCCCCAGGTCGACGATAGGGTCGACCTGGCCCCTGGGAGGTCGACCATAGTGTCGACCCCCAGGTCGACCTGGTCCTGGGCGGGAAAATTCCCGCCCAGTCTGCATTGGGGTTTGAATTCGAATTCGAGCTGTTTTTCGGTTCTGAAAATCCTTGAAACTTCGGAGGGTCATATCTCCCTCATACGGACTCCATTTCTCGAAAACTTGGACTCGTTTCCAAGCAGAATTTCGAGACGAACGCAATGGCGCAACTCGTTTCCCTTGATTCTTATTTTAAAAATTAATTCTTCTTTGATTTATGGTTTTAACATGTTATTAAAATTCGGGTTGTTACAGAGGACTTCAAACTTGCCTCTTACAACCCGGAGGAATTCAAACAAGACGATTGGACTTGTAGTTTGATAATGTGTGTTCTCAATAACATGAACTTGTCAATTTTTGTACAACCTTCCTATAATCTTATCCTCAAATAGAATTTGTGTTTATGAAGATTTTGGAAGATGATATCGTAGTTGAATCAAAAGAGTAATATATAAATTCTAGGATTCAAGAAAGATATTGTGAAGAATATGAGAGTTTGAATACTTCAGAGTTCAAGAATAGAATCAATAGTATTGAGATTAGACAAAAAGAATTAGTGTCTTGAATTGATGATTTCAAGTTGTTTATATAGGAGATAAATAGTTGTAACCATTAGTAAAGATTTACAATCAATAGATATGATCATTGATGAAAAGGAAAAGAAGCAACTCTTGAAGAAATGGAAGTGACTATTCGAATAGTTGCTTTTGTTTAAAAACGGTTGACAGGTAAAAAATCACCAGTAGACAGGAATTTGAAAATATATATACGCTATATATATGTGTGCATGTTCATAGGATTTTATGGGCAGAATCGGTCGACCGCTGGTATTTGACCGGTCGACCGGTTTTGGCCAGAAAGCCATATGAATGTGCACACTCATACATTACATATATGTATATATATTCCAATATTGAGGGATACGATCATTTGAGGATAGATTTTTACATTAATAACACTACTAACTCACAAAATAATCATCCTCTAATATAAAATACCATATGAAGCTCTTCGTGTCTTTGTCGAACCATTGATCATCTCTTTTTTTCGATAATTAATCATCTCCTTGTCAACAATCAAAACTTCATGAATTCCTTTACTCAACAAAGGCTAATGGCAACCCAGTTCTAGCATAAACTCCATACACCTTTCAACGATATATACGTTTGTCCAACCTTGACAACTAGTCCTTTCAACGATACCCGGGGTACTCGACCTACAACCGGTCTTTTAGGTTCCCCTATCTTACCCATGCTTCGAGCTTGCTAAAACTTACGACAACGATAATCTCTCAGCCTTCGCATCTCTAGTCATCCAACCTGATGACCTTTCATAGCTCAAGCAACCTTCTCCAGCAATCCATTATCCACCATCTCACAACCTTTGAGTTGTCACCTCATTCGCTCGTCTCGAAATTAAGGGAAACTTACTGCGCCACTGACTTAAGGGAAACTTACTGCGCCATTGCGTTCGTCTCGGAATTCTGGTCAAAATAGACATTTAGTTTGCGTAAAACGAACACTGTATGAAGAAGTTATTAAGGTTTGATGTTTGTATACACGCAAGGGAATTATGTATATATTAATTCAGAAATTATAAAAATCAGTTCAAAAATCGAAAATGAGGAGGGCGGCAAAAATCATGCCCAGGAGTGTTGACACCTAGGTCGACCCCTCAAGGGGTCGGTCCCCTACGGTAGATCTGGGTTGAGTTCAGTTTTGTGAATTTGGACTCCTTTCTGACCTGGTTCATTGGCTCTAGGCTATAAATAAGACCATATTTCTCTTATTTCTCCACACCTAAAACAATGGAGAACTAGATGCTACCTCTGCCCAAATTGAATCAAGCATTTTCTTCTTCAACAATCAATTAGAATTATTCAAGTTAGAGATCTGCGATTCAAACGTCTACAGTCTTTATTCTATTTTCTAGATCCAAACACTGTGAGTCCATGTTAATTTTAGATCTAAATGTTTAAAAGTAAAATTTAACATGACTATAACTTGGATCTATCCCTATGACCATTTGAATCACATCAGATCTGCTATAACTTGTCTATCTTAGTTATTCTGACATGATTATGAACTAGATCTGAACCTATGCCTATTATCATGTCAGATCTGCCTTTGATTGTAGATCTAATTCACTATTTAGATCACCTTATACATGTTCTATTATGTTTATAGCCAAATCAGACCTATTGTTAATTGGACATCTAAATCATTATTTAGATCATATCATGCATGTCCCTATTATGTTAAAATCAGTTCTATTATCGTATGTTCATTAGATCTATCCCAATATGCCTAACTTGTCATTATGCCACTATATGTTTTATGCCTGTTTCTTGCATTATATGTTCATCATGTTAGTATGATCATCTCTATTCTATTCCCTCTATCTTTTCCCTTCTGTTTTTATATAGCCAAGCTACCTTCGAGCCTAGGCATGCCATTGAAATATGCGAATGCATTAGATTGGGAACGAGGGGAAAACATTTAATTGGGGCATAACTTGTAATTGGGAATTCGGGCATAAATTGAATAAAGTGTAATAATATTAATTTGGGGCATATGGTTCATTATGAACATAACTTAGAAAAAAGGGCATGAAAACCTATAATGACATAGGTAAATTTGGTTAATAATGGGAATACCTAGAACTACAATAACTTGAAATTGTAAACCGCGCTTAGACACGAGGTTAGATTACACTTGTGGTGGAAGTCTGCCCAGAAACGACCGACATATCCAGCGATCACAAGTGTGATTGCTCCTAGGTTGATCTAACGATTCACATAAGTCTAAACCTCTATAAAAGAAACCCTAATCCTCAACCCTAAATCACATAATTTCATTCCAAGGAGCCACCATGTTGTCCATGGTCGACCTAGTCTAGCCACCATTTCTTCTTCAACTAGGAAGTAAACTAGAAAGCAAGTTAGAAGCTATGAATCAAATCTAATTTAGAGAATCGATAGTCTATGTCAAGGGATTGCTTTTCAAATTCAGAAACCAGATCCCAGAATTCAAGCCCATTCTATAATTTGTAAGTTCATGTTACTTTCAGAAGTAAAATTCAATTGTGATTCTGACATTGTAATAAATCTGAATATGAGATTATTCCTATTTCTATCTGTCTTTTTATATCCATTGGATCTGTCTCATTTGATATTATTATGTCCATTCTTTGTCTCTACTTTCCTTCTTCCCTTTTTTTTTGTTTTTATAGCTAGGCTACTGCGAGCCTGAGCCAAATCTCGTAAGAGATGAACGTATGTTGGAAATAAAATTGGGCATAATATATGATTTGAACATGACCAGCGCTAAAATTGGGCATAATATATGATTTGGACATGACCAACGCAAAAATTGGGAAAAGTATTAAATTATGTATAATTGGGCATAATTGATTTATAATTGATTTGAGGACATAACATACGTTGTATTTAAAACATAATGTGTATCGAACATATGACTTGAGATTTGATACATAAAGTATATTGGACATATAACTTGGGATTTGTGGCGTAATTTGAACTGTAAAGATGTAGGGCATAGTACAAGTTGTGGCTTAAGACGTAAAAATTGGGGCATATTATATATGACAGTTTATGACTTGGAAGAAGGAGATTATGCATGAAAACCTATAGTAAGATAGGGATAACTGTTAAATGTGAACACGCCTAAATTAGGATTTTGGGTAAATTGGCATGCACTTTAATTAAAGGCTATAATTTGGCATAGTTTATACTATGAATCATGATTGGGGGTTTTTGGAGAATATTTTTTACGGTGCAATATGACTAAACCTTAGGGCATGTGTTGTATTGTGGATTATGACCATGATTTTGGGCATGTAAGTTTATTGGCTTAATTTATTAGGCGAGATATGTTAGTGGAACTTTAAGTGAGGTTTAATTTGTTAAACTAACTAATATGCTGAAATCTGTTGAAAGTGAATTTGTGGGACATAACTTGAAATTAGCTTTGTTGAGGTATAACTTGAGAATTGGAACATGACTAGTTTTGTGAATTTGGGATAATTAGCATATAAAATCTAGACTTGGATATGTATGGTAAATATGCTAAAAGATAAACATGCCTAACCCGAGGTTAGAATGAGTTGCGGTGTAAAATTGCCTGGAACCACCCGGCACATTCTGTAACCGCAACAACACCTATCTAATGTGAGAGTTTAGTGCATCATGCCCAAGAAAAACCCGAGGTTAGATTGGGTTGTGGCGTAAAACTGCCCGGAACGCCCGGCACATCCAACAACCACAACAACATAGATCTAATGTGAGAGGTTGGTGCATTAATAAATCAGTTAATGCTAATGAACAAGACATGTTAAAAATGGTTGGGTTAAGTAAATTTAGAACACTTAACTGTTATAACATGTTAATTAGACAAGACGGCGGCGTTAAGTAAATTTAGTACACTTAACCGTTATAACATATTAATTAGACAAGTGAGCAGGGTTAAGTTCACCAGTACAACATGTTTAATGAGAAGGGTTAAGTTAATAAGAAACATTTAACCAATATGACATGATGAATGGGTAGGGTTAAGTTAAAACAAGGGAACCAATATAACAGGATGCGTGGAAGGGTTAAGTTAACACAAGAAGGCAACACATAACCAATGTAACACGACAAGTGGGTGGGTTAAGCTTACTTGAATTGATTGATGACACTTAACCAATACA
Organism: Allium sativum; assembly: GCA_030737875.1. Taxonomy (NCBI): domain Eukaryota; kingdom Viridiplantae; phylum Streptophyta; class Magnoliopsida; order Asparagales; family Amaryllidaceae; genus Allium; species Allium sativum. Next base: position 539,262,056 of record CM060920.1, on the reverse strand, counting down.
GCATGATGAACGCATGGGGTTAAGTTCATAAGTAACACTTAACCAATGTAACTTGATGAACGAATGAGGTTAAGCTAATGGGAAATACTTAGCCAATATAACATGACGAATGAACGGGGTTAAGTTAATAGGAAACACTTAACCAATCCAACGTGATGAGTGAGAAGGGTTAATAAGAAACACTTAACCAACGTGACATGATGAGTGGGTAGGTTTAGTTAACATGAATGGACAACACTTAACCAATATGACATAATGTGTGGAAGGGTTAATTACATATCGGGTTGGTGGGTAATATTAGTAAATACAGGCCCACAAACTTAACCATTAAGTAAACATGTTTGAATCAGTGGGAGGGTTAAGTACATGTCGGGTTGGTGGGTAATATTAGTAAATATAGGCCCATAAACTTAACCAGTAAGAAACCCTAGTAACGGGGACCCATTTCAGCAGTAACCCACATAAATGTATCAAGGTACCCTAAAACTAAGTAGGGTGGGGCATGATTATTGGGCTGATTATAAGCGGTCAAAATAACGGCAGGGGGTACATCAGTGTAGGTTCCGACAGATTACGGGCGTGCACATACTCCGGAGTGGGAAAAAGCGGACACTGGGTACCAGTAGTTATACACTGTGCATCTTGAATCGTGGTGGATCGCTATCATAAGGATTGATACACCTTATGGTGGGACCAACACAGGGTATCTACACGCAAGAGAGGGCTGATTGATACAAACACATGGAACATTAATACAAGTAGGGAGCCGATCGATAGGGTAGTAAGGGTACATCTAAGATCTTCATGGCAATTAGGCTGATTGAGGTAAGGTCCTCATACTAGATGTACACCTAAAGGCACCACAATTGCGGGGATTGGGATCACATTATTATATGATCATTTTATACACATTACTAGTTGGGACATTAGTTAGGTGGTGCAGAGATATAAAAATTAGAATAACAAGGTAGTAGTGAAGCAGAGAAAGAATAGAAGGGCATTCAGTTTACCTTGCCTTATCATATCTACGCTAATCATATGTCATCTTGCTATCCTTGTTATCTTGGTATTGTTTAATATTCAGTTTATTCATATCATAATGCTTTTGCCTATTTATATACTGAAAGTCACTGGACTTACCAGACTTATGTCTGACCTAGTTTGTTTCGCCTCTTTTCTTCCGTTTCCCTCCTGGTTCACAGGGAGGAAATGTTACCACTTAGCTCAGATTTCTTTCCAAGCTCGAAGATAGTCGATGTATTGCTTTGGACTTTCTCTTCCACTGCTATGGCTAGTTCATGTTTTATTGGGGAATATCATTGTCATATTTTTATGCTTCTTTTATACTTGGAAGTTTTTGTATCAAGACAGAAGTTCTATGTATTGTTTTTAAGTATGATTGAGACAATTATTGTAAAAGCTTGACTGAACCAAATTATTTTTAAAATGACTTTATTTTCCGCTGCTTTATTTGTCTGTCTTGTAATTTATCTGCATCTTTTACCTAGAACGCTCCACCGAAGTTAAGGCATTCCCTTTGTGAGTGACCATTACGGTGGTGTGATGTTTCACTTGGTATCAGAGCTGAAGGGTACTGGATCAGATAAAAGATTTGAAAAATTATTTTCAAGACGGTTTTAAAAGAAGCATTTTGAAAAGAAAAGTTTTGTTTTAAAGGCATATTCCCCAAAGCCATAGGCACTATCTTTTGATCCCCTATTTGAATCCTTGTTTCCTTTTTTTCTGAGTCTCCAAGGCTCCTGCCTTTCTGGGAGGTAACCTCATAGCGGCATGGTTCCGTGGGCTTGATGAGACTACGACACCTGTCAAAGGGCGAAGAAGTGCCCAACTTCCATATAGCCGTAGTAGTTTCACCTGCGGCTTATTTTCTTTCTAGCTTTGTAGGGTTTTCCATGCGATGGAGGCAGCTTTCAAGAGACTTGTCAACAAGTTACACAAAGATGGAAAAGATGAGAATAAGGGAGTTTGGCTAAGGAACACAACCCAAGGATGAGAAACTCATGGATATGGACTTTGTTCACAAAGGAGGAAAAAATAGAAAAATCTAAGACAAGAGGAAGTGTCGTTATTATGGTATAACGGGTCATATAATTAAGGACAAGAGCAAGAACAAAGGACAGGATTTTCAGGAGGGCAAGTGCATGCCCTCACCGCCAGCGTATTTGAGAGAAAGGTAGTAGAGTTTTTGTAGAAAAAATCTAGTTTTTCTTTTTGATCATCCTGTTAGTACTCTTTTGATTTTAGCGCTTCACATTCGTTTATATCTGCTTCCATAGTTGAGTCTGTGCACCCTAGAGCTTGTATAGTAGAGGATCCCATTATTGTCTCAAATCCAATTGGTGGTTCGGCTCATTCATCTTTGGTTTGTAAGGATTTGAGAATAGCTATATTAAAAATTGAGTCTAAGTGTAATGCTTATGTTTTTGGTTTCATGGGCTATAGGTTGATTCTAGGCATGGATTGGTTAGCTAGTAATTGTGAAAGGAGGGTAGTTAGGCATTTGACTTGCCTCAATAATACCCTCGAGATTTCGTGCAATCCGAAGGGGTCATTTTGTCTTGGCTACCTAGAATCACTTGATGCAACTATCGACGATTTGCGATCCGTTAGAGTTATCCATGAGATGTCTTTGATTTGGTTAGGGATTTATCCCCTAAAACGCGAGATAGACTTCCTCATATATCTAGTTGACAATGCAAAACCAGTTTCATTACTTGTACGACGCATGAATCCAAGGGAAAGGAAGGGCTCAGTAAATAAGTAAAAGAGTTACTTGAAACAGGGTTCATAAGGCGAAGTATTTCTGAATGGGGTGCTCCAGTTGTTTTTGCTACAAAGGCGGATGGTTCACTTCGCTTGTGCATAGATGATATTTTGGAATGAGGAAGAACATGCTTTGCATCTAAGGGAAGTCTCGGATACCCTCCAAGTGCATCAACTTAAGGCGAAGTCCTCCAAAAATGTCATTTTTTGAGAGAAGATGTAAGGTTTCTAGGACATGTGGCGCCCGAAGAAGGGATAGCAGTAAATCCCGCAAAAGTAGTTATGGTGCAGGACTGGAAGGTCCCAAGGAATGCAATAGAAGTAAGAAGCTTTCTTGAACTAACAGGCTAATATAGGAAGTTAATTAAGGACTCTGCGAAGGTATTAGCCCCACTTACAAGATTGATGGAGAAGAACCTAATCATTTTAGTACATACACTTGGTAACATGGTTAGCATCTGTTTAGTTTCAAGAGATAGTTCTGGAAATGTTAGCATGACATGACAGAGGTTGTAGTGCCAAGTATACTATAAGAAGAAAAGGTGGTACAAGAGGCGATAGTGAAATGAGTTCCAACACATATTCTGGAAACAGAAATTAAGAAGCTACACAAATCGTGAAGTTAAGACAGTCAGAGAAATATGGAGTGAAACACAAGAAGATGCGACTTAGAAGACTGAAGACTATATACGCGCATCATACCCTTTCTGGGGGTATATCATCGATCTCTCTTTTTCTGTAAAGTTTATTTGCTAGTCTTTATCTTTTAAGTATATCCTCTCGATCCTATCCCCGATCCTTAGGTAGAAGCCAATGGATGTAAACATGTGTTTGAGACATGTTATGTTTTGTGGATGCAAGTGGATGTAAGTGTTTGCTAGTGGTTGCTCGTGGATGCATATACATACATTAGGCACTAGATCGGCTCAGTCACTTTCATATTGCATATGCATGAGTGAATTTATATATATATATATATGAATTGAAACTTGATATGTTATCATATGGATGTTGCATTTGTATGAATGATTGTGCACTCATGTAGAAGTTATAAAGTATGATTAGGAATAATTGCATGCATGATGGACTCATGGCCCTGACTAATTCGCATTAAGGAGGTCAACTGAATCAGTAAACTGGCTGATTTTGGATTAGATAAGGACATATATACACGTAACGCATATGTTCATGAAAAGCACTAGAAATCATTTTAAGGACAATGGACGCCTATGATTGAATGGTTGAGTAGATGGATGTTGTATGTTAGGATAAATTCTCCTTGACTTGGAGATTTCGGGGCGAAATCGTTTAAAGGAGGGGAGAATGTAACACCTGTATTTTCTGAGAATATTAAAGTAATGAATTAAAGAATACTTAATTTTAAAAGAGAGAATTAAGGGAAACGGGTTACGCCATTGCATTCGTCTCGAAATTTTGCTTGAGATAGAGACCGAGTTTGCGTGAATCGGACACCGTGTGAAGAAGTTATGGAGTTCAGAAGATTTCATGTTTAAATAGAAAAATATATAATTTAATAATTAAATAAAACAAAAGTGTTCGAATTTCAAAAATCACGTAGATCAGCTGGGCGGGAGAAATCCCGCCCTTAGGGGTCGACTCCCCCCAGGGGGATCGACATAGGTGTCGACCCCCCAAGAGGAGTGTCAACTGGGGTGTCGACCCCCCTATAGGGGTCGACCCCCTCGCCCAGATCCAAACAGTGGCGATTTGTGAGTTGTTGCTGAGTCACTAGGGCAGAGGTGGCAATTTCTGGATAGCTCTATCTTGTCTGGATGGTTGTGATTGCTCATGGGTTGATCTAACGGTTCACATAATTCTAAACCTCTATAAAAGCAACCCTAATCCTCAACCCTAAATCACACAATTTCATTCCAAGGAGCCACCATGTTGTCCACGGTCGACCTAGTCTAGCCGCCATTTCTTCTTCAATTAGGAAGCAAACTAGAAAGCAAGTTAGAAGCTACGAATCAAATCTAATTTAGAGAATCGATAGTCTACGTCAAGGGATTGCTTTTCAAATTCAGAAATCAGATCCCAGAATTCAAGATCGTTCTGCAATTTGTAAGTTCATGTTACTTTCAGAAGTAAAATTCAATTGTGGTTCTGACATTGTAATAAATCTGAATATGAGTTTATGCCTATTTCTATCTGTCTATCTATATCCACTGGATCTATCTCATTTGATATTATTATGTCCATTCTTTGTCTCTACTTCCCTTCTTCCCTTTTTTTTGTTTTTATAACGAGGCTACTGCGAGCCTGAGACAAATCTCATAAGAGATAAACGTACGTTGGAAATAAAATTGGGCATAATATATGATTTGAACATGACCAGCGCTAAAATTGGGCATAATATATGATTTGGACATGACCAACGCAAAAATTGGGAAAAGTATTAAATTATGTATAATTGGGCATAACTGATTTATAACTGATTTGAGGACATAACATACGTTGTATTTAAAACATAAAGTGTATCGAACATATGACTTGAGATTTGAGACATAAAGTATATTGGACATATGACTTGGGATTTGTGGCGTAATTTGAACTGTAAAGATGTAGGGCATAGTACATGTGGTTTAAGACCCAGAAATTGGGGCATATTATATATAATAGTTTATGACTTGGAAGAAGGAGATTATGCATGAAAACCTATAGTAAGATAGGGATAACTGTTAATTGTGAACACGCCTAAATTGGGATTTTGGTTAAATTGGCATGCACTGTAATTAAAGGCTATAATTTGGCATAGTTTATACTATGAATCCTTATTGGGGGTTTTCGGAGAATATTTTGTATGGTGCAATATGACTAAACCTTAGGGCATGTGTTGTATTGTGGATTATGACCATGATTTTGGGCATGCAAGTTTATAGTCTTAACTTATTAGGCGAGATATGTTAATGGAACTTTAAGTGAGGTTTAATTTGTTAAATTGACTAATATGCTGAAATCTATTGAAAGTGAATTTGTGTGGCATAACTTGAAATTAGCTTTGTTGATGTATAACTTGAAAATTGGAACATGACTAGTTTTGTGAATTTGGTATAATTTGCATAAAAAATCTAGACTTGGACATGTATGGTAAATATGCTAAAAGATAAACATGCCTAACCCGAGGTTAGATTGAGTTGCGGTGTAAAACTGCCCAGAACCGCCCGACATATCCAGTAACCGCAACAATACCTATCTAATGTGAGAGGTTAGTGCATCATGCCCAAGAAAAACCCGAGGTTAGATTGAGTTGTGGTGTAAAACTGCCCGGAACCGCCTGGCACATCTAGTAACCACAACAACATAGATATAATGTGATAAATTGGTGCATTAATAAATCAGTTAATGCAAATGAACAAGACATGTTAATAATGGCGGGGTTAAGTAAATTTAGAACACTTAACCATTATAACATGTTAATTAGACAAGAAGGTGGGGTTAAGTAAATTTAGAACACTTAACCAATGTAACACGACAAGTGGGTGGGTTGAGCTTACTTGAATTGATTGATGACACTTAACGAATACAGCATGATGAACGTGTAGGGTTAAGGTAATAAGAAACACTTAACCAATGTAACTTCATGAACGAATGGGGTTAAGTTAATGGGAAATACTTAACCAACATAACATGATGAATGAACGGGGTTAAGTTAATAGGGAACACTTAACCAATCCAACATGACGAGTGAGAAGGGTTAATAAGAAACACTTAACCAACATGACATGATGAGTGGGTAGGTTAAGTTAACATGAATGGACAACACTTAACCAATATGACATAATGTGTGGAAGGGTTAAGTACATATCGGGTTGGTGGGTAATATTAGTAAATGTAGGCCCACAAACTTAACCATTAAGTAAACATGTTTGAATCAGTGGGAGGGTTATGTACAAGTCGGGTTGGTGGGTAATATCAGTAAATATATGCCTACAAACTTAACCAGTAAGAAACCCTAGTAACGGGGACCCATTTCAGCAGTAACCCACATAGATGTATCAAGGTACCCTGAAAATAGGCAAGGCGGGGCACGGTTACTGGGATGATTATAGGCGGTCAAAATAATGGCAGGGGGTACGTCAGTGTAGATTCCGACGGATTACGGGCGTGCACGTACTCTGAAACACCCCACCTCCATTAAGATCACTCACAAAGGGAATGCCTTAACTTTGGTGGAGCATTATAAGTAAAAGACACAGATAATTTACAAGACAAACATATATAAGCAGCGGAAAAACTAAATTTATTTCATACGTGGTTCATAACAAAAACATTACTGCAAACGGTCTTAAAATAACTTCCAAATCATTACATCAAAATCTCTGTCTTGATTATAACATAAAGAAGCATAAAGCACAAATAAAACTGCTAAATCCCCAAGTAGTAGTGTGTCCAAAGCCATAGCTAAAGAAAAGAGGTTCCAAGCCATACATCACAGAGTCTTCAAGCTTGGAAAGATGAACGGTCCGAATTAAGCTGAGCTATTCCCTCCCTGGCTACCTGAGTGGGGGAACGGAAGAAAAGAGAGCGAAAGAAAAATGGGTCAGACATGAGTCTGGTAAGTCCAGTGATTATTCAGCATGTAAACTAGTAAGAGAACCATGACACGAATAAACTGGACACATGACAATAACAAAGAAAAAAGGTAACATAGGATAGGGCAAAATAAACAAGGCAAGATAAACTAATAATACTATCGCACTCACATCCATATTCTCCGCACCTACTAGATATTTCAACCATCATCATGAGTTCAAAGATCCCTTTTTATCGATTGGCTCCTACTCGCATGCATTTACTACTTATGTCATACGGCCCCGCTCGATTGTAGATACCTGTGCTGGTCCAACCATGGGGTGTATCAAATCCTATGGAGGAAGCCCGACATGATTCAAGATGCTTAGTGTATAACTAATGATGCCCAGTGCCTGCTTTTTCCACTCTGGAGTACGTGCACGTCCGTACTCCGTCGGAACCTACACTGATGCACCAGCCATCGTTGTTTTATCCGCTTATAATCAGCCCGGTGATCGTGCCCCACCCTGCCTAGTTCAGGGTACTATGATACATCTATGTGGGTTATTGCTGAAATGGGTCCCCGTTACTAGGGTTTCCTAATCAACGTGTTAAATTGGTTAAGTGTCCAAGTTAACCTAACCCCACCCATCAGTTTAGTTAACATGCTATATTGGTTAAGTGTTGCCTTAATTAACTTAACCCTACCATTCCTGACTTAGCTTTAATTCATTCATTAAAGCAACAACCACTCACATTTGACAGGTATTGTTGCGGTCACTGGATGTGCCGGTCGAGTCCGGGCAGTTTTACACCGCAACTCAGTCTAACCTTGGGTTCTTTTGGGCTCAATGCACTAACCTCTCACATTAGATATATATTGTTACGGTCGCTGGATGTGCTGGGCAGTTCCGGGCAGTCTTACACCGTAACTTAATCTAACCTCGGGTTAGGCATATTTGTCTTTTCTAAATTTACATATTTGCCTCTTTATGTTTATATGTAAATTATTGTCATTCAAGTCAAGCCCCACTTTCCCTTTAAATCAAGTTCATAATTTTTGGTATAAAAATTATACCACTTTATGCCATAAGACGTTTACATGATTATGAGTCAAATATGTCAACTACATGTAATTTCATGTTTTTCCCCAACGTTACCCCCGTTAAACGTTCGCATAAATCACATAAAATGTTAGGCTCGCTGCATAGCCTAACTCATACACAAAAGGGGAAAAAGAGGAATATGTAATATTCCAACATCATAAAATATGGATCTAACATGTGTCATATGAATTCGGCATAGAACAATATACATTTAATTATGAACTTGCAAATTTAGATCGACTCAACATGAATCGTAAAATAGGGGTTTTACATAGAACTACATAAACTTAAATTAGGCATGTAGTTGTGAACTTGCAAATTGAACATAAACCTAAACGTATTAGCATGTAGTTCTAGTCATATATGTGAACATGGTTGAACTTGCATAAACATAGCAAAATTCCCAAATTGACATACAACATATAGGTGTCATCACCAAATTATACAACATGATATGTCATCGCCAAATTATACAGCATGATATGTCATCGCCAAAGTATACAACATGATATGTCATTGGCAAAGTATACAACATGATATGTCATTGCCAAACTATATAACATATAGGTTCATTGCCAAGCATTTAACATGGTAGTTTTATCATCAAATTACATACAACATGATCACAAACTTAGCATGATAAGAATCATAGTCTTAATCAATTCCGTTTTAACAAAAAGGATAGGCATAAATTTACATTAGGCGTTGTTCTACATCCAGTTATTTTAGTCACGATTCTAATATCATTTAGGTCTAAATGATAACTGGACTTACAAAAAGGAGACTGGTCTTGTGTTCTGGGATCTGTATTCTGTAACTGAATAGCTCTTCTTTGTTGTAGACGTTGAGTACTCTTAGCTGAATTAGATTTGATTTGTAATTTCTAACTTGCTTTCTAGTTGAAGGAGAATGGCGGCTACTCTAGGTTGAGTATCGACAACATGACGGTTCTGGGAATATTTTTGTGTGGCTTAGGGTTTAGATTTTAGGTTACTTATATAGAAATTTGATTTAATAGGAGCCGTTAGATCAACCTTCAAAGCCATTCAAACCTAAGAGAACCAAACATAACTTGCCACACAACCCCTTATGATTCAGAGAATCGTCACAAAAAGAAACACATCAGGTTTCAGATCTGGCCCGAGAGGGAGGTCGACCCCCAAGTCGACCCCTAGGTCGACCCCCTGGTCGACCTATGTGACCTAGGTCGACCCCCTAGTCGACCTGATTTCTGGGCGGGAAATTTCCTGTCCAGCCTGCTTCGGGGTTTTTGAATTTCGAAACTTGAATTTGAATTTCGGGTTGGTTTTATTATTTAAATTCTTGAATCTTCTGAAGGTCATAAATCCTTCATACGGAGTCCGATATATGCAAACCCGGACTCTATCTCAAGCAGAATTCCAAGACAAACACAATGGCGTAACCCGTTTCCCTTAATTCTCACATTTGTAATGAATTATTCTTTAATTTGTTACTTTAATGTTTACAGAAAATACAGGGTGTTACATTCTCCCCTCCTTAAAGGATTTTGTTCCCGAAATCTTCGAGTCAAGAGGAATGTATATCCTACCATCCAATCGTCCATCTACTCATCCATCAAACACAGGCGTCCATTGTCCTTAAAAAGACTTCTAATGCTTCATGATCATATGCATAATGTGTGTACATGTCCTTATCTAATGCAAAATCAGGCGGTCTACTGATTCAATTGACCTCCTTAATGCAAGTCATGTCGGTGTCATGAGTCCATTATGTATGCAATCATCCCTAATCATACTTTCTACATGAGTGCACAATCATTTATACAAATGCAATATCCACATGACAACACATCAAGTTTCAATCATATACAAGTATATATATGCATATGCAATATGAAAGTGACTGAGCTGATCTAACACCTAATGTGTGTGTATATGCATCCACGAGCAACCACTAGCAATCACTTGCAACCACTTGCAACCATTAATCATAACATGTTTCAAATACATGTTTACATCCATTGGTTTCAACCTAAGGATCAATAATAACACTGAGGAAATACTTAAAAAAAAATATTGATACCGAGCATGAATAAACTTAAGGAAAAAGAGATCAAAGATGTACCCTCAAAAAGAAAAGAGTAGGCTGCGCGTTTCTTGGCCTCAGTCTCCCAAGTCTCGTCTTCCTCAGCGTCACTCCATTGAACTTTAACAAGTTTGACTTCGCGGTTGCGTAGCTTTTTGAATTATGTACTCAAGATACGAGTTGGAATTCTTCTCACAGTCGCCTCTCGTTCTACTTCCTCTAATATGCTAGGTTCCACCACTTCCGCAGACTCATGTAAGCACTTTCGTAGGTGAGAAACATGAAAGACATTATGAACTCCAGCCAATCTTTCAGGCAGCTCTACTCTGTAAGCTATATTTCCAATCTTTTCAATCACAGGAAACAACCCAACAAATCTTGGTGCCAACTTTCCTGCGGATCCAAAGCGAATGACGTTCCTTAAAGGAGATACTTTAAGGAAAACCCTATCTCCGACCTCAAACTCAAGGTCAGTCCTTCTTTTATCTGTGTAGGACTTCTGTCTATCTTGGGCAGTCTTCATTCTTCTTCGTATCAAGTCCACCTTCTCTGAAGTTTCTCTAATCATATCTGGTCCAAATATGAGCTTGTCTGTAGACTCCCACCAACAAGTTGGTGATCGGCATGGCCTTCCATATAAAGCTTCGAAGGGTGTCATGCCTATGATGGCTTGGTAGCTATTGTTGTAGGCAAACTCCACCAAAGGGAGATGATCCTCCATGTTCCTCCAAAGTCAAGAATGCATAATCTCAAGAGGTCCTCGAATACTCTGTTCACCCTTTCCATCTGACCATTGGTTTGTGGGTGATAGGCCATGCTTAAGCATAGTTGTGTGCCTACAGCCTCTTGCAAGCTCCTCAAAAACTCGCTCGTAAAGATAGGATCTCGGTCACTCACAATGCTGGAGGGTATCCCATGGAGTCTAACTATCTCTTTAAGATAAACGGATGCTAAAGACGAGGCAGTCCTTCTACTTTTAACAGGTATAAAGTGAGCAATTTTTGTGAGCCTGTCCACTATTACCCAAATACTGGTATTGCCCCTTCTTGACCTAGGCAGCCCATCAATAAAGTCCATTGAAATGCTATCCCATTTCCACTGTGGGACCTCTAGAGGATGAAGCAAACCACCAGGCTTCTTTGGCTCCGCTTTGACTTGCTGGCATATTAAGCACTTAGAGACGAATTCAGCTACATCCTTCTTCATGTCATTCCAAAAGAAAACCCTTTTTACGTCTTTACACATCTTGTCTCCACCTGGGTGTATGGTCAACTTGGAGTGGTGTGCCTCCTCGAGAACCTTCTTCACCAAATCCCTTTCTTGTGGGATGCATAGCCTTCCATCCTGCCTCAACCAACCCTTATCATCGATGGAGTATCTATTGAGGTGACTAGATGTCTCACCCCTAACTAACTTATCCATCACATTAACTAGCTAAGAGTCTTCATCTTGCGCGGTTCCTATTGAGTCCAAAAGAGTAGGCCGCACCTCTAGCAATGCTAACAAACCAGTCACATGATCGACAGAGGTTCTAAAGTCAAAGTTGGCTATGTACTCCAAGCTCTGCCTTTCTACAAAGAGAGGACTTAAGGTCATTTTCTTTCTACTCAAGGCGTCTGCTACTACATTGCCCTTACCAGGGGTATAGGAAATCTCGAAATCATAGGATGCCAAGAACTCCATCCACCTTTGTTGCCTCAAGTTAAGATCTTTCTGCGAGAAGAGGTACTTCAACGATTTATGGTCAGTATACAATTCAAACTTATCACCTAGGAGATAATGGCGCCAAGACTTAAGCGCAAAGACGATGGCAGCCAACTCTAGATCGAGGGTTGGGTAGTTTTTCTCATGTACTTTCAACTGTCTACCTCCATAAGCTACTACCTTCCCTTCTTGCATCAAGACAACACCTAGTCCCGTGCCACATGCATCCGTGTATACGGTAAACATCTTGCTCTCATCCGGCAATGTCAGAACTGGGGCTGTTGTTAGAGCCCTCTTTAATCGTTGGAAAGCAACATCGCAATCCAAATACCAATTGATAGTTAGGTTCTTCTTCGTCAACCTTGTAAGTGGAGCTGAGATTTTTGCAAAGTCTTTGATGAACTTTCGGTAAAAGCCCGCTAGCCCGAGGAAGCTTCAGACTTCGGTCGCATTCCGTGGAACCTTCCAATCTTGCACTGCAATTACTTTTGCGGGGTCCACGGCTAACCCTTCCTTGGACAACACATGTCCAAGAAACCTTACTTCCTCTATCCAGAAGTGGCATTTGGAGAATTTTTCTTTCAACTGATGTGCCCGAAGAGTATCCATGACTTCTTTTAAATGCTGAGCATGCTCTTCCTCGCTCTTTGAGAAAATCAAAATGTCATCTACGAAGACCACCACAAACTTATTAAGGAACTCCCTGAACACCCTGCTCATTAAGTCAACGAAATAAACGGGAGCGTTCGTCAAGACGAAAGGCATGACAAGCCACTCGAAGAAACCATTTGGGGTTCTAAATGTGGTCTTATCAATACTGTCTTCAGCCACTCTTAGCTGATGAAACCAGGTAGCTAGATCTAGTTGGGAGAAAACCGATGCACCTACAAGTTGATCGAACAAGTCATCTATTCTTGGAAGTGGGTGCCTATTCTTCTTGGTCAGCTTGTTTAGCTCCCTATAATCAACGCATAGGCGAAGCGAACCATCTGCTTTGGTTGCGAATACTACTGGAGCACCCCATTCAGAAATACTTCGCCTTATAAACCCCTTCTCAAGCAACTCTTTAACTTGCTTGTTGATTTCTTTCCTCTCCCTTGGAGCCATGTGTCTAACGGGTAAAGCAACGGGTATTGCATTATCAATGAGGTATATGCCGAAGTCTATCTCTCGCTTCGGAGGTAACCCCTTCACCTCTTCAAAGACATCCGAGTATTCACGGACTACTCTAACAGACTGCAAATTCTCAACAGACGCATCAAGAGATTCTACATAGCTAAGCATAAGATCCGGGTCCGGGTGAAGACCAAAAATCTTGAGCGACCAATCCGGCAGAACAACTCAAATGATAAAGAAGTATCGTTAATTTCTTCATGCTCATTCCAAGTTTGAAGTACCATTTGTACAAATAGGAATCTCCTTCCTTACACGATTTATTCTTCATATAGACAGATATAGGATCTATGGGGCAATTACTTAAACAGAGTTCATGGGATTACAAGAAATTTCGAGAGTGTTACCGAGGCGAGTCATGAGTCTAACCACTCTCTTTTCACAATCGAGGATGGCACCATTACTGGATAGCCAATCCATGCCTAGAATCAACTCATAGCCCGTGAAGCCTAAAACATAGGTGTTACATCTAAACCCAACACTTAGTATAGAAATTTCCAAATCCAAACAAATCATTGACAAATAAGTTGAGCCCTAATTGGATTTGAAACAACCAAGGGATCCTCTACTAAACTGGTGTCTAGGTGCAGAGATTCAACTAAAGCAGTAGATATAAAAGAGTGCGATGCGCCAGAATCAAAGAGTGTACGAACAGGATGATCAAAAAGATAAACTAAACTCTCAACAGAAATATTTCTACCTCGTTCTTGCGGAGGTGCCATGAGAGCGTGAACCTGCCCTCCAGAAGTAGATCCAACTCTCTTCCTTTGCCCTTGCTTTCTTAGGCAGTCCTTAGCCACGTGTCCTGTCTCGCTGCAATGGAAACAACCACCCATCTTCCTCTTCTTCTTTCTGCAGTCCTTAACCAGATGTCCAGGAATGCCACAAAATTACACTTCCTCTTGTAATGGGGTTCGTTGTTCTTCCCGCCCTTCTTGGAATCTGTCTTCTTGCTCTGTGATCCCTCCACTTCCTTATCTTGAGGTACTTCCATCTTTGTCTCTTTCTTGCCAACCTTATCTTCTTTTTGTAATAGTGCCATGTCCACCAGTCTCTCATAAGTCGCACCCATAGGTATATGGGACATAGCTACGCCGTGCAGTGGCTCATTCAATCCTTTAACAAAACGGATAGCCTTCTTATGTGGAGTGTTCACTAACTCCAATCCGAACCTAGCCAGCTGGTTGAATTGGTTAACGTATTCCTTGATCGACATACTTCCCTGTTTGAGAGCTAAGAACTTCTCCATCTATAGGCTTCGTTCAGCTTGTGAGAGGAATTTCATTTCAAACCTCATTCTAAAATCCATCCAAGTTTCAACTGGTCTTTTAGCATTAGTAACTTCCCACCAATAGGAGGCTTCGTCTTTAAGCAACCATACGGCCAACTGTATCTTCTGCCTATCGTCCACTTCGAAGATAACAAACAAATCCTCAATTTCTTTGAGCCAGTTTTTTGCTTCCACGAAGGATTCATTTCCATTGAAGTTCTTTCCACCCATGGCTCGAAATCCCTACATATTTTTGGGAAAGCATTTGCACGCGGAGGAGGAGGAATCGCTGCAGCTGGGGGTGGAGGAACGTCTGCTGTGCCTGCGACATTAGCCCTAGCCTCTAGGTACCATCTGAACCAGCCAGGTACCGGCATGCCTTCTGGAAGGTTAAGATCCCCAGACATGCTGAAACGAAAAAGAAAAGATTCAAAACAAAGGATAGAAAGATAGTGCATATGGCTTTAGGGGATTATGGCTTTATAAAATAAAACACTTTTTCTTGAAAATTTTAAACTTCTTTTTGAAAAACAGTTTTCAAAATTTTTTATCTGATCTGGTAAACCTTTGCTCTGGTACCAAGTGAAACACCCCACCTCCGTTAAGGTCACTCACAAAGGGAACGCCTTAACTTTGGTGGAGCATTATAGGTAAAAGACACAGATAATTTACAAGAAAGACATATATAAGCAGCGGAAAAACTAAATATATTTCATACGTGGTTCATAACAAAAACATTACAGCAAACTGTCTCAAAACAACTTCCAAATCATTACATCAAAATCTCTGTCTTGATTATAACATAAAGAAGCATAGAGCACAAATAAAACTGCTAAATCCCCAAGTGGTAGTGTGTCCAAAGCCATAGCCAAAGATAAGAGGTTCCAAGCCATACATCACAGAGTCTTCAAATTTGGAAAAATGAATGGTCCGAATTAAGCTGAGCTATTCCCTCCCTGGCTACCGGGGGGGAACGGAAGAAAAGAGAGCAAAATAAAAATGGGTCAGACATGAGTCTGGTAAGTCCAGTGATTATTCAGCATGTAAACTGGTAAGAGAACCATGACATGAATAAACTGGACGCAGGACAATATCAAAGAAATAAGGTAACATAGGATAAGGCAAGATAAACAAGGCAAGATAAACTAATCATACTATCACACTCACATCCATATTCTCTGCACATACTAGATATTTCAACCATCATCATGAGTTCAAACCCAGTGATCCCTTTTTATCAATCGGCTCCTACTCGCACGCATTTACTACTTGTGTCATACGGCCCCGCTCGATTGTAGATACCTGTGCTGGTCCCACCATGGGGTGTATCAAATCCTATGGTGGCAACTCGACACGATTCAAGATGCACAGTGTATAACTACTGAAGCCCAGTGTCTGCTTTTTCCACTCCGGAGTACGAGCACACCCGTACTCTGCCGGAACCTACACTGACGCACCAACCGTCGTTGTTTTGACCACTTATAATCAGCCAAGTAATCGTGCCCCACCCTGCCTAGTTCAGGGTACCATGATACATCTATGTGGGTTACTGCTGAAATGGGTCCCCTTTACTAGGTTTCCTAATCAACATGTTAAATTGGGTAAGTGTCCAAGTTAACCTAACCCCACCCATTAGTTTAGTTAACATGTTGTACTGGTTAAGTATTGCCTTAATCAACTTAACCCTACCATTCCTAGCTTAGCTTTAATTCATTCATTAAAGCACCAACCACTCACATTAGACAGGTATTGTTGCGGTCACTGGATGTGCCGGTCGGGTCCGGGCAGTTTTACACCGCAACTCTGTCTAACCTCGGGTTCTTTTGGGCTCAATGCACTAACCTCTCACATTAGATATATATTGTTACGGTTGCTGGATGTGCCGGGCGGTTCCGGGTAGTCTTGCACCGTAACTCAATCTAACCTCGGGTTAGGCATATTTGTCTTTTCTAAATTTACATATTTGCCTCTTTATGTTTATATGTAAATTATTGTCATTCAAGTCAAGCCCCACTTTCCCTTTAAATCAAGTTCATAATTTTTGGTATAAAAATTATACCACTTTATGCCATAAACCGTTTACATGATTATGAGTCAAATATGTCAATTACATGTAATTTCATGTTTTTCCCCGATGTTACCCCCGTTAAACGTTCGCATAAATCACATAAAATGTTAGGCCTGCTACATAGCCTAACTCGTACACAAAAGGGGAAAAAGAGGAACATGTAATATTCCAACATCATAAAAATATGGATCTAACATGTGTCATATGAATTCGGCATAGAACAATATACATTTAATTATGAACTTGCAAATTTAGATCGACTCAACATGAATCGTAAAATAGGGGTTTTACTAGAATTACATAAACTTAAATTAGGCAAGTAGTTGTGAACTTGCAAATTGAACATAAACCTAAACGTATTAGCATGTAGTTCTAGTCATATATCTGAACATGGTTGAACTTGCATAAACATAGCAAAATTTCCAAATTGACATACAACATATAGGTGTCATCACCAAATTATACAACATGATATGTCATCGCCAAATTATACAGCATGATATGTCATCGCCAAAGTATACAACATGATATGTCATTGCCAAATTATACAACATGATATGTCATTGCCAAACTATATAACATATAGGTTCATTGCCAAGCTTTTAACATGGTAGTTTTATCATCAAATTACATACAACATGATCACAAACTTAGCATGATAAGAATCATAGTCTTAATCAATTCCGTTTTAACAAAAAGGATAGGCATAAATTTACATTAGGCGTGTTATACATCCAGTTATTGTAGTCACGATTCTAATATCATTTAGGTCTAAATGATAACTGGACTTACAAAAAGGAGACTGGTCTTGTGTTCTGGGATCTGTATTCTAAAACTGAATAGCTCTCCTTTGTTGTAGACGTTGAATTCTCTTAGTTGAATTAGATTTGATTTGTAATTTCTAACTTGCTTTCTAGTTGAAGGAGAATGGCTGCTACTCTAGGTTGAGTATTGATAGCATGACGGTTCTTGGAATATTTTTGTGTGGCTTAGGGTTTAGATTTTAGGTTGCTTATATAGAAGTTTGATTTAATAGGAGCTGTTAGATCAATCGAGGGCCAATCAAATCCATTCAAGTCTAAGAGAACCAACCGGAACTTGCCACACAAGCCCTTATGACTCAGAGAATCATCACACGAAGAAACACGTCAGGTTTCAGATCTGGCCCGAGGGGGAGGTCGACGGCCTGGTCGACCTATGTGACCCAGGTCGACCCCCTAGTGGACCTGATTTCTGGGCGGGAAATTTCCCGCCCAGCCTGCTTCGGGTTTTTGAAATTCAAAACTTGAATTTGAATGTCGGGCTGGTTTTATTATTTAAATTCTTGAATCTTCTGAAGGTCATAACTCCTTCATACGGAGTCCGATTTATGCAAACTCGGACTCTATCTCAAGCAGAATTCCGAGACGAACGCAATGGCGTAACCTGTTTCCCTTAGTTCTCAAATATGTAACTAATTAGTTATTCTTTAATTTGTTACTTTAATGTTTATAGAAAATACGGGGTGTTGCATACTCCGGAGTGGGAAAAAGCTGGCACTGGGTACCAGTAGTTATACACCGTGCATCTTGAATTGTGTTGGATCGCTATCAAAAGGATTGATACACCTTATGGTGGGACCAGCACAGGGTATCTAGACACAAGAGAGGGCCGATTGACACAGACACATGGAACATTAATACAAGTAGGGAGCCGATTGATAGGATAGTAAGGGTACATCTAACATCTTCATGGCAATTAGTCTGATTGAGGTAAGGTCCTCATACTAGATGTACACCTAAAGGGTACAACATTGCGGGGATTGGGATCACATTATCATATGATCATTTTATACAGATTACTAGTTGGGACACTAGTTAGGTGGTGCAAAGATATAAAAATTAGAATAACAAGGTAGTAGCGAAGCAGAGAAAGAGTAGAAGCGCATTCAGTTTTTCTTGCCTTATCATATCTGCGCTAATCATAGGTCATCTTCTTATCCTTGTTATCACGATATTGTCTTATATTCAGTTTATTCATGTCATAATGCTTTTGCCTATTTATATGCTGAAAGTCAGTGGACTTACCAGACTTATGTCTGACCTAGTTTGTTTCGCCTCTTTTCTTCCGTTTCACCCCCAGGTTCACAGGGAGGAAATGTTACCACTTAGCTCATTTTTCTTTCCAAGCTCGAAGATAGTCAATGTATTTCTTTGGACTCTCTCTTCCACTGCTATGGTTGGTTCATGCTTTATTGGGGAATATCATTATCATATTTTTATGCTTCTTTTATACTTGGAAGTTTTTGAATCAAGACAGAAGTTCTATATATTGTTTTTAAGTATGATTGAGACAATTGTTGTAAAAGCTTGACTGAACCAAATTATTTATAAAATGACTTTATTTTCCGCTGCCTTATTTGTCTTTCTAATAATTTATCTGCATCTTTTACCTAAAACGCTCCACCGAAGTTAAGGCATTCCCTTTGAAAGTGACCTTAACGGAGGTGTGGTGTTTCGCTTGGTATCAGAGCTGAAGGTTACCGGATCAGATAAAAGATTTGAAATTTAATTTTCAAGATAGTTTTAAAAGAAGCATTTTCAAAAGAAAAGTTTTGTTTTAAAGGCATATTCCCCAAAGCCATAGGCACTATCTTTTGATCCTCTGTTTGAATCCTTGTTTCCTTTTTTCCTGAGTCTTCGGGGCTCCTGGCTTTCTGGGAGGTAACCTCATCGCGGCATGGTTCCGTGGGCTTGATGAGACTACGAAACCTGTCGAAGGGCGAAGAAGTGCCCAACGTCCATATAGCCACAGTAGTTTCACTTGCGGCTAATTTTCTTTCAAGCTTTGTAGGGTTTTCCATGCGTGGAGGCAGCTTTCTAGAGGCTTGTCAACAAGTTACACAAAGATGACAAAGATGAGAATAAGGGAGTTTGGCTAAGGAACTCAACCCAAGGATGAGAAACTCATGGATATGGACTTGGTTCACGAAGGAGGAAAGAGTAGAAAAATCTAAGACCAGAGGAAGTGTCGTTATTATGGTATAACGGCCATATAATTAAGGACAAGGGCAAGAACAAAGGACATGATTTTCAGGAGGGCAAGTGCATGCTCTCACCACCAGCGTAATTGAGAGAAAGGTAGTAGAGTTTCTGTTGAAAAGTCTAGTTTTTCTTTTTGATCATCCTGTTAGTACTCTTTTGATTTTAGCGCTTCACATTCATTTATATCTGCTTCTATGGTTGAGTCTCTACACCCTAGAGCTTGTATAGTAGAGGAACCCATTATTGTCTCAAATCCAGTTGGTGGTTCGGCTCATTTATCTTTGGTTTGTAAGGATTTGAGAATAGCTATATTAAGAATTGAGTCTATGTGTAATGCTTATGTTTTTGGTTTCATGGGCTATGGGTTGATTCTAGGCATGGATTGTTTAGCTAGTAATTGTAAAAGGAGGGTAGTTTGGCTTTCGACTTGCCTCGGGAATACCCTCGAGATTTCAAGTGATCCTAAGGGATCAGTTTGTCTTGGCTACCTAGAATCACTTGATGCATCTATCGACGATTTGCGATCCGTTAGAGTAGTCCATGAGATGTTTTTGATTTGGTTAGGGATTTATCCCCTAAAACGCGAGATAGACTTCCTCATATATCTAGTTCACAATGCAAAACCAGTTGCATTACCTGTTTGACACATGAATCCAAGGGAAGGGAAGGGCTCAGTAAACAAGTAAAATAGTTACTTGAAAAAGGGTTCATAAGGCAAAGTATTTCTGAATGGGGTTCTCCAGTTGTTTTCCCTACAAAGGCGAATGGTTCACATCACTTGTGCATAGATGATATTTTGGAATGAGGAAGAACATGCTTTGCATCTAAGGAAAGTCTCGGATACCCTCCAAGCGCATAAACTTAAGGCGAAGTCCTCCAAAAATGTCATTTTTGGAGAGAAGAAGTAGGGTTTCTAGGACATGTGGTGCCCAAAGAAGGTATAGCAGTAAATCCCGCAAAAGTAGTTGATGTTCAGGACTGGAAGGTCCCAAGGAATGCAGCAGAAGTTAGAAGCATTCTTGGACTAGCGGGCTAATATAGGAAGTTAATTAAGGACTTTGCGAAGGTATTTTCCCTACTTACAAGATTGACGGAGAAGAACCTAATCATCTTAGTATATACACTAGGTAACATTGTTATCATCTGCTTAGTTTCAAGAGATAGTTCTGGAAATGTTAGCATGACACGGCAGAGGTTGTAGTGCCAAGTATACTATATGAAGAAAAGGTGGAACGAGAGGCGACAGTGAAATGAGTTCCAATACATATTCTGGAAACAGAAATTAAGAAGCTACGCAAATCGTGAAGTTAAGACAGTCAGAGCAATATGGAGTGAAGCTCAAGAAGATGTGACTTAGAAGACTGAAGACTAGATACGCGCATCATACCCTTTCTGGGGGTATATCATTGATCTCTCTTTTTCTGTAAAGTTTATTTGCTAATCTTTATCTTTTAAGTATATCCTCTCGATCCTATCCTTGATCCTTAGGTAGAAGCCAATGGATGTAAACATGTGTTTGAGACATGTTATGTTTGGTGGATGCAAGTGGATGTAAGTGTTTGCTAGTGGTTGCTTGTGGACGCATATACACACATTAGGCACTAGATCGGCTCAGTCACTTTCATATTGCATATGCATGAGTGAATATATATATATATATGAATTGAAACTTGATGTGTTATCATATGGAAGTTGCATTTGTATGAATGATTGTGCACTCATGTAGAAGTTGTAAAGTACGATTAGGAATAATTGCATACATGATGGACTCATGGCACTGACATAATTCACATTAAGGAGGTTAACTGAATCAGTAGACCGCCTGATTTTGCATTAGATAAGGACATATACATACGCTATGCATATGGTCATGAAAAGCATTAGAAATCTTTTTAAGGACAATGGACACCTGTGATTGAATGGTTGAGTAGATGGATGTTGGATGTTAGGATACATTCTCCTTGACTTGGAGATTTCGGGGATGAAATCCTTTAAAGGAGGGGAGAATGTAACACCCCGTATTTTCTAAGAATATTAAAGTAACAAATTAAAGAATACTTAATTTTAAAAGAGAGAATTAAGGGAAACGGGTTACGCCATTGCGTTCGTCTCGGAATTCTGCTTGAGATAGAGTCCGAGTTTGCATGAATCAGACTCCGTATGAAGAAGTTATGGAGTTCAGAAGATTTCATGTTTAAACAGAAAATTATATAATTTAATAATTAAATAAAACAAAAGTGTTTGAATTTCAAAAATCACGTACATCGGCTGGGCGGGAAAAATCCCGCCCATAGGGTCGACTCCCCCTAGGGGGTCGACATATGTGTCGACCCCCAAGAGGGGTATCGACTGGGGTGTCGACCCCTCTATAGGGGTCGACCCCCTCGCCCAGATCTAAACAGTGACGATTTGTGAGTTGTTGCTGAGTCACTAGGGCAGAGGTGGCAATTTCTGGATAGCTCTCTCTTGTTTGGATGGTTGTGATTGCTCCTGGGTTGATCTAACGGTTCACATAAGTCTAAACCTCTATAAAAGCAACCCTAATCCTCAACCCTAAATCACATAATTTCATTCGAAGGAGCCACCATCTTGTCCATGGTCGCCCTAGTCTAGCCACCATTTCTTCTTCAACTAGGAAGCAAACTAGAAAGCAAGTTAGAAGCTACGAATCAAATCTAATTTAGAGAATCGATAGTCTACATCAAGGAATTGCTTTTCAAATTCATTAGATCCTAGAATTCAAGACCGTTCTGTAATTTGTAAGTTCATGTTACTTTCTGAAGTAAAATTCAATTGTGATTCTGACATTGTAACAAATCTGAATATAAGATTATGCCTATTTCTATCGTCTTTCTATATCCATTGGATCTATCTCATTTTATATTATTATGTCCATTCTTTGTCTCTACTTTCCTTCTTCCCTTTTTTTGGTTTTTATAGCCAGGCTACTGTGAGCCTGAGCCAAATCTCATAAGAGATGAACGTACGTTGGAAATAAAATTGAGCATAATATATGATTTGAACATGACCAGCGCTAAAATTGGGCATAATATATGATTTGGACATGACCAGCGCAAAAATTGGGAAAAGTATTTATGTATAATTGGGCATAACTGATTTATAACTGATTTGAGGACATAGCATACATTGTATTTAAAACATAAAGTGTATCAAACGTATGACTTGAGATTTGAGACAAAGTATATTGGACATATGACTTGGGGTTTTTGGCGTAATTTGAACTGTAAACATGTAGGGCATAATACATGTTGTGGTTTAAGACCTAAAAATTGGGGAATATTATATATAATAGTTTATGACTTGAAGAAGGAGATTATGCATGAAAACCTATAGTAAGATAGGGATAACTGTTAAATGTGAACACGCCTAAATTGGGATTTTGGTTAAATTGGCATGCACTGTAATTAAAGGCTATAATTTGGCATAGTTTATACTATGAATCATGATTGGGGGTTTTTGGAGAATATTTTGTACGGTGCAATATGACTAAACCTTAGGGCATGTGTTGTATTGTGGATTATGACCATGATTTTGGGTATGTAAATTTATATGCTTAATTTATTAGGCGAGATATGTTAATGGAACTTTAAGTGAGGTTTAATTTATTAAACTGACTAATATGTTGAAATCTATTGAAAGTGAATTTATGGGGCATAACTTGAAATTAGATTTGTTGAGATATAACTTGAGAATTGGAACATGACTAGTTTGTGAATTTGGAATAATTAGCATATAAAATCTAAACTTGGACATGTATGGTAAATATGCTAAAAGATAAACATGCCTAACTCGTGGTTAGATTGAGTTGCGGTGTAAAACTGCCCGGCACATCCAGTAACCGCAACTACACCTATCTGATGTGAGAGGTTAGTGCATCATGCCCAAGAAAAACCCGAGGTTAGATTGAGTTGTGATGTAAAACTGCCCGGAACCGCTCGACACATCCAGTAACCACAACAACATAGATCTAACATGAGAGGTTGGTGCATTAATAAATCAGTTAATGCTAATGAACAAGAAATGTTAAGAATGGTGGGGTTATGTAAATTTAGAAAACTTAACCGTACTAACATGTTAATTAGACAAGAAGGTAAGGTTAAGTAAATTTAGAACACTTAACCGTTATAACATGTTAATTGTACAAGTGAGCAGGGTTAATTTAACCAGTACAACATGATGAATGAGAAGGGTTAAGTTAATACGAAACACTTAACCAGTATGACATGATGAATGGGTAGGGTTAAGTTAAAACAAGGGAGCCACACTTAACCAATAAATCAGGATGCGTGGAAGGGTTATGTTAACACAAGAAGGCAACGCTTAACCAATGTAACACGACGAGTGCGTGGGTTAAGCTTACTTGAATATATTGATGACACTTAAGAAATACAGCATGATGAACGCGTGGGGTTAAGTTAATGAGAAACACTTAACCAATGTAACTTGATGAACGAATGGGGTTAAGTTAATGGGAAATCCTTAACCAATATAACATGATGAATGAACGTGGTTAAGTTAATAGGAAACACTTAACCAATCCAACATGACGAGTAAGAAGGGTTAATAAGAAACACTTAACCAACGTGACATGATGAGTGGGTAGGCTAAGCTAACATGAATCGACAACACTTAACCAATATGACATAATGTGAGGAAGGGTTAAGTACATATCGGGTTGGTGGGTAATATTCGTAAATATAGGCCCACAAACTTAACCATTAAGTAAACATGTCTGAATCAGTGGGAGGGTTAAGTACATGTCAGGTTGGTGGGTAATATTAGTAAATATAGGCCCACAAACTTAACCAGTAAGAAACCCTAGTAACGGGGACCCATTTCAGCAGTAACTCACATAGATATATCAAGGTACCCGGAAACTAGGCAGGGTGAGGCAAGATTACTGGGCTAATTATAAGTGGTCAGAATAACAGCAGAGAGTACGTCAGTGTAGGTTCCGATGGATTACGAGCATGCACGTACTCCGAAGTGGGAAAAAGCAGGCACTGGGTACCAGTAGTTATGCACTGTGCATCTTGAATCGTGTCGGATCGCTATCATAAGGATTGATACACCTTATGGTGGGACCAACACAGGGTATCTACACGCAAGAGAGGGCCGATTGACACAGACACATGGAACATTAATACAAGTAGGGAGCCGATCGATAGGGTAATAAGGGTACATCTAACATCTTCATGGCAATTAGGCTGATTGAGGTATGGTCCTCATACTAGATGTATACCTAAAGGCTACCACAATTGCGGGGATTGGGATCACATTATCATATGATCATTTTATACAGATTACTAGTTGGGACACTAGTTAGGTGGTGCAGAGATATAAAAATTAGAATAACAAGGTAGTAGTGAAGAAGAGAAAGAGTAGAAGCGCTTTAGTTTATCTTGCCTTATCATATCTACGCTAATCATATGTCATCTTGTTATCCCTGTTATCACGATATTGTCTTATATTCAGTTTATTCATGTCATAATGCTTTTGCCCATTTATATGCTGAAAGTCACTGGACTTACCAGACTTATGTTTGACCTAGTTTGTTTCGCCTCTTTTCTTCCGTTCCCCCCTCCCCCCAGGTTCACAGGGAGGAAATGTTACCACTTAGCTCAGTTTTCTTTCCAAGCTCGAAGATAGTCGATGTATTTCTTTGGACATTCATTTCCAATGCTATGGCTGGTTCATGCTTTATTGGGGAATATCATTGTCATTTTTGTATGCTTCTTTTATACTTGGAAGTTTTTGAATCAAGACAGAAGTTCTATGTATTGTTTTTAAGTATGATTGAAACAACTGTTGTAAAAGCTTGACTGAACAAAATTATTTATAAAATGACTTTATTTTCCGTTGCTTTATTTGTCTGTCTTGTAATTTATCTGCATCTTTTTACCTAAAACGCTCCACTGAAGTTAAGGCATTCCCTTTGTGAGTGACCTTAACGGAGGTGTGGTGTTTCAACAAGTGGTGAATCTAATGTGGGAGGTCTAAGCGCACAAATACAAGACGTGCTACGACACGAGGTTAAGCCCGACTTGCAGAAGAAGTATGCCCAGAACCGACTGGCATATCCAACATCCACAAGTGGTAGTCTTAATGTGGGAGGTCTAGCACATTATAACCATAAATGAATATTGCAATAAACTTGAAAACTTAGCCTAGTTGAATCCATTGGGATTGTATGAACATGTTAAACCGAATAGGGGTTAAGTAAACTTGTTTGAAACAGTGGGTGGGTTAAGTATATCTAGGGTTGGTGGGTAATATTTATATATATAGGCCCACAAACTTAACCTGTTGGGATTATGCAATTTTTTGACACCAGCAGGTAGGCATAATCTGTGGAAAACCAAGTAGTGGTGGGGATACAATAAAAAGGGGAGAGCTTGCATCATCTTGTGTGTGGGAACCGTTTCGGTCAGTAACCCATATATAGGTATCAAACGAGTACTCCGAACTAGGTCGGAGTCAGGACACACTTACCGGGTTGATTGTAAGTGATCCAAAAGTGGGGACGGTGTCTGATGGCGCATTCCATCTGGGTCATGTGCGTGCATGGCTCCGCTTGCTCGGGGAAATAAGACGCGGTGACATCGGTAGATATGGTTGTTCACATCCAGAAAATGAAGGGTTGCCACATTAGTGAGTGATACACCCTATTGTGGGGCCAGCACAGGGTATCTATGGAGTAGGGGGTTGATCGATTAGGGTAGTATTTAGGGTACACTTAGACTCCGATAAGTTTATGAGCACGTTATTATCCATAGGGGTAACTCCTAGACATTGGGTTGCATGTTGATTATATGCGGTGAAAACCTCTCACTAGAAGTACGCCTAAGTCTACTATCTTACAATTGCTGGGATCATCTCATTCTGGTTATACTAGTATTGGTGCAATGTAATCATTAGAAAAGTGTATACACTCTATCATGTTTAACATGTTCACCTTGTCATACCTGCCTTTTTATGATTTTATCTCTCTTATCCACTTTATATGCCTATCATGATACTTTTACTTGTCTATTTGCTAAAAGTAACTGGACTCGCCAAACTTTATGTCTGACCCATTTTGTTTTCTCTTCTTTCTCTTCTGTCCCCCTTAGGTTCTCAGGGTGGGAATACTTAGGCTTGACCGGGATTCTGCTTTCATCTTGCTTGGAGCTGCTTAGATGTATTGCTCAAGCTCTTATCTATTATGGCTATGTTTTATTTATGGAATTATCCTTCTTTTATTATTGCACTATGATGTTTTCAGTACAAGATTGAAATTTTAATGATGCACTGAGTTTATGTATTTTCAAACTTATGATTTTTTGAACCACGATGCTTTATGATTAATAAAGTTTTTAATTCCGTTGCTATTTAATATCTGTCTTGTAATGTTTTTGTTTCTGTTTACCTAGAACGCTCCACGAAACTTAATGCATTCTCTTAATGAATGACATTAACGGACATGGGGTGTCACAATTATGGCCTTATAAACCTGGACAGCCAATTGTTAAACCTTGAAATAGTGATTCCTCCCAAAACGCTGAGCCAAATCCTTAATGTGACCACTCTACAGAAAGGGAATCATCATTTCTTTTCGAATGGCATAGGTCTCAACACCTGATTCGACCCGAGTCAAAAGTTATGCCATGTACAAGACTGACAGGGGCAAAATGGTCAAAAACAAAATTGGTAAAAATTATGGACATGTCTCTCATCCCCATAAACAACATATTAAAAATATGAGAATGATCAAACCCTCAGGGAATAAAATAAAAATATTTTATGATCTTTCGATACGTAAAAATGTGGGTTGTTACATTTATGATGATATTAAGCATTATTCTGTAGTAGTTGCCTTAATATTTAGGTAGCACTATCCACTTTTATCATAAAATAGGTGGTTTTATTGAGTTCTTTATTATATACTTTAAATCAACCATAAGTTTGAAATGCATTGTAAAGAAGATGTTCATTAAACAGATCGATTGAAATTAGTTTAGTATGAAGTAATGTCTGAACAAGATCTATTTATATTTTGAATAACCAATGTTGGCATTTTTTTTACTGATTTGTTTTCCTTACTTTGTGAGATTATACCCTGGTCTATTCCGAGTAAACATTCCAAGTTTCACTAGAACTTTGTTTTTGTCGGAAAATATATATATGTTTGAGAAGTTTCATTTCAATATGTTATTTTAGTTTCCTATAATATTGATCATGTGTGATCATTGTTTGCAGGCTATGTGATGGGAGATATGTAAGAAATTAACTGAGAGAGCCACAAACTTCAACACTACTTTGGATAATGTGTCCATTATAATCTTGAGCTTTGGGAAAGAGTTACTCACACAACTGAAGTTAAATACATAGTTGCTCAAGAAGCTGAAAGAGCCAAGTTCTTTGTTGAATAAGCAGAACAAGATAAGAAAAGTGTTGTCATCGTAGCACAGGCAATTTATTATGTTACAATTATTTGATTATTTTAATTTGTATCTAGAGAACTACAACAAGTTCGTAGGTTTACCTGATTATATTTAACTTTTGGTTTTCCTTTAAAATATGCACCAAGTCTTTTTAAAGGACGATATCAAATTGACCTATGTGTTGCACCATAAGAAGTTGCCACATATGGTGGTCTTTGAGCACCACAAGTCGTTACGCATCATGTGTGAAATACCTACAGAACCTGAAACCAAACCCATCACTGCATATCCATTTGCATGATCACCTTGATACCCTCTATACACAAATTTGTCATAAAGCAATAATTCAGTGCACACATCCGTCCAGTTCTGTCAATTTACACTCAATGGCGGGGACATTCAGAACTAATGTCTCTGGATTGGAGAAAGAACTTGCTGCTTTGATTACTAATAACCAAATTCAGTGTAACGACCCGCATTCTACGTATTGGAGGATCGTAGAATATTTATTTTATTTTCGTACGAAGTCGTATGGTCGTGTAATTTTGGGGATCGACTATTGGGGTCATTTCCCATGTTCACGATTTTACCAAATTTTAAAAGAGCGTTTTACCCCTAGAGAATCTTGTTTTTCCTATAAATTTTGATTGGTAATGAGTTTTGACCTGAAACCACTTCCATTGGATCCGGATGATGGTTTACATTTCCACAGAGTGGTAACATTACTCAAACGGACTTACCGATTAGGAGATATGGTTGAAATAAGATTTGGAGATGGAAAAACAGCCTAATCGGGCTTAGTAGGGTGATTAGCAGCTTGGCCCATAACCCATTTCGGGATTAGGGTAATGGGAGGGCTGAAAGATGTTAGATAATGGTTACTTTTCATTTTTCCAGCCGCCACAAACCTTCCTCTAACCCTAGTAGTGGCCTTCGTCTTCTAAATCACTCCCAAATCACCTTTTTATCACTAATTAAGCAAAACCACCTCAAAACAAGGCGGATTAGCATTAAATCAGAGATAGAGTGCTGCTAAACATTGGAATCTGACCTAAATCAATGGAGTTTTCATATCTATAATTTATTTATTGCTGAGGTGAGTGATTTGCATGTTTTTTCACTAATTAAGGGTGATTATTGATAATTAGCGAAATTATGACTCAGAAAAATATGGAAAAATATATAAAAATTCTAAAATATTATTTTATGTCACTGTTAGAAATTTGGATTAATCTGGATTAAGTTTGCTAATCTTGTATTTAAATATGGTTAAGGAGATTAAGGGGAAATCATAGTTTTAGGTATATTTGATTCAGAATAACTCATATTATTGATGTTTTAATGATTTTGATTGATTCTATATGTTGTTACCGCTGTTTAGAATGTCTTATGATGCCATAGGAAAGTTAGAATGGTTGAAAATGCCATTGTGAGGTGAAATTTAGCTTGTTGGAAACTGTTGGGAGGTGAGGTTCGTGACTCTGGTGCATGAACCGGGTCATGGGGGAGGACCATGAACCGGTAGTGAGTGGGAGGTCACCACGAGCCGCCAGGGGAGATCACCATGAGCCGCTAAGGGAGTGTTACCATGAGCCACCAGGGGAGCGTCACCACGAGCCGCTAGGGGAGATCACCATGAGCCGCCAGGGGAGCACTACGACCGGAGTGGGTTTCCATGAACCGGACCACCTAGTTGCCGAATTGAAGCATCATGAACCGGAATGCCTCGAACCGAACAAGGAGTCTCGAACTGAACCGAGGAGTTGAATCTGAACCGAACCAAACTGAACCAGAGAAGACTAGAATCCGAGATGCAAAGGAAGTCCAAATGGGAAGTTATTACTCAGGATCCATATGGGAACCAACGTATTAACTTCTAGAGTTGGGCTATGCGTCGGGACGCAGGCAAAGGGGTTATCGATATATATAACTTTGGTTCACTATTGATGGAGGGGGCATTGACAATGGACCAGTGTGGTGGGGTCATAGGTTGTAGGGAGTCGTACTCCATCAGGGGCCCCAAGGGCAAAGTGGTCGTAATGATAGTTGGACGGAGTTAGACTCCGTCATGGCCCCAATGGTTCTGGTTATTAAAGCGGTGGATATCATATGCGTTATGCACTGAGTGAGAGATGTGAGGATCATTGCTATGTTTGATGTTTGCTACCACTATGACACACACTCCTATTTTCACACTATATGTTAGTGTTACCTTAGAGTATTGTAAATCTTGTTGTGCTAACTCTTTGGTTGCAGGTCCAGGTTCAGTTATGATTACCTTTACCTGTTATTGCTTTACTTTATTGCTATCGCTCGTACCAGACTTTTGTCTGACCCAGAGTTTTATGTCTCTTCTTATTATCCTAGGTGCTCCTAAACGAGCAGAATAGAGGCATGTCAGATGATTATGTATGAGTAGCTGTTCGGAGACGAGCAAGAGGCTTTTACGTACTATTCACATATATTCTCCCTGTGTTTTTGCTGGTCACTACTTTGGGCATTAGTTGTGTTCCTCTTTATTTCCTTTTTAGAGACAGTATTTTGAAGTTGTAATAATAGTTTGGAACATAAGCTGTATTTTCGATTCCGCTGCTATGATGGTTTAGTTTTCAGCTTATGCACTATCTCGCCTTTTTTATATCAAGTTATGTTAATATTTTATTTTATTCCATGTGCAGTGAGATATACTACAGGTTCTTTGGTGATTCATTGCTTCAAACCCTTTTCATTTGATGACCGTCTCGTGCTAGTTGGGCATTGGCACAGCGCACTTCAGGGAAATGTCGGTTGGTGCGGGGCGGGCCGTCACACTTGGTATCAGAGCCAGGTTGCGTAGTCTAACCTAGGAGAAGACATCAGGGAGAGATAGTATACGTATATGAGAGCGCGTATTTGTGATATTTTGGTTTTCAATTTCAAAAACTATATATATATATACTATTAGCATATCTAAGGATGAAGTCGCACTACACTGGCACCACTAAGAGATGCTTAATCATTTTCTCATTACTGATTGAACGATGAGCCAAAATATGAGAAGCACGATTAGGAACCCCGGGAGTTGAAGAGGGAGCAGGTTCAGGGGCCAATGATGGGAATGCCCCTGATATAAGGACGATGTTTATTGCCTTCATGCGGGAGATGCTTAGGGATGCTCAAGGACCAGTTCCTAATGCTGCTAATGGTGGTGGTGCAGTAGTGCAGGCTCCTAAACTCGATTTTGCCATGCTTAACAAGGATTATACTAGTCTTGGTGGGAAGCCGTTCCACAGAATGGAATAGGCCACGGAGGTTCAGGATTGGCTTAATAGTTGTGAGCGCATCTTCGAGGATTTGGGGATCGAGGATGCGATGAAGAGGAAGCTAGCATCGCGTCAACTTCAAGGACGGGGCATGAATTGGTGGAATGCTATTAAAGCAGCTACTCCTGAGGATCAGGTTAGTCAAAATCAGTTTAAGATTAGCTTCAGTGACAAGTTTATCCCAGCTGCTCAGAAATCGGTATTGTTTAGGAATTTTTTGGAGCTTAAGCAGAATGGTAGGACAGTCTCGGAATATATTGCTGCATTCGATACTTTATCGAAATATGGATTATCGCTTATCGATACTGCCGAGAAGAAGAATGAGAAGTTCATGACTGGCTTAGATGAGTACTTGGGGGGAAGACTTATAATCCACATCGATGAGACATTTGAATCTATCATGGGAAAGACATTGAGATCAGAGAACCTTTATGCTAAGACAAAGACCGAGGTTGCTATTGCATCTGAAGAGGTGCCAAAACCACAGGCAAGCGGTGAAGGCAATAAGAATTCCCAAAACAAGAGGAAATAGAACCCAACCAAAGATGGTTAGAAAAAGAAGGAAAAGAAAGATTTCGAGTGCTATAGCTATGGCAAGAAGGGCCACTATTCCAGAGATTGTCAAGCAAAGCCAGCAGATAGGAAATGTTTCAATTGTGGCCAAGTGGGACATCACAAGGATAAATGTCCACAACACCCTAAAGAGAATAAGATCGTGAAAGCATATGTTATCAACGCTGTTCCTTCCTCATTGTATGCCCCAAATGCAGCAGAGAAAGGAAAGAGTGTCGTTATTTAAGGTATGCTTTCTATTTATGATGTTCCTGTTCGAGAATTGCTTGATACCCGGGCTTCCCATTCCTTCATACCTAGTGACCTGGTAGATAGGTTGGGATTGGAACCCAAGATTGTCGATAGACCTTTAGTTGTGATGAAACCGATTGGTGGTTCGACTAGCCTTAGTATGATTTGTCGAAATTTGATCTTATCGAGTCATGGATGTATGTTTGCTTGTGATTGCTTTGTTTTGGGCTTTACTGGGTTTGACACTATTTTGAGAGTCAATTGGCTCCAAAGGTATAGGGTGGTGGTAGACTGTGAGGGGTTTTTGGCGACCATTAGAGAGGATCATGGGCGGAGGGTAGTGTTGGGTTGCCTACTAGTGATGGGGTGATGGCTAGTTTTCTAAATTCCCTCGACATCCCACGTAATGACCAGCATTCTATGCATCAAAGGATCGTAGAATATTTATTTTATTTTCATGCGAAGTCATATGGTCATGTAACTTTGGGGAACGACTGTTGGGGTCATTTCCCATGTTCACGATTTTTGCCAAATTTTAAATGATCGTTTTACCCCTGGCGAATCTTGTTTCGCTTATAACTTTTGATTGGTCAGGAGTTTTAACCTGAAACCACTTCTATTGGATGCAGATGATGGTTTAACTTTCCGTAGAGAGGTCACATTAATCAAACGGACTTACCGCTTGGAAGATATGGCTGAAATAAGGTTTTAAGATGGAAAAACAACTTAATCAGGCTTAATAGGGTAATTAGTAGCTAGGCCCATAACCCATTTCGGGATTAGGGCTATGGGAGGCCTGAAAGGGTTTGGGAAACATTCCCTTTCATTTTTCCAGCCACCATTTACATTCCTTGAACCCTAGTAACGGCCTCCATCTTCTAAATCTATCCCAAATCATCTTTTAATCACTAATTAAGCAAAACTACGTCAAATCAAGGCGGATTAGCATCAAATCAGAGATAGGGCTGCTGCTACGCATAGGAATCCATGCCAAAACAGTGGAGTTTTCAGATCTATAATTTATTTGTGGCTAAGGTGAGTGATTTGCATGTTTTTACACTAATTACGGCTAATTAGGGGTGATTAGAGAAAATTAGCGAATTTATGCATCATAAAAATCTGAAAAATATGTAAAAATTCTAGAATATTATTTTATGTTGCTGTTTGAGATTTGGGTTAATTTGGATTAATTTTGCTAATCCTACAGTTAAACATGGTTAAAGGGAAAATCGCAGATTTGGGCATGTTTGATCTAAAATAACCCATATGCTTGATGTTTTGATCATTTTGATTGAACCCATATGTTGTTACTATTGTTTGTGATGTTTTATGATTGTTTAGTAAAGTTAGAATGGTTGAAAACATTGTCGAATGGCGAGACTGGACGAAACAAGTTTGTTGGAAATGCTGTAGAGATCCAGATCGGATCGGATAAGAAGGATCGAATCAGGTAACCAAACCGAACAGGATTAGTGGCATCTTCAGCAGCGCACAGAGGCAAGAGCAACAAGGAAGGCCAACTGGATTGAATTGGAGCAGGGAGTCAGATCTGATAAGCCAACCCGAGCTTAGGACCTCGAACCGAACCAAGCACGATGAACTAAGGAGACGATCTGAGTTGAACCGGGTACAACAAACCGAACCAAGCATACTGAACCGAACCGACGTGATGCATCGAAACGAGCCATTGTGACACCAAGCCGAACCGACTTGATGATCCGAACCAAACCAAGGATGACCGAACCGAGCCGACATGACGAAGCAACGATGATCGTGAACTCTTTTGAAGACCAACTCTAATTCGACCAAAACCGAAGATGCAAAGGAAGTCCAAGTAGGAAGTTATAACTCAGGATCTAGATGGGAACCAACGATTTAACTCCAATAGTTGGTCTTTGTTGCGGGACGTGTGCAAAGGGGTTATCGATATCTATAACTTTGGTTCACCGTTGAGAGATGGGGCATGTACACGAACCAGAGCCAGAGGATATATGGACTGGTTGACCTGTACCCCAGAGCCAGGGAAGTTTTCATTGGGAAGGGTTATTGGCTATAAACCAGAAGGGAATTGTCATAGCAATTAGTTGTACGGAGACCAGAAGGGCATGGACCCGTCATGGCCCCAATGGATTTGGCGATCAAAGCGGTGGATATCGTATGCTTTACACACTGAGTGAGATATGTGAGGATGATTGCTATGTTTGATGTTTGCTATCACCATGACACGCACACTCCCATTTTCACACTATATGTTAGTGTTACCTTAGATTATTGTACCTCTTGTTGTACTAACTCTTTGGTTGCAGGTCTAGGTTCAGGTATGATTATTTATACATGTTATTGCTTTATTTTGCTGTTATCGCTCATATTAGACTTTTGTCTGACCTAGACTTTTATGTATCTTCTTATTACTCTTGGTGCTCCTAAACGAGCAGACTAGAGACAGGTCTGGTGATTATGCACGAGTAGCTGTCTGGAGATGAGCAGGAGGCTTCCACGTACTATTTACATATATTCTCCATGTGTTGTTGTTGGTCGCTACTTTGGGCATTAGTAGTGCACCTCTTTTATTTCCTTTTTGAGACAGTATTTTGAAGTTGTAATAATTGTTTGGATCATAAGCTATATTTTGGATTTTCGCCACATTAATGGACATGGTTTAGTTTTAAGCTTATGCACTGTCTTGCCTGTTTTATGTCAAGCTATGTTATTATTATATTTTATTCCGTGCGTTGTGAGGTATACTACAAGTTCTTGCTGATTCATAGTTTCAAATTCCTTTCTTTTGACGACCGTTTCGTGCTAGTCGGGCATTGGCAGCGCATTTCGAGGGAAATGTTGGCTGGGGCGGGGTGGGCCGTCACACTTGGTATCAGAGCCTAGGTTGCATAGTTAAACCTAAGGGAAGACATCAGGGAGAGATAGTATACATATATGAGAGCGCGTATGTGATATTTTGGTTTTCAAAAGCTATATATATACACTATTAGCATATCTAAGGATGAAGTCGCACTACACTGGCACCACTAAGGAGATGCTTAATCGTTTTCTCTTTACAGATTGAACGATGAGTTGAAGTTCGAGAAGCACGATGAGGAACCCGCATCGGTTGTTGAAGAGGGAGCAGCTTCAGGGGCCAATGATGGGAATGTCCCTGATATAAGGACGATGTTTATTGCCTTCATGCGGGAGATGCTTAGGGATGCTCAAGGACCAGTTCCTAATGATGCTAATGGTGGTGGTGCAGTAGTGCAGGCGCCTAGAGCCGATTACGCCAAGCTTAACAAGAATAATACTAGTCTTGGTGGGAAGCCATTCCACGGAACAGAATCGTCCATGGAGCTTCAAGATTGGCTTGAAAGTTGTGAGCGCATCATCGAGGATTTAGGGATCGGAGATGCAATGAAGAGAAAGTTAGAATCGCGTCAGCTTCAAGGACGGGCTCTCTGAATTGGTGGAATGCTATTAAAGCGGCTACTCCCAAGGATCAAGTCACTTGGAACCAATTTAAGACTCGTTTCAGTGACAAGTTTATTCCAACTGCTCAGGATTTAGAACTATTTAGGAAATTTTTGGAACTTAAGCAGAATTGTAGGGCAGTCTCAGAATATGTTGCTGAAGTTTATACCTTATCGAAATATGGATTATCTCTTATCGATATTACAGAGAAGAAGAATGAGAAGTTCATAACTGTCTTAGATGAGTACTTGGGGGAAAGATTTATAAACCACATCGATGAGACTTTCGAATCTATTATGGGAAAGGCTTTGAGATCAGAAAGCCTTTACCCTAAGTCGAAGACCGAGGTTGCTATTACATCTGCAGAGGAGCTAAAGTCGCAGACAAGCGGTGGAGGCAAGAATAAGTCCCAAAATAAGAGAAAATAGGACCAAACCAAGGATGGTCAGAAAAAGAAGAATAAAAAAGATGCCCAGTGCTTTGGCTGTGGCAAGAAGGGCCACTATATCAAAGATTGTCGAGCGAAGAAGGGGGAGAGGATGTGCTTCAATTGTGACCAAGTGGCACACTTCAAGAATGAATGTCCACAACCCTCTAAAGAGAAGAAGATTGTGAAAGCATATGCTATCAACGATGTTCCTTCCTTGCCGAATGCACCAACCGCGGCGGAGATAGTAAAAAGTGTTGTCATTCAAGGTATGCTTTCTACTTATGATGTTCTTGTTCGAGTATTGTTTGATACCGGGGATTCCCATTCCTTCGTATCTAGTGACCTGGTAGATAGGTTAGGATTGGAACCCGAGCTGTGACGAACACGATCAGTGGTTCGAGTAGCCTTAGTATGATTTGTCGGAATTTGGTCTTATCGAGTCATGGATGTATGTTTGCTTGTGATTGCTTTGTTTGGGCTTTATTGGGTTTGGCATTATTTTGGTAGCCGATTGGGTCCGAAGGTATGGGGTGGTGGTAGACTGTGAGGGGTTTCCAGGGACCATTAGAGCGAATAAAGGTTGCCCAAGATAGGCAGAAGAGTTATGCTGATAAAAGGCGAAGAGGTTTGAAATTCTGTGTTGGCGATTTGTTATTCATCAAGATTTCTCAGTTAAAGAGTGTGATTCGATTTGGTAGGGGAGGTAATTTGGCACCAATGTTTGCTGGTCCATTTCCAGTTCTCGAGCAAGTTGGGAATTTAGCATATAAAGTTGGATTGCCTAACAAGATGGTGGGAGTTCACAATGTATTTCATGTTTCCCAGTTAAGGAAGTCCGTGTACAACCCTGATATGACTATTTTACCAGATCAGTTGGATGATATCGAGGTAGAACCCGAGGCAATTGGGAACTGCAAACCGATTCGTATTGTCGGACACAATACAAAGCAACTTCAAAACGGTGAAATTAGTCAAGGTTCAGTGGGGCGATAATGAGAATGACTGTGCTTGGGAAACAAAGAAGAACATAAGGAAGTTGTTTCCAGAACTCTTTGCCTGGTAAGATTTTAATCGCGATATAAAAATTTCCTTGGTTAGTAAACTACATGCTAGGATAAACTTGTTGTGTTATCATGCATGTTTGATTGTTTGTGAATGGATGATAGGGATGCAGGACACCGTTGTATGTTTTGGTAAGGGAATTTCGGGGGCAAAATTTCTTAACGGGGGAGAGTGTAAAGACCTGCATTCTATGCATCGGAGGATCGTAGAATATTTATTTTATTTTCATGCGAAGTCATATGGTCGTGTAACTTTGGGGAACGACTATTGGGGTCATTTCCCATGTTCACGATTTTTTCCGAATTTTAAAGGACCATTTTGCCCCTGGCAAATCTTGTTTCGCCTATTAGTTTCTATTGGTGAGGAGTTTTGACCAAAAACCACTTCCATTGGATTTGGATAATGGTTTACCTTTCAGTGGTCACATTAATCAAACGGACTTATCGTTTGGGAGATATGAATGAAATAAGGTTTGAAGGTGGAAAAACAGCTTAATCGGGCTTAAAAAGGTGATTAGCAGCTAGGACAATAACCCATTTAAGGATTAAGGTTATGGGAGGGCTGAAAGGGTTTGGGAAAACATTCCATTTCGTTTTTCCAGCCACCATTTACATTCCTTGAACCCTAGTAATGACTTACATCTTCTAAATCTATCCCAAATCATCTTCTAATCACTAATTAAGCAAAACTACGTCAAATCAAGGTGGATTAGCATCAAATCAGAGATAGGGCTGCTGCTATGCATAGGAATCCATGCAAAAATAGTGGAGTTTTCAGATCTATAATTTATTTGTGGCTAAGGTGAGTGATTTGCATGTTTTACACTAATTACGGCTAATTAGGGGTGATTAGAGAAAATTAGCGAATTTATGCATCATAAAAATCTGAAAATTATGTAAAAATTCTAGAATATTATTTTATGTCGCTGTTTGAAATTTGGGTTAATTTGGATTAATTTTTCTAATCCTACAATTAAACATGAAGGGGAAATCGCAGATTTGGGCATGTTTGATCTAAAATAACCCATATGCTTAGTGTTTTGAGCTTTTTGATTGAACCCATATGTTGTTACTGTTGTTTGTGATGTTTATGATTGTTTAGTAGGTTGAAAACGCAGTCGAATGGCAAGAATGGATGAAACAAGTTTGCTGGAAATGCTGCAGAAATTCGAATCGGATCGGATAAGGGGGATCGGATCGGGTAACCGAACAGAACCAGAGTGGTGACATCTTCAGCAGCGCACAAAGGCAAGCGTAACAAGGAAGGCTAACTGTAACACCCCACATCCATGAAGGTCACTCACAAAGGGAATGCCTTTACTTCAATGGAGCATTATGGGTACTGGAACAGAAATATTACAAGACAGACATATATAAAACAGCGGAAAGTAAAGTGGAAGTACTTAAAATCATTTATTAAATATGAATGTTTACAATAAAAGCCCATCAACTTCCAATACCCAATTACATAGTTAAAATATCTGTCTTGCTCAAAAACAAAGAAGCATAAAAATAAGTTATAGTATTCCCCAATAAAGCAAAGCAAGCCATAGGCAAGAAAAATCCAAGCCTTGCATGAAAGAGACTTGGAGCTTGATAAGGTCCGAGCTAAGCTGTATTCCCACCCTGCGAACCTGGGGGGGGGGAACGGAAGAAAAAGAGGCAAAACAAAACGGGTCAGTCATAAAGACTGAGTAAGTCCTAGTGACTTTCAGCATAAAAATAGTTAAGGATAATATGGCATGAGTAAACTGAAAGTAAACATAAGCATGATGACAAGATAAGCAACAGGCAAGATAACTAAGGTTAACATGATGTAATTTTTGTCAAGTAACATCGCAAGGTACCCATTCAAGATAAACTAAGTATAATTTCGTAAGATTCCTATCAAACATAACAAGATTCCTCTGCTTCGCCATTAAAATATTTCTATGAGATCTACTTGCTCTGCACCACCTAACTAGCATCCTTACAATTGTCTTGCAAGGAATGATCCGTATTCTTACTAATACTCCAACTAGTGTCCTCTGTAACAAGGATCCTTACCCCCTACTAGTGTCCCAACTAGTAGCCCGTGTTATATAATAAGGTGATCCCACCCACTACTTAGAAATCATAATACTAGTCTTATGTACCCCTAGTTGACTACATAGGTGCCGCCTGCCCCTATCTCCACTAGGTGTACCCACCAACCCCCATGCGATCGGCTCCCTAACTCGTAGATACCCGTGCTGGCCCCACAGTGGGGTGTATCATTTCCCAAAGTGACAACCCGATACAACTTGAGGATGCACGGCTTATACCTACACGATGCAACAACGTCTTACTTACCAGCCCGGGTCCACACACGCATATGAAACCCGTTGGACTTGCGTTGCCACCGCTAACCCGTTTTGACCTCTTACAATCAAACCCAGTATGTGTGTCCCGTCCTCGACATGGGTCGAGCTCACAAAGATATGTAATGGGCTACTGGTCTGAAAAGGGTCCCCTTTCCTTGACACAAGCTTCCCACCTATGCTTGGTCCCCTCTAGTAATTCTTACTTAACCCCTTCTTATTCATGTCCACTTACATGTTTAAATTTTGGTTAAGTATACACCAGTTATGTCTTACATGTTACCCATGTCCTTCACTTAACCCCTTCCTCATCCTCATGTCTTAATACATGCTTTATCTTGGTTAAGTGCTTATAGGATATATTTTACATGTCATTCATATTACCCCCAACGTCTGGGTTTAACCAAGCACCTTGGCTTTATCTGCCATTAGACCCTATGTCTATCCATTAACTATGCGCTTTTGCTACCTCATCAATCTTATCATTTAACTTGGTTATTTCCATTCATACCAACCTTCAACTTGCTTATTAATTCAATTCTTAACTTGAACTACACTAAGTCCATTAATAAGCCCGCAACATGTTATTCCTATGATTCATACATTAACCCCTGTTATGGTACAATAACATGTTCTTATTCAATCTTTACAACCAAGTACCCCTTAACTTACAAACACACTGGAGAGAGAGAATAATTCCCTAAATACCAACCCCGAAGACCGTAATCAACATCAGATTGATACTCAGAGGATTATCCAACCTAACCAATGTTTTGTTCCTTTTTATAATATAACTTATGTCGCCTTCAATTGTAAATTCATTCTTGTCTTTACATATTGCTTAATCTACAATGAAGCACATCTTTCCTTATTACATAAGTTATCTCATCTTATCTATTGTTCCGCCTAACTTGCATTATTCCATAAGTTATCATTCCCACTTAGGCATTAATTAAGATTTACTTAACTCAACCATTCATGTCATAATAGTTAAGTGTCATTAGCCTGGTCATACTACTTAACCCACCCATTCATAGCATATTGGTTAAGTGTCATTAGCCTAATCATATTACTTAACCCACCCACTCATACCATATTGGTTAAGTGTCATTAGCCTAATCATATTACTTAACCTACCCATTCATACCATATTGGTTAAGTGTCATTAGCCTAATCATATTACTTAACCCACCCATTCATACCATATTGGTTAAGTGTTCTTAGTTTACTTAATCCTATCCACTGGTCTAATTACCATGTTATGTTGGTTAAGTATTACTATTCGTATTTCCACATGTCACCCACATGTCACCCACTTAACCCCCATGTCCCACCACATGTTTATCTGGTTAAGTATTTCTTAATTCATTAAGGTCGTAACCCTATAAAGACCTCTCACATTAGACTGACATTTATGGCGGCTGGATTTGCCGGGCGGGTCCGGGCAGTCTTACACCATAAAAGAGTCTAACCTCGTGTCTTTACAATTGTTACGCTTTTAATTTGGACCTAGGACCTCTCACATTGGGCTACCATTTGTGACTACTGGATTCGCCGGGCGGGTCCGGGCAGTTTTACGTCACAAATGAGTCCAACCTCGTGTCCTAAGCATTGATTATCGCTTATAATCTTTTACCCCAGTCTTAATAATTTCCTTATTCAAATTATTAATTAATTCCTAATTTAACGCTGTCCATAATTGACTCAATTATGTTCATCAATTAATGGTATGCAAAATCATACCAATTTTATCACAATTTATCTTATGCCATTAAAGGCAACTTATCTCAATTTATATTTATCCCTCCTTTAAGGCTATTACATGCCAACTACCCAAAACCCACTTAGGCGTGTTCATATTAGCCCTTTTTCAAGACATAAATTATCATATGTGTTTCAACTACAAATCTCACATAATTAACATATGCCCAAGTTCTAGATTACATATCAGTTTTACATATGCCCAATTCATACCAAATCTACATATGTTCAGTTCATGCCGTTTTATACGTATGTCAATTTTTATGTCAATTTACACATATCTAGTTCTAGCCAAAAATTACATATGCCAATCCCAATTCTTACAATTACCATTTTAATGGCAATACCCAATTATCCAATTCTATATTATGCCTTCGATTCTACCAAACACACATATATCTAACTAGGCAATATCTCGGTATTTCCCTCGTATCCAATCGCACATAAATCGCAGTTTAGGCCTAGGTCCGAAATTGACCTAGGTTCATCAAAGGAAAATAAATAGGGGGAGGTAGAAGTTGCAATGAAACAAGATCAGAGAGAAAACAACATAGATCGTCATGATAGGCATAAAGATTAGATCTTGATAATAATATCAACATGAATCCAAGAAACTGATTTACAACGACTGAATAGAGCATGAACTAGACATAAGAATGGAGATGAACAAGTCTCAAAACTCAAGGTTCAAAGGTAAACAGGAATATATTTGAATTGATAAACATGCTTATATCCAATTACACTTTATTCCATAGCCATATTAAAATTAAGTATTTTAATCTAAAAAGTAACTAGAACTTACATAGCATGGCTAGGAATTTAAGAACTGAAATCGATGTTGTGGCGTTGTTGATTCATCTCCTTGAATCGTTGTAGAAGTCTTCATCTTTGCATTGGATTGCGTATGAGAGCTTAAGAAGATTAGAGACGGCGGCCATGACCAAGAGGGATTTCAGCAGCATAATGGTGGCTAGATGTGTTGTAGTGAATTAGGGTTTAGGCATCAGGGCGTTTATATAGGATTAGGTAGACGAATCTGGACAGAAAACGAGACGAGAAACATCAGAATGCACCCAGGCCCAAAAGTGGGCTCGGGGACCAGGTCGACACCCAGGTCAACTGCCCAGTCGACCTGGTC
Source organism: Allium sativum (assembly GCA_030737875.1). NCBI lineage: Eukaryota > Viridiplantae > Streptophyta > Magnoliopsida > Asparagales > Amaryllidaceae > Allium > Allium sativum. The sequence continues at coordinate 539,219,590 of CM060920.1, read as the reverse complement.
TGGGGGGGGGTCGACTGCCCAGTTGACTCCCCAGTCGACCTGGGTACTGGGCGGGAAATTTCCCGCCCAGCCTTTTCTGGGTTTTGAATTCGAAATTTGAATTCGAATTCGTGCTGTTTTCGATTCTGAAAATCCTGAATCTTCAGAGGGTCATATGTCTCTCATACGGACTCCGATTCTCGCAAACTCGGACTCGTTTTCAAGCAGAATTTCGAGACGAACACAATGGCGCAACCCATTTCCCTTGATTCCTATTTTAAAATTTAATTCTGCCTTGATTTATGATTTTAATATGTTATTAAAATTCAGGTTGTTACATTCTCCCCTCCTTAAAGGATTTCGTCCCCAAAATCTTCAAGTTAAGTAGAATGTGTCCTACCATCCAGTCATCCATCTACTCAATCATCAATCACAGGCATTCATTGTCCTTAAAGGATTTCTAATGCTATATGAACATATGCAGAAAGTGTGTGTATATGTTCCTTATCTAATGCAAATGATCAAGCCTAATTGATATTCTAGATGCAAAGATATGTTTAGTGCCGTGAGTCCAACATGTATGCAAATAGTCCTAATCACATAAACACTATATGTGTGCACAAACATCCATCCATATGCAACATCCGTATGATAACACATTCAATTTCATCCACGAACAAGTGTAAACACTCATGCATATGCAATATGAAAGGTGACTGAGCCGATCTAGTGCCTAATGTGCGTGTATATGCATCCACGAGCAACCACTTGCAACCACTTGCAACCATCAATCATAACATGTCTCAAACACATGTTTACACCCAACTGTTCCTACCTAAAGATATAGTCGAATGATAGAAGCAAGTAAAAACTCTGCGCCCATCAAAGCTAGAAATCTACGTCACATATATACTGATTAGGAGAAGAATTCCCTAAGCACCAGCCCCGAAGACTGAAATCAACATCAGACTGACACCCAAAGAAATTCTCAACCCAACCAATATATATGTGATTCTAGGAAACTAAGCATGATGGACTCCTTTTAGGTCACAAGAAATCCCTCCCTAAAACCAACCCATATCCTATAAAACACAAAAGGTTTAATCAACCCAACGGACACCCTCAAGCCCCAACATGTAAAACTAACAGATGAGTCATACTCCCTATAGGGTTTGCAACAGAAATTGGATTGAGAATAGGACCGAGAGGATATACACAAAAGATAGCATGCAAGTAAGCTCTACAGGAAAAAGGAATCAAGAATATACTCTTAAAAAGAGATGTGATGCACGAATATAGTCTTCAATCTTCCAAGCCACATTCCCTTGAGCTTAACTCCATTGTGCTTTGACCGACTTTAACTTCACAATTTCATAGCTCCTTGATTCTTATTTCCAAAATACGAGTTGGAACTCATTTCACTGTTGCCTCTTGTTCCACTTTCACTTATTCTCCCTCTAGTATACTCGGTCTCAAACATAACTGTGTACTGAGGGTTCCATGTAAGCTCTCCAAAATTCACTAGTGAATCTTGGATCTCGTTCACTTACTAGAAGGTATTCCACATAGATGAATTATCTCTTGAAAATAAACAAATGTCAACCATGTTGCTAAATGTACTTACTAAGGCGATTTTCGACATCACATGCATAAGTGAAATGAACCATCCGCCTTAGTGGCGAACACTACTCGAGCGGATCAATAAATGTATCTAGAGATTCTAGGTAACTAATCATGGCAAAAACCCTAAGGGTTACACTAGACTTCGAGGGCATTACCGAGGCAAGTCAAGAGTCTAACTACCCTCCTTTCAAAACCGAGAATGGCACCCTTATTGGATAACCACTCCATCCCTAGAATCCACTCCTAGCCCAAAAATCATAAGCATTCCTTCTAAGCTCAATACCTAGTATAAACATTCTCAAATCCAAACAAATCATGAATAAATGAGCCAATTCCCCAATAGGATTTGAGACAAAAATTGGGATCCTCCAATACGCTAGTACTAAGGTGCAGAGACTGAACTATCGAAGCAGAATTAAAAGGATGCGATGTACAAAAACAAAGTTCTAGCGGGATGATAGAAAAGAAAAGCTAAACCTTTAACGGTAACGTTACCACCTCCCTTAGGTACGCTAGTAGTGAGAGCATACAATTGCCCTCTCGACGATCCTGTCCCTTGCCCTTGTCCTATAATACATAACTACACTCCATACTAAAGATACTCTCTCTTGTCATGGATTTCACTATTCTTTCACTTTGGCCTCTTTCCTTTCACCTTTTTCCTCCATCATGGATTAAGCTATAACAACTAGTCTCTTGTTCTTACTTTCCTTGTATAGTTTGTTGACAAGTCCTTCGAAGCTACCTCCAACGCACGACAACTCTACACAACTTGAAATAAGATTAGACGTATATGGAACTACTGCGGCTACAGATGAAGGTTGGGCACTTCTTTGCCCTCCGACATATGTCGGATGCCTACGAAACTATGGTGAAAAGAGAGAGAGGAGAGAATTCAAGAGGGAATCAAAAGATAGTGCATATGACTTTGGGGAATATTCCTTTTAATCAAAACAAAATTTTCTTGAAAATTTGCTTCTTTGTAAATGTTTTGAAAACTAGTTCAGAAGGTTTTTGAAAACTTTTGCCCAGTCTGGTAACCATCTGCTCTGATACCAAATGTAACACCCCACATCCATTAAGGTCACTCACAAAGGGAATGCCTTAACTTCAATGGAGCATTATGGGTACTGGAACAGAAATATTACAAGACAGACATATATAAAACAGCGAAAAGTAAAGTGGAAGTACTTAAAATCATTTATTAAATATGATTGTTTACAATAAAAGCCCATCAACTTCCAATACCCAATTACATAGTTAAAATATCTGTCTTGCTCAAAAACAAAGAAGCATAAAAATAAGTTATAGTATTCGCCAATAAAGCAAAGCAAGCCATAGGCAAGAAAAATCCAAGCCTTGCATGAAAGAGCCTTGGAGCTTGATAAGGTCCGAGCTAAGCTGTATTCCCACCCTGCGAACCTGGGGGGGAAACGGAAGAAAAAGAGGCGAAACAAAATGGCTCAGTCATAAAGACTGAGTAAGTCCTAGTGACTTTCAGCATAAAAATAGTTAAGGATAATATGGCATGAGTAAACTGAAAGTAAACATAAGCATGATGACAAGATAAGCAACAGGCAAGATAACTAAGGTTAACATGATGTGATTTTTGTCAAGTAACATCGCAAGGTTCCCATTCAAGATAAACTAAGTATAATTTCATAAGATTCCTATCAAACATAACAAGATTCCTCTGCTTCTCCATTAAAATATTTCTATGAGATCTACTTGCTCTGCACCACCTAACTAGCATCCTTACAATTGTCTTGCAAGGAATGATCCGTATTCTTACTAATACTCTAACTAGTGTCCTCTGTAACAAGGATCCTTACCCCCCTACTAGTATCCCAACTAGTAGCCCGTGTTATATAATAAGGTGATCCCACCCACTACTTAGAAATCATAATACTAGTCTTATGTACCCCTAGTTGACTACATAGGTGCCGCCTGCCCCTATCTCCACTAGGTGTACCCACCAACCCCCATGCGATCGGCTCCCTAACTCGTAGATACCCGTGCTGGCCCCACAGTGGGGTGTATCATTTCCCAAAGTGGCAACCCGATACAACTTGAGAATGCACGGCTTATACCTACACGATGCAACAACGTCTTACCTACCAGCCCGGGTCCACACACGCATATGAAACCCGTTGGACTTGCGTTGCCACCGCTAACCCGTTTTGACCTCTTAAAATCAAACCCAGTATGCGTGTCCCGTCCTCGACATGGGTCGAGCTCACAAAGATACGTAATGGGATACTGGTCTGAAAAGGGTCCCCTTTCCTCGACACAAGCTTCCCACGTATGCTTGGTCCCCTCTAGTAATTCTTACTTAACCCCTTCTTATTCATGTCCACTTACATGTTTAAATTTTGGTTAAGTATACACCAGTTATGTCTTACATGTTACCCATGTCCTTCACTCAACCCCTACCTCATCCTCATGTCTTAATACATGCTTTATCTTGGTTAAGTGCTTATAGGTTATATTTTACATGTCATTCATATTACCCCCAACGTCTGGGTTTAACCAAGCGCCTTGGCTTTATCTTCCATTAGACCCTATGTCTATCCATTAACTATGCGCTTGTGCTACCTCATCAGTCTTATCATTTAACTTGGTTATTTCCATTCATACCAACCTTCGACTTTGCTTATTAATTCAATTCTTAACTTGAACTATACTAAGTCCATTAATAAGCCCGCAACATGTTATTCCTATGATTCATACATTAACCCCTGTTATGGTACAATAACATGTTCTTATTCAATCTTTACAACCAAGTACCCCTTAACTAACAAACACACTGGAGAGAGAGAATAATTCCCTAAATACCAACCCCGAAGACTGGAATCAACATCAGATTGATACTCAGAGGATTATCCAACCTAACCAATGTTTTGTTCCTTTTTATAATATAACTTATGTCGCCTTCAATTGTAAATTCATTCTTGTCTTTACATATTGCTTAATCTACAATGAAGCACATCTTTCCTTATTACATAAGTTATCTCATCTTATCTATTGTTCTGCCTAACTTACTTTATTCCATAAGTTATCATTCCCACTTAGGCATTAATTAAGATTTACTTAACTCAACCATTCATGTCATAACAGTTAAGTGTCATTAGCCTGGTCATATTACTTAACCCACCCATTCATACCATATTGGTTAAGTGTCATTAGCCTAATCATATTACTTAACCCACCCACTCATACCATATTGGTTAAGTGTCATTAGCCTAATCATATTACTTAACCCACCCATTCATACCATATTGGTTAAGTGTCATTAGCCTAATCATATTACTTAACCCACCCATTCATACCATATTGGTTAAGTGTTCTTAGTTTACTTAACCCTATCCACTGGTCTAATTACCATGTTATGTTGGTTAAGTATTACTATTCGTATTTCCACATGTCACCCACTTAACCCCCATGTCCCACCACATGTTTATCTGGTCAAGTATTTCTTAATTCATTAAGGCCGTAACCCTATAAAGACCTCTCACATTAGACTGACATTTATGGCTGCTGGATTTGCCGGGCGGGTCCGGGCAGTCTTACACCATAAAAGATTCTAACCTCGTGTCTTTACAACTGTTACGCTTTTAATTTGGACCAAGGACCTCTCACATTGGGCTACCATTTGTGACTACTGGATTCGCCGGGCGGGTCCGGGCAGTTTTACGTCACAAATGAGTCCAACCTCGTGTCCTAAGCATTGATTATCGCTTATAATCTTTTACCCCAGTCTTAATAATTTCCTTATTCAAATTATTAATTAATTCCTAATTTAACGATGTCCATAATTGAATCAATTATGTTCATCAATTAATGGTATGCAAAATCATACCAATTTTATCACAATTTATCTTATGCCATTAAAGGCAACTTATCTCAATTTATATTTATCCCTCCTTTAAGGCTATTACATGCCAACTACCCAAAACCCACTTAGGCGTGTTCATATTAGACCTTTTTCAAGACATAAATTATCATATGTGTTTCAACTACAAATCTCACATAATTAACATATGCCCAAGTTCTAGATTACATATCAGTTTTACATATGCCCAATTCATACCAAATCTACATATGTTCAGTTCATGCCGTTTTATACGTATGTCAATTTTTATGTCAATTTACACATATCCAGTTCTAGCCAAAAATTACATATGCCAATCCCAATTCTTACAATTACCATTTTAATGGCAATACCCAATTATCCAATTCTATATTATGCCTTCGATTCTACCAAACACACATATATCTAATTAGGCAATATCTCGGTATTTCCCCCGTATCCAATTGCACATAAATCGCAGTTTAGGCCTAGGTCCGAAATTGACCTAGGTTCATCAAAGGAAAATAAATAGGGGGAGGTAGAAGTTGCAATGAAACAAGATCAGGGAGAAAACAACATAGATCGTCATGATAGGCATAAAGACTAGATCTTGATAATAATATCAACATGAATCCAAGAAACTGATTTACAACGACTGAATAGAGCATGAACTAGACATAAGAAGGGAGATGTACAAGTCTCAAAACTCAAGGTTCAAAGGTAAACAGGAATAGATCTGAATTGATAAACATGCTTATATCCAATTACACTTTATTCCATAGCCATATTAAAATTAAGTATTTTAATCTAAAAAGTAACTAGAACTTACATAGCATGGCTAGCGAATTTAAGAACTGAAATCGATGTTGTGGCGTTGTTGATTCATCTCCTTGAATTGTTGTAGAAGTCTTCATCTTTGCATTGGATTGCGTATGAGAGCTTAAGAAGATTAGAGACGGCGGCCATGACCAAGAGGGATTTCAGCAGCATAATGGTGGCTAGACGTGTTGTAGTGAATTAGGGTTTAGGTATCAGGGGGTTTATATAGGATTAGGTAGACGAATCTGGACAGAAAACGAGACTAGAAACATCAGAATGCACCCAGGCCCAAAAGTGGGCTCGGGGACCAGGTCGACACCCAGGTCGACTGCCCATTCGACCTGGTCTGGGGGGGTCGACTCCCCAGTCGACCTGGGTACTGGGCGGGAAATTTCCCGCCCAGCCTTTTCTGGGTTTTGAATTCGAAATTTGAATTCGAATTCGAGCTGTTTTCGATTCTGAAAATCCTGAAACTTCAGAGGGTCATATCTCTCTCATACGGACTCCGATTCTCGCAAACTCGGACTCGTTTTCAAGCATAATTTCGAGACGAACGCAATGCGCAACCCATTTCCCTTGATTCTTATTTTAAATTTTAATTCTGCCTTGATTTATGATTTTAATATGTTATTAAAATTCGGGTTGTTACACCAACAGGATCAAATTAGAGCAGGGAGTCATATCGGATAAGCCGACCCGAGCCTAGGACCCCGAATCGAACTGAGCACGATGAACTAATATGACGATCCGAGTTGAACCGGGTACACCAAATTGAACCAAGCATACTGAACCGAATCGATGTGATGCATCAAACCGATCCATCGTGACACTAAGCCAAATCGACTTGATGATCCGAACCAAACCAAGAATGAACGAATCGAGCCGGGGTAACGAAGCGACGAAGATCGTGAACTCTTTTGAAGACCAACTCCAATTCGACCAAAACCCGAAATGCAAAGGAAGTCCAAGTACGAGGTTATAACTCAAGATCCAGATGGGAACCAACGAGTTAACTCCAATAGTTGGGATTTGCTGCGGGACGTGTGCAAAGGGGTTATCAATATCTATGGTTCACCATTGAGAGAGGGGGCATGTAGACGAACCAGAACCAGAGGATGTATGGACTGGTTGACCTGTACCCCAGAGCTAGGGGGGTTTGCATTTGGAAGGGTTATTGGCTACAGACCAGAAGGGCATGGTCATAGCAATAGTTGTATAGAGTCCAGAAGGGCATAGACTCGTCATGGCCCCTATGGATTTGGTGATCAAAGCAGTGGATATCGTATGCTTTACGCACTGAGTGAGAGATGTTAGGATGATTGCTATGTTTGATGTTTGCTATTACCATGACACGCACACTCCCATTTTCATACTATATGTTAGTGTTACCTTAGAGTATTGTACATCTTGTTGTGATAACTCGTTGGTTGCAAGTCCATGTTCAGGTATGATTATTTATACATGTTATTTCTTTATTTTTCTGTTATCGCTCATACCAGACTTTTGTCTGACCCAGAGTTTTATGTCTCTTCTTATTACTCTGGTAGCTCTTAAACGAGCAGACTAGAGACAGGTCATGTGATTATGCATGAGTAGCTGTCCGGAGACCAGCAAGAGGCTTCCACGTACTATTTACGTATATTCTTCCTGTGTAGTTGCTGGTCACTACTTTGGGCATTAGTAGTGCACCTCTTTTATTTCCTTTTTGAGAAAGCATTTTGAAGTTGTAATAATGGTTTGGATCATAAGCTATATTTTGGATTTCTGCTACTATGATGGACATGGTTTAGTTTTCAGCTTATGCACTGTCTTACCTGTTTTATGTCAAGCTATGTTAATATTATATTTTATTCCATGCATTGTGAGATATACTACAAGTTCTTTGGTGATTCATAGTTTCAAATTCCTTTCTTTTGATGATCGTTCTGTGCTAGTCGGGCATTGGCAGCGCATTTCGAGGGAAATGTCGGCTGCTGCAGGGTGGGCCGTCACACTTAGTATCAGAGCCTAGGTTGCGTAGTTTAACCTAGGGAAAGACATCAGGGAGAGATATCATACGTATATGAGAGCGCGTTGAATAAGGTGACTAGGAAGAATAAGTATCCTCTTCCACGGATGGTTGATTTGTTTGACCAATTAAGTGGAGCACGAATGTTCTCCCAATTAGATCTTGCAACAGGATTTCATTAGCTCCATATAACAACTGAGAGTATTCCTAAAACGGCATTTCAGATGTCGTCTGGATTGTACGAGTGGCTGGTCATGCCAATCGGATTGACCAATGCACTTGCATATTTTGTGGATCTTATGAATAGGGTATTCAGGGATCAACTAAATAAATTTGTTCTTGTGTTCGTGGATGACATTTTAGTTAACTCAAGGACAGAGGAAGAACACAAGGAACATTTGAGGACAGTGATGGAAGTGTTGAGGAAACACCAACTGAAAGTGAAATTTTCTAAGTTTCACTTCTGGAGGAGGGAAGTGAGGTACTTGGACCATGTTGTTTCAGATAATGATATTGCTGTGGATCCTACGAAGGTGGCTATGGTGGAAGATTGGTCTACGCCCAAGAATGCAATGGACGTGAGAAGTTTCTTGGGGTTAGCAGGGTATTATCGTAAGTTTATCCAAGTCTTCTCTAAGATAGCAGCACCGTTAACTTAGTTGACCAAGAAGAATCAAGCTTTCATCTGGGATGAAAGATGTGAAAATGCATTTAAGGTTCTGAAGGAGAAGTTAATGTGTGAGGGAAACTAAGAGAAGACGATACACCAATGCATGTGGTACCGGACTAGGTGTTGTACTGATGCAAGGATGTAGGGTTGTAGCTTATGCTAGTCGACAACTGAAACCGCATGTGAAAAGATATCCTATCCATGATTTGGAATTGGCAGCGATCGTGTTCGCGTTAAAGATGTTGAGACATTATATCTTGGGAGAAAGATTCTAGTTGTTTACTGATCATAAATCGTTAAATATCTTTTCTCTCAAAAGGATTTAAATCTACGTCAGTAGAGACGGTTAGAATTCTTGGCTTCATATGATTTCAATATCGCATACACACCCGGGAAGGACAATGCGGTAGTTGACGCCTTGAGTGGGAGACATGCCAGTTTAGGAGCTATGTTTCTGGAATGGAAGCAACTGGAGTATATCGCAGGATATGATTTCAGACCTGAGCGTGAATTGGATCCAGAGATGTTAGCAAGTTTGACGATCAAACCGACTTTGATTGAGCGGACCGGCTCAAGTCAGAGGGATGATACTAACCTATTGGAAATTATCTCCAAGTTAGATATGTGTAACGATGGTGAGGAGATGAACAAGTATGGAGTTGATCGGGAAGGATGGCTTTGAAAGAATGGGAGACTAGTTGTACCCAACGTTAGTGGATTGAGAGATGAAGTGCTTAGAGAGTGTCATCACTCAAAACTGACTATACATCCCAGTGGTAACAGAATGTACCGAGACATGAAGCAGACCTACTACTGGGAAGGGATGAAGAGAGACATTGGGAAGTTTATATCCAAGTGCATGAGCTGCCAGCTAGTTAAAGCCGAGCAAAAGAAGCCTAGTGGTTTGTTACAACCGCTGGAAATTCCTGAATGGAAATTGGAACAATTCTCAATGGATTTTATTGAGGTTCACCAAGGACTAGATCAGGTCATGATAGTATTTGGGTGATTGTGGATCGATTGACAAAAAGTGTAAGGTTTATACCGGTCAAATCGAATAGAACGGTAGCTAAGTTAGCGGAAATGTATATGAAGTGGATAGTAAGATTTCATGGAGTACCTAATGGTATTGTTAGTGACCGAGATCCACTATTTACTAGTAGGTTTTGGAAGAGCTTACAAGAGGCTTTAGGGTCAGAATTACGTCTCAGTACCGCGTATCATCTTCAAACCGAAGGTCAAACTGAGAGAGTGAATCTTGTGTTAGAGGATCTCTTCAGGGCTTGTATATTGGATTTTGGAGGATCATGGGATGACCATTTGCATCTGGTTGAGTTTGCATACAATAATAGTTATCAGTTTAGTATTGGTATGGTCCCATTTGAAGCTTTGTATGGAAGACCGGCCAACTCGCCATCATGATGATTGGAAAACGGTGAGAAATTTGTGCTTGGGCCAGATGTAATAAGAGAAACTTCAGACAAGATCAAGGTTATTCAACAGCGAATGAAAGCTGCCCAAGATAGGCAGAACAGTTATGCTGATAAAAGGAGACGAGATTTGGAATTCTCCATTGGCGACTTGGTATTCATCAAGATTTCTCCATTGAGGAGTGTGATTCGATTTGGTAGGAGATGTAAATTGGCACCAAGGATTGTTGGTCCATTTCCAGTTTTCGAACAAGTTAGGAATTTAGCATATAAAGTTAGATTACCTGACAAGATGGCAGGAGTTCACGGCGTGTTTCATATTTCCCAGTTAAGGAAGTTCATGCACGATTCTGATATGACTATTTCACCAGATCAGTTGGATGATATCGAGGTAGAATCCGAGGTAGTTGGAAGCCGCAGGACGATTCGTATTATCGAGTACGATACGAAGCAACTTCGAAGGAAGATGTTGAAACTGGTCAAGGTCCAGTGGGGCAATAGTGAGAACGACTGTACTTGGGAAACAGAGGAGAACATAAGGAAGTTGTATCCAGAACTCTTTATCTGGTAAGATTTTAATCATGATATAGTTATACCTTGGTTAGTAAACAACATGCTAGGATAGACTTGTTGTGTTATCATGTATGTTTGATTCTTTGTGATTGGCTGATAGACATTCACGACACCATTATATGTTTTGGATTGGGAATTTCGGGGATGAAATTTCTTAAGGGGGGATAGTGTAACGATCTGCATTCTACTTATCGGAGGATCGTAGAATGTTTATTTTATTTTCATACGAAGTCGTATGGTTGTGTACCTTTGGGGAACGACTATTGGGGTCGTTTCCCATGTTCATGATTTTTGCCGAATTATAAAAGACCGTTTTCCCCTGGCGAATCTTGTTTCGCTTATAACCTTTCGTACTAATCAAAAGGACTTAACGTTTGGGAGATATTGCTGAAATAAGATTTGAAGATGGAAAAACAGCCTAATCGGGCTCAGTAGGGTGATTAGCAGCTAGGCCCATAACCCATTTTGGGATTAGGGTTATGGGAGGGATGAAAGGGGTTAGAGAATGGTTCCTTTTCATTTTTCCAACCACCACAAACCTTCCTTTAACCCTAGTAATGGCCTCCATCTTCTAGTTCACTTCTAAATCACCTTTTTGTCACTAATTAAGAAAAACTACGTCAAATCAAGGCAAATTAGCACCAAATCAGAGATAGACCTTCTTCTACATAGTGGAATCCGACCCAAATCAATGGAGTTTTCAGATCTATAATTTATTTGTAGCTAAGTTTAGTGATTTGCAAGTTTTTCACTAATTACGGCTAATTAGGGGTGATTAGTGATAATTAATGAAATTATGACTCAGAAAACTATGGGAAAATATATGAAAATTCTAAAATATTATTTTATGTCACTGTTAGAAATTTGGGGGTAATTTGGATTAAGTTTGCTAATCCTATAGTTAAATATGGTTAAGGGGATTAAGGGAAGAATCATGGTTTTAGGTACGTTGATCCAGAATAACTCATATGATTGATGATTTAATGCTTTTGATTGATTCTATATGTTATTACCACTATTTGGAATGTTTTGTGATGCCATAGGAAAGTTAGAATGGTTGAGGTGAAATTTTTCTTGCTCGAAACTGCTGTGAGGTGCGGTTCGCAACCCTGGTGCATGAACTGGGTCGTGAAGGGAGGACCACGAACCGGGTCGTGAGTAGGGGTTAGCATGAGCCGCCAGGGGAGGTTACCATGAGCCACTAGGGGAGCGTCACCACGAGCCTCCTGCGGAGATCACCACGAGCTGCCAGGGGAGCGTTACCATGATCCACCAGGGGAGCATCACCACGAACCGCCAGGGGAGATCACCACAAGCCGCAAGGGGGAGCACCATGACCCGAGTGGGTTTCCACGAACTGGACCGCCTAGTTGCCGAACCAAAGCATCACGAATCGGAATGCCTTAAGCTGAACAAGGAGTTTCGAACTGAACCGAGGAGTTGAATCTGAACCGAACCTGAGAAGACTAGAACCCGAGATGCAAAGGAAGTCCAAATAGGAAGTTATTACTCAGGATCCAGATAGGAACCAACGTATTAACTTCTAGAGTTGGGATCCACTGCGGGATGCGTGCAAAGGGGTTATCGATATCTATAACTTTGGTTCACTGTTGATGGAGGTAGCATTGACTATGGACCAGTGTGGTGAGGTCAGAGGCTGTATAGAGTCGGACTCCATCAGGGCCCCAAGGGCAAAGCGATCGTAGTGATAGTTGGATGGAGTTGGACTCCGTCATGTCCCCAATGATTCTGGTGATCAAAGGGGAAGATACCGTATGCTTTACGCACTGAGTGAGAGATGTGAGGATGATTGCTATGTTTGATGTCACCATGACACACACTCCCATTTTCACACTATATATTAGTGTTGCCTTAGAGTATTGTACATCTTATTGTGCTAACTCTTTGGTTGCAGGTTTTGGTATGATTACTTATACTTGTTATTGCTTTACTTTACTACTATCGCTCATACCAGACTTTTGCCTAAACCAGAGTTTTATGTGTCTTTTTATTACTCTGGCTGCTCTTAAAAGAGCAGACTAGAGATAGGTGATTATGCACGAGTAGCTGTCCAGAGACAAGCGGGAGGCTTCCACGTACTATTTACATATATTCTCCCTGTGTTGTTGTTGGTCACCACTTTGGGCATTAGTAGTGTATCTCTCTTTATTTCCTTTTTAGAGACCGTATTTTGAAGTTGTAATAATAGTTTGGATCATAAGCTATATTTTGGATTCCGTTGCTATGATGGTTTAGTTTTCAGCTTATGCACTATCTCGCCTATTTTATATCAAGTTATTTATTATTATATTTTATTCCATGTGTTGTGGGATATACTATAGGTTCTTTGGTGATTCATTGCTTCAAACCCTTTTCATTTGACGACCGTCCCGTGCTAGTTGGGCATTGGCACAGCGCACTTCAGGGAAATGTCGGCTTGTGCGGGTCGGGTCGTCACATTCAGGCTCGGATAGACTCACAAAAAAATATATTATATACAAGACATGTTGATCAAAGGAACATGGCATTTCAACGTGTTTTCAAACTGGAAGGGAATTCGATAGGGATGTGAAGGCAATGCTACATAGGGCCAATCTACTGAAATTTGAGCAAAAATTTAGCACCAATTAGAAAGTTATAAAGGAGATATCTCTTGATTATTGAATAGTTCTATCACCATTTTATGTACCTGATATGTGAATGTTTTGTATGATATTTTTGCATTGCTAAAATGCTCACGATCTGATGGAAAAAATGAATTAGCATAGCAAGAAGAGAACCTAACCTTAGGGAGAAGGGCATAGAACAAGATTTTACATTTACTATGTTTTAGATTCTCAACAGTGTTATGATATCTTGTATAGGACTGAAGAAGATATTGGAGAAAATTTTTGAGAAACTAGATGCATATTTCAGTGAAATAATCAAGAAAAATTTGAGTGGAAAGAAGCAATAAGAGGAGGTTGAGGATTTCGTAGATGTACTTCTTAGACTTGGAAATGATCCTGCTTATTGAGACATCTTCAGTACTAAGAATCACATCAAGGCTATCATCATTGTAAGCCTTATTTGTTTGATTGTTATAGATATAAACTACATGGATGGATATACATGCATATTACACACAGATGATATGCACAGTAAAAGAATAAAATACAAGAGATCATGAGTTTTTCAAAATTTTGGAGGTTGAATGGCACCATACAATTTTGTGCATTGGATTTTATTTGTATGACAATACTTATCACAGGTCTGTGGCAGACCGGGCTAAATCATCTGGAGTTGAACAGTTTTTGTTCATGAGTAGTGCTGGCATTTATAAACGAACTGATGAAGTTCGTCTTGTTGAAGGGGTATGTGAACATCATTGAAATGTCTATATTTACATATATCTGGCTTATTTTTATGCATAAGATTTTGTCAGATGATTATATATTAGTGCACACATTTTCTTTGGTTTCTATGGAGTTATACAGTTCACATCTACAATGTTCCAACTTCCCTCTCAAACTTCCCTATTCTTCCATCTCTGTTGTAACAGCCCGCAATTTTCGCATTAGAGGATCATAAAATATTTTTATCTAATTCCTTGAGGGTTGGATTATTCTCATATTTGATATGTTGTTTATGGGGATGTGAGACATCCGTAATTTTTACCAATTTTAGTTGTGATCATTTTGCCCCTATCAGTTTTGTACAGGGAATAACTTTTGGCTTGGATCGAATCAGGTGTTGAGGTTAATTTCATAAGAAAGGAAATTGTGTTTCCAATTCTGTAGAGTGGCCACATTAAAGATTTGGTTCAACGATTTGGGAGGAATCCTTGTTTTAGTGCTGCACATTTTCTGCATAGGTTTTGTGAAGCCATTGATAGGTTGATTTGGGGTAGCCCATTATTGGGCAGGTGGGAGGCTATAAATAGGGGGTTAGAGGCATAGAGAATAGTTTACTTTCTTCATTCACTCATTTGGTTGAGCTCGTGATCCTCCTTGCTCAATCAAATACAGCTTTCCACTATTAAAATTCTAGATCTACCTGTGAAGATCTACATCAATCAAAGCTAGATCTACATCAAGTGAAGAGAGATTTCACTAAATCGAGGTGTTTGGAAGATCAATCTTCATTGTTCGGATTGAGAGTTTGGTGATTTTGTGTTGTTTTGAGGATTTGGTGGGTGATAAGTATCTCTCACACAGATTTAATTAAGTATATGGGTTATTTGATCATAATTTCATCATTTTAAGTTGTTTTCACAAAGATTTATAACATGGTAAGTATATTTTCACATGAATCATCATAGAATCTAATCTAGAAACTTAAAATTGGTAATTGTTTATCCCTTAGAATTCATGCACGTGTTGAAAGATTAAAACCATAACAAAAAACTGTGCACTCGGTCATGCACTAGTCAGGTCGCTCGTACAGTGGTTCAGTCGAGCTCAAGGCTCAGTCGTTCTTCACAAGGAGGTCAAATATATAGGGCCATCCGCCCACATCCTGATCTATCACTCACCATTGGGTCGTTCGCAGTGATCAGGAGTAGGGGGTCATCCATGTAATGGTTCAATCAAGTCAAGGAACGCTCGCACACTTTCCTGCCCGATTTGTACTATGATCCTTCAAAACGCACCTAAACAGTCGCTCGCTTATGCCTTGTTCGCTCGCACATCATACTGAATCTAACGCACATTTTGGTTAGTCACACGGGAGAGGGACAGCGCGAGTAAGGGGCTCACACGTATGTGAGCAGGCTCGTACACAATTTGGCTCGAACACAAAGCATGCTCGTACATCAAGTGGGCTC
The DNA here is from genome assembly GCA_030737875.1 of Allium sativum. Taxonomy (NCBI): domain Eukaryota; kingdom Viridiplantae; phylum Streptophyta; class Magnoliopsida; order Asparagales; family Amaryllidaceae; genus Allium; species Allium sativum. The sequence continues at coordinate 539,203,834 of CM060920.1, read as the reverse complement.
ACTCATAAGAGTTACCTATGCTGGCTCGGTCGCACAAGCCAGGTTCGGGCAAATACCATCAGTACTATCTTGTCAACTCCCGTGTCGCCCGCTCACTTTGAGAGTCGTACTCCCTTTGATCGAGCAAAATGAAACTCTTATGTCACCTCGATCATTCATATACTCCCCTGATCAGTCGTTCAATGGCCCTGTCGAGCTTAAGGAGTGGTTACTCATAAGACCTGTTCAAGTACTTTATCCGCTGAGAATGGGTCACATGGGGTCGGTCGCCCATGGGGCAAAACCTCGGGTCGTTCACACCTAGATCCTCCCAACCACTAATACCTCACTCGAACACTCAAGCCCTAGTCGCTCGCTCATCTGAGTGTTGGTCGCTCGATACAACTGATGATAGGTTGGCTACAGCTATTATACAACTGGCTTCAATTGGCAGTGGCATTTCTGTAAATACCCGCGTGAGCAACCCAAAGCCTGCATATATGAATTCCAGCCCATTTCATGGGAGCTCAAATATAAGTTGGCCATGGCTTCCACCAATAGGGGGATCAATTCCTTTGGACCACGAAGTTCTGCCGGATCCTTTCTACTGCCATTCCTAAGCAATCCTACCTTCATTCATCATCGCCATTCGAAGATCAATCATCGAATCAATCATGGCCTCCATTAAGATCAACCAATGTTCTAGAGATCGAAGGTCCTCCTTCATTCTTATTATATTTGAAGACATTTCATCATTCCTCTGCCGATCTCATCATTTCTCCGTCGATTCTACCATTCCTCCATCAATTCGCATGGAACTAAGAGAGATCTACATGGGAAAGAGAGAATATATTGTAAAAGAGAGGAAATGAATGTACTTTTGAATGATTCTAGGCTTGTAACCCTTGAATTGCTAATGGAAATCCTTGCCAAAGTGGATATAGATCTTTCCTAGATCGAACCACTATAAAATCTTTGTGTTTTTACTTTTTTATTGCGATTGTGGTCTCATTTCTTACCGACTGGTGAAGTGCCTTTGTGGCACCTTTGGTGTTTGAGCCAATTCCAGTTCAAACATTTGTCGCCCACCATATGGCCGCGTTCGCATCTCCTTCCTTCACACTTCTCTCAAGACTAAGAGAATGCCATTAGAATTCCAAGCCTAGTTCTACCATAGATGCTACAAGTCTATGATCTAGACCAATCGACAAATTCTCATTAAAATTCAAGTCCTTGTCCGAAATCATGGGTAAACCATCGAAGAAAACTGCTAGTAAAACTATCGAAGAGACTGATGACTTTACCAACAATGTGACACCGCCCACCAACCAATTTGAAGTTGGAGAGTCTTTTAAGGCAGGAGCGACTGTAATAAGGAAAGAGCTGGATGAAGTTGTTGCAGGTCTAACAAGTCAAATGGATATTGCAAATAATGATATGCTGAAAAAGCTTGAATCAATGTTCACCATTCAAGCCGCGACAACGGAAGTGACTATGAATGTTGTCCATACTAAATCTGCCCAAACTGCTTATACAGAAAATGTGGGTTCTTCCTCTTCAAGTCCGAATTGAGAAAATTCTATCCAGGAGGTTGCAGATCCTAATGATCCTCAACATAAAGAACCTAAACCACCCACATGCAACCACTCCGATAAAGAAACCTCTCGACAAGTGCTTGGAGCCACCAAAGGGGTACCTTCCCAAGTGGGAGGCCCAAGGCCCCAGAATCCGAACCGTGACCGTTTACCTAGGCAAACATCCACTAAGGATGATGGCGTCCGCCCTGTGGACCAGCACAACGAAGAGGAACGCATATCGGAAATGGTTCGCCAGATCATGGAGAAAAGCTTGAAAAAGCAAGACGATGAGAAGGAGTGGGGGTTCGCTCCTACCAAGACCCCACTCACGGAGAGGATCAAGATGGCTCCATACCCAGACAAGTTCAAACCTCCGACGGTGCAAGCCTATAATGGGACTAGTGATCCCAACGTGTTCTTGTTCAAATATGATCAACATATAGATGAAGCACGTGCCACAAACGAGCTGAAATGCATGTACTTTCCAACTTCTGGTTCACAAAGTTACCACCCAAGTCTGTGGATGATTTTGTTACTTTGGCCAAGCTTTTCAGAGAGCAGTTCAGGCTCCAAGCTACAAAGGTACGAGATGTCATGGAATTAAACAAGCTTGAACAAACGCCAGGGGAATCCATTAAGGCTTTTCTCACTCGCTTTAACACCGCCGTAGCCGAGGTTGGGAATTATGAGCCTCACTTAGTTCTCATGGCTTTAAAGGGAGCCATAAGAAAAAAATACTAAACTCGAGCGGTGGATCAATAAAAAGAAGCCAAGCACGCTTGAAGAATTGTTCGACAACGCTAAAGAATATATAGGTGTGGATGAGGATCCAACCTATGCCTTAGATGTTCCTGAGAGTAATGCACAGCCTAAGAAGAAGAATAACCATGTACAAGATAGTCAAAAGAATCCTGGTGGTCAAAAGAGGGGCAATGATGGAAAGGATAATCGAAGTAATAGGAAACTCTGTTTCTTTAAGAATTTTGTGCTGAATCCTCTCAATGACACCATAAAAAACATATACATGGCAACAAGGATACCGAGGAATATCCTGAGCCAGGGAAAGTAAAAATTAGCGATGTTGCAATAAAGTCGGGAAGGATATGTCGTTTCCACAACCAACCAGACCACAATATGAATGAATGCAGACATTTCAAGTGCCTGATTGAGGAATTGATAAGGAAGAACAGACTTTAACAATATACGAAAAACCCGCAGAATACCCAAGTCGCTCAAGGGAAAGGAACATCCGCGGGACAATCTGGATAGAGAGAAAGTGATCCAGTTGCTGTTATTCCAAGACCAATCATCAACACAATTTCAGGTGGACCCTACTTTGTCGGAAGAAGTTGAGGGGACATCATGAAGTATACTAAAGAGATGAAGAGCCTTCCTAATGAAGAAGGACTCATAGTCGTGAACAATGCATTTCCCGCAAAAATGCCAAAGATTTCATGGGACGATGTTGTGTTCAAGGATGGAGATACATACAGATTGCTAACACCAATAGTTGATCCCATGGTAATTACCATTGGTTTGGGACTGGCTATAGTCAGGAGAGTCTTGGTAGACAGTAGGGCATCTGTCAATGTCCTTTTCATTAATGCATTCAATAAGATGAACCTTTCCATGGATGATGTAATAGCTTGCCAGAATAAGATCCATGGGTTCACAGGACAACCCACTCAGCTGATTGGTGTTATCGACCTACTTGTAGAACTCGAAGAGGAAAAGCAGAAGGTTGCCATGAAGCAAACCTTTGTCATAGTGGATGAACTCTCAGCTTATAATGCTTTCCTCGAAAGATCGGCTCTTGTAGCATTCAAGATAGTGATGGCTCCATGGTGCCTGACTATAAAATTCCTTACTTAAAATGGAGTCGGTGTGATTAAAGGCGACCAGAAGGCAGCAAAGGAGAGTTGTATGGTAGAACTTGTTGATGCTAGGATGAAGGAAGTGAAGAAGAATGCGGAGGCTCCGCTCCGCATCTACGACCCCATTTATAGCAATTATGCCCCCCCCCACAATGGCGAGCACAGCGGAGCCCAGTTAGGAAATTGATCTATGAAAAGCCAGTATGGGGGAAAATAAAGCGGCATCAACTAAAGCCACAATCTCTATTCTAGTACATGATAAAGATCCTGACAAAGTCTTGAAAATAGGTTCTCAGCTGGGCTTGAAATTGCAAAAAGAATTAACTTTGTTTTTATAAGCAAATTTAGATTTTTTTTTATTGGACACATTATGATATGTGTGGAATATCACCTAATGTAATTGTGTATAAGTTGAATATTAATCCAAGTTAAACTCCAATAAAACAAAAGAGAAGAATTCAAGGACCTAAAAGATCTGTAGCATTAAAAGAAGAAGTGGATATACGAGAATCCACATATCCTCATTGGGTTTCAAATCCGGTTCTTGTTAAGAAATCCAACGACAAATGGAGGGTGTGCATAGACTATTCAGACCTTAACAAAGCATGTCCCAAAGACAGTTTCCCATTACCGAGAATCGGTCAACTTGTTGATGCAATGGCAAGGCACGAACTATTATCTTTTATGGACGCATACTCCGGATATAATCAAATAATGATGCATAAGCCGGATGAGGAAAACACGAGTTTCATAACAGATAGGGGTATGTATTGTTACAAAGTTATGTCGTTTGGTCTGAAGAATGCAGGAACAACATACCAGCGTCTTGTGAATTCCATGTTCGAATCTCAATCTGGAGACATAATGGAAGTCTATGTAGATGATATGCTGGTAAAATCTAAGAAAGCGAATGATCATCTGGAAAATCTGGCTGAAATTTTTCATATCCTCATAAAATATGGGATGAAGCTAAATCTGCTCAAATGCTCATTTGGAGTCTCATCAGGAAAGTTTCTCGGGTTCATAGTCAACGCCAGGGGCATTAATGCGAATCCTTCTCAAGTCACAGCCTTACAGGAGGTGCGTGCTCCAAGGACGAAGAAAGAGCTTCAAAGCATAAATGGGAAAGTAGTTGCACTAAACCGATTTATCTTTAAGGCAACGGATTGATGCATTCCACTCTTCGATGCTTTGAAGAAAGGAAAGAAAGATTTCCAATGGACTCGGGAATGCCAAACATCCTTCAAAGATTTGATTTAGCACATGGAGTCACTACCGATGTTGTCTAAACCCAAGGATGGAGAGGACTTGTTCCTATATCTAGCCGTCTCATCACAACCTTAAGTGTTGCACTTTTCCGGGAAGATGCCAAGGTCCAATGGCCAGTTTACTACATCAGTAAAAGGTTTGCTGGGGCAGAACTAAACTATCCAAAGTTAGAAAAACTTGCGCATTGTCTACTTGTTGCTTCAGAAAAGCTAAGGCCATACTTTCAATCCCATCCTATGAAGATTCTCACCGATCAGCCGTTAAGACAAGTTCTCTTTCGCCTAGAAACTTGGGAAGGTTATTAAAGTGGAACATATAGCTCAGTCAATATGACAACACTTATCACCCTTGAAGAGCTATTAATGGGCAAGCCTTAGCAGATTTCATTGCCGAGTTCATGGATAGGGGGAAAAGAAACAGAGGAGCCAGTAGAGACGGTGGCTAGTTGGAAGCTGTACATCGATGGATTCGGAAATGATTACTGTTCAAGGGCTGGAATAGTCCTAAAAACTCCCGACGGCTATTCCTTATACTTTGCCTTAAGGCTGGAATTCCTATCAACCAATAATGAGGTCAAGTATAAAGCATTGATAACAGGACTGAAATTAGCAAAAGAGTTGAATTTGAAAATCTTGCAAATTCTCAGTGACTCTCAACTGGTAGTATGGCAGGTCCGCATAGAATTCCAGACCAAGGTCGGAAGCCTTCCGGCTTATCTAACCAAAGCTTTGGAACTTCTTAACGATCTTGACTACTACACTATATCTCATATTCCTAGGGAAGAAAATTCAAAGGCAAATTTACTTATCAAGCATGCCAGTTCTTCTGATGAACAAATGTTGGGTCTAATACCTGTTGAAGTCCTTTCAACCCCTACTATTGAAGAAGTGGATATCGACTGGATCATGGAGACAGTCGAAGAGCCTATATCCTAGATGACCCCAATCAAGGAATATATCCTTAATGGAATATTTCCAGAAGAGTTGAAAAAGCGAAGGAAAATATTGTGCAAAGCTCCATTGTACCTTATTCAAGATGGAAGGTTATATAGGCGAGGTTCCTCTATGCCGCCGCTACAATGTGTAAACAAAGAAGAGTCCAGAGCAATCTTGGTAGAACTACATGAAGGGGAATGTGGAGGTCACACTGGCAGTCAAACACTAGCCAAGAAAATTCTTTGATATGGCTACATCTGGCCCGATGTAAACCTGGATGCAATGACCTATGTCAAGAAGTGTGATAGATGCCAAAGATTTGCAAAGACTCCGAGAGCACCTCCCGCAGAAGTGACTCAAATGGTCATCCCATGGCCATTTGTCGTTTGGGGCATAGACTTAATTGGAGCATTGCCTATAGCTAAATCAAGCATGAAGTATGCGATAGTAGAAGTTGACTATTTCACTAAATGGGCTGAAGCTGAACCACGGGCTACTATTACTTCAAAAAAGTGATGAGCTTTGTGTTAAAGAACATCATCTGCAGGTTTGCGATACCGCAGAAAATAATCATCGATAATGGAACTCAGTTTGAAAGCAGTGAATTCTTAGATTTTTGTTCCAAGTACAGGATTAAGAAGAGTTTTGCAGTCATTGCTCATCCGTAGGCCAATGTGCAAGTCGAAGCGATCAACAAAATTCTAACGTCAACCATCAAAAAGCGTCTCGGGAAAGCTAAAGGTGGTTGGGTAGATGAGCTTCCCCTTACACTATGGGCATATCGAACAACTCCTAAAACTGCCACAGGGAACACCCCATTCTCACTTGCATTCGGATCCGAGGCTATGATCCTGGTAGAGCTGGAGGTTCCCACTTACCGTAGAATCTACTTCAATCAGAAGCAGGATGAGAAATTGCAACTCGAAGCACTTGATTTGCTTGAAGAAAAGTGAAAGGAAGCAGAACTCAGAATTGCTTCCCATTAGAGAAGTATAACCAAATATTTTAATTAATGATAAAATCAAACGGAGAACTTTCCAAATTGGGGACCTTGTTCTGTAGAAAATTATGATAGGAAATGGAGTATTCGGACCTAATTGGGAAGGACCATATATGATAAGCCAAAAATTCTCACATGGCACCTTCGAATTGAAAACGACGGGCAGGATCGGACTTCCAAGAGCATGGAATAGAATACACCTCCGTTATTACTTTATTTGAAATTTCTTTCACATATTTAGCAAAATTGTAAACATCATGCATTGTAAATACCATGCAACATTGTTTCAATCTTTGTACATATTAACGAAAGAAATTACTTCACTTGCCTAAATCACACATTTGCAAATTCTTGTTTACAATTTGCTAAAATTTGATTTTGATTGTAGGTCCTCTAAAAAGCATGATGACACATCTATAAACTAGTAGAACCTAGTGACCATTGCAGCACATCCCGACTAGGGATAGCTCAAGCACCCATTGCCCAATACTCAAAACATCATGGAGTAAAAATTGCAAATAAGGGACACAGGAATTGAACAGTCAAATGATGTGGCATTCAGACTACAAACGAAGTTGTAAGCTTCATCGTAGGGGCACCTTCTTAATTGCAAAGTCCAAGCATTAGTTCTAACAAATTGTGATAAAATTCGATAAATGAACTAGCGTCCGCCCCGAGGAGTAATGCAACTCCAAAAAAAAGACCCCTTCGGAAGCATCCGATTAGAGGTTGGATCATACAAATCCAGTTACTGATGGATCCTAAAAGACCCCTTCAGAGGCATCCAATAAGATGTTGGGTCTTCCAAATCCAGTTACTAATGATGGATCTTCCTAATCCAGTTACTGACGGATCCTAAGAGACCCTTTCGAGGGTATCCGATCATATGTTGGGTCTTCCAAATCCAGTTACCGACGGATCCTAAAGACCCATTTGGGGGAATTCGATCATAAGCCGCGTCTTCCAAATTCGGTTAGTAACGGACCCGAAGACCTTTTCAAAGGCGCCTGACAAATTCTACAAGTGGCTGAATTATTTAGTCACAACGAATAATGGGTTTACATAGGTTTCTCCGGGAGTCATATGTTCAAATCTGATCTCCGAAGGGCCTGGACTGCCAGGCTAGCGAGAAACATGATTGAACATAAAACCTCTGAAGCAGGGGAACAGTAACAAGGATTCATCTCCACTAAGAGGTATGAGAATTATGCATGGCTCTGGATTCTGTATAGCGTCGAGTAACAAGGAATATAGCGTCGAGTAAAGCCATGAGAATTATGCATGGCTCTGGATTCCTCACTTCAGACAAGGCAACATTGAATCGGCTAAGGAAGGCTTTGACAGTTTCCCCTGGATTCTGTTTCATTGCTGAAAGTGTTATAGCATCCTTGGCTTTAGTAGCGCACAGGCGTAAGTGCTCTTTGAACTTTTTGGTGAGGTCAGAAAATTGGTCGATAGACTTGGGTGGCAGCTTTGTGAACCATAATGATGCGTCACCTTCTAAGTAGAGAGGAAAGTACGTGCATCTCATCTCATCGGTCGCCTTAGCTGCACTCATATGCCATTCATATTTGAATAGGAAGTAGTTCGGATCAACGAGACCGTTGTACGGAGGCAAAGTCGGAGGATTGATCTTCTTCGGACATTCCGCTTCAAGGATTCTTTTGGTGAATGGAGTCCTATCGGGAGAGAAGTCTCATTCTCTTTTATCATCTCTGCTAGTCTGATACTTTTTCATGGCTCGTTCTATCGTGTCTGAAATGTATTCTTCGGTGCTATAGTGCTCTGTGAAGCTGAGCTCTTTACCAAATGTTCGTCTAGTCATATGATCTCGATTAGAGAGCTTAGACTCTTTGCCTTCTCGAAGTGGAGGTGCGCCCGTGACTGGATTAATGATCTTTCGAGCATTCGCTTTGGAATGGTCCTTAGCTTTTGATCTCAAATCCTCGTTGTTAGCTTCATCCCTGTCACTTGCCCCATCATAATCGTCTTCCATATCGTCATTGCGGTTATGATCGGAAGCGGGCTATTTATCATTCTCCTCGAGATCCACATGCACTTTAGGAGGGGCCGGATTTGATCGAGCATTAAGAATGGTGTCGAGTTTCTCCATCATCATTTTGGTAGAGGCATCCATTCGATTGTTGACATTGGCAATAGCGATTTTTAATTCATTTTTGGTCATACCAGCTCCGCTTTCTGAATTTTCACCAACATTGAAATGGTTAGTAAGTGGTGTCTCTTCATTAGCAACATCATCGGCTTCTATCACAGTTTTGCTAGCGGTCTTCTTAGACTTTGCCATGATTTCGGAGAAGGATGCAACTTAGAGCTTTAATGCAAGGATCTCAACATTGGGAGAGTGTGAGAAGAGGTAGGAGATGGAGCGCGGCCCCACGATGGGCGCCAAATGTTTGCTCCAAATTTGGGATCAAACACTAAAGGTGTAAAATTACACTTCACCGATTCAATAAGAATATGGAACCACGTAATCGCAAAATAAACGAATAAAAACAAGTAAGAACACAAAGGAATTTTTATAGTGGTTCGATTCTCTATGAATCTACGTCCACTTTCAATCAATTCTCATTATGAATTTTCCCTCACTACAATCATTTCTCTCTTTTAACTCTCTTTTCACTCTCTTGACGATCTACTTTCACTTGATTTTGGCGAAGAAAAGGAAAGAGGTTTAACTTTGAGATGAATCTTCAACCACTTATGTGCTTCCCATGATCTTCATAGATTTCATAGTGAATTAGCATTCGATTTAGGCTTTGGAGAGGATTAGAGATCATTCGAATGATGCTTGAGAGATTTATGGTGTAGCTTGAATGAGATTGAAGGTGTTTAGATTCAATTGTATAAAGCTCTAATGATCATTAACTTAGATTTGATCTTCATGGAGTTAGAAAAGTGTTGATGAATCCATAGAAGCCATTAGAGAAGTTGTAGATGAGCTTTTAATTTGACGGAGTCTCCTTGTAGAAATGAATTTTCGGTCCCCCTCTTCAGTGAATTATGAGGGGTATTTATAGGTGATTTTAGCCCGGGTGGGAATTCTGTAATTATGTAGAAAACGATATGACTCAACCCGCCATGACTCAATTTCGCCATGGTGAGATATGGTATGATTCTCGGTGGCACTTTGGTAAATAGGGGATGCGACATGGTCTTCACGCTGAAGACTTGCGCCATGATATTAACGTCATGACTTAACATCTAGCATGCATGTTAACGGCATGAAATGACTTGCTTTCAAACGGCATGAAGTACATGTTCTGAAGGATCCCCTATTTGCGATTTGACTGATGGCATTTAAATGCACACGTGGCAACGCCTTACGGCTTGAATATGCATGCGGCATGATTTCTGGATTGCTGGCCTGCTACTTATATTCAACGACACGATATATGCCTTCCTTTCCATCCATACACATGTCCATTCTCATAGCTGACATGTTTCCTCCTTCTGTTCATATATGCTGAACCATTCTGTAATACATTTCTCGTTTTAGGTGCCTTGACTTGCTATGCTCCATCTGGCGATACGGTGTAGACGACATGGTTGAATCTAACTGTATCGGCATCAATGAAGCGCTATACGACATGGTGCAAGGCACGGTATGAAAATGGGAACAACATGCTTTTGCATGTATATTTCCATGTGTTTATGGTCCAACCCGGGCACTTTAATGGCTAAAATCAATATACTCATGATGCTTCATGTATGCCAAACTGTTGCTCCATTTGCTTTGGAACGTCATGCATGGTGATTGTGATACGCGACATGACTGTTGCCTTGACCCGTTTGTCATGCTTCCAGCGGCATGAATATATATACATGTGACATAAATTCATGTCGTGACCCGTCTCTATATCGCACTCAATGTATTCAGTTGCAGCATACAACATGATTCAATGCATCACGCCTTCCACATATATTAATAATCTGGACATTTATTATTGTGATTTAGAAATGCCACGTGTTACTTCATCCAGCACAATCTAGCATTTTCCTATAAACCATTAAGCTTCAGGACTATTTGATTCGTATCGTTGGCATGACTCCTTTATTTTCTTTGCGGTAAGCTTTGGAATTATATGCGCAATTCAATGACTTAGGTTGAGTAATATAGACGATTTGACACTAATTAATGACGACATGGTTTAAGATGATGTGGATCCTTCATGCTGCGGGCGCCATGCTGCCATATTCATCATGTCGGTCCAGAACTTTACGTTAACATGCATTTGAACGACATGGTGAACGCGCCATGAACTATTGTCACATTAGCGGCTTGGGTTTAATGTCTTGTGTCATGCTAACGGCTTTTCTTCATGTCATGGGAGTGATATGGTTTTAATGTCGCATTGGTGACTTGATTTTGAGTCGTGTTAATGACTCGGTTCATATAGAATGAAGGAAGCGTCTTACGCCTTGAGTCCGCACGTCATGGAATTAGTGTTCTCAACAGTTTGGTGTGGACGACTGGAATCATGTCGCAAACGTGTTTGGCGGAGCCGCCTGGTCCATCGTGCATTATGTCACGGTTGTATCCTCTCTGAGCCGCATTGGACTAACGGTGTTAACAGACAAGCTTGATCATGTCATTCTCTAAAGTACGGATTCACTCGATGTTCTCCCTATTTAACTTTTGGAGATCACAACCAAGCGTATACCAAGCACATAATTGCCTTACAGCATGATTCCTAACCATATTCATTTTCGTCTCTAGCTGATCCTTTGCAGCATCAAATTGTGTGAGCATGAGATCTTTCATAACATCCATCTTGCCAGCAACTATCCACTTATCATACGGGTCTATGTCCAAGTTAAAGTTCATACCTTGTAGACACCAACACCTCGAATTGTTCGGCGAGCATAGGATTGCGTGGTTTAGGAACATAACAGGGCCTATGTATGATCGTTTGAAGATCAGCAAAAGTTGGAATGGTGGATGGAGAAGTCAAAGGTGGTTGATCGGAAATAATCTGGATATCTGGCAAGGGAAGTTCGTCTAGTTTATGACACCTTCGAAGGTCGCCTTTTCCAAAGTTCCTCCCATCCTTTTTCAGCCTACTTTTCTGTTATTTTCCTCCACCATCTTCCTCTTTAGTCCTCTTAACATAAGAAGTTCCATCCTTGGACATAGGAAAAGAGATGGAAATGGCAATTTAATTTGTGATGAGAATTCAATAGCAAGACTATAGCTCAAAAACGTGCAAGTATGACACTTATTAAAGGCATAGAAACGGCCGAACCTTATTAGGGTTAAGAACGACCAACCCACAGGTTAGGGCAGGACCGACCCCATGAGGGTCGAACCCACTCGAACCTAAGGGATCGGTCATGCTTATGCTCATGAGGTCGAGAGCTGGATACCGACTAGGTCAGGCACAGCCGAAAAGGGCCTGGTCGAGCAAGTTCACGAAACTGAATGGTGAAGCAAAGAATTTTCAATTTGTCAGACCTATTCAGCGGCATCTAGAACGAAATATATACGCGGAAAACATAAGATCAAATGATGATCAAAAGGATGAGATGCCACAATAATGATTGGTGACTAAAACCAAGCGTACAAGCATTTTAGTTATGCAGGAATTCTAACAAGATAATTTGGCAATCAACAAGGAATCCAAACCAAACAATGGAATTATGTTCATCCCACAAGGGTCAAACAAGCTCGAGCCCAAACAGGACAAGCACGACCAAGCCTATAGGGATCGAGCATGCTGAAGCCTACACTAGGTTGAACATGCCCGACCACATAAGGATCGAGTGTGCTAGATTCCAGCCTGGGTTAAACTTGTTCAAGTCTAGCTTGAATTGAACATATTCAAGTCCAGCCTAGGTCAAACATGCTCGAACCTACACTGGGTCGAACATGCTTGATCATATAAGGGTCGAGCGGGCTCGAGCCAGACCTGGATCAAGCATGTTTGAGCCTAAGCTAATTCAAACATAACAACCCAAAGGACGAGCGTGTTCAATCCCAGCTTGGACCAAGAAAGTTCGTTAAAGAGGAGCATCAAATTATGTTGCGAACTGAAGTGCCACGACCAAGCTAAACAGTGTCGAAATTCAACTTGAACTTTTTACACAGCAAACGCAACAAAAATGAACTCAAAAGCAGACCAAAGTTCAACACAACCCTTACACTATATTGAAGACAGGTTCAAACATGGGCCACAAGGCAGTCAAATACAAATATATGAGTGAACCAGCGAGGTGAAGGGAAATTTCGTGTCACAAGCATTTGGTCAAACAACTTATATGCATTAAATCCAAATCAGAGTTCAAAGGATTTTGAATGGTTCGAATCCCTCAAATACATTCCAATACACATCCTCACCCAAATTAAATTCGATCCATCATGATTTACAATTATTATAATCCAAAAAGTTCAATACACAACCATACCCAAGTATCCAAAACCTTATGCAACTACAAACCGATTCAACGCAAAAAAAGGGCATGTTGTAAAAGGGAAAGTCACCTTCAGTTAGCAAAATGATCCGAACCTGAAAAGGCGGCTCCGAATAGGTCTGATGTTTGGCTAGGTTTTGTACTATGAAGGTTGAGCGTAAGGGCTTGTGTTGATCGATAGTCCAAATTGAATTGAATTCAAAGAGGATTGGATTGCGACACAAGACCCTTCAGGAAAATAATTCGGCCGCCATTGAAATGAGTTCTTCAAAAAAATAAGTGAAGTACAAGAATGAAAGCTAAAGGGAATATAAGGCGAGGAAGGCAAACAGACTCATCCGCTTAGGCCCAAATCACCCGCTCGAGCCCATGTAAATCGCCTGACCCATGGAGACACGCACCAGCTCGTCCAAACATGCTTGAGCTCGAATGACCTTGGGCTTGGTTTATCATACCCATGAGTGAACGACCTATAGTTGCATCCATGAGAAATCAAATTTAATCTATCAAATTGTGCAACAATTAATTATTTCGAAGCTTGTACTTCTTGCAACTCAGAAATTACAAACTTTGAGGAGCAAATGTTTATCCCGTAGAATTCATGCGCGTGTTGACAGATTAAAACCATAACAAAACACGGTGCACTCGATCGTGCACTAGTCAGGTCACTCGTATAATGGTTCAGTCGAGTTCAAAACTCAGCCGCGTGTCACAAGGAGGTCAGATATATAGGGCTATCCTCCCACATCCTGATCGATTGCTCACCATTGGGTCGTTCGCACAGTGACCAGGAGTAGGGGCCATCCATACAATGGTTCAATCAAGATAAGGAACGCTCACACACTTTTCTACCCGATTCGTACTTTGATCCTTAAACCGCACCTAAACAGTCGCTTGCTCATGCATTATTCACTCACACATCATACTGAATCTAGCACACAAGCTAGTTGGTCATACAAGAGAAGGGTTATGCGAGTAAGGGGCTCACACGTATATGAGAAGGCTCGCACACAACTTGGCTCGAACACAAAGCATGGTTGTACATCAAGGGGGCTCACTCATAAGAGTTACCTATGCTGGCTCGATCGCACAAGCCAGTTCGGACAAATACCATTAGTACTATCTGGTCAACTCCCGTGTTGCCCGCTTACATTGAGAGTTGAACCTACATGCCCTTTGATCGAGAAAAATGAAACTTTTACATCACCTCGATCATTCATGTACTCCCCAGATCAGTCGTTCAATGGTCCGGTCGAGCTTAAGGAGCGGTCGCTCATAAGACCTGTTCGAGTACTTCATCCGTTGGGAATGGGTCACATGGGGTCGGTCGCTCATGGGGCTAACCTCGGGTCGATCACTCCTGGATCCTCTGAACCACTAATAACTCACTCACTCAATCTCTAGTCGCTCGCTCATCTGAGGGTCAGTCGCTCGATACAACTGATGACAGGTTGGTTATAGCTATTTGACAACTGGCTACAACTGGTAGTGGCATTTCTGTAAACACCTGCGTGAGCGACCCAGAGCCTGCATATATGAATTCCAGCCCATTTCTTCATGGAAACTCACATATAAATAGGCCATGGCTTCCACTATTAGGGAGATCGATTCCTTTGGACCACGAAGTGTTGTCGGATCCTTTTTACCGCCATGCCTAAGCAATCCTACCTTCATTCTTCATCTCCATTCGAAGATCAATCATCGAATCAATCATGGCCTCCATTGAGATCAACCAAGTGTTCTAGAGATCGAAGATCCTCCTTAATTCTCATTGCATTTGAAGACATTTCATCATTCCTTCACCGATCTCATCATTTCTCCGCTGATTCTACCATTCCTCCATCAATTTGCATGGATCCAAGAGAGATCTATATGTGAGAGAGAGAATATATTGTAAAAGAGAGGAAATGAATGTATTTATGAATGATTCTAGGCTTGTAACCCTTGAATTGCTAATGAAAATCCTTGCCAAAGTGGACGTTGATCATTCCTAAAGCGAACCACTATAAAATCTTTGTGTTTTTACCTTTTTATTGCGATTGTGGTCTCATTTCTTATCGATTGGTAAAGTGCCTTTGTGGCACCTTTGGTGTTTGACCAATTTCAGTTCATGCAGTAATCTTTATGTTAATTCATATGTTTTTGCAAGTTTAGATCCATTGGTTTAGTTATGCATTGATTTATCATGATTTGGTGAATTTTATATGATTATTGATGAAAATTGTTATTTTGATGTTGTTAATGATTTCATAAAGCATTGATTATTGAATTGGATGAGTTGTTTGAATTGATGTTGTCGTTTAGTGATAATTTGGTCAAGACTGGAGCTATTTTTGTCAGATCTGGAATTGGGTCGTTTTTCTTGGGTCAGGTCATATGGCTTATTGCCCAAGAAATGGGGTCAGGTCGCAGGTCGTTTATACGAAGCTCAGGTCGTGCACTTCATTGGGACAGACTATGTAGAAGCATATGAGATGGATCCTCGGATCATTGGCTTTGAGTGGATCAGAGTTAGATCGTCGAAAGGGGAAAGAAGTCAGGCCGCTGGTGACTTGGTTGAGTTAGGTCATGGGACAACGTGAGTGGTAAGATGAGCTTAGGTCGTGGGGCGACCTAAGGGGATATTACAGCGTTTTTAACGCAATGAATGGAAGTTAAACGTTGTGGTTTGGTTTTCATAGGGGGATGACTGAAATTCTACGAAATGGAATATTGACCAAATCGTGTATGTTTTTGGGTCGATGATGATTATGGCTTCGAAGTAAATTCAAGGTGGAATATTTGAAGTGATGTGACGTGTTCGTTGAAATGCAACGAATGTGAAGATGACCCAAGGTGGTGAGTTCGTGGATAATGGTTACTCGAGAAGGCGCATGAGCTTATGAATAGTCATCAGGCTGGATGGCTAGAGATAATGAAGGTCGAGAGATTATCATTGTCGTAGGTTATGGCGGACTCAAAGCAGGGGTACAATGGGGCAGTCATGATGGGCCTAGAGATACGACCACGATGGAGTATGGAGTTTTTGTAGAGCTGAATTTTACCGTTAGCCCCTGACAGACGATAAGATGTTGAGTCGGTCATACGATTAACGATGGTTTCAAAGCAGGATTATGACGACCGCCCATAACCCTCGCACTAAACAAGAGGAATAATGCGCTGAAGGGTGTGCCAGGCAGCCATGGACAACCATCAGAGTAGGTAAACAACATCGAAACCTGTCGTGGAACTCACAGCACAAGGATAAAATATAATAGAACATATACAACAGGCAATAGTAATAAGGCATCATATAGCAAACTTTAGAAAAGTTTCTCAACATCATGAAAGATTATCCAACTGGTACCAAAGTTTGTACATAAGTCCTCACTACAACACTCAAACAACGGAAAAAAAATACTAGATAGTAATAAAACTGGTACGCCAGTCTTCTGCTCGCCTCCGCACAACAGCATCCTCCTCACTAATCACTTGTAACCTGCTACTTAGTCTGCCCATCCACAACCGGATAAACAACCCAAGGTAGTAAGAGGAGACATAAAACCTTGAGTCAGACAACAGTCTTAGTGAGCGATAAAACAGCCAACAAACTTCAACAATAAAGTATATGATAAGGGATAGATAAACATACTAATCTACCCACAACACCAGAGAAGAACTCAACCTTATCTTCCCCACATCGGACAGTGATAGCCTTTACTTTAAACCATTCAACCATTCATCCATGGAAACTAGAACACTCATTCAATCATGTTACAACACTCATAACATCCAAATTATAAGTATCTCATGTAATCCATCCTAATCGAATTGAACATCCCTCAAGCACAATCCCCAAAGGCCTAAACCAATATTAGACAAGCACCGAAGGAACATCTCCTTTGACGTTGGACACCCTATATGAGACGGTACAAACAGAACAACAAATCATCCATGACTGACTCTGGCTATCACAACCAATCCGGCTTTGAAACCATCGTTAATGGTATGACGGCCAACCTTGCCATGTGTCAAGGGCTAATGGTAACCCCAATTCAAGTATAAACTCCATATGTCCAACCTTGAAAATGTCCAACCTTGACAACTAGACCTTTCCCAAAGACCCAGGGTACTCGACCTACAACCGGTCTTTTGGGTGCCCCTGCAGTACCCCTGCTTTGAGCCTGCTAGAACTTACGACAACGATAATCTCTCAGCCTTCTCTTCTCTAGTCATCCAACTTGATGACATTTGATAGCTCACCGTTATCCACCAACTCACAACCTTTGAGTTGTTATCTCATTCGTTGTTCTACATTGATCAACGAACACCTTTCAACACTTCGAATATTCCCACTTGAATTCTCCTCGAAGTTATCACCATCGCCGAGCCAAGTAAAAACATTACACTGCGGCTTGAGTAGGGTTCAGGGGGTTGCCCTCGAAAAATATTTTTTTCAAGCTCTTTTCTTCAAATTTGGCTCGTACCTGAAAAACGTACCTTTTTAGAAAATGACACCAATGAAAAAAATGATAGCACTTAAGCCACCCACCACAGCGTTTAGAAGCGCTGCTGAAAACTCCTTCAGCTTGACCAGTTGGCCAGAATGCCCAACAGGCCGACCCACTTGGACCCAACCGACCCGTTCCATCCAACCGGGACGACCCGATCAGTTCATCCCAACACCAGCTTCCTTCCTTTGGCACCGACTAAATCTTTATAACCCAATCAACCAGAAAATTTGAGACCAACCCGCTCCTTTGTTGCTCCAAAAAGACCGACCCGACCCTGTAATTTGAAACCGACCCGATCTGTATGGAAACCTCTTCAGGCCGACCCGACCACCTCCTTTTAGGACGACCCGACAACCTTCGTGACCAACCCGAACTAAAATGGACCGACCCACTTCCTACTCACTTCCAACTCCGATTTCATCCAAAATTTCGCCAAATGATAGATTCGGCGAAATCAGCTCATCCAATTCACGAAATGCAATCATAAACATGTCATAAGATCGCAAACAACATAAATATGACGATTATCACTAAAATGATGTAAATTACATCAAAAACCATTAAAATGAACATGTGATCCAAATGAGAGATCTAACTTACATAAACACATGAAATGGTAACCGGTTAAACTTGCTAAATTAGATCGTAAGGTGATTCATATGAAAATGGACATATAATGGTATAGATCCATGAGAAAACACTTGAATTTGATGAGAAACATGCACAAACACTCATATACTTCATTGCATTCATGTGAGAGATGTAAATCATTCACCGATTTGCCAAAACAAGCTAAAATCAACGAAATAGGAATTCGAACAGCAAGCACCTCACACTAATCACTTTGATCTGATGAACTTTAGCTTTAATTGATGTAGATCTAGCCTCCAATGGTGTAGATCTATTATTACCCCCTTGGATTTGGATTTTTAATAGTGGAAAGGTGTTAGAGGAAGGAGCACAAGGCCACCCAATGAGAAAATGAAAAACTAGACCATTTCCCATATCCCTCACCCCCTATTTATACCCTCCCATCCGCCCACTAATGGGCCTCTCCAATTCAGCCAATAATAGCTTACCAAACCTGGACAACCAACTGAAAAACCTTAAAACAGCGATTTCTCCCAAACCGTTGAGTCAAATCTTTAATGTAACCACTCTACGGAAAGACAATCATCAATTCCTTTCCAATGGCACAAGTCTCACCCTTTGATTCAACCTGAGTCAAAAGTTATACCCTGTACAAGACTGATAGGGGCTAAATGGTCACAAATAAAATCGGTAAAAATTATGGACATGTCCCACATCCCTATAAGCAACATATTAAAAGATGAGAATGATTCAACCCTCAGGGAATAAAATAAAAATATTTTACGATCCTCCGATACGTAAAATGCGGGCTGTTACATTCTCCCCTCTTAGGAATTTCGCCCTTGAAATTCCAAGCAAACACTCGCAACCACAACAATTCTGCATGCTTATCATCCATAAGAAGCCAATACTATCATCCAAACTAGCAACCAACAAGCCATGCATCCATAGCCTTATCCAAGCATGTGGAATCCTATCAACAACAACAAGATACAATGAAATAACGGAGATACGATTAAAGGGTCCTATCGACGAAGAGTTTTGGATGAGTCGCCTTCATACTCTCTTCCATCTCCCATGTACAATCGTCGCCATCTTCACTCCATTGTACCTTGACTAGCTTAACAGTCTTGCTCTTAAGCTATTTCGTGTCATTCCCCACAACACGAAGCGGCTTACGAGGTTTTGCAACTACGATTTCAACTTCTAGATCTTCTACCACTCTGGAGGTACCACTACATTCGAATCATGCACAAACTTCTGTAGATTCGATACGTGGAACACATTATGCACACTCTACATCTTCTCGGGTAACTCCAATCTATATGCGAGCTTTCCAATTCGCTCAATTATCGGAAAAGGTCCAACGAACCTTGGAGCTAACTTTCCTTTACTTCGGAATCGAACCACATGCTTTAGTGGCGAAATCATCACAAACACCATATCGCCAATGACGAATTCCAAGTCTTTTCGATGCTTATCAGCATAACTTTTCTGACGATCTTGGGCCGCCTTCATTCATTGCCGAATGATCTCGATACAATCTGAGGTCTCCATTATAATCTGCGCCCCAAGTACCAACTTATCTCCGGTTTCTAACCAACAAGCTGGAGAATTGCATGGCCTCCCATACAACGCCTCGGATGGTGTCATCCCAATACTCGACTGGTAGCTACTATTATATGCAAACTCAACTAGATGTAGATGGTCCTCCCATGATCCTCCGAAGTCTAGCACACAAGCCCTCAGGAGGTCCTCCAAAACTCGATTGACCCTTTCTGTTTGACCATCAGTTTGGGGATGGTATGCCGTACTCAAGAACAACACGGTTCCCAAAGCTTCTTGCAAACTTTTCCAAAATCCACTTATAAATAATGGATCTCGATCACTTACTATGCTCTTTGGGACACCATGGAATCTGACTATCCATTTCACATAAAGTTCAGCCAATTTCAATGTCGTCCTAGTCAACTTGACAGGAATAAATCTCGCACTTTTGGTCAAGCGATCCAGAATGACCTAAATCCCTTCATTTCCTGCCTTGGTTCTAGGTAGTCCATCGATAAAATCCATTGATACTTGCTCCCACTTCCACGTAGGAACTTCCAATGGTTAAAGCAAACCACTTGCTTCTTCTGTTCAGTTTTTACTAACTAACAGTTCATGCACTTGGAAATGAATTTTTCAACATCTCTCTTCATCGCTCCCAATAGTAAATTCTCTTCATGTCTTGATACATCTTATTACCACCGGGATGGATAGTCAACTTCGAGTGATGACATTCTCTCAGAACCTCATCTCTTAATCCATCGATATCAAGAACGACTAATCGCCCCTGCTTTTGAAGCTAAGCTTCTCGATCGACCTCGAACTCTTTATCTTCTGGTTCTAGTCGCTGGATAAACTTAATAAGCTTTGCATCTTTCTTTTGGCTCTCACTAATCCTTTAGATAAGAGTAGGTCTTATAGACAAGCTTGCCAACATTTCAGGTTCAACCTCACACTTTAGCCCGAACACAAACCTTGCCAAATACTCAAGGTTCTTCTATTCTGAAAACATCGCTCCTAAACTTGCATGTCTTCGACTCAACGCATCTGCAACTGCGTTACCTTTACCTGGAGTATAGTCTATACATCATATAATGCCAGAAACTCTAACCATCGTTGCTGCCGAAGATTTAAATCCTTTTGGGAGAAAAGATACTTCAATGACTTATGATCCGTAAACAACTCGAATCGAACTCCCAGCAGGTAATGTCTACACATCTTCAGAGAAAAACACAATTGCCACCAACTCCAAATTATGAGTTAGATAATTCCTTTCATGCGGCTTTAGTTGTTGACTCGCGTAGGCCACAACCTTATCCTTCTGCATTAGCACTGCTCCTAGTCCAGTACCAAATGCATCAGTGTATACCACCATCTCTTCATTCCCACTTGGAATGGTCAACACAGGCGCACTCGTCAGCCTCTCTTTTAGGATCCCGAACACTTGTCCACATTTTGCATCCCATGTGAACACTTGGTTCTTCTTCGTCAATCCTATCAACGGTGCAGCTCCTTGAAGAAATCCTTGATAAACCATCGGTAATAACCGGCCAACCCAAGGAAACTTTGAACATCTGTCGCATTCTTAGGCCTATCCCTGTCCTGGATTGCTGCCACTTTAGTAGGGTCAACTACTATCCCATTTCCAAAAACAACATGCCCTAAGAACCTCACTTCATTCTTCCAGAAGTGTCACTTCGAAAACTTAGCTCTCGGCTGATGCTTTCGCAAGATCTTTAACATAACTCTTAAGTGCGTCCTGTGTTCTTCCTCGTTCCGAGAGTAAACCAGAATATCATCCGCGAACACAAGCACGAACTTGTTCAACTGATCTCTGAACACACTATTCATAATATCCAAGAAATACGCTGATACGTTAGTCAACCGAATGGCATCACCAAACATTCAAAGAAAACCGGTGGTGTCCTAAAAGCAGTCTCTGGCACACTATCCTTAACCACCCTCAATTGGTGAAATCCCATTGCCAAATCCATCTGAGAATACACTTTGGCTTCATGAAGCTGATCAAACAAGTCATCAATCCTTGGCAATGGATACTTGTTCTTCTTAGTCACCTTGTTCAGCTCACGATAGTCCACACACAATCTTAACGAGCCATCCGCCTTGGTTGAAAATACGACCGGTGCACCCTATTCAGATACACTCCTCCGAATGAATCCTTTTCCCAAAAGGTCTCTAACTTGCACCTCTAACTCTAGTCGTTCCTTAGGCGCCATCCGCCTAAGTGGCATAACGATTGGTCTAGCACCTTCGACCAAATCGATCCAAAAATCCATCTCATGATGCGGCGACAACCCTTTGACCTCGTCAAAGACATCTACATACTCATTAGTAATTAGCACTAATGACAGGTCTTCTTGTGGAATCCCATGAGAATATAGATAACTCACGAACACCTCGTCTTCGCGCTTACATCTAATCAACACCTTTCGCCCTTCCACATCCCCGACCCTCACCTCTAGCTTCTCGCAATTCACTCTTGCCGCATACCTCTTGAGCCAGTCCATGCCCAATATGATCACATACCAAGCGAAGTTAAGAACAATGCAATCACACACCAAAGAGCAACCATGACTCGACAACACTAGACCACGGCAAATCATGCACAAACTGAACGAACCCCAACTGGATTGGTCATGATCAATGGTCTGTCACAAATCTCGGGTTCCAAACTCAAGTGACAAACAAGCTCATTGCAAATGAATGAGTGTGATGCTCCAGTATCAAACAAAACTCGAACTGAAACACCATTTACAGAAAGAGTACCTTGCACCATGACACTCTTTCCCTACAGTAGGAGCTCTTGAAGAAATTGGCACGGCTTCACAAATCTCGGCTTCCAGTATCAAACAAAACTCGAACTAAAGCACTTCCTGTGTTATCTCAACTAGTAGTGTGCCTTGATGGTCGTCTACTCATTCTAAATCTACAATTTAGAATAATTAGCCACCTCCAAGAAAAACTGCTAAAGAGATACAACCTCTACTACTATATATGATAATATATATAGTAAGCATCCAACTGAAATCTACAAGTACGTCTCTCATACGTGATTGCGTTTTAGAACTTTGGCTAATATCGTTAACCAGAGCTCTGATACCAAATGTGACGACCGCCCATAACCCCCATACTAAACAAGAGGAATAATGCGCTGAAGGGTGTGCCTGACAGCTATGGACGATCATCAAAGTAGGTAAACAACATCGAAACCTATCGTAGAACTCATAGCGCAAGGATAAAATATAATAGAACATATACAATAGGTAATAGTAATGAGGCATCATATAGCAAACCTTAGAAAACTTTCTCAACATCATGAAAGGTTATCCAACTGATACCAAAGTTTGTACATAAGTCCTCACTACAACACTCATATAGCACTCAAACAGCGGAAACAAAAATACTAGATAGTAATAAAACTGGTACGCCAGCCTCCTGCTCGCCTCCGCACAGCAACATCGTCCTCACTAGTCACTTGTAACCTGCTACTTAGTCTACCCATCCACAACCGGATGAACAACCCAAGGTAATAAGAGGAGACATAAAACCTTGAGTCAGACAACAGTCTTAGTGAGCGATAAAACAGCTAACAAACTTCAACAATAAAGTATATGAGAAGGGAATGATAAACATACTAATCTACCTGCAATACTAGAGAAGAACTCAACCTTATCTTCCCCACATCGGACAATGATAGCCTTCACTTTAAACCATTCAACCATTCATCCATGGAAACCATAACAACCATTCAATCATGGTACAACACTCATAACATCCAAATTATAAGTATCTCATGTAAACCATCCTAATCGAATTGAACATCCCTCAAGCACAAGCCCCAAAGGCCTAAACCAATATCAGACAAGCACCCAAGGAACATCTCCTTCAACGTTGGACAACCTACATGAGACGGTACAAACAGAACAAACAATCATCCATGACTGACTCTGGCTATCACCGCCAATCCTACTTTGAAACCATCATTAATCGTATGACGGCTAACCTTGCCATATGTCAAGGGCAAATGTTAACCCCAGTTCTAGCATAAACTCCATATGTACAACCTTGAAAATGTCCAACCTTGACAACTAGGCCTTTTTCCAAGACCCAGGGTACTCGAACTACAACCGTTCTTCTGGGAGCCCCCATCGTACCCTGGCCTTGAGCCTGCTAGTACTTACGAAAACAATAATCTCTCAGCCTTCTCATCTCCAGTCATCCAACTTGAAGACTTTTCATAGCTTAAGCAACCTTCTCAAGCAACCATTATCCACCAACTCACAACTTTTGAGTTGTCATCTCATTCGTTGTTCTATACGGATCAATGAACACCTTTCAACACTTCGAATATTCCCACTTGAATTCTCCTCAAAGTTATCACCATCATCGAGACAAATTACACCACTGCGCTGCAGCTTGAATAGGGTTTGGGGGGTTGCCCTCGAAAAATATTTTTTTCAAGCTCTTTTCTTCAAATCTGGGTCGTACCCGAAAAACGTACTTTTTTAGAAAATGACCCCATTGAAAACAAACCATAGCACTTGAGCCACCCACCACAGCGTTTAGAAGCGCTACTGAAAACTCCTCCAACTTAACCAGTCAGCTAGAATGCCCAACCGACCGACCCACGTGGACCCGACCGACCCATGCCATCCAACCGGCTGACCCGATCAGTTTACCCCAACACTAGCTTCCTTCCTTTGGGATGACCCAATTTTCTGAACTAGACCGACCAGAAAATTTGAGACCGGCCCGCTCCTCCGTTGCTCCAAACAAGACCGACCAGACCCAAAAATTTGAGGCCGACCCGGTCCATATGGGAACCTCTTCAGGCCGACCCGACCACCTCCTTTCAGACCGACCCGACTACCTTCGTGACCGACCCGATCCAAAATGGACCGACCCAGTTCCTGCACACTTCCATCCAACTCTGATTTCGTCCAAAACTTCGCCAAATGATAGATTCGACGAAATCAACTCATCCACTTCAAGACATGCAATCATAAACATGTCATAAGATCGTTAACAACATGAATATGATGATTATCACTAAAATGATGTAAATTTCACCAAAAAACCATTAAAATGAGCATGTGATCAAAATGAGGATCTAACTTACATAAACATATGAAATGGCATGAAATTAACCGGTTAAACTTGCTAAATTAGATCATAAGGTGATTCATATGAAAATGGACATATAATGGTATAGATCCATGAGAAAACACTTGAATTTGATGAGAAACATGTACAAGCACTCGTATACTTCATTGCATTCATGTAAGAGATGTAAATCACTCACCAATTTGCCAAAACAAGCTAAAATCAATGAAATAGGAATCCGGATAGTAAGCACCTCGCACCAATCACTTTGATCGTATGAACTCTTTCTTTGGTTGATGTAGATCTAGCCTCCAATAGTGTAGATCTATTATTTCCCTACTTGGATTTGGATTTTTAATGGTGGAAAGGTGTTAGAGGAAGAAGG
Organism: Allium sativum; assembly: GCA_030737875.1. NCBI lineage: Eukaryota > Viridiplantae > Streptophyta > Magnoliopsida > Asparagales > Amaryllidaceae > Allium > Allium sativum. Next base: position 539,178,630 of record CM060920.1, on the reverse strand, counting down.
AGCATAAGCCCACCCAATGAGGAAATGAAAAACTAAACCATTTCTCATAACCCTCACCCCCTATTTATACCCTCCCATCAGCAAACTAATGGGCCTCTCCAATTCAGCCCATTATGGCTTACTAAACGTGGACAGCTAATTGAAAAACCTTATAACACCGATTTCTCCCAAACCGCTGAGCTAAATCTTAAATGTAACCATTCTACGGAAAGGCAATCATCAATTCCTTTCCAATGGCACAGGTCTTACCCTCTAATTCGACCTGAGTCAAAAGTTATTCCCTGTACAAGACTGATAGAGGCTAAATGGTCACAAATAAAATCGGTAAAAATTATGGACATGTCCCACATCCCCATAAGCAACATATTAAAAGATGAGAATGATCCAACACTTAAGAATAAAATAAAAATATTTCATGATCCTCCGATACGAAAAATGCGGGCTGTTACAAGGATCGGCGGTGATAGCCAGAGTCATGGATGATGATTGTTTTACATGTATCGTCTTGTTTAGATTATTCTACGTCGAAGGCGGTATTTCTTGGGTGCTTGTATGATATTGGTTTAGGCCTCTGGATCTTGTGCTTAGAGATGTCAATGTCGATTAGAATGGTCTCCGCTTGATAACTGATTACCATGAATGAACTGTTGGTTTCTACTTGATTGTTGTAAAGGCTATCACTGTCGGATGTGCGGAAGACGGGTGTGAGTTCTTCTCTATGGATGTTGGTAGATTAGTTGATTAATCTTCTTATTCCCATATACATTACTGATAATGTTAGATAGTTGTTTTATCGCTCACTAAGACTGTTGTCTGACTCAGAGTTTTATATTTCCTCTTATTGCCTTGGGTTGTTCATTTACGGTGTTAAGGATGGGTAGACTAAGTGGCATGTGACAGATGATTGATCTTAATGAGGACGGTGCTATTGTGCGGTGGCGAGTAGGAGGCTGGTGTATTATTTTTCTACTATCTAGTATCTATTGTTTCCGTTGTTTGATGTTTGACTCTAAGTATTGTAGTGAGGCGAATTTGTACAAACACTTATGTTGTAATCCGAAGATGTGTGGATATTCGTTCTAGTTGTTATGAAAGTTCAAGTATCTACTCAAATATGCTTCACTATTATAGCTTGTTGTATATGTTCTATTGTATTTTATCCTTGCGCTGTGAGTTATACAACAGGTTTCGCATTGTGTTATGTTACCTTGATGATCGTTCATAGTTGCCTGGCACATTTGGTATCAAAGGTTATCGATTTTAGCCAAATTTCAAGGATGTAATTACGTATGAGAGACTATTTGTAGATTTCTGATGGATGTATACTATGCATATGAGTGTATAGTATAATAGCATTTGAACTCCGTTTGCAGTTTTTCTCATGCTTGGGCTACTTATTCTGTATTGCAGATTTAGAATGAGTCATCGAACATCGAGACACATTGCTAGAGAGGAGACTGTCCTTGGAGCGGGAAATGCCGGTACACCAGATTACCCAGCCATGATTGACGCTATGATGGAAGCACTCATGAGGAGGGTACCCGCTCCTGGATTAGCTGCGGTGGATGTAGGAGTTCGAGTGCAGGTGCATAGACCCGTGGACTTCGCAAAGCTGTGCAAAGACATCACCTCTCTAGGATGGAATCCATTCAAAGGGACAGAGCCGACAGTTGAGATTCAAGGGTGGCTATATACTTGCATTAGGATCTTTGGAGACCTGGGAAATGACGATGCAACGAAAAAGAATCTTGCATCGAGACAGCTACAGGGCAGAGCCATGGATTGGTGGAACTCTATTACTCTAGAGACTCCAGAAGATGATATTACATGGGAGTTATTCCAAGTCAAGTTTGAGATGAAGTTCATTTCTACCGTCCAAAAGTCTATTCTGATTCAGAGGTTTGTTGAGCATAAGAAGAATGGTCGACTAGTGCTTGAGTATGTTTCTGACTTGGAATCTTTGCCGAAGTATGCTCGTTCATATGTTGAGACTCCTTATCAAAAGAACGATAATTTTTCATGGGTCTGGACAAATATCTTGGGAATCAGCTAGTTGATCATATCGATGACACTTATGAGAAGATCGTTGAGAAGGCATTGAGGCATTATGACGCCCCAAATTTCGATATTCTTTGAGCTGACCAAATACAATCCAAGTCCAACCCAAGGAAGACTAAAACTCAGATTTCGAAGAAAGAAATTAGAGAATGAGAAAGATAAGATAGAAAATTGGAATAGAAAAAAATAGAACTTAACAACGCAGAATCTCACAAATCACAGCGAATATATAATATATATAATCACTTTTGAAATATAAAATTGAATTTTAACTTACATACATTATCAGAGTACATCACATATACAACATAATGGAAATAATCTCTAGATATATAATATTTGAGCCTTTTGCTCCAAGCTCCTCCAGATAAAAATGTAAAATCTTGAACTACTTAACTACCCGCACAAATTTGGGCACCCAAGAGTTTAGGAAAAACATAGAAAAATAAACTCTTGGTTAGTCATGGGACTGTTATGAGTAAATGATTTTAAAACAGTTTGAAGGATATCTCATAAGACCATGCCGTAAAAACGTAATGGGTTTTTCCCTTATGTGAATCCAAAAATAACTTGATTTAACTTTCAAAACGCTTCGAAAGAAAAAATAATTATAAGACTGATCCACATATAAACATAGATGTTTTTTACCTTACTATAACCCAAAACAACTTTACATCAAAAATCTACTAATATTATAATAATGTCTATCAAATCACAAATAAATAATCATCTAGTAGAACGCTTGCATCTCAAGCTCTTCATATATAGTATATAATCAAAATCGCGGGCGCTTATTGGAGACTGGATTCCGACTATGACAAGGTATGTAATCACCTTTTGATAGTGTATCTCTAGAGGGGAATACATTGGGTTCAACAAGAACATCTTGCAACTCGGCCACACATGACCGACCACTCATTTCTCTTGAGTGTATCGAATACATTATCACCTTACGGTTGGTAAAACATAACCATTCCCGGGAGATACAGAAGCGAAAGAAGTAACAAAATGAATATTCTCTAGATGGTGACAATACACCCTAATTGGGAGCAGCCCACTTAGTCATGCTGACTGCCCGATTTTTTTCATTTCTCGGTTGTGAGGCTTGAGGTCAAAACTTACCGTTAGATATATCATGTCTTCATTCACTTTGAATGCCACATTGTCAAACCCGTCAAATAACAAATTGATTTCCCCAAAACCACGGGTATAAAGCTAAGAGAAATGAATTTCTCCGCCACCAAACGTAGTTTTGAAGGTAACAACTTACGCGATCTATTAGGCATACTCTATTAGACATTCGTCCATACAAGTTGTCCTACAACTGGACAAACATAAGGCATTATTATATAAATCCATTTTAGAAAAATCCACCTAGGATCGACAGAACAACCCTTGCATAAACTTCGTCTTCAACGATCTTTTATCTTGGCTTCAAATTAATCAACGGCTAGGTCGAAACAAAGTGGTATTTGGATTTTAGTTAAAGAACCAATCCCAGTCTCTTTGAATCGATGAACGTTAATATCTTTTAGGGACAAGTGTTACTTAAATTATCAAGTTATCATATTCAACAAATTTCAGTATCTATTTTATCAGGACTTATCTACAAAATTCCAGTATAATAGTTTAATATTATTCAAACAAGGCATGTAAATGATTAAATTAAACTGAATAAGTCTCTTAGGTCATACCCCAACATTTAAAACTAATTCAATCAACAACTCAACCATCACACCAAATCTTATTTATCACAATTCAACAATTCACATACAACTAACCGTCATTCTTAAATTGGTTGATCTTGGAAATTTATTATTTCCAAATCACATATATCTTAGGTTTAATCCATTTTAAGAATCCATTTATTTTACTTGATTATAGCTTATCATTATAATCCATACTTTATTATATACAACTTAAATATATAATTATTATTTCATTAATTCAATATATAATTAATTCAGTGTATAATTTATTTAAATCTTATTTAAAAAGGAAGGCGAACTATACTTCCTTGAATTCAACTTAGTTGATTACCAATTCAACGTTTCTTCACAATTCACCTCTATTCCAATTATTCCTGGAACTTTAGAATTATCTCATGGTTATCGGTCAACCAATCCTTTTTACAACCATCCTCATCTGTAAACATTTTCTTCCAATATCTACTTTGAACTGTGAATATCATTCCTTCTAGACTTGCTTAAATATATCAACTCTACTTTATTTATGAATACTATTATAGTCAAGTCCCGTTTATCTAGTCATTATATAAATTCAAATCCCCTTGGATTTCAATATTTAGTTTAATTACCATTAATTAAATTTTGAAATCATTTCTCGATTTAAATATAGTCATCAACCTAGTTAAAATAATATTTTGTTTCAAAATGTTTGAGTTTATTATTAATGGTTAGCCATCATTTATTTATCACTACATCTCGTCAATTTCAGTTCAACTTATTTGATGATAATTATCATAAATCTTAGATCTAAATGAATTCTTTTTTACTCTAATTTTAATTAATTAGAAAGGAATTAATTTAGAATTTTATTTATTTATAAAATCACTTCGTCAAATTCTAACGAAGTACAATTCAGTCCATTACGATCATCGTATGTTCATTTGTTATCATCTTCATACCGGATTTCATTCTCCATACTAATATCGTTTCTCTTTTATTTATTTTATTAGTATATTTATCCTTATAATTAAATTTACCTTAAAGAAAATCTTTTATTTTATTTTTATATACTTGTTTTTCCCTTTATTTTCTTTTAATATATTCTCTTTTAAACGGTAATGGGCTGAGTCCACGGCCCAACAGGCTACTCACATACTAAACCTGTTAGCACCGCTTCTATACCCAGGCAAAATGGAAACACCTATCAATTCTTTCCCTTACCTCCGTTAGTTTCCTTTACTTCTCTGCTACATTTCTCTATTCATTTTTTTTCATAAATTTGTGCTTCAGCCCACAGGCCTTACCATCCACCCACTTTGATTTAACACATACCGCCCTTCCCACTTGAACAACAAACTAACAAGCCTTTCCTCTCTTGCTTTTCTTTCGTTTCTCCTACTATTCTTCTTTCCTCCTGTTACATTCCTGCTCTTTACCTTTTTAATTTTTTTTCATTTCTTTTATATGAATTTGGGCCGAAGCCCATGGCTACTATACTCAAACATACACTCTCTGCTGCGCGTCCCACTCCCTTAAATCCCATTTCTCCTATCCTTTAGAGAAACTCCAGCAGCTACCGAATTCATGGTCTGAATCATGAATTGGGTAGCCAATAGGTATTATTCCCCTAAATATTCAGGAGAATATTACAGGGCCATTTCAGAATTGTGAATTGGCCTGGCGAGACGATTTTATCGGCGCGTGCCGATATAATTGGCTCGCCAGTTGACGAGCCAAAAAAATCGGCTCGTCATTTCCACACGTCCTACATCAACTAAAAAACAAGAAAATGGTTCTATTTCCCCAACGGCTATAAAATGGTCAAAACTTTTCAAATGGCTATATTTTCAGTTATAAATTGGTTTCATTTCACCATTGTACATCACAACATATTCACAATTCCTTTCTATCTCTTTACTCTAAACAAACTCTTGCTGTATAATGTCATCACCATTCAAAGATTTTTCACACCCGACGATAGATGGAAGCCAGTTTTCAAAAGGCAACACGAGCAATTTATTTGGAACTTAGTCAAGCAAGCAAGGAACCATTCCATGGACCGACGAAGAGGACATTGATCTATGCAACATCTATTGTCATTTCTCGCAAGATTCGGCAATGGGGGATGACCAATCAACCTTCATGTTTTGGAAAAAAAATTAAGAACGCCTTCGTTCAGAAGCATCTAGAATGCCTAAGGACGTTATTGGCGATTCAAGGCCGTTTTGGCAAAATAAGCCATCAAACCTAAATTTATGAGTCATAAGTGTACAAAATAAAGATCGCGAATCCAAGCGGTACGGGAGGGGAAGATATTCTGGTATATTTTTATTTGTACTTACGTTAGTGGTTGTTAGCTTGTTTTTTTTTTGATACATATTCCTTTTTTTAATTAGAAAAGACTGGCAAACGAGGAGTTCAAGAAGCTTTTTCCTAGAGAAAATGGCACGAAAAGGCCACAGTATTATCAGTTTATGCATTGTTATGATCTGCTTACTAGTCAACCAAAGTGGAACTCACGACCTGCTCAGAGCCTCCGCGATGTTCAAACTGCTAGAAGAGCAAGAAAAAACTTCAAAATCTGGGTATTCTTCTAGTCGAAGCGGGTCAACTGCCAATATTTCTCAATGTGAAGGGGAAAACCTACCTGATGAGTTCAATGCCACGATTGACGAAGATTTTAGACCCGAGGGAGCCAAAGCTGCGAAAAGAAGGGGCAAAACAATGTTTGAGCTTGAAGGAAAAGTGAACGCACGCCATGAAGAACACTGTCATAGAGCAGAAAAAAGACTTGTAGAAGCCAAGGAAAGAACAAAAGTTATGAAAAGGTTTGCTGATCTGGAAGAAAAGAAGCTACAAATTCTTGTGGATGACTTAGCACATAAGAAAGAGCAAGATGCATATAAGAAAGAACAAGAAGAGAATGCTATCATGGACAAAGATCTGACTGGAATGTCTGCATTGAAGATGGAATTTTGGATGGGGATGGAACATCGTATTCCGACATCAAGGTTTCCGCAGTTATAAGTATATCTTTGACCACTATATGTATTAGTAGTTGCTTGTATTATGTTGATGTAGTAACGTTTTATTTCCCATTGTAGCAACGGTTTTCTTATTAATGCAATGTGTGCTTTATTTATAATGTTATTGGTTCCTTAGTCTGATTGTTTTATACTATGTACTAAAGTATAAATTAGAAGAACTTTATTTTTTTTCGTAGGATCATTAAATAAAAGAAAAGTTCAATAACTTGTATACAAAACCATTAGCCTATTCAGCACCTTACTAGCTTAGCCAACTACAACGTAGTTTATAGGCTTCATGGCCAAAAAAATTAGTGATGTACTCTGCAAGGTAACGAGAATCAAAAGTTGCCTTAGTCAGTTTAAATATATCTTCGTCTTCGACTGTTTGTATACTCCTTTGGTATCGTTCACAAGCTTGAATGAAACACCGATGAGCCATATGAGTTTCACCAGAAGTTCGTGCAGGTACGACGGTTGTTATGTAATCTTGTTATCATCGACTAGATTCTTCACGAGTTAGACCTCCTCCATTTTGCAACAGTATAAAATCTCTTTTATCAACTTCGATATAGAATTTCACAAGTATAATTAAGTCATTAGGAAAGAATTCTATTGTAATAGCACTGGAGCTAGCATTACTTGAACACATACAAGCAAAAAGAGTATTGGTTTCTCACCTTAATGTTGCAGTTGATGTAGAACGCACAAATAATAGTTATGGTTGGGAGACGAAGTATGAACTATTTAAACAAGTAGGGGTGATTGTTGATAAAGCTCTATCGTCATAAGTTGAGCTATAGCATCAAGACATATGACATGACTACAGCATGTCCTCAAAATTTGAGTTGCTCTGGCTCTGCCATAGAACAATTGATGTTACTACAATATGCAACACTCAGGTAAAGTGTTATAGGTTGTCCAACGAATACAAACAACATGACTTGAAAATTCGTATTGATTAAAGATGACATGTCCACTGCTTTAATAAAGAAAACATGAAATCCGGGGACTTGTCAACTTTTACGACCACTTAGCCCTCTACCTTTAAATTCAACACTTTTGAAGACTTAGGCTTGTCAAATTACTTATTTATCTACCTACCACTTTTCAAGTAGTTCAACATGTCTACTTGGGAATACGATGATGAAACTATGGTCGAAATTTATGATCAATATGAAAGAAATAAGAAACCAATTGATTTTGTTCCCGAAACACAATTGGATGATCAAGTGGAAGCTGGAGAATTGGAGTCTGAGCACTTCAGTGCCACGCAACCGGACGTTGTCGTCCCACGTATTAGACCTCTTCAAAAAAGCCACAATGCTCGGTTAAGGGAAGTAATTGCTCGAGAGAAACCAGATAGGTCAAGCTCCGGCATGACGGGTTGTTCAGTACTTTGCTACAGTGGAGTGGAATGTAATGTGGTTGTTTCTAAAACCCAAAGCAACGCAGGTTATCGCTTTTATGGTTGCAAAGCGTACATTACTGCACTTAACTGACAAGAGGTGGAACGTTGTAATTTTTTCTCATGGATCGATCCACCACTGATGGAGAGGGGTGTCACGTATGCTCTAGAGATGCAAGCAGAGGTTGGTCACCTTGAAAGGGTGATTGTTGCAGCAAATGCTAAAATGTTGCATGGGTTCCACCGTGCGTCCGAAAACTAGGGTCTATCTATATCGTACTATGCCTTATTTCCCTGTATTGTGTTCCACGTTATGTGGCACTTTATCGTAGTTGTATGTTGTGCCGAACATCCACGGCATACATGTATATTTGTATTTTTCTATATTGAATGAATTTTGTACGCAAGATAAAAGGTATTATCTATATTTACGACTGCAAAATAGTTAAAATTCGGGTCGTCCCCGTTTAAATAAAACATTTCAATACACAAAGGAGTTAAAGAATTGAGTCGTGCTCATCCACTTAAGCATTATTGCTGACAAATGCTTTGGAAATCACATCACGTAAAGCAAAGTGGAACCAGTGACTGTTCACATCATGGCAATACAAAAAAAGATTCCTTATAGTATTACGTCAGACAACCGATAGCATGTAAAGCACAGTCGTAAAAGTGACCATAACATAATTGTTTATTTTATTGATTTGTGCACTACAAAGCTATAAATTTCTGTCAAATGACTCACAAATTTATCTCCCTCAAGCAACTTTGTTCCCATTCTTGTACTACCTCCTCCTTTGATCACTTAATCAAGATGCCTTCTTGGCCATCAGCTATAGACTCCGATGAACACGCGTACGAACAGATAAAATTAAGGAGCTCGAGGACGAGTTCCAGTTTCTAAGCCAAATAAGACCCCAGGATGAACAAACACATGAACTAGGGAACACACAACTTCCACATGAAGCTGACGTACCACACGTTCAACTATCGTATGAACAGGCGGCTGCTCAACCACAACAAAAAGTAGAGGTGTATCAAGTACCGTGGTATGAACATGAAGTTATACCCGGTTTGTTGCTATTGTTGTTATGATGTTGAAGTTGTGGTTCAAGAAGAGGGCAACAATATAGGTCGGCGCATACAGAAATGTCCATCCTATCCAAATGGATGCGGTTACACGGAATGGATTGACGAACTTTTGTGCCCAAGAGGAATAGTATATGCAAATGGACTCGAACGAGAGATTAGACGTCTCCAAAATGATATTGAACCGTTGCGACTGAACCTAATGAGTCTCCCTTGAGATTGAATGTATAACATATACTTTGCTTAAGTAACTATTTTCTATATTTGCTTTGATATTTTAGTTGGCATGTACTAGTATTAGTTGTTGTATTTTTAATGACCGGTTGTATTTGTATGCTTATTGTTATGTGAAACACTAGTTGAATCATTTTGATCATAACCACTTGTTTCCGTGTGATTATTACCAAGTAAAGCTGAATCCCTCTGGGTTGAACGTAATACTTAGTTTCGGCTTGTGTATTTATTTTCCTGTTTTACTTCGGTCTAATCGTTGGTTGTATTGTCTATAGTGTTGGGAAAGGGGAAGTTAAGGAAATAACTATGATGACAAGCTGATTTAATCGACTCGTCATGTGACAAGCCGATTTAATTGGCTCGTCATGTGACGAGCCGATTTTATCGGCGCGCACCGATAAAATCGGCTTGCCATATGACGAGCTGATTAAATTGGCTCGTCCCTGTTAGTCTCATCCTCCAAATCCCCACAGAATCTTACGGGTCATAATGTTACGACTCGTAAGTCTGTTGGAGTTTCTCTAAGTTTCTACTTTACATTTGGGTTCATATTCTCCTACCAAAAACTTTAACCCTTCAAAAGAAAACGCAACACCAATCACTTCAGGTTACGCCTTTATCCCCCTTTTCTTCATGCTTCAGTAAGTACCCTCAAACGTAAATGGAAAAAAAAACAACACTAACCCATGTACACAGTTCCATATACATACTTCAGCGTGCACATGCACATACCTCCATATACCGGTGAGCCACCGTAGCTTCACCAGCACATCACGCTACCACCCGAAGTCTCCATCGACCAGTCATCCTCACCCAAAACTCTTCTTTCTAAAAATCAACATTTCACCCTGTTAGCCTGAAAACTTTTACCTTACTATCCAGCTCATGTTCTCTTTTATTTTCTTACTTTTCTATGTTCCTTTACTATTATCTCTATGCAATGCACAAGTTGTGAAGTGGTTAAACAGTGGATTCCTTGCACGATTTAATAAAATTTGCATACAACCACTTTAATCAAATGTAGTCGCACTAAGTGTTATGATCTTCGCCAACTGTATACGAGGTTGTATCCATGCAAGAATGAAAAGTACAGACCAACTTCCTAAATTCATATTGATGTTCAGGGAAGAAACTGAAATATAATGTAAATGATAGATGGACAACAATAGTCCCCATAAAGCAAGCATTTAGACTTTGATGGTGTATGCAAAATATCCATAGCAGAATATATACAAAAGCTAAATGGTTGTTTTCCGAAGTATCATTACCTTAACATGGTTTTTATTATAGTAATGCACATTAGATAATTTATTACAGTCATTTATTAAAAATGAGTAAGATAAACATGAAACTTACATAGAGGCACAGATCGTGGCAAGCATGAAACTATAGATCAGATATATTTACATGGAAAAAGCATATCAATCATCTTGGGAGTGAGTAAAATAAATGTTTGAGGAATGGGTTACAGGTCAAAGGGTTACGTCTAAGGTGTTACTTTACATATAAACAGAGTCCAAATTTCTAGTTATAATCCTATATTTTTGTTTTCTAGATCCACTATAAATTTGAACCGATTAGGTACATATTTTTAGGAGTATACCAATATGTGTCTATTTGCATTGCAATGCAAAAAACACAGTAATAGATCAGTATAGCTTACTCAATAAATATGTTCAAGTTTTCCAGCATTCAGTGTCTAAATCTAACTAGTTTAGAGATAACTTCCTAAATAACATTAATATCTAAATCAAGTACATATCAATACACAACTGGTTTGAAACCATCTAGCACTAATTATAAATAGTAGGAAGGTTAAAGTGCTTACTTACAACAATGTTCACTGTTTAGCTATTTTTCGTTCTCAGGTTTTGCATTTCATGCCTTTAACCAGAAATACATTATGAATGCATATATAGTTGTATACATATATTTTTACTTAACATAAAAAAACAGTGAAGAAAGTTTTACTCACAAATTGGTTAACAGTACTTCACTTTTGTTCTCAGGTTATTTGTCTCTGCCCTGTTTGTGCTTCCAGATTTTTATATGATTCTTGGTTTGAATGAATGATGCATGAAGGCGGTGGCTTGTGTGTGTGTGTACATATAGGTGAAAAAAATGATAAAATAATAGGTATTGCATAGAAAAAGAAACCTACTGAGTGAAATGTCATAGCTTATGTTGCTTCATGTAATGGAATGGAATGCATAGCTATGTATTAGCTGATGGAGTATTTTCTAGCTAGTTGTTGCCTATGCTAATTGAAAGGGATGCCATTGAAATGGGTTTTCACTCACAAATCCTCCCTGGTAGATAGATATACATGCACGACCATGTTGTGATGAGCTAGAAATCATGTTCAATCATGTCCTTATTTATATAAAAAGGCAAACTTAGTTGCCAAGTAAGTTTTGATCTAGCTACCTATATGTTTTGATTGAAAGTGAGTGTTAAGTTTGTAGCTATAATATGATTTGCTTTCCTACAACTTATGTACAAAAGGTACTATATGTCTAAATAATTCTATACTTAGTTCCTAAGGAAAATCAACCTATATATGTATTGGATATCTGTGTCATTCACATCACATAAATGCTATATCTTGGCATTTAAAGTCATCTTTATTTTATACTTGCAAGTGAAGCAATTTAATTTTAATATAAATATTCTTATTTGCTTTTTTTTCATGGAATACTATATTTACAAGGAATTTAAAACACATTTGAATTCAAATACAAATGTTAAAACCATATTTATTACTTTTATAAATATTAATGAATATAATAAGTAAATATACTCATAGGATTTTATAAAAATTATTATCCTAGTTTCTATAAAATACACATTTAGGATTATCTATATTTTTACTAGAGTTTAAAACAAATATAAAAATACAAAATAACATAACAAAACATTATTTATTATTTATACACATACATACAAGGGTCAAGAATCCTTAAACTATTAATATATATACATATATATTCTTGGAATCTACCTCAGTTTATTATTCTAAAATCTATTTATCTAAATCAATTACTGGAATAATCCATAATAAAATATATTACAGAATAAGTAAAAAAAACTGGGTCGTTACAGGCATGAATGTCTGTTTCCTAAGGAAGAACCTGTTATTGCAACCAAGGAAGAACAAAAACCACAGCAAGGTGGTAACGAAAGAAGAGGAAGCAAAAAACAGCAGAAATGAAAGGATAGTCAGAAAAAGCAGAAAGGCGAGGTAATTTGCTTCAACTGCCAGCATAAGGGCCATTATTCCAAGGATTGCAAGAATCCAAAGGTTGAGAAGAAGTGTCACAACTGTGGCAAGCCTGGTCATCTCAAGAAGGACTGTCCGGAACCGGCTAAGGGAAAGCAGATTGTGAAGGCATACGCTTTGGAATCTGTGCCATCTTCTTCAAGGGCTCCTACGGCGGAGGAGAAAGGGAAGAGTGTCATCATCCAAGGTACTCTTTCAGTTAGATATTTTTCAGTTCGTGTGTTGTTCGATACTGGAGCATCACATTCATTAATTTGTATCGAGCTTGTGTGTCGCTTGGGTTTGGAACCCGAGATTTGTGACAGACCTTTGGTTGTGACCATTCCAGTTGGGGGTTTTTCCAACCTTTGTATGATTTGTCGTGGTCTAGTCTTATCGAGTCATGGTTGGTCCTTTGTGTGTGATTGCTTTGTTTTGAACTTCGCTGGGTTTGGGATTATCCTGGTTATGGACCAGCTCAAGAGGTACGCGACAAGAGTGAATTGCGAGAAGCTTGAGGTGAGAGTCGAGATGTGGAAAGGCAAAAGGTTTTAATTCGATGTAATCCTGAAGATGGCGTCTTCGTGAGATTTTTATATTCGTTTGTGATTACATAAAAAGACTTTGCATCGGTGTCGATTGCAAACGAGTTTAAGGATGCCTTTGACAAGGTCAAAGGATTACTATCGCATCGTGAGATTGAGTTCAGAATCGATTTGGTCGAGGGTGTTAGATCTATCGTCATGCCTCCTAGGAGGATGGCGCCTAAGGAATAGTGAGAGTTAGAGGTGCAGGTTCATGATCTTTTGGGAAAAGGATTCATTCGGAGAAGTGTTTTCGAAGGGGGTGCACCAGTTGTGTTTGCAACCAAGGCAGAAGGCTTGTTGAGATTGTGTGTGGACTATCGTGAGCTGAACAAGGTGGCTAGGAAGAATTAGTATCTGTTGCCAAGGATTGATGACTTGTTCGATCAACTTCATGAAGCCAAGGTGTTTTCTTAGATGGATTTGGCAACGGATTATACCAGTTGAGGGTGGCAAAGGATAGCGTGCCGAAGAATGATTTGAAGGATACTTAGGATCTTAAAGCAGCAGTATATTATGATTTCATCAATCCAAGTATGAAAAATCGAATTCAAAATTGAATCAAAGGTGTACCTTTCTTCGAATTGGGAAATCAAGGAATCTTGTTTTAATCAAATCGCGAATTTGAATAATGGTTGATCTTTAATTGAATCGAATCAAACGCCTAAATCAAGACGTCTCTATTGGAAATCCACGAGCGAAGTTCTCGAAAATGTCGGTTCTAATCGAGAAGGGGTGATATGGTACTAGCCAAAATAGGGATTTTAGGGTTTATAACTCTCGTGATATTTTTGTATCGAACAAAAGAAGGAACCGTCCTTCCTTTTATAACATAACATTACGAAATTCTAGATAACCCTTTTAACTCGTTCAGCTATTCAAAAGGAAGAAAATGTCAAACCTTTTTTTATCTCGTTTTATTAAGAATAGCTATTATCCTTTACAATGCTCTTATGTTTAACCCTATAGGTTATCATAACGTTCGCAACAATTTAAACAATATTTAAATTATAAATAGTGAGTGGCATCTAGTAATACATCGCTGTTACCCAAGTTAAAATAATATCAATGATTCGATATAATCCCTTTTGTGACCAGTGTATTAATGTAATATAATCCTTTTAATCAGTATATCCAGGATTAAACTCAAGGCATGGAACGTATCATCCTTTTTATAATTTAAATATGTTTATCTTAATTGATGAGAAGACTATATAAACAAATCAATATGTGGGCACAGCCATGCATTTTATAGTCTCACTCAATCAAGAGGCCCATGGATAATTCTACATATATTTGTAGTGTTAAATTCCATCAAGATCATTCATAATTTTATTCGATTCGAGATGTATCCAATAACCACCTTTATCGTCAACTCAGTTACGAGTAACTTTTGATGATGTCAAAACACAAATATCTTTGAATAAAATTATAATGATTTCAGGTCTGAGGATCATTACATCACTGTCACTATTCCATGTAGTTATTCTCTCATGTTCGGTCAGCCTAATACGCTATTCTCTAATATGAATTAATGATCAATGAGATGTGATCATCATTCAATTCATCATTCAATCAACATACTAGTCTCAATGTTTTATTGTTGTCGTATATAAACAATAAAACTTGACTAGGGACATTTAAGAATTATAATACTTAACATATTATATAATCTCAAGTCCAAGTCTTACTCGAACTATACAATTCCATATTATTATTAAGGACTTCTATTGTGTTAATATTTATAATACGCAGTAAATATAATACAATAGAATATTTTATTCCAAATAAATTATAATATTAACAATGTTATTGTTATTCACATCAAACAGATTACCTCTAGGGCACAAACTCTAACAATCAACCACTTGCACTAGAGCCAATCACTCATGTATCGAATACCCATGAAACTAGTTTGACTATCATTCTTCTGCTGCGACAAATATTTAATCAATGGCTTTGCAACATTATTATCCGTTGCGACTCTGCAGTTATGTATATCTCCTCTGTCAATAATTTCACGGATGTGATGGTATCGCTGAAGTATGTGTTTGGATTGTTGATATGATCTAGGTTCCTTAGCATAAGCAATGACCCCATTGTTGTCACAATAAAGATCTATTGGGATCAACAACGGACGGAACAACAGAAAGTTCAATGATGAATTTCTTAATCCAAACAGCCTCCTTAGCAGCCTTTGAAGCAGCAATGTATTTAGCCTCATAGTTGAGTCAACGACTGTTTCTTGCTTTGAACTTTTCCAGCTAACAACAGCACCATTTATGAAAAACACATAACCTGACTGTGACTTGTAATCGTATTTATCGGTCTGGAAACTAGCGTCTGTGTAACCTTTTACCATTAATTCTTCTTCGCCTCTATATATCAAGATTTGGTCTTTAGTCCTTTTCAGGTACTAAAGAATGTTCTTGACAGCTGTCTAGTGACTTTCACCTGGATCAGATTGGATTCTAGTTGTCATACTTAAAGTGTAAGAGACATCTGGAGGAGTACACAACATTGCATACATGATTGATCCAATTGCCGAAGCGTAAGGGATCATTTTCATGTGTTCCTTATCATCTAATGACTTAGGATATTGGGACTTAAAAAGTGATACACCATGTGACATGGGTACGTATCCTTTCTTTGCCTCTTGCATGCCAAATCTTTTTAGCACTTTATCAACGTATGTACTCTGACTTAGGCCTATTAATTTTCTTGATATATATCTATAGATCTTAATACCTAAAATATAGGTTGCCTCGCCTAAGTCTTTCATTGAGAAATTCTTTCCCAACCATGTCTTCATGGCTTGTAATGAATTAACATCATTCCCAATAAGTAATATGTCATCCACCTATAATACTAGGAATGTAATGTTACTCCCACTAATTTTCTTGTATACACAAGGTTCATCTTCGTTTTTAGTGAAGCCAAACTCTTTGAATGTTTCATCAAAATGAAGATTCCAACTTCGAGATGCTTGCTTCAATCCATATATGAATCGTTGTAGTTTACATACTTTTCTAACATCCTTTGGATTAAGAAAACCTTTATTAGGTTATGTCATGTACACATCCTCGACAAGATTCCCATTAAAGAATGCAGTTTTGACATCCATCTACCAGATTTCGTAATCGTAAAAGGCTTCAATTGCAAGCATAATCCCAATGGATTTAACCATAGCCACTGGGGAGAAGGTTTCATCATAGTCAACTCCTTGAAATTGTCTGAATCCATTTGCCACCGATCGCCCTTTATATGTTTGTACTCTACCATCCATGTCAGTTTTCTTCTTGAAAACCTACTTACACCCAATTGGTTTTACCTCGTCAGGTGGATCAACATAAGTCCACGCATGGTTGGTGTACATGGAATCCATTTTAGATTTCATGGCTTCAAAGCCATTTCTCATATTCCGGTCCATTCATAGCATCTTGGTAAGAAGTTTGCTCATCTTGATCTATGAGCATTATGTCTCCTGTTTGAGTTATTAGATATCCAAAATATCTATTGGGCTCATGACGTATTCTACTAGATCTATGAATGTTTTGTGTATTTGAGCAGGTTCGATTTCCATAACAGATTGTGGTTCTTTCTCAATTTCAAGTTTAGGTTCAATAATATCTTGTGTTGCTCGAACTTATTCGAGTTCTACTTTATTCCCATTGGTACTTTTGGAGACTAGATCTCCTTCCATAAAATTACTAGTTCGAGCAACAAACACTTTATGCTCTGAAGGTTTGTATAAATAATATCCTTTTATTTCTTTTGGATATCACATAAAATAACACTTTTCTGATTTGGGTCTGAGCTTGTCAGAGTTAGGAAGCTTAACAAAAGCCT
Organism: Allium sativum; assembly: GCA_030737875.1. Classification (NCBI taxonomy): domain Eukaryota; kingdom Viridiplantae; phylum Streptophyta; class Magnoliopsida; order Asparagales; family Amaryllidaceae; genus Allium; species Allium sativum. Next base: position 539,161,435 of record CM060920.1, on the reverse strand, counting down.
TACATCCCCAAATCCTCATATAAGAGATGTTGGGACATCTCCCTGTCCATATCTGATGTGGTGTCTTCTGAACCGTTTTAGTGGGAACTCTATTAAGTACGAATGCAGCTATTGTAAGGGCATCGACCTAAAAACTTATTGGAAGATCAGTATGACTCATCATCGATCATACTGTATCTAATAAAGTTCGATTTCTCCTTTTGGATACACCATTCCACTGTGGTGTTCCTGGTGGAGTGAGTTATGACACAATTCCACACTCTTTCGGATAGTCATTAAATTCTTGGCTTAATATTCTCCTCCCTGATCTGTTCGAAGAGTTTTTATATTCTTACCAAGTTGGTTTTGAACTTCATTCTTGAAATCCTTGAACTTTTCAAAGGATTCTGATTTGTGTCCCATAAGATACACATATCTGTATCTACTGAAATCATCAGTAAATGTAATGAAGTAACAAAACACCCACCTCTAGCTGATGTACTCATTGGTCCACATACATCGCTATGTATAAGGGCCAATGGATCATTAGCCCATTCACTGTGTCTAGTGAAAGGAGCTCTGGTCATCTTGCCTAATAACAAGACTTGCATTCTTCATATGATTCAAAATCAAACGAATTCAAAATTCCATTTTTATGGAGTTTTGGTATGCATTTCTCGTTTATATGGCCTAAACGACAATGCCAAAGGTATGTTGGATTCAAATCATTAGATTTAATTCTCTTGGTATTAATGTTATAAATTGGCATATCAAAATTAAGAACATAGAGACCATTAACTAGCAGTGCACTTCCATAAAATATCCCATTTATATAAAATAAACAGTATTTGTCTTTTATTATAAATGAAAGTCATAGCTTGTCCAAACAAGATACAGAAATAATATTTGTTTTAATGGAAGGAACAAAGTAAAAATCTTCTAAGTTTAAAACTAATCCAGTTGGTAAGGATAAGTGGCAATTTCCTATGGCTAATGCGACAACTTTTGCTCCATTTCTCACTCGTAAGTCCACTTCTCCTTCTACCAAGTTTCTACTCCTTTGCATTTCCTGCAAATTGACATGGATATGTGATCCACATCTAGTATCTAATACCCAAGATATAGAAGTAGATAAATTGACATATATATAACATTTATACCTGAATTGGGCGAAGTCAAACTTCCCTTCTTCTTCTATAGATCTTCTAAATAAGCATAACAGTTTCTTTTCCAACGACCCGACTTACCGCAGTAGTGACAATCACCCTCTTTGGGAACCCCTCCCTTAGACTTTGGTGACCTTTTGAAATTGGTCTTATTAGCAGTCTTCTTAAGCTGCTTTTTCTTGTTTTTGCCCTTAGCTTTAGTAGTTTCCTTTTGTACCATCATTATGACTGTCGGTTCTACTTTCTTCATGTTATTTTCAGCAGTTCTCAACATGCTTAATAACTCAGTCAAGGGTTTCAATCTCATTCATGAGATAATTCATGACGAATTGAGAATACTTACTGTTTAATGATTGTAGAACAAGATCAGTTTGAGCTTCTGGTGTTAATGGAAACCCTAACCTTTCGAGATACTCAATATATCCAATCATCTTTAGTACGTATGGACCAACGGGTTCCTTTTCTCCCATTTTGCAGTGATATAGAGCCTTGCTTATGTCATACCTCCCTTACCGAGCATGCCCTTCGAACAATTTCTTAAGGTGCTCGATCATGTCATAAGTATTCATGAACTCGTGTTGCTTCTGAATCCCCAGAGTCATGGTTGCCAGCATGAGACATCTGACTTCAAGAGCATAATCTTGGTGCTTCTTGTGGGCATTAATCTCTGCACGGGGTTTAGTACTTGATGGTGCCTCTGGAGTAGTCCTATCAAGTACATACAACTTCCTTTCTTTTTTGAGGACAATCCTAAAATTATGGTGCCAGTCAAGGAAAGTAATTCCATTCAGTTTTTCTTTTTCAAGAACAAACCTAAGTGATAAATTGTTGGTGTTGCTTGCCATCTAGTACCTACAGGAGATGTGACGACCGCCCACAGCCCCCACACTAAACAAGAGAAATAATGCACTGAAAGGTGTGCCAGGCTGCTACGGACGATCATCAGAGTAGGTAAACACATCGGAACCTGTCGTAGAACTCACAGCGTGAGGATACAATATAATAAAACATATACAATAGGTAATAGTAGTGAAGCATCATATAACAACTTTCCAAACTTTCACAACATCTTGAAGATCATTCCAACATCATAGGAAATCTTAAGTATGTACATAAGGCCTCACTTCATCAATCATAAAGCAACTCAAACAGCGGAAAATGAAAATATTAGATAGTAGTAAAACTGGTATGTAGGCCTCCTGCTGGCCATCGATCAGCATCATCGTCCTCACTAAAGCATCACTTGTCACCTGCTACTCAGTCTGCCCATCCACAACCGGATGAACATCCCAAGGTAATAAGAGGAGACATAAAACCTTGAGTTAGACAACAGTCTTATTAAGCGATAAAATAGCTAACAAACTTCATCAATAAAGTGTATGAGAATGGGTAGATTTACCAACCACCACCCCAACAACAGAGAAGAAATAACATCTGTCTTCCCCACATCTGATAGTGATAGCCTTTACATTTAAACAATTCAATCATTCATCCATGGAAACTAGAATACCCATTCAATCATGGTAAAACATTCATGACATCCAAAATATGTATCTCATTCAAACCATTCTAATCGAATTCAACATCCCTCAAGCACAAGCCCCAAAAGCCTAAACCAATATCAGACAAGCACCCAAGGAGCATCTCCTTCGACGTTGGACAATCTACATGAGATGGTACAAATAGAGCAACCAAACAATCAAACATCCATGACTGACTCTGGCTATCACCGCCAACCTTGTTTTGTAACCATCGTTAATCATATAACGGCCCTTCATGACTGCCATATCTCAAGGGCTAACGGTAAAACCAGTTCTAGCACAACTCCATACGTCTTCATGACTCATATGTTTGTCTTCTCAAATCTCGACAACTAGGCCCTTCAAGACTACCCAAGGTACGAGGCCCTTCATGACTGCCCAAAGTACCCCTTCTTTGAGTCTGCTAGAACTTACGATAACGATAATCTCTCAGCCTTCACATCTCTAGCCACCATCTCCAATAACTGTTCATTGACTCAAGTCCCACTCGAGTACCCATTATCGATAACCCAACACCTTTTAGTTGTCTGCTTATTTCTTGCTTTTCACCGATCAACGAACACCTCACATGACTTCGAACATTCCCGCCTGGATACACATCGAAGTCAAAGCATTGCTGAACCAACCAACAATCAATAGAAGGTCCAACTTCACTGGACCGAACAACGATCAATATAAGGTTTAGCATCGACGGCCAACCACTTTCTTCAAAAAATTGACCGACCCCTCTTCTCGACCGACCCTTCTTGCGGCCGACCCACTAGTGACCGACCCTACTGACCGACCCCCTTAGTGATCGACCCCTCCCCTATTCGACCGACCCACTATCAATGCAAGGAACATACCAATCGACCCAGTTTTGAAGGCTCGACTGACCCGGTCTGACCGATCCATACTTCAGAGACTAACCCAACCATTTTACTCGATCCTCCTTACACGACCGACCCACGGTGTTCGACACTGCGTGTTCGACTGACCAGGCCTGTTTCTTTTCCTCCAAGAAATCTCCCCATGGTCTGACCGACTGACCATGTTCGACCCTTCATGTTCGACCCAAAACCTACATTCTTCAATGCAACTCCAACTTCGACCAAAACTCCGCCAAAACGATTCATTCGATGAAACCAACTCATCCAATCATTCAATATGACCACAAAAGTGATATGAAGTCAACATAACACCAATATGACCATACTATCAATAATTATACAATACTCACTTAAAATCATCATAAATGCACATGAGCGAAACCATGGATATAACTTGCACATTCATATGAAATATTATCGAAATTACTATCTAAACTTGCTAAATCAGATAGTAGGGTGATTTATATGAAAATGGACTTACCAATGCATTGATCTATGGAAAAACACTTGCATATGATGAGAAACATGAACAGAGAGATGCATATCACTCACCGGTTCTCCAAAACAAGCTAAAATGATGGAAAAATGAATTGAGACGGCAAGTATCTCGCACCAAACACCTTAATCTGATGAATCCTTGCCTCAACTGATGTAGATCTAGCCTCCAATGGTGTAAATCTTCAATTTCCCTCCTTGGATTATGATTTCTAATGGTGGAAAGGTGTTAAAGGAAGGAGGAGCACAACCAAATGAGAGAATGGAAAAATAAAACCATTTCTCATATCCTTCACCCCCTATTTATAGCCTTCCATCAGCCCACTAATGGGCCTTCCCCAAATAAACCCATTTGACTCCCAAAACCTGGACAACCAACTGAAAAACCTTAAAATAACGATTTCTCCCAAACCGCTGAGCCAAATCCTTCATGTAACCACTCTACGAAAAGGCAGTCATCAATTCCTTTCCAATGGCACAGGTCTCACCCTCTGATTTGACCTGAGTCAAAAGTTATGCCTATACAAGACTAACAAGGGAAAATGGTCACAAAGAAAAAAATTACGGACGTGTCTCACATCCCCTTAAGCAACATATTAAAAGATGAGAATGATCCAACCCTCAGGGAATAAAATAAAAATATTTTATGATCTTCTGGTACGTAAAATGCGGGCTGCTACAGGAGATAATAAATAATATTGATTAATATTTTTTATAATCAAAATAATACCAATTATTGCATTATTAATATAAATGTATAAATAAAATAAATATGCTCCCACTCAAATCAACATCCCTATAATATACATATATGTTTAGTGTGTGCGTGTATATATAAGTGTTCCAAGATCCATATCTAATCATGCTTTGACCTAGATTTGGCTAATTCCTCAAACACAATCTTTTAGGTAGACATCTTATGTCAATCATATCGTATATATAATTCCTGGACCGTATGATGAACATATTGTTCATTAAGTTATTCATTTGCTCAAATTTAGAATAATGCATGCTCTTTGTCTCTAAGGCCATAATCCTATTATGCAGCCTTGTTAAGTCAGACCCAATAATACTGTGGAGCAGCACATTTTACTCCATCGTATGTAACCAAAATAAAAGGATGCACAACGCTTTAACATTAACTACATCCAGTGATTTTGGGCATTGATGAGTGTATTATCGGAAGACGTCACCGTGACTTAGTATAAACAATAGTTTTATAAGGGATTTTAAATTCGAATTGGCAAATCATGTTATTTAAAAATCTTTAAAATGCAAGTATTTTATATTAACAATTTTAATTTCAAATAATTACAATTAAAAGGATATTAGAACTTTTAAATTTATGGTATTCTAAATAACATAAGTGACTTGAAAAAAGTTGTTATAAACATTTCAAAACTTAAATTTCAATTCCAGTTAGCTACAACAAATTAAATATGTAAACAATAAAACATTATTTTTCATTTGTTATGAACATTTCAGAACAAACTTTATTTCAATTTTGTTTAGCCATATGAAGACTTAAAATATATGAAAATAATTCAAAAATCGATTTGGCACTTCATGATAAATTAACCTTTATTTTGAACGTTTCAAGACAAGCTACTTTTATAATAAGTGAACCATAGATTTCAATACAGCTAATTTGATATCAAAATTAGTTGTGTAACCTATTATTTTGCAGGTATAATAAAAGGTACATATATATATATATATATACATATATATAACATGCATGCAAATCTCCAGAACATGGTAAACGATACACAGGCTTAATATCAAACGATTACATGTATGCATCTTTAATACACGGACATATCATCAAACAAATGGTAGGCATAATAATAAGCAGTTAAACTGCAACTTATATACAAGCAATATAAAACAGACAAAATGAATTGACATTAACCAACTAATTTTCAACTATTGCACAATTTCACATGATTCAAAGTTGCATATACATCTTAAGTTATGTACAACACAAACTCATAAATATATATTATATAAGAATTACACGGTGTATTTGTGCCATACAGGTTTCCAAGGGCATAACAGCATACATATCTAAATATAAAGACATGTTGTAAAACCATATTTCATTGTCATAAAGAATTACCCATATTTGTATTCAAACTGTATATGAGTTTAACTTCAATTAAACACAAAACACCACGAGACCAACATTGTAGTTATGCATACTTAATCAATCGATGATGACACAGTTCCCCATTCATTATTATAAACAATAATTTACACCTTGATTAAACAGATTAATTAAATTGTGTTCATCATCCATATATATATATATATATATATATATAACCAATACCTTAATGGCGGAAACAAACCAGAAGAATACAACTACTTTTTCTCATCAAAACAGATCTATTAATACAACTTTATCTATTGATAAATCTGATCTAAAAGTAGTTTCAAATGCTTCAGCAACTTCAGATCTGGTTTCGGATCTGAGGAAACGTAAGCTCGAGTTTGTGCAACCAGCTCCAGATCATGTTTTTATTCCTGAAATCATATACAACAAATCTGAGACCTCCTGGAAGAATACTACTGCACTGATCCCGATTCATTTCAGGTTATCTACTATTAAACTCAAGGAATATGTATCAAAAGTTTGGAAACCTATTGGTACTTTCAATGTTCATTCTACTCCTGGTTTCAACTTTGTGGTTCAATTTGATTTCAAAGAGGATTTTGATCGTCTTACAGAGTGTACTACATATTCTTATTTTGGTAGATTATTGTTTGTTGAGATTTGGTACCCTGATTTCGATTTTAACAGCAAACAAAGTTCAATGGTTCAGATCTGGGTTAGACAGTTAGATCTACCATTGGAGTTGTGGACTAATGAAGCAATTCAAATGATGGCTAGTTTTATATCAAAACCCCTATTGATTGATGTTAACACAGCTGAGAAAAAGTACACAAAATATGCTAGAGTTCTAATTTTAGTAGATACTTCAACTGAACTCAAAAATGAAATTCCTATTCATATGCATAATGGTCAGAAATTAAAAATACAACTTGAATATGAGTATGTACCTATGAAATGTCTTCAGTGTAGTTTATTTGGTCATGATGAAGATTATCATGAAGAATCCACGGATCCAAGATGGAAACCTCCTGACATTCATAATGAAACTCAAAATCATGAATCTAAGCTCAAAATGATAATTCTGCTCTACGAAATGAGATTACAATATCTCATAAGATTGGAAATTCAGATAACACTGAAGTTGAAATACTTGGTCAATCTCAACCTGTTAACTCCTCTGGTGATAAAGTAGATCTTAATTCTTCTAAACTTCCAGAAACTTTGATTCTTGACATGTTAAATAATGTTGCTGATCATATAGAGGAGACAGATAAAGTGATAAATCAGGATAAAGGAAAGCAAGTTGAAACATCCTCTATGGTTGAAAAGAATGCAAATTATTTGCAAAGTTCTATACCTAAAAATCATACTCCTGCTAAAAGAGCTACGAGGAGTTCTTCATCTATTAAATGACACTAATAACATGGAATGTTAGGGGTATGAATACAACTTTTTGTATGAAAGAAGTATTCACACTCCTAAATAAGACTAAATCAACTATGGTTGGTTTAGTTGAAACCAAATTATCATCAGCAAATTTGGTGTTATTTTCTTCTTTATTACCTAATGATTGGAAAATTTTGACAAATAACTCTGTTTTGAGTTCAGGGAGGATTTTGTTAATATGGGATTCAAAGGTTTGGCATCTTGATTTGATCTCTTTTTCACCTCAGCATTTGACGGTGAAGGCAGTTAATCAAGGGGGATTTATGATGATTTTCACAGTTATCTATGGTAGTAATACTTTTGCAGAGAGGTTGGTCCTATGGGAAACTCTTGTTAGAGAATCAATTTCTTATTCAAATGCTTTGATTTCAATGGGGGATTTTAATAATCCTTTATCTCCTAACGATAAAAAAGGGGGAGCTCCAATACCATATCATCATATAAGAGAATTCCAAAAGTTTTTGATACAAACAGGTTTGACTGATTTAAAGCCTTTGGGATTTAATATTACTTGGAGAAGAAGAGGAATTGCTACTAACATTGATAAAATCTTGGTGAATAATGTGTGTATGAATCAATTTCTCAATATGAAAGCTTTCTCATTCCCACAAAAATCAAGTGATCATAATCCCATTCTCTTGGATCTTATTCCAACTCAAGAGGTTAAGGGTTTCCCTTTTAGGTATAGAAATGATTGGAGTTGTTATAATGGCTATAATGAAGCAATTCAAAAAGGTTTAAGCTCAAATGTGTGGGGTTTTCTTAGTTATCAGTTTCAGCAAAAACTCAAAAATTGCGAAATAGAACTTAAAAATTGGAATAAAATGAGAAGTAGAACTGAAACTAATATTACCTTAGCAGAACAGAAAGTTTCTCTTTTAGAATCTGATGTGGATCTTCATCCTGATGATCTTCAATTGTATGATGATTACCTGCATACTAAAAGGGATTTGCACAATGTTTAGGTTATGGTATTAAAAGTTTTAAAACAGCAAGCAAAAATTTCTTGGTTGCTACAAGGTGATACAAATTCTAAATTTTTCTATTCCAGAATGACAAACAGAAGATATTTCAACCAAATCCGAGCTTTGATTGATTCAAATGGTAATCTGCTGTATAAACCTAATGATATAGAAACTGAAGCCATTGATTATTTTTCTTCTATGTTCAATGGTTCAAGCTCATCTGGTTTTCCAAGTTTTCAACCAATTTCTCATATTAATGACCAAGGCCAAAGTATTTAGTGAGGAATATTGAACTTGATGAAGTCAAAGAAGCAGTTTTTTCTATACATGATGAGTCTAGTCCAGGTCCAGATGGTATTAGTGTCAAATTTTTTAAATTGCATTGGGAAACAATAAAAATTGATCTGCTTAATGCTGTATCAGATGTTTTTAAGTCAAGCAAAATTCCCAAAGCTTTGAATCATACTTTCATTACACTAATACCAAAAAATGACAGACCATCAGAAATTGCTCATTATAGGCCCATTTCATGTTGCAATGTCTATTACAAAAAATTTATGTAATAGACTGAAACCTTTTCTCCCTTTTCTAATTTCTGAAAATCAGTGTGCATTTGTAAAAGGAAGATATATTGGAGATAATATTTTACTTGCACATGAATTGTTAAGAGATTTCAAGAAATCAGGTATGCCAAAAATGAGTGTCAAAGTTGATCTACAGAAAGCTTATGACAGGGTGAATAGAAAATTTATTTGTTATGTGATGGAATGCATGAAGTTTCCTACTCACTTTATAAATTTGATCTATGAATGCATGTCAACAGCCACTTATTCTATAATGATTCAAGGAATTCCAAAGGGTTTCATAACATCTACAAGAGGAATAAGACAAGGAGATCCTCTTTCTCCTTATCTATTTGCTTTGGCAATGCAATATTTTACTTTTCTAATGGATGAAGCTATAATTTCTAATTCTTTTCAGCCAAGCAGTCAAATTCAGCCTGTGATTTCTCATTTGTTATATGCAGATGACCTATTGGTATTTGGAAAAGCCTCATGTCAAAATGCAAACTGTTTGAAGATGATTTTTTAGAAGCTTAGCATGTATGCAGGTCTGAATGTCAATGCTACAAAAACTAAAATATTTTTTAGTATTTTAGTTTTAAACCATTAAAAAATAAGGAATATTTTGGGTTTTGAACAAGGATCATTGCTAGTTAAATACCTAGGAGTCCCCTTATCAGCTAACTATTTACACTATTCTGAGTGTAAGTCACTGATTCAAAGAGTACAGAGCAAGATGCAAGGCTGGGAAACTAAATTACTGAGTTTTGCAGGTCGTGCTGAGCTAATCAATTCAGTATTAACCCCAATCATTTTATGCTGGCTTCTAATTTATCAAATACCAGAGTTTACTTTGGACAAATTGCAATCATTATGTGCAGATTTTTTTTTGGGGGGGTACTGCACATAAAGTAGCTTGGTCAACCCTGTGTAAACCTAAGAAAGAAGGGGGGATTGGTTTGAAGAATTTTTCTGACCTTAAAAAAGTTTCTTGTGTGAAATTATTATGGAATTTTCTATCTAATTCATCTCTTTGGAGTAGATGGATTCATAACAGATATTGTAAAAATGATTTTTTTGGGTCAATGGCAAGTGATCCTAATGCATCTAGTACTTGGAAATCAGTTCTGAAATTAAGATCAAACTCAAGGCAATTGTTTAACAGGAAAATATACAAAGGGGAAAATACTTATCTATGGTTTGACCCTTGGATCAATTGTAAATGTATGGTAGATCTTCTTGGTTATGATAGACATCAGATCGTTGGGCATCCTGAGCAAACAGTGAATATGATCATTAGAAATGAGGCTTTCCATCCTGAAATTCATCCTGCAATGAGAGAATTAATTGAAGAAATTAGTTCAATTCCTATTCATACTAATCAAAGTCAGGATCTTTACGAACGGTGTGAAGGAGGGGATTTTTCTTTTCATAAAACATGGGAATATATAAGTTCAAAAGACTCATCTGACACTTTATTCTCAGTGGTAAGGCATAAGAAAAATAGTAGGTGAATGTCTTTTATATCTTATCTAGCAGTACTAGGAAGATTAAATACAAAAGATCGACTACTTCGTTATAGTTCAGTGGAGAATATCATGTGTCTGTTGTGTGAAAATCATCCTGAATCTATTTCTCACTTATTTTTTCAGTGTGATTATTCTTCTTATATATGGAAATCACTGAAAGAAAAGTTAGAAATACCTTTAGATCTGCTTGCAGCTGTTAAGGAGGAAGCTCGGAATCTATTCTTGAGGTTTCCAAACAAAGATCAAACCAGGGACTTAGCTTTTGGAGCATTTACCACTGCAATCTACTTTCTTTGGCGAGAAAGGAACTTGAGGATTTTCCAGAACAAGAGATCGACCGCTTCAATTATATTGCTGAGAATTGGAAAAGAAATTGTGGATTTAGTTCAGAGGAATGGATCGAAGACTGCAAGGAGTTCGAGGAGTGTACAGCTGTTGAAAAAATGGGGTATCGAACTGCTTGATGCCTGTTAAAGTAAAGAGTTTGAACAAGTTTGTGGTAGTGGGTATTTGGGCTTAATGTGGGCCGAGAAGAGGGACTTTATCTCTTTTGTTTTACTTGTTATTTTGATGTATTTTATTTCGACTATTCTAGCTAGTTCATGTCTTGTATTTTGCCTATTTTACGAGTACTCTTTTTCCTTGTAAGGTACCCACTAGGGGGATTGCAAGGTTTTAACGAGTCTTGTAAAGTAGGTTTTTAATTGGTTTAGCAATAAAGAGAACCAATTTTCAAAAAAAAATATTTAACCAATGACATCAGTATATCAAAAATTTTGTGTACATCAGATTTTATTTCTCTGTCTACATAGTTGCAACACATAATTACCTAATAAATATGTCCATGTAGTAATTTCATGTTTGAGGACTACAAAGGTAGATCAGTTAATAACATATGTTGAAGTATTTCTTATATACTGGAATGATGTATATATATATATACATATATATGTTGGCTAGCTTTTGGACCAAGCCACCAAGATTTAAACGAGAGTTCAAAATGAAGCTTTACTTGGGGAAAGACCTTAACCCGATCGCGATCGCCCCCTATTAGACCGATCCAACCCGCTCCTCCTAGCTCGATCCGATCCATCCATGAAAGCGCGACCCGATCCGAACCAGGAAACCAGATGAAAGCCATGAACAAGTCTTTCACGATCCGCAAACGCAGGATCCACCGACACCTGTCCATAACGGCCATATTGACTATTTCTCCATCAAGCTACGAACCGGCCCGAGATCCTCGGGATTTGTGCCACATATGACCGCGATCCGCCTACAGAAATAGCTATAAATAGCCCAGAACTTGGCATTTTTCAGGATCTTTTGGCAATTCCGAGTTCTGAATCTACCATTATTACACCTATATCATTATTATTCAGAGTTGTCTCGAAATTATTGAGTGAACCAACATTGTAAAAGTGAGGTTGAGGGATAAATCATCGATTGTACTTGAATTTTAAGTATAGTCATAGATATAAAGTGGACGTAGGCTCGTTAACGCCGAACCACTATAAATTTTGTGTCTTTCCTGTTTATTCTTGCATTTTTTCTAGTATTAATCTCTGCATAATTGAACAACTTGGGAGTTGGAGCCAATTTTGGATCTAACATTTTGGTGCTTTCACTGAGAACGAAGTCTCAGCATATTGGATTGTAGTTCTATTATTCGGACGATCAAGTTGGAAGAAAACAGTCCGAAACTCAGCAGTTTCGACTTTTGAAGATTTCAGCGATACCTAGATATCATGGCTGGAAAGAAGTCTAAGGAATTACGAGCTTCGCAAGCAAACGAAGCTACGAATGAAGCAATCGAGGAATGTGTACACGAGCAGGTCGAGGAGGAGCTTTCGGATCGCGATGATGTGGGGGCGATCCGGACCGAAGCGGGTACCACGACCCGACATGAAGGGGGTGCCACGATTCGGGTCTCTGAAGGTGTCATGACTCGATCCCAAGACAACAACACCATCCTCCCGTCTAATGCCCCCGCGATCCGATCTCAGAGAGCCACCACGAGCCATCGACATAAGGGTACCGCGATCCGAAGCGATAATCAGACGATAACCCGACCCGGAAAGGAGGTTATGGCTCGTTCTTCTCGTGCCGGTACTTCTGCTCGACCTAGCCCAAGTTCTTTATATATAAGAGAGAATGTTGATGATAAATTCGACACTTCTGCCCCAGTTACCGAAGGACATTTGATTCGAATAATTGAAGCATTGGACAGGCAAACCGATGAACTAGCCGCTCAAAGGCAAGAGAGCTCATTGCTGCGTCAAAATATTTCTGCCTTAGGTAGAAGAATTGACGATGTTCAAAGGCAGGTTTCACCACCTCCAGCTCACCCGTTCTCTCCGGAACATACGTCGTCGTCTGAAGAGCCCCGAAGGAACCAACGATGGCCGCCGTTAGAAAGGCCCGAGAACATAGAACAGCTTCGATTTGGGCCACTCCCGTCTCGTGAAGAAGAGGCATTTAATCAGGGAACTAGTAACCGCAATTTAAATGAGCCTGTTCTACCACCGAGGAACGGCATGCCTCCCGCTCGTCGTGTGATCGACCGCAGCAACAGGGGGGTAAGGGAGTTCTGCTCAGGACCCAGATTTTGTAGTAGTGTGTCAAAGAAATGCTGGAGGAGGACATCGGGCAAGAAGTGTTGATCCCGAATCTACCCTGACCCATGCAGAGGTTGGAGCAATGATTAGGCAAGTCATGGTAGATAGCCGCGGACAGAGGAATGAAGATTGGGGCATAGATCACGGTCACACGCCTTTTACTGACGACATACTGGATGTTACATTCCCAAGGCGCTTCAATATGCCAACCATGAATCGCTATACGGGCAGGACTAACCCCATCCAACATTTAATGCGGTACTCTTGGTCAATGAATGTCGCTATAACTACAGACGCGGTCAAATGTAAAGCATTCCCTATATTCTTGGAAGATGTGGCGTTATTGTGGTTTACCCGCCTGCCAGCACGATCAATATCCAGCTTCAAGGAATTGAGTGAGAAATTCGTGAACCAATTCCGTCTTCATGCCCAGAGGTCTAAGAATGTGATCAAGCTATCCCTTATTAAACAATGACCGGACGAAAGCCTAAGGTCATATTTGGATCGTTTTAACTTGGCTGTCACAGAAGTCAAAGATCTGCATGAGCAAACTGTGTTGATGGCCTTGATCGATGGCGTCGATAAAGATACCGAGTTTGGAAGATATCTGGCTGGCAAACCACCCCCGACCAGAGAAATATTTTATGAAAAAGCCAATGTTCTCCTGCGTAGGGAGGAGATATACGCTAATCGAAAAAGAAAGGCTACTGATAAGGAATATATCCAAAGCAACGTGGCCATCAAGCAAACGGGAGATAGCTCAGGAAAAGTTGAAGTTAACGTTGGGAACAAGAACCAAGGCAGCGGTCACCAATCAGAAAATAATAATAACAATAATCAGAAAAGAAATCGAGAAAATGACTCCCAGAGGAGGTCCCGGACCAGACCGTTTGAGAACTTCACACCGTTAAATGACACGTTGGAGAACATCTTCCTGGATACATATAATGTCCTCCAATACAAAAGGCCTCCTCCGAGAGATTCTACAGAGAAAGAGCGTGAAACTGGGAAATTCTGCCTTTTTCATCAGATTCACGGTCATTCCACAAACGAATGTCATCACTTGAGAGACGTGGTTGAAAGGCTGCTCCGAGAAGGGAAGCTTAATGAGTATAAGGTAACTCCCAAGGATGGGGCAAGCCGTACAATCCCCGAACCAAAGCCAACCTACTGCCAAACCGACGGCTCAGCAAAAAGGAAAAAATATCGTTATCAATACCATAATTGGTGGGCTCCACCTAGAAGGGCACAGTTTCAGAGCTATGGATCAATACATAAATGCAGCTAAACATCATTTCGAAGTGGAAGAGTGTAGTAACCCCAAGGACAGCGCTCCGATTAAGCAACAAAAGACGATGTCCGATGACGTCATATTTCGCGAGCGCGAGAGTATTGGAGTACACTCCCCAACTGGAGATCCGTTGGTAGTCACCATCGGCCCAGCTATAGTTCATAAAGTCTTGGTAGATAACGGGAGTTCAGTCAATATTTTGTTCAAGAAAACGTTCGACCAAATGAAACTCGAGCTGAAGGATTTGAAGCCATGTGAAGGTTGGATACGTGGATTTAATGGTACCTCTACCGCTCCAATAGGATACGTGGAATTATCAGTAACCCTTGGGGAAGGGGAACACCAGAGAGTGAGGATCCTCCCTTTCGTGGTCCTGGATATTGAATCGCCATACAATGCCTTCTTAGGCCGACCGGCCCTAGCCAAATTCAGGGTCGGTATTGCACCCTGGTGCTTATTTTTGAAATTCCGAACGGATTCCGGTGTGGGTATTGTTAGAGGGGATCAAGTTGTCGCACGAGCATGCTACATTACAGAGTTAAAATTGCTCCGCAAAGGAAGAGATATAGAGGCGAAAGGTGGTTCCTCCCCTCCAAGGGAGGAATCGTCATAGCAACTAAAGGAAGTGCCTTTGGGAGGGTCGCCCAGAGAGTTGCCCGAGGACATAGATCCCAGAGATGATGAAGTGCCTGGGGGAAGAATGGCGACTCCCAATGAAGCAACTGTGGATGTACCAATCGATGATAGTGACCCAAAGAAGGTCCTGAAGATTGGATACCGTTCGAGCCAAGGAATTAACAAATTTTCTGAAAACTAACTTGGATGTATTTGCCTGGACCCATGCAGACATGTGTGGGATATCTCCCTCGATTATGAGTCATTCGCTAAGAATTAACCCGAAACATCCTCCTGTCAAGTAGAAAAGGTGAATGTTGGGTCCAGAAAGGTCTGCCGCATTGAAAGAAGAAGTCGAAAAACTGAAGAGTAATGGATTTATTAAAGATTCGACATACCCTGACTGGATTTCAAACCCGGTTTTGGTAAAAAAAGGCCAATGGAAAGTGGCGAACGTGCATCGATTTCTCTGATCTAAACAAGGCTTGTCCGAAGGATAGCTTCCCGTTACCTAGAATCGATCAATTAGTAGATTCAACTGCAGGTCATGAACTCCTTTCTTTTATGGATGCCTATTTGGGGTATAATCAGATCCCCATGCGTGCCCCAGACCAGGAGCATACCAGCTTCATTACAGATTTGGGATTATATTGCTATGTGGTGATGCCTTTCGGTCTGAAAAATACCGGTGCTACATATCAACGGTTGGTGAATAGGATGTTCTACAACCAGATTGGGAAAACGATGGAGGTATACATCGACGATATGTTGATAAAGTCCAGACAGTCGTCCGATCATACCAACGATTTGGCAGAGATGTTTCAAATTCTTCAAAATTATGGGATGAAATTGAATCCTTTGAAATGCTCCTTTGGGGTAGCATCTGGAAAATTCCTGGGGTTCATTGTAAGCTCGCGCGGAATTGAGATTAATCTAGACTAAATTACAGCAATCCGAAATATCCAAGAACCAAAGCAGATTAAAGATGTGCAAAGCCTTGCTGGAAAAGTGGCAGCGGTCAGCAGATTTATCTCAAAAGCAACAGATAAATGCATCCCGTTTTTCAAACTAATAAAACGAGGCAAGCGCAACTTTAAATGGACTCCTGATTGTATATAAGCTTTCCAAAATCTGTTGAATCATCTAGAGAGACCGCCGATACTGTCTAAGCATGTGGATCACGAGGATTTATTCGTGTACTTGGCAGTGTCATCGCACGCAATCAGTTCGGCTTTGGTAAGAGAAGAGGATAAGGTGAAAAGACCGGTGTACTATGTGAGCAAGAAATTGGCAGCCGCATAACGAAATTACCCAAAGATAGAAAAGCTCGTGTGCAGTTTGCTGATCGCATCCAGGAAGCTTCGTCGCTACTTCCAAGCTCATCCTATCACTATTTATATTGATCACCCGCTTAAACAAGTCCTACAAGGGCCAGAAGCATCGGGAAGATCGCTCAAATGGAACACTGAGCTGAGTCAATTCGACCTGAACTTCCAACCCCGGAGGTCGATAAGAGAGCAGGCACTTGCAGACTTCATAGCAGAATTTACCATCCTAGAAGATGATGCGGTAACTGAGGAAGACGATCCGCTAAAGCTACTACTTGACCCTAATGCCTGAAAACTATATACTGATGGAGCTAAAAATGACAGACGATTAGGTGCCGGAGCGGTTCTTGAAACTCCAGAGAAACGGCTAATATATTACGCTCTTAGATTGGAGTTCCACGCAACTAATAATGATTCCGAGTATGAAGCTCTAATTATCGGGTTGAAGGGTGCAAAGGAACTAGAGATAACAAAGCTAGACATCTTTTGTGACTCCAATTTAGTCGTGAATCAAGTTAATGAAAAGTTTCAGGCTAAGAGTCCAAGGTTGATATCATATCTGGAAAAAGTAAGGACGTTGCTAGACGGTTTTGATCACCATAGTATATCTCACATTCCTCGAACGGAGAATCAAAGAGCGGACAATTTAGCGAAGATGGCTAGTTCCGATAATCCAGAACATACGGAGCTAGTCTCGATTGGAGTATTACAGTTCCCCAGTGTGGATCGGATGGAAGTTGATCCGGTATTGGAGATTGAACCTGAGAGGGAGTCATGGATAACCCCCCTAAAGAATTTCTTGATGAATGGAATGCTCCCAACTAAGAAAAGTGAGAGGCGTGCAGTTATACGGAAGGCTTCACGATATGTGTTGCAAGGCGAAGTCCTGTACCGACAAGGTTTCTCGATGCCTCTTCTCCGGCGCATTGCCCATGACGACATCAAGCGTGTGCTGAAGGAAGTCCATGAAGGTGAGTGTGGTGACCATACTGGAGGGAAAACATTGGCAAAGAAGATATTGTGATATAGCTATTTCTGGCCCACTATAAACAAGGATGCAGCCAAGTATGCACGACGTTGTGATGCTTGCCAGAAGTTCTCCAAAATCCCTAGGGCGCCACCTAACCAATTGAAGACAATGACAAGCCCGTGGCCTTTTTCTATGTGGGGAATTGACATTATTGGGAGTCTCCCCATAGCAAAGGACGGAGCAAAGTTCGCTATTGTGGCCGTGGATTATTTTACTGAATGGGTAGAAGCAGAGCCTTTGACCACGATCACGACCAAATGAGTAATCACCTTTATCGTTAAGAACATTATCTGTCGGTTTGAGTCATAACCGATAATGGGACCCAATTCGGCAGCATGGAGTTTCAAGATTTCTGTCAGAAGTATCACATCGAGAAAAGATTCACCTCTGTGGCACATCCGCAATCGAACAGACAGGTTGAAGCGGCAAACAAGGTGATCAAATCCATTCTAAAGAAAAGATTGAAGAGGGCCAAAGCTATGTGGGTCGATGAATTTCCCCTGGCACTATGGGCCTATAGAATGACGTACAAGTCGGTGACAGGTCACACCCAATTTTCCCTTGCTTTCGGAGCTGAAGCAGTTATTCCGGTCGAGTTAGAAGTACCATCCCATCGTACCATTTATTACGACCCGATGACCAACAATGAGTTGCTCCTTGAATCCCTGGACATGGTTGAGGAAAAAAGGGACGAAGCCGACTTACGTGCCTTGAGGCACAAACAACAAATAGCTCGGTACTATAATTGAAGAGTCCGATCTCGGACATTCGAACCCGGAGACTTGGTTCTGAAGCGTGTCTTTCCGCCCCCGGTACATATGGGCCCAAAATGGGAAGGACCGTACTCCATTTTACGAAGGCTTGACAATGGAACCTTCAAGCTAGCGACCGTAGATGGAGAGCCCTAGAGTGTGGAATGCCCAGCATTTGCGGCTTTACCTGACATAAAAGTGTCAGTTTTACTATTTTGTTTTTAGAACCATGTAAAAAGGCTCCACTTGTCTAAAACAGTCTGGTTATTTGAACAAAAGACTATAAAGTGGACGTAGGTCATGATTCTACCGAACCACTATAAAATATACTGTGTCATTTACCTTTACTGCACCATTTCTTATCTACTCTTTTATTTTGATCAATATATGTACTATTACCATTTTGAGAATTGTTTTAAATTTATGCAGTAATCTCAAAACAACTAATTCAAAATGTCATTCAGCAGATCGGAAAGTTCACGATAATTAAAGCTCCAAAAGGTGCAGCGAGGTAAATCGCACTACAACTTACACTCTAACTCCCGAGAGCAGGGAGAGAGTATAAAGGACGCGAAGATAACGTCCCCAAGGCGTGAAGGTGCACCATGATAAAGCCGCCTTGACAACACTCTAACCCGCTGAAGGATCGGGAGAGTATAAAGGCACTAGAGACTTAGCGCCCCCAGAACTTCTGCCCCGCTGAAGGATCGGTGAGCAGACAAAAAATCAAGCTCGAACTCTAACCCGCTGAAGGATCGGGAGAGTATAAAGGCGCTAGAGACTTAGTGCCACACAAACTCTAACCCGCTGAAGGATCGGGAGAGTATAAAAGCGCTAGAGACTTAGCGCCGCAAGAATCATTACCCCATTGAAAGATTGGGATAGTACGAATATAATTCTAATCGATCGCCAATAAGCCCTGGCCAGGCACTATAATGACGATCAATTAGGAATATATACGTGCATCACTACACGTTTACTTAGCACGTATATTTCCCGATGATTGTTTTCGTTATGATTAATGATCGTTACTTATAACTTTAATATTTAACTATGAAAGTTTCAGTTATGATTATTTAAACTCTGCTCACATGATGAATTTGCAGGAACACAATGATGCAAAAGAAGTAGGTCCTTATTTACTGGAAGTAGATTTACAAAAAATGAGAAACTAAACAAAAAGTGAGGGCCAATCTCACGACTACATCTTTTGGCCAAAGGGAATCCTAAAACTAAAACATGAGCCAATAGCTGCATTCTATTTACGCTTGGGAGATGGCTTTGATTTCTTGTCCTTCTTCTGTTTCTCCAACTCCTCTTTATCAGTACAGGAGCGGTCGCTTTTCTTCCTTTTACTCTTTTCAACAAGAGGCTCCGGAGGAGGACTGGAAGGTTCGAAGGCAAGCTGTGAAGTTAACGATTTAGAAGAGAATATTATAACCAACCAAGTCTTAGGGTCAATTTCAACAATAGGGGTCATGAACACAGGATTCTGTTCCCCCCTCTTAAGAGCCAACTGCTTCTCCTTCCTAGCCTGTATGTCAGCCATGGTTTCGCTATCATCACCATTGGCCTCGTCAATGATTTCTACCTTCTCTTCCTCATCTCCATGACCGCCATCTGTGTCATGTAGAGCAGCAATGATCTCGGCGTCTGCAGGAGTGCCAGTGCCAGACTCCACAGGTACTACTGTAACTCTATCACTTGTTAAGCCCTCGTCTTGCTTTGAGACCTCGGAAGCTTCGATACCAGAACCCGGGGGAACCTCAACCTTCTCAGCCTCTACCTTCTCCTCTACACCCTTTTTGACTACTTTGGTACCTACACCATTAGAAGCAAAGGTTAGTGAATCGGAAGGAGATATGGCCATGTCAGTTGTCTGTCCCATGAGACGACGACAAGTTACGATTGCTTTAATGAACTGTGGAGAAAATGTGGAGATACCTTCGGCCGACTTATCTCCCAGCTTTGTACTAGTGGTCCCGACAATCGGAGGAGTAGGTGCCAAGGGGATCAATGGATCATCGGGGTTACATCCCTCAACTTTAGAGGTTTTGGGCTCTACCACCGAGCTCGAGCTCTCGCCAACCTTATCCTTGCCCTTGAGCCTGCTCTTCTCCCTCTCCATTTCCTCGTGGATAAGGCGTCTACCTTCCTCCAAGGCCTCAGGATCTTCACCTCTGAGAAAGGTTTGCATCAACTGGCGTTCGTCAATCTCGTCAACCCCCAGTCGCCGCTTCTCACCCTCGATAATTGCGTCCCATACATTGGCCAAGGTAACATGGATGTCTGGAATCCAAGAGATATCTCTATGCTTGATGACTTGACCAAAGAAATCGAACAACAGTTCCTCAAAACTATCTATATCTTTCTCTCTTTCGGCAAGCTTATCGGCAGCAGCAGCTGTTGACTCAAGAGCGCTATTAGCATTGCTTCCGGCGAGAGTTGTACGCTCCTCAGCTTGAGCAAGTTGATCATTTAGAACCTCCTTCTCCTTCTTGGCAAGGGCAAGGTCATCTTTTAAGCTCGCCCTCTCTTTCTCCCAAGCCTCTTTCTCAACAGAAAAGCGATCCTGTACTGTTTTCAATTTGGTGTTAACCGCCCTGAGATCCTCTATTTCCTTCTTCAGGGCCACCCGCTCCTGGCTATTTAAGTCGAGCTCGTTGCAAAAACGCTCCCTAGCACTCTCCAACTCAGATCTGTAGTTCTCTGCATCTCGCCGAGCTAAAGCCAGTTGGGCATGTGCATCCTCTAGTTCTTTTTCCATTTTGCACCTAGCCCTAGCATCATTATCAATCTTTACTCTGGCCCTGGCTGCGTCTGTCTCCATCTGGCGGATGATAGCACAGAGTGTAGCAGCATGCTTCTTCATTACCCTGTATTGTTTAGCTACATGACATACATATCCTATCACCTCTATGTCCCAATCCTCAAGGACCGGTTCAAGATCTGGGACGAATACCATCCTCTCAAAGTAAATGTCGGGAAACTGCTTTCGTAAACGCTCTAGCATGGCCATAATCTCAGAATTGGGGGCAACATCCTTTGCGGCAGTAGTATCCAAGCCACGCTCACTAGAGAAAGTGGGAACTGTCTTCCCCTTCTCTATAATCCTGCCCTCGTCTTTGTTCTTGTCCTCTGGCTTGGAGTGTTTTTTGGAAGATTGGGCGTGAGAAGGAGTGCTTTTTGGAGGGGTTAAATCTCTAGGAAGTTGCTTTCCCCCAGCCGGTGGCAATGGACGATTATGTGGCTTTCCATAACCTTGCTTCGGTGGAGATCGAGGTCGTGCAGAGTAAGATTGATGAGAATCCCGGGGCCGACGACTATCCCTTCCCCGACTATCGCTATGAGTGTGCTCAGGATCTGGAAGGAGGCTTAATGTTCCCTCGCGAAGGGAACGATAATAATAAGAGCGTTTGCGAGACATTTTTCCTGCAAAGAAAACAAGTGCGTGTTAGAACTATAAACCACAATAGCAAAAGAGTGTTATGATGAATGGTGCATATGTTTTGTGCATCCCGTGAAATCCCCTTTTTTGAAACGGACCAGGGCCCGAAGTTAGGCTCATTTGGGTGACTTCTTTTTCTCCAACTGGGGCACCCATCTCTTTGGAGAGGGGAAAAATTGGTTCCCCTCCGAAATCTTCTTGAGTATAGATATCATCTGGCAAAGGGATTTTATTTAATCCCCAAGAATCTGTTCCTCCGTTAATTCGTCTTAGGCGACAGACTCAATTGGCGATGAAGTTCTTAAGGGAGACTGCCCCTCGGAGGTTAGAACCTCCTTTGGTTCATAAGCTCGTCCCTCATCTCCTTTATACACGTTTAAATCTTCGTCATCCTGATTAATCATCGGCGAAGGACTCTTACGAAGAGTAGTCGTCTCTACAACTTGAGAAGTTCCTTCTCCTTCAGCCGGGGGTATATATTTGTAAGGTTTACCGCCCGCTCCAAGTCCGAACCTTATGTCTAAGAGACGGTGTTTATGAAGGTTTTCGTCAGTGATACATTTCTTAATCCTTAAAAAATCTGAGTTACTCTTGAGGAGGCGGGACATTCGATCTTCATATATTGATCCTTCTGTTCTCTCAAAGTTGTGATCTGTGCGGAACAAAATGATTCGTTAGAACTAAAATTATGGATTCGAATTAAACATGGAAATGTTGGAAACATACTCGCTTGTAGCCACCTCCTCGCACATCCGGCCTGGTGTTTTATATAGAAACAGTCAGACTTGACATCCCCTATATTACTATAACCGTCTGTCACAACTTTTCTATTAGCGACCGATTCAAAGAAAGAGAAATTGGGAGCTCCTGCGGAACGATGTTTGAAACGGTAATAGAATTTCAAATCTTTAAGAGTAAGTTCGGTCTGCAGAATCTCCATATAAGCAACATACAGAGTATACAAAGTCGCATAAGCATTCAGGTGGAGTTGCATGGGGGCAATGTGAAGTTGTCTCAAGAGATCAACAACAAGCGGAGGAAAAGGAGGAATGGCCCCTACCCAGCACATGAGTCGACTAATGGTCATGTACCCCTCTGGGGCAGAATGAGGTCTATCTATGTTTTCTGGAACTTTCATGTCGTCCCAGGGAATTCCGTGTCTTAAACATATCTTCTTAAGTTTTATGTCATCTAGCTTAGAAGGAAAAGAATCAGTGAACTTCTCTATTTCCTTAGCACCCAGAATCTCATCAGGAGCTCGAGCATCCTCATCTTCAAGGGACGTGCTCTTGGAAGTTGCCGACTCTATATCAGTGCCTATCTCGTAATCAGGATCGGATTTTTCCTCACTTGAACCTGAGGGAAGCACATCAGGGTTGTGGTGCATTAATGTCTCTGATTCAGTACTTTCACTTGATGACTCAGTCACTTGTCTATCTGACATCTTTGTTTTGGCGAGCAAAGAAAGATTAGAAAAATAATTACTCTTGGACCCCGTGTATGTGCAAGTGCTTGTGTGTGCAAGTGTGTATGATACGAGAAAATAAAGTCACGAAGCAAACTGGATAAGCGTAATGAATATGTTGTTAAGTCATGTTCTCGATAAGCCCTAGAGGACCGTTTCGAAGGCTCTAACCTAACTGTTCAAAGTACTGCAATTACGATGTATTATTTAAATCTATATGTTTGTGGGATCGTAACCAGGTCGGTTCGCTGGATTGATGGAGCTCGGATAATGATAAAAGGCACTGGTATACGAGATCGGATCGGCCGCCTGTGTGGATCGGATCGTTAGTGGACTAGGTTGGCAACGAAACGTTGACTCGTGAACCGGGGTTTAGGCAATGGAACGATCCATCAACTCGTGATAACACACCCCGATCCGTTCCCACCTCCACGAGCTAGCACTCCACGAACTGATCCATTGCCCAGAACAGCTCTTTCATTTCCTCTTTGCTTTCACCCTTATCACGACCCGAGTCGAAGCCCCACATCCGCGAACAAAACTGGTCATCCCTTCCTTCTTCTTCCTCGTCTCTCATCTCCACCCTTAAACCCATGAAACCGGACCTAGCATGTTCCAGTTTGCCATCCCCAAATTCCACAAAACTCTGTTATCTTCACTTTCCAAACCAATACAAACTCGAGAGAAAGAAAACGAAATTGTTTGATTAAATTTCTAAAGTTTGGAAACGAATGGGTATTTGGAAATTGAAATTAGGGTTTCGGCTCAAGAAAGGGGCGGCGGCAGAAAAAAGAAGGAAAGGGAGAATGAAGAGGGGATCGGTTATATAGACAAGGAAATGTCCGTTCGTATCCCCATTTTTGTTTTACTTGAGACAGTCGAACCGTGGAGCTTAGTGGGCCGCGGATCCAAGCCCAACGAAGAAAAGGGAGGCCGCTCCCTCAAGCGACTCGTAACTGAAGCGAGAGGGCCCATCGCGTTTCGAGAAAGAAGCCCACATGATTACCAACCCGAAACGAATGTCTCATGCCACGGACCGTGGGGTCGTTTGGCGTTCCGACTCAACGAATGATTGTCAAAAGTAAAGATTCAGAAATAGTTGTGAAGAATCTAAAAGGTTTACCTGACAATTTTACAATGAAGTCTCCAAAAACTCCAGAGATGAGAATTATCCAATGAACAAAGAAATGATTGAAGGTTTAACTGGGTATTTATACTAATCAAGAGACATGACTTTTTGAAACTGTACGACGATCCAGACGGACACGGCATTTTGATTCACATCACTTCATGAAAAGGTAATTCGGAAATTTCGAAGTATGTTCCATCCTTAATAAAACATACTTCGAGGGGGCAAAATGTTGGCTAGCTTTTGGACCAAGCCACCAAGATTTAAACGAGAGTTCAAAATGAAGCTTTATTTGGGGAAAGACCTTAACCCGATCGAGATCGCCCCCTGTTAGACCGATCCGAGCCGCTCCTCCTAGCTCGATCCGATCCATCCATGAAAGCGCAACCCAATTCGAACCAGGAAACCAGATGAAAGCCATGACCAAGTCTTTCACGATCCGCAAACCCAGGATCCAGCGACACCTGTCCATAACGGCCATATTGACTATTTCTCCATCAAGCTACGAACCAGCCCAAGATCCTCGGGATTTGTACCACGTATGACCGTGATCCTCCTGGAGAAATCAGCTATAAATAGCCCAGAACATGGCATTTTTCAGGATCTTTTGGCAATTCTGAGTTATGAATCTACCATTATTACACCTCTATCATTATTATTCAGAGTTGTCTCGAAATTATTGTGTGAATCAACATTGTAAAAGTGAGGTTGAGGGATAAATCATCGATTGTACTTGAATTTTAAGTATAGTCATAGATATAAAGTGGACGTAGGCTCGTTAACGCCGAACCACTATAAATCTCGTGTCTTTCCTGTTTATTCTTGCATTTTTTCTGATATTAATCTCTGCATAATTGAACAACTTGGGTGTTGGAGCCAATTTTGGATCTAACAATATATATATATATGAAGGTAGATCAGTTAATAACATATGTCGGTGGAAATCAGGGGGCATTTAGGGGTGCCGCACTATTTGGGGTGCCATTGAACGCTCGCATATATATATATATATATATATATATATATATATATATATATATATAAAGCGGACCATAGTAACTTCATATCTAAACTAGAAGATACCAAAAAAATTAAAATCTGGGGTGTATTGGTTTATATATATTCCAGGACTATACAGATCAACCCAGTTTTAAAAAATCATGGATTTATCCAGTCGTAAATTTTACTGAAACAATCGCACTTTAGTCCCAGATTCGTACTTCAACAATTTGGATCACTTAATTGATTAAAATGATCTGTTCCAAAAATGATCATAATAGAGTAATTACTGAAATTATAGGAGCCAACCATAAAATAAATCAAAACAAATCTGATCTGGATTTAATAATTCAATCAAAAGGAAACAAATTTCATTCCAATAACAAAACAAAGACAGTCTGAAGATTAAGCCACACCATAGATAAACAAGACCTGGAATTCAAACATACACATCCGAATTAACATCGAATACTAACTCGGATTCAATACTGTAAACAAAATAGAACTTTGTCTAACACGAAACAATTTCGATTTTGAATCATATGTTTTATATATTTCAGATCCATATACATCAGTATTCACAGTGCTGTTTAAATTATTACAATAATAATTACATGGCCTAATCAACAACTGAATCAAATGAAAATCGTGGCTCAGATACCATGAGGGATACTTAGGATCTTAAAGCAGGGGTATATTATGATTTCATCAATCCATGTATGAAAAATCGAATTCAAAATTGAATCTAAGGTGTAACTTTCTTCGAATCGGGAAATCAAGAATCTAGTTTTAATCAAATCGCGAATTTGAATAATGTTTGATCTTTGACTGAATCGAATCAAATGCCTGAATCGAGACGTCTTTATTGGAAATCCACGAGCGAAGTTCTCAAAAACGTCGGACAGAGTCGAGAAGGGGCGATATGGTACTAGCCAAGATTGGGATTTTAGGTTTATAATTCTCATGACATTTTTGTATCGAAGAAAAGAAGGAACCGGCCTCCCTTTTATAACATAACAATATGAAATTTTAGGTAACCCTTTTAGCCTATTCAGCTATTCAAAAGGAAGAAAATGTCAAACCTTTTTGATCTCCTTTTATTAAGAATAGCTATTACCCCTTACAACGCTCTTATATGTAACCTTATAAGTTATCATAACATTGACAACAGTTTAAACAATAATTTAAACTGTAAACAGTGAGAGACATCTAGTAATACATCACTGTTACCCAAGTTATAATAATATCAATATTCGATATAATCCCTTTTTATGACCAGTGTATCAATGTAATATAATCCTTTTAATTAGTATAGCCAGGATTATACTCAAGGCATGGAACGTATCATCCTTTTTATAATTTAATCCAACTATCTTAATCGATGAGTAGACTATATAAACAAATCAATATTTGAGCACGGCCATGCATTTTATAGTCTCACTCAATCAAGAGGCCCATTGATAATTCTACATATATTTGTAGTGTTAAATTCCATCTATATCATTCATAATTTTATTCGATTCGAGATGTACCCAATAATCACCTTTATCATCAACTCAGTTATGAGTAACTTTTGATGATATCAAAACACAAATATCTTCGAATTAAATTATAAAGATTTCATGTATGAGGACTATTACATCACTGTCACTATGAGAATTACTTATGATACAATTAATTATATTCCATGTAGTTATTCTCATGTTGGATCAGCCCAATACACTATCCTCTAATACGTATTTATGTCTTGACATTAATATCACGAATATTAATGGTCAATGAGATGCGATCATTAGTCAATCAACATACTAGTCTCAATATTTTATTGTTGTCCTATATAAACAATAAAACTTGACTAGAAACATTTAAGAATTATAATACTTAACATATTATATAATCTCGAGTCCAAGTCTTACTCGAACTATACAATTTCGTATTTTTATTCTAAGGACTTCTATTGTGTTAATAGTCATAATACGCAGTAAATATAACACAACAGAATATTTTATTCCGAATAATAATAATACTAACAATGCTATTATTATTAACATCAAACAGGTTGCCTCTAGGGTGCTGAAGACTGATTTTAGGACACCATCCAGTTTCTAAGAATGGTTGGTAGTGTCAATCGAGTCGACTAACGCGCCAGCCTATTTCATGGATCTTATGAATAGGGTTTTCAGATATTAGTTGAACAAGTTTGTGCTTGTGTTCGTGGATGATATTCTAGTTTATTCTCGGAATGAGGAAGGACATAAGATGCACTTGAGAGTTGTTTCGGAAATCTTGCGAAAGCATCAGCTGAGAGCTAAGTTTTCGAAGTGTCACTTATAGAAGAGCGAAGTGAGGTTCTAAAGCCATATTGTTTCTGGAAATCGGATAGCAGTTGACCTCGCTAAAGTGACGGCAATCCAGGACTGGGATAGACCTAAGAATGCGATGATTGTTCGGAGTTTCCTTGGGTTGGCGGGATATTATTGTTGCTTTGTAAATGATTTCTCCAAGATAACAGCACCATTAATAAGATTGATGAAGAAGAATCAAGTGTTCACATGGGATGCGAAGTTTGAGCAAGCTTTTGGAATCCTGAAAGAGAGACCGACGAGTGCTCCTGTTTTAACTATTCCGAGTGGGAATGAACAGGTGGTGATATATACCGATGTGTGGTACTGGACTTGGAGCAGTGTTGATGCAAAAGGATAAGGTCGTGTCCTACGCGAGTCGACATCTGAAACCACACGAAAGGAATTATCCAACTCATGATTTGGAGTTGGCAGCGATCGCATTTGCTCTGATGATGTGGATACATTACCTGTTGGGAGCTCGATTCGAGTTGTTTATGGATCACAAATTGCTGAAGTATCTTTTCTCCCAAAAGAATTTGAATCTTCAGCAATAAAGGTGGTTAAAGTTTCTGGCATCATATGATTTTGGTATAGCCTACTCCTGGTAAAGGTAACGCAGTGACGGATGCATTGAGTCGAAGACTCGCAAGTTTGGGAGCGATGTTTTCGGAATGGAAGCACCTCGAGTACTTGGCAGGATTTGATTTCAGATCACGGTGTGGGTTGGAACCTGAATAAGCTTATTGATAAGAGCTACTCTCATCGGAAGGTTTGGCGAGAGCCAAAAGCGTGATGTAAGGCTAGTCGGGATTATCCAAAAGTTGAAGCCAGAGGATAAAGAGTTCGAGGTCGATCGAGAGGGTTGCCTTTGAAAGAAAGGATGACGGGTTATTCCTAATATTGATGGATCGAGAGATGAGGTTCTGAGGGAATGTCATCACTCGAAGTTGACTATTCATCCCTTTGGGAATAAGATGTATCAGGACATG
Source organism: Allium sativum (assembly GCA_030737875.1). Taxonomy (NCBI): domain Eukaryota; kingdom Viridiplantae; phylum Streptophyta; class Magnoliopsida; order Asparagales; family Amaryllidaceae; genus Allium; species Allium sativum. The sequence continues at coordinate 539,132,757 of CM060920.1, read as the reverse complement.
TGGCGAGACTACTACTGGGAAGGGATGAAAAGAGATATTGGAAATTTTATTTCCAAATGCATGAACTGTTAGTTAGTGAAAGCTGAATAAAAGAACCCGAATGGATTGCTTCAGCCATAAGAAGTTCCTGCATGGAAGTAGGAGTAGATATCGATGGATTTTATCAATGGAGTACGTAGAACTAGGGCAGGAAACGAAGGAATTTGGGTCATCGTGGATTGCTTGACCAAAAGTGCAAGGTTTATTCCTGTCAGATCGACTAGGACTGCATCGAAGTTGGTTGGGCTTTATATAAAATGGATAGTTTGATTCCATGGTATCCCGAAGAGCATAGTGAGTGATTAAGATACATTATTCATGAGTGGATTATGGAAGAGTTTGCAGGAAGCTTTGGGAACCAAGTTGTGTTTAAGTACGGCTTATCATCCCCAAACTGATGGTCAAACCGAGAGGGTTAACCGAGTTTTGGAAGATCTCCTAAAAGCGTATGTATTGGACTTCGCGAGATCATGGGAAGACCATCTACATATAGTTGATTTGCATATAATAATAGCTACCAGTCAAGCATTGGGATGGCAGCATACGAGGTGTTGTATGGAATACCGTGTAATTCTCCGGCATGTTGGCTGGAAACTAGAGATAAGTTGAGACTTGGGCCTGAGATGATCGGAGAAACCTAGGATTGTATCGAGATCATTCGGCAATGAATGAAAGCAGCTTAAGATCGTCAAAAAAGATGTGCCGATAAGCGTCATAAGGATTTGGAATTCGACGTTGGCGACATGGTTTTTGCATAGGTTTGACTGCTAAAGCATGTTGTTTGGTTTGGAAGTAAAGGAAAGTCAGCTCCAAGGTTCGTTGGACCGTTTTTGATAGTCGAGCAGATTGGAAAGCTCACATATAGGTTAGAGTTACCCGAGAAGATGTCGAGCATGCATAATGTTTTCCATGTGTCGTTTCTATGGAAGTGTGTACATGATTCAAATGTGGTTGTATCTTTAAAGTAGTATGAAGACCTAGAAGTCGAGACCGTACTTACGAAACCTCGTAAGCCGCTTCCGTTGTGGGGAATGACATAAAACAGCTTAGGAGGAAGACGACTAAGTTAGTCAAGGTAAAATAGAGTGAGTATGATAACGACTGTACGTGGGAGACGGAAGAGAGTATGAAGATGACCCATCCAGAACTCTTCATCGGTATGACCCATTGATGTCGTGTTACCTTATATCAGTGTAACTTGTACTATTGTTGTTAGAATTCATCGTGCTAGAATAAGACTATGGACTAATGACTGGATGGATGCTAATTTGGATGGTAAATTGGTTGTTCATGAATGATAGGCATGCAGAATCGCTTGGTTGCTTGTGTTTGCTTGGGATTTCGAGGGAGAAATTCCTAAGGGAGGGGGAGAGAATGTAACAACCCGCATTTTACGCATCGGAGGATCATAAAATATTTTTATCTAATTCCCTAAGAGTTGGATTATTCTCATATTTTGATATGTTCTTTATCGGGATGTGAGACATGTTCATAATTTTCACCAATTTTATTTGTGACCATTTTACCCCTGTCAGTTTTGTATAGGGCATAACTTTTGATTGGGATCGAAACAGGTGTTGAGGTCAATTTCATTGGAAAGGAAATGGTGTTGCCAATTCGTAGAGTGGTCACACTAAAAATTTGGTTCAATGGTTTGGGAGGAATCATGTTTTAGTGCTGCACATTTTTTGTACAGGTTTTGTGAAGCCATTGATGGTCTTATTTGGGGTAGCCCATTAGTGGACTGATGGGAGGCTATAAATAGGGGGTTAGATGCATGGAGAATAGTCTGCTTTCTTCGTTCTTTCATTTGGTTGAGCTTGTGGTCCTCCTTTCTCAATCAATTACACCTATCCACCATTAAAATTCTAGATCTACATGTGAAGATTGAAGATCTAGATCAATCAAAAATAGATTTACATCAAGTGAAGAGAGATTTCATTAAATCGAGGTGTTTAAAGATCAATCTTTGTTGTTCGGATTGGGAGTTTGGTGATTTTGTGTTGTTTTGAGAATTTGGTGAGTGATAAGCATCTATCACACGGATTCATTAAAGTATATGGGTTGCTTGATTATAATTTCATCATTTTAAGTTGTTTCACCAAGATCTATAACATGGTAAGTATATTATCATATGAATCATCATAGAGTCTAAATTAGCAACTTAAAATCGGTGATCTCTATGTTAATTCATATGTTTATGCAAGTTTAGATCGATTGGTTTAGTATATGCATTGATTTATCATTATTTGGTGAATTTTATATGATTATTGATGAAGATTGTCATTTTGATGTTGTTGATGATTTCATAAAGTGTTGATTGTTGAATTGGATGAGATGTTTGAATCGATGTTGTCGTTTGGTGAGAATGTGGAAGTCCCGATAGGTCTATAGATTATCATTGTTATAGGTTCCGCTGGACTCAAAGCAGGGGTACAATGGGGAAGTCCCGATAGGCCTAGAGATACCCTGGGCAGTCATGATAGGCCTAGAGATACGAGTCATGATGGCATATGGAGTTTTGCTAGAACCGGGGTTTACCATTAGCCCTTGACGGATGGCAAGGTGTTGAGTCAGTCATACGACTAACGATGGTTTCAAAGCAGGATTGGTAGTGATAACCAGAGTCATGGATGATGAATGTTTTACTTGTATCGTCTTGTGTACATTATTCGACGTCGAAGGAGATATCTCTTGGGTGCTTGTCTGATATTGGTTTAGGCCTTTAGGGCTTGTGATTGTGAGATGTCAATGTCGATTAGTATGGTCTCCGCTTGATAACTGATTGCCATGAATGAACTATTGGTTTCTACTTGATTGTTGTAAAGGTTATCACTGCCGGATATGGGGAAGATGAGTGTGAGTTCTTCTCTGTGGATGTTGGTAGATTAGTTGATTAATCTGCTTATTCTAATATACTTTATTGATAATGTTAGATAGATGTATTATCGCTCACTAAGACTGTTTTCTGACTTAGGGTTTTATGTTTCCTCTTATTGCCTTAGGCTGTTCATCCATGGTGTTATAAATGGGTAGACTAAGTGGCAGGTGATAGGTGATTGATCTTAATGAGGACGATGCTGTTGTGCGATGGCGAGCAGGAGGCTGGCATATTATTTTTCTACTACATAGTATATGTTGTTTCCGTTGTTTGATGTTTGACTCTGAGTGTTGTAGTGAGGCGAATTTGTACAGACACTTATGTCGTAATCCAAAGATGTATGGATATTCTTTCTAGTTGCTATGAAAGTTCAAGTTTCTACTCAAATATGCTTCACTACTATATCCTGTTGTACATGTTCTATTATATTTTATCCTTGTGCTGTGAGTTATATGAAAGGTTCCGCATTGTGTTATGTTACCTTGATGATTGACCATAGCTGTCTGGCATGCCTTTAAGCGCATTATTCCTCTTGTTTAGTGTAGGAGTTATGGGCGGTTGTCGCATCTGTATATAATCTTGCCATAAAACAATGAAACATATACAACTGCAGGTTGCAGTCAACGCAGAAGCCAGTCATGTCCCAGAGGAAGAATACATTTCAGGTCCATCCTTCTCTAGATGTGCAATATTTCGCCCACAGTATATGGTAAGGTCAGGAAATAACAAAGAATGTGAAGAGTGGTTCTTCGATCATAAGTTCTTTGTGCATTGAATGCTTCCTTGAGCTCTTATGTATTTTTGGACTATGTTCACTTTAAAAATCTGAACAAATCCTTGCTTATATTTCGCTGGACAGATAGATATGGAAACAGTTGAAAAGTGTGTGTCAGAGAGTGTCAGTGAGTCTGTATATGAGTGAATCGAGTGACAATATAGTGAGGAATGTATGTAAATATGAACGATTGTGTTATATACCAGTGAATGTATAATAGTGGAGTCAAAAAAATTGTACTATTTGAAATATTGAAATATTTATTTGAATTGCAAAAGAGTTGCCATAGCTATGATATAATGTTGCAGTATGTGATGCTAAATGTTGCTTTAGCTATGATATAGTGCTGTCATTGGATGGTAAAAGTGTTATCATAGATTAATGAATGTGGGCCCCATAATAGGATACCATAAACCTGGGCTACATATTTTAGTAGGCCCCATAATGTGGGCCCCACATGTCAGGGTCCATATTGTGGGGCCCACTTTTCAGTAAATTTAGTGCTTGTGGCAATAACTGTACCGATGTTGCCATAGGGTCGCAAAGGTGTTGCCTTTAACTCCATGGCAACACGGCAAAATGTAACACCGAGAAAGTGTTGCCACAGATATTTTTTTTTCCTATAGCAACATTTTTTGGCACTTCTGCATCACTTCTCTGGTGTTGCAGTATGCGATCTATGGCGTAACGACACTGAAGGCACCTTATTCCTCGTCTCATATATCCAATACAGGAGAGAGGCCCTTGCACATCCGGACAATCAATAAGTACGTTCAGACCACTGCCCTATAATGCCTTTAAGGGAGCTACCCATATTCAAGGCATAAGCAACATTCCATTCGATGTGAAGATTTCCAGTTTTACACTGTCTTCAATATCTTTGACTTTTAATGTCGTTCAATTATTTAAAATGGGTTAAACCCAGTCTTTTCGAATAATTCATGCCAAAACAAATCAAATCAAATCCTTATCAGATTATTGACTCACCAATTAAGTCTTCTTTAATTGGTTAGTTTTCATAAGATTTAAAATCTTATTCTCAAACCTAGTTAAGTTTTTTGGCTTTAAAAAATCATTTCTCAACCTTGTAAAAAGATTTACTTAAGAATTCTATTCAATTTACGAATTAAAATTAAAATTCTTATCTCAAAATTCTTTCCCAAAATTAGTTATATATACTTTTACACAAAACTACCAAATTCTACTTAACCACTTTTATCATTTAAAACCAAGTAAAACTGGTTTAAATCAATTTCAAATCATTTATAATGATTTTTCACTATTTGTATTTATATAAAAATAGTCGATATCCGTAATTTCCAATTACAGGTCATTACGGGGTCATGGCGCTATTTTTATTCAAATTTGAATTGAATATTTCTCCAAATCTAACCATTAAATTTCAAAACTCTTGTTATCATTGGATTGATCTTTTCAATATGAGCCCAAGGTTCCGATTTCGGAAAAATCCGATGATCGGATCTCTCCGTACACTCATTCAAAGCTACAGGTCGAAATTCACAAACTACCGCTGTGCGACACGTTCTATTCTGACCAATATTCGACGTATGATATAAAATTCGTCAAATTACGTCAAAAACTATTTATATATTACATAAATTATATAATAATTTTCCAAATCCATATTTTAATATTTCAACCTCAAAATCATTTATTTCAATATTATATCATTATAATAATATTATAATGATTAAATAATATTATTTTTCAAACTTTAATATTTTCATTTCAAATTTTCATGACATTCGTTATAAAGTAAATAAGAAACTTTTAAAAAGAAGCTTCTTTTAAAACATCTTCTATATAGCCTAACTGAACTTCACTTTTTATCGTTACTATTCATTTCAGAAAAAAAAATTGATAGGCCATAGGTATATGAAAATTAATTCAAAACAACTCGTTATAATTACGAATATTCATCTATATTTTAATATCTTCATGTCCATCCAAAATCAGACGTCAAATTCAAACTTCGATTTTTTAGCTATTATTATATTATTAAAATATTCGTTAAAAATCTATTTCTTTATGGAGACTTAACCAATGAACCAATAACTACTTTTATTGTTTATTATCAAATAGTGTACATTATAATATTCAATTTACCATCAAACGGTATTTAATTCACACCGAATGTGCACTACACCATATAAGCCAAAATTAATAATGCTTATACAATCTTGTCAATCCGTGGATTGACAAACTACACACTTGGGATTAGTGTTCATCATCATCCCAATATCCATGTGGGGTTTCCATCCATAACTAGTGATTATTATCTACACACTTGGGAGATGTGTAAAATTATCATTCCAATACTCGTGTGGGGATTACATCACGATCCATGTGACTTATCTACACACTTGGGAGATGTCTAGGCTCTGTCATCCTAAAACCCGCATTGGGTTTTCATCCAATCAAGCAGTAATCAATAAATTTGTCAACCCAAAACCATTTAAGGTACAATCATTTTCCAATCGACACTGTTTATAATGCATATGTCATATACTCAAGGGATTTCACATATGTGATATAAAAATCATATTTTTACCACAATAGTCAGCATTTAACATAATATTAAACATATGTGATCAATGTTAAACATAAATAAACATACTTAGTTAACAATTAACAGTTGATTAATTTTATCCTATCTATGTGAGTTTCGGTTTCTCATCATGGGTTTTCACTCCGCCAAACTTTATTCAGAAGGAATTCAGACCCGAACACTTGATGCTAACACCCATTCGGTTCCAACAACACTCTTCGGCGACTCACAGGACTTGATCAGGCAGATGCGGGGTTCAAACACCTCACAAGCACACTCAAACTCATAGGTACACATGAATTTGGAGTTTTAAGGTGATTAGAAGGGGGTATGGGGGTCCAAGGGCTCACGCAAGGGGGTGGGGTCCATGGTGGAGGGATGACTGGGCCGATGCATGGTGGTGGGACCCAAATTGTAGGGTATGGTGGAGATTATGAGGTGGAAGCTTGGATTTTAGAAGGGGGAAATTGCAAATTAGGTTAGAAATTGGGTATTTAGGGTTTAGAGGGAGAGATGGAGGCCATGATGGTGAAGGGCGAAGGTGGGGGTGGCGACGCACATGGAGGTGGTGCAGCTATGGTCAGGTGGTGGAGGAGGTGGAAGGAGATCCCATGGGAGCTTTGAGATGAAGGAGGAGGAGTTTAGCTAAAAGGAAAAGAGAAAGAAAAGGAGAGAGAGAGGAGGTGTTTTTGATAATTTTACAATGCCTCGGATCATTGAGGTGTCACGAGGATGAAAGGGGAAAAGAAAAACACTATGGCTTGCTAGATTGTTGACACCTCATTTGGTGTTATTAGATATAGGTTATTAATTTAAACGTTCAAGTGTTTTTGTTCAGCTTCAGTTCTTCTTATCGTGGGATCAAACGACAATTGCCTTTTATATTAAAATTTGCATTCTAACATAAAACGTAATTCCGGATCCAACGGAATAGGTCTCGTCAAATTCCGAGTTCATTTGACCCTCCTTTTTATTTTTCGATCGTGTTTCTTCTTAATTTCGATGGGTTATCCCGGTACGCGCTTAATTCTCGTACGCTCACATAGTAGCTCCAAAAATTACGAAATTTGGAACCCTAATATTTTTTGATGTTGCAAATCTGATAAAATTGGTTTGTCGAAATCTGAGATCGTCTCAATAATGTTCCTTTGTAAACTGCTGAAATCAGCTTTAGATCATCGAATTTTTAAAGTTGACCGTAATTTCTCAAAAAATTAAATTAAAAATAATTTTTAAATTGATTTCAAAATTTTGGGTTGTTAAAAGTATTGTTTCTAATCCTATTATAGTCTCAAAGCCCATAGAAGGAACAAACTCATTTATCTATGATATGTTGGGGTTTGAAAATTTCTGTTATGGGGGTCGAATTTGAATGCGACGCATATGTTCTTGGCTTTATGGGTTACAGATAATTTCTAGGAATGGATTGGTTAGCCATGTATAGTGTTATTCTAAATTTTGAGAGGATAGTTGTTAGACTTTTAAGGTGTCATGTTAGAACTCTCGAGATTTCTTGTGACCCACGGGGGTCAATTATGCTTAGTTTCCTATATTCTCTTGATGCTTCCGTTGACAATCTTCGATCAGTACCCATAGTTAGTTGTTTTTAGGACATGTTTGATGAGTTTAGGGATTACCTCCAAAAAAAGATAGATTTCCGGATTTACTTGATGGAGAATGTGAAACTAGTCGCTTTACCTGTGCGCTACATGGCTCCTAAGGAGAGGAGGGAGCTCAACAAATAAGTAGCTGATTTATTAGAGAAAGAATTCATTAGACGAAGTATTTTTGAGTGGGGAGCTCTTGTCATCTTTACGACCAAGGAAAACCGATCTCTCCATCTATGCGTGGACTATAGGGAGTTAAATAAACTCACCAAGAAGAATAGGCACCCACTTCCGAGGATTGATGACTTTTTTGACCAGCTAGTAGGCACTTCAGTTTTCACATAGTTGGATCTTGTTGTGGGATTTCATTAGCTTAGGGTAGCAGATGATAGTATCGATAAGACAACTTTTAGGACCTTGGAGTGTTTCTTTGAGTGGTTGGTTATGCCTTTTTGGCTAACCAATGCACCTGCATACTTCTTGGACTTAATGAGTCGCATGTTTAGGGAGTATCTGAACAAGTTTTTAGTGGTTTTCATGAATGATATTCTGGTTTTCTCGAGGAGCAAGGAAGAGCATGCCAAATATTTAGAGGTGGTTCTCTTCACTCTCAGTTCGCATCATCTTAAGGCTAAGTTTTCTAAGTGTCATTGCTGGAGAAAGGAAGTAAGGTTCCTAGGGTATGTAGTCTCCAAGGATGGAATAGCGGTGGACCCCGCTAAAGTTGTCGCAGTTCAAGATAGGAAAGACCTTAGGAATGCGACAGAGGTTAGGAGTTTCTTGGGATTTGTGGGTTATTACTGAAAGTTCATTAAGGACCAGATATCAGCTCCGCTCACCCGTCTTACGAAGAAGAACTTGGTTTTAGGGCTGTAAATCGATCGGACCGGACCGGACGGAGGTGTGTTCAGGTTTTGTCAAAAAAAGTCAGACCGAACACAGACCGGATGAAATTTTTTCTCGAACAAACCTTGTTGTCCTAATTCATGTCCTAAATTAAATTGGACGGACACGGACATATGTTTTTTTGGACACGAACACAAGCGGACTCGGTCGGACATGGCTATTTATATCATATTTTATACTTTTTATTAGGTTTTCTTTCAACGATATATCGAATCACGAGGAAATCGGACGAATTCGGATGAACACGGACCAGACATGATTTTTTATAGTACAATTTTTGTTGTCCTAACTTGTGTCCTAAATGAGAATCGAACGAACTCGGATGGACGTATTTCAATCACGGACACGAACGGACGTCGGACATTAGTACAAAACTTACAGCCCTACTTGGTTTTCACTTGGATCATTGATTGCGAGGATGCATTTTAGAGGTTAGAGAGGGATCTGACATCACACCTTATTCTGAATCTTCCCGATGGAAGCAAGGTGTTTATAGTCTACATGGATGCTTATGGCATGGGGTTAGGTGTTGTGTTGATGCAAGAAGGTAAGGTAGTCTACTATGGAAGTAGGCAATTAAGGGTTCATGAGAAGAATTACCCCATCCACGACTTGGAATTGGCTGCAGTAGTGTTCACACTTAAGTCTTGGCGACACTATCTACTTGTAGGGAGGTTTGAGTTATACACGGATCACAAGTCGCTCAAATATTTGTTCTCATAGAAGGATCTCAATTTAAGGCAGCAACGATGATTGGAGTTCTATGCGTCCTATGATTTTGAGATAGCTTATACCCTAGGCAAGGGTAATGTAGTTGCAAATGCATTGAGTATGCAGAGGATGACCATGAGTCTTCAATTCGTAGAGAGACAGAGTTTGGAGTTTATCTCGAACTTTGATTTTAGGCCATCTACGGATTTTATGCTTGGTTTGTTGGCATCATTGGAGGTATGACCTACTCTTATGGAGCACGTTGGGTCCACACAGTAAATGGATCAGCAGTTAGTGGACATCTTGGATAGACTCGGTAGAGGAGAGTCCTCTAGTTACCTAGCTACATATTCTGTGGACGAGAAAGGGTGGCTAAGACGAGATGGGAGATTGTGTGAACCTAGAGTTAGAGATTTGCTGAGATCAGTTCCTGAGGAGGCTCATCACTCTCGGATGATTATCCATCCAGGCGGTGACAAGATGTACCAAGACATGAAGCGAGTTTTTCATTAGACTGATATGAAGAAGGATGTTGTAGAATTCGTGGCCCAGTGTTTGAATTTCCAGCAAGTTAAGGCTGAACAAAGGAAACTAGCAGATTGCTTCAGCCCTTGGATATCCCACAATGGAAATGGGAGAGCATCTTTATGGACTTTATTGATGGAATGCCCAAATCGAGGAAGTGCAACACGAGTATATGGGTGATAGTGGATAAACCTACAAAGAGCGCTCACTTTATTCCAGTCAAGAGCAAGAGGACATCAGCTTAACTAGCATCGATATACCTTAGAGAGATCATCCGACTTCTTAGGGTACTTTCTAGTATAGTAAGCGAATGTGACCTATCTTTACGAGTGAGTTTTGGAAGAGTTTGCAACAGGCACTATGTAACACCCCACCTCCGTTAAGGACACTCACAAAGGGAATGCCTTAACTTTGGTGGAGCATTTTAGTAAACAGAACAGAAAATTTCAAGACAGATAAACAATACTTGAGAAATTATAACTTTATTACAGCGGAAAACAGAAATCAGTATGGTTACATCTTTACCAAAAACTCAAGTACATAAATATCAGTCTTGTTCAGAAAGTCATCAAAGTACAAAACTTTAAAATCATAATCCCCACAGAAGATACCATAAGAAGTTAAGCCATACTTTACGCACTTCAAGTACTTCAAGCAGAAGAAATCCGGATCAAGCTAAAGTATTCCCTCCTTGAAAAACCTGGGGGGGGGGACGAAAGAATAAAGGGGCGAAAACAAGCAAGGTCAGACATAAAGTCTGGCAAGTCCAGTGACTTTCAGCATGTGAACAGATAATAATAATTATGACAAGAAAATAAGCTGGATAAGAGATAACAGTAACATGAGCAGCAGATGTACTTAGGTTAAACAGAAGAAACAGAATAATATCACTTTTCATTTCTCTGCACTAATACTAGTATAACAGGATTAGGTGTCACCCTAATGTCTAAACTGAAAATGAAACGGGAACAGAATAATTTCCACAGAAGAGAATGCTAGTAATGGGCCTTTACCACCCCAACAAAAACAGACAGAAACAGAATGCTAATAATGGGCCTTTACCACCCGAACAGAAACAAAATGCTAATAATGGGCCTTTACCACCCGAACAGAAATAGACAGAAACAGAAACAGATTAATCCCTACGGAAACAGAATGTAGAATTAGGTGTACACTAGTAAATGGGCCTTTACCACCCGAACAGACGGTACCACGCAGAAACAGGCAGGTGTTGCCACCCAACAGAAACAGACGGTACCAACAGAAACAGACAGAACTAAGTGTGCCCTAAAACCCTACCCCAAGCGATCGGCTCCCTAATACATAAATACCCTATGTCGGCCCCCACAGTAGGGTGTATCACTCCCTAAAGTGACAACCAATTGGCACAGACCTATTTACAGATGTCATGGCGTCTTACATCCTCAGAGGCAGACCAGGATCCATGCACGCACATGACCCGGTTGGAACGTACCATCAACACCCCTCGCCATTATCAGAATGAACCGCTTATAATTAGTTCAGTAAGCGTGCCCGGACCCTACCTACTGTTGGGTCAAAGTTCTGATACCAGAAAGGGTTACTAACTAATATGGGTCCCAAACAACAGATGACACAAGTAATTTCCCTCCTAACCTTGTGTCCCCAGACTAACAGATTTCAGATTAACTTGTTTACAAGTTCAGACATACAGAGTTCAGATCAACTAGTTCACAGATCAGACAAGTTTTCAGACTAATGGATCGGATATACGGATTTAACAGATTTGTAGATTTGTCTAACTTTGTAATTGGGCCTACAGATTCATGAAATGGGTTTGTTAAATTCATTAGTCCAATTGGTTTAGCCCTATCCACCCAACACGATTTAGACATCATATTTATCTCAGATTTGCATTAATTAAATATTAATGCACAGACCTCTCACATTAGGTCGGTAGCTTGTGGCCGCTGGATATGTCGGGCGGTTCCGGGCAGACTTCTGCCACAAGCCAGACCTAACCTCGTGTCTAAGCATATTTTAGTTATGCCTACGACCTCTCACATTAGACTGACAGTTTGCGGTCGCTGGTTAAGCCGGTTGGTTCCGGGCAGGCTTCTACCGCAAACAGAGTCTAACCTCGTGTCGTAGCCAATTCATTCCAGTACAGATTTTTCAGATATCAGACTAATTCTGTTTATTTAACAGATTAAACTTCTTCATAGGATATAACAGATTAATCAAATTTCCATGTTCTACTAAATCTTAGGTCGAGCCTACGGATTTCCATACCCAGATTACCATTATCTAGTTTCAACAGATCAGACAATTCAACAGGTAGCAGATCTAGCAGTTTAAGCGATTCAACAGATTTAGCAGATAAAAGATTTAGCAGTTTAGGCAATTCAACAGTTTTAGCATATAACAGATTAGGCAATTTAACAGATTTAGCAGATAACAAATTTAGCAGATTATATATATATCTAAAACTCTATTTACATATCTTGCCTAATCATAAATTTAGCCTAAACTTACATGCCCAAATCAAGGTCATAATTCATAATACAATATATGCCCCAAATCTTAGCCTTAATATTCCCATTTACAGTTCATGTAAAAACTAGATTTAATATTCTAGTTCACCATTTATGTCCAAGACTAATACACATGTAAATCATTCTCTATTATAGCCAACTCAGATTATGCCAACATATTTGCTATGCCAGATTTACTTAATTAAGCTACGCCCAATCCCCGTATAATATGTTTCCACAAGTTCTTTAAATACTCATGAAATGGCCCTATAGGCTCGATGTACATAACAGTGAATGGGAATAAACTAGCAAAGTTACATACTAAATATGAGATCTAACATCATTAAGGGAATAGGCATAAGAAACTAACTACAATAATTATAGGCAACTAACCACAATAGTCATGGGCGACTAATCACAATAGTTTCTTATTCAATGTCATAGGCAATAGTCTCATAGTCATGAATCATAGTCATAGGCAATAGTCTCATAGGCAACAGTTTCATGTCCAATTATGCATTATTATTTGTCCCAAAATTTAGCGTTCGTGCGTTAATCTCTTATGAGATGTGGTGCAGGCTCGTGGTAGCCTGGCTATAGAACAGAAAGAAGAAAGAGATACAGAATAAAATATATCAGAACAGAACGTACACAACCTCAAATTCAGATTTACAATCATGTCACAATTATAGTTACAGTTTATAGCAGAAAATAACTGTACTTGCCTTTCGTGGTTTTAAGAAAGGATAATAAACTATTGTTGATGCAGAAATGCTGAATTACTCCTCTTTAATTGTTGTTGTAGCTCTAAACTTTGATTTGAGATTTGATTTAGCTTTTAATTCTATTCAGGTTGGAAGAAGATGCATTAGTCCAAGTTTTTGATTCTAGCAGAGTAGCGACGCCATTTTTATTTTTAATTAGAACAGAGGCAGAGTATATACAGAATGAAATTGTGTAGAGAAAATGAGGCTAGGGGGCTGTTTATATAGGTTTAGGCAGACGAATCTAGACAGAAAACGAGACCGGATACATCAGAATGAACCAGGTTCAAAAACTGGGTTTCGGGAGCAGGTCGACCCCTAGGTCGACTCCACAGTCGACCTGGTCATGGGGAGGTCGACACCCCAGTCGACTCCCCAGTCGACCTGGGTATATGGGCGGGAATTTTCCCGCCAGCCTTCTCTGGGTTTGAATTTCGAATTTCTGGCTTTATTTTCGAGCTGTTTTATTTTATTTAAATTCCTGAAACTTCTGAGGGTCATAACTTGGTCATACGAACTCCAATTTTCGAAAACTCGGACTCGATTTCATGTAGAATTCCGAGACGAACGCAATGGCGCCACCCGTTTCCCTTGATTCTTATTTTAAAAATTAATTATTCTCTGATTAGTTACTTATACGTTTACAGAAAATACGGGGTGTTACATTCTCCCCTCCTTAAAGGATTTCGTCCCCAAATCTTCAAGTTAAGAAGAATGTGTCCTACCATCCAGTCATACATCTACTCAACCATCATGCACAAGCATCCATTGTCCTTAGAAAACTTCTAATGTCGTATGAACATATGCGAAAGTGTGTGTATATGTTCCTTATCTAATGCAAAGATCAGGCGGTCCACTGATTCAGTTGACCTCCTTAATGTGAATTATGTCAGTGCCATGAGTCCAACATGTATGCAATTTTCCTATTTGATCCATATCATTCTTATATGAGTGACAACCATTCATTCATATGCAACACCCATGTGATGAGTCAATCATTTTGCATCCACAAAAATTGAAAATGCTCACACATCCATATGCAGTATGAGAGTGTTTTCGAGCCGATCTAGTGCCTAGTGTGTGTATATGCATTCACGAGCAACCACTAGCAACCACTTGCATCCATCAAACATAACATGTCTCAAACACATGTTTACATCCATTAGTTTCTATCTAAAGTTCGAAGATTCGATCGATAGGATACAGTCGAATGAGGGGAGCGAGTACAGATAAAACAAAAACTTTGTTCCCATTAGACATTGGTTGAGAGGATAATTCCCCTAAGTATCAGCCCCGAAGACCGAAACCAATATTAGATTGACTTCCAGAGGATTACCCTCTTTAGACAATGTCAAAACTGGAAATTTTAACCTTATCAGAAATATCCAGATGCTTACAAACTACTAGTACAGATCAGATTATCGAATGATTCTTAGAAAACTAAGCATGGGAAAATCCCACCATATCCCTCAAAAACCCAGAATGTATGCATTACAATCGACTTGACGCCTAACACAGATACCCTCAAACCCCAACCTACCACCAACAGATGAGTCGTAACTCCTATGGGGTTTGAGACTATAACCAGATCAGAAACAAGACTAGTATTAAAGTGAAGAAACTCGACCATATAATGCCATAATCGGAAAGAGTTCTAACTCAATAATCAGATAAGGAAACTAAACTCTCTACGGAAATTTTCCTACTTCTCTCCTATCCACCAACTATGAGAGCATTCGCCTGCCTTCCCGAAGTAGGTCATGTCCTCTGTCCTAGCCCCCGTTTCTTCGGGCAGTCCCTAGTGTAGTGTCCCATCACACCACAGTTGAAGTGAGTGTCCTTCCTCTTTCGGCAATCCTTGTCCAGACGAGTCAAGCTTCCATAAGTAAAGCACTTTTCTCCTCCTTTATCTTCAGACTTTTCTTCCTTCTTTTGTGTTTCCTTTTTGCCTCCTTTGTGAACCAAGTCCATATCCATGAGTTTCTCATCCTTGGGTTGTGCTCCTTAGCCAATCTCCCTCATTCTCATCTTTACTATCCGTGTGTAACATGTTGACAAGTCCCTCGAAAGCGGCCTCCATCGCATGGAAAATCCTACAAAGCTCAAAAGAAAATTAGCCGTAGGTGAGACTACTGCGGCTACAGGTGGAAGTCGGGCGCTTATTTGCCCTTTGACCGGTGTCGTAGTCTTATCAAGCCTACAGAACCATGCCGCGATGAGGTTACCTCCCAGAAAGCCGAGAGCCCCGGAGAAAGAAGGAAACAAAGATTCAAACAGAGGATCAAAAGATAGATATATGGCTTTTGGGGATTATGTTTTTCAAAAATAAGCTTTACTTTTGAAAATATTTCCTTTTTAAAACCTTTTTGAAAATAGTTTTCAAAACTTTTTATCAAATCTGGTAACCTTCAGCTCTGATACCAAGTGTAACACCCCACCTCCGTTAAGGACACTCACAAAGGGAATGCCTTAACTTTGGTGGAGCATTTTAGTAAACAGAACAGAAAATTTCAAGACAGATAAACAATGCTTGAGAAATTATAACTTTATTACAGCGGAAAACAGAAATCAGTATGGTTACATCTTTACCAAAAACTCAAGTACATAAATATATGTCTTGTTCAGAAAGTCATCAGAGTACAAAACTTTAAAATCATAATCCCCACAGAAGATACCATAAGAAGTTAAGCCATACTTTACGCACTTCAAGTACTTCAAGCAGAAGAAATCCGGATCAAGCTAAAGTATTCCCTCCTTGAAAAACCCGGGGAGGGGGGGAACGGAAGAAAAAAGGGGCGAAAACAAGCAAGGTCAGACGTAAAGTCTGGCAAGTCCAGTGACTTTCAGCATATGAACAGATAATAATAATTATGACATGAAAATAAGTTGAATAAGAGATAACAGTAACAGGAGCAGCAGATGTACTTAGGTTAAACAGAAGAAATAGAATAATATTACTTTTCATTTCTCTGCACTAATACTAGTATAACAGGATTAGGTGTCACCCTAATGCCTAAACTGAAACAGAAACGGGAACAGAATAATTTCCACAGAAGAGAATGCTAGTAATGGGCCTTTACCACCCCAACAGAAACAGAATGCTAATAATGGGCCTTTACCACCCGAACAGAAACAGACAGAAACAGAATGCTAATAATGGGCCTTTACCACCCGAACAAAAACAGATTAATCCCTACGGAAACAGAATGAAGAATTAGGTGTACACTAGTAAATGGGCATTTACCACCCGAACAGACGGTACCACGCAGAAACAGACAGGTGTTGCCACCCAACAGAAACAGACGGTACCAACAGAAACAGACAGAACTAAGTGTGCCCTAAAACCCTACCCCAAGCGATCGGCTCCCTAATACATAAATACCCTGTGTCGGCCCCATGGTAGGGTGTATCACTCCCTAAAGTGACAACCAATTGGCACAGACCTATTTACAGATGTCACGGCGTCTTACATCCTCAGAGGCAGACTGGGATCCATGCACGCACATGACCCGGTTGGAACGCACCATCAACACCCCTCGCCATTATCAGAATGAACTGCTTATAATTAGTCCAGTAAGCTTGCCCGGACCCTACCTTCTATTGGGTCAAAGTTTTGATACCAGAAAGGGATACTGACTAATATGGGTCCCAAAAAACAGATGACACAAGTAATTTCCCTCCTAACCATGTGTCCCCAGACTAATAGATTTCAGATTAACTTGTTTACCAGTTCAGACATACAGAGTTCAGATCAACTAGTTCACAGATCAGACAAGTTTTCAGACTAACGGATCAGATATACGGATTTAACAGATTTACAGATTTGTCTAACTTTGTAATTGGGCCTACAGATTCACGAAATGGGTTTGTTAAATTCATTAGTCCAATTGGTTTAACCCTATCCACCCAACACGATTTAGACATCATATTTATCTCAGATTTGCATTAATTAAATATTAATGCACAGACCTCTCACATTAGGTCGGTAGCTTGTGGCCGCTGGATATGCTGGGCGGTTCCGGGCATACTTCTGCCACAATCCAGACCTAACCTCGTGTCTAAGCATATTTTATTTATGCCTATGACCTCTCACATTAGACTGACAGTTTGTGGTCGCTGGTTAAGCCGGTTGGTTCCGGGCAGGCTTCTACCGCAAACAGAGTCTAACCTCGTGTCGTAGCCAATTCATTCCAATACAGATTTTTCAGATATCAGACTAATTCTGTTTATTTAACAGATTAAACTTCTTCATAGGATATAACAGATAAACCAAATTTCCATGTTCTACTAAATCTTAGGTCGAGCCTACGGATTTCCATACCCAGATTACCATTATCTAGTTTCAACAGATCAGACAATTCAACAGGTAGCAGATCTAGCAGTTTAAGCGATTCAACAGATTTAGCAGATAAAAGATTTAGCAGTTTAGGCAATTCAACAGTTTTAGCATATAACAGATTAGGCAATTTAACAGATTTAGCAGATAACAAATTTAGCAGATTATATATATATCTAAAACTCTATTTACATATCTTGCCTAATCATAAATTTAGCCTAAACTTACATGCCCAAATCAAGGTCATAATTCATAATACAATATATGCCCCAAATCTTAGCCTTAATATTCCCATTTACAGTTCATGTCAAAACTAGATTTAATATTCTAGTTCACCATTTATGTCCAAGACTAATACACATGTAAATCATTCTCTATTATAGCCAACTCAGATTATGCTAACATATTTGCTATGCCAGATTTACTTAATTAAGCTACGCCCAATCCCCGTATAACATGTTTCCACAAGTTCTTTAAATACTCATGAAATGGCCCTATAGGCTCGATGTACATAACAGTGAATGGGAATAAACTAGCAAAGTTACATACTAAATATGAGATCTAACATCATTAAGGGAATAGGCATAAGAAACTAACTACAATAATTATAGGCAACCAACCACAATAGTCATGGGCGACTAATCACAATAGTTTCTTATTCAATGTCATAGGCAATAGTCTCATAGTCATGAATCATAGTCATAGGCAATAGTCTCATAGGCAACAGTTTCATGTCCAATTATGCATTATTATTTGTCCCAAAATTTAGCGTTCGTGCGTTAATCTCTTATGAGATGTGGCGCAGGCTCGTGGTAGCCTGGCTATAGAACAGAAAGAAGAAAGAGATACAGAATAAAATATATCAGAACAGAACGTACACAACCTCAAATTCAGATTTACAATCATGTCACAATTATAGTTACAGTTTATAGCAGAAAATAACTGTACTTGCCTTTCGTGGTTTTAAGAAAGGATAATAAACTATTGTTGATGCAGAAATGCTGAATTACTCCTCTTTAATTGTTGTTGTAGCTCTAAACTTTGATTTGAGATTTGATTTAGCTTTTAATTCTATTCAGGTTGGAAGAAGATGCATTAGTCCAAGTTTTTTATTCTAGCAGAGTAGCGACGCCATTTTTATTTTTAATTAGAACAGAGGCAGAGTATATACAGAATGAAATTGTGTAGAGAAAATGAGGCTAGGGGGCTGTTTATATAGGTTTAGGCAGACGAATCTAGACAGAAAACGAGACCGGATACATCAGAATGAACCAGGTTCAAAAACCGGGTTTCGGGAGCAGGTCGACCCCCAGGTCGACTCCACAGTCGACCTGGTCATGGGGAGGTCGACACCCCAGTCGACTCCCCAGTCGACCTGGTTGGGGGGGTTGACTCCCCAGTCGACCTGGGTATATGGGCGGGAATTTTCCCGCCAGCCTTCTCTGGGTTTGAATTTTGAATTTCTGGCTTTATTTTCGAGCTGTTTTATTTTATTTAAATTCCTGAAACTTCTGAGGGTCATAACTTGGTCATACGAACTCCGATTTTTGAAAACTCGGACTCGATTTCATGCAGAATTCCGAGATGAACGCAATGGCGCAACCCGTTTCCCTTGATTCTTATTTTAAAAATTAATTATTCTCTGATTAGTTACTTATACGTTTACAGAAAATACGGGGTGTTACACATTAGGTACACAGTTAAGACTTAGCACAACTTACCACCCTCAGACCGATGGAAAGACTGAGATGGTCAATAGGGTTCTTGATGATTTAGTGAAACATTGTGTCGTAGACTTTGGAGGGACTTGGGAGGAGCATCTCCCCTTAGTTAAATTCGCCTACAATAATAGTTATCAGTCAAGCATAGGGATGGCGCCCTTCAAAGCACTTTATGGACGACCATGCAGATCGCCAACTTGTTGGTGGGACTACACTAGAAACACAAGTAGTGCTTTGAGCTGGGAGTAAAGAGATTTAGGCAGTGCTTTAAGATGTATCAACTTCTTGCGTGTTTAACAATTAGATACGGCCACCAGCCGTATCTAATTGCCAAAAAAGATACGGCCATAAGCCGTATGTATTACTATAAATATACGGCCATAAGCCGTATCTACTCTAAAAAAGATACGGCCATAAGCCGTATCTATAAATGGGTTAAATACTGAATACCTGATGATCCAATACAACCATATGCCATATCCATTTACGCAGCAGCATAGCTCATTCAAGCACTAAACAACTTGATGATCCAATATATACATACAACCACTAAATACTGAATGCACTAAATGATGCTTGAGATGTCAAAAGCTGCTTCAATATACAAAGCATCAATCCAAAATACTCTACTAAGACAACTTGAACTATAAAACACACCCAATAAGTATGATCAATATATAACTTATGTATACAAACAAACAAAAAAACTATTAAGTAAACAAATCTATTGTATCCTCTAGTCAACAAATAAGTGTTCAATATAATAAGTTCTGCAACAAATAACATAGGTTATCTAATCTTAATAATACACAACCATTGTGATCTACTAATTTCACTACTCAGAAATCCCGCAGATGTCTCTTTCTTCCACATCCATATCCCTACCAAAAGAAGCTTTGCCATATTCTGTCACAAAGACAACATAGTAAAATATGAGTTATATGCAATGCATTAAACATCTATGTCAGCTCTTCCATCGATAGTAATTTGATCGTACATAGTATAATTCATGAAAATTCAAACTTGGTGTAGTCAAAATGTGAAGATTTATAAAACTTAAGGTTAAATGCATGAAAGGCGCAAATGTAGTCGAACTTTTGCAAGTAGCAAAAGCGCTACCTAAATTTGTATACCAGCTTCATTGTCACCAGGTCAACAAGAAAGGAAATGCATATGCATTGTTTCTCTTGTTCTAGTTACCATTATACAATAGATACCAACAAAAAATACACTGAACTCGACTCGATCGGATATTTCCATTTGGCATTCCTTTCTTCTTATTAGAAATAAGATTAATATGTTGGTTGAAAGGAAATTGTATGTGTGAACCAGAAAGATGAATATGCATTTGGCCTCCCTGGAAATTAACTATAATAATTTGCCAGTCATATCCATCTTCTCTATTATTTATGATGTCTGAATGTTCCAACTGGCTTGTTATAAAATATCTCAAACTCTACAAATTCTAACCTTCAAATTTCCTCCATAACCTTCTGGATTTATCAATCAACTATTTCTTTGTTATTATGTTCGTGTTGGTACACATTTCAAATAACTTTAAACATCAACGATAATAACGACGATGTTGACCGAAGATAATAATAATAATAATAATCAATAGTGTGTGTATATATATATATATTGAACTAAACATTAAACGTACGATTTTACTTGTAAGATTCTAAGCCATATTAAGGCTCTAAACATTATATTACCGACAAGGAAACTATAAGATACGGAGACATATTAGTTAAAAGAATCATGCATTCATTTCTACTATTTGACAACAGAATGGAATTCTACATTATTTTTATAACATATGTTTAATAGAAAGTTTCAACTATGTAACTGCATGAAAACCTATAACAAAATAAAAAAAGGTTTTTCTCATACTAACCTAGAAGATGACAATTTAATAATTGAAGATAGTTAATACTCATTTGTGCAGGACACCCTTTTTCGAAAAAAAAATTCTAGGGCTGACTCTGACCAAATTATAGTAATTATATTTTATAACATGCTATATTGTGAAATCCAATGTGGTTACATGAGCTTAAGATATTTTACCTTATGCCTTACCAAAGCCTCAAAATCTACTCTGTTTTTCCAAGTGTTTTTCCTTAATTTTATCGGACAGTTGCCAACATATTTACCTGCCAATTTTGGTTACATACATAAGCTTATTCTTTCAAAATATTCTTCACATGACTCTCATATGTAATAATTCATAAGTTAAGTACATACCATTCATTTGCTTCAGTGCTAAAGCAAGGTCTACTCCATTTGAAAAACTGACAAAACCATAGCCCTTCATTTTTCCTGTGTGATTATGATGGCAAAGGGGATAATATCAAGTGTCAAATGCTGCTTCACTTAACCTTAGGAAAAAGCTGCTTTCACTTGCAATTGCTTGCAGTTCAGTAATGCATTTTGAAACAACTTTTATTTTTTTGAGGCAGACTGTGTAGTGTAAGTAATATAAATTTGTGTTGTTGTACATGGGAAGTGTTTTCATCGGGTTTTATATTTTTCTTTTGCTAGTTTATGTAGTTATCCTTTTTTGACTATTTTAATTGTTGTACCTGCCTCTCATATATAATAATTCATAAGTTAAGTACATATCATTCATTTCCTTCAGTGCTAAGAAAAAGAGATAACCCCATGAAAACATTTCCCATGTACAGCAACACAAATTTATATTACTTACACTACATAGTTGCTTCAAAGAAAGTAAAAGTTGTTTCAAAACACATTGCTGAACTGAAAGCAGTTGAAGGTGAAAGCAGCTTTTTCCTAAGGTTAAGTGAAGCAGCATTTGACACTTGATATTATCCCCTTTGCTAGTCCTGGCACAAGTTAAATGCATAAGTTAGCTTGGATAACATACAACATGTACACTACAAAGACCTATAAAAAAGTGCAAACCGCATAATTCAGGATAGGATTTGTCCACAGTATTATTTTCATTAGTTGCTGAATATTGCAAGCCTACAACATTTTTACTTGTTCAGTTGAGACAAAGTCTCGATGAAAGACAGCTGCATGATTATTGTCATCCAAACAGCTGACAAACCCAACAAAATTTGACTATAAAGTCAATGCAATATAGTCAAAAAAGGAGAAAGGGAATTGTCAACTGAGAAATACATAGGATTGTGTTGCACCTTTGATGTGCATGTTGCAAACACAGGTGCTGCTGGTAGGTTATATATGTATATAAGCTTTCGTATAAAATGTTATTCTTAGGCCTATTTGAATACAGCTAATAAGCATAAATACCTGACCCAGGTGCGTGAGCTAAAATGCATCCACCTGTGGATCACGTAGTAAAATCTTAACTAGAAAGTTAAAACCTTCAGCTTGGTGAGGCTTCATCTGCTTCATATGCCTTGGATGAATGGATATATCAGCAACATCAAGAAGTGTTCATTCATGTTAGTGTTGGGATTCTCACCAATGTCCACTGAACTGGAATTTCTAGATGCAGGCATGTACGTTCTAATTGGCCAATTGCCCTAAAATATGAAAAGATAAAAATGAAAATACAACTCAAATGACTTGTATATTACTTAAATAAAAAGAATGCAATAAAATTTGAACAATGAAAACCATATAGCATTTACAATCAAAGAAGCAAATAACGAGATGTGAAAAATGATCCTTCTTAAAAATGCAAGTTTATAAAATCATGGATAGCAGTGTCGCAAATTCATATTTTTTTAAAATTCACACTAAGAATATGCAGAATAACATAAAACTCTTATTAGAACAATGAATAATATTCGTTGCTGATACGTTGTGATTTTTATCCTACCTGAGGAACAGGGTAACCATCCAACCACAGTAGTCAGATGGCCATGCATGTACAGTTTATATCAGAAATTGGATTATATCTTCCCCCAAGGTACACCACCTGCTATTATATTCCTACAATAGATAACATCAATTTTATTGTAATAAAACTCAGAGATCTCTTTAAAAAAAATTGAAAAGCTAACTCATGCAAACACTGTGCTTGAAAATTTTCCTCTTGGAAACGGCAGTCAATTCCCAACCTTTGTATTGTACCTGCCGCTCAAAGGCGGATGGTGGCACAGTGTTGATAATGGATTAAAGAGACGAAATTATGTTAGATATCTTATTATCTAATTCAAATATTTTAGCACTTAAATTAATTTTACTTGCCAAGATCTCCAAATCATCCTTTTATGTTTGTTAATTTTTTTCCAAGGCACTTAGTATTACCGGTATGCTTACACGAACTCAAGGCACTCAGTATTACTGATATGCATGCGAGCGATAGGTGTTGCGGATACAGCACACAAAAAACTTATATCGTTAGATTGAAGATTTATTATTCTTTCCTTCTCCACCTTTTCTTGCATTGCTTCTAGTAGACTTGGTATAAATCTCCAAATGCCCATGAATAAGAAAAAAAAATATTAAAATAAAATCAAGGCAGGAGATACCGAAATCACTATAGGCACTAATCCATTTTTAGCTTCAAATTATTGCTTATCAGTTTCTTCTTACTTTGATCTTGATACAATTGAGACATAGTAAATGTTAAAATTTGTCGGTTGTAAACACTTAACCTAGGTTAAACTTTTGGCTTCCACAAATGCAATATCTATAAGTAAAATATTATTTACAAATGATATACACACACACACATAGCCCCCCTTACCTTTGGTTATGGGCTCTAGATTGAAAATAATATGACGTGGTGTTTGATTGCCTTTGGTTTCTTTTGATATCCAAATAGTTTGAATATCTGATAAAAATTTATAATGGTTAGATATATCAGTCTTAACTCTATGATTACCATAAATTTCTAACACAACACAGAAATGCAACACAAATAACCAAACTAATTCGCTTTTAAATTCTCTATGAATAGTAAGCTTTCTCCTTTCATACCTTCATCCATCTGTTTAATCTGCCTATAATAACACCTCATGTAGAACAACAATCAATATACCAAATTATTTTAATTAATTAAAAAATATATAAATATGCGAAACTTCAATAAAATTGAAGGCTTACTCACATAATCAAAGTTCAATCAGTCGCAATTATCTTGTACGCACGATGAACCAATATAGATCTAAGCCAGAAGGGTGGAAAATTTTCCATGAAATCAGGCACCAATTTGGCATGGGTTATAGCCGTATCAATTGTAGATACTGCTCAAAGCCATACTTAAATATTTGGATACAGCTAAGAGTTGTATCTAAATTTGATATGGCTATAAGCCGAATCAAATATGGCAGATAGAGGGGTGACAAAATCTACTTTGTGGTGTGGAGTCTATGGACAAACTTCTACTAGGGCCGAAGATGATTAGGTAGACTTCTGAGAAGATAGACCTTATTCGCAAACAGATGAAAGCAGCTCAAGATATGCAGAAGTCCTTTGCTGATAGGAGGAGGACTGACTTGGAATTTGAGGAAGGAGATATGGTATTTATCAAGGTATCGCCTTTAAGAAATGTAGTTCGCTTTGGCTCAGTAGGGAAGTTGGTACCAAGATTTATAGGATCATTCCCCATAGTTGAGAGGATAGGTCAGATGGCCTATAGAGTTAAACTATCGGAGACGCTGGCGGGAGTTCACGACGTGTTCCATGTTTCTCACTTGAGGAAATGTCTACATGACTCAGTAGAGGTAGTTGAGCCAAGTAAGCTTGAGGATGTTGAAGTTGAGAAAGAGGCGTAAGTTTGGAAAGTTCCTACTCATATTCTTGGATCGGAAGTTAAGAGACTACGCAACAAGGAGACCAAGTTCGTGAAGGTGCAATGGGAAGAAGATCGCGACGATGAGATATGGGAACCCGAAGACAAGATCCGTGCTTTTTACCCTTTTCTCTTTGAGAGTACGTTCTTAATTTACTTTCTAATCTTTTGAATTTGGATCTATTATTTCTATCGTTCAAGTATTTTTATCCTATCATTTGAATCTCGATCCTTAGAAGGAAGCCTATGGTTAGAACATGTGTTTGAGACATGTTATGTTTGATGGTTGCGAGTGTTTGGTAGTGGTTCCAGTGGATGCATACGCACACATTGGGATTTAGATCGGCTAAAACACTTACATATTGCATATGGATGTGTGCGCATTTTTAATTTTCAATGGATGAAAATGGTTGAATCATCACATGGGTGATACATTTTGGTGAATGGTTGTGCACACATGTAGAACTTATATGTATCATTAGGACTCTTTTGCAATTCATATTGGATACACGGCACAAACATATATTGCATTAAGGAGGTCAACTAAATCAGTCAACCGCCTGATTTCGGCATTAGTGTAGGGACGTATACACACAATACCTTTGCATATGTTCATACAAAGCATTAGAAATTTTAAGGACAATGGATGTCAGTGGATGATGGATGAGTAGATGGGTGTAGGTAAGTTTTAAACAATAAAATTCTTCTTAAATTGAAGATTTTGAGGACAAAGTTCTTTAAGGAGGGAAGAATGTAACACCCCATAATTTAACACACCATAATCACATAAGAAAGATAATAAATTAAATAATAATTAATAAAATATTTAGAATTAGGTAAAACATACATTATCGTTGCATTTGTTACAAAATTCGGGTTCAGATAAACTCTTGGTTTTCGAAAATTGAATTAAATATGAAGAAGTTATGAACTGAAGAAGATTGAACTAAAACAGTGTATAATATATATATATATAATATAAAAAAAACTAAATGCAGAAAACAACAGTAGTGGGCAACCCAACCCCAACCGGTTCGACATATGGTCGACCCAGGTCTAAGGCGGATCAACCCATGTGTCGACCCAGGGGTCGACCACCTCCATGCAGGGCGGGTTCCTACTTCTGAATCTGGATTGTTTATATACAACATACATATGCTGACTCAGCTTGAGGTATACGGTTGGATTTATAAACCGAAAATCAAAAGGTTTAGAATTATCCTAACTAATCTATAAATAGGCTAGCAGCCTCGCTATTTTCCTACACACAAACATTCTTCATTCTTCTTCCTCCAAGCTGTTTTGTAAATAAAAATAAGAAGATGCCGAGGTGTTGTCAAAACATAGAATAAAGGGATAATTCTAGTTTTTCTACAACAACAAACCTAAAGAGACATTTTTTCGGACCTCAATCAAATCACTGTAAGTTCTAATTATTTTTAGATCTGCTATTTAAACAAGTATTTTGACAGTAAACAATTGGATCTGAAAAGTAGCACTGTTTATATGTGTATATGTTATTATTTTACTGTCAATTATCTATTCAGTTTATAGTTATTATATGTTCATATATCTTTCTTGCTTATATCCTTTTATGTCTTTTATTTATGTATAGTCTTTTCTATGCCTATTTATTCAGCTTGGATATGTTTTCTCCATTTCCTTTTTTATTTTACGCTGAGCATAGGTCATCGAGAGCCTAGGCCACATCCGTTAGAATTACGTATAAATTGGAATAAATGGTATTGAGAACATGGAGAATTTGGCATATTATAGCTTGAGAACCTTTGACTGTAAATTTGGGGTAATTATAAAAGGGAAGAATATGAAATATGCAAACATGTTAATCTAAATAGATTGAACTTAATTTAATATTAAGTAAAACATATTAGGGAAAATTATGTGGATCAGATGTAATTAAGCAAAACTGGTTACTATAATACACACACACACATATGAGTAGGTAATTTTCTGTTTTAGGGGATGGGTTGAATAACATTTATAGGAAATGTCATTTACAACCATGCTTATAAATGAACTTAAACCTGCTAAGTTAAACCTGATAATTAATAAGCTAAGAGGTCCCACGTCTTACTGTTTATATCTGGTTTTGAGACTCTTAAAATCCTAGTTATTTGGAGACACAAGCCTAGGGGGTGATGTGTGGAACCCGTTTTAGTCAGTATCCTTGTTGGTATCATAGAGGGGACTCACACTAAGTAGGGTTTAGAGCACGCTTTACTGATCTGGGTTGTAAGAGGTTCAAAGGATGGAAGATGGGTACGGGCGCGTTCCGGCGGAGTCATGAGCATGCACGGGTCCGATAGGGAAAACTAATAACGTTGTAACACCAGCGAATAGGTCTGTGTCTTATAAGTTGACGGGTTAGGGACTGATATCCCCTATTGTCGTAGCTGGCACAGGATATTTGCGTAGTAGGGAGCCGATTGTATGGGTAGTAATTTGGGTAACACCTAATCCTGATATTCTATTAGTTGGTGCAGAAACTTATTCTTCAGATATGAATGAGAGGCTTACTTGATTTTTACCATGCCTTGTTATCTTGTTTACTTCATACTTGCACATTTTACTGTATTTTCATATCTAGTACCATTTATCTGTCTTGATACTTATTATCTTATGTTTATGCTGAAAATCACTAGAACTCGCCAGACTTTATGTCTGGCCTATTTTTCTTTTCCTTCTCCCTCTTCCCTCCCTCACGTTCTCAAAGTGATGGCAGATAGTAGCTGTGATCGTGATTCTATTCAGCTTGGATTTGGATTATTCCTCTTTCCATGTATTACTTCAGTTCATTTTATGTTTATTGTTATGGCATGTGAGGGAATGCTATTTTGTGGTTTTGTGCTTTGATGATTTATGAGACAGATATTTATGGTTTCGACATTGATGGTTCATTTTGGAAAAATGTAATGTTGAAGTTGATTTGAAATAAAAGTTTAAATTTTTTCCACTGCACTCCTATGTTTTGTCTTGTTACAATTAGTCTATGTGTTATTATTGCGCTTCACAGAACTTAATGCATCCTCATATGAGTGACATTAAGTGACGGGGGTGTCACAGTTACAAGTATGATAAGCAAGTGGCAAGCACAACAACTCTACCACACAACACCAAACCAAGCAAATAAACATAGGTGCAGCGAGTCAAGTGCACATATAAAAAGCCAATGGAAAATAAGCACAGTGAATAACAACATAACCCGAAGCAATTACACAAAACAACTCAAGTGCAGTAAGGAAGCAGTGAAGCAACAAAGAGTAGTATGGCATGCAAATTGCCAAGTGCACAAAACCAACAAGGCGTATACAAATGCATGAAAACATACATGAGATTTGTTCTTATCAGTAAAGCAATGACATGATAAGAGAAAGACAAATACATGAAAATTAACAATGTTCCAGAATTGGAAGAAATCTCCAAAAATCACAATTGAATATTCTCAGCAAGTTTAAACAAATTCAAATCAGACGAAGTATTCAGAATCAGATATTTAGGGTGTCTAAATCCTATATAAAACCAGGATCATCATAGGTAGAAAGCATCAAATACAAAAATAATCTAATCAAGCAGCATAGAATTCAAAATTTAGAGACTCACAATCGAGAAAAGCATAGAAATTCATTAGTGATTTGAAGCCATAATTTGAGAAGGAGCAAAACCCTAATTTACAAACGATAGCCATCAAATCATTCGTACAGGGACGAGTGAAGACCCAAAATCGCGATTTGAGAAGGAGCAAAAACCCGAAGTCGCGATTTGGAGTGGAGACCAAAACCCTAATTGAGATAGAAGATGCCGAAGTTGCTGCCATTTTTTTTATTTGGAGCAAAAAGGTTCCGTGCAGATTTAATGAAAAGGGGAACGGAAAATAAGAATGAAAAAGGGGAAATAAAAGGAAAGGGACCGGGAAAAGAAATAAAAGAGGGGAATAATAGCGGTCGAAATTAAAAGGGGGAATATAAGGGAATAAGGGCGGCCTTTTTTTGATTTTATGTTTTTTAAAGATAGACATCAATTATTTTAACTACCAATGTCTAAAGAAATATTTAACATCACTTTTAAATTTTCTGATGTTAATAAACATTTAACATCGGTTGTTTTACAAACTGATGTTAAAAGGATGATGTTGTAGGCATTATTTCTGGTAGTGATGCACGGTTCATCTTCATTCTTAATGATGCCAAACTCTTTGACCGTTTCATCAAAACGAAGATTCCAACACCGAGATGCTTGCTTTAATTCATAAATGGATCATTGCAGCTTATATCCTTTTCTAGCATCTTTTGGGTTGACAAAACCCTCAGGTTGTGTCATGTACACATCTACGATAAGATTCCCGTTAAGGATGGTAGTTTTTACATCCAATTTTTTTTCAGATTTCGTAATCGTAAAAGACTGCAATTACAAGTATAATCCTAATAGATTTAACCACTGCCAATAGAGGAAAGGTTCCATTATAGTTAACTCCTTAAACTTGCTTGAAACATTTTGCCACCAATCGACCTTTATAGGTTTGTACTTTACCATCCATGTCAGTTTTCTTCTTAAAAACCCGCTTACACCCGATTGATTTTACCCCGTCAGGTAGATCTTCCAAAGTCCATACTTGGTTGGTGTACATGGAATCCATTTCAGACTTAATGGCTTCAAACTAATTGGTTTTACCTTTTTGTATAAGATCTAGCACGTTTTTGTCGATTATTTGATTATAATATAATCTTCTTTTCAATTCAACTGATGTAGAAAAGTTAAGATTGTGTTTGATACTTCGTTCATATTGTGTAATTTTCTCATCAAGATGCCTCCAATATCTAATTCCCTCTTTTGCTAATTGGCTTTCGGAAGTCATTACAATAAACAGCTTATTACAAAAACAAAATAGTTTATCTGTCAATTTACAATAAACAAACCCTTTTCAATCATGATACTCTTCACTATTCATTTTTCTTTTGTAATAACTTGCGCAGAAATGTATGAAATTTTCATCTTGAGGGTATGTTAAATTAAACTCTCTAATAGGATCATTCTAAACCAATAAAACTCTCATATCCATATCAATATTATTCCAAGATCATGGATCTTATATATTCAAAATTTGTTCCTAAGACTTGACTTTTGGTTCTTTCAAATGATCTAAACATGGAATATCAATCTCATTTACTATCTGTTGCGGTAAAATCTTGGCATCAAGCACATTTTCTTCTCTATTATTAATATGTTCATTTACCACAATCTCATTCTCTTTTATATCATCAAAACCAGTTAATTTTTCCGAAATCACAAGATTGTTTCGAATTACCAACCATATTTGTTTTGAAAAAATATTTGTTAATTGATCCTCTTAATGATTCAACTATCTCTTCATTGCTTTTTTGTTTTTTTCTATTAGAACTTCCGAATGGTTGTTTTCATGGAAGCATAGCGAGACCTAAAATAATTGGATAATCAAAAATCCGAAGAGACGAGTATTCAATACTATGTAAAATGTGACTAGCCTTCATTTCCTTCAATTCACTAGCACGATTACCTTGATTGATATATATATATATATATATATATATATATATATATATACGAGTGGAAACCCGTGCGTTGCACGGAAGCATAGAGTACGGGGTGTTGTAGTTTGCACGGGAGCATAGAGTACGGGGTGTTGTAGTTTGCACGCGCGTGGTCGTAACGGCATGCGCTTCGCGCGAAGAGCGTAACGGCACGCGCTTCGCACGTGATGATGGCACGCGCTTCGCGCGTAATCAAGGCACGCGCTTTGCGCGTGATGATGGCATGCGCTTCACGCATGATCACGGCTCGCGCTTCGCGTATGGACCGTTGTGCCACAAATATTATGTAAACAGATATATAGCTCTGTCTCATAAACCTTTTGCTTGCTGGGCTTGCAAGCTTTCCATGCATCTTTTTGAACATTAACATAAATACACTATGTGAAGACATTAATCATATAAAAATTTCTAGCTCTTACAATTTGCTAAAACTCCATGGAGAGAATTTTATTACATTTCGTGGAATAATTTCAAAAAGCATTGAAGTATATTAATAACATAACAGTTAAATGATATTTCTAAACAATTAAATGTGTATATGAATGATAAAGTATTTTTTTTGTTCTTGCAAATTAGACATTCCTGTGAAGTGTAATGTGATCACAACACTCCAATTTTACTTCATATTTGATGTTGAGTAATTAATGCTTCATAGGCTTGTGATATCATATGTTTGCATCCATTTACGTAATGAAAAGATTATTAAGTGCTAAATAAGATATACTGATAATAATATAGGTACCGTAATAAAAGGCAAACTCTGAATTAGTGCAAGTTGATTCATAAATAGCAATTCCTAATTGGTGGAATACTGAAAGTTGAAAACAAAAGTATGGTGTTAAATAATATGCAAAGAAACAAATATTTATGATTTTACATAGTTGCTCGACAACAACTTGGTCAAATTATATATGGGTGAAGAAGACAAATAACATTAAAAAAACATAGTTTATATGAAATAAAGAAAATAATTATAGCAATATTTCAAAACTTTCTAAGGAGTTGTATGATATTTTTAGGAATCCAAATTAGAAAATGGAAATCTAGCAAGAGTAAAAGCTCAAATCCTATTGAACTAATTATTTCTTTAAAAATGCCTAATTTTTATAGGTGGAATAAGAAAACACCTATATCAGAAAACTACAACATGTTGACCAAAATTTGGTAAGCCAAACTATCCAAAGTTGAAACCACAACGCCAATTTCGGATGCATTTGATTAAAATAGATTTGAATCAACAAAGGATATCAGTTATGTTCTTTGTATTCCTTGGTTGCATTTGATTAAAATAGATTTGAATCAACAAAGGATATAATCAAGGTTTTATTGGATAACATTAATGTAAAGAAAGGAAAATGCACATTAAAGGAAGAGAAATTTAATTTCCCTATGTTGAAGATTACTAATTTTAATGTTCATAAAAAAATGAAATCAAACTCTAAGCCACTTGCCTGATAAAATTAGATTACAAACTGAACATCATTTACCAAAATCAAGTACCACTTATATGATGCATTTAAAGACTAAAAAAATAAGTTGAGAGTATAAGGAAAATTTCATGTGGTCCAATATTTTAATGTCAAATATCAATTAACTGACAAATTTATCAAGCGGATTTCAACTTGCATGTTACTCCATTTCCTAAAACCTTAACTATTTAATGTAACATATATTTTAGAAAATGAAAACGGTATAGATCAATCTTTTATAGCAAGTTTTAATACATTATTATATTTCAGCTGTGCTGTAGACTATAACTTAATAAATTTCAATCACTAAAAATTCCATTCAAAAATAAAATAAAAAAACATGAAATGGTATTGGGCAAGAACTATTTTGAATTGTTTCCAGTTTTGATCAACATTTTTGGGGCAAGAAAACATACGACATACATTCAAAGGGCTATAAAATCATACAAATTGATTCCATATATCACGCAAGCTTTCAATGCCAATTCAATCCAAATAACTGCAAACAATCATGCAACAAAATCCACCGTTCCTCAATAATAGGGGATGTGTTTTAATTAGATGGTGGATTTGTTTTTGCGGGATTAAATCTCAGCCGCTCTTTGTCTCCTTGTTTGTCTAAGGGTTTGTCTGGGGGGGGAATTTTATTATATAGATATATAACCATGCAATAAACTCATTGTTTATTATAATTATAATTTTTTAACATAATTACCATTAACAATATTTAGGCAAAATTAATTTTTTTTCTCATGTTTCTAGTAATAAAAATAACTAATTTTTTAATTAAGTAGAGAAAATCTAAATTTATTCTTACTTTCCTACTATCAATTTTCCATGGCAAATAGCACATGTTCCCAACTTATAGAAAATTTGATTATAACTATGTACAACAAATTTCAAATCAATTTATTCAACAAAAAAAGATCACAATCAAATCATTTTATTCTATCTTCTCTAATATTTCTAACTGAAAAAAATTAATGCATAAAAAAAATATAGCATAATATTTAGGAATTAGGGTTCCTTATTTGGAGCTTCAAATCAAAATACACAATCAATTTAGTTTATTCTATCTTCTTCAAAATTCCTAACTGAAATAAATCAACGCATAAAAAATAGAAGATAACATCTAGGAATTAGGGTTCCTTACCTGAAGCCTCGAAAGAAATCAAACTGTGCTTCATTTCTCCATCGAAATTTTCTTTTCTTCTTTTCTCCCCTGATTTGTTCTCCTCTATCCAACGTGAGATCAAGAGTCTATGAGGATATGGATATGAGTTTTTTTCTATCAGATGCCTGTCGCGATGATGCCCCTCTTCATTTTCGTTCCCTGTGCAATGGCCCAGTTAGCATTGGGCCAAAGCCGGCTCTGATTACCATAGATAGCTAAACATTTTTTCAAAACCAATACCTATATGGGTACAAAACTGATACCCACTTTTAAACATCCTATCCAAATCCTTCTTTAATAAACTTTTTTAGTCGACTCTCTTTAAAAGGATAAAGAATAGTAATCCACAATTGACATTGTTTTCTCTTTCTAATCATTTTTCTTCATAATTTTAACATGAATTCCATCAATGTATGATGTAATACGTAATGCTTTCTCATCTAAAATCCAACTATTAAAACTTTAAGCCATATTATAACTATGTTCTCCATATATTTTCCCCAAAAAACAATTTAGCTCACTTATCAAACGGTTTACCCTTCAAAAAGTTCACAAGTACAACATTGACAATTTCCAAAAATTTAGCATGTTCTTCTTCAAATCCATACACATTTGAAGCTCTGGAACAAATTAACAATAGAAATATTTTCATTCTTCGAGCAAACCATTGAAAATAATTTTGATTCATATATAGATAGCCATAATTATGAAACGCCATAAGAAAAACGTCATGAATACCTAAAATTAAACCTATATGATGATCCAACATAAAAACCAAATCACGACTTTCTTGCAGAATTTCCTTCAAAAGACAAAAAACCATCTCCAATTATCTACATTTCCAATAAACACCACATCCATAGCTACAAGGAAAAACTTACAAATATCATTTCAAAATAAAAATCAAAACAAAGGTAATCAACAATCAAATAAAAAATAATACCCAAAATCTGTTACCATAACTAAAAACTGAAAACATAACTTTGATACTATTACTTATACAACTGGTACTGCAAAATGAAAACATGGAAAGAAAAACAAAAAAACATAATTTCATAACACATGAAATACCAAATAATACTCATAATAAGCTCTGAAATCTAAAGATAATATTATGAGGCACTAAAAGATGATACTGCTAGACACTAAAAATTGATACACAAAAAATGAAGACATAAATATGATATTATTACTATCAAAAACTGATACTGGAAAAAGCAAACAACGGAAGGAAAACAAAACAAGAAATACTATCACACATATAAATTACAAAATGATATTCACAGTAAACTTTGAAACCTAAAAATAATACTATCATACCCTTAAAACCGATACTAAGTATTTACCACAACAAGTGAGAACATAACAACATAACTTAAAACAACAAACAATAAAATCATACCTTGATAACCATTTTTTGCATTAGCTCCAATCAATACATTTGGTCGTCCATTTAAATGAGTAGCACCTAAAAAAAGCATAGCTCGATAATGCTTAAAATCAAGTATAAAAACACCAAGACCAGGAAACACCCTTAAATTGATTAGTAGATGCATTAACATCCATATATGAATATAACTGTATGGATTATATTCCATTAATGCTTCCAAATACCAGCTCAAATAATGTAAGACATAACATCATTACCATGTAATTTCATTAAAACAAATTGGTTTCTACAATAAGCTAAAGAGTAAGACAGCTCAAGATCATATTCTCTACAGAAATCATCAATGAATGATTATATAAATGAACTAGAAAGATGTGAATTATTCAAATTTCTAAGGCTATCTCCACAAGGATGCACATTAACCAAACTCGGAGTTAAAAATCTACTAAATTGTCCAGAATCACAAGAAGCATGCACTTTAAAAAGACATCCACTTGAAGATGAAAAGAAAACAAACGTTTTTTAGTTGAACTACTCTTCAGAAAAATTAATTCATATCCATTTTGAATTAAATATGCCATCAAAACTTCTCTAAAATCATTAGCTCCTCCAAACAAAAACCAATAACATTGAAAATGGATAACATAGATCCTATTTTCAATATATCTTTCAAATAACTTTTGCTATTCGCAACAATATTTGAACACATAGACCCAGTAGAAGATGAATGCATTGAAAGATTTGACGAAACAGAAATAAAACCATCATCGATATTTTTCAATTGAGAATTCTTCAGCTTAACAACAAAAGAAAATAAAGCACTCTTCTTATGTAGTTGAAAACAAACTATACTTTGAAGATCAGAATTAATACCAGTGGTAATAATTTTGTTCTCAAGCACGTAACTAATCTCAGTGGATAGAGAAGTTAGTTGAGACCAGTAGTGACATATATATTTCATTATTCAAATACTAAAATGAGCAATTCACACACAATCGAGTGCTAAAAGAAGTATAATTGAATACAAACAAAATAAGAAGGCTATTGTCACTACTGTAAAAGGAATTTTATAAATAGAAAGTAATCAACAAAACAATTACTTAAAACTGATACCTACACTAAACGATATTAGTACCTACATAATATAAAACTGATACCCAGAAAATGCTAACACACAACCAAAGACCACAGAATGTTTGATTAAAAAAACAACAGTTCAATTCAAAAGATTATAATAAATGTAACTATATGAATTATACAACAACTGCAGTATAAAATAAAAAAATAAAATAAAACGATTATGCTCTTCATTTAATTTAAACTAATAAAAAAACACAAATTTGTACCCAAAACATGAAATAAACCAAACTAAACACAACAATACAATTTCATCGAATGCAGTGTAAATCATGTAACTGACTATATAAAAAACCTAAACAACATTCAAATCAAAATTAAAGAGTGACATCTCCGTCAATAACACAGAAAAATATACCAAACTTGCTGCTACTAGCCAAAAAGGCCGTTAACCATCAAAAATGAACAGAAACCACAAAAACCTCAATAAATGGTATTGATACTTGTAGCTATGAAACTGATACCTACAGTTATGAAGCTGATACCTACATAATGAAAAACTGATACCCAAAAACCACTACCAATTTTAAAACAACAGTGACACATAATCATAGATTATTGATTGTATGTTTAAAAAATCAGTAGTTCAATTCATGAAAGTATGATGGATGCAACCATATGAACTATGTAGCAATTACAATTCCAAAACTAGAAGAAAAACAATTATACTCTTCATTTAATTAAAACCGATACAAAAAAAAAAAGATATCCAAAACCTGAAGTAACCAAAAGCAAACACTGCAATATAATTTCATTGAATGCAATGTGAATCATGTAAATAACTACAGAACAAAACCTAATCAATATTCGAATCACAAATAAAAAGCAATATTTCTCCATTAGTAACACAAAAAAAGATATCAAATCTGTTGTTACTGCTCAAAGATGTCATTAATCATAAAAGACAAACATAAACCTCTGAACCTAATAGCAAAATTTTCAAAACGAATTAAACTGCTGATGAAAAGAAAACAAAAAATAAGCTTAATTGTAAAAATTTAAACTTGAATCTAACCAAATTCAGTTTGAAATCGAGACTGATGAATCTAGAAGATCCAATATGATGATGAGAAAGAAGAAGAGATCAATACATGCAAACAGGATGGAAGGAAAAAGAGGAAACAACGCATAAAATCACGATCGAAAAAGTTACGAGAGCGATCAAAGAGGAAGACGAGAAATATCATGACAATTATGGCGCATTTAGAAATTTCGTCGTATAGTTCTGATTTACATCTAAAATGAGTGCAACCTAGAAGCCTAACAAGTAGCAACAAAATCACTTATGAAGAAAATACGAAAATGCCTTCCTAAGCCTAGTGACTTTGGAACAAAATGAGATATTATGATCGCGAACAGAGCTGCACTGTACTTTGAATCAGTTTTGGAAAGATCAACAAGACATAGATCTATGTGGTATGATGGCGGCTAAGCTAACGTTAGAAGCAAAATCCAGGATCAACAAAATATGCAAGCGTTGATTATGTATGATCGAAAAGTGTTAAATAAAATCTTAATTAATTTTTTCTAATTTCTTTTTCACAAGTATACCAAATATACTAGTTTGTCTGAAGTGCACATGCTGTAGATAAATGTGTGTATAATTTATGAGCACGTATCTAGTACAAATCATCATAAAATATCTTAAACTTCATAACTTAATTTAATACATAATTTAGTTTCATTTTCATATAACAAAAAATAAGAAAATGCTTTAAAAAAATCATGCTTTAGCAAAATATATAGTAATAACTGCAGTTTTTCAAAAAACTGCAGACACCACCGTAATTATAACAAAAATTTACATGCTTGTATGTAATTTTTGTTAATTGTTTTAGAATTTCAAATCCAATGTCTACGTTTTTCAATATCATATTATTGCAAGAAAAATCATCAAAAAAATTGATGTAGACTACAAACAAATGAAAAATATTTCATTTTCAGTAAAAATACAGAAAAATAAGTACATAGAAAAATTGACACGTATCTGCAGTTTTTTTATGCATTGAGACCTGTCTGCAATACACCATGAGAATAATCGCAGATATGTTTGCACATTTTCATAATAAGTATCGACATTGCAACTGTTTTTTTTTTTTTTTTCCCTCAATATATGCAGTAGACTATGCAGAGAAAAAACACGTTGTTACAATAACAAAAATCCGCTTTACATCAGAAGTTATAGGAGGTTGCTCATTACTCAACTTTGTTTTTTGAGATCCGTCCCTAGTATTAACTGTATTTTATCTTCAAAATGTTAACAAACTTTTAATCCTTAGCTATAAACAAATCAGTAACCAAGCTACTTCATAATAGCACGCATTAAGAAAAAAAATGATCTTTACACAGTAGAAACCCAAATTCTGAATGATGGAAAAGGCAGCGACGATTAAATAAAGGATGAAATAAGCAGCGGGATGCAGCAGCCCAGTTGAACTTAGGATTGTACTGCTCCTCGGTTAAACAGAAAACGAGAATATCGAGACTGGTCCAATTCGAGATTTTGGCCCAAATGTTCGTAATGGGCTAATTATGTTCATGGGCTCCATAAA
Source organism: Allium sativum (assembly GCA_030737875.1). Classification (NCBI taxonomy): domain Eukaryota; kingdom Viridiplantae; phylum Streptophyta; class Magnoliopsida; order Asparagales; family Amaryllidaceae; genus Allium; species Allium sativum. The sequence goes on along the minus strand of CM060920.1, from coordinate 539,094,369 downwards.
ACTTTCTAACAAATCCTCGATATGATTAAATATCAGCTGTAGCCACTTATCCTTGTGACTTCACGGAGACAAAACAGCGAGTGGCAGAATATGTGATCGTATAAACTATTTATTTGTTTTGTATTTGTTTAGGCAACAAAGACAACACTAAATTTGTCGTTGGCTTGTCCATTACCGGGTTATTGACTGATTGTTTAAAACAATTAGTTTTAAGGACACAGCGACGCAAACTTACAAATTTACCCTTACTTTTACGGAAAAAAAATACGGCTATATTCAATAGGGTTTATTGTATTTCTCTTTCCCTAATTCTTCTCGTACTCTCAATTTTCAACTATTCATCTTCTGAATCAAACCTAGTTATTTTCATTCAAAATCGCACATACATCATTCAATTGAAGTGTTTAAGATTTGTCACAGTTTCTAGTTAATTTCGTTAGTATATGTTATCCTTGGATTTAATGTTATTTTAACTAATTTTTTGCTAGTATATGTTCCTTATTAAGTTGTTTTAACTATTTTTTTGCTAGTATTTGAATCAAACTTTTCAGTTTGTCATGGAATTTGATGGTTAATCTAATTTATGTAGATTATTTCTTATCTAGACTATTATTCATAATACTTTTAATGACCTTATTAATTTTATTACATAACATGGTTTTCAAAATGTGATTTAAATCATAAATTTAATATTTTAAATCGAAACGGGTTTTAAATCATAAGTCGTCGATTAAAAAAACCGTTTTTACACAAATGTTGATCATTGAGAAGTTGACTTCCCAAAGACATGATTAGTGTTGTTGAACGAGGAGTCGACTTCTGGTCTTTATGTTTTTTACTGCATAGCATCTCCTATGCATTTATTTTTCTTTTGTGTTGTGATGCATTAATGTGTGTGTATTTGGATGTATCCAAATATATTTTATTGATGCTTGAACATGGATTATCTGATTTCTATTCTTGACTTTTAGGTTTAATTTGATAGTTGGGTTTGCTCGGCTTGTTGACTGATTGTATATGTCTTTTTCTTGGCCTCTGTGATGAAACTAAATGACTATTTACTCTCGCTTAATATGGTTTTGGTTGTTGATGTGCTGCAATCATGGACCATATTCTTGTTTTGCTGTAGTTTCCTAATTATCTATGCTAACTAGAACATGCACTATGTATGTACACTTTAAAGTTTAGCCCAGCGGATAAGGACTCGTGCTTAGGTAACACCGATGTGAGTACGAAACCCGAATTGGAATGCTAAAGGTTAACAATATGCATACGCTAAGATAAGCCATTTATGTGGTGTCCGCGGACCGAGCTAGGTGAACTAGGAGGGTTTACGGCTCCGGTTGTTAGGTGTAACTCGCATTGGAATGAAGTGAGTGTGTGGATTGAACGGGAGAATTGTCCCACATCGCAAGATATTAAGAAAGATCGTGGTATATATATGGTATTGGTGGCATATAACAATGGGGATTCATTTTGTTACAACAAGTTCTTGTCAATACCAAATTATATGCTCGATGGAAGGCGATGGGGGAAGTTCAACCGCGACGTCGGCATAGCAGACTCCGACCGATGACTCCGATAGACAAGGTGAAGCGCGTACGGTACGCGGGAAATGCCGAAACTTAGCATGGTATCAGAGCTTCATGGTTCGAGGGGACCGATATGCGTAGCATGACCGAAGCATGGCTCCAAAGGGGCTTGAGCATGGGATGCTCGTCAAGGTGGGAGATACAATGGTAAAAGCAACCTGACGCCACTGCTTATGAGAACTTGGGCTAGCAGCCTAGCCAACTGTGAAGAGGACTCAAGGTGTAACTCTAAGGTGACTTGAGCATTGCTCGCCAAGGTGGAGATTGTTAGGTGTGGTTCACATTGGAATGAAGTGGGTGCATGGATTGAACGGGAAAATTGTCCCAGATCGCAAGATATTAAGAAAGATCGTGGTATATATATGGTATTGGTGACATATAACAATGGAGATTCCTTTTGTTACAACAAGTACTTGTCAATACCAAATTATATACTCGATGGAGACTTCGACCGTTGATTCCGATAGACACGGTGAAGCGTGTACTGTACGCAGGAAATGCCGAAACTTAACACCGATCAGTTCTCCCCTTGAACAAATTAAAAAAAAAAAAAACAAATCTTTTACCTTGCTTGTGCACTGATTCATGAACCATGGCTAATGCCTTGTTGCCTTGGTGCATTTCTTTCTCATATAGCACCTGCGATTTTGTCTTGAGTTTCTCATATGTAGCATGATACCAATTTAAGTTGCATTCCTGGGCATGTCTTCATTTAGTATATGCAAATGTTGCACCATTTCATTTAGTGATTTATAAAATCTCTGCATTGTTTCATTTGTATCATGCATATATACCTTTACCAAAACGTTTGAACCTTTGACTGGACTGCACTTGGTTGTTATTACCTGGATTGATATTTACTTTGCTGACTTCATTTATCTGTTTTGAAGTCCTTATGTATATTCTTTGGTAGTCTTTTTTTTTAACTTGAGGTCCACACTTGAACATCGATCATTGAGCACTTGTATATGCTGTTATGAGTCCAGTTTGCATTTTTATATGTTGTAAGTTATGTTTTCTAATTTTGAGTTCTGTTTCACTCTTAAGCTTGGTTATGTTCACTTTTGAGCCTGTTTTTTATTTTCACTTCTGAGTTTTTGATACATGTGTACACAAGCTAATTTATTTGCATTCCTATCTTGTGTACATATACATATTTATTTGCACTTGAGTTGGGCTTATACTTGCTTGGCCTGACCTTTGTATATGATGAACCTGAGTTAAGCTCGAAGAGGTCTGAATCAAACTTGTACACAATTGCACCATGATGATCGTCTGATTTGACCATTGATATTTTCCATGAGATTGAAATGAGGCTCAACCATGTGATATTTACTGTGATAAGGTCTGCTTATCATGAGTTGTCCGTGCACAGATATATTTGTCTATACATAGATATATTTCTCCTCTTTGAAGTAAATTTTTTTTGATAGTTAATGTCTGATTTTTAATATATTGATTTTTTTAATATGAATTTAATACGTATATTTTATTTTGTTTGCAGGATCATTATGTTAACAAGGAATAAAGGAAGAAAAAAGGGGCCAATGCATATTCATTAATAATGGCAGAAACTAATGCATTAACTTCATATCTACGACTACTTCATTTTGTGAAGTACATTCTCAATACAGTTAAGAATATTAAATTAAAAATATGAAAAAGAATTCTGTAAGTTTTGTTATTAATTTGTATTTTTGTGTTCAGTTCAACAATTGGTAAAGAAATTCCATTTGTAAATAGTTTGAAACCTATTCTGTTATACAATATTCTTAGTTACGTTCAATCACTTGCTAATTGCAATGCATAAAGCAAAGTAAAATACATGTTAAGGCCTATGAGTAAAAAAAAATAGCAAGTTTACCATAAGTTTTACAGCATCAGTTAGTTAATATACTTCTCTCATATTTCATTGTTTTTTGTTTAGGATGTAGGAAAAGGTAAAAATGCGATGAAAGAAAAATTATCTATCACTCAACAAACTACCGAGACTAGTGTTGATGAAAGTTCACACTCAACATACGAAAAGTCTTCGAAATCAGTTTCTGAGTTTGAAATAAAATTCAAGGAAAACATTATAGAAGTCAATTCAAGTAAACTACATGTTGACAGCTTTGAAAAAGAAGAAAATGCGGACATCAAAAAAGTGGGGAAAATGATGTATGGATTTTATTATTGTAGTCTTGATTCGTTGCACAAAATATTTGGTAAATTGACAAGCAAAAATATTTTGAATAAAAAATTAATGGCATACATGAACAAGAGTACATTTAGAAACTTTTTACAAGTATTTGCTGAAAATAAATTCACAAGAAGGGATTTTCGCAAAAATTCAAGGACATTAGATGATGTTATTGGGACATTTATTGTGGGTAAAAAATCCTTTTAAATAGGCGGGAAGTTGTTACAGCTAACAAAAAAGGATGTTAGTTTGATTTTTGGTTTTCAAATTGTTGGTAAGGAATTTTTTCCATTCAGCATTCCAGAAGAAGCTCCGTGCCTGAAGAATACCATTCATTCATAGATTTACACTTCCAAGAAAGCAATAATAAGATTACGAAAAAAATCTTAGAGCGGAGAATTAAGTTTTTAATTTCTCAAATGTATCAAGAGGAAGATTTGACGATATTGGTTATCATGTTATTTGTGGTATTCTTGTACCCAAATAGTCAAGTATATTTGTCATGGGGTTACATACCGTACTTACTTGATTTGGAGAATATGAACTCCGTATCTTAGCCTAAATTTGTTGTAGATGCATTGCATAGGAACTTGGAAAAAATTGTTGACGATTGTCGTAACATGCCTGGCTGGTTCTTATTTGTAAGTTGTTTTTTAATTTATTTTTTCACTAAATTTTAGTTCCATTGTTAATTTTTTATATAGTATTGTATATGTGAAAGAACTACTCCTATAAGAGGGTGATTTATGTCCCTGGATATCCTTGATTCATTAAATGGAACTTATCGAGCTTGAAAAATCATTAACACATTTGAAGTTGCAAAGCACCGAAGACAGTCAGGTATTATTTTATTAATTTGACAAACAATTTATACTTTTATATACAGTGTTTATTTAAAATAAAATATGGATGCAAGCTTGATTTAAAATTTGTATACTTGCACCTGTAAGCTTGCTGCACTCATGTTTGCACCTGCATTTTTGCTGCAATCTTGCTTGCACCAGCAAGGTTAGTTAATTTGTTTAGCGCTTTTTTTTTTTTTTTTTTTTTTTTGATATAGCATTTAAAATTTACAAATTCCAATATCATATTTTTACTGGTAAGCATCAGTTAGTTGCATCTGTAACATTGCCTGAAGCAATTCTAATATCAATTACAAAATTTAGTTGCATCAAACTTAATTTTAATAAGCAGCAGTTAAGTCAATTTAATTATTACCTAAGAGTGATACTTGGACATCACCGTGTGCTGACCCAATTATACTTGACATTATTTTTATTTTGATGGTGTTTAACTGTTGGGATGTGTCACCCTTAAGGCGGTACTCTCCATGTTGTTTGACTTTATTTTTAGATATAGTGTTACGCATATAATACTAGGATTAGTCTGAGATAATCCGAATAAAAAATGATGAGATCAACTCATGCATTTTTTAAGAACAAAGGAGACATGTTATTTTTTGGTGTAGTACATTATTTTGTTTTATATATTACCAGTATGAAGGCACGTCCGTTGGACGTGTGCATAGACTTTCTGAATTAAAGCATATTTACCCTAATGGACATATTGTATGCACATATCCAGATCAAGCAGCCAATTACTGTCAATATGACAATATACATAAAGATACTTTTATTTATACATCGACATGAAATAATGCAGTACATGGGATGTGCAGAACATATAATCGCACACCACATGGCATAAACAAAAGCAATATCCCTGGGAAACTCAAATTTGTTGCTTATAATATACCGTTTAAATACAACCAAGAATTATACAAACAAATCATGTCAATTCATATGGTTTACATCAAACAAATCAACACTGTAAAGAGATTCCATCTGCAGCACTGCACTTGCTTTGATTTATTTATCGTTCATCCCAAAGCCATTCTTCAGCCTTCTTTGTCAAGGTTAAAGTTATCATAATGTTCCAACAAAGAAGTCTTGTCTGCATTTTCAATAAGCTCAACATGTAGTGGGTCGAAAGTATCACTATTTCCATCATTTAGAAAGCTTGAAACTGGAAGCTCTTTGGCTTCGATATCACTTGCTGAATATAAAAGAAACTGGTCGCCTTCGGGGTATGAACATTTTATACCTGCAGCCTTCCTTTTTGCCGAGTTGATGACAGATGAGAAGTAGGTCGAGGTCGACGGTATAATAAACCCTCTTTTTGGTTGAGATGAGGACATGATGCATAGAGATTTATATCTTTAATCATATCATCAGCAATAGGGAATCCACAGTATGGCATTGATCTAACAGCATATATAGAATCCTCTATGTCTTTGTATCCAAGGCAACCTCATTGGCTTTCTCAGCAACTTTGAACTGATATAATCAGCCAGGATATAAGGTCAGCAATAACATACAAACTCTTAATTTACCCAAAAATGGCAGCAAACTATAAACTGATAAAATTTGAAATAAAATGTGAAATGAAAAGAGCAGTAGCATATCCATTGCATCTATTGTAGTGGAAAAAAATCATGAAGTAAAAGCACGCAGCCGACAAATAAGCTAAATCTAACATATAGAAACTGAAATTTTAAAGTTGAATCAAAAATCCAATTGTTATTCTATATTAAAACAATGATGCAAAAAAAGTGATAAAAGAACGCCGCTGGCATATAAGCAGAATGACAAAGTAATTGAAATTTTAAAGGTCTGTCAAAAATACAATCGTTACGTTAAAAAATTGACAGTAGTAGAATACCATACCGAATTTATGAACATGGACCGTATATTCTTATATTTAATGCTCTTGCCATGTTCTTGGCATTAAACTGAAGCATCAAACCTATAAATGTGTATTTGTAATAATATCTAAAATGAAAAATACCCCAAATCAACTTAAGAATTATTGTTGTTAGTAAACCTATACTAAAGGAGCCTAATAAAGCCCAAGCTATAGAAGCATTAGATCCAAGCTATGGAAATTTTCTTAATAATATCCTAAATCAAAATTTGAGATCTAATAACGATCACTAATAGTAAATCTGTGATAACAGTGCTTATCTAACAAAAAAACAACAGCAAACCTGATTAAGTAATGCTTGTTTCATAGAACGAAGCAGACACAGATATTATAAGTGTCATGTGTAGGATATTCACCACAAACTCTAAATCCATTAATTATGAGATTTGTACTTGTTTCTCTGTATAGGGAAAGCATTAAACATTTTTTGAGGCAATGCAACAACCGCAAGAACACCTTCCTCTGTACGGCTATTCGTTTAATGACTTTGTCAAGCGGTGGGGGCACTTAGGCCGAGCGGACTGCCTTAGGTGATAGATTCAATCTATTGCAAAACTTATAGGATTTGGTGCAGCGTGATAGGTAATGAGATAAAATTTATATTTTAGGCTTGTTAAGATCGTTTTGAGTAAATTTTCAAAAAAAAGATCGTTTTGAGTATTTCCCTTTTCTAATATAAAACATAAATCCAAATCGTATATCTTAAGTCAAAAATAAGCAAATCAAAATTAGTTGGAGTTTATGAGATGAATGAATAAAATGAAATAACCAAACAAAACAACGCAGTCTTCATAATTCATGGTGAAGAATGAAGGTGGTTTTCAGAGATGCCTCGGCTTTTGATAGCCTTGTCTCAAGTTCAATAATTAATGCATGTATCATTCTTTGTAAGCAACTTTCCAGCATAACTCGCAGGTGAAATTAAAAGTGAGTCAGTAGAAAGGATAAGCCTATAACTATATTCAGATTTAGGTTGTTAAGGAACAAACATATAGGATTAAAAAATGATTCAGTGAGAAGCAAATACCATTATGATTTTCGCTCTTATGTATACAATTAGATGTGTATGCTCCCCAGTTTTCCTACAAAAAGAAACATAATTATTAGCAATCACTAATAGTAAGTTAATCAATATGATATTACTTTGGGATAACATATATTGGAATATACCATTTTTCTTCCAGTTTTTACGTAGGCAGCAGTTAGTAGTCATAGAAGTACTGCATAAATAAGCACTACTTATAAGTAACTAAAGCTATGTATGCAAGTTATTACTGTAAGGAGGTTGAACATTTTTACATTTAAGTCAGTAATAGTTTCCAAAACTACACTTATGATGCACAACTTATGATAGAAATTGCAACGAACCAAAGTAGATACAACTTATGATGCTAATCAAACTACCATTTGCATTTCGTTTTTGTTTAGAATAACATAATATAAGCTATACTATAATTATGCTATTACACAGATAAAACATTTCATAAACGATGGAGGCTCTGTAGAAACCATCCTAATTATTCACTAAATTAAATTCAATAATACAGTTTCCAAAACTACACTTATGATTCTCCATTTCAAACCACTTATTTCATCTGCCAAAAAAAAGTAGTGCTAATAAATTCTATTATTTCTGATGGTTACTTATTCTTAATCTCCCTCAGTGCTTACATGCAGTTAGCATCCCAAATAAAAAATCAAACATGGTTTTTATACTCGAGTAAAAAATGAAAAAAATTTATTGTAGCTGAATGGAACCAAATTGGCACTGAAATCTAATAAACTTTTACATGTTGAGATAATAACAAAAAACCAATCACTATTATAAGAAGATAGCTCATAAATTGCTTCATGCAGAATAGAGTAATAGTTTCAGAGTACTTTGTATGTAAGGAATTAAGTTGTATCCATTTTCCCATGTATATTAGCATGATTTCGGATTAGCAGGCTGTAATAAGTGTTAACTTTAAGATCTACTTCATGCCATATTAAGTGATAAATGAATAGGAAGCATTCAAGGCAAACCAATAAATTGAAGTTTGATCTGACATTCTTGTTAAAGGTAAGATATACGTCATGCCATTTTACCAAAACATATACACTAACACGTCCACATTTTATGGCCAGATTGTTCCCTCAATCCGCTACAGCTCCATATCCCTCACAACAAAATCCTGAATACATAGTATACTAAGTTCAGCTTGAATACCAAATGCGTGCATGTATAAATACATATGCAAACGCATATGTATGTGCATATATTTGATTCCGAAGGCATTTGGTAAAAGAAGCGGTCAGAAGACTGGAAAGAACAATAGTAAAATAATGAAACATGTGTACAATATTAAAAATATACTTGTATGTTTTCAAACATTGAGATCCAAGTATGTTTTGTAAATCATACTATCGTGACGTAGTACAGAAGACAAATTAATTGTCTTGTTCGCACGCATTTAAATGCAACCTCGTGAAATATAATAAAATCCTATATAGGCGAAGGGCCATAAAATCTCTACAGGAATGCTAACATATAATTTTCAATCAATTAAAACACTTTGCAGCTGTCTATAATGAGAACGGAAATCACTTCGAGTCATTTACTTCTGTCTTGTTGCGTCATTATGAAATAGTATAATTTAATTTGTAACCATGAGAAAACATACCTTACGCGTAAATTAGATTACAAAACAAATACTATAGAAATATGGCTTTTCTTGGATCAATCCGTAAATAGATTTGGGTGTTAAAGACGGCTCATGTGTGATATGCAAGATGTAAGACACAATATGTGCTTAAATATTGTTAGGTTCATATTTTGAGTGTTAATGTGCTTATAAATATTTATGTATATGTTGAGTCCTAAAAATGATCAAAAAAATTTAAAGGAGCATCACATAAGATTATTGCTGAAGATTACCTAAATGTACATTTATTAAATAGATGAATTAATTTACACCAACCAATAAGGCGAAGGCAATGTTTTTCCCAATTTGCATTAAGCCACATGACAATTAATGAGATGTCGGAATCCATTTTTCTAATTGTGAAATAAATCATATAACATATTATGTCTTACATTACTCTATTAATAAACAAACTAACAGAGCATTAAAACACAAAGTAAATAAGTAAAATTACCATGATTAACATTAATAGTTATATTATTGTTGTCACCAAACATGTTATACTCTCTTGACACCTAATGAATTAGTACATGAAAAGAGTTAAGAAAAATGGTTAATAAATGAGTTATGAAACAGAAGAACACAAACTAATGCTGAAACTGATATGTCAAAAGGAAGAGAGCAGCCACTAAAATTGTATATACTAAAATTGCTGTACCAACGGAAAATAGCAAACAACCTGAACGGTCCACAGGGGAGAAGCAACCATTACCTATTCCCCACACAGTGTCTATTCTTCGATGATCCACATCCTATGCATGCTCTAGTAATTGTTATAAGAAAGAAATTGATAGAACTTTTCGAGTTGAAATCATTTATTAAATATATAAATACACACAAACCAGGATTCAAGAGCGGAAGCAATGGAACAGATAGATTGAAACATATTCCAAACCCAATCAGCCTAAACAACAAAGACCTAAAGGTTACCTGAAGCTGAAACTAATATGGAAAAAGAAGAGAGCAGGGATTAAGAAAATTGCAAATTACAGAGTGCTAACTGTACCAACATGTGCTTAATTCGACTGGTAACTCGCAACATACAACAACAAGAACAAATAGTGAAAGGAACGCTTAATTCGACCGATAACTCGTAGCATACAATAGGTAGAACAAATAAAATTGACAAATTAGTGGAAACAAAGGAATCATAAATCAACTTTACCTCGTTTAGGCAGATGAAGGGTTCTTCCATGGCCATAGCTGAAGAGGAGTGCCAAATTTGAACATACAACAGCAAAAAATAGTAATATATATGGCGATTTGTAGTAAGAAAGGAAAAACGATTTAACATACGATCTGGTCATGGAGGCGGAATAAGAGCTCGTCCACTGGCAGACGTGTGGACGAGTGCCAGATCTGACAGTTCAGAAGTGTGTTGGCGATTGGCAGTTTCGATTTGATAATGGCTCAGTTATCGACTGGCAGCTCCGAAGCACGAAATACTGGCAGATGGGAAAAGGTGAAGACAGTACGAGGTGAGAAGAGTAGGAATTAATGGTCGACTAAAAAGGAAATTTAGAGGTAGTTTAGGGTTGAAAGTAGGAAGAAAACATGAGAGAAAGAGGAAAACGTGAAGAGTGGAGTGAAACAGAAAAAGAAGAAATGAAAGGAAATGGGTTGACTAACTGAAATGCGTTAGTGGGCAGTGGAAAGTGGTACGGAGAGAAGACTGTTTTGCCCTTTGTAATAATAGTTTTGTGAGCAGGTTAAAGGACTTTTCTGGAACAACATAATAGCTTCACTACTTTCAAGTATTTGTATTATTATAAAGATATTCTCATTATATGTCTGTGCGCATATGACATTATGATGTATATCTTTGTATTATATATGCTATCACTGTGCTTTCCACAATTTTCTTTGATACTCATTCTATTTTGTGTGTTGTTCTACCTTAAAGGCACACATTTTTATTGATTTGTACCAAAATTTGAACATAGACTATAACCATCTAGTGTAAATGTGATCAAAATACTAAATTTTAAACAATCCATAGAGTCACTATGTTTGCTATCAATATTGCTCTATACATGGTATTTGTATTTAAATGTGACGTGTTTTGACAAAACATACTGTTGTATTTATGCATTTGCTTTAACACAGTTTTTAGTGCTAAGAAGGGGAGAAAAAACAATCTACACTACACCTAACAAGTAAATAACTGTTGAGTGAAAAATGTATTGATATGTCATCCACATCAAGCCCTAGACCAAAGTTGAGTGAAGCAATCGCTTAAGGCCCTAAAAAATCAAGGGCCTAGAATCCAAAAATAAAATAACCATTCATCTATCCATCTCCATTCTTGAATTATCGAACTCGGCCTGGTGAATCCAGAAACAAAATACCTGAGTGCATCGGCGCATAGGCAGTGGCGATTGACTCCCTCAGACATGGCAGTGGCGTAGCAGGCAGCTCACAACTTGGCTTCAACTTGAACTCGAAAGTCTAGGTATTGATTTTCTGATTTTTGACTTTATTTTGAAATCCAAAATATGTTATTGTTTTTTGAGCTTCTTTGGGTTGCTTCTAACTTTCTGATGAATAATTGTGGTTTAAATATATGTTTAATCGATTGATTTTCATTATCAGTTTATATATTTTGACCTAGTGTTATAATATGACTAATTTGTAGTTCAAGTTGAAGCTGTAGTTTAAACACAGTGTAGTTCGTAACTCTGTGGTTGAAACAGTCAAAATAAGAACTTAAATTGTTATATGATTAATTTGTAGTTCGTTATTTGTGTTTAAATTTTTTAATTTGCTTCTAAATTGCTGATGTAATTAAACTGGTAACATGCAAACATATTTTGCACTTTCAGTTTTACCTAGTTGTGTCTAAATTGAAGTTAAATCCGAATATGAACTTTTGAAGCCTTTGAAAAAGGAAGAAAAAAATAGAGAAAGAAAGAGAGAAAAAGAAATCCCGATTCAGTATAACCTTTTGTTTTGTTGTATGACTTGAAGTATAATTATTAATTGTTGAATTTTATTTGTTCCGCATAAAATTTATTTACGTGTGAAAGAGCCTTGGTTTACATTCCGCTTTAGGCACCAAAACTCCTTAGACCGTCCCTGGTGTCATCTTAGGTACCGTTTGTTTTCAGTAAGCGGCACTGAATGAGCTTCTGAAAATGGAAGATTCAGCATTCAGAGGCTGTAAAAAAACGTTTGTACCTCTCTTCCATTCAGCGCTAACTGATGGATTCAGCGATAATTCGTTCAGCGATAAATTATCGCTTTATTCCCTTTCTGGATCTGATTGTAGAATGTGTACCAATAATACCCCTGTGTCCTTTCTTTGTGAACAAGTTCTTCTGTACGGTTCCACTAACAAGTGTATAGAAGCAATAAGAAACAAGAGTGGTAAAGCATGGGTAACATTACTTTTGTTATTTTCTAGCTTACTGTCACAATATTTTTTAGATTACCGTGTACCTATTGATGTGTACATTTTAGGTGCTATATACGAACAACTTTTCAACAGAAATTTTCTTTCCAAAAATTTCATTAACCATATTCATTAATACGTTGTCCAAGCCATATAACTAAGGGTAATTTTGTCAATGCAACACCCATTTTACAATATCAATTTTCTATTAAGCAAAGAAACAAACAATATTTTTTTATTCAACGTTTAGCATTCAGCACTCAATATTCAACATTCAGCGTTCAACTTTCAGCTGTAAGCATTCAGCATTTTCAATCAAACGGAGCCTTAGTTTTGGTGTATTTGCTTATGGTTCCTCAGTTCTTTAATATGTGAGCTTGTGTTATAAATTTGGGCTAATCTTATATACTAGTTGTGCGCATGTGACTGAACAGATGTGGGGGTGACGTTGAGTAAGCTTGTATGAGTTATGTGCTTGCATTAAATTGTTTTTTAGGAAAAAAATTGCAGTTGTTGCAGAAGTCGTTTACAGCAGCACCATAGCTGCTAGAGCGGGATTATAGTCTATTGTGGACAAGTGAGCTAGAAGCTCACAATTTGTAATAATGAAATTAAGGAATCAATATTGGTTCAGTAATTTTGTAGGAGTGAGTTCTTATGGAAAATGCAACAATTATTTTTCACTTTAACTTCCAAATTAGTGATTATATTTTAGCGTTTTAGTTTTATTTTAATGCCATGTCGTTAATATTTGTGTAGTGCCACATATTTCATCTACTTACGTAAGTCAATATGAATTGGGATGAAAGTAAGAGCGACATTGGATTTTTCAGCACGATTCAAGGTGTTAAATGCAAAGCAAGTAGTCTCTCTAATTAATTATCAAGTGCCTCCATACAAGTTACCCTAAGTTAAACTTGCTTGTTGTGTGAAAAAATAATGGAAGTATTGTCCCTGAACCAGACAACAATTTATACATGATGGTTATAATACATGTTTTAATTGGACATGCTTAACTACACTATTATTGAATAAATTTAAGTATGTACCAAATTTTGCTCAATGGAGTATTTGTTTCTGTACCCATGTAGTATATTTTTTGTGGCGAGATATTCTACAATCAAAAACAACACGTTTGATTCAGTAGTTAATGCTATTACTTATTAAAATTTAGTTTGATGCTCAAGAGGGACATGTATTAACATTCATATGCATATATTTGCAAGATCAAAATAGTCGCTAGCTGTGACGCTTATTTATTTTCATACACTTGAAATGTTTATTGACATGAATGTTAAATGTACTTGACATGTTATATTATCCTATATTTAGTTTATTTTATTTATGTAAGTTCTTATGTACTAATATCTAACTTTTTATAATAATATGTTGAATTATTAAAACGGGTTTTAGATGAAATAGAAGAAGTAAGTTAAATTAAATTTGGTTTGCTTGACAAAATAGAGGATCAAATGGGTGAAAATAAGGAAGTAAATGAAGAATGTGATAAAAGTTTCAATACTGCAAATGTTAGAAAATAAGTTGAGCATGTTAAAAAAAGTCTTGTTTATGTGATAGTAAATCCCAAGTTGAGTTATTGACGGCAGAATTAAAAAATGTTAAAAAAGAGTTGTCATCTTTATCTACAAGTTTAGATGAAGAAAAAAGAAAAAGAAAATTGATGGAACAAAAGTTGAAGGAAATCAAAGAAAAAATGGACATCGAGAATTAATCTTCAACTGTTCCATAAACTGTTTTAGGGTCAAACAAAGAGCAAGAAAAAAAGAAAGATGTGCATGTGGATTTAAAAAATAATAAAGAGGACAAGGTTGATTCAAAAATGGAAAAAGAAATGGTTTGTTTTTGTAATTTTATTTCATTATTTGAAAATTATTTTGTGAACTATACTTTTTATTTCTTTTTAATATCTTGTTTAGATCAATCATTTAAATGATGCTGAAGAAGGTGCAAAGATAATTTCTCATTTGGAAGTTGAAGGTAAAAATAAAAATGTGCTCAATCAAAAAGAAGAAAGAAACTTGGTGTGAGCGAAAATAAGATGGTTAGTTTAGTTTTACGACTTACAATTGTATTAGTTAATTATGTAATAATTAAATTGAATTAATTTTAATGTTTATTACTGGTTGATGATAGAGTTGAATACCCAAATTTTGATTTGGGAATTAGACAGCAATTTTTTAATTACGCCATTGAAGAAACTGGAAGTATTCAAGTTGTTGAGTTTGGATCTAAACCAAAGAAAAGGAAGAATAAAAATGTTAATAATTCAATTCCTTCTATGATCAAGAGGATTAAAAAAGAAAAAGGAGTTCAGAAAGAAGATCCAAATTTTGTATATTCAAAAGCTATTATTCCCACTACTATAACATACAATATAGATCATTGTGATGTGGTTCTTGATATGAATGAAGATATGAGTATTGTTGTTAAAACTTTCTTCAAATTTGTTGAAAATAACAAGTGTTTTAAATTTATTGTTTCAGTCAATACAATTACAAAATAAATGTTATTTCATTATTATTTTTTACAGCAAGATAGCTTGGATTTGTGATGACAAATTAGGACAAATGGAGATTATAAAAAAATGATAGGGGAGTAAATTTTTTATCGTTTTTTATACGGATAGGTATTTTATGCATTACCAAATATATCTTTAGGATGCAAATTTTTTTTAGTAAAAAGTGATTGTCTAACTATATTCATGCAACCTTTTTACTGGTCTGTTTGCATACATTATTTGGTTTTAACAAAAAAATTGTGTACCTCATGCATTCTATCTTGATACATGAATAAAACTATCTCTATTATCTACTATATATAGGTAGACAATTTATTTAAACCAACTAAGTCCATCTTCACCGCCAGTGCCTTCAACAGCAAAATTATCACTGCTGTTAATAATTTGAGGAAATTTCAGTTGTTCAATCATTTTCTATCATTGATAGTTTTGGACGATCAGTTAGCATAATAATCTAATAATCACTTTCATGCAAAACAGCAGTGTTTTTGGCATGTACCACATTGATATTGGCACCCATGCTAATAATAATATTTTCAACTGAAGTAGCCACATTATTTATAACTTATCCATCCAACATTAGTTCAGTTACAGTAGTATGTTGATTCTCACCAAACTCAATATTTCCATATTGTAGTTCCGTTTTATAAGCACTAACAGTTTTAACTTTGTTTTGATCCAATTCAGTTGACCGAAACAAAGGTTTATTTAAAGTGGCAATGACTTGAGCAGCAATTATAAATTCATCATTGTTTGTTGCCCGTTCATTCACACTTTGATATACAACAATTTCATTTTCACTATCTAGCAAGTTTAAGTTATTTGCAGTACAGACTGCCTTAGTTATATTTGAGTTTTACATCTTTGAATGATGTTAATTTTGTTTTGTTTCATCCTTGAAAATCATGAAATGTTGTTTATGTTACCAATAATTAGTTTTTAATTTTATTTATTTAATTATTCAGATAATAGACTGGTACTCAGAAAGGGAAGGTAAATTTCATTGATGAAAGTGAAAGCTTTGTATATATAAACAACATTATGACTGTAAGTTTCTGTTTTTCATAATTTATCATTATACTATTGTTATGTTTATTTAGTTTCAATGTACTAATTTGAAGATGAAATGTCTTATAGAAAAGTGCAAAAACATTCTTAAGTAACACTAGAGAATCTTTGTTCTTACCAATTGTACGAAAAACATTGACATACAGAATGTGTTGTAGCATATTGTTCCCTATATATGAGTTTCATTGTTGGACTCTACTAGAATTAGATGTTGCGAAATCTAAGTGGTATTTGTATGACTCTCTTCAACCTCGTCGAACTACCCCTATAACAAATACTCACATGAAATGTGCACTGAAAATTTTAAGTTTTTTTTACAATAAAAAATCTTAATTTTAAAATTGCAATCATTACTTGTTTTGATTGTTTATATAATTTTTTCCCAGAAAAGTTTTATAGAGGAAGCAAAAAATTAAAGGACGAAGGAATAGCGCTGAAGATGAATAAGAAAAAAGTGATTATGAGTTCTAAGTGTATGCAACAATCTAATGGGTAATTTCTGCAATTTAATTAGTTCATATCTATATTAATATTTATACAATGTATGATGGATTATCTTTATTACTTAAAATATTGTTCTAAAGCTACAATACATTTTTAACTTATTACTAATAATTATGCTTGTAATGACCTACCTTTTCGACCGCTTCAAGTCGCTAGTTAAAACAACTTAAACCACTCGAAACGACCGATTGTTATTGTTTATGAGGTTTAATAGAATCAACACACATAATCACAGAACATAATAACACGCAACGAATAATTTTTACATAAATATCAGAGTTTTACAATATTTTTACACATCGGAAAATACATAGCTTTTACATAAAATAATTTTTACAACAAATTTGTCAAATCTGCGTGCGTCTTCACGTGTCTCTCTCTCTCTCTCTTTTTTTTTTTTTTTTTTTTGCAAGGCTGACCGGTTTTTATAGTATTCCATAACACTTTATTATTAAAAGAAAATAAAAGATACAACACATACGGGTGATATACAAATTGTATATCAGCTACAGGGTACATGTTCCCATGTAGGGGAGCAACTAATACATAAGCTGTTACATTCAGAACATCTGAACATAATACATCCCAATTACATAGTGCCAAAAGCACTGAAACATAATTTTATCATTCATCCATTTTCGAAGGGGGTGTTCCCCTTTGTCCTAGTCATGCTACGCATTTATGGAGATCTACCCGCACTGTAGCTAGATATAGTAACAGAGGTCGAGAAGCCTGGTACCATGACGTCAGGTGGTCTAGCTTTATAGCCCGGTGGTGGAGGTATATGTGCATATGAGTTCGATGCAGACTTCTTACCTAAGTCAGTAGCATTCTTCCTACTTTGGATAGCTTTATGATTCTTGGTCGTAAGCTCTATGAGCTTTTTCTTCTCACTGCATATAAATGGACCAAACTCACCACTTTCAATTTCCACTCCTAGCTTATGTATTTCTTCCTGAACAGTATCTTCGATGTTAATCTTCTTTTTCTCTTTAGTTTTCGTTTTTTTCATTTCTGAAACAGCTGGCAGAGCAGAAATATCAAAACCCAAAAGAAATCTATCCAGTGTGCCTGCATCATCACTAGAAGAAGCTGCTGTGGTATATTGCATGACTTTGTTGACTTCAATTTCATTCAGAACTTGCTTTGGGTTCGCCTCCTGCTGATGCTTATTTGGTGAAGAAATAGCTTGCAAGAAACTAGGCTTAAAACCGAACTCATTTCATACAAGAGATTCATGTCCAGTGTAGGGGATGGAGATATCAAAAGCACCGACTTCCATAGTTTACTCGAATTCTACAACGTCGTTTATAATGGTTTGCATGGCATTTAGATTAGCTGACTCATCAGATTCATTGATGTTAACCCCTTTGCTTAGCATCTGGTCTTCTGTTTCAATTTTAGTAACCTCTTTGTTGCGTTGCACATTCTCATGCGATCTGGCACTAACAGTTCTTTCTGTTTATCGCTATAAGTACGCACACCATTTGCGTTGATGGTAGTTTCCACCTAATCTCCTGCGGTGCTAGCATTGACATTCAGATCTCTTTCAACTACTTCATGTATCTCTCCTTCTTCCATAGTATTCTCAGTATTGTCACCAGTTTCATTGAATAAGACTCCAAAATTATTGACAGTGGGTATCGCAAAGCTAACACTAGTTCACTGCTTAGAGGAGATTCCTTCAACTCGCTTCCACTTTTCTGATATTCACATTGTAAGTTCTTTCATTGATGACACTTCTCATTGGCTTCACATTAGATTGTATCCCATTCTGTTGTCTCTTCTTTACTTCATTAATGTTATCCACCCTCCCAATTTCATGCGTGTTAGCTTGAGCACTCGAATCATTAGTATTAACACCAAAAAACTCTTTGTTTGACGTCAATACAGGATCCGTATTATTTTTAGTCAAGTGACAGTTGCTTCTCGAATGCCCAAACACTTTACATTCCCGACATGAGTCTGGCTTCCAGACATAAGTGACATAAACCACATGTTCAGAGCCATCAGGAAGGAGCATTGGTATTGTATTTGGCAATTCACTGGTACAAGTGATCTCCACTAAACATTTTGCAAATCCCAACTAATCCAGACTTTCAGTCACTCGATCCATGCACAGAAATTACCAATGTGTGATGCTAACCAGCAAACCCCTATTTTGGACCATGCCACCATCGGAAGTTTGGTGAATTTCACCCAAACCGGTACACTGCTAATACCCTTCCCCGACAAACCGATGTTTACATCCCATTTCCTTACAATAAAGACTTTATTACGAATCACGATAGGATCAGCTTCTAAGATCTTTTTTCTCTCCTCTTTATCAGATATAAGAAAAAAAATAGTACCATTCGACTTTGTAACGACCCGGAAAAAGGGATCTTGGTTATCCGATATACAACACATATCGAACATCCCAAGATCGAAAACAACTGGAAAGTTAATGAAAGAAATTAGAGGGTGAGGAAAGATAAGATAGAAACTTAGAATAGAAGAAGAAGAAGAAGAACTTACAACATCATCAGAGTAACACGAATCTCACAGCGGAACGAACAACATATAATAGATAATATATCCTTGAAATAAATCAGTATATGTATACAGTACATTATCAGAGTACAACGCTTACAACACAGCGAAAATAACTGTAGCTAAACATCCTGAAGCCTCCTGCTCCAAGCTCTCCAAGTATATCTGTAAATCCCAACTACTTGACTGCCCATACAAAATTGGGCACCCAAGAGTTTAGGGAAAACAAAACAAAATAAACTCCGGGTCAGTCATGGGACTGGTATGAGTAAAACAGTTTAAAACAGTTTGAGCCATTAAACGATAGCTCATAAGATCACGCCGTATAACGGAACGGGTTTTTCCCTTATGTGAATCCAAAATATCTTTATATCAAAAACCTTTTGATATTATAATAATGTCTATCAACCACAATATAATAATCATCTAGCAGAAACGCTTTCATCTCACGCTCTACATATATAGTAAACAATCAAAACCGCAAGCACGTATTGGGTAATGGATTCCCAACTATGACAAGGTATGGAACCACCTTTCGCTAGTGTACCTCTAGAGAGGAATACACTGGGTTCAACAAGAACATCTTGCAACCCGGCCACACATGACCGACCACTCAATTCGCTTGAGTGTATCGAATGTATATCACCAACGGTTGGGATCAGCAACCGTTTTCCGAATGGGACAACATCGACAATAGATTTTTAGAAGTAAATGAAACTCTAGATCAGGTGATTATACACCCTAATAGGTGCGACCTACATAGCCATGTTGCCTGCCCAATTTTTATCATTTCCCGGTTGTGAGGCTAGAGGCCACGCTTATCTCTGACAAATCACACATTTATTCACTTTGAATGTCACATCGTCATACCAGCCAAATCACAAATTGATTTCCCCAAAAATACCACGGTTATACAGCTAAGAGAAACGAATTCCTCCGCCACCAAACGTAAATACGTTTGAAGAGATCAACTTACGCGATCTATTAAATATACTCTGTCAGACATTCTTCCATACAGGTCGTCCTGGGACTAGACAAACCGAAGGCACTATTCAGTACATCCATCTTAGGCAATTGTTATCTAAAATTTATACAATAGCCCTTGCACTTTACTTTGTCTTCAATTATCTTTGGCATATATGATTCGCAACGCTTATGCCAATACAGAGTGGTTCTTTGGACAATAATCCAACCGGTCTCTCCATATTAACAACGTTAAAATGGTCAAAAACTTTGATAGTCTGTGATTTAACTATCAAATAAAACACGTGTGCAAACAACGATATTATTTCCAGGTGGAAATTATATCGATCAATCATCATTTAACATTTATCTCTTTAGTTCATTAATTTACTTATCTCATGTTTCTATATATTCTAAATTCTTATTTTCTATTTATCAGAAAACATTTCTGATTCTTACTTGGAAAACATTTCCAAAACTCCTTCACGATCAAACCTTACCTTTCCTTAGATAAGAAGGAAGTCAATCAAGTTGGGGTATAATTACATCTAAGACCTTAACTGAACAACGTTTTAACTTCGAAATAGTCAAAGTTTATCTTTTAAACTTTTAACAAACTTCTTTACGAAACTTCGGATTCTATTTACGAATCCACTTCTTTATTGAAAACGTTGATTTTAATGATACATTATAATCCCTACTTTCGACATTTCTAACTTCAAATATAACTCATATTCCTTAATTTGAATAATTAACCTACATTAATTTATTTGTAAATAAATAAATCTTGATTTATAAACTGGAAAGTAAATAATACTTTCCCGAATTCGAAATAATCGAATTCGACGACTAACTCTCTTCGAATAACTAATATTCGATTAACTCCCTTCGAATAACTAATATCGATAACTCCTTCAGATTAAACTATAATCGATAACTCCTTTAACTCCTTCCGATTAAACTAATCTATAACTCCTTTCGATTAAACTATAATTGATAACTCCTTTCGATTTTATTCGAATAACTAACATTCGATTAACTCAAATTTGATTAACTCTATTTAATTAACTCTATCGATTTAACTCTAACTGGTAAACTCTAACTGGTTAACTCTAACTTATTAACTCTATCGATAAACTCTAATCGAATAACTAATATTTGATTAACTCATTGTCAATTTACCCTTATTCACTAACTTTATTTGCTTTATAAAGATTTCCTTTTAACAACGTTTATTCCTTTATAAAGATTTCCTTTTAACAGCATTTATTCACTTATAATGATTACCTTTCAACAACGTTTTTCAATTATAACGATTACCTTTCAATAGCGTGATTTCCTTTCAACAGCGTTTATTCACTTATAATGATTACATTTCAACAGCGCTTATTCACTTATAATGATTACCTTTCAGCAACGTTTATTCACTTATAATGATTACCTTTCAACAGCGTTTATTCACTTATAATGATTACCTTTTCTAATCCTATTTATTTTCCCAAATAAATATTTCTTTTATAATTCTATTTATTCTCTAAATAAATATTCCATTTTAATTCTATTTATTTAACAAATAAATAATTCTTTTCAATTGTATTTGTAAATGTTTTACAAATATTTTCTTTTAAAATTCTATTTGCAAATGTTTACAAATATTCCTTTTTCTAATTTATTTGTAAATGTTTTACAAATATTTCTCTTCCTATTTGTTTTGCAAATAATTTCCTTTATATTTGATTTACAAATAATTTCTTTTATATTTGTTTTACAAATAATTTCCTTTATATTTGATTTACAAATAATTTCTTTCATATTCTTTTGATTTTATAATTATTTCCTTAAATAAAATCCTTTTTCCTTTTATATATAAAATCCATTGATTTTATATAAATAATTAATTTTAGATTATACTTTGAAAATCCCCTTTTTTACATCCCACTATTTTCTTATGGTATTTAAAATACCAAACACAGTTATCGATATCATCCAAATAATCATCAACATATTATATATCACATCATATATTATAATATATGAAAAACCGTAAAATATATGTTGAGGAATCCAGTCGGATTCCTCCAACCTGTCTCCTTGCATCCACAGATGTTAATCAACATATATAACATCGATTTCATTTCAACATGAAATATACTGTTAAACATGATCAATATTTAATTGTCGATTTTTATATATAACTATATCTACGTTTTCAATCAAATCTATTTAATAGTCAGAATAATCAATACACAACAATCAATCATTATTTATCAAAAATAAAGTACAATTTATATAAAAATATAAACTGATCAGAGATAGTGAGTTTTACTCACATTGTCCGTAATCGTTAACTAACAATTAATGATTGTCGATTCTGATTAGATAATTTATTTTGTCATAACTTGAGATGGGCTCCAATAGATTCCAAGTCAGCTCCAAAATGTCGGTTTCTCCGTTACGATCCCAACCTACTTTGTTTTCGCGTGATTCTATACATGAACGAATAACTTATCGTTATTATAATGCTTAACATATATTACAACTAATTTATTACTAATGACTGTTATTAGTTTTTAAATTAAATTAGGGATTAACCTTAATTACTCTTTCATAGTTCACAAGTTATCGTGGATCGCCGTCCCCTTGAAGACAACCCCAAACCGTTACTGTTCTTCCCCAACACCCGAAATATAATTCCATCTCCAGTAAACTTCTGTTCGAATTCGAGAATGACAAACACATCTCCTTCTTCGATTTCTCTTTCTCGCGCATAACCCTTAGTCACCAACAAAACATATCCCGCTGTTACCCCTTACCCAATCTCCTTTTGACCGTGAAAAAACCCCATCATCGTGCGTTTTAAACCTTCCTCTCCGTTCATAGAACCAACTGAAACAAACCCCGCTGTTATTCTTCTTTCTTAAAAGCTCTCGAGCTCCATAATACAACCAGAACATTTTTGCGTTTTCAAACTTTGATGCTACTCCATACTCCATTATAAATCAAAATAATGCCACCTACATTGGCCTCGTCTAAATCTCCTCACGAATTATCACCACACAGTATACTTCGAGCACCCTCTTCTGTACGCATCCGCCTCCATCTCCTCAATTTCTTGCTCTAGGAAGGCTCAAACCCGTGTACTCCTCAACATCCAAACCAAGACCTTCCTGTTTTCTTCTTTGATGAACCCACGCACAACAGAAATCATTCATGCTGCTCCATCTCCATTCAGCTCCAACACAGTAAAACTTGCGACCTACAAGTCCATAGAAACTCACCAAAAATTTGTCTCGAGGACGGTCTGCTAAACCCAGATTTTGAACCCCATTTCGTAAACAAATGTTTCGATTTCAAGATCCCCTCCAACCTGTTCTCTTCACCCTGCTGAGCCTCACCAATGTCGGCTTGACCCTCACCTTCGAAGTCTCCACCAGCGAACAGAAGGTCCGATCGAGCTCCTTGATTTCTGGTACGGGTTAGAGCAGCTCTCGCGGTTTGTCACGATTTTTGGAGAAGGTTTTTCTCGCGTTGGAAATATACTGATGGCGGCTGAGAACTTGCGTGTTTGACCAAGAGAATGGGTAATTAGGTTTTTAGTGAAATAGGGTAGCTTGTATACATGGTTTAAATGAAGGTATGGAAGTTGATTTCCATTCTCTAAGTAGTGGCTGAGAAAAAGGCAAGACGTGGACTATTTTTTACCAAGGAGAATTGATTTTTAGGTTAAGGGATAGGCAACGGGTTGGTTTAAATTGTTTAAGAAAATATCTGTATCCATTTCGTAAACTCCATTCAAGTACGAACTGCAACAGACAGAAATAAAAATACCATTGTGACCAGGACAGCACCACGATCCCAAAAATATAAAAATAACGGTACGTTAACTCATATTGTGGAACCCCAAAATGTTGTTATAGGGTGCAAAATACTCCCAATAAAAAGTTGCATATTTAATTAATTAGAAATTACAGAAAAATTCTAAAAATTAAATTATCGTTATGTCTCAAAACAACCTCGTCTAAATTCAAACCCGATACTCAAATATATTGAAAATCCTTTTATAATGTAAATAAAGCGTTGCAAATTATAAAGGAATTCCACAACGACTTTTCTGAAATTTGATTTGGACGTAAATCAAAATCTACCCGACGAAATCCATATTTTTCTCTTCCACTAGAAAAATATACTCCACCAGCTCCACACGTTTCTTGTTTCACAGAAATTCGATTTAAAACGAACCTTGTACATTCAGTTGAACTTCAAATCGCCAAATAGCGAACAGCCGCGCCATTTCGTGCTCGATTTTAATTATAATATAATTATACATTCAAACTGACGTTATTTTAAATATCTTCGTTATTCTAATTCAATCTAAGCTGAATTAAATATTTTAATTCTCCCAGTTCACATTAAAATGTCAATTCACTATTTCTGATTAATTCAGAAATTAAATATATTATTTAATTATTTATTTTAATTAAATATTCAAAGTTATTTAACTAAACGACCATTAAATTCTCTTAATTACTATTTAAATAATTAAATAAATTAATTATTGTCCTGTAAAAATACGGGTCGTTACATTCTTCCCCACTTAAAATAATTTTGTCCTCGAAATTGCTGAGGTAGAAAACATCTCTATTGACTGGTTAGAACTTATTTGTTCACTTCTTAACTTCAGTTTTTAACTGAACCAATTACATTTTGATTAAAATATTAATTAATCCTTATCAACGAAAAATTTCAAAAATCCTGATAATTTTCTAACACCTTAACTTTTCGAAAAATTTCGCCAGCACCTCCTTTGTACTGGTCAATACGTCAAACCTCCACTCGCCTCTCTAGGCCTTTTCTAACCCAAAAGAAAATCAAACAGCCAAGTGGTTTGCCATATCCGCTCATAAAAATCCCATACCAAATGAAATATAAACTTGTACCTTTTTGTCGGGCATATCAACTTTAACACTTCCATCTGCCGTTAATTCAGCATATACCAATGTTATCCCAATCAATTTCCAATCTATTTTATCCACAAATCCAACCATTCTCTTATACCTAAGTCGAATTTCATTTCAAACCAAAATCCCATTCTTGATTTTCAAATTCTTAACTTATCAACCCAATACCATTTCGGATTCCTATGTCACAAATCCAATTTTCTGATTTTACTTGATATATTGTACCCAATTCAATTACCAGTTAATTGGTTTCAATTCAGTTCCAGCTTGGTTTCACAAATTTCTATTCAAATTTGTTTTTAATTCAAACAGTCTGTTCCTGGTAGTTTTAAACAGCTTTGCTTTTCTAAAACCAGATATTCCTTTTTGGATTTCAAACAACTTGTTTCTCTCAAAACAATTCGAAAACAAAATCTTTTCGGTAGTAATCTGTCACTTACAACCCGAAATTGAACACCGATGATGTCATGATCATCATCGGAATCTATTTCCAGCTTTCGAAGTGAGTTCAATACTATATCACTTTCAAAATCATTTCTACACACTTCTATTTTGAAATTCATTTCAAAATATCCTTCTCAATGCTTGTCAAACAATTTAAAATCTCCCAGGATTTTAAAATTCACATATATTTAATCCCAATCCATTTACAAAAGCCTTTTCAATTTTCCAGGGTTTCAAATTTCAACTCTGATTTTAATTTCAGATTTAATTCAATTCATTATACTTATCTGAATTCTGATCGGTTATTTACATAACCACTTCACATTTTATAATCTTATTCGATTATAATAACAACCAATATATCCAATATATATATTCATTCCAATATATATATATATACACACATATCTTCTCTATATCAAAATATAATTTGGGTAAAACCATTCTGTTTACCCTCTTTTCAAAACATATCGTGTCGACCCATCGTATTTGAGTGTTTATAAATCCCTACCGGTACAGTGGATCAAACTGATCGACCAGAACTCATAAACAACTCAACCAATAAATCTCCACAATATAAAATAATTTTTTTATATCAAATAACAAATACGTTCACTCGTATATATACACTCAAACTCAATCTAGGGCATTACTAACTGTAACACCCCACCTCCGCCAGGGTCACTCGCAAAGGAATGCACTAGCTTTGGAGGGGCATTATTGGTAAACATGCATAATGATATAGCAAGGCAGGACATGACATATATATATATATATGTAAATAAACAGAGTAAGTAATTAAAACAGCGGAAGATTTATAAACCATTTCAAACACAAGTCTGGTACATCAAAATGTCACTTTCCCAAAATTACAAGTCTAGATAAATACATCATCTGATAAACTGAAAATACATAAGTACTATCCCCAATTAAGAGTGATAAACCATAGCGGCTCAAGTCCAAAGCATACTTGAGCTATCCAAGGAAGCAGCTAAAATCCAAGCTAGGCTCCAGTATTCCCTCCCTGAGAACCTGGGGGGGGGAAAACGGAAGAAAAGAGGCGAAAGAAAACAGGTCAGTCAAAAAGACTGAGTAAGCCCTGCTACGATCAGTCTATAAACTAATAAAGTTAACATCATGATGGAAACTGAGATGATCATAGATAACAACATACTGGCATGATAAATCAACTACAAGATAGATAGAGGTGACATCGCATAAACAGAGTTAAGTTTTTGCACCACGGTGTACTAGCAAACCAACATAACAGGTATTGATCCCTTAGCCCGAACTTCGGCCCAATAACATGAAGTGACCTTAATAAAAGGTCCAGCCACGGTCTAGTCGATCGGCTCCCTATAAACCTAACACGTCAAGTGTTGGTGTCCATATGGCCAACATATGGTTGTAGTTAGTCTGTGCTGGGTCCCCCTTTGGGTGTATCAAGCCCTCGGGTGTCAACCCCGGACACTTAAGCAATAATGCACAGCCCTAACCTACTGGTACCCGTGCCTTGAGTTTGTCCAACATCGGACTACGTGCACGTCCGTAGCCCGCCGGACCCGCACCGCTGTACCACTCGGCCATCGCCCCTTTGGTCGCTTACATCCTCCAGTAATCGTGCCCCGCCCTAGCCTAGCTTCTAGGGTTGTGAATGATACCAAACTGGGATTACTGTTAGAACAGACCACGTTGCTAGGGTTTCCCCAAGAGGGTTAAGTGTGATTTAACCCTTCACTAATCCTGGATTAAACTGGTTAAGTGTGGCTTAACCCCATTCTAATCCCTTGAACTCCCAAATGGATTAAACTAGTTAAGTGTAATCAACGGTTCACAACCTAACCACATTCTAATCCCTCGAATCCCCAAATTGGTTAAGTATTAGTGGACCCTGACTTAACCCTAATCATGAGGCATTAATTAACTTAATGCACCTTAACCTCTCACATTAGACCTTGTTGTGGTTACTAGTTAGGCCGGGCGGGTCCGGGTAGGTTTACACCACAACTTAGTCTAACCTCGGGTTTTGGCACCACATGACCAACTTCTCACATTGGGTCCTATTGTGTGTAGCCACTAGTTAAGCCGGTCGGTTCCGGGTAGAATTACGCTACAAACTCAACCCAACCTCGAGTTGGCCACACTTTTGTTTTCTAAGTGTCATGTCCACTTTATTTCAAAACATAATTACAAGTCAACAAATGCTTGGGTAGACCTAACTTAATAGGTAAATTCCCAAGGGGTAGACCTAACTTAATAGGTAAATTCCCAATCTTATATTTTCATGTATTTTAAGTTTACCCAAAAACCCCCAACGTCATTCTATCGCTTACATATTCGTAATAACGCATAAAGGATAGGAAGAGGGAACTTGGCACAACATACATGATAAACTTGCACAACAACCATGCATAATATGTTAGACTTGTACAACTTAGCATAGTGAACTTGCATATTACCATACACATGCATAACTTGTAAAATATGCACAACTTGTCATTTTTAGACTTGCATAAGCATGCATAACTAAATAAACTTGCAAATCATGGCTTAGTAAACTTGCATAAACATGCATAACTCAATTAACTTGTAAATCATGACTTAGCAAACATGCATAAACATGTATAACTCAATTAACTTGTAAATCATGACTTAGCAAACATGCATAAACATGCATAACTCAATTAACTTGTAAATCATAGCTTAGCAAACATGTATAAACATGCATAACTTGTTAAACTTGCAAATCAAGGCTTATTAATCTTGCATAAACATGCATAACTTGTTAAACTTGCAAATCAAGGCTTATTAAACTTGCATAAACATGCATAACTCAATAAACATACAAATCATGACTTGGCAAACTTGCATAAACATGCATAACTCATCAAACATGCATATACCCCAACTTTCATCACACATTAACTTTAGAGTTTCTAAAATGAAGGTAAGAGGGCTTACAATGCTTATGCGGACTCAAATAACTATAGCAAATGTAAAGAACCCCTTATGCAACTAATTAAAGCCCCCAAATGCAAGCAAACTTGATCAAGACTCCTCCTTTATGGTGCCAAATAGAGAAACAAGCCTTTAATGCAAGCTAAGGAGGATCATACAAGCCTAAATATACTTGTATGCATGGAAAATTACTTAGAAATCAATTTAGGAATTGTATGAAGAGGGTGGAGGCCATGAGAGTTTTGATTTTGGCATAGTTTAGTTGCTAGGATGAATAATTGGGTTTTAGGGTAGGATTAGGGTTGTATTTATAGAAGATTAGAGTGTTTTTAGCCCTAGGATTAACCCTAGGATAGTTTTGGCCCGTCAGATCTCGGAATCCTCTAGAACCAAGCCCCAAGACCCAGCCCAAATCAAAAATGGTGCACCAGGCTAGACTGCCTGGGCACCCCCTGTCGACAGGGCTGTCGACAGGGCAGTCGACATGCCTAGACCCCTGTCGACATGGGGTCCTGGGCGGGATTTTTCCCGCCTTGGCCCAGCTGGCCCAAACCCATGTTTTTAATTTCAAATTTAAATCTGTTTTTACTTAGAAATTTTCTGCAAACTTCAACGGGCCTTAACTGGGTCATACGGACTCCGATTTTCGAAAACTCGGACTCTATTTCGCGTATTTTTCCGAGACGAACGCAATGGCATAGCCCGTTTCCCTTGATTCAGATTTTAGAATTAAATTCTGCCTCAATTTTCATTATAACAGATTATTAAAAATACGGATTGTTACATTCTCCCCTCCTTAAAGGATTTCGTCCCCGAAATCTTCAAGTTAGGAAGAACGTATCCTACCATCCAATCATCCATCTACTCAAAGCATCATCCACGAGCAATCATTGTCCTTATAAGATTCTAAATGCTGGATGAACATATGCAAAAGTGTGTGTATATGTACTTACCTAATGCAAAAATCAGGCGGTTACTGATACAGTAAACCTCCTTAATGCATATGTATGTAAATCAGGCGGTTACTGATACAGTAATCCTCCTTAATGCATATGTATGTCAGTGAAATGAATCCATATGTATGCAAATTCCTAACATAATGTATAATATCTACATGCGTGCTCAATCATACATCCATATGCAACATCCATGTGATAGCATACGAATTTCATCCAAGAATAAGCATAAACACTCATGCACATGCAATATGAGGAGTGTGTGAGCCGATCTAGTGCCTAATCGTGTATAATGCATCCACGAGCAACCACTTGCAAACACTTGCAACCACTTGCAACCATCAAGCATAACATGTCTCAAACACATGTTTCATCCAAAGGGTTTCTACCTAAGGTTCTCATGACAAGATAAACACGATAAACTAGATAAACTAGATAAACTCCTTTTTGGATTACAAGAAATCCATTCAAACTTTGACATATAGTACTAACCGATGAGTCTTAACCCCCTTATGGAGTTTACAACAGAAATAAGATCGAGAATGGGACCGAGAGGATATATACAAAAGATAACTTGCAAGCAAGCTCCACAGGAAAACAAGGATCAAAGATGCACTCTTAAAAAGAGATATGATGCGCGTACCTAGTCTTCATTCTTCTTAGTTACGTTTCCTTGAGCTTAACTCTACTGTGCTTTGACTATCTTTCACTTCATGATTCCTTGGCTTCCTAACTCCTATTTCCCAAATTCGAGTTGGAACGCATTTCATTATCGCCTCTCGTCTTTCTTTTCCACTTATTCTTCCTTCTATATACTTGGCTTGAACATAATTATAATCCTCATGCTTCGTGCAAGCTCTCCAAAATCCACTAGTGAATCCTGGATCTCGTCTACTTACTATAAAGTATTCCGTGCAGTAGAACTTTCCTTGAAAATACCAATCCGCGTTGCCAATTGCCCCTTATAAACGCGATTTTCTATAACTCAGGCTTAATCGAAATGAACCATCCGCCTATGAGTGATAGGCCATACCTAGATTCAGTTGCCTACCCATGGCTTCCTATAGGCTATTTCAAAACTGGCCAACTTCTTGAGGGTAAACCGTTGCTAACCATGATGCAGTCCTTTCGCTCTTTACCGGTCTGAAATGAGCACTCTTCGTGAGTCTACCTATTATGACCCATATACCCGTATTCCCTTTCTTTGATCTAGGTAGTCTATCCACATAATCTATCGAGATGTTTTCACACTTCCCTTGCGAAACCTCCAATAGAGGTAATGGCCCACTGGGCTTCTATGACTTGGCCTTAACTTGGTGGCACAACATGCATCCCGAGACCAACTCGGCCACCTCCTCGAGTGATGCGCATTTCCAAGAACCTTCTTTACCAAGTCTTTCACTCGAGGAACACATAATCTCTCATCGTGCCTTAGTCATCCCTTGTCATCTACAATATATCTAACGAGGTGACTTAACATCTCGCCTCGAATCATCTGGTCCATGTTCTTGACTAACTACGGATCTTCTTCCTGCGAAACCCCCTTCTTGATCCAGAAGAGTAAGTCTAAGCTCCGGGAATGCTAACTAACTAGCCAAACTGAGGAGGCTTCTTACTTCAATTGCCCTCCTCAGAGTTTTCCGGTCCTAAACCGCAACCTCTTTAGCGGAATCCACCGCTAAGCCTTACTTAGGAACTATGTGCCCAAGAAATCCAACTTCTTTCCTCCAAAGTGACATCTGGAGAACTTGACCTTCAACTGGTGGCTCTAAGCGTATCCATCTCCCCCTTGAGATGTATAGCACGTTCTTCCTCGTTCTTTTGAGGAGATCAAAATATCGTTTAAGACGACCATGACAAACTTGTTCAAGGACTCCCTACCCATCCAGTTCACGTAATATGCGGGTGCATTAGTCGAACCAAATAGTATGACTAGCCATTCTAAAACCCCTCTAGAGTCCTAAACGCAGCCTTGTCAACTCCATCCTCAGCCATCCTAAGCTGATGGAATCCGGTAGCTAGATCAAAAGAAAACAGATGCTCCTACAAGCTGATCAAACAAATCATTGATCCTTGGTAACGGTTATCTATTCCTCTCACGATAATCAACACATAAGTGAAACAAACTGTCCACATCAGTAACGAATGCTACTGGAGCACCCTACTCGAAAATGCTTCGTCTCAGGAAGTTCTTCTCAAGCAACTCCTTGACTTGCTTTCTTAACTCTCATCTCGTGAGGTCACGTGCCTAGCCGGCCACGAAACTGGCTTGGTATTACCAACCAGATAATGCGGAAATCTATCCCACGTCTAAGGGTAACCCCTTCACTTCCCCCAAGATATCAGGATATTCTCGGACCACCCTCACCGATTGCAAACTATCGATAGACGAGTTGAGGGATTCAAGATAACATAACATGACGGGACCCATAGGGTTGCTAGAAATTTCTAGGGTATTACCGAGGCGAGTCATGAGCCCCACACCCTATATACAAAAACCCAGAATGGCCCAAAACTGGACGACCATTCCATGCCCAAAACCAACCCATATCCCCTGAAACCGAGAATATAAACATCCCACGAGAATTCTATACTCAAGATAGAAATTTCCAAATCCACTCAGACCACAGACGAACGGGCAGAACCCCCAACTGGATTTGAAACTCATACGGGATCATCAACCAGACTAGTACTTAGGTGCAAAACTTTCAACTAGATCGGATGAAATAAAACTATGCGATGTGCCAGAATCAAACAAAGTTCGAACAGAGAAAATCAGAAAATTGTAAACAAGATTTTCAACAGAAACACTACCTCTATCATAAGCTGGAAGAACGGTGTTGAGGGAATGAACTCGCCCTCCAGATAGTCCTGCACACCGAGTCTGACCTCGCCCCTGTTTCCTCGGGCAATCCTTGCTGAGATGTCCAAACTCACCACAAATGAAGCATTCGCCCCGCTTTCTCTTTTCCTTCTTCCTACATTCCCTGGCTATATGTCCAACTTTACCACAGAAGTTACATTTCCCTCTTGGCTTGTTTTTGCGGTTGTGGTTATTCTTGCCCCGTTTCCCGGAATTTACTCTCTTGTCTTGAGACTCATTCGCCTTGACCTCTTTCTTGTCATTGTTATCTTCTTCTTGAAGTAGGGCCAGATTCACCAAATTCTCGAAAGTCGCCCCCAAGGGTATATGAGACATGGCCAAACCATGTAATGGCTCGTTTAATCCTAGAGCAAAGTGTAGGGCCTTCTTCTGAGCTGTATTAACCAAGTCTAAATCGACCCGAGCCAGTTGACTAAACTTATCTATGTATTCCCTAATAGTCATGTCCCCTTGCTTTAGTGATAAGAACCTTAGTCCAAACCTTCCTCTAAAGTCATCCCAAGTCTCGATTGGCCTAGTAGCGGTGGTGACTACCCACCAACGTGCAGCTTCTTCCTTTAGCAACCATACTGCCAATAAAACCTTCCTGCGGTCACCTATATCAAAGGTGGCTAAAAGATCTTCGGTCTCTTTCAACCAATTCCTTGCCTCTACTAAAGTCTCGGTTCCAAAGAAATTCTTGCAACCCATCGCCTTAAAATCTTGGCAAATCTCGGCGAAGTCAATTCGAGGATGCTGAGGGGAAGGAGGAAGAGGAACATCAACTACCGGAGGAGGAGTAATATTTGCGGGGCCGGCTTCGGTCGCCCTGGCCTCCAAAAGTCTCCTATACCAAACAGGTACGTGAACTCCCTCCGGAATGGCAAAGTTGTCGGCCATACTGGAAACGAAGAAGAAGATAGATTCAGAATGGAGAAAACGAAGGAATTTTGCTAATGGCTTTTTGGGGAATAGCCTTTAAAATAAACTAGACTTTTCTTTGGAAAATACTTAATACTTGGTTTTGAAAATAGTTTTTCAAAAGTTTTAAAAACCTTTTTATCCCTTCTCGTAAACCATATGCTCTGATACCAAATGTAACACCCCACCTCCGCCAGGGTCACTCGCAAAGGAATGCACTAGCTTTGGAGGGGCATTATTGGTAAACATGCATAATGATATAGCAAGGCAGGACATGACATATATATATATATGTAAATAAACAGAGTAAGTAATTAAAACAGCGGAAGATTTATAAACCATTTCAAACACAAGTCTGGTACATCAAAATGTCACTTTCCCAAAATTACAAGTCTAGATAAATACATCATCTGATAAACTGAAAATACATAAGTACTATCCCCAATTAAGAGTGATAAACCATAGCGGCTCAAGTCCAAAGCATACTTGAGCTATCCAAGGAAGCAGCTAAAATCCAAGCTAGGCTCCAGTATTCCCTCCCTGAGAACCTGGGGGGGGGGGAAACGGAAGAAAAGAGGCGAAAGAAAACAGGTCAGTCAAAAAGACTGAGTAAGCCCTGCTACGATCAGTCTATAAACTAATAAAGTTAACATCATGATGGAAACTGAGATGATCATAGATAACAACATACTGGCATGATAAATCAACTACAAGATAGATAGAGGTGTCATCGCATAAACAGAGTTAAGTTTTTGCACCACGGTGTACTAGCAAACCAACATAACAGGTATTGATCCCTTAGCCCGAACTTCGGCCCAATAACATGAAGTGACCTTAATAAAAGGTCCAGCCACGGTCTAGTCGATCGGCTCCCTATAAACCTAACACGTCAAGTGTTGGTGTCCATATGGCCCACATATGGTTGTAGTTAGTCTGTGCTGGGTCCCCCTTTGGGTGTATCAAGCCCTCGGGTGTCAACCCCGGACACTTAAGCAATAATGCACAGCCCTAACCTACTGGTACCCGTGCCTCGAGTTTGTCCAACATCGGACTACGTGCACGTCCGTAGCCCGCCGGACCCGCACCGCTGTACCACTCGGCCATCGCCCCTTTGGTCGCTTACATCCTCCAGTAATCGTGCCCCGCCCTAGCCTAGCTTCTAGGGTTGTGAATGATACCAAACTGGGATTACTGTTAGAACAGACCATGTTGCTAGGGTTTCCCCAAGAGGGTTAAGTGTGATTTAACCCTTCACTAATCCTGGATTAAACTGGTTAAGTGTGGCTTAACCCCATTCTAATCCCTTGAACTCCCAAATGGATTAAACTAGTTAAGTGTAATCAACGGTTCACAACCTAACCACATTCTAATCCCTCGAATCCCCAAATTGGTTAAGTATTAGTGGACCCTGACTTAACCCTAATCATGAGGCATTAATTAACTTAATGCACCTTAACCTCTCACATTAGACCTTGTTGTGGTTACTAGTTAGGCCGGGCGGGTCCGGGTAGGTTTACACCACAACTTAGTCTAACCTCGGGTTTTGGCACCACATGACCAACTTCTCACATTGGGTCCTATTGTGTGTAGCCACTAGTTAAGCCGGTCGGTTCCGGGTAGAATTACGCTACAAACTCAACCCAACCTCGAGTTGGCCACACTTTTGTTTTCTAAGTGTCATGTCCACTTTATTTCAAAACATAATTACAAGTCAACAAATGCTTGGGTAGACCTAACTTAATAGGTAAATTCCCAAGGGGTAGACCTAACTTAATAGGTAAATTCCCAATCTTATATTTTCATGTATTTTAAGTTTACCCAAAAACCCCCAACGTCATTCTATCGCTTACATATTCGTAATAACGCATAAAGGATAGGAAGAGGGAACTTAGCACAACATACATGATAAACTTGCACAACAACCATGCATAATATGTTAGATTTGTACAACTTAGCATAGTGAACTTGCATATTACCATACACATGCATAACTTGTAAAATATGCACAACTTGTCATTTTTAGACTTGCATAAGCATGCATAACTAAATAAACTTGCAAATCATGGTTTAGTAAACTTGCATAAACATGCATAACTCAATTAACTTGTAAATCATGACTTAGCAAACATGCATAAACATGTATAACTCAATTAACTTGTAAATCATGACTTAGCAAACATGCATAAACATGCATAACTCAATTAACTTGTAAATCATGGCTTAGCAAACATGTATAAACATGCATAACTTGTTAAACTTGCAAATCAAGGCTTATTAATCTTGCATAAACATGCATAACTTGTTAAACTTGCAAATCAAGGCTTATTAAACTTGCATAAACATGCATAACTCAATAAACATACAAATCATGACTTGGCAAACTTGCATAAACATGCATAACTCATCAAACATGCATATACCCCAACTTTCATCACACATTAACTTTAGAGTTTCTAAAATGAAGGTAAGAGGGCTTACAATGCTTATGCGGACTCAAATAACTATAGCAAATGTAAAGAACCCCTTATGCAACTAATTAAAGCCCCCAAATGCAAGCAAACTTGATCAAGACTCCTCCTTTATGGTGCCAAATAGAGAAACAAGCCTTTAATGCAAGCTAAGGAGGATCATACAAGCCTAAATATACTTGTATGCATGGAAAATTACTTAGAAATCAATTTAGGAATTGTATGAAGAGGGTGGAGGCCATGAGAGTTTTGATTTTGGCATAGTTTAGTTGCTAGGATGAATAATTGGGTTTTAGGGTAGGATTAGGGTTGTATTTATAGAAGATTAGAGTGTTTTTAGCCCTAGGATTAACCCTAGGATAGTTTTGGCCCGTCAGATCTCGGAATCCTCTAGAACCAAGCCCCAAGACCCAGCCCAAATCAAAAATGGTGCACCAGGCTAGACTGCCTGGGCACCCCCTGTCGACAGGGCAGTCGACATGCCTAGACCCCTGTCGACAGGCCTGTCGACATGGGGTCCTGGGCGGGATTTTTCCCGCCTTGGCCCAGCTGGCCCAAACCCATGTTTTTAATTTCAAATTTAAATCTGTTTTTACTTAGAAATTTTCTGCAAACTTCAACGGGCCTTAACTGGGTCATACGGACTCCGATTTTCGAAAACTCGGACTCTATTTCGCGTATTTTTCCGAGACGAACGCAATGGCATAGCCCGTTTCCCTTGATTCAGATTTTAGAATTAAATTCTGCCTCAATTTTCATTATAACAGATTATTAAAAATACGGATTGTTACACTAACCCTATCTCTACTGAGTCACGCCACAAAGCCAAGGTAAATACTTAACCTTAAGCTCTGATACCAACTGTAATGACCCGGAAAAAGGGATCTTGGTTATCCGATATACAACACCTATCAAACATCCCAGGATCGAAAATAATCAGAAAGTTAATGAAAGAAATTAGAGGGTAAGGAAAGATAAGATAAAAACTTAGAATAGAAGAATAAGAAGAACTTACAACATCATCAGACTAACACAAATCTCACAGCGGAACGAACAACATATAATAGACAATATATCCTTGAAATAAATCAGTATATGTATATAGTACATTATCATAGTACAACACTTACAACACAACGGAAATAACTATAGCTAAACATCCTGAAGCCTCCTACTCCAAGTTCTCCAAGTATATCTGTAAATTTTGACTACTTGACTGCCCGTACAAAATTGGGCACCCAAGAGTTTAGGGAACACAAAACAAAATAAACTCCGGGTCAGTCATGGGACTGGTATGAGTAAAACAGTTTAAAACAGTTTGAGCCATTAAATGATATCTCATAAGACCACGCCGTATAACGGAACGGGTTTTTCCCTTTTGAGAATCCAAAATATCTTTATATCAAAAACCCTTTGATATTATAATAATGTCTATCAACCACAATATAATAATCATCTAGCAGAAACGCTTTCATCTCACGCTCTACATATATAGTATACAATCAAAATCGCAAGCACGTATTGGGTAATGGATTTCCAACTATGACAAGGTATGGAACCGCCTTTCGCTAGTGTAACTCTAGAGAGGAATACACTGGGTTCAACAAGAACATCTTGCAACCCCGCCACACATGACCGACCACTCATTTCGCTTGAGTGTATCGAATGTATATCACCAACGGTTCGGATCAGCAACCGTTTCCCGAATGGGACGGTATCGACAATAGATTTTTAGAAGTAAATGAAACTCTAGATCAGGTGATTATACACCCTAATAGGTGCGACCTACATAGCCATGTTGCCTGCCCGATTTTTGTCATTTCCCAGTTGTGAGGCTAGAGGCCACGCTTATCTCTGACAGATCACACGTTTATTCACTTTGAATGTCACATCGTCATACCCACCAAATCACAAATTGATTTCCCCAAAAATACCATGGGTATACAGCTAAGAGAAACGAATTCCTCCGCCACCAAACGTAAATACGTTTGAAGAGATCAACTTACGCGATCTATTAAATATACTCTGTCAGACATTCTTCCATACAGGTGGTCCTGGGACTAGACAAACCGAAGGCACTATTCAGTACATCCATCTTAGGCAATTGTTATCTAAGATTTATACAATAGCCCTTGCACTTTACTCCGTCTTCAATTATCTTTGGCATATACGATTCGCAACGCTTAGGCTAACACAGAGTGGTTCTTTGTATAATAATCCAACCGGTCTCTCCATATTAAAAACGTTAAAATGGTCAAAAACTTTGATAGTCTGTGATTTAACTATCAAAGAAAACACGTGTGCAAACAACGATATTATTTCCAGGTGGAAATTATATCGATCAATCATCATTTAACATTTATCTCTTTAGTTCATTAATTTACTTATCTCCTGTTTCTATATATTCTAAATTCTTATTTTCTATTATCAGAAAACATTTTTGATTCTTACTTGGAAAACATTTCCAAAACACCTTCACGATCAAACCTCACCATTCCTTAGTTAAGAAGGAAGTCAATCAAGTTGGGGTATAATTACCTCTCAGACCTTAACTGAACAACGTTTTAACTTCGAAATAGTCAAAGTTTATCTTTTAAACCTTTTACAAACTTCTTTACGAAACTTCGAATTCTATTTATGAACCCCCTTCTTTATTGAAAACATTGATTTTAACGATACGTTATAATCCCTACTTTCGACATTTCTAACTTCAAATATAACTCTTATTCCTTAATTTGAATAATTAACCTACTCTAATTTATTTATAAATAAATAAATCTTGATTTATAAACTGGAAAATAAATAATACTTTCCCGAATTCGAAATAATCGAATTCGACGATCATCTCTCTTCGAATAACTAATATTCGATTAACTCTCTTCGAATAACTATAATCGATAAATCCTTTCGATTAAACTATAATCGAAAACTCTTTTAACTCCTTCCGATTAAACTAATCTATAACTCCTTTCGATTAAACTATAATCGATAACTCCTTTCGATTTTATTCGAATAACTAATATTCGATTAACTCAAATTTGATTAACTCTATTTAATTAACTCTATCGATTTAACTATAACTGGTTAACTCTAACTGGTTAACTCTAACTGATTAACTCTATCGATTAACTCTAATCGACTGACTAACATTCGATTAACTCATTGTCGATTTACCCTTATTCACTAACTTTACTTGCTTTATAAAGATTTCCTTTTAGCAACGTTTATTCCTTTATAAAGATTTCCTTTTAACAACGTTTATTCACTTATAATGATTACCTTTCAACAGCGTTTATTCACTTATAATGATTACCTTTCAATAGCGTTTATTTACTTATATTGATTACCTTTCAACAGTGTTTTTTCACTTATAATGATTACCTTTCAACAACGTTTATTCACTTATAATGATTACCTTTCAACAGCGTTTATTCACTTATAATGATTATCTTTTCTAATCCTATTTATTTTCCCAAATAAATATTTCTTTTATAATTCTATTTATTCTCTAAATAAAAATTCCATTTTAATTCTATTTATTTAACAAATAAATAATTCTTTTCAATTCTATTTGTAAATGTTTTACAAATATTTTCTTTTAAAATTCTATTTGTAAATGTTTTACAAATATACCCTTTTCTAATTTATTTGTAAATGTTTTACAAATATTTCTCTTCCTATTTGTTTTGCAAATAATTTCCTTTATATTTGATTTACAAATAATTTCTTTTATATTTGTTTTACAAATAATTTCCTTCATATTTGATTTACAAATAATTTCTTTCATATTCTTTTGATTTTATAATTATTTCCTTATATAAAATCCTTTCTCCTTTTATATATAGAATCCATTTATTTTATATAAATAATTTATTTCAAATCATACTTTGAAAATCCCCTTTTTACATGCCACTATTTTCTTATGGTATTTAAAATACCAAACACAGTTATCGATATCATCCAAACATACATAATCATCAACAGATTATATATCACATCATATATTACAATATATGAAAAACAGTAAAATATATGTTTAGGAATCCAGTCAGATTCCTCCAACCTGTCTCCCTGCATCCACAGATGTTAATCAACATATATAACATCGATTTCATTTCAACATGAAATATACTGTTAAACATGATCAATATTTGATTATCGATTTTTATATATAACTATATCTACGTTTTCAATCAAATCTATTTAACAGACCAAACAATCAATACACATCAATCAATCATTATTTATCAAAAGTAAAGTACAGTTTATATAAAAATATAATTTGATCAGAGATAGTGAGTTTTACTCACATTGTCCGTAATCGTTAACTAACGATTAATGATTGTCGATTCTGATTAGACAATTTATTTTGTCATAACTTGAGATGGGCTCCAATAGATTCCAAGACAGTTCCAAAATGTCGGTTTCTCCGTTACGATCCCAACCTACTTTGTTTTCGTGTGATTCTATACATGAACGAATAACTTATCGTTATTATAATGCTTAACATATATTACAACTAATTTATTACTAATGACTGTTATTAGTTTTTAAATTAAATTCGTGATTAACCTTAATTACTCTTTCATAGTTCACGAGTTATCCTGGATCGCCGTCTCCTTGAAGAAAACCCCAAACCGTTACTGTTCTTCACCAATACCCGAAATACAATTCCGTCTCCAGTAAACTTCTGTTCGAATTCGAGAATGACAAACACATCTCCATCTTCGATTTCTCTTTCTCGCGCATAACCCTTAGTCACCAGCAAAACATATCCGACTGTTACCCCTTACCCAATCTCCTTTTGACCATGAAAAAACCCCATCATCGTGCGTTTTAAACCTTCCTCTCCGTTCATAGAACCAACTGAAACAAACCCCACTGTTATTCTTCTTTCTTAAAAGCTCTCGAGCTCCATAATACAACCAGAACATTTTTGCGTTTTCAAACTTTGATGCTACCCCATACTCCATTATAAATCAAAATAATGCCTCCTACATTGGCCTCATCTAAATCTCCTCACGAATTATCACCACACAGTATACTTCGAGCACCCTCTTCTGTACGCATCCGCCTCCATCTCCTAAATTTCTTGCTCCAGGAAGGCTCAAACCCGTGTACTCCTCAACATCCAAACCAAGAGCTTCCCGTTTTCTTCTTCGCTGAAACCACGCACAACAGAAATCATTCATGCTGCTCCATCTCC
Source organism: Allium sativum (assembly GCA_030737875.1). Classification (NCBI taxonomy): domain Eukaryota; kingdom Viridiplantae; phylum Streptophyta; class Magnoliopsida; order Asparagales; family Amaryllidaceae; genus Allium; species Allium sativum. Next base: position 539,053,377 of record CM060920.1, on the reverse strand, counting down.
ATTCAGCTCCAACACAGTAAAACTTGCGACCTACAAATCCGTAGAAACTCACCAAAAATTTATCTCGAGGACGGTGTGCTAAACCCAGATTTCGAACACCATTTCATGGATAAATGTTTCGATTTCAAGATCCCCTCCGACCTGTTCGCTTCGCCCTGCTGAGCCTCACCAACGTCGGCTTGACCCTCACCTCCGAGGTCTCCACCAGCGAACATAAGGTCCGGTCGAGCTCCTCGAATTCTGGTACGGGTTAGAGCAGCTCTCGCGGTTTGTCATGATTTTTGGAGAAGGTTTTTCTCGCGTTGGAAATACACTGATTGCGGCTGAGAACTTGCAGGTTTGACCAAGAGAATGGGTAATTAGGTTTTTAGTGAAATAGGGTAGCTTGTATACATGGTTTAAATGAAGGCGTGGAAGTTGATTTCCATTCTCTAAGTAGTGGTTGAGAAAAAGGCAAGACGTGGACTATTTTTGACCAAGGAGAATTGATTTTTAGGTTAAGGGATAGGCAACGGGTTGGTTTAAATTGTTTAAGAAAATATCCGTATCCATTTCGTAAACTCCATTCAAGTACGAACTGCAACAGACAGAAATAAAAATACCATTGTGACCAGCAAAGTACCAAGATCGCAAAAATATAAAAATAATGGTAGGTTAACTCATATTGTGGAAACCCAAAATGTTGTTACGGGGTGCAAAATACTCCCAATAAAAAGTTGCATATTTAATTAATTAAAAATTACAAAAAATTCTAAAAATTAAATTATCATTATGTCTCAAAAGAATCTTGTCTAAATTCCAACCCGATATTCAAATATATTGAAAACCCTTTGTTAGACCCAAAAGTGGTTCTAACACCCAAATTGATTAGAAACAAGATTAAATGAGACAAAAATAAAAATGAACACACAGGATTTATAGTGGTTCGGCGAAGAAATGCCTACGTCCACTTATCTTTCACTATATTCAATAATTCAGTTGCAAATACAATGTAAGATTCACTCACAACTCACTTTTCTTCACTCAATTGACTAAAACAAGAGATGAAAGATGATTTGGATTCTCCGGGAGTAATGGAGTTCGGATGATGGAGGTAGTTGAATTCTCAAAGTGCTAAAAAAAAGATCCTTCTCTTTGTCTCCAGACGGGGTATTTATAGGTGTGAATTTGCTTGAAACTTGATCCGGGTCGGGCCACGTGTCGCCCATCGCATTCTCTTCGGGTTCGGATGAACCATCATGTTGACAACGCATCAAAGGAACAGACGTTATGGGTAGGAACTGGTCATAGCCGATCCGGATATCCAGGCGCTTTTGCAGGAGAATAACAGGGAACATGGGTTCGGGTCGGAGACGCACAGACAAGGGGGTCGGATCGGGATATCCGATCCGAACCGGATTGGCTTGGATGCAACGTTCTCTTCTTCTCTAATCTGCTCCGCTCCGATCCATGTTCGTGGCAAACAGGTAGCTTTCCGATCCATTCGAGATTTAGTTGCCTTCCGATCCGATTAGATATGCCTTACCAATCTACCCAGTAAGAGATCACCGATCCGAACAGAGGACTTTATCCGATCCGAACCGATATGTTGCTCTGACCCGATCCGAACAACTGCAGCTATCAATCTGAATTGTAGTGTTTTCCTCCAATCCGAACCGAAGTCTTATACTTAAAAATACCCTTCAATGCTTGGTTTCTTGACTTTGTGTTGCCTAGTTCACAAAGTAGGCTAACATTTTGCCCCCTCAAAGGATGCTTCTGTTGGAGATGAAGCGTGCTTTGATGTTGTTCGAATATTAGTCCTTGAAATTGAATCTTCAGAAAGTCATTTCTATTCGTTTGTGGAGATGCGTTGCTCCATGAAACCATGTCTCTTATCGCCTATATATATGTCATGAAATGTTTGATTCATTTTCTTCACTTTTGATTTAAGTTCGGAAGTTCTTCACGACACATAGTGCTTCTCTCGGGTATGCTTTTCTTTCATCTCTCTTTTGAACTCAATTCGAGTCGGATGCTAAATCAATGTGTGAAATTTATTCGGTTCAGATTCCGGTCCGATGCGTTTTCGTGGATTTGGTTCTTGGACATTGGGCCTTCAGGCAGAGTTGTGCTACTGGGCCTTCACTCCGGTTCGAGCGGGTAAGAAAGAATAGGAATATGAGGAGTCAACACCACCCCTTATATAAATCCACCACCATCTTCTTTCTTTTCTTCTTCTTTTCTGCCGCCGCTTCCAAACCCTAGTATCGAAAACTTCAGAAACTCCAATATCCTGAAACTATTCCTTGTAGATTTCTCAAATCAAACATATAGGTAGCTTTTTTAATCTCGAATAACTTCGTTATAACTGCTCTTGATTTCAATTCGTGGTTGATTGGGATGGTTTAGCCATGGGGCTTTGCTTGAACTCCACGTCGTTACTGGTGGATACGCCATCACTTCGAGGCGCTGATAGGCTGGAGAGGGCAAATATTTGTCCTCAACTGGAGCTTTGGTGATGGAATGGATTTGTTTGTGAGTGGGGAGAAAAAGGAAGAAGATGAAGAGCGTGATGACAAATTGGAGTTGGTTCGGGTAGGAGACGAAGGAGCAGAAAGGAAGGAGAAGGAAAGGGGATCGGTTCGGGTTGCATACTTTAGAAAGACGGGAAGGAAGGAAAATGTCGGTTCGGGTCGGAGAAGAGAATGGGATAAGGGGTTGAAGTAAATGGACTGGTTAAGTGATGCTGGTTCGGTTCGGATCAGGTCACCCGATCCGATCAGATCAGTCCTTTATCCGATCCCATTGTCTCCCTTGCCTTGAACTGATCTTGCTTTAATGAAGCATCCGAACTGACCCTATATCTGTATTTGTATTGAGCCAATTATCATATGCATATCCGAACCGAACCGAACGTATCAAACTTGGCACACAAAGACTACCCAATTAATTCAACTAACATTCACTCTAGACAATAACTTCGTGGACAGTTAGGATAGTGCCCTGCGAACATAAACGAGAATTAAGAACAACTCTGACTATCACTTTCTCTTCAAAGCTTCGTCTTACATTACTGTACTTTTATTTTGCATTTCCCACATTTGCTGCACACATTTTAGTTCACACATATACACAGGGGGGCACGGGATAATTTACTCTAATCCGTGCTATTGCTTCTTCAATAGTTCTATGACAATGAGGCCCAGACGCTCTTCCCGCCTAGCTGAGAGGAAAGAAGCTCCGGAAACTTCTAGCAAAATCACTCTTGAGGACATATCTTCTTCGTCCGATCCGGAATGGGACAGTGAGGGTCCAGATTACGGGGTTGGTCATCGGGAAAACGACGAGGTGTCTTCAGAGAATGAAGTTTCTCTGGGTTTCGAGGAGGAAGGAGGGATTGGTGATAATCGAGCACCCGATGAATTTGAATCAGCCATCATATTGGAATCACCCTCGGACTCCGTTGAATCAACAATTGACAACGATCGACTTGTTCGAATTTGTCTAAAATATGGAATAATGAAGAGGGACACCCTAGTGCCCTCACGCTCTGACCGTCCCCACAACCCTCCAGAAGGATATATGACGGTTACTCGATTGATGTGCATGGTCGGCGCCATTCCTCCATTTTCTCCTTTCATCGTTGATTTCTTAAGACAAATGCGGATTGCCCCCATGCAGTTGCATCCCAATTCATATGCCTATTTGCATACCTTGTACATAGCATATCGTGAGATCCTAGGCGTAGAGCTCACGTTCGATGATGTTCATTTCTTCTATAATTTCAAGCATCGGACTAGAGAAACTCCATCTTTCTGTTACTTTGAATCAGTCCCAAAAAGGAAGATAATCTCTACACCATTTAGCAGTAAAGCTGGAGATTCCAGACTAGAATGGTTCTATATAAAGCAACAGTCTGGATGCGCCAGGAGATGGACAAAATCAAGTAAAACGTTGATTTTCTGAACCCGGACTCTATACACTTGAATCATCACCCTGACCTGTTTTCCTTTTTGTTTGCAGTCGACAATCCCAAACAGATATCAGATCAGGTGTTCTTTGATCGGATGCACTGCCTTCTTAATGGCGATCAAAAATTTCTGACTATCGACGAGGTCCTTAAAGATGAATACCTTCATTTTCACGGGCTGCTATCCGTTTTCCGTAGCATCGGTCATGGGACGGTCCCTTATGCATACATTCCTCCAGTGGAGACAGTTCCAGAGATAGGAGAAGGCTCGGGAATTCCTACAGCTCCTCTTCAAACTTCACCTTCTCCCTCTTCCACACAAGATGATGAACTGGCTAATCTGGCCGAAAAACATCGTGAAGGGTATATTGCCCCCGAGGAAACTACTTCTCTAGACAAGTCAAAATCTTCCCAAGAGTCGCCACTTCACGCTTCCGAAGAGGATGTTCCTAGCACTGATGAGCACATATTTCAGGGTTTGGGGGATCTCCCCTTACCTGAGACTATATATACTTCAGAGGATTTCAGGAAGGATCCTTTAGTCTTCACTTCTTCCGAAGAAACTACTCCCGCTAAGGCCAAAGAGCCTGCCCGCACTAGTCTAGCTTCAGACTCGGGTTGGTTGGGGGGACACACACCACTTAGGATGCACTTTACACCACAGCATTAGCATTCGTTGCACTTCTTTCTCCATGAATCCATTAATTCTAAACGTCGTTTATTTTGTCGTGCAGGTACAATGTCTCGGTCCTACTACGATATAAGAAAACTTCGTCGCAACATGTCCAATCCTCCTCAGGATGTCGAGTATGATCGTCGGGACGATCGTGGTAGGGAGGAGAGAAGACCTTATGATCCCTACCGTTCTCGACCCTCACGCTCCCGCTCACCAGTTCGACCGGAACAAGAGAAATACAAGAGCTATCAAGGTCGCAGGGAGGAGGATAGACCACCATCTAAAGACTCCACTTCCTCCCATGAAAAGCGGAGTAGAGAGAAAACTCCTCCAAAAGAAACCGGGTCTCGAAGTAAACAAAAGGTCCCTGCTACTAAGCGGCCTAGGTCGGATAAAGAGACTACTGAATCCTCTGCACATAGGAGCACCGAATTATCAATTCCCACTCCTCCTCCATTAGATGCGGGAACTGCAGTAAAGCTGGCATATTTAGAGGAGCAATTTCCCGAGCACTACTTCGAGACTCTGACCTTTCTACCTACCCTTGAACCTATTTCTTCTAATTGGGCAGATGAGGCCAAGGCAAAGATTGATTTGGTAGAAAAACAATATTCCGAGATGTTCAAGTATTCACGCAATCTTTCTAGAATCATCCGCACTCTAATGACAAACGCTAACTCAATGCAAAAGACCGCGGAGGAGGATGCTAAGGCCTTAAAAACCTTAGGAAAAGATTTGGAAGACACTCAAGCTCAACTAGCTGTCGCTCAAAAGAACGCTTCTAATTTCAAACAACAGTTTGAGGACATGCAAAAGCGTTATCATGACTTGCTTGAATCCCACACTCAGGAGCGTTCTGAGTTGAAGAAGCAAGCTGACGAGGCCAAATCAGAGGCTGCTAAGACACGCCTTGCTTATGCTGAGCTTGAGCAGAAAAACGCCGAGTTAGCGAAGAGGAGTGCTGAATTAGAGAAGAAGAATGCTGACTTGGCTTCGAAGCTGTTGGAGGCAGAAAACAGGGCTGCTCTGGCCTAGGGCAATGTGGGGTGTGCCATTAAATCTGCGGAGGAAGCCCGCAAGCAATTATCTGAGGCGGAGGTTGAGATTCAAAGTTTCGGCGAATTAATTATTGAATTCTTCGCACATATTATTCGTCGTCGAAACATTTCTTGGATCGAGGACTATCCATCCACTCTGGTTCAAGTATGGAATCAAATTGTTGAGTGGGAAAAAGAAGGACTTAAGGTCGATTCCCTTGATGAAGATAAACTGATGGAGAAATACTTGAGAGATGATGAACCTGAGCGTCTAGCTGAAGGGCGCCGCCTCATCGCTGAGGCTATGGAAGAAGAGAGACGGAAGTCTAAACACAAAACCATTCCCGAAGCTGGCTCCTCTTCTTCTGCTCCTACAACTCCCGAAGTAGAATGGTATGATCCCGAAAACCCGGGAATTCCCCGGACAACTTTGCTATCTCCCATTCCTGAAATAACTCCAGAGGTAGTAGTCACCCCCGCTGAAAAGTCTTCGGAAGGTATCCCTATCTTTTCTCCTCAATTTGCCAAGGCTACTACTACCTTTGGCTACGTGATTGAACGATCGATGAGAGACCCTTTGTTTTCGCCTGAGTTGATAACCGTTGCTTCTCATTCTGTAGGTGTTGAATCATCCCAAAAGACAGATGTAGCTCAAGGAGCTGCCGCTGGGACAAAGCCCGCTGATAGGGCCAAAGAAGGGGAAGACAAGGCTGCTTCTATAGACTCGGGAGAAGGAAGTGAGCCAACTAAGGTCACCACTCCTCATGATGAAGAAATGACAGCAGCTTTAAAGGACGACGGAGGAGACGGGGGGCATGAAGAGGAACCGGAAGTTGCAATAACTGGGGAATCGAAAAGTGCTGATGACGTTACTTTGGCTGCAATGAAGGCTGATCAAGACAAGCGCTTGCAATTAAAGGCCGAAGAACTAGACCCTGAGGTCCTCAAACCCCTCGCAGTTGTGGATGCAGGTTCAAGGTTAGTTGTTAAGCTCTCAACTAGATCTATTACCGAAGAACTTGCTAAAAAATCTTCTCTTGATTCCAGTGTCCCGCCCTCCGGGAAGAAGTCTACTGGCTCCAGTACCGCATCTTCAGGGAAAAAGAAATCAAAACGAATCTTGACTGAAGCCGAGAAGGAGGCAAAGGATGCGGAGAAAGCTGCCAAGAAATCTAAGGCTCATTCCAAACCTAAGTAGCGGGTTCCCCTGTATCTTTTTAGCATCTTTGTGAACCAATAATTGCTGCTGCAAGAGCAGCTCCTGCACTTTCTTTTTTAGCTATTTCCCTGTACAAATTCATTCATTTGTAAATAAAAATAATTCACTTTTTGCAATGTTTATTTGTTAGTAGTTCTGTACTTATGTAAAAATGCATGTCTGTAGTCATGAAACGAAACTGTGGAGGGGGGAAATATGTGTATGCATATGTGTCCCCGGTCAATTTCCACAAGTTATTCAATGCTTAACCAAGCAATCTAAATGCCCTTAATTCTCTGACGGGATAGCACTTTCTGTGTCGTCAGTACCTGTCGTTTTTTCTTGGCATTTCTTTTATGCTCTCCCTCTTTCTCTTGAGAGTTAGAGTTCGAGTTCAGTCATCTGTTTATTCCCCGGTCGTTCAACGGGGAGGGACTTCTTTTTCGGCGCTCAGTCGGAGACGCCTTTATACTCTCTCTCTTTCTCTTGAGAGTTAGAGTTAGGAAGAGAATTTCTTTTTTTTCAGCGCTCAGTCAGAGATGCTTTTATACTCTCTCTCTTTCTCTGGAGAGTTAGAGTTAAGAAGAGAATTTCTTTTTCAGCGCTCAGTCAGAGACGCTTTTATACTCTCTCTCTTTCTCTGGAGAGTTAGAGTTAAGAATGTCGTTTTCTCATTCTTTTATGTCTTATTGCACAAATAATCGTTGTGCTTCTTTTTATGTCTACACTGTTTTCAACCTTTTTAGGCTCTGAGTTATCCTGTATTTTATAATCACAACAGAACAACTGATGAATATAAATGCATAAAAGTAACTAACACACAATATTTTTATAGTGGTTCGGCTAAGTCGTAGCCTACATCCACTTTATAGTCCTTTATTCATATCGTCAGATTTTCCCAAGGCAAGTCGTGCCTTATTACATAGTTTACAGGAAAAATAACAAAAAGTACAGCATTTTTAATCCAAATATCGCATTAAGTGTTGGGCATTCCATGCTCGAGGGACTTCCTCGCCATCTACGGTCGTTAACTTGAAGGTTCCTTTTTCAAGTTTCCGTTGGATGACAAAGGGTCCTTCCCATTTTGGGCCAAGGTGAGGAAGGGATGGAAAAACTCTTTTTAGCACCAAATCTCCTGGTTCAAAAGTTCTGAGGCGAACTTTTTTGTCATAATAGCGTGCCATTTGACGCCGATGTCTCGCTGCACGCAAATCTGCTTCGTCCCTTTTCTCTTCGACTTCATCAAGAGACTCAAGTAAGAGTGCCCGATTCGTCATCGGGTCATAATACGTCACCCTGTGGGAAGGAACTTCCAGTTCAACGGGAATTACTGCTTCTGAGCCAAAGGAGAGAGAGAAAGGGGTATGACCGGTGGCTGTCTTAAATGTTGTTCGATATGCCCACAAAGCTAGGGGCAATTCATCAACCCATCTTGCCTTTGCACGCTCTAACCGTTTCTTGAGGATGGATTTTATAACTTTGTTTATTGCCTCTACTTGTCCATTCGATTGCGGATAGGCAACTGCAGTATATCGCTTGTCTATCTTATACTTCTGACAGAAATTTCTGAATTCAGTGCTATCAAACTGGGTTCCGTTGTCAGTTATGATCGTCCTTGGAATCCCGAATCGGCATATAATATTTCTGACCACAAAACTTATCACCTTTCTTGTTGTGATCTTAGTCAAGGGCTCAGCTTCCACCCACTTCGTAAAATAGTCCACGGCCACTATTGCATACTTGGCTCCTCCTTTAGCAATCGGTAAAACTCCAATGATATCAATTCCCCATGTGGCAAATGGCCAAGGACTCACCATTGATTTAAGTTGGGTCGACGGTGCCCTGGGGATTTTGGCGAATCTCTGGCACCTATCGCAGCGTCGTGAATAATCAGCTGCATCTTTATTGATTGTAGGCCAGAAGTATCCGTATCGCAATATCTTCTTTGCTAAAGTTTGACCTCCTGTATGATCTCCACACTCACCTTCGTGTACTTCTCTTAGTACACACTTGATGTCGTCGTGTGCGATACATCGTAACAGGGGCATAGAAAATCCTTGTCTATAGAGAATACCATCTTGTATAACATATCTGGTAGCTTTGCGAACTACAGCTCTTTTCTCACTCTTCTTTGATGGGAGTGTCCCATTCTTAAGAAAATTCTTAATTGGAGTCATCCATGACTCCTTCTCTGGTTCCGCTTCAAAAGCGAATTCAATTTCCATTGACTCAAAGCTTGGCGACTCCAACGTTTCAATTGGAATTACCTCAGTCTCTTCTGGATTGTCGGAACTAGCCAGCTTTGCCAGTCTATCCGCTTTCTGGTTTTCAATTCTGGGAATATGTGTTATGTTGTACCGCTCTAAGCTATTCAATAGCTCTTTCACTTTCTTGAGGTAGGCAATGAGCCGAGGTCCTCGAGCCGCAAACTCCTCTCGTACTTGACAAACAACAATCTTAGAGTCACAAAATATGTCCATCATTTTTACTCCGAGGTCTTTAGCAAGTTTCAGCCCGGCAATCAGGGCTTCATACTCAGAGTCATTGTTAGTTGCCAAAAATTCTAATCGTAGGGCGTAATATAACGACCGTCCCTCGGGAGTGACTAAGACAATTCCAGCTCCGGACCTTCGGTCATTTTTAGCTCCATCTGTATATAATTTCCACGGATTCATCTCTAGCTCATCCTCGGATTTAACCACTCGGTCATTGATTATTTCCTCCTCTGGAATGGTGAACTCCGCAATAAAGTCTGCTAGAACTTGCCCCCTGATTGACTTTCGTGGTTGAAAATTCAAATCAAACTGGCTTAGCTCTATGTTCCATTTGATCAACCTTCCCGATGCTTCGGGTCTCTGCAATACCTGCCTTAAGGGCTGGTCGGTGTATATGGTTATTGGATGGGCTTGGAAATAGTGACGAAGTTTTCGGGATGCGATCAGGAGGCTGTAAGCAAGCTTCTCAATCTTTGGGTAGTTGCGCTCTGCCGCTGCTAATTTCTTACTTACATAATACACCGGCCTTTGTACTTTGTCTTCTTCTCGAACCAGGGCTGTGCTGACAGCGTGAGCCGAGACTGCCAAATAAACAAATAATTCCTCGTGATCTACGGGCTTTGATAAAATCGGCGGTTTCTCTAGCAGTTCTAACAGATTTTGAAAGACCTCAACACAATCCGGAGTCCACTGGAAGTTCTTCTTTCCCCTTTTTATCAAATCAAAAAACGGAACACATTTATCTGTGGCTTTGGAGATGAATCTACTCAGCGCCGCTATTTTCCCTGCCAGACTTTGGACGTCTTTAATTCTCCTCGGTTCTTCGATGTTTCTAATCGCTGCTATCTGGCTAGGGTTGATTTCAATTCCTCGGGAACTCACAATAAAGCCAAGGAACTTTCCCGATGCCACTCCAAATGAGCATTTCAGAGGATTCAATTTCATCCGATACTTTCGCAAGATACCAAACATTTCCGCTAAGTCTTGCGTATGACTGGAAGACTGCTTTGATTTGACAAGCATATCATCCACATAAACTTCCATAGTTTTTCCTATTTGATCATAAAACATTCTGTTTACCAAGCGCTGATAAGTAGCCCCAGCGTTTTTTAACCCGAATGGCATTACAACATAACAATATAGCCCCAAATTCGTAATGAAACTCGTATGCTCTTGGTCTGGTACATGCATAGGAATTTGGTTGTATCCAGAGTATGCGTCCATGAAAGAAAGAAGTTCATGAACTGCTGTCGAGTCTACAAGCTGGTCAATCCTGGGAAGTGGGAAACTGTCTTTCGGGCAAGCCTTATTTAAATCTGAAAAGTCAATGCAAGTCCGCCACTTTCCGTTTGGCTTTTTTACTAAGACAGGATTCGATATCCAGTCGGGATATGTCGAGTCTCGAATAAACCCATTTTGCTTCAACTTCTCTACTTCCTCTTTGAGAGCAGCCGACCTCTCTGGGCCCAACATGCGTCTCTTTTGCTTCACAGGTGGATGCTTCGGATTTACATTCAATTTGTGACTTATAATGGATGGCGATATCCCACACATGTCAGCATGGGTCCAGGCAAACACGTCCAGGTTTGCCTTCAAGAAGTCCGTTAGTTCTTTAGCTCGACGTGGATCCAATTGAGAACCAATTTTCAAAACTTTTGTCGGATCAAGTTCATCAATGGGAATTTCCACTGTCACTTCATTAGGAGTTGCATTCCTAGCCTCTGGTTCCTCGTCTTTTCTAGGATCCAGGTCTTCAGGTGTTCCTTTGGGCAACTCCTTTGGAGTCAATTTCTCTAATTGCTATGCCGAGTCCCCCTTTGAGGGAGACGAGGCATCCTTACTCTCAGCATTAAATCCTTTCATCAACATCTTTAGTTCGGCCACATAGCAGGCCCGTCCGGAAACTTGATCCCCTCTCACTACTCCAGTTCCGGCTTCGGTTGGGAACTTAAGTAACAAGCACCAAAGGGCGATACAAACTCTAAATTCAGCGAGGGCAGGTCTCCCCAAAAATGCGTTATAAGGCGAATCTACGTCTAATACTACGAACTGAAGCATTCGCACTCTTCTACGTTCTCCTTGCCCCAGGGTCACGGGCAACTCTATGTATCCCATAGGAGCTGTCGACGCCCCGTTGAAGCCTCTAATCCATCCTTCACAAGGCTTCAGATCTTCGGGCTCTAGCTTCATCTGATCAAATGAATTCTTGAACAAGATATTAACGGAACTTCCGTTGTCTACTAATACCTTATGGACCAAAGTCGGCCCAATGGTGGTAGTAATAACCAATGGATCACTGGTGGGTGATTGTATCCCAGTATTGTCTCGGCTTCGAAATACCACGTCGTCAAACATGGTCTTCTGTTGTTTTATTGGAGTGACATCTTCCAAATCATCACCTTCATTCACGTCTAGATGCTTGGCAGCATTCACATATTGATCCATTGATCTGAAACTTCAGATTGCCGGGTGAGGTCCGCCTACTATGGAGTTAATGACAATCCCTTTACCTTTCTGCTGCGCTGTAGGCTTGGGAGCAGGTAGGATCTGTTTTGGAGCCTGCTCTCCTTGCCCCCTGTCCCTCGGGGCCACCTTGTACTCATCCAACTTTCCTTCACGCAGCAGCTTCTCAATCACATCCCTCAAATGCCGACATTCATTGGTCGAATGCCCATGAGTTCCGTGAAACAAGCAAAATTTCCCTGTCGCCATTTCTTTCTCGGTCGAATCACGAGGTGGCGGTCTTTTGTACTGTAGCACATTGTACGTATCCAGATAAATATTTTCCAAAGTGTCGTTCAATGGGGTATAATTCTCGTAGTTCTGGAATCGGGGTCTTTTATTAGGATCACTTCCCCTATTTCTGTTTCTTCTGTTGCCGTTTGAATTACGGTTACTGTTGTTGTTACCCCCGTTTCCAGCATTGCTGTTTTCTCCCTTGTTTCCAACATTTACTTCAACCTTGCCAGAACTTTCCCCAGACTGCTTCACGGCAATATTACTCTGCACATTCTCCTTTGAAGCTGTCTCAGACTTTCTCTTTCGGTTTGCCCTGGCCTCCTCTCGTCTTAGATAAATATCGGCTTTTTCATAGAATATCGCCCTTGTGGGGGGTGTTTTCCCAGAAAGGTAGTCTCCAAACTCGGATTCAGGATCGACTCCTTCCTTCAATGCCATCAGAATAGTGGGCTCGTGCGGGTCACTGACCTCAGTTACGGCTTGGTTAAAACGATCAAGATATGCCCTTAAAGACTCTCCGGGCGCCTGCTTGATTCTTGACAATTCAATAACACTTTTGGACTTTCGGGCATGGAGACGGAACTGGTTCATGAAACGCTCGCTTAGTTCCTTGTAATTTGAAATCGAACGAGGAGGAAGTCGGGTAAACCAGAACAGTGCCACATCTTCTAAGTAGATTGGGAACGCTTTGCACTTCACTTCATCAGGGGCAGCAGCGGCATTCATGAGCCATGAGTACCGCATTAAATGCTGTCCCAGATCAGTCCTTCCGTTGTACTTGTCCATCTGTGGCAAGTTAAAGCGTCGGGGAAACTGGAAGTCGAGGATATTGTCGGTGAACGGAGTATGGCTTCGCTCAATGCCATAATCTTCATTTGTATAATTCCGGCTCTCGGACATAATTCGGCGAACCATTGCCTGTACATCAGCACTAGTTAGGGGCTGCTCAGGTTCCCTGGCCCTAGTATCCGAGTTCCTTCGGGGCTCTTGCTCAGGAGATGCCCTTCTTCTTCGAACTGCCTCTGCTCGATTCCGTTCCCTGCGTTCCCGGTCGATCTCGGGAAGAGGGGACTGGAGTCTTTGCCCCCGAGTGGGGTCATCGTTTCCTAATGCTCGTGCGATATCCTCGCGAGATCCCAAAGACCCAAACGTCAGCAGCTCCACGTTCTGAGGTCGCTCGAGTGGCCTTCGTTCACGGGGCCTCTCTTCCTCGGAAGATGAAGATTGATCTACTGGTGTGTGACGAACCGGTGATGGAGTTCTTTGCCGACGGAGTTCACTAATCTCCCGACTCATGAGCCTCATATTTTCCTGCATCATGAGATTAGTGCGCTCATGAACTCTCATAGCTTCCCTTGTGCTCTCAAGCATGTCAAGCAAGCGCGAAAAATCTCCTTGAGTGATGGGTGCAGATGGATTGACCTGATCACCAACCCTGGCAGCTGGAATTGGAGCATTCGTAGGGACTCGAGTAGAGGTTCCAGCTTCACCAAACATCGGGTCGGGTCGGAGGTAAGAAGTCGGATCGGATCGGAGCTGGGGTGCCTGGTCGGATCGGTTCGCAGCGAGCAGCTCGGGTCGGTTCAGATTGGGGGAATGCACTGCTTCAGAGTCTCCTACCCGGATCGGATCGGAGCTCTCCCCCTGCTGTCGGTTCGGATTTCCTGCATTGATTCTTCCTGCTGCTGAACTCTGCCCCCGAGACCTTGTTACAACAGCATTTTGCTGATCTTCGCCAGCTCCATTTCCTCGAACAGACTGAACTTCCTTGCCTTTTCCTTTGGCCATGAGTCTTTGACAATCACTTCAACGAATGTAACAAAGCGGAGAAACTTAAGGATTCACTTCTTTGAACTCAACGGTCCAAAAAGTAGAAAGAGATCCCGGAAAATAGAGAGTTTAGATGAGGTCTCTCAATGAAAGCACCAAAATGTTAGACCCAAAAGTGGTTCTAACACCCAAATTGATTAGAAACAAGATTAAATGAGACAAAAATAAAAATGAACACACAGGATTTATAGTGGTTCGGCGAAGAAATGCCTACGTCCACTTATCTTTCACTATATTCAATAATTCAGTTGCAAATACAATGTAAGATTCACTCACAACTCACTTTTCTTCACTCAATTGACTAAAACAAGAGATGAAAGATGATTTGGATTCTCCGGGAGTAATGGAGTTCGGATGATGGAGGTAGTTGAATTCTCAAAGTGCTAAAAAAAAGATCCTTCTCTTTGTCTCCAGACGGGGTATTTATAGGTGTGAATTTGCTTGAAACTTGATCCGGGTCGGGCCACGTGTCGCCCATCGCATTCTCTTCGGGTTCGGATGAACCATCATGTTGACAACGCATCAAAGGAACAGACGTTATGGGTAGGAACTGGTCATAGCCGATCCGGATATCCAGGCGCTTTTGCAGGAGAATAACAGGGAACATGGGTTCGGGTCGGAGACGCACAGACAAGGGGGTCGGATCGGGATATCCGATCCGAACCGGATTGGCTTGGATGCAACGTTCTCTTCTTCTCTAATCTGCTCCGCTCCGATCCATGTTCGTGGCAAACAGGTAGCTTTCCGATCCATTCGAGATTTAGTTGCCTTCCGATCCGATTAGATATGCCTTACCAATCTACCCAGTAAGAGATCACCGATCCGAACAGAGGACTCTATCCGATCCGAACCGATATGTTGCTCTGACCCGATCCGAACAACTGCAGCTATCAATCTGAATTGTAGTGTTTTCCTCCAATCCGAACCGAAGTCATACTTAAAAATACCCTTCAATGCTTGGTTTCTTGACTTTGTGTTGCCTAGTTCACAAAGTAGGCTAACACCCTTTTATAACGTAAATAAAGCATTGCAAATTATAAAGGAATTCCACAACGACTTTTCTGAAATTTGATTTGGACGTAAATCAAAATCTACTAGAAGAAATCCAGATTTTTGTCTTCCATTAGAAAAATATACTCCACCAGCTCCACATGTTTCTTGTTTCACAGAAATTCAATTTAAAACGAACCCTGTACATTCAGTTGAAGTTCAAATCGCCAAAGAGCGAACAGCCGCGCCATTTCGAGCTCGATTTTATTTATAATATAATTATACATTCAAACTGACAGTATTTTAAATATCTTTGTTATTCTAATTCAACTCTAAGCTGAATTAATTATTTTAAATCGCCCAGTTCACATTAAAATGTCAATTCACTATTTCTGATTAATTCAGAAATTAAATATATTATTTAATTATTTATTTTAATTAAATCAAAGTTATTTAATTAAACGACCATTAAATTCTCTTAATTACTATTTAAAAAATTAAATTAATTAATTATTGTCCTGTAAAAATGTGGGTCGCTACACGACTTAACCTTAATCGAGCAACGAGGCTTCCAGTGCTTGAACAAGTGGTTAACTGCTGAGGTATACGACAGCGGAAAATCCAGAAAGAAACCTGTCAGATAGTCTTTCCATTCGTTGATGATAGCTTTAACAATGTCTGCAATTGGAATTAATAGCTTCCGGTCATATTTGAGAGTCATTTGAGGGGGGTGAGAACTCTCTGGCGTTGCGTGTCTTGGAAGCGAAGAGGGACGTCCATCTCGCTGCGGATTGGGGAGGACTTAGTGGTGGAGGCTGAGGAGGAGGAAGTTGCGGGGGAGCGGCGTGAGTAGGAGGTTCTGATACAGAAGTTGGGTCAGGTGGCAGAAAAGGTGTCTTTCTTCTTTGCGAGCTGAAATCTTTAAATTTGTAACATTTGGGTCTAACCCGAGCATTTCATGCAAAACACACGAGTCAGGATTAATATTCTTATGCAAATAAAATCAATTAACATGAAATGATTAGGTGATATGTACAAGTAATTTAGCACAAGAATATTTTCAAGATCCTGACATCATATCTCATTTTATTAATTGGTTCATTTCAATCTCGACTTCACTATCGTTTCCAAAAATAGACTTAATATTCAAATTCAACTTCAAATCCTAATTCCATGTCATATATTAGTTTTAACATCAAATTCAATTTCTATATTTCAAGAAGATTCATTTCCAAATTTTAGTCATAAATTTAACTCTTCCCATTTAATTAAATATAAATAACC
The DNA here is from genome assembly GCA_030737875.1 of Allium sativum. NCBI lineage: Eukaryota > Viridiplantae > Streptophyta > Magnoliopsida > Asparagales > Amaryllidaceae > Allium > Allium sativum. The sequence goes on along the minus strand of CM060920.1, from coordinate 539,037,176 downwards.
TAATTAATCCAAATCTTTTAAGATTGAATTTAACCTTTAAATCAACAAATTTAATTTTTAAATTAAATATCAAATTGGATCATTATATCTAAAATTAAATTCAATCTTTCCGCTAAATCATTTCTTTTATTAAAAACAAAAATTTCAAGCTTAATTTCCAAGTTCAAACACATTTTCAAAATTAAAATTTTCAACTAAATTTCTAAATCTATTCATTTAATCGAAAATCTTGTTATATCTCATTTAACCTATATCAATATTTCCATAAAATTTCATAAAATGTAAGGAACTTGCTAGTATGATAGCAGGGGTGATAAATGGTCAAAACAACAAACATACAACAATCACCATAATTACAATACGTAAATCAAATACCATTATTACATCAAATTATCAACAGTTATTTCAGGTAAATTATCAACAACCATTTCAGGTAAATTTCGATTATCATTTCATATGATTAAATCAAAAATTTAACAACTATTAATTCAAATTAGTTTCAACTAATAATTCATAAAATTGCGACTAACATAGATCTAAGGAAATGGATCCAATTTACTGCTTAGAACATGTTGAATAAGTTGTTGTAGCCATCGCTAAATTTGTTGTAGCAGTCATCGAATATGTATAATCTTCTTTGAATTGATTTAGAAGAAGAAAGGCCATTTTAATTTTCATTGCAGTAGAGCTTCGCAGTTAGTATTTAGATAAATAAAACCTAGGTCTAGGGTCCTTTATATAGCCTAAAGTTCATGAATCTAGATCCAAAATCGTCTAGGTTCAGAAAAGAAGTTTCCAGAGCCACGGGTAGGTCGACCCCCTTTTCAGGTGGGTCGACCCCCCTTTATGGGTATTGACCCCTAGGTCGACCCCCCTTCATGGGTGTCGACCCCTAGGTCGACCCTGAGGTCTGCCCCCATGAGCCTGAGTCGACCCCTCGGTCGACCCAGTAGGGGCTCGGGTCGACTTCAAAATGTCAGCCCTTTCTCGATTTGCACGTCGGATTTCTGGTTTTGCTGATTTTTGAATATTTTTGAATTTATATGTATATATGTCTCTCTTATATGCATATAAACTTCAAACCTTTATAACTTCTTCATACGTTGCCCGATTTATGCAAACCAGGTGTCTATCTTGACCAGAATTCCGAGACGGACGCAACGGTGTGATCCGTTTTACTTAGTTATGATTATTAAATTAAGTTTTCCTCAATACATTGTTAATAGTGTATTTCACATTGATTATTCTTCAATTCATCATCTTTAGCGTTGTTAAAATTCCGGGGTGTTACAGTTAGCTGCCGAAACCACATGCCAGCTATGTCGGTGTGAAAAAGAGGGAAGCACTTGGCCATGACATTGGTGGATGCTGATAGTACTTCCATGTGTCGCATGTATCGCATAAGATGTATGGTCAGGTCAGTCTTGCCATTGTAGGGCTCAAGGACCAGAAGCTTGAAGTCCAATGATTTTCGGGGTTTCTGGTTTCTAGTGTGAATGGACTACGATGGATGTTATCCATACCCTGTTGAAAAGAGGTGCCTCTAGTGAAGCATTTGATGATACTTGCAATATGACTTCCATCCCCTAGGTGTTGTTGCCACAAATCCAATCATGCATTAGGGACGTTGGTGAGAATCCCAGTATTAGGACTGGGTGGAAGCATTTCCCGATTTCTTGGAGTTAGGTCGGTTCGGCCCACGAGAGTTTAGTGAAGGTGGTCCACAGCCTCAGGCCTTGGTTCGGGGTTGACAGTAGTCGATTGGTTAAACTGAGTGTTGGACCGAACCATGGCCGCTTTGGGAAGATTGGACCAACTTGGGACAACATTTCCTGTTTAGGAATCGGTATTGTCCCCGCCCGAGGCGACATCGCAGTTGTTTACCTTGGTGTTTCCCTTCGTCACATTGGGGTCCAATATAATTCAGTGGTCTTGCTGACACAGAGGTTCATTGCTGCCATCCCTTCTTGTATCGACAAGCTGGGAAGGCTGTGAGGGAGGTTGCATAAGACGGGTTTGCGGTAAGATGTTGGGTCGGATCGGAAGTTGCATCGGTCAATGTTCTGGTCATCCCAGAAGTTGCACTGACTCACACGCTATTTTTTCAGGGAGTTGAGTCGAACCCTGGACTGGTGGAAAAATGGTCGATTGATCCAGAACTTGGCCGTGGCAGACCTGAGAATCTGCAGCTACCTCAGCTCCAATAGTTGCCATAAGTGACGACATCAGATCTGGCTGATCGGGAAGTAAAGTTGAGCCCGGAGGAACTGTAGAACGTTTTAGGGTTTGGATTTCTTTAGATCGCAGATTGACTATTGCCCCAGCCTCGTTTTGTGCAGGAATTGATGCTTGGTTGCTCGGTTCTCCTTCCATCCGAGCGAGGAAATTCTTCATCATTTCCTCTGCTTTGCGAGAATTCCATCCTAATGTGCTACCTGAGCTCTGAGCTCGGCCAAAACATTATACATCTCATCCCTAGTTAGGTATTTGGATGGTTCTTTGTGGGAGGAAGCCTCTTGGCTTGCCCATGTTGCTGCTACGCCTGCTGCACCAGAGGATTGAAATTGAGCGTGAGAAGGTACAGAGTCCTTCCGTTTTGCCATTGTTTCTTTTAGAGTTGCCGATGGTTGTAGGGTATATCCATGCTCCCCTACCTAGTACGCCAAAGTGTTGACATTAAAAGTTGGTCTAATGATGATCAACCCTTAATGTATGTTAACCACACACGATAATATTAATGCGAGAAAAAAGTAAATGAACACAAGACAAAATATTTTTATAGTGGTTCGGATTAACCCCAGCCTACGTGCACTTTATAATCTTTGTTTATACTGTCGATTACAGGTTATAGTTGTTTTTCAGTGGGAGAAAGTAGAGAAAGAAGAGATCATTACACAAAATCCTTGTGTTGTACTTAGAATATATGGCATGCTATTTTTGGGATGCCAAATAGAAGATTTAGAGTAGTTGATTCCAGATGCCTCTCCATTTCTGGAAACGACTGTATTTATAGGCGAGAATGTGGGCCGGATTTGTATGTGGCGTGGCACACATCTTTTTCGGGCTTGGACATGTGTAACTTGATCCATTAAAGTGGTTGTAGGCGGAGGGACCCGATATACTGCTGATGAATAGTTCTCCACGAAAGTCACGACATACGTAGAACTTGAATCCTGGAGGATAAAAAATTGTGTGAGTAAAATTTGACCGGTTCTGCAGCCTTGGGAGTAGGAATTTGTATTGTAATAAATAGTTTGGCTTGATATTTATGATCCAATATTCATGGCTCAATCCGATCTTTCAGGAACAACTCGATCGATCGATTGATGGCCTGATCGATCGGTTTGACTTTGACTTTGGAAGAATGTTATCTTTTGAGGGAGAGTCTTTATTTGTTGTGACGCCACTTCGGGTCGAACCATGATCGGTCGACCTAATATGAAAGTCGTCCCTGAAGGCATGGAACGTGCCGATATGTGTTAATGAGTTTCGATCTTGAGTTGTGACAGCTTTTGCCAAAAAGATTGTCAACATATTAGCTGCTGTAAAAACATACATATAAAAAGTAAAACATCTGCTTTGAGATACATATAAAACCTCTTAAAATGTTACACTGTAAAAAGATCGAACTCTAAAAGCTCGTGTGTATAGGTTACCATAAACTTATTTACTGCAAAAGAACTACCATAAAATCATGAAAACATGATCACTTTACGGACAAGCGGTACAGCATGTGTCTGTCATGTTTCCAAACAACAAAGTAAAACAGATAAATGTTTGGTAATTAATATGATAAACAGATATTTAAAATGAAATATTTATTACAACTTATTTATCATATTAACAACAAAACAGTTAATATGAACTTCACTAAGAGTTATGTAAATAGGCCGTTAGGTTGATTTACTTATGCATAGGGCTGGCAATGAGTACCCGAAAAATCCGGCATCCGTCTGTATCCGAAAATATGAATAATATCCGATATACAAAAAGCGGATATGGATACCCGATATCCGAAAATATTTACGGATACGGATATGCCACTATCCGTATACGAAAAATATCTGAACATTGTAGAATTAAATATCCATATTTTATTTTCAAATTATACTTAATTGTTAAACGTCCGGCCCAATTCCAATGTCCTGCCCTCATCACAATTGAAACCATAACCGGCTAACCAACTAACCCAATTCACAAGACCTAATGAGCAGCCGCCTCTCTCATTCCACAATTCGTTCTCTCGTTCGGAAAATAAAAAACCTAATTCAAAAAGAAAAAACTTTGCATCTTCCAACGATTGAGCTTCTATTTCCAGCATCCAACTTCGCCACCTGTACTTGAAGACTCCAGCGATCTCCGAGCATCCAGCAATACTGGTATGAAAATTGTAACCTAATGAACATACCATTATTATGAAGCATCCAGCTTTTGTTTAATTATTTCTTGGTTATACTGCTAGTTGCTGCTAAATTCTAATGAACATACCATTATTAAGCTTTACAATTTTCGTTTACAATTATCATTTACTATTAACATTATTGTTAACAGTATTATCATTTACTATTATTTATTTGAGAAATTTATCTACCATTATTAATTTAGATTTGCAAAATATTGTTAATAGTAAATGTGAATGTATTATTTATTTCTAAAATTAATAATGGTAGAAAGATTTTGTTTAAACAAATTATAGGTAGATTATTCAGTTATTTAAACAATTTAATGGTAGATTATTTAGTATTATACTATTGCTAATAGTACATTATATAAGACTATTAATTTAGGTATATTAGTTGAACGTAAAAATAATTTCACATGTTATTTTATTTGTAGATTACAAAAATGACAAATACATCATCAAGTTGTGGTAGTAAATCCATTCAGTGTTCATCAATGGATAATGCTAACGTTGTAGATAATACGTCTATTATGCAAGAAACTCAAAATCTAAACAATATTTTGCAACAAAGCAAGATATTTCAACCACTTTGGATAAAAATGAACCTATAATAAGATCCTTAAAGTCCAAAGTGTGGAAGGATTTTGATATAAAAGTAGTTGTGGAAGATGGAATCCACCGTATTAAGGCCACGTGCAAACATTGTACTAGGGCATTTAATTGGGCCGCCACTATGGGAACAACCCATTTAAAAAACCATATAAAATCATGTCCAAGAAAAGCTATTACTAAGAGGCTTGGAGGACAACAAATACTCACTACTAAGCATTCCCCCTATAAGCCTTTCGAATTATCAAATTGGAAATATTATTAGAATCGAACCCGAATGTGTTTTGCTTGTATGGTTGCCAAGCATGATTACCCGCTTAATATCCTGAGCATGTTTATTTTCAAGATTATGTTAGAAGCATTAATCCATCGGTCAAAATGTTTTTTAGAAATACAATTAAATGTGATGTTCTATAATTTTATGTTGATATGAGAGCAAAAGTACAAGATACATTGGATTGTTTACCGTCTTGTGTTAGTCTTACTATGAAATTATGGACATCAGAACATCAAAATCTAGGTTATTGTTGCATAACATGCCATTATATTGACGATGATTGGAAACTACAAAAAAAGATCATTGCTTATCACGAGTTGCCTCCTCCACCCACGGGATTGGCACTAAGTGCAGCCATGAAGGAAAAGATATTGCATTGGAATATTGATAAAAAATTATTTGCACTTGCAGTTGATAATGCTTCGAATAACAATGTTCTTGTAAGAGATTTTAAAGAATGACTAGTTTGTAAAGGTGTTTACCTTTTGATGGTGTGTTATTTCATATGCGTTGTTTCACACACATATTAAATTTGATTTTACAAGTCAGTTTAAAAGTTGTGCATGACCTTATTGAAAAACTAAGAGAAAGTGGCAATTTTACCAAATCATCCCCAAAGTAGGAAACAATGTTGGGAAAATGCATTAGCACAAACTAGATTAAGTGGAAAAGGAGTTTGTTATGATGTTCCAACATGATGGAATTCAACATTTTTTATGCTTGAAAGTGCACTTAAACTACGTCTTACATTGGAGCGATTGGTTGATTTGACATATGATTACAAATCGTTGCCATCAAGTGAAGAATGGGAGATTGAGAAAGAAGTAAGTGAATGTTTGAGAATTTTTTATGATATTACCCTTATGTTTTCCAGTGTCAAGTATCCAACGGATAATCTATATTTTAAAAATGTGTGATGTTTATGTGAACCTTATAAGTTGGGAGTTAAATGAACATGGGTATATTCAGTCAATGACACAAAAGATGAGAATTAAATTTGACAAGTATTAGAGCACTTATAGACTAATGATGAGTCTTGGTATAGATTTTGATCCCCGTTATAATATGAATTACATCAAGTTTTTCTTTGGCTTGATTTATGGAGAAAATTTACATATTCATGCTGGAAAAATAAAAGCATCTTTGAGAACTCTCTTCTCTTTATACGAAAAGGAAAGTATTTCATCCATGAATGCATCTACCTATTCTTGTTTTGATACCATGGATCCTTCTACTAATCTTCCTAGAATGAGATCAAAGTTTGATCCAAAATAGAGAAACTATGTCGATAAGAAAGTTGGAAGTTCACTAGTTTTAAAGACGGAAATTGATAAGTATTTGGAGGATGAATTGTTGCCAATGCGCAGCGATGACGATAATTTTGATATTTTGATGTGGTGGAAAACTAATAGCCTAACTTTTCCCATTCTTGGAAAGATTTCTCGTGACATCTTAGCAGTTCCGGTATCGACTATAGCATCTGAATCAGCTTTTAGTAGCGGTGGAAGGTTAATTACCGAGAATAAATCTTCATTGAGTTCAGATATTGTAGAAGAATTGACATGTATAAAAGATTAGTTACCATCTGATATTGGTTAGTTTTTAAATTTCTTTAAATGCAATAATTATTTCGTATAATTATTCAGTTCTTTTTATAGGAAATAATGTTGAGCTTATGGACGATGCATCCGTTACAATGTTGTATGCTCTCTTCACACATGGTATGATTCTTATGCTTTATTCTTGTTAATATGTCATTGTCACCTATGATGTAACAGTAAAAGATTTATTCGTGTTCTGTTCATAGGAAAAAACGGTCATTTTCTTATACCAGTCCTGTTCTGATCATAGAAAAAATGTTCAAAAAAAAAAAAGATCTCATAGCAGCTCATTTTCTTCTTGTGCAGACCATTTTCTTCCTTTGGTTTGCTTTGTCGGATTGGTTGTTAAGGATTCTTATTATTGGTACTTTGGTTCTACCTATTGCAAGTCGTATTCTCATTTGGACGGAGGTAATATGTCTTATTAACTAGATGCAATATTGGGTTTACCGAACTATTCATAAATTTAGTTCCATTTACATTTCATAAATATAAGTAATGGTTTGACAATACAACATTGTGAGGTATTACTTCTTCATAAATTAGTTCCATTTATGGTTCATGAATATTAGCATATTTATATTAGACAAATATGCATACTTACAGTTCCATTTACAGTTCATAAATATTACCATGAGAGGATCAATACATTCATATATTGGTTTGAAGTAATCAATTTCTAGCTTGAGCCGCAAACCGTTTGCAACTCGGCCCACAAACTATTTGCAGTTGAGCTGCAAACAGGTTTGCAGCTCAGTCGAAAATAGGTTTTCCGTTGAGTCGCATGCAGTTGAGCTGCAAACTTGCTTGTGGCTCAGCCGCAAACTTGTTTGCGGTCCATCTCCAAACATGTTTGCAGCCGAGCTGCAAATTTTTTGCAACTCAGGTGCAAACAATTTGTAGGACGAGTTGCAAACAGTTTGCAACTCAGTTGTAAACTGGTTGCGGACTCAGTTGCAAACTATTTGCACCTGAATCCACAAACTTCATACCTTTATTTTTCAATCTTCCTTGGTCTACTACAAGTATTATTTCAATCTTTCTTGTTTGAATGCAATGTGTTTTTTCACTAATTGATAGTCTATTACAATTTGCAGATTAGTGAACTTTTGAAGCCGCCATGGAAAAATAAATGCAATATATTTAATTATATGTGTGCTATTTAGATGATTTTTGGTATTTGCTACAATTCATGACATGTATGATGTATCTGCGTTTATGATTTATGTTGTTTAAGGATATGGCTACATGTATGATGGATTTGCTTTTTTAGTTTTTATGTTGTATTTGTAGTATTTTGTGCTCGTTTTTATGATGAATTTGCTACAATTATATGTCGTATTTGCTTTAAATTATGAGTTATGCATACTTGGATGCATTATTTGAAATTCGGATACAGATGTTTTCGGATATCCGAAAATATCTGTATTCATTGAACCGAATACGAATATTTTGGGATACCCGCGGATACGGATAGGGATATTCCTTAACTGATATCCATAGATAACGAATACGGATTCAGATACAACACTATCCGTATTCGACTATATCCGATGACAGGCCTACTTATGCATAACTACAACAACATATTGCTATTGGATATGTCGAGCCCAAACCAAACAGACATGTACCATAGTACCTTAACTCAATCAAACAAAATTAAACTACTCTACATTAACAGAGTCATATCTCAGAATCCACATAATCATCCAAACATTTACGTACAAAAGGAAATCTTGATATAATTATATGTGCAGTATCACCTCTAATACCTATACATTGGGCTCAATACTTGTGTAGGCTCAATGGGAAAAAGTAGGAAAAATTCATAAGAAAACGACGTTGTAGACATAGTTCAATCATTATTTGTGTTATTTAGAGATGATGGGAAAATATATTATTTTAGAAAAACAAGGATAAACAAGTAGTAATATAGATTTCCTTAATGGCTAAACAGTTGTATATGCACTTCACTAACAAAATTCCATACCAATAGTGATAGTAGGCAGTAGTCGAATCGCAACTGGATGTTGCTTGAACTTAGAATTTGTCAGAGTTCGATCCTTGATGAGAAGAAGAAAGAACCTCCAGGCTCCAACTCGAGAGGGCGTAGGCGGTGCAGAACAAGAATATTGACCAGAGAGCAAACCCTAATCCGATCTTCGCAGACTCGGGAGAATGATGGTTGCATCGCTGATTAGAAAATCGAGTACTGTTTTTATTGAATGTGAAGAGAAGTTGAGAAAAAATATCAGTGATTGATTTAGCGACTAAAGGACATGATCTTCCACTGAACGAGTGCTTCATATTTACACCTTCAATAATTTTGAGATTTGGAAATTTGAATATGTGAAAAGTGGCTCAGCAACCGAAAAAAATATTAATGCCTTGGCAGCTCAGGTTACCAATACATTGAAAATGAATATCATTGCATGATTTCTAGTTATTTCGGTCGAACTGAATTTTGCTGCTTTAAATCCAAAACCAATCCATAAACCAAACTCAACTAGAAATAAAAACCAAACCCAACCGAACCGACCAAACTAATTTGGTTCGGTCAGTTTATTCGGTTTGAACCAAACAATTATCACACCTAGATTTGATAATATAGATGGATTTTTAAATGGAATTTATCGATGATTAAATGATACATGATTTATATCGAATTATTATAATTCAAAAACGATAATAATCGAGTTCGAGGTTAGAAACTGAATCGAAACAATTCAGACAATTAATATAAATTCTGTTTGGACTATAAACATTAATAGTTATAATCTGTTATCGATGATTTGATGGTTTTAAATTTAATTTATATTATATCGACTGAAACTGGGACTCAAGAATAGTCAACTCAGAAATGACCTCGGATTTCAGTGATACTAATTTCATTAAATCTAAAATGGTTAATTATGCCTAGATTTTTGTAGTTTATATTTGATCGTGCGCAATATAAACGCGCATCGATTCACATTGAAAATTAAAAAGAATTTTTGCAAACAATCTCAAAATTCGATGAAACCATCTCCATTGTGTCTGAAATATTAAGTTATTGCAAGAATTCAAATTTCATCGCAATTGGAGCTTGTAGATGGTTGTTTTAACATTTGCTTTAGGCTTAAGTTTCACCGGAATATTATAATATTAAATTTCTCTATAAATATACACCTATCCCTCTCTTATCTCTTATTTTTTCTCTCTATTCTTTTCCCAAGAAAGTAGAAATTGTAACCATATACACCCGATTCTTTAAAAAAAAGTCAAATAAATTCAAATACTCAACGTAATCACCTAATCCTTAATCCATTGAATTTGTGTGGGGCTCCCTTAATCGGTAGTAGCGTTCGATTTGGGTTAGCCCAAATTTTGGGTCACGAAGGAATATACAGCGTCAGATTGGTTCGTGGCAACGTTGGGTTAAGTCGAAGGGTCTTGCGAATGGCGGTGAGGTGTTATAGTGGCCAGGCGCACGTGCTGGAAAGTTTTGGGGATGTTTCATGGGGATAGATGTCGCATGTGTGTGCCACTAGAGGCAGAGTCGCGATTCTGGGTGGTTGCTCAAGCTGCGTATTTTGGTGTGAAGGTGGAAGGGTTCGGGAAGAAGAAGTTAGTGGTGATGGCCTTATGGCTTTTAGTTGATGGTAGCAGGGGAACAAATGAACGGTAAGAGCTCGACAAAAAGTGGAGCCTAGTGCTTCCAGTTCGTGAAATCGTGGTAAAAACAAATGAGATGGAGGGTGTGAAGATCACGACAGTGAGGAGAATTTATTATAGGAAATCGCTACTTTTCGAAGCCAAGATGAAGATAATTAGTGATGGTGATTAACGATGATTAGCGGCTTATTAGTGAATTAATATTTAAGTGAATGGGGTTATTCGAGTAATTAATAGCTGCTGATTACATAATCTAGAATTAGATTTGGAATTAGAATGGATCCAAAAATAAAAATCATGGTAAGTAAACTCACTCTCCGGTTCATTTATAATTTCATTATAAATGAATTTTTGTTTAGTATTTAATTTTTATGTGCTGTATGGATGCATTGATGAATTATTGATCTATTATGGTTATTATATATATATTAGCTATATCTAGGCTTGGTATTTGGATATTTCCCACAGTACTATTAGCGGATGAGATCCAATGCGCCCTACAATATATATAGTGGATGACCTTCTATACCGTGATATCCTGCCTTGAAGCAGGATTGGTATTATTTATGTTGTTTAACATCTGTGGATGCAGGAAGAATTGCTTTGAGGGATCCAACTGGATTCCTCAACAATCTAATTGTTGTTTTTATATATAGCGTTATATGATGTGATAAATAACCTGTGATGATTATTGGGTGTTTTGAATGTTTGAATAACACTAGCTCTAAAATAATTGGTATTTAATTACCTTAAAGACATATTTTAATGAAAGGAAAATAAATTGAGTTCGAAAAGGAAAATTTATTTTTCGAAACAGAATTTGAATTTCGAATGGGCTAGGAAAAATAAGCTTGTTTTTAATAATAAAACAAGTAGTTAAATTTATAAGTAATCTTTATTGCTAAAGTGAAATAAAGTTTAGTTGGACAATTTTGGAAATGTAAATTCAAGTATAAATTTAAAAAGGATTTATAATTGGGAATCGTTTTCGAAAAAGGAAACAATGAAATTATTTCCGATGTTAGGATTGTAAATTGAATTGAAATAAATCCAAACGGATTTATGATTGGAATTCGACTATGTTGAATTTGTAAAAATAAATTATTTCCAAAAAGGATACTGGAACTGTATTAAATAGAAACTAAAAACTTAAAATTAGATATGAAATAGATTTTATGTTTATATATATATATAAGTTATAATAAAATTAAATATTCTTAATAGGAATTAGGTTTCAAATGGATTTTGAAATGGAAGATAGTTTAATATATAAAACAAGGAAGTTAATTGAGGTTAATGATAAACAAAAGAAGAAGATTTCGGTAATGATGAAATTGTATTTTTAATAAAAGAACCCAAGATTTAGTTTTCTAATATGATGATAAATGGTTTAGTAAATGGATTGTCATAATATAATCCAAATTATAAATGGAATTGTATAAAGAAATTTTAAAGCGGTAGGTATGTGTTTTAAGTAAATAATTTATTTAATCAACGAATTAAGTAAAAAAGGTTATAATTGATTGGGATTTTCGAAAGTAAGGATATGGTTGATTAAACCATATTTTTAATAGAAATAAGATTTGGTGGATATTATATGTAATATGGGTTTTTGAGTTATAAACTTTTATCTATTTAAGGATAAGAATGTGGTCGATTAAGTTCTAAGAGGGAAATAAAATACCCCAACTTGAACGACTTCAGGTTATCTGATGATGGTATCAGTTTGTAATAGTAAGATGTTGGAGTTATTTTATTGTTTCCATAAGAGAAGTAATATTTGAAGCTGTAATTGCAAGGTTTAAGGAAATTTTGAGAATATAAAATAATATTTCAGAAGTAAAGGGAAAAAAGGAATTTTGAGTGTGTGTGTGTATATATATCGATATTTCATGAGTAGAGGAAATACAAAACGGTTTCGGGATAAAATAAGATTTGGGAAAATATAATGATATTTTCAAGGTGAAATGGAAATAAAGAAACGAGTTTTAGAAGATATTTTTAATTTAAATGAAAAAGAATTGGTTATTGTTTTCAAGTAATGAAAGAAAAAGCGATTTGTTGAGATAAGTTATAGCATCGATTTTAAATCGATTATATGGTTTTAAATGTAGTAAAGAAATTATCGATAGATAATTTCGAAGTTTAAATTCAAGTATGAATTTAAAAAGAAATCGGAAATTGTTTCAAAAAGAGAATAAGAGATTTTATTTAAGAATTCGAAATATAAATTGAATTGAGATAAATCCAAGGGATTTATAATTGGAGTCTGATTACGTCGAATTTTATAAAATAAATTATTTCAAAGGGAATTGGAATGTAGTATAGAAGTTGAGTTGTAAATGAATTTATATCTGAGTTATGGATTTTGAATGAAATAGTCAACGATTTACGATAATTAGAAATTTTAAGTCTAATTTGGAAAACTGGCTTAATTTATATTAAGAAATCGAAGAATGGACTTGAAATTTATTTAATAAATGAAGGTGAAACGTTATATTTAAATTTAATTAAAACGAGCTCACTGCAGCGTGGTAGTTCGTAGTTTTATATTTTTTTTTACTTCAATTGAGTATATAGAACTATACTGTAAGGACCTGTAACTTCCCCGGTAAGGAAATAGCGGATACTTCGAGAACAAGCCATAGAAGAAAGCAGACAGAAGAACATTTCATTGTATATTACAACAATTCCATCAGGATACAAGAATATACAGAGTATGAATAAATATTACACAGAAAATATCAGAGATTTAAACTACATTTAAATACATTGCAGCGGAAAAATAATACAATACACAACTAGAAGTAATACACGGATACAGAGCTTTCCGAGTATCGTTCCAGCTGTAAATCAGGATCCTATGAATATAAATCTACAAAACCAAAACTACTAGCTGCCCGTGTCAAAATAAGGGCACCCAGAGTTTAGGTTAAAACAATAAACTCCAAGTCAGTCATGGGACTGGTGTGAGAACTAAAACAATTATTAATCTTTATTTTAAAGTTAGGTAAATCAAGGGACCACGCCGTATAACACGGAACGGGTTTCCTCCTAAGAATATCAGTGCATAAGACAACAGCGCAATGCTAAATAAAGAAAAATGAAGCTATTATAAGACCCAAGTCCTATCACACATTGCAACGCAAGCCGGGGGATAGGGTTTTTACCTTATAATAGCCAAGAATGCTTGATACGTTTAAAACAAATCATTTGATACTATTATAAGTGCATAGTGTATAAAACAACTTCAAATCATAAGTATCAATCATAGACGGCATAAGTGCCCCATCCCACTATGTCGCCATACTAGGCTCTACAATCAAAACAGCAAAGTTATGTATTTGGAAGTTGGATTTCCATCTGCGAACCGAGGCAAAAGATAGTCCTCTACCGATTCGAGACTCTCTAGCCCGAGCCTCAGGATAAGTACTCAGTCAAGCCCTTGGATCCTCAGGGCCAGTCCACCGATGTGGATTAAACTTAAACCCTGAACATGCGTTTCCCCGCCCTATGGGGTGTAAATGAGCCAATGAATGACTCCATCGGACCCGGGTCGTCCGATCAAACCGAGGCGCCTCGCAACAACAACAACCACACAGGTGAAAATAATATAAATGTCAGCTAGTTCAACCACTGACACCACCTCTAGCTAGAAAGAAACGCATGCCCTCCCTGACGTCCTCTCCCGTTTTTGGTTCACACCGAGGTGCGAGGCTCGCGAATCAAAGCTACACAAAGCCATGCCACATAGGCGGTGCTTTGATCATCAACCACAAGACTTTGCTTTTCAACAGATGCCTTAATCATTTGCCACTTAGGCATGCCAAACAGGCAATTCACTCCATGCGTTTGATATCCATCAATATATAACCCCTGAGCTCGTACGTCTCAGAGAAGGGCGTTAAGCAAGAGAATAAATTCTCCGCCGCCAAACAGATATATATTTAATAGAAATCAATCACACAGAATAAAATCCAATGTCAGACACACAGTCCATTTACAAGTTCGTTCTGGGTCTGAATGAAACCAGAGGCACCTAGTACCTCGTATATCCATCGATCTCCAAGTACGTCTGGACGATCACCAACTGATTCCCTCCTCTTGGGTGTACATCCCAATCAAGATCACCAGTAATCACCCAAACGACGTGAAGACCTCCGGTCTTCAACCACCGTCTTCATCTTCGACCCATCGTCGAATCAGTTATCCAGAATGGGATAAACCCGGTCTTTTTGAATAACTCGCGTATATAATAAACAAGTGTTACACAAACACAACATACGCCTTGTTCCAATTCATCAGTCACTAACTATAAATTAGCAAGAGAATAATTCCCCAAACATTAACCCCGAAGGCCGAAACCAACATCAGATCAATACCTAGGAAACCATTCTTCTTAACTAACCTACAGTTAGTTTCTAAATTTCACATTCTTAGGGAAAGGTTCCAATTAATTTTATCAAAGATAAATACTTTAAATTTATTCTTTAATCTCCTTTTGAATATCAAATCAAACTAGTCGGGATTAACAAACCTTACCGAAGTAATCATTTATTTTATTTCCCAATCCCAACCTATTCATCCCATGAAGTAAAACTGGTAATACTTCATATCTAACACCACAGTGTTATCGGTAAATTCAATTAGCATTTCAGGTTAAAGTCTAATTAAAGATTTAACTATCGCCTGGAGCAAAACTGGTGATACCCCATTATCGATCTTTTCAATCTAATTAAAGATACATTAAAACTCCACTTAGTTTTAATCTTTAACCGGGTTAAAGAACTAATGTCGTGTAAAATACGGCTCATGATAAACCCAAAATCACATTCCATTCTATCAGCTTTTAACCGTAAAATAGCAAGTGAACAACTCCCTAAGTGCTAACCCTGAAGGCCGAAACCAACATCAGATCAATACCCAAGAAACCATTCAACTTAACTAATCTCCAGTTAGTTTCTGATTTTCTTAACTCCATTGGGCCTAAGAACAGTATTATTAAAGATACCGTTCACGACAACCCAAAATCGTATTCCATTAATTATCGGGTTAAAGAACAAATGTTATTTAAAACACCATTCACGATAAACCCAAAAATCAATTCCAATTCAATTCCAATTAAATATTATTTAATTGGTGCACTTCATTAAATCTAAATAAAAGATTTAATCTTTTTCTCAACTGGGTTTAAGAAAAGTGTTAATGAAGACACCATTCACGACAAACCCAAATCCCATTTGATATTAAATACAAGGCTCTGAATAGAAAATATATCGGCTTATATTCAATATCAAATTCTACGACCAACAAATATCGTTTTGAAAATAATGATATAAATATATCTTTCAAATTTCCATAACAATATCTGTATAATCACGAAATCCAACATCGAAATATTCCAAAGATGATTTCGATTCAAATCCATTCCAATTCATATATTGGAAACTCTGGTTACTTTCAAAACCATTTAAAATCCAATTTATTTATTTTAAAAATAAATAAATTATTATTCTAGTTCAAAACTAGTTCATTCGATAAAAATCTACTTTTATCTTTTCAAATATGGAGTTTTCATCCCAATTCTTCCCAAATCATTTCTTATGATTTTACACAAATTATTACTATTTTTAGTAATTTTATCAATGTCGTACAATCGATTTCCATCAACGGCCATCGAACTGCACTTACAACGACCTTTTCCAAATTTGATTTGGACATAATTCCAAATCCAACCGCTAGATTTATAATTTCTAATATTCGTTGGAAAGCTCTTTTCGATACGAACCCAACGGTTTTGGTTTCAAGAGAATCCGACGATCGGATCTCCCGTAATATCCATTCGAAGTCAATGGTCGAAATTCGCGAACTGTCGCGGCGCGGCGCGTTCTATTCAGGCCATTATATATATAATATATATATTATATATATTTCGTCGATTTCCTTTCAAAACGTATTTTATAAATCGTTTTAAATTCGTTTTCAAAACGATTTCAACTTCTATTTCAAATTCAAATCAAAATTGAATCTTTCCAATATAAATTCATTTTAAATTCATTTCATATTGATTTCAATTCAATTTCAATCCGATTCAATTCAATTTCAATTCGATTCAATTCAATTTAAATTCGATTTAAATTCGATTCAATTCAATTTCAATTCGATTCAATTCAATTTCAATTCGATTTAAATTCGATTCAATTCAATTTCAATTTGATTTAAATTCGATTCAATTCAATTTCAATTCGTTTTAAATTCAATTCAAAACGATTTCAATTCTATTTCGATTTAATTCGAATTTCAATTCTATTCAATTTAATTCGAATTTCAATTCTTTTCAATTCAAATCCGAATTTCAATTCATTTCAAAATATCAGATTTTGAAATCACTTTCGATACTCATTATAAAATGAATAAAATCGATATAAATATCGTTCACGTCAAAATGGCGTCAATCTAATTAACACGGCTTTTATTCAACACATGAATTTATTTTCTATTCAACACATGAATTTATTTTCTATATTGGAATGAGGCCCAATCAATTACCATATAACGTTTATTATATGGATTTCCATACAACACATGTATATAATAGCAACGATAAATAATCAACCATCATCTAGAGTGCACCACACAACGGCATAAGCATTAAATATAAATAATTAACGCTTACACCGTCTGTCAATCCATCGATTGACATACAATTAAACAATCAGGATTAGTGTACGTCAAATATCATCCCAATACCCGTGTGAGTTTCAAATCAACAAACACACATTTTATTTGTGCAGGTTGGCGATGTGCAAAATTTATCGTCCCAATCAATATCAATAAATTCAGTGTATATAAACAAATCTCCGATTTGTTTATAAATATTTATTTTATATACACGTTAAAAATTCTATTTTGAACTATAAAATATTTTTAACTATATAAATATTTTATTTCATTTCACATCACACAATCAACTACACATCAAAATCAAACAAACAAGCATACAAGCTGTCCATGGTTTGTGGACGATGGGTGTCGGGTGCTACTAAACGCCGTCTGCATCCTAGTATATATTTCAAACTAGAAATAAATTAAAGGTGAGGAGTTCTCACCGACTTGCTAAACCAAACGCCACGACTCTTCATACGTAGAAGTCTTCGCCGTTCTCGCCTTTTGTCACTTTCGTTGTCCGTAGCCACTACATATATAAAAATCACATTTTTATATTGTTGTCATCTATATAAAAATCACATTTTTATTCTTTCTATAATACAAAAATCATATTTTTATTCTTTCTATAATATAAAAATCATATTTTTATTCTTTCTATAATATAAAAATCATATTTTTATAAGCTATCAATATAAATAAAAATCAAATTTTTATTTCTCCACTACATATAAAATCATATTTTTAAGTCACTACTTCTTTATAAAAATCATATTTTTAGTTCGCTAACTTCATAATAAAAATTATAATTTTAGTTTGATAACTAATAAGTAAAAATCACATTTTTATCGCCATTTCAAACAAACCAAAATCACATCTTTATCGCCATTTCAAACAAACCAAAATCACATCTTTATCGCCATTTCAGATTTTAAAAATCACCTCTTTTGCAAAGTAAAATTCACTTCTTTTACATCGCTAAATATATATTAAAAATCCAATTTTTATTTCGATTTATATATTGTAAAAATCATATTTTTGTTTGCTAAAAATTATATTTTCGTTTGCTAAAAATTATATTTATTTTTTTTCCTTGCCTTGGTATACAAGAGGAAAACCGATTCCTTTTTCCTTTTTTTACTGATTTTAATAAATAAAAGAAATAAAGAAAAATAAAAATATAAGCTTACAGTTATCGGAGGAGGAGGGGTTCTTCCTGCGCGTTGCCGGAGGCGGAGGGACTGCGTCGGTTGGAGGGAAAGGTGGCGGTGGCAGGCGAGTGAGGTTTGAGGGAATCGCGTCTGAGAAGGGGAGGGGGGCGATGACCTCGCGTTGACTGGGCATCGGAGGGGGGGGGGTCTGCGGAGGAGGAGCTATTTTTTAGGGGGAGGGGGCCGATTGCCTGTCGGCGGCGGTGGATCTAGGGCGCGATGCCCTTTTTTTTATTAATCGATTTCTGTTATGAGGGAGGGAGAGAGTCAGAGAGATTAATATTAATATATATATATATATATATTTATTTAATTATTTAATTTCAAAAAGCAACTTTTATTTTCGACCTCTAAACGAGACCCACCGCCTGTCGTCCATAGCTAATTACCCCCATTCCGAACACAATGGGATATGTATCGTAGGCTGATTTGATCGTTTCGATCAGGTTCCGTCAAATCAAAATATAAACCTATGTATTCAATTTGAACGTGCATTTCAATTTACCGGGGCCACCTACGAACTCTAAAAATTCCCGAAATATATTTTCTAGCTTCGTATTGACGATACGGTCCTAACAAAACCAATTTCACTGAATTTTGAGACCGTTTGAAAAATGACCATTTTCCAGTCGATTAAAATCAACTAAAACTGGTCAAACGCGTTTTCCTTTGCCACGCTCACATATTGATTCAAAAAATTACGAATTTGGGAATCTAGCAATAATTTGACATCCCGGTTCCAACAAAAGTGGTTTCGTCGAAAACCGAGGTCGTTTGCAAAATTTCCATTTTTAAGGGCCAGAATTCCATAGCGACTATTCTGAATTTTCAACTGGACATAACTTTTGATTCCCGCTATGAAATTTCGGTTTTTCGGATTCGTTGGAAAGATATCCTCAATTAGATTCTATTATTTTTGGTTTCACTAAAATCCGGTTTTTTTTTAACCCGGTACATTCATTTGAATTTTGAAACCGAATTATCGAACTACCGCGCCATTTTCAATTCCTTTTATATTTTTAAATAAATATTTATATTCTATCGTCGATTCAAACGAATATAGACGTTCGAATTCTATTCAAAATAAATTCATCATCGTTATTATTTAAAATAATTCATTTTAAATATTCAAAATTCACTAAATTTGCAAAAATAAAAATTTTAAATTGGCTTAGAATTTCCGTGTTATTACAATCTCCCCCACTTAAAACTTTTCGTCCCCGAAAATGAACAAAGATGAAAGTTGTTTAACTAATCAACTCAACTTTCATTCTTTTCTTTACGGCTTAAGTTCTTCAACTTTTCTGTTTCTAAGAACTTTTCAAATTTTTCAAAAATTTGGCTAACACCCTAAATTTTTGAAAAATTTCGCCATAACCTCCCCTGCACCGGGGACTTGGGGATATTTCATATAGCCTCCCATGGCCTTCTTCAATCCAAAAGAAAAAGAAAACAATCGGCTCATAAAATCATCATCACCCAAACAAAACAGTAAATTATGGTAAACATGTACCTATTTGTCGGACAAACAATTTTATTCTTCTTCTCTAGCCTCCTTGCTATGATCTGTTCAGTGTAAGTACATGTAAATGCATGCAAACGCGACTAATTTTCAATACAATTCACTATTTGGTACAATTGGGCTAAAGGTTCAACATTTAATTAATCAAAAAATAATCAAACAACACAACCAGCAATCAATTAGTTGATTAGTTTTCAAATTCATAACTTTGATATATAGTCCAAAAATCAGATTTTTGATGCCAAATCACAACAATAATCCCTATCTAGTTTCGGTTCTCACACCAGTCTATTGGAAATATATAGAAATCTCACTTTCAAAACTCGAAAATAAATATTGGCGATGGTGCCCCGTCACCAGTTATCCCCGGGCAACTAGAGTGTGATTCTATAACTATCTAGTACATTAAAACTTCGAATACACGTTTGCAAGGCGTATATGCAAAATCTTTATATATTGGATTGTCCAAATTCAATATAAAATAAATAATCAAATACGTATAAAACGATTTAAATTTCAAAACAAAACTTGTTTTCATTTTTAAAAATATACTCTTCACACTCGTTCTAGGATCCTACTGACCCCATCTCTAACGAGTCATTCCCATTGGATATTACTAATCCAATTTTAGATGAATTCTTTCGTTCGGTTCTAATGTGTCTTGTTCTCGAGCTCTGTAAACCAGAGCTCTGATACCACTGTAAGGAACCGTAACTTCCCTGATAAGAAAGAGCGGATACTTCGAGAACAAGCCACAGAAGAACGCTGACAGAAGAACATTTCATTGTATATTACAACAATTCCATCAGAATACAAGAATATACAGAGTATGAATAAATATTACACAGAAAATGTCAGAGATTTAAACTACATTTAAATACATCGCAGCGGAAAAATAATACAATACACAACTAGAAGTAATACACGGATACAGAGCTTTCCGAGTATCGTTCTAGCTGTAAATCAGGATCCTGTGAATATAAATCTGCAAAACCAAAAGTACTAGCTGCCCGTGTCAAAATAAGGGCACCCAGAGTTTAGGTTAAAACAATAAACTCCAGGTCAGTCATGGGACTGGTGTGAGAACTAAAACAATTATTAATCTTTATTTTAAAGTTAGGTAAATCAAGGGACCACACCGTATAACACGGAACAGGTTTCCTCCTAAGAATACCAGTGCATAAGACAACAGCGCAATGCTAAATAAAGAAAAATAAAGCTATTATAAGACCCAAGTCCTATCACACAATGCAACACAAGCCGGGGGATAGGGTTTTTACCTTATAATAGCCAAGAATGCTTGATACGTTTAAAACAAATCATTTGATACTATTATAAGTGCATAGTGTATAAAACAACTTCAAATCATAAGTATCAATCATAGACGGCATAAGCGCCCCATCCCACTATCTCGCCATACTAGGCTCTACAATCAAAACAGCAAAGTTATGTATTTGGAAGTTGGATTTCCATCTGCGAACCGAGGCAAAAGATAGTCCTCTACCGATTCGAGACTCTCTAGCCCGAGCCTCAGGATAAGTACTCAGTCAAGCCCTTGGATCCTCAGGGCCAGTCCACCGATGTGGATTAAACTTAAACCCTGTACATGCGTTTCCCCGCCCTTTGGGGCGCAAATGAGCCAACGAATGACTCCATCGGACCCGGATCATCCGATCAAACCGAGGCGCCTCGCAACAGCAACAACCACACAGGTGAAAATAATATAAATGTCAGCCAGTTCAAGCATTGACACCACCTCTAGCTAGAAAGAAATGCATGCCCTCCCTGATGTCCTCTCCCGTTTTTGGTTCACACCAAGGTCTGAGGCTCACGAATCAACGCTACACAAAGCTATGCCACACAGGCAGAGCTTTGATCATCAACTAGAAGACTTTTCTTTTCAACAGAAGCCTTGATCATTTGCCACTTAGGCATGCCACACAGGCAATTCACTCCATGCGTTTGATATCCATCAATATATAACCCCTTAGCTCGTATGTCTCAGAGAAGGGCGTTAAGCAAGGGAATAAATTCTCCGCCGCCAAACAGATATATATTTAACAGAAATCAATCACACAGAATAAAATCCAATGTCAGACACACAGTCCATTTATAAGTTCGTTCTGGGTCTGAACGAAACCGGAGGCACCTAGTACCTCACATATCCATCGATCTCCAAGTACGTCTGGACGATCACCAACTGATTCCCTCCTCATGGGTGTACATCCCAATCAAGACCATCAGTAATCACCCAAACGACGTGAAGACCTCCGGTCTTCAACCACCGTCTTCATCTTCGACCCATCGTCGAATCAGTTATTCAGAATGGGATAAACCCGGTCTTTCTGAATAACTCCGTATATAATAAACAAGTGTTACACAAACACAACATACGCCTCGTTCCAATTCATCAGTCACTAACCGTAAATTAGCAAGAGAATAATTCCCCAAACATTAACCCCGAAGGCCGAAACCAACATCAGATCAATACCCAGGAAACCATTCTTCTAAACTAACCTACAGTTAGTTTCTAAATTTCGCATTCTTAGGGAAAGGTTCCCATTAATTTTATCAAAGATAAATTCTTTAATCTCCTTTTGAATATCAAATCAAAATAGTCGGGATTAACGAACCTTACCGAAGTAATCATTTATTATATTTCCCAATCCTAACCTATTCATCCCATGATGTAAAACTGGTAATACTTCATATCTAACACCACGGTGTTATCGGTAAATTCAATTACCATTTCACGTTCAAATCTAATTAAAGATTTAACTATCGCCTGGAGCAAAACTGGTGATACTCCATTCTCGATCTTTTAAATCTAACTAAAGATTCATTAAAACTCCACTTAGTTTTAATCTTTAACCGGGTTAAAGAACCAATGTCATGTAAATTACGGCTCACGATAAACCCAAAATCACATTCCATTCTATCATCTTTTAACCGTAAAATAACAAGTGAACAATTCCCTAAGTATTAACCCTGAAGGCCAAAACCAACATCAGATCAATACCCAAGAAACCATTCAACTTAACTAATCTCCAGTTTATTTCTGATTTTCTTAACTCCGTTGGGCCTAAGAATAGTATTATTAAAGATACCGTTCACGACAACCCAAAATCGTATTCCATTAATTATCGGGTTAAAGAACAAATGTTATTTAAAACACCGTTCATGATAGACCCAAAAATCAATTCCAATTCAATTCCAATTAAATATTATTTACTTGGTGCACTCCATCAAATCTAAATAAAAAGATTTAATCTTTTTCTCAACTGGGTTTAAGAACAGTGTTAATGAAGACACCATTCACGACAAACCCAAATCCCATTTGATATTAAATACAAGGCTCTGAATAGAAAATAATCGGCTTATATTCAATATCAAATTCTACGACCAACAAATATCGTATTGGAAATAACGATACAAATATATCTTTCAAATTTCCATAACAATATCTGTATAATCACGAAATCCAACATCGAAATATTCCAAAAATGATTTCGATTCAAATCCATTCCAATTCATATATTGGAAACTCTGGTTATTTTCAAAACTATTTCAAATCCAATTTATTTATTTTAAAAATAAATAAATTATTATTCTAGTTCAAAACTAGTTCATTCGATAAAAATCTATTTTTATCTTTTCAAATATGGAGTTTTTCATCCCAATTCTTCCGAAATCATTTCTTATGATTTTACACAAACTATTACTATTTTTAGTAATTTTATCAATGCTCGTACAGTCGATTTCCATCAACAGCCATCGAACTGCACTTACAGCGACCTTTTCCAAATTTGATTTCGACATAATTCCAAATCCAACCATTAGATTTCTAATTTCTAATATTCATTGGAAAGCTCTTTTCGATACGAACCCAACGGTTCCGGTTTTAGGAGAATCCGACGGTTAGATCTCCTGTAATATCCATTCGAAATCAATAGTCGAAATTCGCGAACTGCCGCGGCGCGGCGCGTTCTATTCAGGCCATTATATATATATATAATATATATATATTATATATTTCGTCGATTTCCTTTCAAAACATATTTTATAAATCGTTTTAAATTCGTTTTCAAAACGATTTCAACTTCTATTTCAAATTCAAATCAAAATTGAATCTTTCCAATATAATTCGTTTTAAATTCATTTCAAATAGATTTCAATTCAATTTCAATTCGATTTCAATCCGATTCAATTCAATTTCAATTCGATTCAGTTCAATTGAAATTCGATTCAATTCAATTTCAATTCGATTTAAATTCGATTTAATTCAATTTCAATTCGATTTAAATTCGATTCAATTCAATTTCAATTCAATTTCAATTCATTTTAAATTCAATTCAAAATGATTTCAATTCTATTTCAATTTAATTCGAATTTCAATTCTATCCAATTTAATTCGAATTTCAATTCTTTTCAATTTCAATCCGAATTTCAATTCATTTCAAAATATCAGATTTTGAAATCACTACCGATACTCATTATAAAATGAATAAAATCGATATAAATATCGTTCACGTCAAAATGGCGTCAATCTAATTAACACGGCTTTTATTCAACACATGAATTTATTTTCTATTCAACACATGAATTTATTTTCTATATTGGAATGAGGCCCAATCAATTACCATATAACGTTTATTATATGGATTTCCATACAACACATGTATATAATAGCAACGATAAATAATCAACCATCATCCAGGGTGCACCACACAACGACATAAGCATTAAATATAAATAATTAACGCTTACACAGTCTGTCAATCACTCGATTGACATACAACTAAACAATCGGCATTAGTGTACGTCAAATATCATCCCAATACCCGTGTGGGGTTTCAAATCAACAAACACACATTTTATTTGTGCAGTTGGGCGATGTGCAAAATTTATCGTCCCAATCAATATCAATCAAATCAATGTATATAAACAAATCCCCGATTTGTTTATAAATATTTATTTTATATACACGTTAAAAATTCTATTTTCAACTATAAAATATTTTTAACTATATAAATATTTTATTTCATTTCACATCACACAATCAACTACACATCAAAATCAAACAAACAAGCATACAAGCCGTCCATGGTCTGTGGACGACGGGTGTCGGGTGCTACTAAACACCGTCTGCATCTTAGTATATATTTCAAACTAGAAATAAATTAAAGGTGAGGAGTTCTCACCGACTAGCTAAACCAAACGCCACGACTCTTCATATGTAGAAGTCTTCGCCGTTCTCGCCTTTTGTCACTTTCGTTGTCCGTAGCCACTACATATATAAAAATCACATTTTTATATTGTTGTCGTCTATATAAAAATCACATTTTTATTCTTTCTATAATACAAAAATCATATTTTTATTCTTTCTATAATATAAAAATCATATTTTTATTATTTCTATAATATAAAAATCATATTTTTATAAGCTATCAATATAAATAAAAATCAAATTTTTATTTCTCCACTACATATAAAATCATATTTTTAGGTCGCTACTTCTTTATAAAAATTATATTTTTAGTTCGCTAACTTCATAATAAAAATTATAATTTTAGTTCGCTAACTAACAAGTAAAAATCACATCTTTATCGCCATTTCAAACAAACCAAAATCACATCTTTATCGCCATTTCAGATTTTAAAAATCACCTCTTTTGCAAAGTAAAAATCACTTCTTTTACATCGCTAAATATATATTAAAAATCCGATTTTTATTTCGATTTATATATTGTAAAAATCATATTTTTGTTTCCTAAAAATTATATTTTCGTTTGCTAAAAATTATATTTTTTTTCCTTGCCTTGGTATACAAGAGGAAAACTGATTCCTTTTTCCTTTTTTTATTGATTTTATTAAATAAAAGAAATAAAGAAATATAAAAATATAAGCTTACAGTTATCGGAGGAGGAGGGGTTCTTCTTGCGCGTTGCCGGAGGCGGAGGGTCTGCGTCGGCTGGAGGGAAAGATGGCGGTGGCAGGCGCGTGAGGTTTGGGGGAATCACGTCTGAGAAGGGGAGGGGGCGATGACCTCGCGTTGACTGGGTAACGGAGGGGGGGGGGGGGGTCTGCGGAGGAGGAGCTGTTTTTGGGGGGGGGGGGATCGCCTGTCGACGGCGGTGGATCTAGGGCGCGATGCCCCTTTCTTTTTTATTTTTTTTATTTTTATTAATCGATTTCTGTTATGAGGGAGGGAGAGAGTCAGAGAGGTTTATATTAATATATATATATATATATAACTATTTAATTATTTAATTTCAAAAAGCAACTTTTATTTTCGACCTCTAAACGAGACCCACTGCCTGTCGTCCACAGCTAATTACCCCCATTCCAAACACATTGGGATATGTACCGTAGGCTGATTTGGTCGTTTCGATCAGTTTCCGTCAAATCAAAATATAAATCTATATATTCAATTTGAACGCGCATTTCAATTTACCGGGGCCTCCTACGAACTCTAAAAATTCCCGAAAAATATTATCTAACTTCTTATTGACAATACGGTCCTAAAAAAACTAATTTCACCGAATTCTGAGACCGTTTGAAAAATGACCATTTTCCAGTCGATTAAAATCAACCAAAACTGGTCAAAAGCGTTTTCCTTTGCCACGCTCACATATTGATTCGAAAAATTACGAATTTTGGAATCTACCAATAATTTGACATCCTGGTTCCAACAAAAGTGGTTTCGTTGAAAACCGAGGTCGTTTGCAAAATTTCCATTTTTAAGGGCCAGAATTCCATAACGACTATTCTGAATTTTCAAATGGACATAACTTTTGATTCCCGCTATGAAATTTCGGTTTTTCGGATTCGTTGGAAAGATATCCTCAATTAGATTATTTATTTTTGGTTTCACTAAAATCCGGTTTATTTTGAACCCGGTACATTCATTTGAATTTTGAAATCGAATTATCGAACTACCGCGCCATTTTCAATTCCTTTTATATTTATAAATAAATATTTATATTCTATCGTCGATTCAAACAAATATATACGTTCGAATTCTATTCAAAATAAATTCATCATCGTTATTATTTAAAATAATTCATTTTATATATTCAAAATTCACTAAATTTTCCAAAATAAACATTTTAAATTGGCTCAGAATTTCCGGGTTATTACATATACAAGTCAGAATTCTTTTAAACAAGAATCATGCGGACCTATTGAGTAATAATTTTAATGAGAAACACTAATCCTAGTTTCATGTTATATATTTTGAGTTATTTCAAAATAAAATTTTCAGAAAAACAGCGGTATAATCGTTTATAAACTATGACGATTTATTTTATAAAATAAAAAGATTTTGAATAAATAAATTTCGAATTTCCATTAGAAAAAATCAGAATTGAGTTACAAAATAAATATGAACTCAGGTGGAGTAAATGAATTGATTTTTGAAACAAAAATCTTATTTTTTTTATTTAATGAAGCTAACCAATTAGAAATTAATTAGTTAAAGGAGTTTTTGGATCGAAATTTACTTTGATTAAGTAAATTGGATTTGGGTATTTAATTTTGAAGTTGAATATGAAACTCAATTTAGAAATGGAATTCGACTTGTTTATAAGCGAATTGAAATATATTTGAAAATGATAGGTTCGATTAAAAATGAGATTAAGCAAAAGGCTTAATTAGAGATTAAATTAGCTGATTGAGTTGAAAGTGATTGGATTGAGTTGGACTAAATTGGAAATAAATGAATATGTGTTAGTAGGTATGGAATGAAAGGAAAAAAAAAGAAATAAATTGAATTCCTGATAAAAGAGGCACGTATTTAATTGAGTATGAGATTCTATGAGCCTTTTGGGCAAGCCACTTGGCTTTTCCGTTTTCTTTTTGAATGAAAAGGGCCTAGAGAGGCGATTTGTAGTTGTACTGATTGGGCCATACAAAGGAGAAATTGATGAAAATTTCTGGAAATTTAAGGAGATAGGAAAAATTTAAGAAAAAAGTTGATAACTAAACTTGATTTATCGATTATGTATCGAATTTGGAACCAAATTGGTTAATAGAATTAAATGTGTTGTAATAGACGTTTTACATTTAGAATAGAAAAGCAGGGACTATAAAACTATCTTTATAGTAAATGATTTCTGAAAAGGGAGCGATTAAGATTTGATAATAGATTTAAAAATAGTTAGTTAAATGTAGTATTTTGGGTTGTTGAAACAATATTTTACGCAATGTTCGTTTTAACCCAAGTTAAATGTGATTTGGAAACCTTTTCCAAATAAAATGAGGAATATTTCCTTTGTATAGAAAATGAATGAGTTCGTGGAAGAGATAAGTAATTTGGAATGTTTCCCAACTAAATAGAAGATATTTTCTAAGTATAGAAAATAAAGGAATGTGGAATATGGAAATGTTTTCACAAGTATAGTGAGAATCCAAAGCAGGTGTGAGAAATATCTCGTTAAGGAGATTTGATTAATGAATGTTGGAAAGAATTTAATTAATGAAATACTAATCAAAAAGGGCCTAATGGTTGTTTGTTGCTAATCAATAGTACCATCGTTGCCAATACAGAGAGACCAGTTGGATTTATTATCCAAATACTACTCTGTATTGGCATAAGCGTTGCGAATCCGATTATTTTGAAGATAATTGAAGACGGAGTAAAAGTGCAAAGTCTTTTTCTATTAATACTAGGTGGAAATTGCCTAAGATGGATTAATGGAAATTGTGCCTTCAGTTTGTGTAGTCCTAGGACAACATATATGGACGAATGTCTGACATAGTATTTCTAGATGGTCACGTACATTGATTTCTTCAAACGTCCCATAGATGGTAACGGAGAAGGAAACTTCTCTTAACTTAACACCAAGTGCATTTTGAGGGCATCAATTAGTAATTTTAACAGATCTGACGGTGTGACATTCAAAGTTAATTATATATTGATGTTCTAAAGGTAAGACTTAGCCACAGGCCTCAACAACTAGGAAATGACAGAAATCGGGCAGGCAGCATGACTATATGAGTCATACCCATTAGGATGTATTATCTTCTGATCTAGAGAAAATTCAATTGCTTTTTATTCTATCGTTGTTTTATATTTTTGTTAACGGTTGCTGATCACAACCGTTGGTGATATACATTCGATACGCTCAAGTTGAATTAGTGGTCGGTCATGTGTGGCCGGATTGCACGTTGTTCTTATTGAACCCAGTGTATTCCTCTCTAGAGACTTCATTATCGAAAGGTGGTCTCTTACCTTTTCATAGTTGGAAATCCAATCTCAAATAAGATCCTATGGTTTTTGATTATATTCTATGTACGTGGAGCATGACATGTAAGCATTCCGCTAGATTGATATTTATTTGATTTAAACACTGTTATAATATCAGAATAGTTTTGATGCAAAGAATATTTTGGGTTATCATAAGGTAAAACCATTCATGTTTATGTGTGTATTGGTCTTATGATTATCTTTTCTTTTGAAAGGATTTTTAAAGTTAAATCAAGTGATTAGAGTTTACTCACAGTAGTCCCATGACTGACCCAGAGTTTATTTTGTTTGTTTTTACCCTAAAGTATTGGGTGGCGAAATTTGTATGGGCAGTCGAGTAGTTCAAGTATTTACAGATACTCTTGGAGGAGCTTGGAGTAGGCATCTTCATTAGATATCTATTTAGAGTTTATTTCTGTTGTGATGTATTATGTTGTATTCTGATGATGTTATAAATATATGGTACGTAATTATGTAATTAAAATTTGTTATATATATTATATTTTATTCCGGTATGATGTGAGATTCTTTGTTGTTATTTCTGTTCTTCTTCTATCGTTTTCTTCTTTACCCATAATGATTCTTATTTCCATGCAATTTGGGTTTGACGTGTGGTGTATTTAGTCAAATCAAATAGTAATCTCGGGACGCTGCACTAAATATTCACTATTTTGAAATCAAATATTTCTTTACATATTATTTTGAATACCGTTTTTCAAGAATATTTATTTAAAATTCTGATATCAAACATGATACCAAATGAAATTAAATGAAACCACATGAAATCCTCTGGATACTAAGTGAATTCTTATGAGTCTTGATACCAATGAAACCAAATGAAACATTGAAAACATGCCACAATAAAATCAAAGGTATAGTCATAAATGATAGATGGGTAAAACAACGTAATGTTATACATCCTTTCATATATAGAACCCAAAACTATTGGTATTGAGCTCAAGCACAAGGATAGTAATGATCACTTAATTTCAATCTCCGAATTTCGCATATACTATTTATTGAATAATGGTGACGATATCTTCCAAATTCATACGATAGTACAAGTTCCATATTCGGAATTCAATATAGGTCAAATTAGAATATTATCAATATTCACTTTTAGAACATGTTCAGTCTTGCAATTTATTCTCTTATAAAGTCCTTCTTTGATTCTGCATCAAATCATTTAGAAATTAGCTTATAAAGCCATATCAAATCATTTAGTTTATATTTCTAAACTTTATAAATATCTACTGTGAATTCTAAAAAAATTCTAAGCCGCTTTACGAGTGATTAAGTTACTTATTTAAAAACGATTATGAATTGTTTATTAAAACTCATTTGTTAATTAAATAATACTTAATAACTTAATAAATATTTACGACAAAGTCTTTATTAAGTCTAAATGCTTAGAAATAAATTGTAAAACTTTGTTATTCATTAAATCTCAATTTGTTGCTTTATAAAACTTAATCTACCAGTGAACTTACTGGTACTAAGCAGGACTTACTAAAATGTTCCTCTACTTTCAACCATCGATTAGTGGCCATGGATTCAATCGATTCAAAACGTTATGGATATATTTTGTTTAAAAACAATTTTTAAAGTTTATCTTAACTTTGGTGAAGGTTATCTCTCGATGTATTATCTTCTTTTAGGCTGGGATTTTGTGCAATATATATAACCATAAAGATTTTTCTGTTAACACCAACTTCTTTCTACATCGTTTCCCATTAAATATTATTAATACAATGATACATAGTTCGTACAATAATAGATATATACAATTAGTGCTTACTGATATAAGGATTGAAAGTTATATTGAAGTCCTATTCGTTGGAGTCAGAATAGTTCCTTCCATACAAGAAGTCTATCTTATAATATGTGTGCAGATACTCGTCACCTTCCTCCCTTCATCATTAGATTCATTTCCATCCTCTTCTTCTTGGGTTTGGGTATATCATGTTAAGTGGTCATGCGCCTGACCATCATGTTCCCCCTTCTTCTATCTGTTCCAGTCCTAGGACTGGTTATTCTGGGACATCTTCTGCCTCTTTTGGTTCATTAACCCCTATTAGGCTCCGCCATTCAAACTCGTTAGTGTCCATTGACCGGACTTCATTTGTTACTCTTTATGTCATTGCTAAAAATGTCGTTCATCCATTGGCCATAGCATGCATGATATACACATACATGTGCATATTTTATCCGCTTATTTATCTTGTTTTCCCTTTAAAATAATTGATATTGTGTATTTATAGCTGTGTTTTCAGAGTACTGATAATAAGCATGGTTTAAGCATTTGATGGATAAAGCATGAAGTCTTTTCTTAAAAAGAGTGAAGTTTGAAATTACTAAAGCTTGAAGAGTTTAAAGCTTGAAGAACGGTTGCAAATAGAGTTCAGATAGGTAGATTTGGCTCACTAAAGGCTCATGCTGCATTCACATTGGCTCATTTGCAAGGCCTCTCGCTCTACAGCTGCGTTTAGACTGGCTTATGTGTTATTTGGGAGAAATCTTTAGTCCTACATTGTGTAATTAGTCAGTTAGTCTTTGTCATATCATCTATAAATACGCTTGTATCTTGTTCATTTAGAATTCATTCAACATTGGGTTTTATTCTGTAACTTTCTTCTGTCAGAATAAAATTAGTCTTCTCCCTTTTCTCTTTAGTTTTTTATTTTGATGTTATTTTCTTTTCTACAAATTGATTAGATTTATTTTATTTTTATTTTCTTTTTCTCTTGTTTTTTGTTCTATGTTGCAATTTATGTTTGTTGTTAGAATAATAAACATGAGAGGCTAATCCCTTTCAACTTAGGGGTGATGAAGCTCTCTTGATTATGTAGTTGCAATATAATTTATCTGTTCATTCTCTCTTTTTGTGCTTCATGTCATGTTGATGTCATGGTGATTAAGTGGAGGTAGGAATCAAAAATTTGATGGTTTGTAGTTCTAATTAATAGTTCATAGGCCATGCTTAAAGTATATTTCAATTTCTACTTGTTCATTTTTCATTAGATCTAGTAAGGTGATTTAGTGGGTATGATATAACTTGATAGTTTATATTGTGCTAGTTAATAGTATGAGTAAGCTATACTAATAATAGTCATATCAACTAAATTCACAAATGACCAAAAAAAACAGATAGATCGTAATTTCATAACTTGTTGTACTACATGATCTAGAAAGTGGATTTATTCCTAAGTTGTCATTTATTTCATTGTTTTTGTTAATTTTAGTTTACTAGTTTAGTTGTAGTTAAATCATCACTCGAATTTGGTTTAATTTGATTCAATATAATTAAAATTATTTCTTTCTCCGTGGATCGAATCATACTCACTAACGTACTACAAGTGTATGCCATGCGCTTGCGGTTTACTACACTTTGCGACAGGTTTATAATCGATAGAATATCCATCGTCGAACATGTTTTTGGTGCCGTTGCCGGGAAAAGAATTTAATTTTGATTATATTCTTCAAATTAATTTTGTTGTTTTTCTTCAAAAAAAAGAGTGTTTGTTTTTTTCCTTCTATTTTTTTGTAAATATATAGAAAGAAAATTCTTGTTTAGGTGATTTGGTATTATGTATTGGTACTACAATCTCAAAACAAAAGAAAAATAATAATTATTCTTGCCGTTTTTTCCCATCAATTTCTTGCCATTTATTTTCTCAAATTTCTTTCCCATTTTCAATTTCCTTTCCCGTTTTCAATTTCTTTTCCAATTTATTTCTACAATCTCTCTCTCTCCTTTTGTTTACAACTTATTTCCAAAAAAAAAATCCTTTGCATTTTTGTCATTTTTTGTGTCTTTCTTTCTTTTGTGTTTTACTGCCTTCTTTTCTTCTTGCCACAATAACCTCCTATTATCTCTAAGAAAAAATTGCAATCTTTTCTCTTACTTTCTTTCCATCTTCAATCTCCTTGCTATTTTTTTTATTACTTTCCTTTTTCTTTTTGCAAATTTCAAAAAAAAAAAAAAATCTTTCCAACTTTTCTCTCCGTGCTGTCTATTTCTTTCCACTTTTAACACGATTTCCTTCTCTTTCTTTCATTTATTTCTTTTCCTTCTATAACATATTTCTTTCCATTCATTTATTTATAATTTTTATAAACAAATAAAAAAACAATCTTTTCATTTTTTTTGGGCCATTGCTTTATATTTCACGCAACACCCTTCTATCATTGTTCACTCTTCCATTCTGCATTCCCAAGCAAACTAATTTCTCATCTCCTACCTGCACACTTTTTGACATCTTCATACCCCATCCCTTCTTCACTATCAACCAATCGCCCTTTCCACATTCAAATCGCGGCACAACCCTACTTGAACAAACCTCTATAACCAATATCTGCCTCTGACGCTCCTCACACCGAACTGTAACCATCATTCTCTCTAATCCAGACTTAACTACCTGTTGCAAGACCAACACTCGACCTTCATCAATACATCCTTGCTTCAAAATATCACCCACACAATCACCAAAATCCCACTGTCACCCCATACAACATTAATCATCAGACCACCATCCTCCATTGAAATACACACATAGTCGCAACCCCTCTCCTACAAATTCTAATCACCCATCATCACTTGCAACAAACTCCTCGACAACCACTGCTCACCCGTTCCTCCACTATCAACACCAACTCCATACTGATCAACATTCCACCTTTCTCATCACAACACACCATCAAAAACCATCTACTTACAAACACCTATTTTCACTTGCTCCCAGCACCATTACTGCATTAACCTCCTATATCTCGACCTGAAACTATCACGCAACTCAGATCACCACTTCAACCTGCTACAATTCAAACCACTTGCCTCTCAGCCAATAGACCAAAACTGCCTTTCACCCCCTAAACCCAGATCTGAAATCATCTTCACGCAATAAACAGCTCACCTCTACCGAGCAGAGAAAACGGCAAACAAAATCACAAACCAGCCCGCCACTCCAAATTCAACGCTCCTCAATCCAATCCACAATTCGCAACCTTCAAGTCCAAACCACAATCAAATTCGCAATCCCTAAATCGACCGCCCAACTACCTTCATCTCTCTCATCGAAACAGCAGACCCGAGCAGTTACCTTCGCCTATTGATTCGTAGAATTTTGATTTGATGAGTTTTTGGGTATTAAGCTATTAATTTTTTTAAAGAAGCGATTTGTTTCGATGGAGACAAAGTGAGTTAGTATTTAGGTTGGGTGTATTACGTTAGCAGTTAGCACTTCAGGTGATTTTTGTGTTATACTTCTGTTGGGCTTGTTTGTGCATGTGGGCCAACAGTTCAAGTGACTTGAAGTTTTGATTTTCTTTGATTAGTTTTTCATAAAAAAAAGGAGTTTGGATTTAAGTTAATTTTTGTTTGGATAGGATTTTGTTTTATCTTCAGAATTTTGATTGATTTTTTTTTGGGTTTCCTTTCATTTTGTTGTCATTTAAAAAAAAACCACTTGCTATTCCGTTGTATATATATTGCCTCCATTTTTCAGGTTGCACTTGGACCGGGGATTGCTTTGCTTGGCTCTACGCTCGCTTGCTTAATAAAAAATTGCCACTAATTTTTTTTTTCTAATCTGCACGCATGGTATATGTTTTCTTTCCTTGTTTTTATTTTATTTCCATTGTTGGTTGCTTGCACATACATCTAAAAAAAAATCATTCGTAGCTGCATTGTTAACTCACGTTTAATTTCTGTTTTGCATTCATCTTTCTTTGTTTTTTATTTTTGTAAGGACACTGTTATATTTTGACAACTTGATTTCTCTCTAATGATTCATTTCTCGATGTCTAGACTAGGGTAGAGTAATAACTGTTTATAAATATTATGGTGATTCGTAAATATAATAACAGTTGTTCCTCCGAAGGAACTTAAACCTTTGGCTACGTTGTTAGGGTGATTCCTGGTGCACCGATAATTCCTATTTGTTAACTGGTTGATAAATCTTTTGTTGAAATTAATCTAACCATCACTATATAATTTTAGAAAATTTGTAAATAATTAGTTTGCATTCATATAGTTTCATTAGGTTCATATATATAAAAAAACTAAAAAAAAAAACAATTTTCTTTTGTGAATATTTCTTTTTCTCATACCAAGAAAAGGGGATTTCTTGAAAATGTCCCAATTTCCTTATCCTCAAGAATTTTATGATAGTTGTGAAAATCAATATAATCCGTATAATTCTACACCAAATTCATATGGGTATTCTAATAACAACTATTGTATGAACAATTTGGATTTTACACCATCAACTTTTCAAAATTTCCAAAATAATGCGGATTTTGCACCACAAAATTTTCAAACTTACGGTCAACCCTCAACTCTTGAAACAAAAATTGAGTCTTTACTTGAAATGAGCACACAACAAAATCAAAGAATAAATGAATGGTGTAATTCATATTTGTGCAACAACTCAAGTCAAAGTTTTCAAAATAATCAAAATTCACGTTCAACTTCAAATTCAAGTGATTTTGATTATAACCCCTGTCAATCCAATCTCGAACTCCAAAATGAACTGCAAATTCAAAATGGAAATGTGAATAACTTTACAAATGATTTTGGCAATGCGAATAATTTCAATTGTGTTCCAACTGAAATTTTTTGTTCTTAGCAATTTCAAATCGAAAATTCTCATGTAAATAATTATAAATTTGATTTTGTTGAGCAAATGAAAGAAATTCACGATAATCACACGAATTTGTTGTTTCAAGACTACATGAATTTTCATGAAAAACAAAATCATCAAAATCAAACGTGTGACGATTCGAATGATAATACATCTTTTACCAAAATCGATGATTTTCAAATAACAACTTTTGAAATTGATGAAAATCTTAACGAAGTCGTTGAAAGCTCTGTGTTTGATTTGGATTTAAATTCTCTTGAAAATGAAGATGTCAATCTTCAATTTGATCTTCCTCTCTCAGATTCAGAAATTTTGAAAATTTAGCAACTATAGATTGTCAACATGACAAAAATGATGAAGTTGTTAACAACTGTCTAGGTGAGGACGACTTCGATGAGCGAAAACTTCTTAAACTGATTGACGATGATGTTGTCAGGTCTAAAACTGAAAATGAAACATTTGAAAACTTTGAAATTCTTGAGGTTGAAAACAACGAAACTCTTGAATGTGATCTTAAGAACAATAATGATTTTTCTAAAATTGTTGAAACTCCTTGCGACTTGGTCATTTCAACTGAACCGCATTTTGATCACTTGTTTTTCAATGATAAATTTCTGCAGTCATGAACTTTTTCTGGAATAACACTGTTTTTGGGAAAACACGATTTTGAAATTTATTGAGAATTCATTTGTTTGGTTTTAACTTTAGGTTTACAAATGAACCTTTAGTCAACAAAATTTCAAATATCAAAGCAAAGCTAAACAATATTTCTCAAAAACAAGTGTGGGGGTGAGAATGACGCACATGTCTCTCAACTTATACATTATTTGAACAAGTCAACTTTGTTTTTGAAACTTTTTCTGAACCATGGGGCATTGACCACTCTTTAGTTGCTATAGAAATTCAATTCGATTTTCGGATCAATTGTGAGCTCAAAATTTTAAATTAGCAACTCAAACTTTTGAAAAAATAAAATTTGTTTTTCCAAATCTTAAACATAATATAAAATCCTTTATGATTTGGTTTCTGTGCTTAATCTGTGTCTCATAATCCTTACGAGGCTGATCCATTTGTCCATTGTGGACTGGTTCATCTATTCGATGACTGCATATTTTTTGCATGCACATTCGGTAAGACACACTAACCCTCTTTTGTACATATGTCAATATTTCTCTTCTGTTAATTCATTGTGTCATGCATCGACTGTGCGGACACAGTCGAAATCAAGTGTGGGGGAAGTCTCATTTTCATTCTGTTTTGCATAGTTTAAGTTTGCATACTTTTTTCCTTTCTCTTTTCACATTTTTTTCCTTTTTCTTAAAAAAAAAAGAGTTTTGCACTTCTATTTACTTTTAAATAAGACATGATGGAGTTATTAGCATATAATTTTGGTCGTTTGATTAAAATGTTTGGAAATTTACTTCTCTTAGCGGATAACGAAAGGAAAGTTTGAATTATGAGCAAATTTGGTGTAACTGGTATATTGGGAGATTCATTGGCGATGAGTATGAAATGTTTTCTGAATTGTAATCCGATTAAATGAATGGTTGATTTAAACTACTTGCGATAACATTTTAGATCGTTTAAGTGAAGTTATGTTAAGATATTCTTGTTTAACACTCTCTCTTATGTAAGAAGAAAAGAAAAGGAAAAAAAAGAAGTATGTATATAATAATCCAAGGGTATCCAACATTTCTAGTACATTTGGCGTTGGTGTGCAAACCTGCCAAGCTCTTTCCGACA
The DNA here is from genome assembly GCA_030737875.1 of Allium sativum. Lineage (NCBI taxonomy): Eukaryota > Viridiplantae > Streptophyta > Magnoliopsida > Asparagales > Amaryllidaceae > Allium > Allium sativum. The sequence goes on along the minus strand of CM060920.1, from coordinate 538,999,604 downwards.
TCTTGTTGACAAAGTCAGCATCGGTATACCTTGGTCTCATTTTATGAGTCTGACACCTTAGGATTACCAACCCTCACATAAGTCGTAATGCAGTGTAGGGGTGGTATACGAAGGTATTTGTAAATAATAATAATGTGAATATTTTGTAACAAAGAGAGAGTTAGCTCTTAAAATACAAGCACACTCTTCACTTATTCGACTTAACTTGTTAACAAAAAGGAAGTTGAGATGTCGTTTTACGACTGTTGATATCGATTATAGAATTCATTTCATATTTGCACTATGTTTCTACCAAAACAACTGGCTAAGCTGGAGGAGTTTGTGACGATAACATGACTTTTGTTTGAAGTTTTTATTAGTAACAGACTCAAGTTTCATAGTGATGACCCAAATTTATGTCCATTCAAGTCATATTTAAAAATAAATTATCCATTTGTAAATATTCCTTTAAAAATTTACATTCATCCTGTAATTATTTTCGAATCTTGCATATTGTAAATATTTTTTGCATTTAGCATTTGGATTTTATGGGTAGTATCCACTGGAAACCCTCCCGAGACAACACTTGTCCTATTGGGGTCACCTAGAGGTTTAACGGCTTGTTGCATACGCTAAATGCAATCGTGTTTCTACGAAAGTGTGACATATCTTAGTTTAGATTATTCAAGGAAGAATAAAAAGATAAGTGTGGGGGTATTTGATATACACGTAAATGTGTATATTTTATCCGCTTGTTTATCTAGTTTTCCATTTAAAATAATTGATATTGTGTATTTATAACTGTGTTTTCAGAGTGTTGATAAAAAGCATGGTTTAAGCATTTGATGGATAAAGTATGAAGAATTTTGCTTAAAAAGAGTGAAGTTTGAAATTACTAAAGCTTGAAGAATTTAAAGCTTGAATAATGGTTGAAAGTAGAGTTCAATTAGGTAGATTTGGCTCACTAAAGGCTCATGCTGCGTTCACATTGGCTCATTTGCAAGGCCTCTCACTCTACAGCTGCATTCGCACTGGCTTATGTGTTATTTGGGCGAAATCTTTAGTCCTACATTGTGTAGTTAGCCAATTAGTCTTTGTCATATCAGCTATAAATACACTTGTATCTTGTTCATTTAGAATTCATTCAACATTAGGTTTTATTCTGTAACTTTCTTCTGTCGAAATAAAATTAGTCTTTTCCCTTTTCTCTTTAGTTTTTTTATTTACACGTTATTTTCTTTTATGCAAGTAGATTAGATTTATTTTGTTTTTATTTTCTTTTTCTCTTGTTTTTTGTTCTATATTGCAATTAACGTTCATTGTTAGAATAATAAACATGAGAGGCTAATCCCTTTCAACTTAGGGCTAATGAAGCTCTCTTGATTATGTAGTTGCAATATAATTTATCTGATCATTCTCTCTTTTAGTGCTTCATGTCATGTTGATGTCATGGTGATTAAGTGGCGGTTGGAATCAAAAATTTGATGGTCTATAATTCTAATTAATAGTTCATAGTCCGTGCTTAAAGTACATTTCAATTTCTACTTGTTCATTTTTCATTAGATCTAGTAAGGTGATTTAGTGGGTATGATATATTTTGATAGTTTATGTTGTGCTAGTTAATAGTATGAATAAGCTATACTTATAATAATCATGTCAACTAAATTCACAAATAACCAAAAAAAAAAGAGATCGTAATTTCATAACCTGTTATACAACATGATCTAGAAAGTGGATTTATTCCTAAGTTGCCATTCATCTCATTGTTTTTATTAATTTTAGTTTACTATTATAGTTGTAGTTAAATCATCACTCGAATTTGGTTTAATTTGATTGAATATAATTAAAATTATTTCTTTCTCCATGGATCGACTCGTACTCACTAACGTACTACAAGTGTACGCCGTGCACTTGCGGTTTATTACATTTCTCGACGAGTTTATTATCGATAGAATATCTGTTGTCAAACAATGCAATATTTTGGCTATTGATCTCAGCCTTGGTTTCCTCCACCTCTTCCTCTTCCTCCATGGTTTCCTCTTCTTGTACTTCCACAGTTTCCTTTTCCTCCACTTCCATGGGTATCAACTCTTCGATCTCAATGATCGGAATCGGTCCCTAATCACTGGATAAGATGATGAGCTTAGGATACTCTTAAAGAATGACCCATATAGTCGGGGGAATGTTTTCCTAGCTAAAGTGGGAGAAGGGAAGGCTAGGGCGCATGCTACTATCACTGGATATCTTGATAGGTTCGTTTCCTTTGGCTTAGAGGATTTTTCCTTATAGATCTTCTTTCTTTCATGATTTTACAAAGACAAAGGACAACTATCAATAATAAGATTTATCTCTTATTTCTTATAGCAAGGAAGGGCGAAAAATATGATGTCTATTATTGTTATCAGTCATTCTTTTCAAAAGAAAATCCTAATTTTGGAGGGAAACCTTTGGCAAAACATATTCTTTATCAAGAAGACCGTTTATTTAAAGCACGCACTCATATTTCTCTCAACTCATTCTAGGATATTGCCAATCCAATTTTTAATGAGTTACTCATCCTAGGGTATTGCTAACCCAATCTATAATGAGTCTTTTACCCGATCAGACATTGGTGTTCTTTCAATCCAAACACAGATACCAAATGAAATTCTTCTAGAATGATTGAAAAATGGTAATCATACCTTAGTAATTGATAAAATAAGGCTATAATACAAAATGAAACGACCTGGTTTTTCAATCCTCGGAAATCGACACTAATACAACTACGTTATTCGCTTGTCGCAAAACCAAGAGCCAGAGAAGCGAGTTGCTTGTGGCATGAAAAAAATGAGTAATAAAGTAGAAACATTAGAATCTTGCACAACAAGAAAATTAAATATATATCATCAAAAAATCCATTATAGTGAAAATTTTAATCTTATTTTCAAAGTGAAACTAATGTCAGCATGCACAGTTATAGAACATTTCCTTATAAATGCTGAAAGAAACTAAGAAAAGGTGACTACCTTCAAATTCTTTAGCTTCATCCCCATCTGATTGATTCCAGATAAACCTGAGCTACTAGGCTTCCCGAAGAAAAATAAGGGCAGATAAAGTTAAATAAAAACAACCCTGGTTCAATTGCAAGACTGGTGTGAGAAACTTAAATTCGCCATTGAAAATAAAAGGTATCCCATAAGACCACAACCACATATAAACATGGTATGGGTTTTTACCTTATGGTAACCAAAATTTTACACATTGAAAATTGTTTTATATGATTTTTAATGACATATGGCCTAAAACCCATTAAAATAAATTACAGAAATATGTGAAATTGTTGTATTGATTTAATTCCGGACTCCTACTCCTAGTGCTAAACAATAGAATACGTAGCTCATAGGGAGAGTGGATTTCCATACAATAGCAATGTAAGGGACTACCCTTCGAATAATGCATTTCTAAAGGAATGCACACATTGCTTTCTGGCAATGCTGCCCTCAGCTCTAGGTAAGACCGACCCAGCCACACAGACCCGAAGGTGGTGTACTACCGCGAATATGACATCACTCTGGTTGGAACCAACCTATTCCATAGCCCAACATATATTACATACTTAATAAATAATAGTTAATCTAGAAACGTGACGATCAAATCCTAATGGGCATGACCCACATAGCTTTCATGCGGGGTTTGTTTCCATCATTACTGGGTGGTAAGGCTAAAGGTCACGATTACCTTTCATCAAGCACATTCTTAACTTTGATTGCCATGTTGTCACGTACAATACATGCAATTGATTTCCACGAATATACGACATCTAAGCTTGTACATCTCGGAGAATGGTGTTAAGCTAAGAAAAGTTGCCTCCTCTAGCACCAAATAGAAGTACATTCATGGAGATCAATATTTATATATTAAAAGTGCAACGTCATACATTCTTCCATACAAGTTATCCTGGGTTTGGACAAATCAAAGGCACTACTCTTCATTAGATAGTGTGACCTAACTCAAAGTAACCATTGCATCGAATAACTAAATGCAAAACTGTAGTCTTTTAAATGCAGGAAAATTTCCTTAAGGGTCGGCGACAACTACCCTACATTCAATCTCCAATATTCTTGTTCATTCTTCATTTCTCATCCATCATTCTTGCTTTTAAATCATTGATTGACTCGAAGTGATTTTCAAATAGGAATCCCCTAAAATATGATCCTGGTCTCTTTGGATCAATCGACGTAAAATCAATGTTTAAATATTATTGGGTGTTCTTTATTTCTTAAATCATTACTTCATAAAATATATTTTAAGGATGTATGTATTTCAAATACACTTCGGGTGTATTCACGGAATTGTTAAACCTCATTCTTTAAGTCATTTGGATAGTAAGTATGTTTTAGTTTAATAGATCCGAATAAATCACACCTATTTTACTCAATATTATTTTTTCTGTTCAAGACCGACTATCCATCGAATAACGGTGTAAACATCTTTTAAATTTTTGTAGATAGTAAGGATTCCGTCCGTATAATTCAATATTACAATAAGATCATCTCTACGAAATCTGTTTCATTTATCTTGAGAAAAATGATCTTTTACACTTAACTCTTTTCCGACATTTCAACGTTATCTTCCTGCATTCAGGGAAGGTCCTGTAAGCTAGGGCACTAGTTTCTCCTGAACATCTCCTCAGTTAAACACCCTTATCCGGATCTCAAAAATAGAAAAATAGCTTTACTTGTCAGCTTATTAGGGCCAATATTAAATAATTGATTCTTCGATTTAATTCTATCATTAAGATTCTTTTAAACAAGTTACAAAACTTTTAAATCATCTTTAAAACATGTGTTTAATTATTTGGAAACATTCAAAAGAGATTTGTATAATATTCATAAAGTTTAAATCATCTTTAAACGATTTGAAAAGTGTTACAAAAAGTGTCATTTTAGCTTAATTCATTGAAACCACTTTTCTATCATTAGTAAACTCATATAATCAACTTAAATCACTTTTAAAACATGATAAAATATTTATAAGATTTATTTCATATTTCTAAAAGATTAAAAATCTCAATTTTAAACTGCAAATCCACGATGTTTTTCAAACCTTATTTTGGTCAAAATCTATCTGACTGAATCTTTGATTTTATTGATTCTTGGAAAGCTATGTTATAAGATTTGGGAAAATCTTTCTTCAAAGAGTTTGGATTCATATTTTTTTATATATAAAATATTCACTTTTTAAAGAGTGAAACTGCGAATTAGCGTTTCGTGACACACTGTTTTTTTAAATTCATATTCTTTCCAATCTTCATTTTTAGGCTTGAAAGTGTTTAGAATTCATTTGTAAAACATTCAAATCATTTTTGAGAGGGTTAACACTCCATTTTCACCATTTCTTTCAATGAAAGGAAAATGATTTCCATTATGTTTATCGACGTATGTTGACCCACCTTTTTGCAAGGTAGTCACATCGTGGATCTACATTTATCGAAGCGCTTAAGACTCTGGGATGAACATCGACAAACTCAAATGCGCATATTCGAAGCAAAAAAAGTATCACTTGCGGGAGCATTGAGCACTTGGACTTAGGATCAACCATGTCCGGTTCTGTAACGACCCGGAGTTTTGGACATTGAATTCCGAACATTTAAATTGTATTAAATGTTGAAATGGAATAATATAATGGATTGTAATAACAAATTTAATTATTAAACGAATAGTGTACGTACTAAATTTTATTTAAATTTAAAACGAGCTCAAAATAGTCACGGTAGTTCGTAATTTATGATTTAAACTTCAACCGAGTATACAGAATCCAATATAAGTCGGATTTACTTGAAACAAGTAACATTCAGATTGGTTTATTATATTTTTCTATTGAATGTGAAAAATTGAGATTTCATCTTATAGATTGTGAGTTATGTTCAAATCAAATTTTTAGAAAGTCACTGTGGAGTCATGTATAAGAAATTACAGATTATTTAATATAATTAATTATTGGTTTTCAATTTGCAAAAAAAAAAATTGAGACGTAGTTATAATTAAATTTATTGAATTTTTCTATAATTTTTATTTCTAAAAATAAGCAACTTTTTATTTGAAGTATTTTACACCCTATATCAACATTTTGGGATATCACAGTATAAGTTGACTTACCTATATTTTTATATTTCTGGAATCGTAACACATTACTCAACAAAGATATTTTTACTTTTGTCGTCTAAGGCAATATACATTGGTTTATCTTCCGATCTTTAACCCACTTGATCAAAATAATCTGACTTGCCTATGCGTAGTTCAAAGAAAACTTAAAATATGCAAATTCATGTAGGCCACCTTGTTACGCTCAAATCACCACATGCCTACTGAACAAATATTAATGGAAGGCATATGAAGATTATCCTCGCAGACCTAGTTTGGAAGAAAAGTCATAACCTATCAGTGAATAGTAGTGCATAACGCACACGACAAGTCTTGATCATATTTATTACATCACAGGCTATCTTTGAAAAAAATTACACCCTAATATGGTATGTTTGAAAACGATATTTACCCCTTTCTTATATTTATATTCGTTTTCATCAATCCCCGCAGATGTATTGAAACCACCACCTCCTAAAACTGGAAAAAACAAGGAAATCGATCCAATTAAAATCATGGTTAGCTCCTCTAGTTAATACAATCCAAATTCCGAGATTCCTTATTCCTCTTCGTTCCCTGTTCTTACCTCAAACTGAACCATTTTTTCCAGTAAACCAATTGCCACATCAAAAATCCATTAAATATCAAACACAAAATAGAATCATTCGATCTTGAATTAGTTGGAATTATTTTAACGTGAGCATCAACCCTGTATATTTTTTGAAATACTCGATCAAATTCCCTGCTACATCGAAACCATGGCAGTAGGCTTTGGGCATTGATTTGGTGGTGATTGAAGGGGCGATAGGCCGAGAGGGTGGTGGCGGCGATCTCCTGGGGCAAGGCGCCTCCGTTGAGTGTGCGTGGTGAGTTATGGTGTTAGGAAACATCGATGACTGTAGCACAAGGCAATGACGAGGTTTCGAGGTCGGAAACTAAGCAGGAAGGTCGAGCTCTGATTGATGGCCAAGGCTACGTAAAGGTAGTGATGGGAAGTAGGTTTGCGGCTTCAGTGTATGAGATATGCGGAGTGTGATATTGGAGACTGGTAGAAGTAGTGCGTGGAGATGGAGTGAGTGAGATGCTTTGATTCGATTCTGTTGAATTAGTGAAGTTGTGAGGATGCTATAGGTGGATGAATACGACTCTGGCAAAAATAAAAAGGTTAGTTCAAACCTGTATGAGGGGGATGGAGAAATGTTAAAAAGAGGAAACCATGGATTTATAATAAATGGGGAAGAGGGATTAAAATGATGTGTGATCGAGGCTATGGAGTTGGTACTATTGTGACCTGTGTTTGAACTGAAAGGTGTGGGAAGTGTTGCTATGGTATCGAGATGAAAGGTTGCCTTCTGCTTTGTGGTTAAGGTGAAGACTGGATTCAGGTTAGATGAATTAAGGTTATTGAAGGTAGAGATCGTTTGAAGGCGAAGTTGTGGTGATGACTGGTGATGAATTGAAGGAAGTCAGTGAAGTCCGATTCGATGAGCCTGGATATCGTGATTTAAATCGTTACCGGCCAAAGACTAAATAAGTAAATGGTTACTAACTTAAGCCAATGACCGTCATTTAAGTAATTATAAATTGGTTTAATTCATATATAAACTTGTACTAAGGATAACGTATTTATACGACAACATAATTGAAAGCGAATGATCGCGTTGGAATCGTAACAACGAGATCCAAATTTTGGCACTAAGGTAGCTGAAGACGAAGTTACTTAAGCCAATGGCCGTAAATGGTAACTAGCTTAAGCCAATGGCCGTCATTTAAGTAATTATAAATTGGTTTAATTCATATATAAACTTGTAATGAGGATAACGTGTTTATATGACAACAGAATTGAACGCGACTGGTCGCGTTGGGATCGTAATAACGAGATCCAAATTTTAACACTAAGGTAGCGGAAGACGAAGTTACTAGAAATTCATTGAAAAATCAAACACTGTTTGATTTTTAAGCAAAACAAATGCGGAATCATCAACTGAAAAACAAGGTGGTAAACTCAGTAACTCTGGCTCGTTTATATTCTTATATAAACGAGTTTTAAATTTATTTATAGTAATTTTATATTGTGTAGATGAATGATTGATAAATTTGGTTGAAATGGTTGATATAGTTATATCGTTGATCAAAATTTATTTCTATATTCGTATTAATGAGAAATTAATATTTTTGATGTTGATTAACATCTGTGGATGCAGGGAAACAGGTTGGAGAGATCCAACTAGATTCCTCAACATTAATATTATTGTGTTTGCATTGATTATGACATATGCTATGATATATTAACTGTGATTGATTTTGTTGTGTTTGAATATGACTAGCCCTAGAATTTTGGTATTTAAATACCGTAAAATATTTTCGAATAGAAAATGAAATTTGAGATTTAAAAAGGAAATATATTCTTCTAAAAATTAAAGTGTAATTTCGAATGGAGTTAAAAAGTACAACTTGTTTTACTAAAACAGAAGTTGATTTTAAAGGAGTTTATAAATAAAATGAATTATTTATCATTGAATAAATTGAAATATAAATTCAAATTTGAATTTATATGGAAAACGGTTTTGAAACCAATATTTGAAATGAGATTTCAACTTAGCAAATTATAAAGGAAATTATAAGCGATATTTTAAATGATTGCAATACAAGTGAGATTGGTATGGAAAAATCTAAATAGAAGTTATAAATAAAACTTGGGTTTAAGATATTACTTTTAAATACGAAATCAAACTGATTTGATTGTATATAAAAGAAATATATTCACGCTTAATGTAAATATTGGTTTAAAGGAAATATTTTGCAAATGAAATATCTCTAAAGGAAATTTAGATTTGAAATATGAATCCAGATTGGAAATTGAATGAAAAGAGAAATGGGTAATAGTTTTAAAAGAAAACGATGAGTTTTATTTTAAAATTCGGAATATAAAATAAAGTGCGATAATGTTTTGTAGATTGGAATGGTTATAAGGGAATTTGGTAATGATTTGTAAAGAATAAATTCAAAAGTGAATTTGGAATTTGTATTAGCCTGAAATGGTAGATAAATTCTAGAGTTTGGAATATTAATTGAATATAGATTATTCAAGAGAGAGACTTATTTATTGGAATTCAATTATATCGAATTTAGGGAAGTAGTTATTTTTACTTTCCGTTTTGAATCAAGTTTATTTATTTATTTATTTACTTATTAATTGAAATAAATAAGTACAAGTTATATTTTTATATACCAAATATTTGAAAACAGCGATTATAATACTACTGTTATACAAATTGTTTTGTAAATCTAAACAGCGATTATAACACTACTATTATAATAAATGTTTTGTAAATCTAAACAGCGATTTTAACGCTACTGTTATAATAAATGTTCTATAAATCTAAACAGCGATTCGTTATCGTTAAAATAAAGTGGAAATTAGGCTAAGGTCCCTATTTTGAAACTTAATTAGGCTCACATCCCCCCTATGTTTCGAATACAAACCCGCCCCCTATTTTTTATTTCCGCCTTTTTTCGTTTTTTTTGGCAAAAAAAATGTGCTGTCTCATAAAAAAGAAAAATTGCAAATTCTGGAAATATTCAGAGAAGTTTACGGATATTTAAAAAAAAAGTTGCATACATGTATGCAACTTTTGGTAATAGTTGCACACATGTAGGCAACTATTGCATACGTTGTTTGTTTTGAAAATCTAGACCGAAACTTGCATACATGTGTGCAACTTTTTGAAATACTTGCACACATATCTGCAAGTATTACATGAAGAAATCTTAACTAATTTTTTGCCTGTAAATTGTTGCATGCTTATGTGCACCTCTTTTGTTTTACTGCATGCTTGAATGCAAATAAATGTGAACTGATTTGCATGCGAGTGAATTTTGCACATTTGTATGCAAGAAATATGCGATATTTGCATAGATGTATGCATTTAACTGCATTTTTGCTGATTTTTGGTATATTTTTTGATGCGATGTTTAATGGTTTTTGATCTGTTTTTTTTTGTGTATACATGTTTTATTTAAATACGAATTTATGTTATTTTTTTGTTTTTTTTACTGAATTTTGGAAAAATAGGGCTAAATTTACATTAAGTTTATGACCGGATGTGAGCCTAATTTTGAAACTTAATAGGGACCTGTAAAAAACACACCCAAAATAAATGTTTTATAAATCAAATATTTGGAAATAGCGATTATAACGCTATCGTTATAATCAATGGTTTTCCATAAAAGAAGTATATTCTTAGATTGAATCCGAGAGTCGCGTGAGCGATGTTTTGTTTGAAGTTGTCAGCTTTGACAATTATAAAGTTGAGGATGTTGATCAATTAAGGTCTAAGAGGTAATTATACCCCAGCTTGATTGACTTCATGATTGATGGAGGAATGGTTAAGGTTCGATAGTGAAGACAGTTTAGAAATATGGTTAGTTAATAAATCATAAATGGTTTGAGTTACAATAACGATGTTTTTTTAACATTGCCTTAATTTAAAGGATTTTGAAATGTTCCTCCAAATAAAATGAGAGATTTTTGCTATGCATATAAATTGAAATGAATTGGTCAACGAGGAATTAATAAGTAGAATATGGAAATATTTTTCGATATTAATAAGGTATTTCCTGAATATAGAAAATAAGGAATCGTGAACTTTTGGAAATATTTTCTAATTGGAATAAGAGATATTTTCTCGAATAAAGAAATTAGGATATTGGAAATGTTTTTCCAAGAATCGAGAGAGAAAATAGAGCTTTGAAAGGATACAAAAGATGGGAAATGAGAATTGGAAATGAAAAAATAATGAGAAATTGATTTAAAAAGGGGCTAGTGTTGTTTGATGGTTGATCGATATACTTTCCATTTGGAAATAGGATCGTTGGATGTTTTCTTTGATAGTTAAATCATCGATTATCAAAGTTTTATTTTATTTTATACCTCCATTGTCAATACGGAGAGACCGAAATTAGATTTATTATCTGAAAACCACTCCGTATAGGCATAAGCGTTGCGAATCGAAATATGTCAAAAATAATTGAAGACGGAGTAAATGCAAGGGCTGTCCTATTAATCCTAGGTAGAAATTTCCTAAGATGGATTAATAGAATGGTGCCTTCGGTTTGTCCAGTCCCAGGACAACGTATATGGACGGGTTTGACAATGTGGCATTCAAAATAAATGGTGGCAAGATGTTCCAAAAAGATAATCGTGACCTCAAGCCTCATCACCCTGGAAATTACAGAAATTGGGCAGGCAGCATGGCTAAGTGGGTCATTCCTATTAGGGGTATTATCACCTGATCTAGAGAAATCCATTTTTCTTCTTATTCAATTCGTTGATGTATGCTTTCGGTAACGGTTGCTGATCACAACCGTTGGTGATAATATGCTAGGTACGCTCAAGTTAAATGAGTGTCCAACTATGTGTGGCCAGGTTGCAAGATTTTCTTGTTAAACCTCAGTGTATCCCCTTTAGAGTATACTAATCGGTAGGTGGTTTCATACCTTGTCATAGTCGGAATCCAGTATCCAATAAGCGCCCTGCGGTTTTTGATTTAATTATATATGGAGCGTGAGATGCAAGCATTCCACTAGATTTCTATTTATTTGATTTAGACACTATTGTAATATCACTAGATTCGATATCAAAAATATTTTTGGTTATTGTAAGGTAAAAACCATCCATGTTTATGTATGGATCGGTCTTACGATTATCATTTATTTCGAAAGGGTTTTGAAAGTTAAACAAACGGTTGGACTTTACTCACACCAGTCCCATGACTGTCCTAGAGATTATTTTGTTTGTTTTCCCTAAACTCTTGGGTGCCCAAATTTGTACGGGCAGTCAAGTTGTCTGGATTTTACAGATTCACTTGGAGGAGTTTATAGCAGGAGGCTTCATCAGTTAGCTATAGACTATCATATTTTCCGCTGTTTGCTATGTTGTATCTAAAAACAGGTGTTTATAACTGTTCTAAACATAGATGTTGTGCTCTAGTAATGGTATGTATATACAATTACCGATTTGTATTTCTAAAGTTATGTTATTTAATATATTTTATTCATTCCGCTGTCAGTTTGTGATCTTCGTTTTCTTATATTCTAATTTTTCTATCTTTCTATTTCTCATCCTCTATCTTCTTTCTATTGATGATTCATGTTTCTGTGCAATTTGACTTGGACGTGTGGTATAATTAGTTAACCATTCAGGCCATTCCATTTGGTATCAGAGCTAAAGGTTGAGTAGTAATCTTGGCTCTATGGCATGACTCAACAGAGATGAGGTTAGTAATACCCCAATTGAGTTTGATTGTATATATATAATTGCGTATTTGTAGTTTTGATATAAAAAAATTATACTGTGTTGACTGGTTTATTGAGTAGTTTATGAATTATGGTCGATACAGGATGTACAACTATATCGATAGGTGTTTTTAAACTCTCGAACAAAACAATTCAACACAGTATAGTATTAAAATGGGGTAAATGAACTAATTTTGCCCAAAAACTATTTTTGATATATAAAAGGAATAATTTTCTGAAATTATTGAGTGTTGGTTGTTATTATAATCAAATAAGATTATAATATTGAAATAGTTATATAAAACCAAATTAAATTTGTATAAGAATGGAATATACAAATAAGCTGAATTACAACTGGATTCAGACCAGAATTGGGAATTTAGGCCCCGAATATTTAGAAATAGTTTCTGAAGTATTTTTAAAGGTAATATAACATTATTTCAAAGGATCTTTGATTAGGAATGATTTTAAATGGATTTCGAAAGTGATTAAGCACTGAAATCACTTCAGTGGTGAGAAAATTATTCTGATAATGGATCACGACATTATCAGTATTCATTTTCATGTTTCTGAGTGACAGATTGCTACCATAATAATTCATTAATCAAAATTTTGTCGAAAAGAACAAGTTGTTGTAAAAAAATTCAAATGTTTTAAATTTGCTGATGATTATAAATATATATGTATAATTATATGATTCCAAACTGATTTGGAAATGAAAGCCGGGAATTTGAATTCAGAATTTAAATTTTACTTGTATAAGTTAAATATATTGAAATAATGGAAGTGAACTCGACTAAATTGAAATTTTACTTAAGTTAAAAAGAAATTATATTAGATTGCAAATTAAACTGTGTGTCTTATAAAAGTGAATAAATTAGTTTAGAATCAATTTGGATGGATGTGAACGTTGTATGTGGATAATGGATTGGATGTGGAAATATGGATTGAAAATCATTAGAAATTGTATAAATAATGTGATTACATTAGTGAATGGCTTGAATGATTATTTAAAAATGTCAAATTATTGGAACTCACCCGTTAAAGTGAGTAAGTGCAGGCACCTGAAGCCTACGGCTTGGGTACAGTAGGTAAAGTAAATACGAATTTAGCTCGCTCGCTTAATAGCGCTTATATAAAGTACGCCTATGCAAAAATACAAAATTGGGTTTTGAATTTTATTTTCCGACCATGCAGGTCGATGTATATATATATATTTGTTGATCTTGCGATAATGCAGAAGTCCCTCCGTATAGGGGAGACTCTGCCAAAGATTTCCGAAAATTTAAGGTGTTAGAAAATTTTCAGAATTTTTGAAAATTTTCGTTAGCAGTAATAAATCAATATTTTAATTAAAATTAGTTGGTTCAGTCAAAACTGAAGTCAAGAAGTGAACCAAAGGATTTTTAATTTATTTAAATGAGTTTGCAACATTTTTCCTACTTTAGTTATTTCCGGGATGAAATTCTTCTATGGTGGAAAGAATGTAACGACCTAGATTTTTGGACATTGAATTCAGAACGTTTAAATTGTATTAAATGTTGAAACATAATAATATAGTGGATTGTAATAACGAATTTAATTATTAAACGAATGGTGTATGTATTAAATTTATTTAAATTTAAATCCAGCTCGAAATAGTCGCGGTAGTTCGTAATTTACGATTTAAACTTCAACTAGATATACAGAATCCAATATAAGTCGGATTTACATGAAACAAGTAATATTCGGATCTATTTGATTTTATTTTTCTATTGAAAGTGGAAAATTGAGATTTTGTCTTATAAATTGTGAGTTATGTTCAAATCAAATTTTCATAAAGTCCCTGTGGAGTCATGTATAAGCAATTACATATTATTTAATATAATTAATTATTGGTTTCGAATTTGCACAAGATTTTTGAGATGTAGTTATAATTTTATTTATAGAATTTTTATGTAATTTTTATTTTGAAAAATAAGTAACTTTTAATTTGAAGTATTTTACACCCTATATCAGCGTTTTGGGATATCACAATATAAGTTAACTTATCTATATTTTTATATTTCTAGAATCGTAGCACATTACTCAATAAAGATATTTTTACTTTTGTCGTTGTTAGACCAAATTATGGCTCTAACACCCAAATTGTCTGAATTTGCAGAGATTAATGACTAGAAATTAAAGAAAATACTGAGAACATACCAGATTTGTAGTGGTTCGGCGTTAACGAGCCTATGTCCACTTTATATATCTTTGATTATACGTAGAATTCAAGTACAATCAACGGTTTCTCTCAATCTCACTTTTACAGTGATAATTCACTCAGTAATTTCGAGATAATACTGATAAGAAATAACAGAAGAATAGTAATGGTGGAAATCACACTCAGAATTGCCAAAAGATCCCAAAAAGCCAAGTATGAGGCTATTTATAAGCGATATTTGCAGGCTTTTCGTGATAACATGTGGCATGGATCCCGAGGATCTCGGACTGGTTCGTGGCTTGATTAAGAAGTGGTCAATATGGCGGTTATGAACAGGTGTCATCAGATCCAGGTCTTTCGGATCGTGGAAGACTTGGTCGTGGCCACCATTCTTTGGACTTGGGGTCGGGCCGTGATAGCTAACCAATAGCGGGTCCTGATAGCTAATCACGAGCGAGTCGTGATAACTCATCACGGACGGGTCATGATGATCCTCACGAGCGGGTCAGTCCTTGGCTTGTCATAAGCAGGATCCTGGGCTGCTTGGGTGATGGTGTATTCATCTTGAGCTTGATTATGTAATTCCCCTTTTTGTTTGACTATGAATACTTGTGTTCCCGTTGGTTTGGATCAAAAGCTAGCCAACATTTTGCCCCCTCAAGTACGTTTATCAAAGGTGGAACGAGCTTCGAAACTGTTAGAGTACCTTTTCCCGGAAGAGCGTGAACCAACTATTGCATCTGTTCGAATGGTTGTGATATATCAAATCGTCATGTCCTTTGATGAGTATAAATATAAGGTTGAATTTCCCATTATTCTTCTGTTTGTTAGTTGACTTCCATCTTGTGAATCCCAGAGCATATCACAATCAATTTTCCAGGTAAGTCCTTGAACTTTTGCTAGGATAGCCTTAAATAATTACTTTGTTTTTGTAAGCAAGAAGCTCTAACTTTTCAATTTAAACGTTATTTCGAAATCCGGGTCGCCAAATTGTGTCATGGTTCGTGCCTCCTAGGTGTACATCACGAACAGGTAGTAAATTGGGCTGTTATGCGAGCGATTAATGGGCTCGTTCAGGCCTTCACGATCCAGAGGACCAGGTAACCCCTAATGAGACAAAAACGGGAAGCGTAAAAGCCTCCATCAGGGCTATATAAAGTGTTCCTTCTCTCTCTTCTACTCTTTCTCTCCTCTTTCATTTTCGCTGCTGCCGTCCAGTTCTTCCCAGTCCAAAGCCCTAATTTGCGATTTCCAGAAATCAACATCATCCCATAATCTAAACTAGAAAGGTAATGATGTTAAGTTCTCTAGTTTTATATTGCCCGGATTTTTGTGTCGTTTCTTTTGATCTCCTTTGACTTGCGTGAATTTCCACCAATCTTGAAACCATCGCTGCTACGAGCGGTGATAGTGGCGGAGTTTATGGCGTTGAGGCCTGAAAGTGGCGATGATATAATGGGTTTGGTTCAGATGGAGAGTGTGGATTTATAAGTAGGGGAAAAAGTTTACGAGGAAGAAGACGAGCTTCAGCAGGTCAGTTCGTGGATGGTGCGATGACTCGGCTGGTGACCATGGCGAGATGGACGAAATGGAACGAGAAATGGATGAAGGAAAAGTGTCGGTTCATAGATGAAAAGCAGGGTACAGTTCGTGAGTAGGGACTACAAGGCGGGTCATGAAGAAGGGTTAAATGTCAGATTGAATTGTGTTGAGGAGCTGGATATTGGTTCATAGAAGGGAGCAGATGACATGGGTTGTGGCAGCATCTCGTAAGTCATCATGGCTCGTGGATGAGTGCTCTGGCACGAACCCAATGTAATCACGAGCCGTTCTCTATCACGGACCGCTGTTTGAGTAAGATGATGCCATGCCTATGTAGTCATCCCATCACGAACCACACCTTGATCACGAGCCGAGCCCTTGGTTATGAACCAATTCTATGTCATGAGTCGGTGTCTTTGGACTTAATTGACCAATCTAGCTGGCAACTCGACGTATGCTTTGACTAGATCTTGATGCAGTCTTAACATTTTAATGGACAGTTAGGATAGAGCCTTTGAGATGAACTTTCTGAACTGGACGATTACATAACTTAACAGCAGATAATGACGAATATTGCGCCCATCTGATTAACTTTATGCTTTTCTTTTTCAGTACTATGCACACTTGCACACACTTGCACATGCACAGGGTTCACGGGTAACTACATTCTAATCTGTCATGTTTATTTTCCAACACATCCATGTCTGATAGACGTTCATCGAGAATATCAGAAATGAGGGCGGATCTAGAATCGTCAAAATATCACAATCCTGATGTGCTTCCGTCCGACCCAGAGTGGGAAAATTCTGGATCTGATTATGAGACAGATATCAATATTGAATCAACATCTTCTAAGGACACATCACTCGAGGAAGAAGAAGAAGATGATCGAGCTCCTGATGAGATCCCAGGTGTTAAAGAAGTAGAGAAAGAGAAGCTGAGTGATTCCATGGCTTCTAAATTGGACAAGTTGAAATTGGAGAAAGTCTGTTTAAGGCACGGGATTCGTTGGGATGATGTAAAAACTCCAGAGGAGGGAGATAGGCCTCACTTTGCTCCGGAAGGATACATGGCTGTCAGTAGGCTTATGTTTTGGGTAGGTGCTATCCCTCCGTTTCCTTCTATTGACGTTGATCTCCTGAGAAGGCTACGCATCGCTCCTATGCAACTCCACCCCAATGCTTACGCAACTCTGTATACCTTGTATATCGCGTATGCAGAGATTTTGAAGATCGAGCTCACCTTCAAAGATTTGAAAATTTATTATCATTTAAAACATCGTTCCATAGGGACCCCAAACTTCTCTTTCTTTGAATCGATTCCTGGCAGAAAGGTTTTGTCGGATGGCCACAACAACTTAGGGGATGCGAGGTTTAATTGGTTTTACATAAAACACAAGGCAGGATGTGCAAGGAAATGGCTACAATCAAGCAGGTTTCAAATCCTGCAACGCATATTCCAATTGCATAATCGAAGTGCTAATGTATTCTTTTTTTTGTACAGCTCACAATTTTGAAAAAACAGAGGGCTCGGTATATGAAGATCGATTATCTCGTCTTATAAAGTGTAAATCAGATTTTTGTAGAATCAGGAAGCACATAACCGATGAAAGACTTCACAAACACCACCTCCTGGATGTAAGATTTGGTCTTGGTACAGGCGGCAAGCCTTACAAGTATGTGCCCCCGGCTAAGGGAGAAGGGACTTTAGGGGCCACAAAAACAATCGAATTTCGTAGGAGTCCTTCACCAATGATTGATCAGGATGATGAGGATTTGAATGTATATAAAGGAGATGAAGCTCAGGTTAATGAATCAAAGGATGCTCCCTCCTCTAAAAGACAGTCTCCCCTGCGGACTCTACCACCAGTAGATCCTACATTAACAGAGGAGCAGAATTTTGGGGATTTAGAAAAGATCCCTCTGCTAGATGACATCTATATTGCTGGAGACTTTGGAGAGGAATCATTCTTCCTTGTCTCTGAGGGAGAGACCTCTCCTACCAAAGATAAAGATACTGCACAGACGACCAAACTTCGGGCCCTGGTCTGTTAGGGGGGATTACACGGGCACACAAATCACATGCACCACTTGTCACAACACTTATGCACTAATTGTACTCACAATCCTGACACCTGTTCGTTATTTTTTGTAGGAAAAATGCCTCGTCGTTACTCTTATTCTTTCTGTGACCTTCGCGAGAAAACTCCGAGGCTATCTTCTGTGTCCGAGCACGATCGTAGAGATAGTCGAGGAAGAGATAGCCAAAGGCGCCATGATTCTTATCAGCCTCACTCTACGCGCTTGCGCTCTCCCTCGAAACAGGATCCCGGGAAGTCCCACAGTCGCCAAGTACCACATACGGGGGGTAAAGAACTTCCCAAGGCTCCGACTCCTCTGAAAGGCTTACCTCCCCCAGGCAAATCCTCAAAGAAGCATCACGAACCCAAAGATAAACAATAGGAGTCGAGGAAAGATAAAAAAAGAAAAAGCAGCTCTTGTTCCCTCTGGTCAGCACAACTTGGATACTTCTGGGGTACATGAGGGTGTCGTTACTCCTGGTAATAAGGCAAAATTGAAGCGCTTGCGGAAGGAATTTCCCAATATCTATTTTGAGAGGATGCATTTTTTCCTAGATCTCGAACTAGTTTCTCATGAATGGGACGTAGAGGTTGTTGGTCAGATCGGCCACGCGGCTAACCAATATAAGGCAATGAAAAATCACGCCAAGATTTTGTTAGACATTATACGCTGCCTAGAAGTAGATGCTGCCAGGGCCAGAGTGAAGATCGATCATGATGCTAAGTCCAGAAGTAAGGCAGAAAAAGATCTAGAGGATGCGCAAGCCCAACTAGCCTTAGCTCGGTAGGATGCTAAAAATTACAAAACCGAACTGGATGATGCCAAGAAACGCTTCCACCTCGAGCTCGATTCACACAGCTAAGAACGCGTAGCTCTGAAGAAAGAGATAGAGGATTTTAGTACAGCTAATACTGAGCTAAAGGCGTCCGAGGATCGTCTTGCGATGGAAGAGGCTGTTTGGGAGAAGGAAAAAGCAAGCTTAAGGGACGATCTCGCTCGTGTTAAAAAGGAAAATGCGGACTTAAACAACAAACTTGTCCATACTGAGGAACGGGCAGCTCTTGCCGAGAGTAATGCCAATGCTGCTCTTGAGTCAGCATCCACTGCCACCGCTAACCTTGCCACAACCGAAAAGGAAATAGAAGGGTTCGAGGAACTGCTAATGGACTTCTTCACTCAAGTCATTCAAACTCGAGACATCTCTTGGATTAAAGAATATAACACCACCTTGGTTAATGTATGGGATATGATTGTCGAGGGAGAAAAGCAACGCTTAAAGGTTGAGGAAATCGACGAGGGCAAACTTATGCAGACTTTCCTCAGGGGTAGAGAGCCCGAGGCTTTAGCAGAAGGCAAGCGTTAGATTCAAGAAGCCATGGAGAAGGAAAAGCTGGAGCTCAAGGGTAAAAACAAAATTGATGAAGGTCCAAGCTCGGCGCCGGAGCCCCACACTTCTGAGTTTGAGGAATATAATCCAGATGATCCACTGATCCTTGGGGTTCTGGTTTCCCCTAATGTCGGGGTTTCTGCAGCAGCTTCAGTCGTAGGTCAGGGGATGGTATCTCCATATTTTCCCCATAATTTGTCAAAGATTTCTTAACTTGTCGTTGCACTGTGGATAAAACAGTTGAGAAGACCACGTTTTCTCCCAAACTAATTACAGTTGCTTCTCGTAATGTAGGTGTCAAGTCTACCGAAGAGGTTATGGAAAAGCAGGCTGAGGCTGAGAGGGTCAGCGTGCCTCTGATCACTGAGGTCATCCCCGAAGCTCCTAAGTGTACTGAGGTTGAGACAACTAAGTAGACCAACGAGGTATCAGGCACAGATGTCCCAAAAACTGCTGAAATCATTGGTGCTTTGCAAGATACCGATGCGGGTCACGAGGATGAAGAAGAGGAAGTAGACATCATCGAAGAGAACAAGGATGATGCTAGCATGACTTTGGCTGATATGAAGGCAGAGAGGATAAACAGCTAGCCTTAATAATGAAGGGGGAAGAGCCTCTAAATGTGGCACCTATTACTGCTGCTGATCCCAAGACTGGATTGATCATAAAGCTGTCCAATAAATCGATAACCATGCAACTTACAACTCAATCTTCGGATCCTCCACAAAATCTTCGTTCCGATAAGAAGAAGAAGAGAAAGCAGTACCGATCCGATGCGACCTAGGAGGAATCAGAGAAGAAGAAAAAGGAGAAGAGGCCAAGGTCATCCACGAAGCCCAAGTAGATCCAGCTTGCTTATGTTTTTTTATCTTTTCAGTTATTCCACTAGCCTCATGATGTAATTGTGAGTATGGCCCTCGCCTTTCGTCTGGCCTTGTTTTGTAAACCTGCATTTGGTAAATGAAAATCCATTTCTTTTGCATCATTTCTTACCTGCAAGTTCATTATGAATGTAATCAATTAAGTTAGAATCATATGTGATGAACATTACAAAGTTCCTGCCCTGTACATAAATTTGTAATGTATATGAGTATGCCCTAATCAATGATGCATGGCCAGGGCTTGTTGAGGATCGATTAGAGTCACATATGTGTTGCACCCATGCCTGGACATGAAGGGTTCGGGCTCAGCTTTCAATCTTTCCCCTGATACTACGACGAGGTAAGAGCCCGTTAATGGCATTTAGTCGATATGCCTTTATACTCTCCTGTCGTATGCCCAGGATAGAGTTTGAACTCAGCTTTCAATTTTCCCCACGTTCCTTTAGCGGGGTAGGAGTTCTTTTGGGATGTCCAGCCTCTGGCGCCTTTATACTCTTCCGTCGAATACCAAGGGTAGAGTGTTGTTGAGACAGCCTTTTGAATCATGGTGCACCTTCACGTATCATGGACAATCCATGTCCTTGTCTTTTGTACTCTTTCTCAGGTCGTGAGAAATAGAGTGTCGGTTGCTATGTCATTTGCTTTATTGCATCCTCGGCATCCTGAATACTGTTGACCTTCTGATCTGATAGAAGGCACTTTAAATTACGTGTTTTGAGATTGTTGCAAAGCACATAGAAAATTTTAAATATTATAACAATTCATGTGAGTAAAGAATGAAAGAATAGATAAGAAATTGTGTAGTAAAAGTAAATGACACAGGATATTTTATAGTGGTTCAGTCGAATCATGACCTACGTCCACTTTATAATCTTTTGCTTGTATAATTGGACTGTTCTAGGCAAGTTGTGCCTTTTTTTACATGGTCCTAAAAACAAAAGAATAAAACTGACAATTTCATGTCAGGTAATGCAACAAATACTGGGAATTCCACACTCTGGAGATTTCATCTCCGTCCACGGTCGCTAGCTTGAAGGCTCCATTATCAAGCCTCTGTAGGATGGCATAATGTCCTTCCCTTTTCAGGCCCAAGTGTACTGGGGGCAGAAAGACACGCTTTAGAACCAAGTCTCTGGGTTCAAATTTTGATGCTCGGACCCTTTTGTTGTAGTACCGAGCGACTTGCCTTTTGTGTCTCGGGGCACGTAGATCCACCTCATCCCTTTTCTCTTCTACCATATCCAAGGATTCAAGAATCAGTTTATTGTTAGTCATTGGGTCGTAGTAAGTGACTCTGTGAGTTGGTACTTCTAACTCAACTGGGATGACCGCTTCAAATCCAAAAGCAAGGAAAATGGGGATATGCCCAGTGGCTGATTTAAAGGTTGTCCTGTAGGCCCATAATGCCATAGGTAGTTCACCAACCCACATGGCTTTGGCCCGCTTCAATCGTTTTTTTCAAAATGGACTTGATTACTTTGTTTGCCGCTTTTACCTGTCCATTTGACTGCGGATGCGCCACAGCTGTGAATCTCTTCTCGGTATAATATCTCTGGCAAAAATCACGGAACTTGGTACTGTCAAATTGGGTCCCATTATCTGTTATGATGGATTTCAGAATTCCAAATCGAGATACAATATTTTTCATGATGAAGTTGATCACCCTCTTGGTTGTGATTATGGTTAACAGTTCTGCTTTGACCCACTTCATGAAGTAATCTACGGCTATGATGGCGTACTTAGCTCCACCTTTAGCAATAGGGAGGATCCCGATAATGTCAATACCCTATATAGCGAAGGGCCACGGGCTCATTATTGTTGTTAACCGGTTAGGAGGTGGTCTGGGGATCTTGGAGAATTTTTGGCAGCTGTCGCAACGCCGTGCATATTTAGCTGCATCTTTGTTCACGGTAGGTCAAAAATAGCTGTATCGTAGTATCTTCTTTGCCAGTGTCTAGCCTCCAGTGTGGTCACCACATTCACCTTCATGAACTTCCCTTAACACTCTTTCGGTGTCGTCGTGAGCTATACACCGGAGGAGCAGCATCGAGAATCCTTGTCGATACAAAACTTCACCTTGCATGACATATCCGGAGGCTTTACGAACGTTAGCTCGCCTTTCGCTCTTTTTGGTAGGAAGTGCCCCATTTATCAAGAAGTTCTTTATAGGTTGACTCCTTTTTTGGCTCAGTTTCCGGTATAGGATCAATTTCCATATGATCGATACGCAGAGACTACAGTATCTCTATGTGGAACTTCTCCGTGTCCTCTGGTTTATCGGAACTTTCCATCTTGGGCAACTTATCCGCCCTCTGGCTCTCTGATCGGGCGATGTGTGTTATGCTGTAATGTTCCAAGCCACCAAGCAATTTTCTTACTTCCTTCAAGTATGATACAAGCCTTGGTTCTTTAGCCTGAAACTCTTCATTAACCTGGTTCACCACTATCTAAGAATCGCAAAAGATATATAACTTCGTTATTCCTAGCTCCCTCGCAAGCTTAAGCCCGACAATCAGGGCTTCATACTCTAACTCGTTGTTGGTGGCATGAAACTCTAATCTCAAAGCATAATATATCGATCGTTCGTTGGGAGTTACAAGTACAACTCCAGCACCAGATCTCTTGTCATTCCTGGCTCCATCGATGTACACTTTCCAGGCATTAGGGTCAACAAGTTGTTTTGGAGGCTCAACTTTCTCACTCACCATATCGTCCTCCGGGATAGTAAACTCTTCTATAAAATCCGCCAGTACTTGCCCCCTAATTGATCTTTCGGGCTGAAAGTTAAGGTCGAACTGACTCAACTCGATATTCCACTTGAGTAGCCTTCCCGATGCCT
This sequence comes from Allium sativum, assembly GCA_030737875.1. NCBI lineage: Eukaryota > Viridiplantae > Streptophyta > Magnoliopsida > Asparagales > Amaryllidaceae > Allium > Allium sativum. Next base: position 538,976,291 of record CM060920.1, on the reverse strand, counting down.
CTGTTCTTTGCAACGCTTGTCGTAGCGGGTGATCGGTGTACACAGTGATAGAATGATCCTGAAAATAGTGGCGGAGCTTTCTAGATGTAATCAGCAAACTATACGCAAGCTTTTCTGTCTTTGGGTAGTTCTGTTTCGCTACCGCTAATTTCTTACTTACATTGTACACAGGTCTCTGGACTTTATTTTCTTCCCTTACCAGGGCTAAACTTATTGCGTGGGATGATACTGCTAAGTACATGAACAAATCCTCGTGATCTACCGGCTTGGACAATATCGGAGGTTTTTCCAGATGATTCAGGAGGTTCTGGAACGCTTCTACACAATCTGGAGTCCACTTGAAATTGCGCTTCCCTCGCTTTATCAAATCGAAAAACAGAATGCATTTATCTGTAGCTTTGGAGATGAATCTACTTAATGCGGCTACTTTCCCAGTGAGGCTTTGCACATCTTTAATTTGCCTTAGTTCTTGAATGTTCCTGATTGCCGCGATCTGGTCCGGATTGATTTTAATTCCACACGAGCTGACGATAAATCCCAAAAACTTTCTAGAGGCTACTCCGAATGAACATTTTAGTGGGTTGAGCTTCATCCCATATCGCTAAGGATGCAAAACATTTATGCTAAATCAGCGGTATGGTTGGATGATTGTCTGGTTTTCACAAGCATATCATCGACATATACTTCCATCGTCTTCCCAATCTGACTGTAGAACATCTGGTTTACTAGTCGTTGATATGTTGCTCCAGCATTCTTCAAGCCGAAAGGCATCACTACATAGCATTACAGTCCCAAATCTGTAATGAATCTTGTATGCTCCTGATCCGGCACATGCATTGGGATTTGATTGTACCCAGAATACGCATACAAGAAGAAGAGAAGTTCGTGACCCGCGATTTAATCCACTGATTAATCAATTCTAGGAAATGGAAAACTATCCTTCGGGCAAGCCTTGTTCAAATCTGAAAAATCGATGAAGGTGCGCCATTTCCCATTGGCCTTCTTCACTAAAACCGGATTTGAAATCCATTCCAGGTAAGTTGAATCTCTAATGAATCCATTGCTCTTCAACTTCTCAACTTCTTCCTTTAAGGCAGCAGACCTCTCTGGGCCTAGCATTTTCCTTTTCTGCTTGACAGGTGGATGCTCCGGGTTGATACTCAACGAGTGGCTCATGATTGATGGTGATATCCCACACATGTCAGCATGGGTCTAGGCAATCACATCCATGTTGGCTCTTAAGAAGTTGGTCAATTCCCTTGCATGAAGGGAGTCTAACTGGGATCCAATTTTCAAGACCTTCGCCAGGTTATTATCTTCGATTAGAATATCCATAGTCGTTTCGTTAGGAGTCGCCATTTGGCCCCCAGGTTCCTCGTCCTCTCTGGGATCGATATCCTCGGGCAGTTCTCTGACCACCTCCTTCGGGACCATCTTTAGTTGCTATGTCGTGTCCTCCTTTGCAGGTAGAGGAGTACCCTTTGGTTCTCTGTTCAATCCTTTGAGCCACAACTTCAACTCAGTATGTAGCAAGCTCATCCTATGATCTGATTGCCATTAACTACTCCCACTCCAGCATCCGTCTGGAACTTTAATAATAAGCACCAAGGTGCAATACAAGCTTTGAATTCTGCTAGGGTCGGTCAGCCTAGGAAGGCGTTATAAGGTGACTCAATATCCAATACAACAAATGGAAGAATTCTCACTCTCCGGCGATCTCCTTCTCCCAAAGTCACTGACAATTACATATATCCTATCGGGGCTGTTAAGGCTCCATTGAAGCCACGTATCCATCCCTCACAGGGCTTCAAATCTTTTGCCTCAAGCTTCATCTGATCAAAGGCTTTCTTAAACAGGATGTTTACTGAGCTTCCATTATCTACCAAAACCTTATGGACCAAAATGGGGCTGATGGTTGCCAATATCACTAAAGGATCTTCCGTGGGGGCGTGAACCCCAATACAGTCTCTATCACGAAAGACGATATCATCAAACATTGTGTTATGCTGCTTTATCGGGGCTGCAATTTCAGGATTGCTGCATTCTCCTACTTCAAGATGTTTAGCCGCATTCACATACCGACCCATTTCCCTAAAGCTATGCCCAGCAGGATGAGGTGCTCCTATTATATTTTTGATGACAATGTTCTTTCCTTTCTGCTGAGTAGTTAGCCTAGCTACAGGTTGATTTTGGTTTGGGGCCTGCCTAGGTTGCCCCCTATCTCTTGGTGCAACCTTGTATTCGTCCAAATTTCTTTCACGAAGCAATTTTTCTACGACATCTCTCAAATGACGGCATTCATTGTTGGAATGGCCATGGATCTGATGAAAAAGACAAAACTTTCCTATATCACGTTCTTTTTTTGTTGAATCTCTAGGTGCAGGTATCTTATATTGAAGGACGTTATAGGTATCCAAGAAAATGTTTTCTAAGGTATCATTCAATGGCGTGAAATTTTCAAAGGGCTTGAATCGAGGCCTCCTCTGTCAGTCGTTTCCTCGATTTCTCCTCTTGTTGCCGTTCCCGGGCAGATGACCATTCCCCTAGTTTTTGTTCCCAACATTGACCTCTACCTTTCCAGAAATGCCTCCAGATTGTTTGATGGCCATATTGATCTGTATATCCTCTTTTTCGGCAGCCTTCTTTTTTTGATTGGCATATATCTCTTCTTACCACAAACGAATGTTAGCTTTTTCATAGAATACTTCTGTAGTTAGAGGCGGCTTTCCTAGCAAATATCGGTTAAATTCCGTGTCTTTATCTACTCCGTCAGTCAAGGCCATCAGAACAGATTGCTCATGTGGATCTTTAACTTCTGTGACTGCCAAATTGAAGCGGTCCAAATATGACCTCAGAGTTTCATCGGGACATTGTTTGATGAGCGATAGCTCGACGACATTTTTGGACCTTTGAGCGTGAAGTTAGAACTGGTTTTTGAACTTTTCGCTCAGTTTTTGGAAGCTGGCGATGGACCGTGGAGGCAAACGAGTAGACCACATCAATGCCACATCCTCCGAGAATATCGGGAACGCTTTGCATTTTACTGCGTCAGAAGCGACAACGGCATTCATGTACCATGAATACCTCATTAGATGCTGAATTTGATCTGTCCTGCCTGCATAACGATTCATGGTGGGCATAGTGAGTCATCTCGGTAAGCGAACATCCAATATATCATCCGTAAAGGGCGTACGACTGTGGACTCTACCCCAATCTTCATCCCTCTGTCCACAGCTATCTACCATGATCTGCCTAATCATTGCTTCAACATTAGCATGAGTCAACGTAGATTCAGGATCAACACTCCTTGCCCTATGGGGCCCTCCAACGTCCCTTGGACGTGCTGCTACGAGGTCCAGGGCTTGAGCAGAACTTCCTTTCCCTCTGTTGCCACGGTTAATCACGCGACGAGGGGGTTGCAATGTTTGATTCTCAACAGGATCATCAATAACTTAGGCTGTGAGAAATGTTGCAGAATTATTCAAAATGCGGTAAATGGGCCCCACGTTTAGTGCCGCCTCTTTTCGAGAAGGAAGCGATCCAAATCGAAGTTGTTCTATATTTTCATCCCTTTCCAATGGTTGTTATAGAGGTTTCGGAGATTGGCCAGATAAAGATAAGTACTCTGGAGTTAGAGGACGGGCTGGAGCAGGTGTCCTCTACCTCTGAAGATCATCAATTCTTCTGTCCAATGCAGTAATGTGTAACACCCCACCTCCGCTAGGGTCACTCACAAAGGGAATGCACTAGGTTGGTGAAGCATTATCGAGGTAAACATGCACAGAAATATTACAAGACAGAACATATATATAAAACAGCGGAAGTAAAACAAATTTCATTACCTTATAAAATAAGGTCTAAAGCCTTTTACATCAGAATACATCAACCTATCTTGAAATAGTAAAGAAGCATAAAACCTTTTTCATAAATTATTCCCCAAATAAAACAGTAAGGTAGCCATAGCCAAGAAAAATCCAAGCCATGCATGATGACCTTCAAGCAGAGGAAGTCCGAACTAAACAACAGCATTTCCTCCCTGAAAACCTGGGGGGGGGGGGAACGGAAGACAAAGAGGCGAAAGAAAACGGGGTCAGCCATAAAGACTGGTAAGTCCTATCTACTTCCAGTATAAAAACAGGTAAAGGTAACATGACATGCATAAACTGAAAGTAAACATAAGGATGACGACAAGATAGATAAGCTAAACCAAGATAACTGGATGAACTACTGTAGCAAGATAAACTAAGGTATCATGATAAACTACGGTGTCAAGAATCAAGATATCACATCGTCAGGTTTCTATCAAGTATACTATCACAAGGTATCTATCATGTATAACATCCCACGGTATCTATCATGTATATTTGCTCTGCACCTCTCGTACTAGTATCCCAACCCGCGTCATGAGTTAACTATGAATGTCCCTTGCCCAATGTCATGTAATGGTCCATGTCAACCTAATATATAGCATATGTAGGTTTTCCCCACTCGTATGTTTCTTTCCATGTATAAGTTCAGTCCTTTGCCGTAGGCCATACGGGCTTTCCCATGTAAACGTTTTATCCTTGAGGTTATTTTGGACTGCTACCCTTGATCTGGTTATGTTTTCTTACCATGAACTATCGCGTGTTCACTTAGGATTTATGCCACCTAGGACCACTAGGGATTATGCTACCTAATGAACGTTTCCGTGTCTTGGTTTGGGTTCAAGTCACCTAGGACCACTAGGGATTATGCCACCCGTCAACCGCGCCCTTTTATCCCACGTATGTATCGTGAACCGTTTTCCATGTCTGGACGCACATGTTCCTCAATGTGCCATCCGAGTTCCGTGCCAGGGCAAATCAAGAAATACGGAACTCGGTCGGGAGCTTTAAGTCGTCTGCTGATGCAGATATCAAGGTCTGTTTTTGTACCCGTGGCTATGGTCCCACGTGACCCCTCCCTCAACTACTGAAAGGCAATCCAAGAAAAATCATGTATGAGAACTACACTACGGCCCATCGATGCCCACTTCCAGATAGCCAACCTCACCCATAACTCGATAGCAAGTATATGGTCTGTTGGGAGTTCCCTGCCTTTCCGTACGTACACGATTGACTAAAGATGGTAGGTAGTCGACGACGCGCTATCCAGGGCAAAATCAAGTATCGTCGACTCCACGCTAATCCATCCCAGTCTTTAGGTCGCTCGCATAGCAACCAAGGCATACTCTTGGCTCTTCTACCGCAGACCTTAACCCCTATGAGGCCGGGTTTCATGGACCATCTGCCACCTCACAGAGGGATACCAAGAGTACCCGCACGTCCCCCGAAGCTACCGCTTCGTCACCCAGTTCGTTGGAGCCCTTATCTAAGTCAGATAATTTGCTCCCCCTCGTATTTTAAGCGATGGCCTACCGTACCGGGTTATTCATCTATTCATGAACTAGTCCCATGTCCTTGGCTAAGAATTATTACTTAGTTATACTTAACTAAGGTTTACCACTTAGCTTCAATTCCCCGTTACCCTTGATTAACTACGATTTTCTACCTAGTTCCTCTACTAGGGTTTTGCCTATTGGGTTAAGTGTTGTTATTCAAGTTCATGGCTTAGCCCGCCTATGAATCGTGTCAAGATCGGCTAAGTATTCAAGTCCAAGACCTGGCCCTACAAGTTGGTTAAGTATACCAAGAAGCTCATGACTCAACCCTATTCAATCATCAAGTCAATTTGGTTAAGTACTTGTTTATCTTAACCCTATCAGGTTATCGTGTTAGATTGGTTAAGCACAGATTATCTTAACCTCATCGGATTATCGAGTCGGATTAGTTAAGCGTGAATTACTTAACCCCATCCCCTAATTGTCTTGTATGGTTAAGTGTCATTAAGAAATCAAGCCCGGTCCCACTTAACCTACCCATTCGTGTCATATCGGTTAAGTGTCATTAGTCAAATTTACTTAACCTTATCATGTGGCATTAATTTAATTAATGCACTCTCAACCTCTCACATTAGACCTTGTTGTGGTTACTAGTTAAGCCGGGCGGGTCCGGGTAGTTTTACGCCACAACCTAGTCTAACCTCGGGTCTTAAGCGCGACATGACCAACTTCTCACATTGGATCCTATTGTTTGTAGCCACTAGTTAAGCCGGGCGGGTCCGAGTAGATTTATGCTACAAACTCAACCCAACCTCGAGTTGGCCACTTTCATGTTTGGTCTAATGTTATGTTACACTTACAACCCATACGTGTCTAGTTTCAAGTCCCATGTTTACCCTACGTGTCATGTCCCCATTTTGGTTCAACTTACATGTCGTGTTCACATGTAACCTCAAGTCAAGTTTTTCACATCATTCTCATATTTGTCTATCCTATCCCAAATCGTGTTTTCACTTGAGTAAAAGCGAGTCAACATAGTAGGTATACTATGGCTACATGTAGACCCCAAAACATGCACGATGCCACAAAAGAGATTGGCTCCAAACATGCATGGTACCATAAGGGGGTTTGGCCTTAAAACATGAACGATAGTGTCATATAGGGATTGGCCATAAGCATGCATAATGTCATAAAGGATTTAGCCGCAAACTTGCATATTATCATAGGAAATTTGGCCACAAATTTGCATGTTGTCATGATGGGATTTGACCTTACCTAAACATGATATCATAAGTTGGTTTCATTTACATGCATAAACCCCCAAAGTCCAATTTATGCAACTATTTCACAAGTCAAAGTGGCTCTAAGTGTTCATGCTATCATACTACAAGTAAAGGTCCAATCTTGCATGGCAAACTAAGTCCAATGCAACATGAATAGCATGGTTTATTCGCTAAAACATAACCCAAAGTCATATGTTCATGTTAAAGGAGCAAACTAGGCTCACATAGGTTATAGCATTCATGTTTAACCACATTTTATTCCATGCCATAATTAAACTACCGTTAACATCTCGAAGTAGCTAGAACTTACATAGCGTGGCAAGAGGGCTAGGAGCATGAATCATTTTGACGAAGAAAGGTGGCTCCTTTGTTGAAGAATCGTCATGAAATTGGCCTAGCAACATTGATCCACTCCCTTGATTTGATGTAGCAAGCTAGCACCTTTGATTCAGATCTTGTTTGAATGCATAGTCTCTTGGAGTTGGAGATTGAGGCCATGATCAATGAAGATTTGGGCAGCACTTCGTGGCATGAGTGATTTGTGAGGGTTTAGGGTAGGCTTAGGGGTCTTTTTATAGAGATTAGGAGTAGTTTAGGCCGTTAGATTAACCCTAGGATAGATCCAAGCCCCCAAAAATCGTCACAAGCCTGCAAAACCGAGCCAAACAGCAAAACAGGTGCACCAGGCTGCCTGGGTCCGACCAGGCAGGTCGACCCCCAGGTCGACCCTGGGGTCGACTCCCCAGTCGACCTGGTCCCACCCAGGTCGACACCCAGGTCGACCTGGTCTGGGCGGGATTTTTCCCGCCTACCCTGATTTTCTGAAATTTTGAATCTTTTTTGAATTTGAATTTTTCGTGAAACTTCGCGGGGCCATATCTCGGTCATACGGACTCCGATTTACGAAATTTCGGACTCTATTTCGCGTATTTTTCCGAGACGAACGCAATGGCACAGCCCGTTTCTCTTGATTCAGATTTTAACATTTAATTCTTCCTTGATTCTTGTCTTAACATGTTGTTAAAATTCGGGTTGTTACATTCTCCCCTCCTTTAAGGATTTCGTCCCCGAAATCTCCAAGTTAGGAAGAACGCATCCTACCATCCATCATCCATCTACTCAAAACATCATCCACAGGCAACCATTGTCCTTAGACGATTTCTAATGTCATATGAACATATGCAAAACGTGTGTGTATATGCTCCTTAGCTAATGCTAATGATCAGGCCTGAATGATCTTTCTAATGCGAAATATGTTTAGTGCCATGAGTCCAACATGTATGCAAATAGTCCTAGTCATATAAGTACTATATGCGTGCACAAACATTCATTCATATGCAACATCCGCATGATAAGACATTCAATTTCATCCATAAACAAGTATAAATACTCGGGCATATGCAACATGAAACGTGACCACGTCAATCTAGTATCTAATGTGTATTCGCGCATCCACGAGCAACCACTTGCAACCATTTGCAACCATATCAATCATAACATGTTTCAAATACATGTTTACATCCATAGAGTTCTATCTAAGGTTCCCAAGATAAGATCGAGGAGATAAACAAGACAAACTCCTTACGGGGTTTGTAACAGAAACAGGACCGAGAGGATATCCACCAAGCGATAGCATGTAAGTAAGCTCTACAGGAGAACCAGGGATCAACGATATACTCTTACAAAGAGACACGATGCGCGCGTCTAAGCCGCATTTCCTTGAGCTTAATTCCAGTGTGCCTTGACTGCCTTTGACTTCATGATTTCGTAGTTCCTTGATTCCTATTTCCAAGGTATGAGTCGGAACTCTTTTCACTGTCGCCTCTCGTTCCACTTTCACTTATTCTTTCCCTAGTATACTTGGCTCAACCATATCTGCGTACTCATGCAAGCTCCCCAAAATTCACTAGTGAATTCTGGATCTCGTTTACCGATGCCAATCCATGTTACCACGTGCACTTACTAGGGTGGTTCCTATAACCCATGCTCAAGCGGAATGAACCATCCGTCTTATTGGCGGACGTTACTCGATTGGATCAGAGATTTCCAATAAATGCATCAAGAGATTCTAGGTAACTAACCATGACAGAACCCAAAAGGTTACACGAGACTTCGAAGGTATTACCAAAGTAAGCCAAGAGTCTGACTACCCTCTTTTCAAAACCGAGAATGGTATCCCTTACTAGATAACCACTTCATCCCTAGAATCCATCCATAGTTCAACAATAGAAGCATTGCTTCTAACCTCAACACTTGGCATAAACGTTCTCAATTCCAAACAAGTCATGAATAAATGGACCGATCCTCCAACTAGATTTTTGGGACAAAAACTGGGATCCTCTACCATGCTAGTACTAAGGTGCAGAGACTCAGCTATCCAAGCAGACTTAAATGATACGATGATCAAGACAAAGTCTGGACGGGATGATAGAAAAGAACGACTAAACCTTTACCAGAAACGGTACCATCTCTTCTAGGTACCCTAGAAATGGGAGCGTACAATTGCCCTCTCTGATGATCTTGTCCTTGTTCTCCTTGATGGACTAAGCCATACCAACAAGTTTCTTATCCTTAAGCTCGCGTCCTTTATCCTTACTCTTATTATCCTTCCTTGTACCACGGCAACAGGTCTCTCGAGAACCACCACCATCGTACGGAAAACACCTACGTGGCTAGACAAAGATTAGTCACAGTTAGAACTACTGTGACTACAGATGGAGGAAAGAAAGGAAAAGAGATTCAATCAAGGAATCAAAGGATAGTGCTAATGTCTTTTGGGGAATAGCCTTTAAAAACAAATTTTTCTTGAAAAATGCTTCTTTGTAAACGGTTTTTCGAATAGTTTTCAGAAGGTTTTTAAAACCTTTTGCCCAGTCTGGTAACCTTCTACTCTGATACCAAATGTAACACCCCACCTCCGCTAGGGTCACTCACAAAGGGAATGCACTAGGTTGGTGAAGCATTATCGAGGTAAACATGCACAGAAATATTACAAGACAGAACATATATATAAAACAGCGGAAGTAAAACAAATTTCATTACCTTGTAAAATAAGGTCTAAAGCCTTTTACATCAGAATACATCAACCTGTCTTGAAATAGTAAAGATGCATAAAACCTTTTTCATAAATTATTCCCCAAATAAAACAGTAAGGTAGCCATAGCCAAGAAAACTCCAAGCCATGCATGATGACCTTCAAGCAGAGGAAGTCCGAACTAAACAACAGCATTTCCTCCCTGAAAACCTGGGGGGGGGGGGGGGAAACGGAAGACAAAGAGGCGAAAGAAAATGGGGTCAGTCATAAAGACTGGTAAGTCCTATCTACTTCCAGTATAAAAACAGGTAAAGGTAACATGACATGCATAAACTGAAAGTAAACATAAGGATGACGACAAGATAGATAAGCTAAACCAAGATAACTGGATGAACTACTGTAGCAAGATAAACTAAGGTATCATGATAAACTACGGTGTCAAGAATCAAGATATCACATCGTCAGGTTTCTATCAAGTATACTATCACAAGGTATCTATCATGTATAACATCCCACGGTATCTATCATGTATATTTGCTCTGCACCTCTCGTACTAGTATCCCAACCCGCGTCATGAGTTAACTATGAATGTCCCTTGCCCAATGTCATGTAATGGTCCATGTCAACCTAATATATAGCATATGTAGGTTTTCCCCACTCGTACGTTTCTTTCCATGTATAAGTTGAGTCCTTTGCCGTAGGCCATACGGGCTTTCCCATGTAAACGTTTTATCCTTGAGGTTATTTTGGACTGCTACCCTTGATCTGGTTATGTTTTCTTACCATGAACTATCGCGTGTTCACTTAGGATTTATGCCACCTAGGACCACTAGGGATTATGCTACCTAATGAACGTTTCCGTGTCTCGGTTTGGGTTCATGCCACTTAGGACCACTAGGGATTATGCCACCCGTCAACCGCGCCCTTTTATCCCACGTATGTATCATGAACCGTTTTCCATGTCTAGACGCACATGTTCCTCAATGTGCCATCCGAGTTCCGTGCCAGGGCAAATCAATAAATACGGAACTCGGTCGGGAGCTTTAAGTCATCTGCTGATGCAGATATCAAGGTCTGTTTTTGTACCCGTGGCTATGGTCCCACGTGACCCCTCCCTCAACTATTGAAAGGAAATCCAAGAAAAATCATGTATAAGAACTACACTACGACCCATCGATGCCCACTTCCAGATAGCCAACCTCACCCATAACTCGATAGCAAGTATATGGTCTGTTGGGAGTTCCCTGCCTTTCCGTACGTACACGATTGACTAAAGATGGTAGGTAGTCGACGACGCGCTATCCAGGGCAAAATCAAGTATCGTCGACTCCACGCTAATCCATCCCAGTCTTTAGGTCGCTCGCATAGCAACCAAGGCATACTCTTGGCTCTTCTACCGCAGACCTTAACCCTTGTGAGGCCGGGTTTCATGGACCATCTGCCACCTCACAGAGGGATACCAAGAGTACCCTCACGTCCCCCGAAGTTACCGCTTCGTCACCTAGTTCGTTGGAGCCCTTATCTAAGTCAGATAATTTGCTCCCCCTCGTGTTTTAAGCGATGGCCTACCGTACCGGGTTACTCATCTATTCATGAACTAGTCCCATGTCCTTGGCTAAGAATTATTACTTAGTTATACTTAACTAAGGTTTACCACTTAGCTTCAATTCCCCGTTACCCTTGATTAACTACGATTTTCTACCTAGTTCCTCTACTAGGGTTTTGCCTATTGGGTTAAGTGTTGTTATTCAAGTTCATGGCTTAGCCCGCCTATGAATCATGTCAAGATCGGCTAAGTATTCAAGTCCAAGACCTGGCCCTACAAGTTGGTTAAGTATACCAAGAAGCTCATGACTCAACCCTATTCAATCATCAAGTCAATTTGGTTAAGTACTTGTTTATCTTAACCCTATCAGGTTATCGTGTTAGATTGGTTAAGCACAGATTATCTTAACCTCATCGGATTATCGAGTCGGATTAGTTAAGCGTGAATTACTTAACCCCATCCCCTAATTGTCTTGTATGGTTAAGTGTCATTAAGAAATCAAGCCCGGTCCCACTTAACCTACCCATTCGTGTCATATCGGTTAAGTGTCATTAGTCAAATTTACTTAACCTTATCATGTGGCATTAATTTAATTAATGCACTCTCAACCTCTCACATTAGACCTTGTTGTGGTTACTAGTTAAGCCGGGCGGGTCCGGGTAGTTTTACACCACAACCTAGTCTAACCTCGGGTCTTAAGCGCGACATGACCAACTTCTCACATTGGATCCTATTGTTTGTAGCCACTAGTTAAGCCGGGCGGGTCCGAGTAGATTTATGCTACAAACTCAACCCAACCTCGAGTTGGCCACTTTCATGTTTGGTCTAGTGTTATGTTACACTTACAACCCATACGTGTCTAGTTTCAAGTCCCATGTTTACCCTACGTGTCATGTCCCCATTTTGGTTCAACTTACATGTCGTGTTCACATGTAACCTCAAGTCAAGTTTTTCACGTCATTCTCATGTTTGTCTATCCTACCCCAAATCGTGTTTTCACTTGAGTAAAAGCGAGTCAACATAGTAGGTATACTATGGCTACATGTAGACCCCAAAACATGCACGATGCCACAAAAGGGATTGGCTCCAAACATGCATGGTACCATAAGGGGGTTTGGCCTTAAAACATGAACGATAGTGTCATATAGGGATTGGCCATAAGCATGCATAATGTCATAAAGGATTTAGCCGCAAACTTGCATATTATCATAGGAAATTTGGCCACAAACTTGCATGTTGTCATGACGGGATTTGACCTTACCTAAACATGATATCATAAGTTGGTTTCATTTACATGCATAAACCCCCAAAGTCCAATTTATGCAACTATTTCACAAGTCAAAGTGGCTCTAAGTGTTCGTGCTATCATACTACAAGTAAAGGTCCAATCTTGCATGGCAAACTAAGTCCAATGCAACATGAATAGCATGGTTTAGTCGCTAAAACATAACCCAAAGTCATATGTTCGTGTTAAAGGGGCAAACTAGGCTCACATAGGTTATAGCATTCATGTTTAACCACATTTTATTCCATGCCATGATTAAACTACCGTTAACATCTCGAAGTATCTAGAACTTACATAGCGTGGCAAGAGGGCTAGGATCATGAATCGTTTTAAAGAAGAAAGGTGGCTCTTTTGTTGAAGAATCGTCATGAAATTGGCCTAGCAACATTGATCCACTCCCTTGATTTGATGTAGCAAGCTTGCACCTTTGATTCGGATCTTGTTTGAATGCATAGTCTCTTGGAGTTGGAGATGGAGGCCATGATCAATGAAGATTTGGGCAGCACTTCGTGGCATGAGTGATTTGTGAGGGTTTAGGGTAGGCTTAGGGGTCTTTTTATAGAGATTAGGAGTAGTTTAGGCCGTTAGATTAACCCTAGGATAGATCCAAGCCCTCAAAAATCGTCACAAGCCTCCAAAACCGAGCCAAACAGGTGCACCAGGCTGCCTGGGTCCGACCAGGCAGGTCGACCCCCAGGTCGACCCTGGGGTCGACTCCCCAGTCGACCTGGTCCCACCCAGGTCGACACCCAGGTCGACCTGGTCTGGGCGGGATTTTTCCCGCCTACCCTGATTTTCTGAAATTTTGAATCTGTTTTGAATTTGAATTTTTCGTGAAACTTCGCGAGGCCATATCTCGGTCATACGGACTCCGATTTACGAAATTTCGGACTCTATTTCGCGTATTTTTCTGAGACGAACGCAATGGCACAGCCCGTTTCTCCTGATTCAGATTTTAACATTTAATTCTGCCTTGATTCTTGTCTTAACATGTTGTTAAAATTCGGGTTGTTACATAATGTTCTGTCGTAACAAGGAACTTTCTTGCCTTTGGCCTTCTCGTGAATGCTTTCTTCGTTAGCTTCGTTCGCAGCTTCATTTGCTTGTGAAGCTCGTACATCCTTGGTTTTATTTCCAGCCATAATGCCTTGAATTTGCTAAAATCTTCAAAAACTGAAACCGCGGAGATATGGACTATTTTCTTCAGAGTTGAATATCCAAATAGTAGAGAAATAATCCGATATGTTGAGACTTCAATTCTCAGTGAAAGCACCAAAATGTTAGATCAAATTATGGCTCTAATGCCCAAATTGTCTGAATTTGCAGAGAATAATGACTAGAAATGAAAGAAAATACTGAGAACACACTAGATTTATAGTGGTTCGACGTTAACGAACCTACGTCCACTTTATATATCTTTGATTATACATAGAATGCAAGTACAATCATCGGTTTCTCTCAATCTCACTTTTACAATGATAATTCACTCATTATTTTCGAGATAATACTGATAAGAAATAATAGAAGAATAGTAATGGTGAAAATCACACTCAGAATTGCCAAAAGATCCCAAAAAATGCCAAGTATAAGGCTATTTATAGGCGATATTTGTAGGCTGTTCGTGATAACACGTGGCATGGATCCCGAGTATCTCGGACTGGTTCGTGGCTTGATAAAGAAGTGGTCAATATGGAATTTATGAACAGGTGTCACTAGATCCTGATCTTTCGGATCGTGGAAGACTTGGTCATGGCCATCATTCTTTGGACTTGGGGTCGGGTCGTGATAGCTAACCAAGAGCGGGTCGTGATAGCTAATCACGAGCGAGTCGTGATAACTCATCACGAACGGGTTGTGATGATCCTCACAAGCGGGACAGTCCTTGGCTTGTCACGAGCAGGATCATGGGCTTCTTGGGTGATGGTGTATTCGTCTTGAGTTTGATTATGTAATTCCCCTTTTTGTTTGACTATGAATACTTGTGTTCCCGTTGGCTTGGTTCAAAAGCTAGCCAACAGTCGTCTAAAGCGATATATATTGGTTTGTCTTCCGATCTTTAACCCGCTTGATCGAAATGATCTGACTATCCTATGCAGTAGTTCAAAGAAAACTTAAAATATACAAATTCACGTAGGCCACCTTGTTAGGCTCAAATCACCACATGCTTACTGAAAAAAATTAATGGAAGGCACATGAAGATTATCCACACAGACCAAGTTTGGAAGAAAAGTCCCACCCTATCAGCGAATAGGTGTGCAAACGCACATGACAAGTCTTGTTCACATTTATTACATCATAGGTTATCTTTGAAAAAAATTACACCCTAATATGGTACGTATGAGAACGACATTTACCCCTTTCTTCTATTTATATTCATTTTCATCAATCCGTGCAGATGTATTGAAACCACCACCTCTAAAAACTGGAAAAAAAACAAGGAAATCAATCCAATTAAAATCATGGTTAGCTCCTCTAGTGAACACAAACCAATTCCCTAAATCCCCTATTCCTCTTTATTCCCCGTTCTTTCCTCAAACCGAACCATTGTTTCTAGTAAACCAGTTGCCACATCAAAAATCCATTAAATATCCAACACAAAATAGAATCACTCGATGTTGAATTAGTTGGGATTGTTTTAACGTGAGCATCAACCCTGTATATTTTTTTGAAATACTCGATCAAATTCCCTGCTACATCGAAACCACGACAGAAGGCTTAAGGCATAGATTTGGTGGCGATTGACAGGGCGATAGGCCAAGAGGGTGGTGGGGTGATCTCCTAGGGCAAGGCACCTCTGTTGACTGTGCGCAGTGATTTATGGTGTCAAGAAACGTTGATGACTGTAGCACAAGGCAACGACGAGGTCTCGAGGTCGGAAACTAAGCAGGAAGGTCGAGCTCTGATTGATGGACAAAGCCACGAAAAGGTAGTGATGGAAAGTAGATTTGTGGCTTCAGTGTCTGAGAGCAGCGAAGTGTGATATTGGAGACTGGTAGAAGCAGTGCATGGGGATGGAATGAGTGAGATGGTTGGATTTGATTATGTTGAATTAGTGAAGTCGTGAGGATGTTGCAGGTGGATGAATACGGCTCTGGCAAAAATGAAAAGGTTAGTTCGAACCTATATGAGGGTGATGGAGAAATGTTAAAAAGAGGAAACCATGGATTTATAATAAATGGGGAAGTGGGATTAAAATGTTTTGTGATCTAAGCTATGGAGTTAGTATTATTGTGACCTGTGTTTGAACCGAATGGTGTGGGAAGTGCTGTTATGGTATAGAGATGAAAGGTTGTTGTCTGGTTTGTGGTTAAGGTGAAGACTGGATTTAAGTTAGATGAATTAAGGTTATTAAAGGTAGAGATCATTTGAAGGTGAAGTTGTGGTGATGGCTGGCGATGAATTGAAAGAAGTCAGCGAAGTTCGATTCGTTGAGCCTGGGGATCATGATTTAAATCGTTACTGGCCGAAGACTAATTAAGTAAAAAGTAACTAACTTAAGCCAATAGCCATCATTTAAGTAATTCTAAATTAGTTTAATTCATATATAAACTTTTAATGAGGATAACGTGTTTATATGACAACAGAATTGAACGTGATTGGTCACGTTGGAATCGTAACAACGAGATCCAAATTTTGGCACTGAGGTAGCGAAAGACGAAGTTACTAGAAATTCATTGTAAAATCAAACACTGTTTGATTTTTAAACAAAACAAATGCGGAATCATCAACTGGAAAACAAGGTGGGTAAACTCACTAACTCTGGCTCGTTTATATTCTTATATAAACGAGTTTTAAATTTATTTATAGTAATTTTATATTGTATGGATGAATGATTGATAAATTTTGTTCAAATGGTTGATATAGTTATATCGTTGATCAAAAATTGTTTCTATATTCATGTTAATGAGAAATTAATATTTTTGATGTTGATTAACATCTATGGATGCAGAGAAACGGGTTGGAGAGATCCAATTGGATTCCTCAACATTAATATTATTGTGTTTGCATTGATTATGATATATGTTGTGATATATTAACTGCGATTGATCTTGTTGTGTTTAAATATCACTAGCCCTAGAATTTTGGTATTTAAATTCCGTAAAATATTTTCGAATAGAAAATGAAATTTGAGATTTAAAAAGGAAATATATTTTTCCAAAAATTAAAGTGTAATTTCGATTGGAGTTAAAAAGTAGAAAATTGTTTTATTAAAACAAGAAGTTGATTTTAAAGGAGTTTATAAATAAAATGAATTATTTATCATTGAATAAATTGAAATATAAATTCAAATTTGAATTTATATGGAAAAGTGGAAATCAGTTTTGAAACCAATATTTGAAATAACATTTGAACTTAGCAAATTATAAAGGAAATTATAAACGAGATTTTAAATGATTGCAATACAAGTGAGATTGGTATGGAAAAATCTGAATAGAAGTTATAAATTGAACTTGGGTTTAAGATATTATTTTAAGGTACGAAATCAAACTGATTTGATGGTATATAAAAGAAATATGTTCACACTTAAAGCAAATAATGGTTTAAAGGAAATATTTTGCAAATGAAATATCTCTAAAGGAAATTTAGATTGGAAATATGAATCCAGATTGGAAATTAAATGAAAAGGGTAATGTGTAATCGTTTTAAAAGTAAACGATGAGTTTTATTCTTAAATTCGGAATATAAAATAAAGTGCGATAACGTTTTATAGACTGAAACGGTTATAAAGGAATTTGGTAATGATTTGGAAAGAATAAATTCAAAAGTGAATTTGGAATTTGTAGTAACCTAAAATGGTAGATAAATTCCGAAGTTTTGAATATAAATTGAATATAGATTATTTGAGTGAGAGATTTATTTATTGGAATTCAATTATATCGAATTTAGGGAAGTAGTTATTTTTACTTCCCATTATGAATAAAATATGGTTATTAATTAATTATTTATTTACTTATTAATTGAAATTAATAAGTACAAGTTGTAATTTTATATACCAAATATTTGAAAACAGCGATTATAACACTACTGCTATAATAAATGTTTTGTAAATCTAAGCAGCGATTACAACACTACAGTTATAATAAATGTTTTGTAATTCTAAATAGCGATTTTAATGTTACTATTATAATAAATGTTCTATGAATCTAAACAGTGATTGTAACGCTATCATTAAAATAAATGTTTTATAAATCGAATATTTGGAAACAACGATAATAATGCTACCATTATAATCAATGTTTTTCCACAAAAGAAGTATATTCTTAGATTGAATCCGAGAATCGCGTGAGCGATGTTTTGTTTGAAGTTGTTAGCTTTGACTATTTCGAAGTTGATAATGTAGATCAATTAAGGTTTAAGAGGTAGTTATACCCCAACTTGATTGACTTTATGATTGATGGAGGAATGATTAAGGTTCGCTTGTGAAGATTGGTTAACAATATGGTTAGTTAATAAATCATAAATGGTTTGATTTATAGTAACGATATTTTATAACATCGCGTTAATTTAAAGGATTTTGAAATGTTTCCCCAAATAAAATGAGAGATATTTTCTACGCATATAAAATGAAATGAATTGGTCAACGAGGAATTAAGAAATATAATATGGAAATATTTTCCGATATTAATAAGGTATATTTTCCAAATATAGAAAATAAGGATTCATGAACTTTTAGAAATATTAACTAACTGGAATAAGAGATATTTTCTCGAATAAAGAAATTAGGATATTGGAAATGTTTTTCCAAGAATCGGGAGAGAAAATAGAGCTTTGAAAGGATCCAAAAGATGGGAAATTGGAAATGATAAAATAATGAGGAATTGATTTAAAAAGCGGCCAGTGTTGTTCGATGGTTGATTGATAAAATTTCCATTTGGAAATAGGATCGTTGGTTGTATGGATGTTTTCTTTGATAGTTAAATCACCGACTATCAAAGTTTTTTTTTACCTCCATTGTCAATACGGAGAGACAGAAACATATTGATTATTAAAAACCATTCCGTATAAGCATAAGCTTTGCGAATTGAAATATGTTGAAGATAATTGAAGACGGAGTAAATACAAGGGTTGTCCTATTAATCCTACGTAGAAATTGCTTAAGATGGATTAATAGAATGATGCCTTCAGTTTATCCAGTCCCAGGACAACTATATGGATGGAACTGATGATGTGGCATTCAAAATAAATGGTGGCAAGATGTTCTAAAAAGATAATCGTGACCTTAAGCCTCATCACCCAGGAAATGACAGAAATCGGGCTGGCAGCATGGCCAAGTGGGTCATTCCCATTAGGGATATTATCACCTGATCTAGGGAAATCCATTTTTCTTCTTATTCTATTCGTTGCTGTATGCTTTCGGTAACGGTTGCTAATAACATCCATAAGTGATAATATGCTCGGTACACTCAAGTTAAATAATTGGCCAGCCATGTGTGGCCGGGTTGCAAGATGTTCTTGTTGAACCCCAATGTATCCCCTCTTGAGCACACTGATCGGTAGGTGATTTCATACCTTGTCATAGTCGGAATCCAATATCCAATAAGCGCCCATCGGTTTTTGATTTAATTATATATATGGAGCGTGAGATGCAAGTGTTCCGCTAGATTTCTATTTATTTGATTTAGACACTATTGTAATATCACTGGATTTGATATCAAACATATTTTTGGTTATTGTAAGGTAAAAACCATCTGTGTTTATGTGTTGATCGGTCTTACAATTATCATTTCTTTCGAAAGGTTTTTGAAAGTTAAACAAATGGTTGGAGTTTACTCACACCAGTCCCATGATTGACCCAAAGTTTATTTTGTTTGTTTTCCCTAAATTCTTGGGTGCCCAAATTTGTATGGGTAGTCAAGTAGTCGGGATTTTACAGATTCACTTGGAGGAGTTTGAAGCAAAAGGCTTCATCAGTTAGCTATAGATTATCATATTTTCCGTTGTTTACTATGTTGTATCCGGAAACATGTGTTTATAACCATTCCAAACATTGCTGTTGTGCTCTGATGATGGTGTGTATATACAATTACATATTTGTATTTCTAAAGTTATGTTATTTAATATATTTTATTCATTCCGCTGTGAGTTTTTATCTTCGTTTTCTTCTATTCTAATATTTCTATCTTTCTATTTCTCATCCTCTAACTTCTTTCTATTGATGATTCGTGTTTCTATGCAATATGGTTTGGACATGTGGTGTAATTAGTCAACTCAAAGTGTATGGAAATTCAGTCCATTATAGGTTCGGCCTAACTTGGCACAACCAAGAGCATCTTCACTTCACACAACCCGGTGTGGTGTGCTCTCGGTCGTTGAAGTTCTGTTCCGCCTTCACTTCGGCTCGATAAAGTCGGCTCGACCAAGTTCGACATGGCGTTCCATCTCACTAACCCACTACATCAGCTATTTGTCGGAACGGCAAACCAGGATCAACATAGCCGAACCAGACTATGCAGACCCAGATTCTGATACTACTTAAAGACTAATTCTATTGCTATAACATGGTCAATTTGATACCCTACTCTACCGGATCGAATGCCACGTGTCCTAGTCAAACCGGACCTATGACCTTCCAATAAATAGCTAGGTTTTATACCCTTAAAGGATATTCCTTCCTCTCCAACCACGGAAACTCAACAGACTCTTAATTCACTTCTTTCTCCATATTTCTTACTAGAAAACCAACTGTAACTTGTAATCAAACAGTATAAAAAAACACTAATACAAGTGGACGTAGGCACATTGCCGAACCACTATAATTCTGTATGTTCTTTTATTTTTCTGCATATTACGTGATTGTTATATTATCTATAAATTACTTTAATTTAGTTTTTAACTTAGAAGAACTAATTTTCGAGTTAACATTTTGGCGTGCTAGGTAAGAGGGTGCGCTACTTGAGTTTCTGCTAAGATCGAACAACTACCATTCTAAACTTTATATCATGGTGAGAAAGAAGAAAGATGGTACATTTACTCAGAATAAGGAAATTGGAAGAGAAAAGGACGACCAAGAAGCATCTTCCACTGGGATACACTTCATTTATTTTAGATGGGAGGAGCTGGAAGAAGCTATGGGCGGATTAAAGGCGCGCTTCCAACCGCAAGAAGACACGATGTAAGAGATTCTAGCACATCTTAGAGGGGCTAGAGGTTAGGTGCAAGGAGCTGGAACAGTCCACAGCAACAAAATAGCAAAACTACCACATTTGGGGGGTAACCAGCAGTTCACCCCAGATCGCCATTATGACCGGGATTATGGCTCGATTATATTGAATCAGAAATTCGGCTTGAATAGCTGACACGGGTCGAGCTAGAGGTGAGCTTCCCACTACTTCTCAACTTCTACGAGCTTCAGTGACGCAAGAAGGCATGAACCAAGCTTCAGAGCCCAGGATTGAAGCACGTATTGTAAGAACTGACACTCTGGAGGGAAATATGAATGAACAAGGGGCAACATCCACCCCAAGGAGTTTACACAATATTAATCCAAATTGGACAATAGGCATTGCTTTCAGTGAGAACACAAGATTGGAAAATATCAAGGCCTTGGCGGAGGGAACAATAACTGGAGGATATTTCTTGGTAGTGGCAGTAAAGTTGCAAAGTTCACTAGAAAGGTAACTCATGGTGGACTATCGAATCAGGACATTGACAGCATGCAAAGAAGTCCTCTTACTTTGAAATTAAAGAACTCCAGGAATCCATCGGTCTTCAAATTGGAAGTGGTAGAAGCCTATGATAGAAGGAGAGATTGAACCGCCCACTTTATGCGTTATATGAGGCATATGGAAGTGCTATGGGCATCAGAGGAAGTGATGGCCAAGTGCTTTTCGCTATTCTTATCAAACATAACTGCTCAATGGTTCAAACAACTAGAACGCAACTCAATCAACAGATGGACATGATTGATTGAAAGATTTATGGGCCAATTCCAGGTCCATGTGGCACATCCCAAGAATGTGATGACATTGGTAGTGGTAATACAAAAGTCTAAAGAATCTCCGGGTGCTTTCCTAAAGAGATTCAACGCTGTGATAGCTGTAGTTGACCGACCAGTCCCATCGATGGTGCTGATGGCGGTCATTTCTGGAGTTTTAGTTAATACCGAATTTAAAAGATCATTAGCGCGAGATCTTCTGCAAAATATATAAGAATACTTCTTCGAGGTTGACAGATTTCTGAAAGAGAGGACAAGAAATCAGATCTGAGGCTCTCGAGGTAAATGCGACAAAGGATGACGGGCCCTCCAGCAAGGGAAAGCACAAAGCTGAAAACGACCAAGGTCGGAAACACAAGTTTAAAAGAGGGACTAAATATGACTTGTATACCAACTTGAATTCAATTCTAGAAGAAATTTATCATGAAATAAAAGGCTCGTTCCGACCAACAAGATCATCTAGAAGGAAGCCCACTGAGCGTGACCGGACATCGGGAAATTCTGTTCATTTCACGAAAGAGCTGGACTTAACGCAGATGGATGCAAATACCTTCGAGATGTCATAGAGGAGTTTGTCAGGAAGGGACAACTATGTTACTATGTCCTCCATAGAATCCCTACTATGAGATATGTTCATCCATCAAACGCTCAATGCGGAAATGTGCCTTTCACGGAAAGGACTTGTCATTAATTGATAGATCTATGTGGATGTTAGATAATGAACAATGACTATGTTAGCTCGTACATGTATGGCACCAACCTTCAGTTCCTAGGCATGATCTGTACCCAACAATCAACCATCGCTTCATTTTTTATTTTAATAAAAGGTGCTTGAGTTAGCCAACCCATGAATGGGACAAATCACTAGCCTTAGGCATGCTCTGTACCTGACGATGCACCATTGTGCTACATTTCATCTTTTCATAAACTTATAATAAATGTCCATGCCTCGAACTCTTGTGCAGAATCCACAAGTTATTCACAGGAAAGCTCTAGGATAGCAATAAACCATCTTATTTTATTGAACTTAATATCTTGGGTTCTCCGTGCTTTAATAAAATGTTCTACAACTATAGTTGATGCTTGATGAATTGTTAGATTACAATTATGGTTTATCTTAACACAAATCCTGGATCTTCATGTATGGATGATGCACGACAAGGGTTAGGAAATCCATCATAAAATAGATAGGTTTGTTTACCCAACATCGTCAAGTATGGTTAATGCATGGCAAGGGTCGAGCGGCACTCGGATAAAAGCCCATTTGGTCAGGAACGCCAAGTATGGTTTATGCTCGGAAAAAGCCCAGTGAGGCTAGGATCGCCAAGTATGGTTAATGCTTGGCAAGGGTGAGACGACCCCGGACGTAGGCGAATCTAATTAGGACCATCAAGTATGGTTGATGCTTGGCAAAAGCTAGGTGACCCCCTTACGTGGGCTCACTTAGTTAGGATCATCAGGTATGGTTTATGCTTAATAAGAGCCAAGAGAGGCTATGGACCGTTAGATGCGACTAACATCTGGTAGGAGCTTAGTGAGGCTAGAATCATCAAGTGTGATTGACACTTGACATATAGGAATTCCAATTATCAAGTATGGATGATACTTGGTTCAAACTAATTGTCGACTTGGCACTCTAACAGATAAGGAAATCATGAACGATCTGACGAGATCGCAAACCAAGAACGCCGAGGCGGCTAAGGTACAAAACACATTTTCTACATCAAGATATATTTTGGAGCGCACCCGTATTTTTGCAAGCCAATCACATTATGGATCTCCATTCATCGAAGCGCTTAAGACTCGATGATGAACATTGACAAACTCAAATGCACATATTAAAAGCAACAAAAGTATCGAATGCAAGAGCATTGAGCACTTGGAATCTACATCAACCAAGTCCATTTCGGCCTAACTCGGCATGACTAAGAGAAACTGAATTTCTCTCACACAACCCGATTCGGTTTGCTTTGAGTCAGTGAAGTTTGGGTCAGCCTTCACTTCGGCTCGATAAAGTCGGGTCGATAAAGTCGGCTCGACCAAGTTTCGCTCGATGTGCCAGGTTGCCAACCTACCACATCAGCAAATTTTCGGATCTGCCAACCCGGGTCGGCATAGCCGAAGCAGAGTATGCCGACCTGAATTCTGATATTATCTGAAGACCAATTATATTACTCAAAACATGGTCAATTAACTACCCTGCTCTACCAGATCGAATGCCACGTATCCTAGTCGAACAAGACGTGCAACCTCCCTATAAAAAGATGGGTTTTAGACGTATCAAGGGATCCTCTGTAACAACTTGGATTTTTGATAGTGAATATTTAACTAATTAAAATATTTAAAATGATTAATTTTAAGATTTAATTTGTTGAGTTAAATTTATAATAAGAATATTGTTAAAAAATTGACCTGGAATTTAAAATATCGAGTTTAAAACAAAGATGAGTTTATTTTGATGCTGCGTAAAATTATATTTGAGTGTAAATGATAATAAAAAATTATTATCGATGAATGTGAGTGCTTTCTAATTGATTAATTATTTATTTGATTTTATTAACATTTATAAATAGCAAATTTTCAAATAACCTTGGATTTCAACGAAACCAATTTTATAAAATCTGTAATGGTTAATTATTGTAAGGTTTCAAGTTTCATTGCAATCAGAGTTATTTTGTGAGCATGTGTGATATAAACGCTTATCGATTAACGGTTTGGAATCAAAATAGCGTTATTTTGGCAAACAGTCTTATATTTTGACGGAACTACTTTCATTGGGTCCGAAATATTAAATTATTTTAGGACTTAAAATTTCATATTAATAAGGTTTAGTTTTTGTTCGTGTGAGCTATAAACATCGAACGATGATAACGTGTGAATAATTATAATAAACTTTGCCTATAAATGTGCCTCCTCCTCCTCCTAAAATTTGACAACTCACCCCTCCTTTCCCTCTATTATATTTTTCAAGGTCGTGAGTTTTGTTTTATAATCCAAGAGAGAAATGAGATTTAAAAATCAAAACCAAAATCAAATGGAAAAGAAATCCTAAAAATATAAAACAAGTGTCTTTAGCTTGCTCGAGTGGCGATCTTCAAATATATGTGGGCACTCAAGGGTGCACATCATGTTGGGAAGGTGACTGTAACGACCAGCATTCTACGTATCGGAGGACCGTAGAATATTTATTTCATCTTCTTACGAAGTCAAATGGTCATGTAACTTTGGGAAACGATTATTGGGGTCATTTCCCACATTCACGATTTTTGCCGAATTTTGAATGACCGTTTTACCCCTAGAGAATCTTATTTCGCCTATAACTTTTGACTGGTAAGGAGATATGACCTGAAACCACTTCCGTTGGATTTAGATGATGGTATACCTTTCCGCAGGGTGGTCACACTAATCAAACAGACTTATCGTTTGGAAGATATGGCAGAAATAAGGTTTGGAAGATGAAAAACAATATAATTGGGCTTAACAGGGTGATTAGCTACTAGGCCCATAACCCATTTGGATATAAGGTTATGGGAGGATGGAAATGATTTAGAGAATGATTCCTTTCCATTTTCTCAGCCGCCACAAACATTCCTTGAAGTGGCCTCCATCTTCCAAATCTCTCTCTAATCATTTTCTAATCACATATTAATCAAATCAACATCAAATTAAGGCGTATTAGCATCAAAATCGAGGTCGAGCTGCTGCACTATAAAGGAATCCGATCCAAATCAGTTAGAGTTTCAGATCTATCATTTATTTGTGGCTCAGGTGAGTGATTAACATGTTTATTTACTAATTATAGCTAATTAGGGGTGATTAGCGAAATTATGACTCAGAAAATATGTAAAAATTCTAAAATATTATTTTATGTCACTGGTATAAATTTGGGTTATTTTGGATTAAGTTTGCTAATCCCAAAATTTATGGGATTAAGGGGAAAATCATGAATTTGGTTATGTTTGATCTGAAATAGACTATGTCATTGATATTTTGATCTTTTTGATTGAAGCTATATGTTACCTCTACTGTTTGGTATGTTTTATGATTATTTAGTAAAGTTAGAATGGTTGAAAGTACCGTTGTATGGCGAGAATGGACGATACAAGCTTGCGGGAAATTTTGGAGCAATCCGGATCGGATCGGCTACGGGATCGGATCAGATGAGTTGAACTGAACCGGATTGGGGCATAGCGAGAAGGAAGGCCACTTGCATAGAATTGGAGTTGGAGTGGGATTCGGATCACACCAGGAGGCACCGAACCAAACCGCACCAGGAAGCACCGAACCGAACAGCACCATGGAGTACCACGACCTGAACCGAGGCAATGAACACAAACCGAATCCAAATGGAAAGCACGAACCAAAACAATGAGCATGAACCGAACTAGGGTGTGGACCATGAGCACTGAACCGGATTTGAAGTTGCTACTACGACTCTTCTGAAGACCAACTCCAATCCAACCAAAACCCGAGAAGCAAAGGAACTCCAAATCAGAGGTTAGAACTCAGGATCTAGATGGGAACCAACGGGTTAACTTAAAGAGTTGGGCTTTGTTGCGGGACGTGTGCAAAAGAGTTATCGATATCCATAACTTTGGCTCACTATTGAGAGGGGGGGGGGTATGTAAACGTTGACCCATTAGGGTTATTGACTATGGACTAGTGCAGTGGGGTCAGAGGTTGTATGGAGTGGGACTCCGTCAGGGTCCCCAAAGGGTAAAGTGGTCGTAGAAATAGTTGTACGGAACGGGACTCCGTCATGGCCCCAATGGATCTGGTGATTAAAGCGGTGGATATCGTATGCTTTACACACGGAGTGAGAGATGTGAGGATGATTGCTATGTTTGATGTTTGTTATCACCATGACATGCACACTCCCATTTTTACATTATATGTTAGTGCTACCTTAGAGTATTGTACATCTTGTTGTGCTAACTCTTTGGTTGCAGGTCCAGGTTAGGTATGATTATTTATACCTGCTATTATCTTATTTTGCTGCTATCATACCAGACTTTTGTCTGACCCAGAGGTTTATGTCTCTTCTTATTACTCTGGGTGCTCCTAAGCGAGCAGACTAGAGACAGGTTAGGTGGTTATGCATGAATTGCTATCCGGATACGGGCAGGAGGCTTTCACGTACTATATACATATATTCTCCCTGTGTTGTTGCTGGTCACTGCTTTGGGCATTAGTAGTCTACCTTTTTTATTTCCTATTTAAGAGACTGTATTTTTAAGTTGTAAAAAAGGTTTGGATCATAAGCTGTATTTTGGATTCTGCTACTCTGATGGATATGGTTTAGTTTTCAGCTTATGCAATGTCTCGCCTGTTTTATATCAAGTTATATTATTATTATATTTTATTCCGTGCACTGTGAGATATACTACAGGTTCTTGATGATTCATCGTTTCGAAACCCTTTCTTTTGTCAACTGTCCCGTACTAGTTGGACATTGGCGCAACGCATTCAAGGGAAATGTCTGATGGCGCGGGGAGGCCGTTACACTTGGTATCAGAGCCTAGGTTGCGTAGTTTAACCTAGGGGAAGATATCCGGGAGAGATATTATATGTATATGTGAGTACGTATTTGTATTTTGGTTTTTAAAAACTATATATATATTATTAGCATATCTATGGATGATGTCGCACTGCATGGGCACCACTAAGGAGATGGTTAATCGTTTTCTCTTTACAGATTGAGCGATGAACCGAAATACGAGGCGTACGGGTTCAAAAGCCAACAATGGGAATGTCCCTGACATAAGGATGATGTTTACTGCCTTCATACCAGAGATGCTTAGGGATGCATAGGGAGCAGTTCCTAATGCTGCTATAGGTGGTGGTGCAGTAGTGCAGGCGCCTAGAGCTGATTTCGCCAACCTTAATAAGGATTATACTAGTCTTGGTGGGAAGCCGTTCCTTGGAACGGTGTAACAACCGGGATTCCGATAGACCGATTTTTTTTTCAAAATTCAATCCATCGAGACCCGATTTGGTTGCTCTGATATCCTGCAGAAAAGACAAAAAAAAGAGATATGTCAGAGTACGAAAAAACACCTCACGGCGGAAGGAATAAAATATAATATATTTTAAAACATAGCTTTACCTTAATCACAATACTGCTAAATCAGTATTCCCAAAGCTATAAGTCTCTGTCTAACCTGCGAATGTTATGAGGAGGGGGTCAGAACATAAGTTCTGTGTGAATGAATTCAAACTACACTTCTTGAATAATCCTACATGTATCGTTCAATTACACTTTCTTATTTATTAGGTTATACGTGTTATTAGCACTCAAAGCTTACACACACGTCACACCCATCTACCCCTAGTAGATTAACCTAATATAGTGTATTTGTAGCTACCCCCAAACTGAGGTACACCCCATGATACCCCACTCGCACGGTCTCCTCCGTATTGCCACAGTAATATGCGCAGTCCCTCATCCTATGTCGTACAACGCTACATCCGCATAGAACCACTATTGCTGTGCTACGTAAGCGTGCTGACTGCTATCCTCAAACTATTCGATTAAGTTTGGTTCCATCACCGAATAATGCCTTCTAGTCTACGATACACCACCCAGAGCAGACATGGTTGTACATAGACTATCCCACGTACGTAACATCAATCGTACTCGATGTTTCTACTGCACATAACCTCTACTTGTGCACCCAAGTTCCTTGGTAGGGCTACACAAGAAAACACGGAACTCGGTCGGGAGCTTTTCTATATCTGTACGGGCCCGCCTCTAAGAGTGTCCATTGTACAGATATCCCTCGGGTCTGGTTTTTCTACGGTTGGCTATGGCCCCAACTCAGCCCCTCCCTCAACTAGTAAAGACCACACGAGCTAAGTGACCACCCCTAACAAGCAAAAAATCTAAACATCTATATGGGGTCCCCCCGCACCCGTCCCTTGATAGCAAAGGTTAACGATCTCTAAGGGTTAGCTCTTGTCTTTTCGCATTCCTTAGGCTGCTGGCGATAGGTGTCCGACGATCTTGCTATCGTTTGGTATTGACCCTCCACCTCCGCCTGAGGCAATCGCCGAACCACCCTTATTGCCACCACGTACAGCATTCTGACTGCCCCTTACTTGTGCTGTCAAGGCCTACCCACCTGGTAGTTCCGCGCAGACCCAACCTCTGTAATCCTAGCCCGAAGCTAAACCACCACAGAGGACTACCAGGAGCACCTTTAACGTCTCAGGAAGCTGTGTGCCTCCCCTTCCAGTCCGTTGGAGCTACCAAAATAGCGGACGTGAGCTCTCCTCGTGCCTTATGACACCATCATGATCTACCGTGTTGGGTTATTCATCCTACAACATGCGGACTGCTTCAAGCGCCTTAGTTACATATGTCATTAGACCCCAAGTCTAACCATTTATTTCACGCTTGTGCCACCTGGTCAACTCTCTCACTTGGTTATTCACATTAGCTTCCTTTTTTTTCGTATTCACCAAGTTACCCTTGCTTATTAATTTAATTTATACTTAACCCACTTTAGTCCATTAACACGCCCACAACATGCTATTTTCCAATTTCATAAATTATTCCCTTTTTGGGTTACAACAACATGTTATACTTAATTCATAGTTAATTATGTTTTATCCCACATACATACTAATTAGGAGAATAACCCTCTAAACACCAGCCCCGAGGACCGAAATCAACATCAAACTGGCACCCAAAGAATTGCTCAACCCAACCAACATATACGATTCTAATTTACTTCTTTCCCACTCATATAACTTATATCATTTTTAATTTCACATTTCTCCTTTCAAACCACTTAATTTAAGTATATCTTTACATATAAGTTATCTCATCTTCCTTATCGTTTCCTATAACTTATCTTGTCCCATAAGTTATAATTTCCACCTATTATCCTTTCTTGCCTTATTCAAATTTATTCGTAATAGGTTATTTTTCATTCCCCATTTCTTGTCATTAATTTTAGATTAACTTATTTCATAATATAAGTCGTCCCACCCTTCAAGTCTTGTATTACATCTTAATTCATAACCTTCCCTTGTCCCTATGACAAGTTTGCCTATTATTTAATTTTACATCACCGCAACTCAAGTTTATAATAAGTAATTATCATTCCCCCATTAATGTGTCATTAATTTTAGATTTGACTTAACCCTTCCTTATACTTAACCCGTTACTTAAACTTTACCCAATTAAATTCATTTATGATACCGTCACTAAGCATATCTAAATTTTGTTTCATACATCACCCATGTCCTACTTAACCCTATTTATTATAGTTTCCATATCTTACACATGTCGTACTACGGTTAAGTCTACCTTAGTCATGTTTTACATCACATGCCTTACAACGGTTAAGTCCACATTAGTCATGCTTTACATGTCATTTATATCACCCACTTAACCCTCTAACCATACCCATGTCACCCACATATCTTATTATGGTTAGTATTTTTTAATTTATTTATAATGCTATAACGATGTATGACCTCTCACATTAGATGTCCATTCGTGGCTGCTGGATTTGCCCAGCGGTTCCGGGCAGACTTTTACCACAACGTGCCTAATCTCGTGTCATAAACCGTTACGCCTCTAGTTCTTGCCGTTGACCTCTCACATTAGACATCCGCTTGTGGTTGCTGGATTTGCTGGGCGGTTCCGGGCAGTTTTACACCCCTAACGCGCCTAACCTCGTGTCATAGGCGTTTATTAACAATCGTCTTTCACCCAAACCCCAAATTCATGTCATATGTTCCAAATTCAACTTAATTACATTTCATTTTTATGCCTATTTCCAATTTGTTATTCACTACACCAATTAAATAATAGTTTGCCAATTTTCATATTACCCAAATTATCAATTATAGCCAAATTCACTAATTCCATGTTATTCATACCCAAACATGCCAATTTCCAATATCCAATTATACCCAATTTCATATAATCAATATTTTCCCACCCCAACATTCCCACGTTCATACATATAATCTAATTCACCCTCTAGGCTTACTTTTCAAGTCACGAATAAATTTCACTAATCCATGTTATCCAATTACATGTTGTTAGTATTGAATTATACCAATTCCATATCCAATGACAATTATGTAAAACTTACATAAATTCAACATTATAGATTATATTCCTCGACTGCATAAAATAGATTATGCCTAATATATGCAATAACAATTGTTATGCCATAAACCCCAAAATTACAGATTATATTCCAATATCCCCATATTCCAATCGTGCGTATTGTATAATAAGATTTTGTCTAGGTTTGAGATAACCTAGATCCAAAAATAAAATGGGGAAAGGATAAAAAGGAGAGAACTCAAACGTAGGCATAATAACAGATCTTATTAAATTAACATCATATTCATTATAGGGAACGGTAAACGATAGAAGCAACATTACACAACAAATGTAGTTCAAATCCACTCACTTGGACTGGATTAGAGAAATAAGCGATTTGTTGTTGATGTAGAACGCTGATTTAATCTTCTTATTTGATTATTGGTGAAGAGCTTGAATCATTGATGAAGAATTTTGCTTCTTGATTTGATTAAACTCCAAAGATGCTGAAGAACTTGCAATTTAGTTTAAGGTTTTGGGGGCAGCAGCCATGTTTGGTTGAAGTTTGGTGGCATAGAGGCATCAAATGGAATTGTTTATGAATTAGGTTAGGTCTAGGCACTATTTTATAGGTGTAGAGAGCGTTTTAGGGCCCTAGGATTGACCTAGAAGCCATCCGGTCCGTATAGCACGTCAAACCACGTCACAAGAACAAAAACTGCCTAGATCTGGGGTAGGTCGACCCCTAGGTTGACCTCCTAGGGGGTAGGTCGACCCCCTGGTCAACCTGACCCCCAGGTCTACCTGCCCTGTTCTGGGCGGGAAATTTCCCGCCCAGCTGCCTGTGTCGAATTTCGAACTGTTTTGAATCTTCCGAAGGCCATAACTCTTTCATACGGAGTCCAATTTTCGAAAACTTGGACTCTATTTCATGTAGAATTTCGAGACGAACGTTACGTACATTGCCATTGAATTAATCTTTCCTTCTCTTTCATGTTAAGTAATTTTCATTGTGCATCACCATTATTAACCTATCTATGCATATATATATACATTTTTAATTATATTAAAAATACGGGGTGTTACATTCTCCCACCCTTAAAGAATTTCGTCCCCGAAATTCGATAAGAGTAAAATAGATAATCCCTCGCAACATCCATCCATCAAGTGTGCATCCAATTGTTGCAAACATTATGCACATGTGCAAAGTGAGATACATCATAGTAAAGTATGCATGCCTAATTTGGATCCACCTATGTATGAAAATCTTAAAAAATCTTTCAAAACATGATGCTCACATCCTAAATATATTTGCAGTTCTATATGAATGCCATATTTGAGAAATCAAACGTTTTTCATCCAAATTTCCCTACACTCTTACAGAGTAAGAGCATAGTTCATCCAATTTTCGCATCCAAAGTCATACCAACCATCATTAAATTCGAAATTTAGAAAAATCTAATTTTCCAAATTCGATTTCTTATGTTACGAAAAGGTGTAAAATGGAAAAATTCACATCCTCCATTTTTCTTTTCTAATCGTACTTGGATTTTTATATGACTATTCTATGAAGATTTCCTATTTTCCTATCTAAGTACAATCACATAAGAAAATTTCTTCGCTTTTTCCACTTATCTTGGAAAAATTTAATATTTATTCATCTTTTTTCTTAAGATTTCCATTTTCTTTTCCTGACTCATTTTGCAGCTTGATTGATTCTGTTGTTTTCTTTTTAGTTAGGCTAGTTTCTTTCTTAGCTTATTTGACTTAATCAAATTACTTAAGTTTATTATTTCAAATAAGCCTTTTCGTTTTCAACTCAAACGGCATCCTACACAGCTACTACTATGGGCCAAGAATATTAGGACTTATGTCACAAGTCCACTCAACAGGATCTATACACTTGCTTGCACTTCACTACCTAGTATTCACCACTAGTCCATGCTGTGTATTACTAGCCTGTACTTCTCTTTCAAGCAACAATCCTTTTTATTTTTCTCAAGCAACAAACCTAGGTTTCTCAATGCTTATGCATTCTACGGGAAATTTTACATTAGTTTAATATTATCTAATCACTAACTGTAAATTAGAAAGAAAATAACTCTCTAAGTATCAACCCCGAAGACCGAAATCAACATCAGATTGATACTCAGAGAATTTCTCATCTCAACCAATTCTTAATTGGATCTAATAGCTTTAACTTTATCTCGTTCTTTCTAGGCCTTAATCCTTAACTACTACATTTTTAAAACATGGTTTGGCCTTCTTTCTTTTTATTACATTCTTCTTTCAAAAAAAAAACTAAAGTGGTAAAACTTTTATTCTTTTCTCAAAAACTTGCTTTTGCCAAACCATAAAAACATGCTACAAAGTGAAATTGCAATTTTTTTTTCAAATCATAAACTGGAGTAGACAAGGATGACTAATGAGTTATACTGTTCCTATTTACAATGTTAACTTTGGTTGCTAAGGCACAAATATCGACTCTATTCTTGCACTCAACCACTTGTTTTGTTTACCCAATAAAATTTCTTCTTAAAACAACAATCAAAATTTATTATTAACCGAATAGAGATTTCAAAACTTCTTTTCATATATGAAAATTAGCGAGCTATTTATGCTCCATAATATGCACCTTTTCATGAGAGAATTCTTTTAAAACAAGAAATCATTGTTTTACCCAATATACCTCACTTTACTTTAAAACCCATCATGCACTAGAAACATCAAAATACTTTTAAGATCAAAATTTGGAAAAATACCACAAACTCTCTTAAAATTCAAGTTCTTAAAAGCTTATCATTAGGTTAGACTCAAAGCGGGTCTTCAACTCGACTAGGATTTCCTAGGCACTTATGCAAATTCAATTCTCTCGACTATATATATTCCTAACCCATTTTCCACATCTTAACCTTTTCCGATCTATAAGGTTTCACTTCCGAACCCACTACTCTGAAATAACATTCTAGTTTTAATTCTATGGGATAATTTCTTTCTCAAATACCAATTCATATTGTACACTTTCCAACCAAACCACCTAAGGGTCTCAAAAATTTCTATGTTTATTACTTTAGTGTACAAACTAAATATCCCAGCTCTTTCCCTACCCAGTGGGCTACTTTATGGATTTAGGTTTATATATATAATATATTTATATTTTAGAAAATACTAATATGTTCACTCAATATCTCCCTAAGATCACTAAACCGAAGCTCTGATACCAGATGTAACAACCTGGATTCCGACAGAACGAATTTTTTTCAAAATTCAATCCATCGAGACCCGAGTTGGTTGCTCTGGTATCCTGCAAAAAAGACAAAGAAAAGAGATATGTCAAAGTACAGAAAAACACTTCACAGCGGAAGGAATAAAACATAATATATTTTAAAACATAGCTTTACCATAATCACAATACTACTAAATCAGTATTCCCAAAGCTATAAGCCTCTGTCTAACCTGCGAATGTTATGAGGAGGGGGTCAGAACATTAGTTCTGTGTGAATGAATTTAAACTACACTTCTTGAATAATCCTACATATACCGTTCAATTACACTTTCTTATTTATTAGGTTATACGTGTTATTAGCACTCAAAGCTTACACACATGTCACACCCATCTACCCACTAGTAGATTAACCTAATATAGTGTATATGTAGCTACCCCTAAACTG
This sequence comes from Allium sativum, assembly GCA_030737875.1. Classification (NCBI taxonomy): domain Eukaryota; kingdom Viridiplantae; phylum Streptophyta; class Magnoliopsida; order Asparagales; family Amaryllidaceae; genus Allium; species Allium sativum. The sequence continues at coordinate 538,942,108 of CM060920.1, read as the reverse complement.
AGGTACACCCCATGATACCCCACTCGCACTGTCTCCTCCGTATCGCCATAGTAATATGCGCAGTCCCTCATCCTATGCCGTACAACGCTACATCTGCATAGAACCACTATCGTTGTGCTACGTAAGCGTACTGACTGCTATCCTCGGACTACTCGATCGAGTTTGGTTCCATCACCGAATAATGCCCTCTAGTCTACGATACACCACCCAGAGCAGACATAGTTGTACCTAGACTTTCCGACGTACGTATCATCAATCATACTCGATGTTTCTATTGTACATAACCTCTACTTGTGCACCCAAGTTCCATGGTAGGGCTACACCAGAAAACACGGAAATCGGTCGGGAGCTTTTCTATATCTTTACGGGCCCGCCTCTAAGAGTGTCCAATGTACAGATATCCCTCGGGTCTGGTTTTTCTATGGTGGCTATGGTCCCACCTCAGCCTCTCCCTCAACTAGTAAAGACCACACGAGCTAAGCGACCACCCCTAACAAGCAAACAATCTAAACATCCATGTGGGGTCTCCCCGCACCGGTCCCATGATAGCAAAGGTTAACGATCTCTAGGGGTTTGCTCTTGTCATTTCGCATTCCTTAGGCTACTGGTGATAGGCGTTCGATGATCTTGCTATCGTTTGGTCTTGACCCTCCACCTTCGCTTGAGGCAATCGTCGAACCACCCTTAATGCCACCACGTGCATCATTCTGACTGCCCCCTACTTGTGTAGTCAAGGCCCACACACATGGTAGTTCCGCGCAGACCCAACCTCTGTAATCCTAGCCCGAAGATAAACCAATACAGAGGACTACCAGGAGCACCTTTAACGTCTCAGGAAGCTGCGTGCTTCCCCTTCCACTCCGTTGGAGCTGCCAAAATAGCGGAGGCGAGCTCTCCTCGTGCCTTATGACACCATCATGATCTACCGCGTTGGGTTATTCATCCTACAACGTACGGACTGCTTCAAGCGCCTTAGTTTTATATGTCATTAGACCCTAAGTCTAACCATTTATTTCACATTTGTGCCACCTGGTCAACTTTCTCATTTAACTTGGTTATTCACACTAGTTTCCTTTTTTTTCGTATTCACCAAGTTACCCTTGCTTATTAATTTAATTTATACTTAACCCCCTTAAGTCCATTAACACGCCCACAACATGTTATTTTCCAATTTCATAAATTATTCCCTTTTTGGGTTACAACAACATGTTATACTTAATTCATAGTTAAGTATGCATTATCCCACATACATAATGATTGGGAGAATAACCCTCTAAACACCAGCCCCGAAGACCGAAATCAACATCAGACTGGCACCCAGAGAATTGCTCAACCCAACCAACATATATGATTCTAATTTACTTCTTTTCCACTCATATAACTTATATCATTTTTAATTTCACAATTCTCCTTTCCAAACCACTTAATTTAAGTATATCTTTACATATAAGTTATCTCATCTTCCTTATCGTTTCCTATAACTTATCTTGTCCCATAAGTTATAATTTCCACCTATTATCCTTTCTTGCCTTATTCAAGTTTATTCATAATAGGTTATATACCATTCCCCATTTCTTGTCATTAATTTTAGATTAACTTATTTCATAATATAAGTCGTCCCACCCTTCAAGTCTTGTATTACATCTTAATTCATAACCATCCCTTGTCCCTATGACAAGTTTGCATATTATTTAATTTACATCACCACAACTCAAGTTTATAATAGGTAATTATCATTCCCCCATTACTATGTCATTAATTTTAGATTTGACTTAACCCTTCCTTTTACTTAACCCGTTACTTAAACTTTACCCAATTCAATTAATTTATGATACCGTCACGGGTCCCATTTGGTTAAGCATATCTAAATTCTGTTTCATATATCACCCGTGTCCCACTTAACCCTCTTTATTATAGTTTCCATATCTTACACATGTCTTACTATGGTTAAGTCTACCTTAGTCATGTTTTACATCACATGTCTTACAACGGTTAAGTCCACATTAGTCATGCTTTACATGTCATTTATATCACCCACTTAACCCTCTAACCATACCCATGTCACCCACATGTCTTATTATGGTTAGTATTTCTTAATATATTTGTAATGCTGTAACGATGTATGATCACTCACATTAGACGTCCGTTCGTGGCTGCTGGATTTGCCCGGCGATTCCGGGCAGACTTTTACCACAACGTTCCTAACCTCGTGTCATAAACCGTTACACCTCTAGTTTTTGCCGTTGACCTCTCACATTATACGTCCGCTTGTGGTTGCTGGATTTGCCGGGCGGTTCCGAGCAGTCTTGCACCACAAACGCGCCTAACCTCGTGTCATAGGCGTTCATTAACAATCGTCTTTCACCCAAACGCCAAATTCATGTCATATGTTCCAAATTCAACTTAATTACATTTCATTTTTATGCCTATTTCCAATTTGTTATTCACTACACCAATTACATAATAGTTAGCCAATTTTCATATTACCCAAATTATCCAATTATAGCCAAATTCACTAATTCCATGTTATTCATACCCAAACATGCCAATTTCCAATATCCAATTACACCCAATTTCATATAATCAATATTTTCCCAATATATATACCCCAACATTCCCACGTTCATAAATATAATCTAATTCACCCTCTAGGCTTACTTTTCAAGTCACGAATAAATTTCACTAATCCTTGTTATCCAATTACATGTTGTTAATATTGAATTATACCAATTCCATATCCAATGACAATTATGTCAAACTTACATAAATTCAACATTATAGATTATATTCCTCGACTGCATAAAATAGATTATGCCCAATATATGCAATAACAATTGTTATGCCACAAACCCTAAAATTACAGATTATATTCCAATATCCCCATATTCCAATCGTGCGTATTGTATAATAAGATTTTGTCTAGGTTCGAGATAACCTAGATCCAAAAATAAAAAGGGGAAAGGATAAAAAGGAGAGAACTCAAACGTAGGCATAAATAAAATAACAGATCTTATTAAATTAACATCATATTCATTATGGGGAATGGTAAACGATAGAAGAAACATCATACAACAAATAAAGTTCAAATCCACTCACTTTGACAGGATTAGAGAAATAAGTGATTTGTTGTTGATGTAGAACGCTGATTTAATCTTCTTATTTGATTATTGGTGAAGAGCTTGAATCATTGATGAAGAATTTTGCTTCTTGATTTGATTAAACTCCAAAGTTGCTGAAGAACTTGCAATTTAGTTTATGGTTTTGGGGCAGAGGCCATGTTTGGTTGAAGTTTGGCGGCATGGAGGCGTCAAAAGGAATTGTTTATGAATTAGGTTAGGTCTAGGCACTATTTCATAGGTGTAGAGAGTGTTTTAGGGCCCTCGGAATGAACTAGAAGCCATCCGGTCCGTACAGCACGTCAAACCACGTCACAGGAACAAAAACTGCCTAGATCTGGGGTAGTTCGACCCCCAGGTCGACCTCCTATGGGGTAGGTCGACCCCCTGATCGACCTAACCCCCAGGTCGACCTGCTATGTTCTGGGCGGGGAATTTCCCGCCCAGCTGCCTGGATCGAATTTCGATCTGTTTTGAATCTTCTGAAGGCCATAACTCTTTCATACGGGGTCTGATTTTCGAAAACTTGGACTCTATTTCATGAAGAATTCCGTGATGAACGCAATGGTGATGTCCATTTTACTTAATTCTTGTTATTTAAATTAAGTATTCTTATTTTATTATCTTCTCCGTTACGTACAATGCCATTGAATTAATATTTCCTTCTCTTTCATATTAAGTAATTTTCATTATACATCACCATTATTAACCTATCTATGCATATATATATATATTTTTAATTATATTAAAAATGCGGGGTGTTACAAATGGAATCAGCTATGGTGGTTCATGATTGGTTAGATAGTTGTGAGCGCATTTTCGAGGATTTGGGGATTGATGATGCAATGAAGAGTAAGCAAGCATCACGTCAGCCTTAAGGACGAGCAACAAATTGGTGGAATGCTATTAAAGTGGCCACTCTCGAGGATCAAGTTACTTGAGATCAGTTTAATACTCGCTTCAGTGGCAAGTTTATTCCAACTGCTCAGAAATTAGAATTGTTTAGGAATTTTTGGAACTTAAGCAAAATGGCAGGGCAGTCTCGGAATATATTGCTTAATTCGATACTTTATTGAAATATGGATTATCTCTTATCGACACTGCCAAGAAGAAGAAGGAGAAATTCATAACTGGTTTAGATGAGTACTTAGGGGAAAGACTTATAAACCATATCAATGAGACATTCGAATCTATTGCAGGAAAGACATTGAGGTCGGAGAGCTTTTACCCTAAGCCAAAGATTGAGGTAGCTGTTACATCTGCAGAGGAGCCGAAACCGCAGGTAAGCGGTGAAGGCAATAAAAATTCTCAGAATAAGAGAAAACAGAACCAAACCAAGGATGGTCAAAAAAAAGAATAAGAAATATATTGGGTGCTTTAGCTGTGGCAAGAAGGGCCACTATGCCAGAGATTGTCGAACAAAGCCAGCAGACAGGAACTGCTTCAATTGCGGACAAGTGGGACATAACAAAGATAAATGCCCACTACCTCCTAAGGAGAAGCAGATCGGGAAAGCATATGCTATCAACGTTGTTCCTTCTTCGTCAAATGCCCCAATAGCAATGGAGAAGTGAAAGGGTGTTGTTATCCAATATATGCTTTCTATTTTGATGTTCCTGTTTGAGTACTGCTTGATATTGGGGCTTCCCATTCCTTCGTATCTTGTGACCTAGTAGATAGGTTGGAATTGGAACCCTAGATTGTCGATAGACCTTTAGTTGTGACGAACCCGATCGGTAGTTCAACTAGCCTTTATATGATTTGTCTTAATTTGGTCTTATCGAGTCAAGGATGTGTGTTTGCTTGTGATTGCTTTGTTTGGGCTTTACTGGGTTTGGCATTATTTTGGGAGTCGACTGGCTCCAAAGGTATGGTGTGGTGTATGACACTCTACGTCCGTTAATGTCACTCATTAAGAGAATGCATTAAGTTTCGTGAAGCATTATAGGTAAAGAGAAATAAAAAAAATTACAAGACAGATATAAAAATAGCAGCGGAATAAAAACTAACTTTATTAATCATAAAGCGCCGTGGTTCAAAACATCATATGTCTGAATTACATAAATATCAGTACTTCATAAAAACTTCTGTCTTGCTCTTAAACATCAGAGCACAAAATTAAAGAAGCAAAATCCCCAAATAAAAACATAGCCATAGTAACAAGGATAGGAGTTTGAGCAATACACCTAAGCAGCTCCAACAAATGATAGCAGAATCCTGGTCAAGCTTGAGTATTCCCTCCCTGAGATCCTGGACTGGGAAACAGAAGAAAGAAGAAGAAATAAAAAGGGTCAGACATAAAGTCTGGCGAGTCCAGTTACTTTTAGCAAGTAAATTAGTAAAAGTATCATGACAGGCATACAAAGTTAATAGAAGAGATAATAACAAAAAGCCAGGTATGACAAGGTAAACCATGATAGAGTGTATACGCTTCTCTAAAGATTACTCTGCACCGATACTAGTATAACCATAATAAGATGATCCCAACAACTATATGATGGTAGATTTTAGGCGTACTTGTGGTGAGAGGTTTTAACCTCATACAGTCCACTGGCAGCCTAATCCTAAGATGCTCCTAAACTTTACCAGAGTCTAGATGTACCCTAACCACTACCCTAATCGATCGACTCCCTACTCCATAGATGCCCTGTGTCGGCTCCACAGTAGGAGGTATCACTTCCTAAAGTGGCAAACCTTTGTGATGTGCACAACCATATCTACTCATGTCATGGTCATCTTATCCCCCTTTGCACGGCCTATGCACGCACATGTCCCCGGTCATTTTGCGCTGCCCACACCATCCTCCACGTTTGGATCTCTTATAATCAGCGTAGTAAGCATGTCCCTACTACGACCTAGGGCGGAGTACTCGTTCGATACCATTATTTGAATTACTGACTGAAACGGGTCCCACACAAGATGATACAAGCTCTCCCCCTTGTCTTATATCCCCACTAGGATTTCCATAGGTTATATATACCTATTGGTGTCTTTAATTAAATAACCCCATCATTTCTACAGGTTAAGCTTACCTAACGATGTATTTAATTACATAACCCCAACCGGTTAAGTTTGTGGGCCTATATATAAATATTACCCACCCCCTAAGATTTTACTTAACCCTCCCACTAATTCAGGCATATTTATTTAATGGTTAAGCTGTGGGCTTATACATATAAATATTACCCTAACCCCAACATTTCCACGGGTTATGCTTACCGAACGGTGTCTTTAATTACATAACCCCAGTAGGTTAAGTTTTGTGGGCCTATATGTAAATATTACCCACCCAACCTAGATATACTTAACCCTCCCACTGTTTTCAACCAAGTTTACATAACCCATACTCAAGTTAACATGTTTATACAATCCCTATGGATTCATCTAGGTTAAATATTACAGACTAACAGGTTATCCCCAATCACATTGACTTCTTTTCACTGCCAAAATTCCACTTGCTTATTAATATCATATAAATATAACTTGATCCATTTAAGTTTATTAATAATCCCCATTACATGTTTTTCTTTAGATTGTAATTAACGGAAATAATCTTACAATCCCTTTGTGTTACCCATTATTTGATTCCATAGTTACAATAACATGTTTTACTTAATATGTAATTAAGTATAGTTCATCTCGATTCACCTGTTTTCTGTTCAACGTATAACTACAACTTGACGTTGTTTACTTTTTAACTTAGTTTTCTTAATTAAGGTTTACTAGTAAGCTTTCTTTCCTTTTATTATAACCTATGTTATAATTTCCACTTGTCCCTGGGACAAGACTACCTGTTATATAACATTATTATTAGAGTAATTAATTATAATTGGTTACTATCATTCCCTGTTTACCCCAATTCATTACCATATATCCATTTATGGTCGTAATGCACTAGACCTCCCACATTAAACCTGCAAACCATGTATGCTGGATATGCCGGGCGGCTTCGGGTAGACTTCTTCCACAAATCGGGTTTAAACTCGTATCTTAGCACGTCTCGTGTTTATACACTTAGACCACCCACATTAGATTCACAACTTGTGGTGGTTGGTTATGCTAGGTGGCTCCGGGCAGACTTCCACCACAAGTGTAATCTAACCACCTATCTAAGCGCGATTACAATTTCAGTTACTGTAATTCCATGCATTTCCATTATTAATCAATTGTACCTATGTCATTACAGGCTTTCATTCCCTTTACCTAAGTAATGTTCATAATGAACCATATGCCCCAAATTTTAGGTTTTTAATCAATTTCAAGTTATGTCCAAATTCCATATTCACATGCCCAAATTCCATATTCACTATTTGATTCACATTATGCCCAAATTTCCCAATTCAAGTTACGCCCTAATTCTAAGGTTTTTCCCTCGTTCCCAATTTACCACGATCGCATATTTCAGCGGCATGCCTAGGCTCGAAGGTAGATTGACTATAAAAATTAAAAAGAAAAGAAAGAGGGAAAAAGGACAGAAATGATGATGCTAGCAAAATTGACATATAATGGCAGAAATAGGCATAAACATATGGTGGCATAATGATAGTAGGCATATAGGAATAGATCCAATGATCAAGTGCCAATGGAACTAATTCTAATATAATAAGGACAAGCACGATGAGATCTAAACAATAATTTATATGTCCAACTAACAACAGATCTGATCTAACCACAAACATGATATGTAACAAACCGGAAAATCTGAACCAGTTTAAAAATTTTAAATTGGCTATTTTAGTGAATTTTAAATATTTAAAATAAATATTTAAAATAATAACGAAGAAAAGTATGTTTGAATCGAAGTTTGAAAATAAATATAATTATTTTGAATTATAAACATGGCCTGAAATGGCGCGACAATTTCAAAATTTGAATTCAAACTTTGACTGACTGTACCAGGTGTAGAATAAAACGGATTTTAGTGAAACCAAAATTATTTAAATCTGTTAGTGATTATCTTTCTAACGAATCTGAATAATCAAAGTTTCATAGCGTGAGTCAAAAGTTATGGCCAAATGAATTTTCAGAAAGGTCGCTATAGAACCCTTGAAAATAGACATTTTGCAAACGACCTCAGATTTCGACGAAACCACTTTTGTTGGATCCGTGATGTCAAATGATTGCTATGTTTCAAATTTCATAATTTTTGAAGTTAATATGTGAGTGTGGCAAAGGAAAATGTGTTTTGGTCAATTACAGTTAAATTGGATCGACCAGAAAATGGCCATTTTCCAAATGGTCTCAGAATTCGACGAAAATATTTTTGATAGGACCGTATCGTCAAAACATAGCTAGATTTATTTTTCGGGAATTTTTAGAATCAGTATGTGGCCCCGGCAAATTGAAATGTACGTTCAAATCAAATATTGAATGTTTTATATTTCAATTTAAAGAAAAACTGACTGAACCAGTCAAATGTGCCTACGAAACTTATCCCAATTTGTCTAGAATGGGGGTATTTAGCTAGGGACGACAGTCATTGGGTTTGGATTGGAGTTCGTATGAGATGAGGGGTATTTTTGGATTTTTAAAAATATATAAATATAAAAAAATTCTCATTGGCCTGTCAACCTTCTCTCTCCCTGCTTTCTCTCTCTCCCTCCCCCGATCGATGGCGAAACTCGTTCCTCCCTTCCCGGCAGTTTTCTGATCAAACTACGCATCGATAGCCTTCGACCCAGTTGAGCTTTTTGAAGAGCTCCCCTCAAGCTTCAAACCATACCTGTCACTCCCCCTGCCATCGCTCCATCGCCGAGAACCATCGCCCCAAAGTTGCCGCCTTTGGACAGCCGCCGCTCGCACCTTCCGCCGTCGATCTGACCCTGGTTGGTGGCGCCGGAAAGCTCTCTCGAGGCTCGACAACGTGGTGAAGTCTGATCGTGCCATAGCTTCGTGGATTAATCGAAAAAGCTAAACCTAGTTTTGAACACCGAAAAGAGGTACGTTTTATATTATTTAAAATAGTTTATAGCACTTTAAAGCGCTACGGTTTTTTATTTCACAATAAAAATCATATCTTTTTCGTTTGTGGTCGAAATTCAGTGAAACAAGAGAAGCCGGGACCCTGAGGACATCTTCTATATTTTAGAAGAGACCGCATATTTTTCTGAGCCTTCTGCAATTTTTGGTGGAGTGGAACCCAATGTGAGATTTCTAAATTATAAATGATATGGAAAACAACGATGTATAAATTATATAGTCGTTGTATGAGTTATATAAGCGTTGTACACCTCATGTATAAGCGTTGTATAAGTTGTACGTTCGATGTATAAGTTATATATGCGTTGTAAAAATTATATATGCGTTGAAATAAATTTAAATAATATTGAAATGAAATTGAAATATAGTTAGTTATATACATATATATATATACATAATCCCCTCGTCCATAGACCATGGACGATATATATTGGTTGTGATATTGTTTGGATTATTGGTTGATGTGAAATACCATGAATGGTTGATTTGAAATGATTGATTGTGGTTGAAATCCCAATAGGATTAGTATATAAGAAAATTCGCCTGCGTGCGAACTAGATATTGAAAATTCCCATTATAAAAAACCGCAAGGTTTTAAGGTAGAGCGAGGAGCCGTACTAGGGACGGTCCCGGTTTTAACTACCCTGCCGTTATGCTGCCGGAATTTTCAATAATATTCATGTGTTAGAATTATTTTCATGTGTTGAAACTATATTCGTGTGTCGAATAGAAATTCATGTGTTGAATAGAAATTCATGTGTTGAATGAGTTCATGTGTTGAGTAAATTATTTGAAAGATAAAAATCACATTTTTATTATATATATAGCCTATATAAAATATATTAGTATTTTAAATAAATTGTTTTAACACCAAAAATAACATTTTTACCTTATGTATAGACTATATAAAATAATCATGTTTTGAAATAAATTGTTTTACAATAAAAATCACATTTTTATTTTATACATCAACTATAGAAAATATTCATGTGTTGAATAAAGGACTAGAACAATAAAAATCATATTTTATCGTATGTGTGAAGTCGAAAACATTCATGTGTTGAATATATAGATTGAACAATAAAATCTACATTTTTATTGTGAATATGAAGTGTTAAAAATGGTGATGTGTGGAATAAATATTTTTGATGATAAAAATATAATTTTAATCAAATATATAAAGTAGATATGGTTTTGAAATCGAAGAAAGAATTATATTTATATAAATATAATTAAAATAAATCGAATAACGAAGCTGATGTTCGTGTTTTGAAACCGTGATTTCAAACGATTAGTGCGGGAGATCCGACCATCAGATTTTCCCGAAACCGAAACCGTTGGGTTCGCTTTGGAAATATCTTTCCAACGACACCCACTTTGTGAAGATCCAACGGTTGGATTGTCTGGAATGTTTAATTCAAATTCGAAGAAAAACTGCGCCAGAATCGATTATATTTTTATATATATATAAATATTATTAAATTAAATCGAATAACGACGCTGCAGTTCGTATTTTGAAATCGTAACTTCAAACGATTAGTGCGGGAGATCCGACCGTCGGATTTTCCCAAAACTAAAACCGTTGGATTCGTTTTGAAAGATCTTTCTAATGAGATATATTTTGTGAAGATCCAACGGTTAGATTTTTAGATATGTGTAAATCAAATCTGAAGAAAAACAACGCTATGGCCGCGTTATGGCCTAAAGCATCGTTTGAATGAATTGGCTATTTTTAAAATAAATAAAAATAGCGATAAATAGTGATAAAATATTATAAACGATATGGAATGGAAATAAACTGAATTTGCTCGGTTTATGTGATATTTGATGGTTGAATGTGTTTGGCGTGAAATTTGAATTAAAGAACAGAATTAGTGATATCAAATAATTTAACCATCAAAATGAATTGATTTGAAATTCTAAATATGCGTGAATTATTTGAAAAGGCCGAGTTAATTCTCATTTCAAATAATTGATCGACGATTGAAAGTCCAAGATATGAAGACGGTGCAAGACCGATGATCTGCACGTCGAATGGAGGGGTGCTACTGATGCTCATGATGGGAGTAGCTACCTTGAAGGTGCCGAAGTAGTAGCCGTCCGGACGTACTTGTTGATTGTATGGATATGTGAGGTATTGAGTGCCTCCGGTTTCGTTCAGACCCAGAACGAAGTTGTAACTGGACCGTGTGTCTAACATTGGATTTTGTTCTGTGCAGATTGATCTCTATTAAATATATATCTGTTTGGCAGCGGAGAATTTATTCTCTTGCTTAATGCCCTTCTCTGAGACGTACGAGCTCAGAGGTTTTATATCGATGGAAATCAGTCACATGGAGTGAATTTCCTATGTGGCATGCCTAAGTGGTAGATGATTAAGGCTTATGTTGGAAAGCAAAGTCTTGAGGTGGATGATCAAAGCACGGCCTGTGTGGCATAGCTTTGTGTATAGCATTGTTTCGCGAGCCTCACACCCCGGTATGGGCCAGAAACGGGAGAAGGACCTCAGGGAGGACATGCGTCTCTTTCTAACTAGGGTGGTGTCAGTGACCTACCAGCCCTGACATTTATATTATTTTCACCTGTGTGGTTGTTGTTGTTGCGAGGCGCCTCAGAGATATCGGTGACTATGTGGAGCTGATGGAGTCATAGGACTCATTTACGCCCCAAGGGCGGGGAGACGTATTGTTCAGGCATGATAATCCACATCGGTTGTAACGACCCAGAAAATCTGAACCAATTTAAAATTTTTAAATTGGCTAAAATAATGGATTTTAAATATTCAAAATAAATATTTTAAATAAAAGAGATGAAAACTGAGTTTGAATCGACAATTGAAAACAAATATAATTAATTATAATTATAAACAAGTCCTGAAATGGCGCCGCAGTTTCAAAAATTGAATTCAAACTTTGTCGGACTGTACCGGGTGCAAAACAAAACGGATTTTAGTGAAACCAAAAATATTTAAATCTGTTAGTGAATACCTTTCTATCGAATCTGAAAAATCGAATTTTCATAGCGGAAAGCAAAAGTTATGGCCGAATGAATTTTCAGAAGGGTCGCTATGGATTTTATATAGCCCGTGAAATTGGCCATTTTGCATACGACCTCGGAATTCGACAAAACCACTTTTGTTGATCCGGGATGTGAAGTTATTGCTAGGTTTCAAATTTCATAATTTTTGAAGCTAATATGTGAGCGTGGCAAAAGAAAACGTGTTTTGGCCAATTATAGTTAAATTGGATCGACCAGAAATGGGCCTTTTTGCAAACAGTCTCAGAATTCGACGAAACTAGTTTTGTTGGGACCGTATCGTCAAAACATAGCTAGATTTATTTTCCTGGAATTTTTCGAATCAGTTTGTGGCCCGGGCAAATTGAAATGCACGTTCAAATCAAATATTGAATGTTTTATATTTTAATTTAAAGGAAAACTGACTGAAACAGTCGAATGGCCTACGAAACATATCCCATTGTGTTCAGAATCAGGGTAAAACGCTAGGGACGACAGTCGTTGGGTCTGGATTGGGGTTCGTGAGGGAAAGAGGGTATTTTAGAGATTTAAAAATATATAAAATAATAAAAAAATTCTATTGGTCCACCTCATTCTCTCAGCCCCGACCTTCTTCCTCGAAACCCCAGAACGCACGGCGGAAAGAGCTCGAAACTTCCCAGCAAATTTTCTCCTTCCACGCTCGACAAAACCCCATCGTCCGTTGGAAGTTTTTGTAGAGAATTTTGAAAGCTTCACATCCATACTTGGATTCGATTTTTTCACTGAGTATATCGAGAGATCCAGGGCGCTGAAGTCACGCCGTTCGCACCCGAATCCTGGCCGAGATCCGCCACCGAGTTCAACGGTGTTCGGCGCGATGATGAGCCCCTCCAAGCTCGTTGATGTGGCGTAGGCTGATCTGCATATCGTGCTTCGGATCGAGAGAGAAATCGAAGCCTAGTTTCGAAGGTTTTCTGAAGTATACGGCTGAATATATATAAAAGGTTTGCGACACTTTTAATCCGTTACAAATCCATTATTGTTTGAAAAAAAATCATATCTTTTTCGTTCGTTAACGAAATTCGATGAAACAGGAAACATCGTGGCCGTGTGTTTGCCTTCTACATTTTAGAAGAGACCGCATATTTTTCTGAGCCTTCTGCTATTTTTGGTGGAGTGGAACCCAATGTGAGATTTCTAATTTATAAACGATATGGAAAACGACGATGTATAAATTATATAGTCGATGTATGAGTTATATAAGCGTTGTACACCTCATGTATAAGCATTGTATAAGTTGTACGTTCGATGTATAAGTTATATATGCGTTGTAAAAATTATATATGTGTTGAAATAGAAGTAAATTGTTATATATATATATATACGCCCCTCGTCCACAAACCATGGACGATATTTATTGATTGTGATTGGTGTGAAAATTGATTGATAGCGAATGGTTGTTTGGGATTGTTTGTGGTTGATATTGATTGATTGTGGTTGAAAAATACCCATTTGTGGTTGAGAAATATTTGGTTGAAACCACATAGGATTAGTTTGTGGAAATGAAATAAATATATACATGCCGCCTGCATGCGAACTAGATGCATGATCCCCATTGTCAAAAACCGCGAGGTTTTAAGGTAGAGCGAGGAGCCGTACTAGGGACGGTCCCGGTTTTAACTACCCTACCGTTATGCTACCGAAATTTTGAATAATATTCATGTGTTTGAATTATTTTCATTTGCTGAAACTATATTTATTCGTTGAATAGAAAACCTTCATGTGTTGAATCGATATTCTTTCGTTGAATTGAAATTCATGTGTTGAATGGTATTCGTGTTTTAAATATAAAAATCACATTTCTATCTATATATAGAAACTATAGAAAACCTTCATGTGTTGAATCGATATTCATTCGTTGATTAGAAATTCATGTGTTGAATGGTATTCGTGTTTTAAATATAAAAATCACATTTTTATCTATATATAGAAACTATAGAAAACCTTCATGTGTTGAATCGATATTCATTCGTTGAATTGAAATTCATGTGTTGAATGGTATTCATATTTTGAAAGAAATTGTTTTATAATAAAAATCCCAATTTTAACATCAATATGAACTATATAAAATAATCCTGTTTTGAAATAAATTGTCTTACAATAAAAATCCTATTTTTATTACTTATATAAACTATATAAAATAATAGTGTTTTGAAATGAATTGTTTTACAATAAAAATCACATTTTTATTATACACATGAATTGTTGAAATGTGAAGTGTTAAAAATAGCCACTCGTTCAAATAAATATATACGAGTTGAAATATTCATTAATTAGCTAATGATATGATTTTTGCCTATACATGCAACATTAGAATGAATGGTGTTTTTAAACCAAATGGAATCAAATATGAAGTTGAATAGAAAATGATAAGTGATAAGAACTATATATATGTACATGCATATTTATTGAACAGGTTATAGCAAAGGGGCTAGAGAAGAGGAATAAAATTTTGTGCCTGACAAATAGGTACACATTTACTGTTTTGTTTGGGTGATGATTTTATGAGCCTGTTGGCTAGCCGCTTGGCTTTTTCTTTTTCTTTTTGACATGAGACGCCCGTGTGGCTATTTGGGAATTTTCCCAGCCCCTCCCGTACAAAGGAGGTTATGGCGAATTTTTCCGAAATTTAAAGGCGTTAGTGAAATATTTGAAGTGAAAACGATATAGGAATTTTTGAATGAACTATATTTATATAAATATATAAATATAAATAAAATTAAAATGAAACATGGCCGTGCAGTTCGTGTTTTGAAACCGTGATTTCAAACAATTAGTGCGGTAAATCCGACCATTGGATTTTCCCGAAACCGCAACCGTTGGGTTCGCCTTGGAAATATCTTTCCAACGGCACCAACTTTGTAAAAATCCAACGGTTGGATTGTCTGGAATGTTTAATTCAAATCTGAAGAAAAACAGCGCCAGAATCGATTATATTTATATATATATATATATATATAATTATATTTAATCGAATAACGACGCTGCAGTTCGTATTTTGAGATCGAAACTTCAAACGATTGTACCGGGAGATCCGACCGTCGGATTTTCCCGAAAGTGGAACCGTTGGATTCGTTTTGAAAATACCTTTCTAATGATGTAAATTTTGTGAAGATCCAACGGTTAGATTTTCAGATATGTGTAAATCAAATCTGAAGAAAAACAGCGCCACGGCCGCGTTATGGCCCGAAGCGTCGTTTTGAATAAATTGGCTATTTTAAAATAAATAAAAATAGCGATAAATCGTTATAAAATATCATAAACAATATGGAATGAAAATAAACTGAATTTGCTCGATTTATGTGGTATTTGATGGTTGAATATGTTTAGTGTGAAAATTACATTAAAGAACATAATTGGTGTTGTCGAATGATTTAACCATTGAAATAAATTGATTTGAAATTTTAAATATACGTGAATTATTTGAAAAGGCCGAGTTAATTCTCATTTCAAATAATTGACCGACGATTGAAAGTCGAAGATGAAGACGATGGTCGAAGACCAGAGATCTTCACCTCGTTTGGATGGTAACCGAGAACCTGATTGGGAGGCATCCCGAAATATGGATAATGAGTGGTGATCGTCCAGACGTACGTGGTGATCGATGGGTTTGCGAGGTATTTAGTGCCTCCGGTTTCGTTTAGACCCAGAACGGACTTGTAAATGGACTGTGTGTCTGACATTAAATTTTATTCTGTGTTGATTTATCTCCGTTAAATACACATCTGTTTGGCGGCGGGGAATTTTTTCTTTTGCTTAACGCCCTTCTCTGAAACGCACGAGCTCAGAGGTTGTATGTCGATGGACATCAGTCTCATGGCATGAATTGCTAGTGTGACGTGCCTAAGTGGCACACGATCAGGGCTTCTGTTGAAAAGCAAAGTCTTGTGTTGATGATCAAAGCCCCGCCTGTGTGGCATAGCTTTGTGTATAACGTGAATTCGCGAGCCTCACACTCCGGTATGAACCAGAAACGGGAGGAAGGACCTCAGGGAGGGCATGCGTTTCTTTCTAGCTAGGGTGGTGTCAGTGACCTACCAGCCCTGACATTTATATACTTTTCACCTATGTGGTTGTTGCTGTTGCGAGGCGCCTTGGTTTGATCGGAAGATCCGGGTCCGATGGAGTCATTCGTTGGCTCGTTTACACCCCAAAGGGCGGAGAAACGTAGTGTTCAGGCATAATAATCCACATTGGTGGACCGACCCTGACGATCCAAGAGCCCACCTGAGTCTGGGCCCTGAGACATGGGCTAGATTGTCTCGAATTCGGTAAGGACTATCTTTTGCCTTGGTTCATAACGGAAATCCAATTTCCAAATACGTGACTGTGCGGTTTTGATTGTATACCTATATATGGCGACATAGTGGTATGGGGCATTAATGCCATCTATGATTGATAGTTATGATTTGAAATTGTTTTCAAAACATATAAACACTAGCAATAATATCAAATGCCTTTGTTTTATTCGTATCAAGCATATCTTGGCCGTTATAAGGTAAAAACTCTATCCTCCGGTTTGTGTTGCATTGTGTGATGGGAACTGAGTCTTATAATGGCTTCATTTTTATAAAATGCATTACATTGTTTAAAAGAAAGATTTGTTTTAAAGCACTGGCAATCCAATGGAGTAAACCCGTTCCACGAAAGTGGCATGGTCCTGTGATTAGCCAAATTATATATGTGTTGAGTAGATTTCTCATACCAGTCCCATGACTGACTCATAGTTTGTTTCGATTTCAAACTCGGGTGCCCCTTTTCTACACGGGCAGCCTTGTATTCAGGTTTAGCTGGTTCTTTCTGGATAGCTGGAGCTGAAGATGGATTCTATCATTTATCTCTTTTTATGCTGTTCAGCTCCAATTGTACATATTTTGTCTGTTTTCCGCTGTAGACATTTATGTATAGCTGAACTGTATTTTTACTAAGTATGATCCTGTATACTGTGTAACTCTGATGATTACTTTTATCCAGTATATTCTATTGTTCATTATCTGGTGTATTTATTTAATTCTGTTCTGCTATTATCTGTTTATGTGTTATATTCCACGGATTACCCTTGCCACCGTCAGTACGGGGTTTGGGGTCGTCTCATTTGGTATCAGAACTTTGGTTAAGCTTATTTCTGGAATGTAACATTTGAACGAACTCGTCAGAAATAGAACCAGTAGTGTTCTAGGACGAGTAACTCTATACTGATAGGATCAGTAATATCCTAGTATAAGTAAAGCAGAATGGGATACACCCCTGTAGACACATTTACATTGAAGTATTTGTCTCTATATTTTGAAATATCTTTTCTGTTGACCTGACACTTGATCTGCTAATTGCAGACGTTCTAGAAAATGAGTGCCAGAAACAGAAGAAGTAATACTGACCCGGATATTGAAGCCCTATTTATGAAATATAGAAATCTGGGTGGAAAGCCATTCTCGGGCGAAGAATCTATTATGAGAACGCAAGCATGGATTCATTCGGCTGAGAAAATCTTCGAAGCATTAAAGCTGAGGGATGACCAGAAAAGATTACTGGCCTCCTGGGCACTCGATGACGAAGCTTTGTTCTGGTGGGATTCAGTTATTAAGGATAATCCAGAAGGTGATATCACCTGGGATAGATTCAAAGCGATTTTCCTGGAAAGATTTTCTCCTCCCGAAGTGACCGAGCGACTATGTGATGAATTTTCTTATCTAATACAAGGTGATATGACCATCTCAGAATATCATAAGAAATTCAACGAACTTTATCACTTTTCCCCTCATCTAATTGAAAATCCGAAGAGGAAGAATATGAGATTTATCAACGGGCTTCAAAGAAAATATCAGAATAGTTTAATGAGGAACGTGAAGCTCCCCTTTTCTGAAATGATATACATGGCTTATCAGTACGAAGATCTAGACAAGAAAGGTATGCTACAGTACGAAGAGGAAGTCAGCTCTAGTAATAGAATGGAATCTGAAACCGATCGTCCTGAGGCCAGTGCAAAGTTTGATATCAGTAAGAAGCCCAGTGCCAAGAGAAAAAGGGCTAAATCAGAAAAAGAACGGGCAACGACTGCCATATGTAATAACTGCCATAAGCAGGGGCATTTGCAAGGAAAATGCAAATCTTTAAAGAAGCAAAAGAAGGAAGTATCTAAATCTAATAAAAGGGTTCATGAGGGCAGAGGATGCCATAAGTGCCACCAGGCCGGTCATATCGCGAAGAATTGCTGGCTGTTAAAAAAGACCAATGTGGTTCAAATAAATGAAATAGCAGAAGCTTCTGAGCCATCGGCTGTTCGAGAAAGGCCAGATGTATTAGAAGGCACGCTCACTGTCAAAGATATTCCAGTTAAAGTACTGTTTGACACCGGCGTGCCGCGAAGCTTTGTTGCGTAGAATGCAGCTAAGAAGCTGGATTTGAATTTGAAGAAGCTCAAGGAACCAATGACTATCCAGAACCCGGTTGGGGGTTCCATTGACCTCAGTTGGGTTTGTGGAGTGCCGGTTTCCTTTTCTCGTTATCGGTTCCCTACCATTGCGGCCGTCATGAATTTTACAGAGTTCGATCTTATCTTGGGGTTAGACTGGTTGACCAAATATGAAGCTGAGGTTAAATGCGCCGACAGAGTCGTAAAGGCGAAGATTAAATCAGGTGATTATATAACCATTCCCTGTGAAGGTCAGAATGCTAATAGAAAAGACTTCTGGGCAGCTTTGAATGTTTCTCCAGCCCAAATAGAAAATGTCCCTGAAGTCACAGAGAATATTCCCGATCTAGTGAAAGACATCCCTGTCGTCAAGGACTATGCGGATGTGTTCGAAGAAGTTGTTCGCTTACCCCCACAGAGGGAAATAGATTTCAAAATTGCTTTAATTCCGAATGCAAGGCTGGTAGTTCACGCTATTCGAAGAATGTCCTTGAAAGAGAAAGAGGAATTAGACAATCAAACACGACAGCTAGTATGGAAAGGTCTGATCAGGCCTAGTTTCTCTGATTGGGGTGCAGCAGTGGTGTTTGTCCCAAAATCTGACGGTACTCTACGTCTATGTGTGGATTATCGTGATCTGAACAAACAGACAATAAAGAACAAATATCCATTGCCGCGGATTGATGATCTGTTGGATCGATTAAATGGAGCACAAGTTTTCTCAAGAATGGACCTAGCTACAGGTTTCCATCAACTTCGAATTGCCGAAGAATGTGTTCCAATGACAGCATTCAGAGGTCCCGACTTATTCTACGAGTTGTTAGTAATGTCGTTCGGCTTATGTAACGCTCCAGCTTACTTCGTCGATCTGATGAATAGAGTGTTCAGAGGGGTTTTGAATAAATTTGTTCTGGTTTTTATTGACGATATTCTAATCTTCTCTAAATCAAAGGCCGAACATGAAAAGCATCTGCAACAGGTACTAGAAATTCTGAGACGGAATGTATTAAAAGCCAAATTTTCCAAATGTATCTTCTGGCAAGATGAAGTAAAATTTCTAGGCCACGTTGTATCGAAGGAAAGAATTGCTGTGGATCCAAGCAAAATCAAAGCCATTCAGAATTGGAAACGGCCCAGTACCCCCACTTAAGTCCGCAGTTTTCTCAGATTGGCTAGCTATTACCGGAAGTTCGTTAAAAACTTTTCGAAGATATATGGTCACTTAACGAAGCTTACGAAGAAGCATTCTAAATTCAAATGGACTCCAGAAAGTGAGGAGGCTTTCGAAGAGCTAAAGTTAAGACTAACGACTGCTCTAGTGTTAACCATCATCGATGGCAACTAGGATTTAAAAGTCTGGACCGATGCTTCTAGAGAAGGCCTTGGCGCAGTGTTAATGCAGAGGGGACAAGTGATTGCTTATGCTAGCCGTCAACTGAAGCCGCATGAAAAGAACTACGTAACTCATGATCTTGAGTTATTGTCTATAGTATTCGCCTTGAAAATCTGGAGGCACTATCTTCTGGGTGAGAGATTCGAACCGTTTACAGATCACCAGTCGTTAGAGTATTTGTTCACTCAGAAAGACCTGAATTTGAGGCAGCAACGTTGGCTGGAGTTTCTTGCAGCATATGACTTTGAAATTATATATACTCCAGGGAAAGCCAATGTCGTGGCCGATGCGCTGAGCCGAAAGAATGTAATGATCACCAGCTTTATTATCACGACTTCCTTGATTGACAAAATATCTATTCTTCAGAAGGAGGATAACTTTACTAAGGATATGACCAAAAGGATTCAGAAAGGCGAACCCTCGTGTTTTCAAATAGATAACGACGAGACCTTGAGGTTAAAAGGAAGGATTTGTGTTCCTGACATTCCCGAGCTCAAAAGGGAAGTGTTAGATGAGTGTCACAAGTCCAAGCTGAGTATCCATCCTGGGGTGGCCAAAATGTATAACGATCTCAAACGAACATTCTGGTGGAAGGCTATGAAAAGAGACGTTTCAATATATGTTAGCCGATGCCCTACTTGCCAGCTAGTCAAAAGCGACCAACAAAAAATGGCTGGATTGTTGCAACCGCTAGAAGTTCCAGGCTGGAAGTGGGAACATATTTCTATGGATTTCATTGATGGTCTGCCCAGAACCAGAAGAGGGAATGACAGTATTTGGGTGATCGTAGATCGCTTCACGAAGACCGCCCATTTTATACCTGTCAAATCAAACAGAACTGCTCAGAGTCTGGAGCAGATATACTTCAGGGAAATAGTTAGACTACATGGAGTGCCGCTCAGTATAGTCAGTGATAGAGATACAATATTCACTAGAAAATTCTGGGAAGCATTTCAAGTCGAACTGGGAACGAAGATGAACTTGAGCACCGCTTATCATCCTCAGACAGACGGTCAGACTGAGAGGGTGAATCGTATTTTAGAAGATCTATTGCGGGCTTGTGTTATAGATTTCGGTGGATCATGGGAAGACCATCTGCATTTGGCTGAATTCTCATATAACAACAGCTACCAGGCGAGCCTGACAATGTCGCCATTCGAAGCATTGTATGGTAGGCCGTGCCGATCTCCTGCTTGTTGGGTTGAACCTGGAAATAGACTTGTGTTAGGGCCTGACATGATTCGAGAAGCCGCCGACAAAGTCGATTTCATTAAGAAGCGATTACTCGCCGCTCAGAGCCGACAAAAGAGCTATGCCGATAGAAGAAGAAGAGATATATCCTTTGTTGTTGGCGACTATGTATATTTGAAAGTATCGCCGATGAGAGGAGTAATCCGGTTCGGTAAAACTGGAAAATTGGCGCCCAAATTCATTGGTCCGTTTCCTATTCTGGAACGGATCGGAACTCTCGCTTATAGGGTCAAACTGCCTGACTGGTTGCCTGGAGTTCATGATGTATTTCACATATCTCAACTTCGAAAGCACGTTCATGATCCAGACTTGATCGTGGAGGAAGCAGCTCAGCAGGATATTGAAATTACTCCAGAGTTATCTGTGAGAAGAGAGCCGCTAAAGATTATCGGCAAAGAAACCAAAGAGCTGAGAAACAAGAAGGTTCACTTAGTCAAAGTGCAATGGAGTGGAGATCCGCGAGATTGTACTTGGGAAACTGAGGAGAGCATTCAGAAAGATTATCCTAGATGCCGAGTAGATATCTCTGTTTGACTCTGGTGCAAGGTACATTTACCCTACTTTGCATTACCATTTAATTCTCTACTATGTTGTTATTTTCTTTCCATGGATGTGCACTTTTAAATTCTATAGTATGAATGATTTTAAAAAGAGTATAGAAGTTGATCGGTATATTTTTGAGAAGTTAAAACAATTTGATTTTTGGTTGTGTTGTGTGATTGTAGATTTATCAAACCACTTCCGACTTTGTTCCTTTTCGGGGACGAAAAGTTTTAAGTGGGGGAGATTGTAACGACCCAGAAAATCTGAACCAATTTAAAAAATTTAAATTGGCTAAAATAATGGATTTTAAATATTTAAAATAAATATTTTAAATAATAGAGATGAAAACTGAGTTTGAATCGACAATTGAAAACGAATATAATTAATTATAATTATAAACAAGTCCTGAAATGGCGCCGTAGTTTCAAAAATTGAATTCAAACTTTGTCGGACTGTGCCGGGTGCAAAACAAAATGGATTTTAGTGAAACCAAAAATATTTAAATCTGTTAGTGAATACCTTTCTAACGAATCTGAAAAATCGAATTTTCATAGCGGAAAGCAAAAGTTATGGCCGAATGAATTTTCAGAAGGGTCGCTATGGATTTTATATAGCCCGTGAAATTGGCCATTTTGCATACGACCTCGGAATTCGACGAAACCACTTTTGTTGGATCCGGGATGTGAAGTTATTGCTAGGTTTCAAATTTCATAATTTTTGAAGCTAATATATGAGCGTGGCAAAAGAAAACGTGTTTTGGCCAATTATAGTTAAATTGGATCGACCAGAAATGGGCCTTTTTGCAAACAGTCTCAGAATTCGACAAAACAAGTTTTGTTGGGACCGTATCGTCAAAACATTGCTAGATTTATTTTCCTGGAATTTTTCGAATCAGTTTGTGGCCCGGGCAAATTGAAATGCACGTTCAAATCAAATATTGAATGTTTTATATTTTAATTTGAAGGAAAACTGATTGAAACAGTCGAATGGACCTATAGAACATATCCCATTGTGTTCAGAATGAGGGTAAAACGCTAGGGACGACAGACATTGGGTCTGGATTGGGGTTCATGAGGGAAAAAGGGTATTTTAGAGATTTAAAAATATATAAAATAATAAAAAATTCTATTGGTCCACCTCATTCTCTCAGCCCCGACCTTCTTCCTCGAAACCCCAGAACGCACGGCGGAAAGAGCTCGAAACTTCCCAGCCAATTTTCTCCTTCCACGCTCGACAAAACTGTAACACCCCACCTCCACTAGGATCACTCCTTAGAATGTACTAGCTTTGGAGGGGCGTTATTGTGAAGGTAAACATGCACAGAGATATCGCAAGACAGAATATATAAAAATAAATATAAGTAAAGCAGCGGTAGCAGATAAAAACCCATCATCATCATCTCACAAAACCAACATAGTCAAGTACATAGTATCAAAATGTCATGATCCAAAATACAACATAAGTCTAGATACGTAGAAACAAAATACATGGTAAAACATCAGTACTAATCCCCAGAAATAAAAGATAAGCCACAGCTAGCTCAGATCCATACATGAGCTATCCAACAAGCAAGCCAAAGATCCACTAAGCAGATGTAGCCCCTCCCTGAGAACCTGTGTGGGGGGGGGGAAACGGAAGAAAAGAAGCGAAAGAAAACAGGTCAGTCAAAAAGACTGGTAAGCCCTACTACGATCAATCTATAAACTAATAAAGTTAACAGCATGATGGAAACTGAGATGAACATACTGGCAATAGATAAAGGTGACATCACATAGATGAGATTAAACTTTGCACCGCAGTGTACTAGCAAACCCACAAAACAGATCTTGATCCCTTAGCCCAAACTTTGGCCCAATAACATGAAGTGACCTTAGTATAAGGTCCAGCCCAACGGTCTAGTCGATCGGCTCCCTATAAACCTAACACGTCCAGTGTTGGTGTCCATACGGCCCACATGGATGTAGTCAGACTGCGCTGGGTCTACCTTTGGGTGTATCAAGCCCTCGGGTGTCAACCCCAGACACCTAAGCAATAATGCACAGTCTAAACCTACTGGTACCCGTGCCTCGAGTTTGTCCAACATCAGACTACGTGCACGTCCGTAGCCCGCCGGACCCGCACCGCTGTACCACTCAGCCGTCGCTTTGGTCGCTTACATCCGTCCAGTAATCGTGCCCCGCCCTAACCTAGCTGTAGGGTTGTGGTGATACCAAACTGGGATTACTGCTGGAACAGACCACGTTGCTAGGGTTTCTAAGAGGGTTAAGTGTGGTTTTAACCCCTCACTAATCCTGGATTAAATTAGTTAAGTGTAACCACTTAACCCCATCTAATCCTCGCATCCCCATTATTGGTTAAGTATTAGTGGGCCATGACTTAACCCTAATCATGAGGCATTAATTACTTAACGCACCCAACCTCTCACATTAGACATCCGTGGTTACCTGGGAAGATTTACACCACGTCTAGGTCTAACCTCGGGTCTTATGGTGCAACATGACCAACTACCCACATTAGACCCCACGTTGTGGTTACCTAGGAAGATTTACACCACAACTAGGTCTAACCTCGAGTTGGCCATATCATGTTATCTAACGTCATGTCCACTTTGAAACATATTTACAAGTTAACATATACTTGGGTAGACCTAACTTAATAGGTAAATTCCCAAGGGGTAGACCTAACTTAATAGGTAAATTCCCAATCTTTTAGTTCCATGTATTTTTAAGTTTACCCAAACCCTCCCAACGTCATTATCTCGCTTACATATTCGTCATAACGCATAAGGGTAAAAAGGTAACTTGGCATAACATACATGGTGAACTTCACATATCATAATAATCATGCATACATGTTAAACTTGCAAATCATGTCATAATGAACTCGCATAAACATGCATAGCTTATTAAATATGCATAACATGGTAAGGTGAACTTGCATAAACATGCATAACCCATTAAGCTTGCATAACATGATAAGGTGAACTTGCATAAACATGCATAACCCATAAAACATGTATAACATGGTAAGGTGAACTTGCATAAGTATGCATAATCCATTAAACTTGTAGAACATGGCATAGTAAACTCGCATATGCATGCATAACTTATGAAACATGTAAAACATGGCATAGTGAGTCCGCATAAGCATGCATAATCAACTAAACTCACATAAATCTCAACTTTCACCACATATTAACTTTAGAGTTTGTAAAGTGAAGGTAAGAGGGCTTACAAATATAAACAAGTCACAAATCCACCAAATAAGATGAAGAAGCCCTTTTTAAAACCCAAAACAAAGCTTCAAATAAGAAAACCCTTTTGCAAAATCCCAAAAACACAAACTTAGCAAATCAAACTTGCAACTTAATGAAGTATGCAAGTTATTAAGCATTCATACAACATAGAAAAGGTTGTATGATCATCATATCTTCATAGGATTAAACTTTGAGGAAGGTGGAGGCTAGGGATTTTAGGTGGAGGCCATTTGAGGATTCAATTTGGCATAGTTTAGTTGCTAGATTGATTAATGTAGCTTTAGGGTAGGATTAGGGGTATATTTATAGAAGATTAGAGTGTTTTTAGCCCTAGGATTAACCCTAGGTTAGTTTAGGCCCGTCAGATCTCGGAACTCTCTAGAACCAAGCCACAAGACCCAACCCAAATCAGAAATGGTGCACCAGGCTAAACTGCCTGGGCACCCCCTGTCGACAGGGCTGTCGACAGGGCTGTCGACACCCCGGGGGCCCTGTCGACATGCCTGTCGACATGGGGGCCCTGGCGGGAATTTTCCCGCCTGACCCCGATTAGCCCTAATCCCTGTTTTTAATTTGAAATTTAAATCTGTTTTTAGCATAGAAATTTCTGAAAACTTCAATGGGCCTTAACTGGGTCATACGGACTCCGATTTTCGAAAACTCGGACTCTATTTTGCGTATTTTTCCGAGACGAACGCAATGGCATAGCCCGTTTCCCCTGATTCTGATTTTTGAATTAAATTCTGCCTCGATTTATGTTATAATGGTTTATTGAAAATACGGGTTGTTATATTCTCCCCTCCTTAAAGGATTTCGTCCCCGAAATCTTCAAGTTAGGAAGAACATATCCTACCATCCAACATCCATCTACTCAAACCATCATCCACGAGCAACCATTGTCCTTAAAAGATTCTAAATGCTGTATGAACGTATGCAAAAGTGTGTGTATATGTACTTATCTAATGCAAAGTTCAATGCAAAATATGTTAGTGAAATGTATCCATATGTATGCAAATCCCTAACATAATGTATAATATCTACATGCGTGCTCAATCATACATCCATATGCAACATCCATGTGATTGCATACAAATTCCATCCAAGGATAAGCATAAACACTCATGCACATGCAATATGAGGAGTGTGTGAGCCGATCTAGTGCCTAATGTGTATCATGCATCCACGAGTAACCACTTGCAAACACTTGCAACCACTTGCAACCATCAAACATAACATGTCTCAAGCACATGTTTCATCCAAAGGGTTTCTACCTAAGGTTCTCATGACAAGCTTAGCACGATAACTAGATAAACATGGATAGCAACGAGAAAGATATACTAACAAAGGAAAGAGATTGAGAGTGTACCCTCAAAAAGGAATGGATAAAGCCCACGCATCTTCTCCTCGGTTTCCCAAGTTGCGTCCTCCTCGGCTTCACCCCATTGAACTTTCACCAATCTGACCTCACGATTCCTTAGCTTCTTGGTCTCTGTCCCCAAGATACGAATCGGAGCTCTCCTTAAAGTTGCTTCTTTCTCTACTTCCACGTCTTCAAGAATGCTAGGTTCAACCACCTCAGCGGACTCATGCAGGCACTTTCGGAGATGCGAGACATGAAAGACATTATGCACTCCGGACAACTTTTCGGGCAATTGCACTCTATAAGCCATCTTCCCTATTCTCTCTATGATAGGGAAGGGTCCAACAAATCTCGGTGCTAGCTTCCCAACAGCTCCAAATCGGACCACATTCCGCAAAGGAGAAACCTTTACGAAAACCTTGTCCCCAACCTCAAACTCCAATTCGGACCTTCGCCTGTCAGCATAGGATTTCTGCCGGTCTTGGGCCGCTTTCATCCGTCTTCTAATCAATTCGACCTTCTCGGATGTATCTCTAATCATGTCGGGTCCAAGTATAAGCTTATCCGTAGTCTCCCACCAACATGTAGGTGATTTGCACGGCCTCCCATATAAAGCATCAAATGGTGCCATCCCTATGCTCGCCTGATAACTGTTGTTATATGCAAACTCAACAAGAGGAAGATGGTCTTCCCAAGCACCACCAAAATCCAGAATGCAAAGCCTCAACAAGTCCTCAAGTACCCTATTCACCCTTTCTGTTTGGCCGTCTGTTTGTGGGTGATAGGCCGTACTCAGGTTCAATCTCGTGCCCATAGCTTCCTGTAAACTGTTCCAGAACTGACTAGTAAAGATGGGGTCTCGGTCACTGACTATGCTGGAAGGGACTCCATGTAGTCGCACTATCTCACGAAGATATACTGATGCTAGTCCAGATGCGGTCCTTTTGCTCTTCACTGGGATAAAATGAGCACTCTTCGTAAGCCTATCTACAATGACCCATATGCTCGTATTCCCTCTCCTTGACCTTGGAAGCCCATCAATAAAGTCCATAGAAATGCTCTCCCACTTCCATAGCGGGACCTCTAGCGGATGTAATAGCCCACCGGGCTTCTTCGACTCAGCTTTTACTCTCTGACAAATAACACATCTCGAGACAAACTCCGCCACATCCTTCTTCATTCCAGGCCAGAAGAAAACGCGCTTCATGTCCTTATACATCTTATCACCACCTGGATGTATAGTCGTCTTGGAGCGATGTGCCTCCTCAAGAACTTTCCTCACCAAGTCTTCTACCATCGGAACACAAAGCCTTCCGTCTCTCCTCAGCCAACCCTTATCGTCTATAGAATACCGAGCAAGGTGACTAGATGTCTCCCCTCGAACCAGCTTGTCCATGATCTCAATTATCTGAGGGTCTTCCTTCTGTGAAGCCCCGACTTGATCCAGAAGGGTAGGCCTGAGCTCTAGAGATGCCAAAGAACCGGTCATCGTCTCAACTGTCAAGGAAAAATCAAAGGTTGCCAAGAACTCTAAATTCTTCATCTCAACAAATAGAGGACTTAGTGTCAACCTTTTCCTACTCAACGCATCCGCTACAACATTCCCCTTGCCAGGGGTATAGGCTATGTCAAAATCATAGGAAGCCAGGAATTCCATCCATCTCTGCTGCCTCAAGTTCAGATCCTTCTGCGAAAAGAGATACTTCAAAGACTTATGATCAGTATACAGCTCAAATCTCTCTCCCAGAAGATAATGACGCCAAGCTTTGAGTGCATATACAATCGCTGCCAGCTCTAGATCATGAGTGGGATAATTCCTCTCATGCACCTTAAGTTGCCTCCCACCAAAACATATAACTCTGCCCTCTTGCATCAGAACGGCGCCCAATCCCGTGCCACAAGCATCAGTGTACACGATAAATATCTTACCACCATCGGGTAAAGCTAGAACGGGTGCGGAGGTAAGGGCTCTCTTGAGTCTCTGAAAAGCAAGCTCACAATCCATATCCCAAGCAAAGACTAAGTTCTTCTTCGTCAACTTAGTAAGAGGAGCGGATATCTTCGCGAAGTCCTTGATGAACTTCCGGTAAAAACCCGCAAGACCCAGAAAGCTTCTCACCTCGGTTGCATTCCTTGGAGTCTTCCAATCCTGAACTGCAACCACCTTAGCGGGATCCACCGCCAAGCCTTGCTTGGATACGATATGCCCAAGGAATCTGACTTCCCTTCTCCAAAAGTGGCACTTGGAGAACTTGGCCTTTAACTGGTGTGCTCTGAGCGTATCCGTCACCTCTACTAGGTGCCTCGCATGCTCTTCTTCATCCTTGGAGAAGACCAGAATATCATCCACAAAGACCACGACAAACTTATTCAAGAACTCCCGAAACACCCTACTCATCAAATCCACAAAATACGCGGGTGCATTCGTCAAACCGAACGGCATAACAAGCCATTCAAAGAATCCGTCTGGAGTTCTGAATGCAGTCTTGTCTATACTATCTTCAGCCACTCTGAGCTGATGAAAACCCGTAGCAAGATCAAGCTGAGAGAAAACAGAAGCACCAACAAGCTGATCAAAGAGATCATCGATCCTCGGTAACGGGTGTCTGTTCTTCTTAGTCAGCTTATTCAATTCTCTATAATCCACACAGAGCCGAAGAGAACCATCTGCCTTAGTTGCAAACACCACAGGCGCTCCCCATTCGGATATACTCCTTCTGATGAAGTTCTTCTCAAGTAATTCTTTCACTTGCTTGCTCAGCTCTCGTCTCTCACGCGGAGCCATATGCCGAACGGGCAAAGAAACAGGCTTAGCATTATCCACCAGATAGATGCGAAAATCAATCTCTCGTTTAGGGGGCAACCCCTTGACTTCTTCCAAAACATCTGGATAATCTCGGACCACCCTTACAGACTGAAGGGCCTCCTCTGATGAGTCGAGAGATTCTAGATAGCATAACATGACGGGATTCTTCGGATTGCATGAAATATCTAAGGTGTTGCCCAGGCGAGTCACAAGCCTTACAACCCTATGCTCACAATCCAGAATGGCTCCATATCTAGACAGCCAATCCATGCCCAAGATCAATCCGTATCCCCTGAAACCTAGAACATACGCACTACACAAGAACTCTACGCTGAGTATAGAGATCCTCAGATCCTCACATATCATAGATAGATGAGCAGAACCCCCAATGGGATTCGAAACACAAACGGGATCATCCACTAAGCTAGTACTAAGGTGCAAGTTATCAACAAGATCAGATGAAATAAAGCTATGTGAAGCACCAGAATCAAACAAGGTACGCACTGGAAGATCAGAGATATAAACAAGGTTCTCAACAGAAACACTACCTCGTTCGGGAACTGAAGCGGCATTGAGAGCATGAACTTGCCCTCCTGAAGGCCCAGCCTGTCCTTTCTTCTTTGGGCATTCTTTGCTAAAGTGCCCAGTCTCTCCACAAGAAAAGCATCCACCACTAAGCTTCCTTTTCTTCTTCCTGCAATCCTTAGCAAAGTGCCCAGCTATGCCACAGTAGTTGCACTTTCCCTTGCCTTTGTTGTTGCCCTTCTTGTTCTTGTTCTGATTTCCTTGACTGCTTTGACCACCTTGGTTGCCTTTGCCTTGAGAATCAGCCTTCTTTGCTTGAGTATCACTCGACTTGACTTCTTTCTTTCCATCTCCCTGAAGCAGAGCCATATTGACCAAACTCTCAAAAGTAGCTCCATGCGGAATATGTGACATCGCCAAGCCTTGTAGCGGCTCATTCAACCCTCTAGCAAATCGAAGAGCCTTCTTCTCCGGAGTGTTCACCATATCCAAACCAAAACGGGCCAGCTGATTAAACTTGTTCACATACTCCTTGACAGACATATCACCTTGCTTTAATGCAATGAACTTCTCCATCTGTAAATTCGCCTCAGCCGAAGATAGAAACTTGGTCACAAATCTAGCCCTCAAATCGGCCCAAGTCTCAACGGGCCTCGTCCCATTGGTGACCTCCCACCAATAGGCCGCCTCATCCTTCAAAAGCCACACTGTCAATAAGATTTTCCTCTCGTCATCAATCCCAAAGATAGCAAACAAGTCCTCCGTGTCTTTCAGCCAATTCCTAGCTTCAACAAAAGATTCCGTGCCTAGGAAATTCTTGCCTCCCATTGCCTTGAAGTCTTTACAAACCTTTGTAAATTCAACCTGAGGATGCTGAGGGGGAGGAGGAGGAAGAGGAGCCTCAGCAACGGGAGAGGGAGGAACATTAGCAACGGGAGGGGGGATATTAGGGATAGGATTCTCAACTACAGGAGGAGGAGTGGGAGTAGGGTTGGCGGGACCAGCTGCCGCCCTAGCTTCTATAAGTCTCCTATACCAGAGTGGTACGTTCACTCCATCTGGGATGTCAAGATTCTCAGCCATACTGAAACGAAAGATAAGATAAGATCAGGTCAAGAGAACGAGGGATAACGCTGATGGCTTTTGGGGATTAGCCTTAAAATAATCTAGACTTTATTTTGGAAAATACTTAGTAGGTTTTTGAAAATAGTTTTTCAAAAAGGGTCCTTTTTTTTTTCAAAAGTTTTGTTCAATCTTGTTAACCTTGTGCTCTGATACCAAATGTAACACCCCACCTCCACTAGGATCACTCCTTAGAATGTACTAGCTTTGGAGGGGCGTTATTGTGAAGGTAAACATGCACAGAGATATCGCAAGACAGAATATATAAAAATAAATATAAGTAAAGCAGCGGTAGCAGATAAAAACCCATCATCATCATCTCACAAAACCAACATAGTCAAGTACATAGTATCAAAATGTCATGATCCAAAATACAACATAAGTCTAGATACGTAGAAACAAAATACATGGTAAAACATCAGTACTAATCCCCAGAAATAAAAGATAAGCCACAGCTAGCTCAGATCCATACATGAGCTATCCAACAAGCAAGCCAAAGATCCACTAAGCAGATGTAGCCCCTCCTTGAGAACCTGTGGGGGGGGGGGGAACGGAAGAAAAGAAGCGAAAGAAAACAGGTCAGTCAAAAAGACTGGTAAGCCCTACTACGATCAATCTATAAACTAATAAAGTTAACAGCATGATGGAAACTGAGATGAACATACTGGCAATAGATAAAGGTGACATCACATAGATGAGATTAAACTTTGCACCGCAGTGTACTAGCAAACCCACAAAACAGATCTTGATCCCTTAGCCCAAACTTTGGCCCAATAACATGAAGTGACCTTAGTATAAGGTCCAGCCCAACGGTCTAGTCGATCGGCTCCCTATAAACCTAACACGTCCAGTGTTGGTGTCCATACGGCCCACATGGATGTAGTCAGACTGCGCTGGGTCCACCTTTGGGTGTATCAAGCCCTCGGGTGTCTACCCCAGACACCTAAGCAATAATGCACAGTCTAAACCTACTGGTACCCGTGCCTCGAGTTTGTCCAACATCAGACTACGTGCACGTCCGTAGCCCGCCGGACCCGCACCGCTGTACCACTCAGCCGTCGCTTTGGTCGCTTACATCCGTCCAGTAATCGTGCCCCGCCCTAACCTAGCTGTAGGGTTGTGGTGATACCAAACTGGGATTACTGCTGGAACAGACCACGTTGCTAGGGTTTCTAAGAGGGTTAAGTGTGGTTTTAACCCCTCACTAATCCTGGATTAAATTAGTTAAGTGTAACCACTTAACCCCATCTAATCCTCGCATCCCCATTATTGGTTAAGTATTAGTGGGCCATGACTTAACCCTAATCATGAGGCATTAATTACTTAACGCACCCAACCTCTCACATTAGACATCCGTGGTTACCTGGGAAGATTTACACTACGTCTAGGTCTAACCTCGGGTCTTATGGTGCAACATGACCAACTACCCACATTAGACCCCACGTTGTGGTTACCTAGGAAGATTTACACCACAACTAGGTCTAACCTCGAGTTGGCCATATCATGTTATCTAACGTCATGTCCACTTTGAAACATATTTACAAGTTAACATATACTTGGGTAGACCTAACTTAATAGGTAAATTCCCAAGGGGTAGACCTAACTTAATAGGTAAATTCCCAATCTTTTAGTTCCATGTATTTTTAAGTTTACCCAAACCCTCCCAACGTCATTATCTCGCTTACATATTCATCATAACGCATAAGGGTAAAAAGGTAACTTGGCATAACATACATGGTGAACTTCACATATCATAATAATCATGCATACATGTTAAACTTGCAAATCATGTCATAATGAACTCGCATAAACATGCATAGCTTATTAAATATGCATAACATGGTAAGGTGAACTTGCATAAACATGCATAACCCATTAAGCTTGCATAACATGATAAGGTGAACTTGCATAAACATGCATAACCCATAAAACATGTATAACATGGTAAGGTGAACTTGCATAAGTATGCATAATCCATTAAACTTGTAGAACATGGCATAGTAAACTCGCATATGCATGCATAACTTATGAAACATGTAAAACATGGCATAGTGAGTCCGCATAAGCATGCATAATCAACTAAACTCACATAAATCTCAACTTTCACCACATATTAACTTTAGAGTTTGTAAAGTGAAGGTAAGAGGGCTTACAAATATAAACAAGTCACAAATCCACCAAATAAGATGAAGAAGCCCTTTTTAAAACCCAAAACAAAGCTTCAAATAAGAAAACCCTTTTGCAAAATCCCAAAAACACAAACTTAGCAAATCAAACTTGCAACTTAATGAAGTATGCAAGTTATTAAGCATTCATACAACATAGAAAAGGTTGTATGATCATCATATCTTCATAGGATTAAACTTTGAGGAAGGTGGAGGCTAGGGATTTTAG
The DNA here is from genome assembly GCA_030737875.1 of Allium sativum. Taxonomy (NCBI): domain Eukaryota; kingdom Viridiplantae; phylum Streptophyta; class Magnoliopsida; order Asparagales; family Amaryllidaceae; genus Allium; species Allium sativum. The sequence continues at coordinate 538,908,894 of CM060920.1, read as the reverse complement.
GTGGAGGCCATTTGAGGATTCAATTTGGCATAGTTTAGTTGCTAGATTGATTAATGTAGCTTTAGGGTAGGATTAGGGGTATATTTATAGAAGATTAGAGTGTTTTTAGCCCTAGGATTAACCCTAGGTTAGTTTAGGCCCGTCAGATCTCGGAACTCTCTAGAACCAAGCCACAAGACCCAGCCCAAATCAGAAATGGTGCACCAGGCTAAACTGCCCGGGCACCCCCTGTCGACAGGGCTGTCGACAGGGCTGTCGACACCCCGGGGGCCCTGTCGACATGCCTGTCGACATGGGGGCCCTGGCGGGAATTTTCCCGCCTGACCCCGATTAGCCCTAATCCCTGTTTTTAATTTGAAATTTAAATCTGTTTTTAGCATAGAAATTTCTGAAAACTTCAATGGGCCTTAAATGGGTCATACGGACTCCGATTTTCGAAAACTCGGACTCTATTTCGCGTATTTTTCCGAGACGAACGCAATGGCATAGCCCGTTTCCCCTGATTCTGATTTTTGAATTAAATTCTGCCTCGATTTATGTTATAACGGTTTATTGAAAATACGGGTTGTTATAAAAACCCCATCGTCCTTTGGAAGTTTTTGTAGAGAATTTTGCAAGCTTCACATCCATACTTGGATTCGATTTTTTCACTGAGTATATCGAGAGATCCAGGGCGCTGAAGTCATGCCGTTCGCACTCGAATCCTGGCCGAGATCCACCACCGAGTTCAACGGCGTTCGGCATGATAATGAGCCCCTCCAAGCTTGTCGATATGGCGTAGGCTGATCTGCATATCTTGCTTCGGATCGAGAGAGAAATCGAAACCTAGTTTCGAAGGTTTTCTGAAGTATACGGCTGAATATATATAAAAGGTTTGCGACACTTTTAATCCGTTACAAATCCATTATTGTTTGAAAAAAAATCATATCTTTTTCGTTCTTTAATGAAATTCGATGAAACAGGAAACATCGTGACCGTGTGGATGCCTTCTACATTTTAGAAGAGATCGCCTATTTTTCGGAGCCATCTGCTATTTTTGGTGGAGTGGAACCCAATGTGAGACTTCTAATTTATAAACGATATGGAAAACGACGATGTATAAATTTTATAGTCGATGTATGAGTTATATAAGCGTTGTACACCTCATGTATAAGCGTTGTATAAGTTGTACGTTCGATGTATAAGTTATATATGCGTTGTAAAAATTGTATATGTGTTGAAATAGAAGTGAATTTCTATATATAAATATATATATATATATATATATACGCCCCTCGTCCACAAACCATGGACGATATTTATTGATTGTGATTGGTGTGAAAATTGATTGATAGCGAATGGTTGTTTGGGATTGTTTGTGGTTGATATTGATTGATCGTGGTTGAAAAATACCCATTTGTGGTTGAGAAATATTTGGTTGAAACCACATAGGATTAGTTTGTGGAAATGAAATAAATATATACATGCCGCCTGCGTGCGAACTAGATGCATGATCCCCATTGTTAAAAACCGCGAGGTTTTAAGGTAGAGCGAGGAGCCGTACTAGGGTTGGTCCCGGTTTTAACTACCCTGTCGTTATGGTGCCGAAATTTTGAATAATATTCATGTGTTTGAATTATTTTCATTTGCTGAAACTATATTTATTCGTTGAATAGAAAACCTTCATGTGTTGAATCGATATTCGTTCGTTGAATTGAAATTCATGTGTTGAATGGTATTCGAGTTTTAAATATAAAAATCACATTTCTATCTATATATAGAAACTATAGAAAACCTTCATGTGTTGAATCGATATTCATTCGTTGATTAGAAATTCATGTGTTGAATGGTATTCATGTTTTAAATATAAAAATCACATTTTTATCTATATATAGAAACTATAGAAAACCTTCATGTGTCTAATCGATATTCATTCGTTGAATTGAAATTCATGTGTTGAATGGTATTCATATTTTGAAAGAAATTGTTTTATAATAAAAATCCCAATTTTAACATCAATATGAACTATATAAAATAATCCTGTTTTGAAATAAATTGTCTTACAATAAAAATCCTATTTTTATTACTTATATAAACTATATAAAATAATAGTGTTTTGAAATGAATTGTTTTACAATAAAAATCACATTTTTATTATATACATGAATTGTTGAAATGTGAAGTGTTAAAAATAGCCACTCGTTCAAATAAATATATACGAGTTGAAATATTCATTAATTAGCTGATGATATGATTTTTGCCTATACATGCAACATTAGAATGAATGGTGTTTTTAAACCAAATGGAATCAAATATGAAGTTGAATAGAAAATGATAAGTGATAAGAACTATATATATGTACATGCATATTTATTGAACAGGTTATAGCAAAGGGGCTAGAGAAGAGGAATAAAATTTTGTGCCCGACAAATAGGTACACATTTACTGTTTTGTTTGGGTGATGATTTTATGAGCCTGTTGGCTAGCCGCTTGGCTTTTTCTTTTTCTTTTTGACATGAGACGCCCATGTGGCTATTTGGGAATTTTCCCAGCCCCTCCCGTACAAAGGAGGTTATGGCGAATTTTTCCGAAATTTAAAGGCGTTAGTGAAATATTTGAAGTGAAAACGATATAGGAATTTTTGAATGAACTATATTTATATAAATATATAAATATAAATAAAATTAAAACGAAACATGGCCGTGCAGTTCGTGTTTTGAAACCGTGATTTCAAACAACTAGTGCGTGAAATCCGACCATTGGATTTTCCCGAAACCGCAACCGTTGGGTTCGCCTTGGAAATATCTTTCCAACGGCACCAACTTTGTAAAAATCCAACGGTTGGATTGTCTGGAATATTTAATTCAAATCTGAAGAAAAACAGCGCCAGAATCGATTATATTTATATATATATATATATAAATATAATTATATTTAATCGAATAACGACGCTGCAGTTCGTATTTTGAGATCGAAACTTCAAAAGATTGTACCGGGAGATCCGACCGTCGGATTTTCCCGAAACTAGAACCGTTGGATTCGTTTTGAAAAGACCTTTCTAATGATGTAAATTTTATGAAGATCCAACGGTTAGATTTTCAGATATGTGTAAATCAAATCTGAAGAAAAACAGCGCCACGGCCGCGTTATGGCCTGAAGCGTCGTTTTGAATAAATTGGCTATTTTAAAAGAAATAAAAATAGCGATAAATCGTTATAAAATATCATAAACAATATGGAATGAAAATAAACTGAATTTGCTCGATTTATGTGGTATTTGATGGTTGAATGTGTTTGGTGTGAAAATTACATTAAAGAACAAAATTGGTGTTGTCGAATGATTTAACCATTGAAATAAATTGATTTGAAATTTTAAATATACGTGAATTATTTGAAAAGGCCGAGTTAATTCTCATTTCAAATAATTGACCGACGATTGAAAGTCGAAGATGAAGACGATGGTCGAAGACCGGAGATCTTCACCTCGTTTTGATGGTAACCGAGGTCCTGATTGGGAGGCATCCCGAAATATGGATAATGAGTGGTGATCGTCCAGACGTACGTGGTGATCGATGGGTTTGCGAGGTATTTAGTGCCTCCGGTTTCGTTCAGACCCAGAACGGACTTGTAAATGGACTGTGTGTCTGACATTAGATTTTATTCTGTGTTGATTGATCTCCGTTAAATATACATCTGTTTGGCGGTGGAGAATTTATTCTTTTGCTTAACGCCCTTCTCTGAAACGCATGAGCTCAGAGGTTGTATGTCGATGGACATCAGTCTCATGGCATGAATTGCTAGTGTGACATGCCTAAGTGGCACACGATCAGGGCTTCTGTTGAAAAGCAAAGTCTTGTGTTGATGATCAAAACCCCGCCTGTGTGGCATAGCTTTGTGTATAACGTGAATTCGCGAGCCTCACACCCCGGTATGAACCAGAAACGGGAGGAAGGACATCAGGGAGGGCATACGTTTCTTTCTAGCTAGGGTGGTGTCAGTGACCTACCAGCCCTGACATTTATATACTTTTCACCTATGTGGTTGTTGCTGTTGCGAGGCGCCTTGGTTTGATCGGACGATTCGGGTCCGATGGAGTCATTCGTTGGCTCGTTTACACCCCAAAGGGCGGAGAAACGTAGTGTTCAGGCATAATAATCCACATCGGTGGACCGGCCCTGACGATCCAAGGGCCCACCTGAGTCTGGGCCCTAAGACATGGGCTAGATTGTCTCGAATTCGGTAAGGACTATCTTTTGCCTTGGTTCATGACGGAAATCCAATTTCCAAATACGTGACTGTGCGGTTTTGATTGTATACCTATATATGGTGACATAGTGGTATGGGGCATTAATGCCGACTATGATTGATAGTTATGATTTGAAATTGTTTTCAAAACATATAAACACTAGCAATAATATCAAATGCCTTTGTTTTATTCGTATCAAGCATATCTTGGCTGTTATAAGGTAAAAACTCTATCCTCCGGTTTGCGTTGCATTGTGTGATGGGAACTGAGTCTTATAATGGCTTCATTTTTATAAAATGCATTACGTTGTTTAAAAGAAAGATTTGTTTTAAAGCACTGGCAATCCAATGGAGTAAACCCGTTCCACGAAAGTGGCGTGATCCTGTGATTAGCCAAATTATATATGTGTTGAGTAGATTTCTCATACCAGTCCCATGACTGACTCGTAGTTTGTTTCACTTTCAAACTCGGGTGCCCCTTTTCTACACGGGCAGCCTTGTATTCAGGTTTAGCTGGTTCTTTCTGGATAGCTGGAGCTGAAGGTGGATTCTATCATTTATCTCTTTTTATGCTGTTCAGCTCCTATTGTACATATTTTGTCTGTTTTCCGCTGTAGACATTTATGTATAGCTGAACTGTATTTTTACTAAGTATGGTCTTGTATACTGTGTAACTCTGATGATTACTTTTATCCAGTATATTCTATAGTTCATTATCTGGTGTATTTATTTAATTCTGTTCTGCTATTATCTGTTTATGTGTTATATTCCACGGATTACCCTTGCCACCGTCAGTACGGGGTTTGGGGTCGTCTCATTTGGTATCAGAACTTTGGTTAAGCTTAGTTCTAGAATGTAACATTTGAACGAACTCGTCAGAAATAGAACCAGTAGTGTTGTAGGACGAGTAACTCTATACTGATAGGATCAGTAATATCCTAGTATAAGTAAAGCAGAATGGGATACACCCCTGTAGACACATTTACATTGAAGTATTTGTCTCTATATTTTGAAATATCTTTTCTGTTGACCTGACACTTGATCTGCTAATTGCAGACGTTCTAGAAAATGAGTGCTAGAAACAGAAGAAGTAATACTAACCCGGATATTGAAGCCCTATTTATGAAATATAGAGATCTGGGTGGAAAGCCATTCTCGGGCGAAGAATTTATTATGAGAACGCAAGCATGGATTCGTTCGGCTGAGAAAATCTTCGAAGCATTAAAGCTGAGGGATGACCAGAAAAGATTACTGGCCTCCTGGGCACTCGAAGACGAAGCTTTGTTATGGTGGGATTCGGTTATTAAGGATAATCCAGAAGGTGATATCACCTGGGATAGATTCAAAGTGATTTTCCTGGAAAGATTTACTCCTCCCGAAGTGACCGAGCGACTATGTGATGAATTTTCTTATCTAATACAAGGTGATATGACCATCCCAGAATGTCATAAGAAATTCAACGAACTTTCTCACTTTTCCCCTCATCTAATTGAAAATCCGAAGAGGAAGAATATGAGATTTATCAACGGGCTTCAAAGAAAATATCAGAATAGTTTAATGAGGAACGTGAAGTTCCCCTTTTCTGAAATGATATACATGGCTTATTAGTACGAAGATCTAGACAAGAAAGGTATGCTACAGTACGAAGAGGAAGTCAGCTCTAGTAATAGAATGGAATCTGAAACCGATCGTCCTGAGGCCAGTGCAAAGTTTGATGTCAGTAAGAAGCCCAGTGCCAAGAGAAAAAGGGCTAAATCTGAAAAAGAACGGGCAACGACTGCCATATGTAATAACTGCCATAAGCAGAGGCATTTGCAAGGAAAATGCAAATCTTTAAAGAAGCAAAAGAAGGAAGTATCTAAATCTAGTAAAAGGGTTCATGAGGGCAGAGGATGCCATAAGTGCCACCAGGCCGGTCATATCGCGAAGAATTGCTGGCTGTTAAAAAAGACCAATGTGGTTCAAATAAATGAAATAGCAGAAGCTTCTGAGCCATCGGCTGTTCGAGAAAGGCCAGATGTATTAGAAGGCACACTCACTGTCAAAGATATTCCAGTTAAAGTACTGTTTGACACCGGCGCATCGCGAAGCTTTGTTGCGAAGAATGCAGCTAAGAAGCTGGATTTGAATTTGAAGAAGCTCAAGGAACCAATGACTGTCCAGAACCCGGTTGGGGGTTCCATTGACCTCAGTTGGGTTTGTGGAGTGCCGGTTTCCTTTTCTCGTTATCGGTTCCCTACCATCGCGGCCGTCATGAATTTTACAGAGTTTGATCTTATCTTGGGGTTAGACTGGTTGACCAAATGTGAAGCTGAGTTTAAATGCGCCGACAGAGTCGTAAAGGCGAAGATTAAATCAGGTGATTATATAACCATTCCCTGTGAAGGTCAGAATGCTAATAGAAAAGACTTCTGGGCAGCTTTGAATGTTTCTCCAGCCCAAATAGAAAATGTCCCTGAAGTCACAGAGAATATTCCCGATCTAGTGAAAGACATCCCTGTCGTCAAGGACTATGCGGATGTGTTCGAAGAAGTTGTTCGTTTACCCCCGCAGAGGGAAATAGATTTCAAAATTACTTTAATTCCGAATGCAAGGCTGGTAGTTCACGCTATTCGAAGAATGTCCTTGAAAGAGAAAGAGGAATGTGTTCCAATGACAGCATTCAGAGGTCCCGACTTATTCTATGAGTTGTTAGTAATGCCGTTCGGCTTATGTAACGCTCCAGCTTACTTCGTCGATCTGATGAATAGAGTGTTCAGAGGGGTTTTGAATAAATTTGTTCTGGTTTTTATTGACGATATTCTAATCTTCTCTAAATCAAAGGCCGAACATGAAAAGCATCTGGAACAGGTACTAGAAATTCTGAGACGGAATGTATTAAAAGCCAAATTTTCCAAATGTATCTTCTGGCAAGATGAAGTAAAATTTCTAGGCCACGTTGTATCGAAGGAAAGAATTTCTGTGGATCCAAGCAAAATCACAGCCATTCAGAATTGGAAACGGCCCAGTACCCCCACTGAAGTCCGCAGTTTTCTCGGATTGGCTAGCTATTACCGGAAGTTCGTTAAAAACTTTTCGAAGATATCTGGTCACTTAACGAAGCTTACGAAGAAGCATTCTAAATTCAAATGGACTCCAGAAAGTGAGGAGGCTTTCGAAGAGCTAAAGTTAAGACTAACGACTGCTCTAGTGTTAACCATCATCGATGGCAACTAGGATTTAAAAGTCTGGACTGATGCTTCTAGAGAAGGCCTTGGCGCAGTGTTAATGCAGAGGGGACAAGTGATTGCTTATGCTAGCCGTCAACTGAAGCCGCACGAAAAGAACTACGTAACTCATGATCATGAGTTATTGGCTATAGTATTCGCCTTGAAAATCTGGAGGCACTATCTTCTAGGTGAGAGATTCGAACTGTTTACAGATCACCAGTCGTTAAAGTATCTGTTCACTCAGAAAGACCTGAATTTGAGGCAGCAACGTTGGCTGGAGTTTCTTGCAGCATATGACTTTGAAATTATATATACTCCAGGGAAAGCCAATGTCGTGGCCGATGTGCTGAGCCGAAAGAATGTAATGATCGCCAGCTTTATTATCACGACTTCCTTGATTGACAAAATATCTATTCTTCAGAAGGAGGATAACTTTACTAAGGATATGATCAAAAGGATTCAGAAAGGCGAACCCTCGTGTTTTCAAATAGATAACGACGAGACCTTGAGGTTAAAAGGAAGGATTTGTGTTCCTGACATTCCCGAGCTCAAAAGGGAAGTGTTAGATGAGTGTCACAAGTCCAAGCTGAGTATCCATCCTGGGGTGGCCAAAATGTATAACGATCTCAAACGAACATTCTGGTGGAAGGCTATGAAAAAAGACGTTTCAATATATGTTAGCCGATGCCCTACTTGCCAGCTAGTCAAGAGCGACCAACAAAAACTGGCTGGATTGTTGCAACCGCTAGAAGTTCCAGGCTGGAAGTGGGAACATATTTCTATGGATTTCATTGATGGCCTGCCCAGAACCAGAAGAGGGAATGACAGTATTTGGGTGATCGTAGATCGCTTCACGAAGACCACCCATTTTATACCTGTCAAATCAAACAAAACTGCTCAGAGTCTGGCGTAGATATACTTCAGGGAAATAGTTAGACTACATGGAGTGCCGCTCAGTATAGTCAGTGATAGAGATACAATATTCACTAGAAAATTCTGGGAAGCATTTCAAGTCGAACTGGGAACGAAGTTGAACTTGAGCACCGCTTATCATCCTCAGAGAGACGGTCAAACTGAGAGGGTGAATCGTATTTTAGAAGATCTATTGCGGGCTTGTGTTATAGATTTCGGTGGATCATGGGAAGACCATCTGCATTTGGCTGAATTCTCATATAACAACAGCTACCAGGCGAGCTTGACAATGTCGCCATTCGAAGCTTTGTATGGTAGGCCGTGCCGATCTCCTGCTTGTTGGATCGAACCTGGAAATAGACTTGTGTTAGGGCCTGACATGATTCGAGAAGCCGCCGACAAAGTCGATTTCATTAAGAAGCGATTACTCACCGCTCAGAGCCGACAAAAGAGCTATGCCGATAGAAGAAGAAGAGATATATCCTTTGCTGTTGGCGACTATGTATATTTGAAAGTATCGCCGATGAGAGGAGTAATCCGGTTTGGTAAAACTGGAAAATTGGCGCCCAAATTCATTGGTCCATTTCCTATTCTGGAACGGATCGGAACTCTCGCTTATAGGGTCAAACTGCCTGACTGGTTGCCTGGAGTTCATGATGTATTTCACATATCTCAACTTCGAAAGCACGTTCATGAACCAGACTTGATCGTGGAGGAAGTAGCTCAGCAGGATATTGAAATTACTCCAGAATTATCTGTGAGAAGAGAGCCGCTAAAGATTATCGGCAAAGATACCAAAGAGCTGAGAAACAAGAAGGTTCACTTAGTCAAAGTGCAATGGAGTGGAGATCTGCGAGATTGTACTTGGGAAACTGAGGAGAGCATTCAGAAAGCTTATCCTAGATGCCGAGTAGATATCTCTGTTTGACTCTGGTGCAAGGTACATTTACCCTACTTTGCATTACCATTTAATTCTCTACTCCGTTGTTATTTTCTTTCCATGGATGTGCACTTTTAAATTCTATAGTCTGAATGATTTTAAAAAGAGTATAGAAGTGGATCGGTATATTTTTGAGAAGTTAAAACAATTTGATTGTTGGTTATGTTGTGTGATTGTAGATTTATCAAACCACTTCCGACTTTGTTCCTTTTCGGGGATGAAAAGTTTTAAGTGGGGGAGATTGTAACGACCCAGAAAATCTAAACCAATTATTTTTTTTTAAATTGGCTAAAATAATGGATTTTAAATATTTAAAATAAATATTTTAAATAATAGAGATGAAAACTGAGTTTGAATCAACAATTGAAAACGAATATAATTAATTATAATTATAAACAAGTCCTGAAATGGCGCCGTAGTTTCGAAAATTGAATTCAAACTTTGTTGGACTGTACCGGGTGCAAAACAAAATGGATTTTAGTGAAACCAAAAATATTTAAATCTGTTAGTGAATACCTTTCTAACGAATCTGAAAAATCGAATTTTCATAGCGGAAAGCAAAAGTTATGGCCGAATGAATTTTCAGAAGGGTCGCTATGGATTTTATATAGCCCGTGAAATTGGCCATTTTGCATACGGCCTCGGAATTCGACGAAACCACTTTTGTTGGATCCGGGATGTGAAGCTATTGCTAGGTTTCAAATTTCATAATTTTTGAAGCTAATATGTGAGCGTGGAAAAAGAAAACGTGTTTTGGCCAATTATAGTTAAATTGGATCGACCAGAAATGGGCCTTTTTGCAAACAGTCTCAGAATTCGACGAAACTAGTTTTGTTGGGACCGTATCGTCAAAACATAGCTAGATTTATTTTCCTGGAATTTTTTGAATCAGTTTGTGGCCCGGGCAAATTGAAATGCACGTTCAAATCAAATATTGAATGTTTTATATTTTAATTTGAAGGAAAACTGATTGAAACAGTCGAATGGGCCTATAGAACATATCCCATTGTGTTCAGAATGAGGGTAAAACGCTAGGGACGACAGTCGTTGGGTCTGGATTGGGGTTCGTGAGGGAAAGAGGGTATTTTAGAGATTTAAAATTATATAAAATAATAAAAAATTCTATTGGTCCACCTCATTCTCTCAGCCCCGACCTTCTTCCTCGAAACCCCAGAACCCACGGCGGAAAGAGCTCGAAACTTCCCAGCCAATTTTCTCCTTCCACGCTCGACAAAACCCCATCGTCCTTTGGAAGTTTTTGTAGAGAATTTTGCAAGCTTCACATCCATACTTGGATTCGATTTTTTCACTGAGTATATCGAGAGATCCAGTGCGCTGAAGTCATGCCGTTCGCACTCGAATCCTGGCCGAGATCCGCCACCGAGTTCAACGGCGTTCGGCGCGATGATGAGCCCCTCCAAGCTCGTCGATATGGCGTAGGCTGATCTGCATATCGTGCTTCGGATCGAGAGAGAAATCGAAACCTATTTTCGAAGGTTTTCTGAAGTATACGGCTGAATATATATAAAAGGTTTGCGACACTTTTAATCCGTTACAAATCCATTATTGTTTGAAAAAAAAATCATATCTTTTTCGTTCTTTAACGAAATTCGATGAAACAGGAAACATCGTGACCGTGTGGACGCCTTCTACATTTTAGAAGAGACCGCATATTTTTCTGAGCCTTCTGCTATTTTTGGTGGAGTGGAACCCAATGTGAGACTTCTAATTTATAAACGATATGGAAAACGACGATGTATAAATTATATAGTCGATGTATGAGTTATATAAGCATTGTACACCTCATGTATAAGCATTGTATAAGTTGTACGTTCGATGTATAAGTTATATATGCGTTGTAAAAATTATATATGTGTTGAAATAGAAGTGAATTGCTATATATATATATATATATATACGCCCCTCGTCCACAAACCATGGACGATATTTATTGATTGTGATTGGTGTGAAAATTGATTGATAGCGAATGGTTGTTTGGCATTGTTTGTGGTTGATATTGATTGATTGTGGTTGAAAAATACCCATTTGTGGTTGAGAAATATTTGGTTGAAACCACATAGGATTAGTTTGTGGAAATGAAATAAATATATACATGCCGCCTGCGTGCGAACTAGATGCATGATCCCCATTGTCAAAAACCGCGAGGTTTTAAGGTAGAGCGAGGAGCCGTACTAGGGACGGTCCCGGTTTTAACTACCCTGCCGTTATGCTGCCGAAATTTTGAATAATATTCATGTGTTTGAATTATTTTCATATGCTGAAACTATATTTATTCGTTGAATTGAAAACCTTCATGTGTTGAATCGATATTCTTTCGTTGAATTGAAATTCATGTGTTGAATGGTATTCGTGTTTTAAATATAAAAATCACATTTCTATCTATATATAGAAACTATAGAAAACCTTCATGTGTTGAATCGATATTCATTCGTTGATTATAAATTCATGTGTTGAATGGTATTCATGTTTTAAATATCAAAATCACATTTTTATCTATATATAGAAACTATAGAAAACCTTCATGTGTTGAATCGATATTCATTCGTTGAATTGAAATTCATGTGTTGAATGTTATTCATATTTTGAAAGAAATTGTTTTATAATAAAAATCCCAATTTTAACATCAATATGATCTATATAAAATAATCCTGTTTTGAAATAAATTGTCTTACAATAAAAATCTTATTTTTATTACTTATATAAACTATATAAAATAATAGTGTTTTGAAATGAATTGTTTTACAATAAAAATCACATTTTTATTATATACATGAATTGTTGAAATGTGAAGTGTTAAAAATAGCCACTCGTTCAAATAAATATATACGAGTTGAAATATTCATTAATTAGCTAATGATATGATTTTTGCCTATACATGCAACATTAGAATGAATGGTGTTTTTAAACCAAAATGGAATCAAATATGAAGTTGAATAGAAAATGATAAGTGATAAGAACTATATATATGTACGTGCATATTTATTAAACAGGTTATAGCAAAGAGGCTAGAGAAGATGAATAAAATTTTGTGCCCGACAAATAGGTACACATTTACTGTTTTGTTTGGGTGATGATTTTATGAGCCTGTTGGCTAGCCGCTTGGCTTTTTCTTTTTCTTTTTGACATGAGACGCCCGTGTGGCTATTTGGGAATTTTCCCAACCCCTCCCGTACAAAGGAGGTTATGGCGAATTTTTCCGAAATTTAATGGCGTTAGTGAAATATTTGAAGTGAAAACGATATAGGAATTTTTGGATGAACTATATTTATATAAATATAAATAAAATTAAAACGAAACGTGGCCGTGCAGTTCGTGTTTTGAAACCGTGATTTCAAACAACTAGTGCGGGATATCCGACCATTGGATTTTCCCGAAACCGCAACCGTTGGGTTCGCCTTGGAAATATCTTTCCAACGGCAGCAACTTTGTAAAAATCCAACGGTTGGATTGTCTGGAATGTTTAATTCAAATCTGAAGAAAAACAGCGCCAGAATCGATTATATATATATATATATATATACAAATATAATTATACTAAATCGAATAACGACGCTGCAGTTCGTATTTTGAGATCGAAACTTCAAACGATTGCACCGGGAGATCCGACCGTCGGATTTTCCCGAAACTGGAACCGTTGGATTCGTTTTGAAAAGACCTTTCTAATGATGTAAATTTTGTGAAGATCCAACGGTTAGATTTTCAGATATGTGTAAATCAAATCTGAAGAAAAACAGCGCCACGGCCGCGTTATGGCCCGAAGCGTCGTTTTGAATAAATTGGCTATTTTTTAAAAAAAAATAGCGATAAATCGTTATAAAATATCATAAACAATATAGAATGAAAATAAACTGAATTTGCTCGATTTATGTGGTATTTGATGGTTGAATGTGTTTGGTGTGAAAATTACATTAAAGAACAAAATTGGTGTTGTTGAATGATTTAACCATTGAAATAAATTGATTTGAAATTCTAAATATACGTGAATTATTTGAAAAGGCCGAGTTAATTCTCATTTCAAATAATTGACCGACGATTGAAAGTCGAAGATGAAGACGATGGTCGAAGACCGGAGATCTTCACCTCGTTTGGATGGTAACCGAGGTCCTGATTGGGAGGCATCCCGAAATATGGATAATGAGTGGTGATCGTCCAGACGTATATGGTGATCGATGGGTTTGCGAGGTATTTAGTGCCTCCGGTTTCGTTCAGACCCAGAATGGACTTGTAAATGGACTGTGTGTCTGACATTAGATTTTATTCTGTGTTGATTGATCTCCATTAAATATACATCTATTTGGCGGCGGAGAATTTATTCTTTTGCTTAACGCCCTTCTCTGAAATGCACGAGCTCAGAGGTTGTATGTCGATGGACATCAGTCGCATGGCATGAATTGCTAGTGTGACATGCCTAAGTGGCACACGATCAGGGCTTCTGTTGAAAAGAAAAGTCTTGTGTTGATGATCAAAGCCCCGCCTGTGTGGCATAACTTTGTGTATAACGTGAATTCGCGAGCCTCACACCCCGGTATGAACCAGAAATGGGAGGAAGGACCTCAGGGAGGGCATGCGTTACTTTCTAGCTAGGGTGGTGTCAGTGACCTACCAACTCTGACATTTATATACTTTTCACCTATGTGGTTGTTGCTGTTGCAAGGCGCCTCGGTTTGATCGGACGATCCGGGTCCGATGGAGTCATTCGTTGGCTCGTTTACGCCCCAAAGGGCGGAGAAACGTAGTGTTCAGGCATAATAATCCACATCGGTGGACCGGCCCTGACGATCCAAGGGCCCACCTGAGTCTGGGCCCTGAGACATGGGCTAGATTGTCTCGAATTCGGTAAGGACTATCTTTTGCCTTGGTTCATGACGGAAATCCAATTTCCAAATACGTGACTGTGCGGTTTTGATTGTATACCTATATATGGCGACATAGTGGTATGGGGCATTAATGCCGTCTATGATTGATAGTTATGATTTGAAATTGTTTTCAAAACATATAAACACTAGCAATAATATCAAATGCCTTTGTTTTATTCGTATCAAGCATATCTTGGCCGTTATAAGGTAAAAACTCTATCCTCCGGTTTGCGTTGCATTGTGTGATGGGAACTGAGTCTTATAATGGCTTTATTTTTATAAAATGCATTACGTTGTTTAAAAGAAAGATTTGTTTTAAAGCACTGGCAATCCAATGGAGTAAACCCGTTCCACGAAAGTGGCGTGGTCCTGTGCTTAGCCAAATTATATATGTGTTGAGTAGATTTCTCATACCAGTCCCATGACTGACTCGTAGTTTGTTTCACTTTCAAACTCGGGTGCCCCTTTTCTACACGGGCAGCCTTGTATTCAGGTTTAGCTGGTTCTTTCTGGATAGCTGGAGCTGAAGATGGATTCTATCATTTATCTCTTTTTATGATGTTCAGCTCCTATTGTACATATTTTGTCTGTTTTCCGTTGTAGACATTTATGTATAGCTGAACTGTATTTTTACTAAGTATGATCCTGTATACTATGTAACTCTGATGATTACTTTTATCCAGTATATTCTATTGTTCATTATCTGGTGTATTTATTTAATTCTGTTCTGCTATTATCTGTTTATGTGTTATATTCCACGGATTACCCTTGCCACCGTCAGTACGGGGTTTGGGGTCGTCTCGTCGGTGGACCGGCCCTGACGATCCAAGGCTTGCCTGCGCGCTTGCCTAAGGCTCGGGCTAGACAATCTCGAATTCGGTAAGGACTATCTTTTGCCTTGGTTCATGATGGAAATCCAATTTCCAAATACGACATCGTGTGGTTTTGATTGTATATATATGGCGACATGATATATGGTACCCATGCCGTCTATGATTGATAGTTATGATTGAAATTGTTTTTGGAATATATATATACACTAGCAATAATATCAAATGATTTGTTTTTCTCGTATCAAGCATATTTTGGCCATTATAAGGTAAAACTCTATCCTTCGGTTTGTGTTGCATTGTGTGATGGGAACTGAGTCTTATAATGGCTTCATTTTTATAAAAAGCATTGTGATGTTTAAAAGATTATTTGCTTTAAAGCACTGGCAATCCAATGGAGTAAACCCGTTTCGCGAAAGTGGCGTGGTCCTGTGATTTGCCATATTGTAAAATGTGTTAAGTAGATTTCTCATATCAGTCCCTTGATAGACTCGTAGTTTGTTTCACTTGCAAACTCGGGTGCCCCTTTTTCTAAACGGGCAGCCTTGTATTCAGTTTTTAGTAGGCTCTTTCTGGATAGCTGGAGCTGAAGATGGATTCAATCATTTATCTCTTTTTATGCTATTCAGCTCCTATTGTACATATTATGTTTGTTTTCCGTTGTAGACATTTATGTATAGCTGAACTGTATTTTGTACTAAGTATGATCCTATATACTGTGTAACTCTGATGATTATGTTTATCCAGTGTATTCTATTGTACATTATCTGGTGTATTTAATTATTTCTGTTCTGCTGTTATCTGTTTTTGTGTTATATTCCAAAGATTACCCTTGCACCATCTTATCGGGGTTTGAGGTCGTCACAAACGTGGTATCAGAGCTTAGTTTAAGCTTAGTTCTGGAATATAACATATTAACGAACTCGTTAGAAATAGAACCAGTAGTGTTCTAGGACGAGTAACTCATTACAGATAGGATCAGTAATATCCTAGTATGAGTATAGCAGAATGAAATACACCTTGATAGACACATTTACATTCAAGTATATGTCTTTATGCTTTGTAATATCTTTTCTGTTGACCTAACAATTGGTCTGCTATTTGCAAAAGTACTACAAAATGAGTGCCAGAAACAGAAGGAATGCAGACCCAGATATAGAAGCCCTATTTATGAAATATAGAAATCTGGGTGGAGCACTATACTTGGGCGAAGAATCTATTGCTACAACACAAGCTTGGATTCGTTCTGATGAGAAAATCTTTGAAGGTTTAAAGCTGAGGGATGACCAGAAAAGATTACTGGCATCTTGGGCACTCAAAGACGAAGCTTTGTTCTTGTGGGATTCGATTATTAAGGATAATCCAGAAGGTGATATCACCTGGGATAGATTTAAAGAGATTTTCAGTGAAAGATTTATTCCTCCAGAAGCAACTGAGCGGTTATGTGATGAATTCTACTATTTGATACAAGGAGATATGAATATCCCAGAATATCATAAGAGATTCAATGAACTTTCTCATTTTGCTCGACATCTGATTTAAGATCCAAAGCGGAAGAATCTGAGGTTTATAAACGGTCTTCAAAGAAAATACCAGATTAAAGTAATGGGGCATGTGAAGCTTCCTTTTTCTGAAATGATATACATGGCCTACCAGTATGAGGATCTCGATAGGAAAGGTATGTTGCGAGACGAAGAGGAAGTCAGCTCTAGCAGCAAAAGAAAATTCGAAACTGATAGCCCAGAGATGAGTACACAGCCTGAGGCCAGTATGAAGTCTGAGTTCAAAAAGAAGCCTAGATTCAATCGGGAAAAGGTTAAATCTGAAGAAGAACAAGTAATGACCGCCATATGCCTTAACTTTAATCAAAAGGGCCATCTGTCTAGAAAATGTAAATCTTTGAAAATGCAGAAGAAGAAAGGATCTAAATCCAAGAACAAGTTTCAAGTGACGCGAGAGTGCAATCTTTGTCATCAGGCTGGTCATATAAGGCGAAATTGCTGGCTGTTGAAAGCGGCCAAAGTGGCTCAAGTAAATGAAGTAGTAGAAGTTCCTGCATCCTCAGCTAGTCAGGAAAGGACAGATGTTTTAGAAGGCACGCTTACTATCAAAGATATTCCGGTAAGGGTATTATTTGATACTGGCGCATCGCGAAGCTTTGTTGCGAAGAATGCGATTAAGAAACTGGATTTGAATTTGAGAAAGCTCAAAGCACCAATTACTGTTCATAATCTGGTTGGGGGTTCCCTCGACCTTAGTTGGTTTGTGGAGTGCCTGTCTCTTTTTCCCGTTATTGGTTCCTCACTATCACGATCGTCATGAATTTTACAGAATTTGATCTTATTCTGGGATTGGACTGGTTAACCAAATATGAAGCTGAGGTTAAATGCGCCGACAGAGTCGTAAAGGCGAAGATTAAATCAGGTGACTATATAACCATTCCATGTGAAAGTCCGAATATGGATAGAAAAGACTTTTGGGCAGCTTTGGATGTTTCTCCTGCTCAAATAGAACCTGTTCCTGTCATTCCCGAGAATATTCCGGTCGACATTGAAAATATCCCAGTAGTCAAGAACTATGTGGATGTGTTCGAAGAAGTTGTTAGCTTACCTCCGCAGAGAGAAATTGATTTTAAATCTCTTTAGTTCCAAATGCAAGGCCAGTAGTTCACGCTATTTGAAGAATGACCTTGAAGGAAAAAGAAGAGTTGGATAATCAAACGCGACAGCTAGTATGGAAAGGTCTGATCAGGCCTAGTTTCTATGATTGGGGAGCAGCAGTGGTATTTGTCCCGAAGTCAGACGGTACTCTCAGGTTATGTGTAGATTAGCATGACTTTAATAAGCAGACGCTGAAGAACAAATATCCATAGCCGTGGATTGATGATTTGTTGGATCGATTGAATGGCGCACAAATGTTTTCACGAATGGACCTAGCTACAGGTTTCCTTCAGCTTCGCATTGCCGAAGAGTGTGTTCCTTTGGCAGCTTTATTCTACGAGTGGTTAGTAATGTCGTTCGGCTTATGTAACGCTCCAGCCTATTTTGTCGATCTAATGAACCGAGTATTCAGAGGAGTATTGAATAAGTTTGTTCTGGTTTTCATTGATGATATCCTAATCTTCTCTAAGTCAGAGAGCGAACATGAAAAACATTTGGAACAAGTGTTAGAAATTCTGAGAAAGAATGTTTTGAAAGCAAAGTTTTCCAAATGTATATTCTGGCAAGAAGAAGTCAAATTTCTTGGCCACGTCGTGTCAAAGCAAGGAATTTCAGTGGATCCCAGTAAAATCACTGCTATTTAGAATTGGAAACAGCCTCGTACACCCACAGAAGTCAGAAATTTTCTCGGGTTAGCCAGTTATTATCAGAAATTCATTAAGGATTTCGCGAAGGCATCTAGTTCCTTAACGAAATCGACTAAGAAACATTCGAGATTCAATTGGACTTTAGAATGCGAGGAAGCTTTCCAGAAGCTGAAATTAAAATTGACGATTGCTCTAGTGTTAACAATAATAGATGGCAATGAGGACTTGAAAGTCTGGACTGACGCTTCTAGAGAAGGCCTTGGTGCAGTGTTAATGCAAAGAGGTCAAGTGATTGCTTATGCTAGCCGTCAGCTGAAACCGCATGAGAAAAATTACGTTACTCATGGTCTTTAGTTGTTAGCCATCGTATTTGCTTTGAAAATCTGGAGGCACTATCTTTTGGGTGAGAAATTTGAATTGTATACAGACCATCAGTCATTGAAGTATTTGTTCACCCAGAAAGACTTGAATTTGAGGCAGCAGCGTTGGCTAGAATTTCTTGCAGCATACGATTTTGAGATTTTGTACACTCCAGGGAAGGCCAATGTTGTGGCTGATACGTTGAGTAGAAAGAATGTAATAATCGCCAGTTTTATTATTACGACTTCATTGATCGATAAAATATCTTGTAACAACCCGGAAAATACGAGCCAATTTAAAAATTTTAAATTGGTTATTTCAAAGGAATTTAAACAATCGAAATAGAGGATTTCAATAAAATAATGAATTAGAAATAGTTTGGCAGTTTGAAATTTTGAATTCAAACTTTGACTGACTGCACCGGGTATAAAATATAACGGATTTTAGTGAAACCATAAATATTTAAATCTGTTTATGAATATCTTTCTAATGAATCTGAAAAATCGAAGTTTCATAGCGGGAATCAAAAGTTATAGCCAAATGAATTTTCAGAAAGGTTGCTATATAGAATATATAGCACTTGAAAATAGACATTTTGCAAACGACCTTGGAATTCGACAAAACCACCTTTGTTGGGTCCGGGATGTCAAACTTTTGCTAGGTTTCAAATTTCATAATTTTTGTAGCTAGTATGTGAGCGTGGCAAAAGAAAATGTGTTTGGTCAATTTCTGTTAAATTGGATCGACCAGAAAAGGGCCATTTTTCAAACGATCTCATAATTCGACGAAACAAGTTTTGTTGGGACCGTAGCGTCAAAACATAGCTAGATTTATTTTTCTGGAATTTTTCGAATTAGTTTGTGGCCCTGGCAAGTTGAAATGTACGTTCAAATTGAATATTAAATGTTTTATACTCTATTTGAAAAATAACTGACTGTAACAGTCGAAGTGGCCAACGAAACATATCCCATTGTGTCTAGGATGGGGGTATTTAGCTGGGGACGACAGTCGTTGGGTTCGAATTGGTGTCCTGTGGAATAACACTATTTAAAAATTTAATAAAACCACGGGCCAATGAAAATTCTCCTTTCATAATTTAGAAAATATAAAAACTTTAAAAAAACCCCGCCCCCTTTTCTAACCAACGGAAGTCGTGCTCCGTCATTCCCGACCCGATTCCGACCACCTCAGCCCATGCCCGCCTCTGCCACCACCTGCAATCGACGCCACCGCATCCCCTCTTCAAATCCGATCCACCCTTGTCTTCTCCCTCCTCCCCATCGACGAGAACGAGCCCCACGAAGTTCGAACCTTCCTACCGCCGCCCCGACCAGACCCGACCACCGAACACCCTCCTCCGACCATCGATCCAAGCGCCTCACCCCCCTCAACGTCGTGGTGTATTCCGATCTTGACCGCAAGCCATGGATTTGCCAAAAAATCCAAACCCTAGTTCAGACCAACTTTGAAAGGTGAGACCTTTATTATATTTGAACTTTGAAAAAATCATATCTTTATGGTGTGTTAACGAAATTCGATGAAACAGGAAACATCGTGACCACAAGGAGGCTCTCTACCACATAGAAGAGACCGCAGATTTTTCTGAGTCATCTACGTTTTTTAGCACTTCGAAAACCAATGGAAGAAATCTAAATTTAATGAAAATTGAATGGAAAATGTCATGTACAAATTGTATGCGCGAAATATAAATTATACACGTGTTGTATACCTCATGTACATGCGTTGTGTAAGCTATATGAGCAAAATATGAATTATACATGCACTGTATAAATGATATGTGTTGAAATGCAAGTGAAATATGGAAATAATATATATATATATATACTCCCCTCGTCCACAAACCATGGACGATATTTATTGTTTGTGAATTGGTGTGAAAAATTTGGTGAATAATGCGAATGGTTGAAAATAATTGTTTGTGGTTGATATTATTTGGTTGTGGTTGAAAAATACCCATTGGTGATTGAAACAAATTTGAAATAATTGTGGAAATGAAAATAAAACATGCCGCCTGCGTGCGAACTAGATGCATGAAATCCCTATTGTCAAAAACCGCGAGGTTTTAAGGTGGAGCGAGGAGCCGTACTCGGGACGGTGCCGGTTTTAACTACCCTGCCGTTATGCTGCCGAAATTTTGAATAATATTCATGGTAGAAATATTTTCATATGTTGAAATTGTTTTCATGCGATGAAACTATATCCATGTGTGGAAAATGCTCATGTGTTGAGAAGTAATGTGTTAAAAATTAAATTCATGCGTCGAATGAATAAAGTGTTTAAACAATAAAAATCACATTTTTGTAATATATATGAATTATGTAAATTATTCGCCTTATAAATAAATAGTTTCAACAATAGAAATTACATCTTTCTTATATGAACCAACTATATAAAATACCCATGTGTGGAAATGCTCATGTGTTGAGAAGAGCGTGTGTTGAAAAGGTTCATGTGTTGAATAAAAAGATCGAACAATAAAAATCACATTTTTTATTGAAATTATGAAGTGTTAAAAACATTCATGTGTTGAATAAATATTTTAGATGATGAAAATGCCATTTTTATCATATATGTGATTTGCTAAAAATATGCTAGTGTTGAAATAAATATTTGTGAAATGAATATTATTTTTAACATGTATAGGAACTAAATAAAATCGTCATGTGTTGAAATATATTTTAGTTCGCCAAAAATATCATTTTTATTGCAATGTAAAGTTAAAAATAACCACTTGTTCAAATAAATATGCATGAGTTGAAATATTCATTAATTGGCTAATGATATGATTTTTGCCTATGTATGCAACATTAGAATGAATGGCGACTTTAAACCAAATTGAATCAAATAGGAAGTTGAATGGAAAATGATAAGTGATAAGAATTGCATATATGTACATGCATATTTATTGAACAGGTAATAGCAAAGGGGCTAGAGAAGAGGAATAAAATTTTGTGCCCGACAAATAGGTACACGTTTACTGTTTTGCTTGGGTGATGATTTTATGAGCCTATTGGCTAGCCGCTTGGCTTTTTCTTTTTCTTTTTAAGATGAGATGCCCATGTGGCTATTTGGGAATTTTCCCAGCCCCTCCCATATAAAGGAGGTTATGGCGAAATTTTCCAAAATTTAAAAGCGATAGTGAAATATTTGAAGTGTAAACGATATTGAAATCGTCGAATGAACTATATATACATACATATATATATATATATATATATAATTAAAATGAATCGTGGCTGTGCAGTTCGTGTTTTGAAACCGTGATTTCAAACGACTAGTGCGGGAGATCCGACCATCGGATTTTCTCGAAGCCGCAACCGTTGGGTTCGCCTTGGAAATATCTTTCCAAAGGCACCAACTTTTAAAGATCCCACGGTTGGATTGTCTGGAATGTTTAATTCAAATCTGAAGAAAAACAGCGCTAGAATCGATTATATTTATATATAAATATAATTAAATTAAATCGAATAACGACGCTGCAGTTCGTAGTTTGAAATCGTAACTTCAAACGACTAGTGTGGGAGAGCTGACCGTCGGATTTTCCCAAAATTGAAACCGTTGGATTCGTTTTGAAATTATCTTCCTAATGATATAAAATTTGTGAAGATCTAACGATTAGATTTTCAGATATGTGTAAAATAAATTTAGCGAAAAACAGCGCCAGTGCCTCGGCACGACCTGAAATGTCGTTCAAATAAATTTGGCCGTTTTTAAATAAATAAAAATGGCGATATACCGTTATAAAATATTATTGGCGATATTGAATGGAAATAAACCGATTTTGCTTGGTTTGCTTGATATGTGATGGTTGAATTTGTTTAACATGAAAATTATACCAAGAAACTGAAATGTGAATGTTGAATAATTTAACTATGTGAAGAATTGATTTGAAAATCTAAATATACGTGGATTATTTGAAAAGGCTGAGTTCATTCTCATTTCAAATAATTGATCGACGGTGAGAAGTTGAAGAATTAAAGACGGCTGAAGACCGACGATCTTCACATTGGTTGGATGGGCGCTACTGATGCTCGTGATTGGAGTAGCTACCTTGAAGGAGCTGAAGTAGTAGTCGTCCGAACGTATTGTTGATTGTGTGGATATGCGAGGAATATGGTGCCTCCCGCTTCGTTCAAACCCAGAACGAACTTGTAAATGGACTGTGTGTCTGACATTGGATTTTGTTCTGTGCTGATTGATCTCTATTAAATTTATATCTACTTGGCGGCGGAAAATTTATTCTCTTGCTTAACTCCCTTCTCGGAGACGTACGAGCTCAGAGGTTATATATCGATAGAAATCAGTCGTATGGAGTGAATTGCCTGTGTGGCATGCCTAAGTGGCATATGATCAAGGCTAATGTTGCAAAGCAAAGTCTTATGGTTGATGATCAAAGCATGGTCTGTGTGACGTAGCTTTGTGTACAACATGGATTCGCGAACCTCACAGCTCGGTATGAGTCAAAAACGGGATAGTGACTGCAGGGAGAGCACGAAATTTCTTTCTAGCAATGGTGGTGTCAGTGACCTACCAGCCCTGACATTTATATATACTTTTCACCTGTGTGGTTGTTGGAATGCGAGGCGCCTCGATTATAGGTCTGTAAGGACCGAGAAACTTGTGTTCAGGAATAACTAATCCTTAACAGTAAGAGATGAGCGGCCCTGAAGATCCAAGGATTGCCGTGTGCGGTCCTGAGGCATTTGCTAGAGTGTCTCGAACGGAGAGGAGCTTGCCCCTTGCCTCGACTCATGATGGAATCCAATTTCCAATACGTAATATGCGGATGTGATTGTATTACTAGTATGGCGACATGATATATGGTACCCATGCCGTCTATGATTGATATTTATGATTGAATTTGCTTTTGAAACATATATGCACTAGTAATAATATCAAACACTTTTGTTTTATACGTATGAACCGTTTTTGGCCATTATAAGGTAAAACTCTATCCTCCGTCTTGCGTTGCGTTGTGTGATGGGACCTAAGTCTTATAATGGCTTCATTTTTTATAAAAAGCATTGCGATGATTTAATCATTTACTTTATTTCATGCACTAGCACTCATTGGAGTAAACTCGTTCCACGAATGTGGCGTGGTCCTTTGATTTGCCTTATTATTGTTGTTTAATAAGTTAAATAGATTTCTCATACCAGTCCCATGACTGACTCGTAGTTTGTTTCATCTTGCAAACTCGGGTGCCCTTATTTTCTCATGGGCAGCCTAGTTACAGGTAGCTGACATATTTTGGCTTGGCACCGCAGTAGAGGTGCACTTTTGGCTCATGGCGAGGCTTGACTACACCGAGATGACTATGACTTTTTCCTCCATTATTGTATATGTATTACGATTCCACCACGGGTGATGTAGACTGATGTTTAGTTTATGTACTCTCTATGTATGATTCCGCCTCCGGCGATGTTGAGTGATTACGTATTATTATGCACTAAGTAGTATCCTGCACTGTGCTCTCTGATGTGGTGATATATATGATTCCGCTGTCATATTTGTGTAAATTATTCTATTTCTTGTTTATACTATTATCTGTACACTTCTAATGATGATTAATGTGTTATATTCCAATGATTATCCTTAACACCGTGGCACGGGGTTTTGGGATCGTCACAGGTGGTATCGGAGCTTTGGTTAACCTTAGTTCTGGAATTTAACACATTAAACACTTCGTCAAAATAGAATCAGTAGTATTCTAAAGCGAGTAGCTCATTAGAGATAGGACTAGTAATTTCCCAGAATGAGCTAAGCAGAATAGCAAAAACAATTTGATGAGTCTATCGTTATCTTTCCTTAAGTTTTTCTACTTAACCATACAATAAAATTATCATTTCTGTAAGCTGACTTTATTCTTGCTTGTACAGAACTTGAACAATGGCTACCCGAGCAGCCGCTGGTAGAGGAGGCCGAGCTGGCTGTGGCAGAGGACGAGGTGAAGTCCCAGCTGAAGATGGACCCTTAATACAACCCCCGGCCACTCAACAATTCGAGCTGGACCGCATGGCTAAAAGGTACAAAAACCTAGGAGGCAAAACCTTCTCTGGAACGGGCACTGTAATTGAGGCTCTTGCATGGCTGAAAACATGCGAGAAGATACTTGGAGGCCAGAGGCTAGGTGATCAAGATAAAGCTTTCATGGGTGCCTGGCTTATGCAAGAAGAAGCCGAATTATGGTGGGAAGCTCTCACCGCAGGGAACAGAAATGCTGGTAGGACCTGGGACGAATTCAGAGAATTATACAAAGAGAAGTATGTCCCAGAGCAAGCCCTAGAGCGCATGCACGACGAATTCACAAACCTCCAGCAGGGGGATCTCTCAATGCAAGATTATCTGAACAAATTTACACAATTATCCCGCAATGCTCCTGAGCTCGTCGCCACCGCTAAGTCCAAGAATAAGAGGTTCATCCTCGGGCTGAAGCGAAAGTACCAAGACAGGGCAATGGCCCACATCAAACTGGGGTTTAATGAATTAGTGGATATGGCGTGCAACTATGAGGACTTGGATCAAAGGCACCTAGATCAGGATCGTGCTAAAAGCCAAGCCGGGAATAAATGCAAGCCTGCTGCGAATCAAGCTGAGTCAAGCCAAGCGGCATCCTCAAATCCACAGACTAGCAGGCCGCCAAAAGGAAGCTGCTATAATTGTGGCAAGGTGGGGCACTACTCCAATGTTTGCACAGCCCCAAAACGGCAGAAGACCAATTATCAAGGTTAAGCCAAGGCTCCCAGAACCCTCGCTCGTGCTTTAACTGCCGCAAAACAGATCATCTTGTCAAAGACTGTACTTTGCTTAAGAAGGCCGCAGTAGCTCACGTATATGACGGGACAAATCCGTCAGCTGCTTCCGATGGAGCAGGTAAACCCGAGGTTTTGGGAGGTACCCTTACAATTAAAAATATTCCTGTCTCTTTATTATTTGACACGGGTGCATCACGTAGTTTTATTGCTAGTAACACAGTGCACAAATTAAAGTTAAAACAGAAAAAGCTTGCAGAATCGGTTAAAGTCCATAATCCGATAGGAGGATCTCTTATTCTCAGTTCATATTGTAGGGTGCCGGTCTCTTATTCTTCTTACAAATTTTCTTTTAATTTGATCACCATGGATTTTCGCGAATTTGATATTATTCTCGGGCTAGATTGGTTAACGAAATACGAAGCTGAAGGGATAGTAAAAATTCGAACGAAGCTTGGATATATTACTGTACCATGCCATGGCTCGAATCCAGATAGAAAGGAATTTTGGTCTGCATTAGAAGTTATTCCCACTTCCTTAGAAAAGATCCATGTTGTTAGAAACTATGCGGATGTGTTTGAAGAAGTCGAAAAATTACCTCCGCAAAGTGAAATAGAATTCAGAATTGATCTAATTCCCAATGCCAGACCAGTGGTACATCCAATTAGAAGAATGACTCCAAAGGAAAAAGAAGAATTAGGCGATCAAACTCGCCAACTGTTATGGAATGGTCTGATCAGACATAGCTTTTCTAGTTGGGGTGCAGCTGTAGTGTTTGTCCCAAAGTCAGACGGTACTCTTCGATTGTGTGTTGATTACCGAGACCTCAACAAACAGACACTCAAAAACAAATACCCGTTACCCCGCATTGATGATCTGCTAGACCAATTAAATGAGGCGAGAGTATTTTCCCGAATGGACCTAGCTATGGGTTTTCATCAATTGAGAATTGTAGACGAGTGTGTTCCTTCGATAGCTTTCAGAGGTCCGGACATATTTTATGAATGGTTAGTAATGTCGTTCGGCCTATGCAATGCTCCAGCATACTTCGTCGATCTAATGAATAGAGTATTCAGGGGAGTTCTGAATAAATTTGTCCTCGTATTCATCGATGATATTTTTATTTACTCCAAATCAAAACCTGAGCATGAAAGACATTTAGAACAAGTATTGGAGATTCTGAGAAAGAACGTCTTCAAAGCCAAATTCTCTAAATGTGTCTTCTGGCAAGAAGAAGTGAAGTTCCTTGGCCATGTCTTGTCAAAGGAAGGGATATATGTAGATCCGAGCAAAATTACAGTAATTCAAGACTGGAAACAGCCTACCACACCCATAGAGGTTAGAAGTTTTATGGGGTTGGCTAGTTATTATCGAAAGTTCGTTAAGGATTTTTCGAAGATATCCGGTCCATTGACGAAACTTACGAACAAGCATGAGAAGTTTAAGTGGACTTCCGACTGTGAAGAAGCTTTCTAGGAATCGAAATCGAAATTGACAACTGCTCCAGTGTTAACCATTATCGATGGCAACCAGGATTTGACGGTTTGGACAGATGCTTCTATTAGAGGTCTTGGTGCAGTGTTAATGCAAAGAGGCCAAGTAGTCGCTTATGAGAGTCGCAAACTAAAACCGCATGAGAAGAATTATGTAACTCACGATCTTGAGTTGTTAGCTATCGTTTTTGCTTTGAAAATCTGGACGCATTACTTATTGGGTGAGAAATTTGAACTGTATACAGATCATCAATCATTAAAATATTTGTTCACCCAGAAAGATCTGAACTTGAGACAGCAGCGTTGGCGAGAATTTCTTACCGCGTATGATCTAGATATTTTGTATACGGCAGGAGAGGCTAATGTAGTGGCTGATGCACTTAGTAGAAAGAATGAAATCATCGCTAGTATGACTGTTACATCTTCGTTGATTGATAAGATATCTGCTCTCCAGAAGAATGACCACTTCATTCAAAGGATCAGAGGGAGAATCCAGAAGGGCGAGCCCTCAAGTTTTCAGATAGATAAAGAAGAAGTTCTGAGACTGAAAGGGAGAATCTGTGTTCCCAACATCCCAGAGCTCAAAAGAGAGGTGCTCGATGAATGCCATAAATTCAAGCTTTGCATTCATCCTGGAGTAAGTAAAATATACAACGATATCAAACGCACTTTCTGGTGGAAGGCGATGAAGAGGGGCATTTCTTTGTATGTTAGCAGGTGCCCTACTTATCAATTAGTCAAGAGCGACCGGCAAAAGCTAGCCGGGTTGTTGCAACCGTTGGAAGTCCCAGGTTGGAAATGGGAACAGATTTCCATGGATTTCATAGATGGTTTGCCCCGAACCAGGAAAGATAATGATAGTATTTCGGTAATCGTAGATTGCTTCACGAAGACTGCCCATTTCATACCTGTCAGATCCAATAGAACCGCTCAAAGTCTAGCACAGATATATTTCAAAGAAATTGTTAAGCTGCATGGAGTTCCCATCAGCATAGTCTGTGATAGAGACCCAATTTTTGCTAGCAAATTCTGGGAGGCATTCCAGACAGAATTGGGAACGAAACTGAATATGAGCACCGCTTATCACCCTCAAACAGATGGCCAAACTGAGCGAGTGAATAGAATTCTAGAAGATTTACTGCGGGCTTGTAATATTGATTTTGGCGGGTCATGGGAAGATCACTTACATTTGGCAGAATTCTCATATAACAATAGCTACCAAGCAAGTTTGGGAATGTCGCCATTTGAAGCATTATATGGCAGACCGTGCAGATCTCCAACATGTTGGGTAAAACCTGGCAACAGACTTGTGTTAGGACCCAATATGATTCGAGAAGCATCTGATAAGGTCGATTTCATTAAGAAGCGATTGAAAACTACACAATACTGACAGAAAAGTTATGCAGATTCCAGAAGAAGAGATTTGACATTTGTTGTTGGTGATCATGTTTATTTGAAAGTTTGTCCGATGAGAGGAGTGATCCGATTCGGAAAAACTGGGAAGTTAGCACCCAGATTTATTGGTCCCTTCCCTATACTTGAATGAATTGGAACTCTTGCTTATAGGGTTCAATTACCTGATCGGTTGCCTGGAGTGCATGATGTGTTTCACATATCTCAACTTAGAAGACATGTGCATGATCCGGATCTTGTTGTAGAAGAAGCAGCGTTGCAGGACTTGGAAATTACTCCAGAATTAGCAGTCAGAAGAGAGCCATTAAAAATTGTTGGCAAAGAAACTAAAGAACTAAGGAGCAAGAAGGTTCATTTAGTTAAAGTGCAGTGGAGTAGTGATCCTAGAGACTATACTTAGGAGACTGAGGAAAGCATTAAGCAAGCTTACCCCAAATGCCGAGTGGACCTCTCTGACTAACTCCGGTGCAAGGTACCTTCACAATATTTTGCATTTACATTTTTGGTTCCTACTTTACTATTGTTTCCTTTTCGGGGACGAAAAGTTTTAAGTGGGGGAGATTGTAACAACCCGGAAAATACGAGCCAATTTACAATTTTTAAATTGGTTATTTCAAAGGAATTTAAACAATTGAAATAGAGGATTTCAATAAAAATAATGAATTAGAAATAGTGTGGCAGTTTGAAAATTTGAATTCAAACTTTGACTAACTGCACCGGGTGCAAAATATAACGGATTTTAGTGAAACCAAAAATATTTAAATCTTTTTATGAATATCTTTCTAAAGAATCTGAAAAATCAAAGTTTCATAGCGAGAATCAAAAGTTATGGCCAAATGAATTTTCATAAAGGTCGCTATATAGAATATATAGCCCTTGAAAATAGACATTTTGCAAATGACCTCGGAATTCGACGAAACCACTTTTGTTGGGTCTGAGATGTCAAACTATTGCTAGGTTTCAAATTTCATAATTTTTTAAGCTAGTATGTGAGCATGGCAAAAGAAAATGTGTTTGGTCAATTTCTGTTAAATTGGATCAACCAAAAAAGGGCCATTTTTCAAACGATCTCGGAATTTGACGAAACTAGTTTTGTTGGGATCTTAGCGTCAAAACATAACTAGATTTATTTTTCTGGAATTTTTCGAACTAGTTTGTGGCCCTAGCAAATTGAAATGTACGTTCAAATTGAATATTAAATGTTTTATACTCTAATTTGAAAAATAGCTGACTGTAACAGTCGAATTGGCCAACGAAACATATCCCATTTAGTCTGGGATGGGGGTATTTAGCTAGAGACGACAGTCGTTGGGTTTGAATTGGTGTCCATGTGGAATAACACTATTTAAAATTTTAATAAAACCACGGGCCAATGAAAATTCTCCTTTCATAATTTAGAAAATATAAAAACTTTAAAAAAACCCCCCGCCCCCTTTTCTAACCAACGGAAGTCGTGCTCCATCGTTCCCGACCCGATTCCGACCGCCTCAGCCCATGCCCGCCCCCGCCACCACCTGCAATCGACGCCGCAGCCTCCCCTCTTCAAATCTGATCCACCCTCGTCTTCTCCCTCCTCCCCAACGACGAGAACGAGCCCCACGAAGCTTGAACCTTCCCACCGCCGCCCCGACCAGACCCGACCACCGAACACCCTCCTCCGACCATCGATCCAAGCGCCTCACCTCCCTCTACGTCGTTGTGTATTCCGATCTTGACTACAAGCCACGGATTTGCCGAAAAATCCAAACCCTAGTTCGAACCAACTTTGAAAGGTGAGACCTTTATTATACTTGAACTTTGAAAAAATCATATCTTTATGGTGTGTTAACGAAATTCAATGAAACAGGAAACATCGTGACCGCAAGGAGGCTCTCTACCACATAGAAGAGACCGCGGATTTTTCTGAGTCATCTACGATTTTTAGCACTTCGAAAACCAATGTGAGAAATCTAAATTAAATGAAAATTGAATGGAAAATGTCATGTATAAATTATATGAGCGAAATATAAATTATACACGTGTTGTATACCTCATGTACATGCGTTGTGTAAGCTATATGAGCGAAATATGAACATGCACTGTATAAATTATATGTGTGTTGAAATGCAAGTGAAATATGGAAATAATATATATATATATATATATATGTATATATACTCCCCTCGTCCACAAACCATGGAAGATATTTATTGTTTGTGAATTGGTGTGAAAAATTTGGTGAATAATGCGAATGGTTGAAAATAATTGTTTGTGGTTGATATTGTTTGGTTGTGGTTGAAAAATACCCATTGGTGATTGAAACAAATTTGAAATAATTGTGGAAATGAAAATAAAACATGCCGCCTGCATGCGAACTAGATGCATGAAATCCCAATTGTCAAAAACCGCGAGGTTTTAAGGTAGAGCGAGGAGCCGTACTCGGGAATGTGCCGGTTTTAACTACCCTGCCGTTATGCTGTCGAAATTTTGAATAATATTCATGTGTTAGAATTATTTTCATATGTTGAAATTATTTTCATGCGATGAAACTATATCCATGTGTGGAAAATGCTCATGTGTTGAGAAGTAATGTGTTGAAAATTAAATTCATGCGTTGAATGAATAAAGTGTTTAAACAATAAAAGTCACATTTTTATAATATATATAAAGTAGTAAATTATTCGCCTTATAAATAAATAGTTTCAACAATAGAAATTACATCTTTCTTATATGAACCTACTATATAAAATACCCATGTGTGGAAATGCTCATGTGTTGAGAAGAGCATGTGTTGAAAAGGTTCATGTGTTGAATAAAAAGATCGAACAATAAAAATCACATTTTTTTATTGAAATTATGAAGTGTTAAAAACATTCATGTGTTGAATAAATATTTTAGATGATGAAAATGCCATTTTTATCATATATGTGATTTGCTAAAAATATGCTAGTGTTGAAATAAGTATTTGTGACATGAATATTATTTTTAACATGTATAGGAACTAAATAAAATAGTCATGTGTTGAAATATATTTTAGTTCGCCAAAAATATCATTTTTATTGAAATGTGAAGTTAAAAAAAACACTTGTTCAAATAAATATGCATGAGTTGAAATATTCATTAATTAGCTATTGATATGATTTTTGCCTATGTATGCAACATTAGAATGAGTGGCGACTTTAAACCAAATTGAATCAAATAGGAAGTTGAATGGAAAATGACAAGTGATAAGAATTGCATATATGTACATGCATATTTATTGAACAGGTTATAGCAAAGGGGCTAGAGAAGAGGAATACAATTTTGTGCCCGACAAATAGGTACACGTTTACTGTTTTGCTTGGGTGATGATTTTATGAGCCTATTGGCTAGCCGCTTGGCTTTTTCTTTTTCTTTTTGAGATGAGACGCCCGTGTGGCTATTTGGGAATTTTCCCAGCCCCTCTCGTACAAAGGAGGTTATGGCGAAATTTTCCAAAATTTAAAGGCGTTAGTGAAGTATTTGAAGTGTAAACGATATTGAAATCATCGAATGAACTATATTTATATATATATATATATAAATTTAAATAAAATTAAAACGAATCGTGGCCATGCAGTTCGTGTTTTGAAACCGTGATTTCAAACGACTATTGCGGGAGGTCCGACCATCGGATTTTCTCGAAACCGCAACCGTTGGGTTCGCCTTGGAAATATCTTTCCAACGGCACCAACTTTTTAAAGATCCGACGGTTGGATTGTCTGGAATGTTTAATTCAAATCTGAAGAAAAACAACGCCAGAATCGATTATATTTATATATAAATATAAATATAATTATATTAAACAGAATAACGACGCTGCAGTTTGTAGTTTGAAATCGTAACTTCAAACGACTAGTGTGGGAGATCCGACCGCCGGATTTTCCCAAAACTGAAACCGTTGGATTCGTTTTGAAGTGATGTTCCTAATGATATAAAATTTGTGAAGATCCAATGTTTAGGTTTTCAGATACGTGTAAAACAAATTTAGCGAAAAACAGCGCCAGTGCCTCGGCACGACCTGAAATGTCGTTTAAATAAATATGGTCGTTTTTAAACAAATAAAAATGGCGATATATGGTTATAAAATATTATTGGCGATATAGAATGGAAATAAACCGATTTTGCTTGGTTTGCTTGATATGTGATGGTTGAATGTGTTTAACATGAAAATTATACTAAGAAACTGAAATGTGAATGTTGAATAATTTAACCATGTGAAGAATTGATTTGAAAATGTAAATATACGTGGATTACTTGAAAAGGCCGAGTTCATTCTCATTTCAAATAATCGATCGACGGTGAGAAGTCGAAGAACTGAAGACGGCTGAAGACCGACGATCTTCACATTGGTTGGATGGGCACTACTGATGCTCGTGATTGGAGTAGCTACCTTGAAGGAGCTAAAGTAGTAGCCGTCCGAACGTATTATTGATTGTGCGGATATGCGAGGAATATGGTGCCTTCGGCTTCGTTCAAACCCAGAACGAACTTGTAAATGGATTGTGTGTCTGACATTGGATTTTGTTATGTGCTGATTGATCTCTATTAAATATATATCTGTTTGGCGGCAGAGAATTTATTCTCTTGCTTAACGCCCTTCTATGAGACGTATGAGCTCAGAGGTTATACATCGATAGAAATCAGTCGCATGGAGTGAATTGCCTGTGTGGCACGCCTAAGTGGCATATGATCAAGGCTTCTGTTGCAAAGCAAAGTCTTGTGGTTGATGATCAAAGCATGGTCTGTGTGATGCAGCTTTGTGTACAACGTGGATTCGCGAGCCTCACACCTCGGTATGAGTCAAAAATGGGATAGTGACTGCAGGGAGAGCACGACATTTCTTTCTAGCTATGGTGGTGTCAGTGACCTACCAGCCCTGACATTTATATATACTTTTCACTTGTGTGGTTGTTGGAATGCGAGGCGCCTCGATTATAGGTCTATAAGGACCGGGAAACGTGTGTTCAGGAATAACTAATCCTCAAAAGTAAGAGAGGACCGGCCCTGAAGATCCAAGGATTGCTGTGTGCGGTCCTGAGGCATTTGCTAGAGTGTCTCGAACGGAGAGGAGCTTGCCCATTGCCTCGACTCATGATGGAATCCAATTTCCAATACGAAATATGCGGATGTGATTGTATTACTAGTATGGCGACATGATATATGGTACCCATGCCGTCTATGAATGATATTTATGATTGAATTTGCTTTCGAAACATATATGCACTAGTAATAATATCAAACACTTTTGTTTTATACGTATGAAGCATTTTTGGCCAATATAAGGTAAAACTCTATCCTCCGGCTTGCGTTGCATTGTGTGATGAGACCTGAGTCTTATAATGGCTTCATTTTTCATAAAAAGCATTGCGATGATTTAATCATTTACTTTATTTCATGCACTAGCACTCATTGGAGTAAACCCGTTCCACGAAAGTGGCGTGGTCTTTTGATTTGCCTTATTATTGTTGTTTAATAAGTTAAATAGATTTCTCATACCAGTCCCATGACTGACTCGTAGTTTGTTTCACCTTGCAAACTCGGGTGCCCTTATTTTCACATGGGCAGCCTAGTTACAGGTAGCTGACATATTTTGGCTTGGCACCGCAGTAGAGGTGCACTTTTGGCTCATAGCGAGGCTTGACTACATCGAGATGACTATGACTTTTTCTGCCATTATTGTATATGTATTATGATTCCACCACGGGCGATGTAGACTGATGTTTAGTTTATGTACTCTCTATGTATGATTCCGCCTCCGGCGATGTTGACTGATTATGTATTATTATGCACTAAGTAGTATCCTGCACTGTGCTCTCTGATGTGGTGATATATATGATTCCACTGTCATATTTGTGTAAATTATTCCATTTCTTGTTTATGCTATTATCTGTACTCTGCTAATGATGATTAATGTGTT
This sequence comes from Allium sativum, assembly GCA_030737875.1. Taxonomy (NCBI): domain Eukaryota; kingdom Viridiplantae; phylum Streptophyta; class Magnoliopsida; order Asparagales; family Amaryllidaceae; genus Allium; species Allium sativum. Next base: position 538,874,640 of record CM060920.1, on the reverse strand, counting down.
ATATTCCAATGATTATCCTTAACACCTTGGCACGGGGTTTTGGGATCGTCACATATATGCTCTTTAGAAGGATGATCACGTCATTCAAAGAATCAGAGAAAGAATACATAAAGGCGAGCCCTTGAGTTTTCAAATTGATAACGATGGGATTATGAGGTTAAAAGGCAGAATATGTGTGCCAAATTTTGCGGAACTTTGAAGAGATGTATTGGATGAATGTCACAAAGCCAAGCTTAGTATCCATCTAGGAGTGAGCAAGATGCATAACGATATCAAATGCACTTTCTGGTGGAGATCGATGAAACGAGACATCTCCTTATATGTTAGCCGGTGTACTACTTGTCAAAAAGTCAAAAACGATCAGCAGAAGCTCGCTGGATTGTTGCAACCTTTGGAAATTCCTGGTGGAAAGTGGGAACAGATTTCTATGGATTTCATAGATGGTTTGCCCAGAACTAGGGAAGGAAATGACAGTATTTGGGTGATCGTTGATCGTTTCACGAAGACCACCCATTTCATACCTGTCAGATCGAACAGTACTGCTCAGAGTCTGGCGCAGGTATATTTCAAGGAAATTGTTAGATTGCACGGAGTTCCCATGAGCATCGTTAGTGATCGTGACCCGATTTTTGCTAGTAAATTCTGGGAAGCATTCCAAGCAGAATTGGGAACGAAACTGAACATGAGCACCGCTTATCATCCCCAAACAGATGATCAAACTGAGAGGGTGAATCGTATTCTTGAAGATCTATTGTGGGCTTGTATTATTGATTTTGGCGGATCATGGGAAGACCACTTACATTTGGCCGAATTCTCATATAACAACAGCTACCAGGCGAGCTTGAAAATGTCACCATTCGAAGTATTGTATGGTAGACCGTGCCGATCCCCTGCTTGTTGGGTTGAACCTTGTAACAAACTTGTATTGGGGCCTAATATGATCCGCGATGCTGCAGACAAAGTCGATTTCGTTATGAAACGATTACTAGCCGCTCAAAGTCGACAGAAGAGCTATGCAGATAAGAGAAGAAGAGATATATCATTTGGTGTTGGCGACTATGTATATTTGAAGGTATCTCCGATGAGAGGAGTCATCTGATTCGGTAAAATAGGGAAATTGGTACCCAAATTTATTGGTCCGTTTCCTATTCATGAACGAATTGGAACTCTCACATATAGGGTTCAATTGCATGATTGGTTGCCTGGAGTGCATGATGTATTTCACGTATCTCAACTGCGAAAGCATGTGCATGATCCAGATCTCGTTGTAGAAGAAGCCGCACAACAGGATTTGGAGATCACTCCAGAATTGGCAGTTAGAAGAGAACCGATGAAGATCATTGGCAAAGAAACCAAAGAGCTGAGGAACAAAAAGGTTCACTTAGTCAAAGTGCAATGGAGTGGAGATCCGCGAGATTGTACTCAGGAAATAAAAGAAAGCATTTAGAAAGCCTACCCTAAGTGCAGGGTGGATGTGTCTGATTGACTCTGGTGCAAGGTACATTTACCATGTTTTAAATTTCCATTATGTTCTCCCCTTTGCTATTGTTTTCTTTTCATGGATGTAAACTTTTAATCATATAGTCTGAATGATTTTAAAAAGAGTATATGGATTAATTAGTACATTTTTGAAAGTTAAAAACAAATTGATTTTTGTTTGTGTTGTGTGATTGTGAATTTGATTTAACTGAATTATTCGAATGATAGCTAATTTAATCAATAGTAGAATGAATGGTAAATTTATGCAATTAAATCACACATTGAAGTGGTTTAAAAATAGATAGAAATATGTACACGTGCATTATATATGTTTGAACAGGTAAATGGATTAGCTGTTGAGTATGCGTTCCCGACAAATAGGTAAACCTTAATGAGTTGGATGCGCGATTTTATTATTATATCAACTTCTGTGAATGCCATTGGATGCGGAGTGCTGGTTGTTCTGTGTGTAATAATAAACGTCGCCATATGATAGTAACAATTAATTTTGAACTACACTACATGGCATACTTCTTGAAGATAGGCATACTTCATCATATACCACATAAGCATTTGGAGCTTGTGTGACGAGGTTGAAGATTTACCGTACGAGCGAGAGGCTTATATGGCGATGACTATATATTACAGGTTGAACTGATGACTGATATGGACCATATAAAATGTAACGGTAAATTGTCAGATTAATTAAAACCCCACACGGGTCTGGGGATGTAAATAAACACGTCTCTTCGGTCATTAAGGCATAAAAACCATTTATAGGGTGACGAGAATTTATTCTCTGGAGTTATGATATATACACACTCCCCTGTGGATACCGGAATATATCACTATAAATATGTGCATGCTTATTAGGATTTATTGGGCAACTAATACGGCCCAATAAATTTCCAAACCTCTCCCCGTACAAAGGAGGTTATGGCGAAATTTTTCGAAAATTTAGGGTGTTAGACAAATTTTTGAAGAATTTGAAAATTCTTAGAAACTGAAAAGTTGAAGAATGGAAGCCAGATTGAAAGTAGAGTTGATTAATCAAACAACTTTCGACTTTGTTCCTTTTCGGGAACGAAAAGTTTTAAGTGGGGGAGATTGTAACAACCCGGAAAATCTGAACCAGTTTAAAAATGTTAAATTGGCTATTTTAGTGAATTTTAAATATTTAAAATAAATATTTAAAATATTTAAAATAAATATTTTAAATATTTAAAATAAATATTTTAAATATTTAAAATAAATATTTTAAATAATAACGAAGAAAAGTATGTTTGAATCGAAGTTTGAAAATAAATATAATTATTTTGAATTATAAACATGGCCTGAAATGGCGCGGTAGTTTCAAAATTTGAATTCAAACTTTGACTGACTGTACAGGGTGCAGAATAAAACGGATTTTAGTGAAACCAAAAATATTTAAATCTGTTAGTGATTATCTTTCTAACGAATCTGAATAATCAAAATTTCAAAGCATGAGTCAAAAGTTATGGCCAAATGAATTTTCAGAAAGGTCGCTATAGAATTTATATCGCCCTTGAAAATAGACATTTTGCAAACGACCTCAGATTTCGACGAAACCACTTTTGTTGGATCCGGGATGTCAAATGATTGCTAGGTTTCAAATTTCATAATTTTTGAAGTTAATATGTGAGCGTGGCAAAGGAAAATGTGTTTTGGTCAATTACAGTTAAATTGGATCGACCAGAAAATGGCCATTTTTCAAACGGTCTCAGAATTCAACGAAACTAGTTTTGATGAGACCGTATCGTCAAAACATAGTTAGATTTATTTTTTGGGAATTTTTAGAATCAGTATGTGGCCCCGGCAAATTGAAATGTACGTTCAAATCAAATATTGAATGTTTTATATTTTAATTTAAAGAAAAACTGACTGAAACAGTCGAATGGGCCTACGAAACATATCCCATTGTGTTCGGAATGGGGGTATTTAGCTTGGGACGATAGTCGTTGGGTTTGGATTGGAGTTCGTATGAGATGAGGGGTATTTTTGGATTTTTAAAAATATATAAATATAAAAAAAATCTCATTGGCCAGTCAACCTTCTCTCTCCCCGCTTTCTCTCTCTCCCTTCCCAGATCAATGACGAAACTCGTTCCTCCCTTCCCGGCCGTTTTTTGATCAAACCACGCATCGATAGCCTTCGACCCAGTTGAGCTTTTTGAAGAGCTCCCCTCAAGCTTCAAATCTATACATGTCGCTCCCCCTGCCATCGCTCCATCGCCGAGAACCATTGCCCCAAAGTTGTCCCCTTTGGACAGCCGCCGCTCGCACCTGCCGCTGTCGATCTGACCCTGGTTGGTGGCGCCGGAAAGCTCTCTCGAGGCTCGACAACGTGGTGAAGTCCGATCGTGCTATAGCTTCGTGGATTAATCGAAAAAGCTAAACCTAGTTTTGAACATCGAAAGAGAGGAACAATTTATATTATTTAAAATAGTTTATAGCACTTTAAAGCACTATGGTTTTTGATTTCACAATAAAAATCATATCGTTTTCGTCTGTGGTCAAAATTCAGTGAAACAAGAGACGCCGGGACAGTGAGACGTATTCTACATTTTAGAAAAGACCGCATATTTTTCTGAGCCTTCTGTAATTTTTGGTGGAGTGGAACCCAATGTGAGATTTCTAAATTATAAACGATATGGAAAACAACGATGTATAAATTATATAGTCGTTGTATGAGTTACATAAGCGTTGTACACCTCATGTATAAGCATTGTATAAGTTGTAAGTTCGATCTATAAGTTATATATGCGTTGTAAAAATTATATATGCGTTGAAATAAATTGAAATAATGAAATTGAAATATAGTTATATACGTATATATATATATATATATATATATATATATATATATATACTCCCCTCGTCACAGACCATGGACGATATATATTGGTTGTGATATTGTTTGGATTATTGGTTGATGTGAAATTTGGTGAATACCATGAATGGTTGATTTGAAATGATTGATTGTGGTTGAAATCCCAATAGGATTAGTATATGGGAAAATTCGCCTGCATGCGAACTAGATATTGAAAATCCCCATTGTCAAAAACCGCGAGGTTTTAAGGTAGAGCGAGGAGCCGTACTAGTGATGGTCTCGGTTTTAACTACCCTGTCGTTATGTTGCCGAAATTTTCCATAATATTCATGTGTTAGAATTATTTTCATGTGTTGAAACTATATTCGTGTGTTGAATAGAAATTCATGTGTTGAGTAAATTATTTGTAAGATAAAAATCACATTTTTATTATATATAGCCTATATAAAATATATTAGTATTTTAAATAAATTGTTTTAACACCAAAAATAACATTTTTACCTTATGTATAGACTATATAAAATAATCGTGTTTTGAAATAAATTGTTTTACAATAAAAATCACATTTTTATTATATACATCAACTATAGAAAATATTCATGTGTTGAATAAAGGACTAGAACGATAAAAATCATATTTTATCGTATGTGTGAAGTCGAAAACGTTCATGTGCTGAATATATAGATTGAGCAATAAAATCTACAATTTTATTATGAATATGAAGTGTTAAAAATGGTGATGTGTGGAATAAATATTTTTGATGATAAAAATATCATTTTTATCAAATATATAAAGTAGATATGGTTTTGAAATCGAAGAAAGAATTATGTTTATATATATATTTATATAAATATAATTAAAATAAATCGAATAACGAAGCTGCAATTCGTGTTTTGAAACCGTGATTTCAAACGATTAGTGCGGGAGATCCGACCATCGGATTTTCCTGAAACCGAAACCGTTGGGTTCGCTTTGGAAATATCTTTCCAATGACACCCACTTTGTGAAGATCCAACGGTTGGATTGTCTGGAATGTTTAATTCAAATCTGAAGAAAAACAGCGCCAGAATCAATTATATTTATATATGTTAGACCAAAAAGTGGTTCTAACACCCAAATTGACTGAAATTACAATAAAATGAGATCAAAAAACAGAAAAGAGACACAGGATTTGTAGTGGTTCGGCGTTAAAGAGCCTACGTCCACTTTATATCACTTTGTTTAATGATGCAGATGAAAATACAATAAGATATTCACTCAATCTCTCTTACTTTTCATTTACATTCACTCAATTATCTCAAAATATACTTTGAATGATGATTTGGATTGTCAGGGAATGCTGGAATTCGGTTCTCAAAGATGTTTGAACTCTCCAAGTGCCAAAAAGATCCTTTCAAACGATCTTGGAGGTCTATTTATAGGTGGAAACTTCTCCAGAATTCGGTTTGGATCGGGTGCACGTGTCCTCCATTCCATGACTTTCGGGATCGGATGAGTTCTGGTGTTGCCAGCACATCAGGTAAGTGGCCATCGTGGGTAGAAAGTGGGTGTAACTGCCCCGAATATCCAGGAGATCATGGAGTGAAGCGGCTGGAAACTTCTGGGATCGGATCGGGTCCTTCTAATGACATGGGGTTCGGATCGGAGAATCCCATCCGATCTGATCCGGTTTGAATATTGTCTCTCCTCACTTTGTCTCACTTTGCTTTTCTTTGACTACGCCCGATCCGGTCCGGCTTGATCTTTTAGCTTTGTGTTGCTTCTGTTCTTACCTCTATAATTCCGATCCGAACTGGATGTGTAACAGAGTGTCTTTTGTTTATTTGATCTTCTGACTTCTTGACTTTGTATAGCCTAGTTTACAAAGTAGGCTAACATTTTGCCCCCTCAAAGGACGCTTCTGTTGAAGACGAAGCGTGCTTTGATATCATTTGCTCATTTATCTTTGAGTTTGTGTCGTTGAAAAGTCGTTTCCATTGACGTATAGGGATATACTGCTTAAGAAAGTCACATCTCTTGATGTTTATATATACATCACAAAGCATGCGGGCTGCTTTCTTCATTTTTAACAAGTTTTAGAATTCTTCCTGATTTTCAGCGATTCCTCCAGGTAATTTTTTCTTCATTTTTCTTTGAATTTAATTTGCACACCGAGTCCTTGTGCTTAATTAATTCGTTTCGGGCCCGATCCGAAGGGACTCCCTTCTATTGCTTAATGTTGGTCCAACAGGCCAGAATGTGTTCGTGGGCCTGCATCCCGGTCAAAACGGGGAGAAGGAAACTGGGAATACGATTAGTCACTATGAACACATATATAAACCTATTACCTATTTCTTTCTTCCTCCCTTTATTTCATTAATCTCGCTCAACAGTTCTTACGCCGAAACCCTAGCTTCCTGAAAGCTCAAAAACTCTGAAATTCTCTCCTTAGTCTTCAATTTAAACACCTCGGTAGGTTTAAAACTTTGATTATCTTAGTAATAACTGGTTCCAATTGAAATTTGCGGTCGATTTGAATGATTTGAGTGTGGTTATTGCTCGGCTTCGACGCCGCGACTCCCTCGCCGTCGTTGTTGGTGGCTTCGCCATCACCTCGTAGCGCTGGGAGGTGGAAGATGGTACCTGTTTGGTTCTAACTAGGGTTTTGGAGATGGGATTGAGTTCAGTTGTGACTGAGGTGGAAGAGGAAGACGAAGGGCATAGGGAGTCGGTTCGGGCGAGGAAGCATAGGAGATGGAGGAGAAGAAAGGAGTGAGAGGTTCACAAGATTGGATCGGGTCGGAAAAGAGGGAAGGCGAGGCTTACTCTATCAGGTCGGGTCGGAGAAAAAAGCAAAAAAGAGAAACGAGGCTTATTTGACTGGATCAGGTCGGAAGGAAGAACAAAGAAGAAAGGGGTGTTGACATTCAAACCTATCCGGTCCGCTCCAAAAGCATGCTCCCTAACTGATCCAGTTGGATGTTAATTTCTGACCGAAGCACGACTTTGCCTCCGATCCAATCCCATCATGTGTACTCGAAGCGAACCGAGGCCACCCAACTTAAAGCACAATACTTTGTCCATTTGGCTAAAATCAATATTTGACATAACTTCCACCTTCATGAACAGTTAGGATAGTGCCCTGCGAACATACGTGAACATCAAGAAATGCTCTGAACATCATTACTTTGGCCAAATTTTGCATTACACTTTTGAGTGTTAACTTTACATCTTCTGCACACACCGTACACACTTTAGTTCACGCATGTGCACAGGGGGACACGGGCTAATTTACTCTAACTTCTGTTATTACTTCTTCGATAGTTTAGTGATCATGGCCAAAAGACATTCTTCTAGACTGGCAGAAAAGAAAGATGTCCCAGAGACATCCGACAAAGTTACTCTTGACGACATATCTTCTTCCTCAGACCCTGAGTGGGGTGACGAGGGATCAGATTATGAAGTGGGGGCGCATAGCAGCGGAACGTCTTCTGATAGTGAAGTTTCTCTGGGTTATGAAGAGGAAGGAGGGGTTGGAGATACTCGAGCTCCTGATGAATTTGAATCTGTCGTCATATTGGAATCACCTTAAGATTCTGTTGAATCGACAATTGACTATGACAGGCTCCTTCGAATATGCTTGAAGTACGGGATACATAAAAAAGATACTCTGGTGCCGTCTAAAACCGACCGTCCTCACAAAACCTCCGGAGGGATTTATGGCAATCACTCGATTGATGTGCATGGTCGGAGCTATTCCACCGTTTTCTCCCTTTGTCGTCGACTTTCTAAGACAGATGTGGATTGCCCCCATGCAGCTGCATCCTAACTCCTATGCTTAACTGCATACCTTATATGTATCATACCGCGAGATCTTAGGCATAGAGCTCACTTTTGATGACGTTCATTTCTTTTATAACTTCAAGCACCGGAGTTGGGAAACTCCTTCTTTCTCTTACTTCGAGTCTGTCCCAAAAAGAAAGATAATTTCAGCGCCATTCAGTAGCAAGGCCGGCGACTCCAAGATGGAATGGTTTTATGTAAGGAAACAGGCAGGGTGTGCTAGGAGATGGACAAAATCGAGTAAGGCACTGGTTTTCCAAACCTCGACTCTGAATGTCCACGCCACCACACTAATCCGTTTTCTTTTTGTTTGCAATTGACAATCCAAAACAGATATCGGGTCAAGTGTTCTTTGATCGGATGCATCGGCTCCTTAATGGTGATCAAAAGTTTTTAACTATTGACGAGGTCCTCAAGGACGAATATCTCCATCACCACAGGCTGCTATCATTACCCGTAGCATATGTCATGGGTCAGGTCCATATGTATATATCCCTCCAGTGGATGTAATTCCAGAAATGGGCGAGAGCTCGAAAGGTCCCACCATGCCGCTTCAAACTTCACCTTCTCCAAGTTCGACTCAAGACGATGAGTTGGCTAATTTACCTGAAAAGCACCGAGAGGGGTACATCACTCATGGATTGTTGTTTCTCCTGAGAAATCACCATCTCCTAAAGAACAGCCAACAGGCGCTTCCCAAAGAGATGCCCCTACTGTTGATGATCCCACATTTCAGGGATTGGGAGATCTTCCACTTCCTGACACTATTTACACTTCTGAGGATTTTGGCACAAATCCTTTAGTTTTTACTTCTTCGGAGGAGGCCACTCCTGTTAAGGCCAAAGAGCCCTCTCGCACTGGCTCAGCTTCAGACTCTGGTTAGTCGGAGGGGGGGACACCACTTAGGATGCACTTAACATAATTGCACCCCACTTCACAGCACTTACGTCTTATGAGAATACTGATTCTGAATTCCACTTACATTATTGTGCAGGTACAATGTTTCGTGCTTACTATGACATCAGGAAACTACGCCGCAGCATGACCAGACCCCCTCATGACGTTGAGTATGATCATCGTGAAAGCTGCGGTAGGGAGGATAGAAGGCCCTATGATTCTTATCAGTCGCGGTCCTCGCGCTCTCCCGTTCGGTCAGATCCAGAGCGATATAAGGGCTACCAAGGCCGTCGAGAATATGACAGGCTGCAGTCAAAAGACCCAATTTCTTCTCAAGAAAAGCGCGGTAGGGAAAAGAGCCCGCCGAGAGATTCCGACTCGCGAAGCAAGCGCAAGGTTTCTGCTAAATGGCCTAGAAGGGATGAGGAGGCCTTTGAGCCCTCCACACATAAGGACACCGAGCTGACATTCCCTGCACCTCCACCATTGGATGCTAAAAATGCAGTTCAGCGGGCGTATCTGGAGGAGCAATTTCCCGAACACTACTTCGAGAACTTGACTTTCTTACCTGCTCTTGAGCCTATTTCCTCGAGGTGGGCAGACGAGGCCAAAGCAAAAATTGATGTAGTTGAGAAATAATATTCAGAGATGTACAAGTATTCGCGTAACCTATCCAGAATCATCCGAAATCTAATCATGAATACTAACTCGATGCAGAAGACCGCAAAAGATGATGCAAGGGCCTTAAAAATTTTAGGAAAAGACCTCGAGGATACACAGGCTCAACTTGTTATCGCTCAACGGGACGCTGCTAGCTTCAAGCAACAATTCGAAGATCTATAAAAACGCTATCATGACTTGCTCGAGTCCCATACTCAAGAGCGTTCGGAGTTAAAAAAACAAGCAGAAGACGCCAAGTCGATGCTGCCAAAATGCAACTTGCTTATGCTGACCTTGAGCGAAAAAAGGCCGAGTTGGCGAAGAAGAACGCCGAATTGGAGAAGAAAAACGTTGACTTGGCTTCCAAGTTGATGGAGGCCGAGAACAGGGCTGCCCTGGCTAAGGGTAATGTTGAAAGTGTCATCAAATCGGCCGAAGAGTCCCGCAAGCAGCTGGCGGAGGTCCAGGAGGATGTGCAGGGCTTTGGTAAATTACTGATCGAATTTTTTGCACATATAATCCGCCACCAAAACGTCTCTTGGATCGATGATTATCCGACTACCTTGGTTCATGTATGGAGCCAAATTGTTGAATGGGAAAAAGAAGAACTCAAGGTAGATTCCATCGACGAGGACAAACTTATGGGAAAGTATCTAAGAGATGACGAGCCGGCGAGTCTAGTAGAGGGATACGACCCCAAAAACCCGGCGATCCCTCAGACATCTCTTTTATCTCCTATTCCTGAATCGGCTTCAGAGGTGGCAGCTACTCCAGCTGAAAAATTGTCGGAAGGTATTTCTACCTTTTCACCCTAATTCGTCAAAGCTGTCTCCACTTTCCATCGTATAGTCGGACAATCAATGAAGGACCCTTTATTTTATCCTGAGTTGATAACTGTTGCTTCTCATTCCGCAGGTGCTGAACCGTCCGAGAAGGCAGACGCGCCCCAAGGAACCACTGCTGAAGCAAAGTCAACGGAGAAGGATGCAGGAGACAAGGGTAAGGCTGACGCTCCTCACGACGGCGAGATGGTAGACGCCTTAAAGGATGATAGTGGCGATGAGGGACATGAGGAAGACCCCGAGGTGGCTATAGTTGGGGAGTCAAAAAGCGCCGATGACATTACTTTGGTTGCATTGAAAGACGAACAAGACAAACGCATGCAGCTTAAAGTTGAAGACCTAGACCTCGAAAGCCTTAAGCCTCTCGCAGTAGTGGATGCTGGATCAAGGTTAGTTGTTAAGCTTTCGACTAGATCTATTACAGAAGAACTTGCTAAAAAGTCTTCTCTTGATTCCAGCATTCCGACTCCCGGGAGAAAATCAACGGATTCCAGCACTTCAGTCTCAGGGAAGAAAAAACCAAGACGCATCTTAACCAATGCTGAAAAAGAGGCGAAGGATGCGCAGAAGGCTGCTAAGAAGTCCAAGTCCACTTCAAAGTCTAAGTGATGAAGTGTCTTGCTTTATTTTAGCATTTGATTGGCCCATAATTGTTGCTGCGAGTGCAGCCCTCGCACCTTCTTTTTGCCTGTTTTCCTGTACAAATTCATTCATTTGTAAATAAAAATAATTCATTTCCTACAATGTTTGTTAGTTGTCAGTTCAGTACTTATGTAAAAATGCAAATGCATGTCCTACTAAAGTTGTGTAATGGAGTCATAGTGGGGGGAATATGTGTGTACATATATGCCCCCAGTCAGTCTTGAAAAACTATTCAAGATTAAATTACAAAGTCCGAATGTCCCCGATTGTTTGACGGGGGTCACATTCCTTTTGTCAATGATGCCTGTTCTTTTCTGGCATCTTTTATACTCTCCTGTCTTATATTCTGGTTAGAATTCTTGCTGAGGCGGTCTCTCATCTGGGTGCACCTTCATGACTCAGAGGACGTCGTCTTCCCGTCCTTTATACTCTCTCTCAATTCTTGAGAGTTAGAGTTAAGAATGTCGTCTTCCCATTCTTTTATGTCTCATTGTTCAAACAGTCGTTGTGTCCGTTCCTGCATATAGGCCATCTCCAACTTTCCAGATTTTAATTTAACATTTCATATTCCACAGTCACAGTACAATAATAGTTGAAGATATAAATAATGCAGGAAAGTAAATGGCACACGATATTTTTATAGTGGTTAGGCTAAGTCGTAGCCTACATCCACTTTATAGTTCTTTGTTCGTATCAACAGACTTTTCTAAGGCAAGTCGTGCCATTTTACAGAGTTCATAAGAAAAACAAAAGAAAATACAACATCCCTAATTCAAATATCGCATCAAGTGTTGGGCATTCCAAGCCCTAGGCACTTCTTCGCTGTCTACGGTCGTTAACTTAAAGGCTCCTGTCTCAAGTTTCCGTTGGATGACGAGTGGTCCTTCCCACTTTGGACCGAGGTGAGGAAGGGATGGGAAAACTCGCTTTAGCACCAAGTCTCCTGGTTCAAAGGTTCTAAAACGAACTTTTTTGTCATAATAGTGTGCCATCTGACATCGATGTCTTGACGCACGCAAGTCTTCCTCGTCCCTTTTCTCTTCGATTTCATCAAGGGACTCAAGGAGGAGTGCCAGATTCATCATCGGGTCATAATATGTCACCCTGTGAGAGGGAACTTCAAGCTCTACCGGGATTACTGCTTCTGAGCCGAATGAAAGAGAGAAAGGAGTATGACCGGTAGCTGTCTTAAACGTTGACCGACATGCCCACAAAGACAAGGGAAATTCATCCACCCATTTTGCTTTTGCGCGTTCCAATCGCTTCTTGAGGATGGACTTTATGACTTTATTTATTGCTTCTACTTGCCCATTTGATTGTGGATGGGCGACTTCAGTATACCACTTGTCGATCTTGTATTTCTGGCAGAAATTTCTGAATTCGGCACCATCGAACTGGGTTCCATTATCAGTTATAATGGTCCTTGGAATCCCAAATCGGCATATAATATTTCTAACCACGAAACTTATCACCTTTCTCGCTGTGATTTTCGTTAAGGGCACAGCTTCCACCCACTTCGTGAAATAGTCCACGGTGACTATTGCATACTTCGCTCCTCCTTTGGCAATCAGTAGAACTCCGATGATGTCAATTCCCCACATGGCAAACGGCCACGGACTCACCATCGACTTGAGTTGGGTCGGTGGTGCTCTGGGGATCTTAGCAAATCTCTGGCATTTGTCGCAGCGTCGTGAGTAATCAGCTGCATCTTTATTAATAGTGGGCCAGAAATACCAATACCGCAATACCTTTTTTGCTAAGGTCTGACCTCCCGTATGATCTCCACACTCACCTTCGTGTACTTCTCTTAGTACACGCTAGATGTCGTCGTGCGCTATACATCGTAACAGGGGCATAGAAAATCCTTGCCGATAAAGGGTATCATCTTGAAGGATGTATCTGGTAGCTTTGCGAACTATGGCTCGCCTCTCACTCTTCTTTAGCGGGAGTACTCCATTTCTAAGGAAATTCTTGATTGGGGTCATCCACTACTCCCTCTCTGGTTCTGGTTCGAAAGCTAATTCAATTTCCATTGACTCAAAGCTTGGCGATCCCAACGTTTCAATTAGAACCATTTCGGTTTCCTCCGGATTGTCGGAACTAGCCAGCTTTGCTAGTCGGTCTGCCTTCTGGTTTTCAGCTCTTGTGATATGCGTTATGTTACCGTTCCAAGTTGCACAACAGCTCCTCCACTTTCCCAAGATAGGTAATAAGTCGAGGTCCTCGGGCCAAAAACTCCTTTCGCACTTGGCAGACATCTGTTTTGGAGTCACAGAATATATCCAATGCCTTTATTCCGAATTCCTTAGCAAGTTTCAGCCCGACAATCAGGGATTCATATTCAGATTCATTATTAGTCGCGGAAAATTCTAGTCGTAGAGCATAATATAATGATCGTCCTTCAGGAGTGACTAAGAAGACTATAGCTCCGGACCTTCGGTCGTTCTTGGCTCCATCTGTGTACAACTTCCATGGATCTAATTTTAATTCCTCCTCTGACTTGACCACCTTGTCGTTGATCATCTCTTCCTCCGGAATTGTGAACTCTGCTATAAAGTCAGCTAGAGCTTGCCCCTGATCGATCTTCGCGGCTGAAAATTTAAATCAAACTGACTTAATTCAATATTCCACTTAATCAACCGTCCCGATGCTTCGGGTCTTTGCAACACCTGTCTCAGAGGCTGATCAGTGTATATGGTTATTGGGTGAGCTTGAAAATAGTGGCGAAGTTTTCGGGAGGCAATTAGAAGGCTGTAATCAAGCTTCTCAATCCTTGGGTAGTTATGTTCAACAGCTGCCAATTTCTTACTTACGTAATATACCGACCTTTGCACTTTGTCTTCTTCCCGGACCAAGGCGGAGCTAACGGCATGAGCCGATACTGCTAGATAAACAAACAGCTCTTCATGATCCACTGGCTTTGACAAAATCGGTGGTCTCTCTAGTAAGTCCAATAGATTTCGAAAGGCCTCAACACAGTACGGAGTCCATTCGAAATTTTTCTTTCCCCTTTTTATCTAGTCAAAAAACGGGACGCATTTGTCTGTTGCTTTGGAGATAAATCTACTCAACGCAGCTACTTTCCCTGCAAGACTTTGGACATCTTTGATTCTCCTTGGTTCCTCAATGTTCCTTATCGCTACTATTTGACTGGGATTGATTTCAATCTCTCGAGAGCTCACGATGAAACCTAGAAACTTTCCAGATGCCACCCCAAACGAACACTTCAAAGGATTTAACTTCATCCGATACTTTCGCAGGATACCGAACATCTCTGCCAAGCTTGCGTATGGCTGGAGGATTGTCTTGATTTGACAAGCATATCGTCCACATAAACCTCCATAGTCTTCCCTATTTGGTTATAAAAATCCTATTCACCAAGCGTTAGTAGGTAGCTCTAGCATTTTTCAATCCGAACGACATGACCACATAGCAATACAACCCCAAATTTGTAATGAAGCTCGTGTGCTCTTGATCGGGCACATGCATGGGAATTTGGTTGTATCCAGAATATGCGTCCATGAAAGAAAGAAGTTCGTGTCCCGCCGTCGAATCCACAAGCTGGTCTATTCTGGGGAGTGGGAAGCTATCTTTCGGGCAGGCTTTGTTCAAGTCTGAAAAATCAATGCATGTCCACCACTTTCCGTTTGACTTCTTTACCAAAACATGATTCGATGTCCAGTCGGGATATGTCGAATCTCTAATAAATCTGTTCTCTTTCAGCTTCTCCACTTCTTCTTTCAGAGCTGTCGACCTCTCTAGGCCCAGAACGGGTCTCTTTTGGTTTATAGGCGGGTGTTTTGGGTTTATGCTTAGCGAATGACTCATGATGGATGGTGATATCCCACACATGTCGGCGTGGGTCCAGGCAAACACGTCCAGGTTTGCCTTCAGGAAGTCAGACAGTTCTTTGGCTCGGTGCGGATCCAACTGGGGTCCAATCTTCAAAACTTTTGCTGGATCAGCTTCGTAATTGGGTATATCCACTGTCGTTTCGTTAGGAGTTGCCTTTCTATCCTCAGGTTCCACATCTTCTCTGGGATCCAGGTCTTCGGGCATTCCCTTGGGCAACTCCTTCGGGGCTAATCCCTCTAATTGCTACGCTGAACCCTCCTTTGGAGGAGGTGAGGCACCTTTAGTCTCGATGTTGAGTCCCTTCATCAACATCTTTAATTCAGCAATATAGCAAGCTCGTCCGGAGACTTGATCTCCTCTCATTACTCATGTTTCGGCTTCAGTTGGGAACTTTAGCAATAAACACCATGGCGCGATACAAGCCCTGAACTCTGCAAGGGCAGGCCTTCCTAAAAATGCATTGTAGGGCGAATATACATCCAGCACTACGAACTGAAGTATTCGTACTCTTCGACGATCCCCTTGCCCCAATGTTACGGGCAATTCTATATACCCCATTGGAGCTGTCGATGCCCCCATTGAAGCCTCAGATCAAACCTTCATAGGGCTTCAAATCTCCAGACTCAAGTTTCATCTGATCAAACGACTTCTTAAACAAAATGTTGACTGAGCTCCCATTGTCCACTAGTACCTTATGAACCAGTGCTGGTCCAATAGTAGTGGTAATAACCAACGGATCTTCACTAGGTGATTGGATTCCGGTGTCGTCTCTGCTATAGAACACTACATCATCGAACATTGTCTTCTGCTGTTTCACAGGTGTGATATCTTCCAAATCATCGCACTCATCCACGTCTATGTGCTTAACTGCATTAACGTATTGGTCCATTGCTCTGAAACTGTGGATAGCTGAATGGAGTCCACCTACTATGGTGTTAATGACAATTCCTTTGCCTTTCTGTTGCGCTGTAGGCTTGGGAGCAGACTGATTCTGGTTTGGGGCCTGTCCTCCTTGCCCCTTGTCCCTTGGGGTAGCCTTATACACATCCAACTTTCCTTCTCGCAACAGCTTCTCAACTACGTCTCTCAATTGTCGACATTCGTTCGTTGAATGTCCATGAGTTCCATGAAATAAACAAAATTTTCCGGTTGCAATTTCTTTCTCTGTTGAATCGCGTGGCGGCGGTCTTTTGTATTGCAAAACATTGTATGTGTCCAAATAAATGTTCTCTAAAGTGTCATTCAACGGTGAATAATTATCAAACGTCTGGAACCGAGGTCTTTTATCAGAATTACTTCCTCGGTTCCTGTTTCTCCAATTACCATTCGCATTACGGTTGTTGTTGCCCCCGTTTCCATTATTATTGTTCCCATTATTATTGTTTCCATTCTCGTTTCCTACATTCACTTCAACTTTCCCAGAGCTTTCTCCAGACTGCTTTACGGCAACATTACTCTGAACAGCTTCTTTTGAGGCCGCTCTAGACGTCCTCTTTCTGTTTTCCCTTGGTTCCTCCCGTCTTAACAGAACATTGGCCTTCTCATAAAACAACTCTCTTATGGGAGGCGACTTCCCAGAAAGATAATCTCCAAACTCTAAATCCGAATCAACTCCCTCCATTAAGGCCATCAAGATGGTAGGCTCATGCGGGTCACTGACTTCTGTTATAGATAAACTGAAGCGGTCTAGATACGACTTCAAGGACTCACCCGGCACTTGCTTAATTCTCGATAATTCAATTACGTTCTTAGACTTTCGGGCGCGAAGTCGGAATTGATTCATAAAAGGTTCACTTAATTCTTTGAAATTCGATATCGATCGAGGAGGAAGTCGGGTAAACCATAGTAATGGTACGTCTTCTAAGTAAATCGGGAAAGCCTTACACTTCACAGCGTCAGGGGCAGCGGAAGCATTCATAAGCCATGCGTATCGCATCAAATGTTGTCCTGGGTCAGTTCTCTCGTTATATCTATCCATCTGCGGCAGATTAAAATGTCGGGGGAACTGAAAGTCAAGAATGTCTTCAGTAAAGGGAGTATGGCTTAGCTCAATGCCATAATCTTAATTGGTGTAGTTTCGGATCTCAGACATGATCTGGCGTACCATAGCCCATACGTTAGCATTGGTCAAGGGCCGTTCAGGCTCCCTGGCTCTGATGTTCGGGTTTCCTTTGGGCTCCTGATCAGCGGAGACCCTCCTTCTTCTAGCGGCTTCTGCTCTGCTTTGCTCCCTACGTTCCCAGTCGATCTCGGGAGGAAGGGGCTGAAGCATTTGTCCCTGAGTGGGATTAGTGAGGTTAGGGTCTCTAGGAAAAACATGGGATCCTCGCATTGGTAATATCATAGGCTCTCTCAAGCTCGGATCATTGGGTCCTAGTACACGAGCATCGTCCTCGCGGGATCCCAAAGATCTGAAAGACATTTGCTCCAAATTCTGAGTTCGTTCGAGCGGCCTTCTTTCACGGGGTCGTTCTTCCTCAGAAGAAGAAGACTGATCCATTCAATATGATAAACTGGGGAAGGGGTTCCCTGCCTGCGGAGCTCGCCAATTTCCCTACTCATGATTCTCATATTCTCTTGCATCATAAGATTGGTGCGCTCGTGGATTCTCATAGCCTCCCTAGTGCTCTCAAGCATGTCGAGAAGGCGCGAAAAATCTCCTTAGGTGACAGGCGCAGATGGATTGATCTGGTCATTGTTCCTGGTGGCTGGAGTCGGAGCATTTAGAGGGGCTCGAGTAGAGGTTCCAGCATCACCTAGTGTCGGATCGGATCAGAGCAAGGTACCCTGGCCGGATCGGTTTGGGTTGGGGGAGTGCACCTCTTCAACGTCTTCTACTCGGTTCGGATCAGAGCTCTCTCTCTATGTGATCGGTTCAAATTCCCTGAACCTGTCTGATTCGCTCCTGAACTCTGCCCACGAGACCTCGTCACGACCGGATTTTGCTGATCTTCACCAACTTCGTTCCCTCAACTAGTTTGAACTTCCTTGCCTTTTCCTTTGGCCATAATTCTTCAACAATCAACCAACAAGTATTTAAAAGCGTCGAAAATTGGGGATTAACTTCTTTGAACTCAACGGTCCAAAAAGTAGAACGATAATCCAAAAAAACAGAGGATTCAAATTATTCTCAGTGAAAGCACCAAAATGTTAGACCAAAAAGTGGTTCTAACACCCAACTTGACTGAAATTACAATAAAATGAGATCAAAAAATAGAAAAGAGACACAGGATTTGTAGTGGTTCGGCGTTAAAGAGCCTACGTCCACTTTATATCACTTTGTTTAATGATGCAGATGAAAATGCAAAAAGATATTCACTTAATCTCTCTTACTTTTCATATACATTCACTCAATCATCTCAAAATATATTTTGAATGCTGCTTTGGATTGTCAGGGAATGCTGGAATTCGGTTCTCAAAGATATTTGAACTCTCCAAGTGCCAAAAAGATCCTTTCAAACGACCCTTGGAGGTCTATTTATAGGTGGAAACTTCTCCAGAATTCGGTTCGGATCAAGTGCATGTGTCCTCCATTCCATGACTTTCGGGATCGGATGAGTTCTGGTGTTGCCAGCACATCAGGTAAGTGGCCATCGTAGGTAGAAAGTGGGTGTAACTGCCCCGAATATCCAGGAGATAATGGAGTGAAGCGGCTGGAAACTTCTGGGATCGGATCGGGTCCTTCTAATGACATGGGGTTCGGATCGGAGCATCCCATCCGATCCGATCCGGTTTAAATTTTGTCTCTCCTCACTTTGTCTCACTTTTCTTTTCTTTGACTACGCCTGATCCGGTCCGGCTTGATCTTTTAGCTTTGTGTTGCTTCTGTTCTTACCTCTGTAATTCCGATCCGAACTGGATGTGTAACAGAGTGTCTTTTGTTTACTTGATCTTCTGACTTCTTGACTTTGTATAGCCTAGTTTACAAAGTAGGCTAACATTTTGCCCCCTCAAAGGACGCTTCTGTTGAAGACGAAGCGTGCTTTGATATCATTTGCTCATTGATCTTTGAGTTTGTGTCGTTGAAAAGTCGTTTCCATTGACGTATAGGGATATACTGCTTAAGAAAGTCACATCTCTTGATGTCTATATATACATCACAAAGCATGTGGGTTGCTTTCTTCATTTTTAAACAAGTTTTAGAGTTCTTCCTGATTTTCAGCGATTCCTCCAAGTAATCTGTTTCTTCATTTTTCTTTGAATTTAATTTGCACACCGAGTCCATCTGCTCAATTCATTCGGTTCGGGCCCGATCCGAAGGGACTCCCTTCGTATTGCTTAATGCTGGTCCAACAGGCCAGAATGTGTTCATGGGACTGTATCCCGGTCCGAACGGGGAGAAGGAAACTGGGAATACGATTAGTCACTATGAACACATATATAAACCTATTACCTATTTCTTTCTTCCTCCCTTTCTTTCATTAATCTCACTCAGCAGTTCTTTCGCCGAAACCCTAGCTTTCTGAAAGCTCAAAAACTCTGAAATTCTCTCCTTAGTCTTCAATTTAAACACCTCGGTAGGTTTAAAACTTTGATTATCTTAGTAATAACTGGTTCCAATTGAAATTTGCGGTCGATTTGAATGATTTGAGTGTGGTTATTTCTCGGCTTCGACGCCGCGACTCCCTCCTCCCTCGCCGTCGTTGTTGGTGGATTCGCCATCACCTCGAAGTGCTGGGAGGTGGAAGATGGTACCTATTTGGTTCTAACTAGGGTTTTGGAGATAGGATTGAGTTCGGTTGTGACTGAGGAGGAAGAGGAAGACGAAGGTCATATGGAGTCGGTTCGGGCGAGGAAGCATAGGAGATGGAGGAGAAGAAAGGAGTGAGGGGTTCACAAGATTGGATCGGGTCGGAAAAGAGGGAAGGCGAGGCTTACTCTATCAGGTTGGGTCGGAGCAAAAAGCAAAAAAGAGAAACGAGGCTTATTTGACCGGATCGGGTCGGAAGTTAGAACAAAGGAGAAAGGGGTGTTGACATTCAAACCTATCCGGTCCGCTCCAAAAGCATACTCCCGAACCGATCCAGTTGGATGTTAACTTCTGACAGAAGCACGACTTTGCCTCCGATCCGATCCCATCATGTGTACTCGAACCGAACCGAGGCCACCCAACTTAAAGCACAATACTTTGTCCATTTGGCTAAAATCAATATTTTACATAACTTCCACCTTCATGAACAGTTAGGATAGTGCCCTGTGAACATACATTGTTAGATCAAAATTTGGACCTAACACCCAAATTGTTCTGAATCTTATAGAGTTTTAACTGAAGAATGAAGAAAAAGAAAATAACACACAGAATTTATAGTGGTTCGGCGTTAATAAGCCTACGTCCACTTTATATGTTATTGATTATACTTTGAATGCTAGTACAATCAATGATTTCTCTCTAGCTCACTTTTACAATTGTGATTTCTCTCAGTAATCTAGTAATAAAACTGATAAGAAATGGTAGTATGACAATAATGGCGGAATCAGTCCTCAATATTGCCCAAAAGGATCATCAAAAATGCCAAGCTCCGGGCTATTTATAGCTGATTTTGTCAAGCGGATCGTGGTAACACGTGGCACGAATCCCGAGAACATCGGATTGCATCGCAGCCGATGAATAAATAGTCAAACTAGCCGTTGTGGACAGGTGTCGCGATCCCCTCGAAAATCGGATCGAGCAAATGGGGAGAATCAGTCAAAATGACGGTTGGGGACACATGTCGCTGGATCCGTGCGTCTCGGATCGCCGAGGACTAGCTCGTGCTTGAACGGGTCAGAGGCTTCGCCGTGCATCAGGGGATCAGATCGGTCTATACTGGGCAGTAATGTATGTACGGATCGAGTCGCATAGAGGTGTCGTTTCGCTGATGAAATGAGGTGCGATCCGATGAGGGGCGATTCGATGAGGGGCGAGTCGATGGTGCGATCCGTTCCTTCATGTACTTAGGGAATGTAGTTTCATACTTTCTTCTTGTGTGTGAACCTTGGTGGCTTTGTCAAAAAGCTAGCCAACATTTTGCCCCCTCGAAGTATGTTTTATCGATGATGGGACATGCTTCGAAGCTATAGAATCGTCTTTTCATAACGAGACGCAAATCAGTGAACAATTCCTTTTCTGGGATCTTTCAGCGTCTTCATCACTGGATCTATCGGTCATTTATCAATTCGGATCGCGTGCTCGAGTCGCGGTCCGTTAGCAAGCCATTCGCCTCGTTCTTTGGTGAGCACTTGGGCCTCTTCACGGAACGGAACGAGATGGGCTTCTCTTCGAGATGTGGTGGGCTTTTGGTTCGCGGCCCGTCTATTTTCGCGGATCGAATAAGACAAAAAAGGGGAGACAAACGGTCGCCCTTTTGCCTATATAAGTCGACCCTCCTCTCCACTTTCTTCCTTCTTCTTTCTTTTGTATCGTATCGCCAGCATCGTTGAGGAAAAGCCTTATTTTCGATTTCCAAATTCTTGCTCGATTTCGAACTTTTAAAAAGGTAACTAGATGATTTCTCTTGAATTTCTACCGTGTTCGCACTAGTTTAGAGAGCATGGACAGCGGGATTTTATAAGATTTGGTAAGAATGGACGTGAGTGTGCCTGGTGCGAAGGGGAGAGTTGAGGAAGAAGAAGGAAGAGATGACCAGGTCGACTCGTGGGCGAAGTCGGAGTTCGGAGCGGTGGCGAGACGAGGAGAGAGGGGGAAAGTAGTAGTGTGAAGTCTTGCATCGGATCGGAGTGAGGAAATGGTGAAGTGGTGAATCGGATCGTGGAGATGCTTGTGAGGATGGGAGAAGAGCAAGCAGCGGATCGTAACGAGGTGGCGGGGACACGGATCGCTACGAGATTATAGCGATCCGATCCGAAATACTTCCTGGAGTTAGCGCCCCTGTTGCTGGTCCAGGCTGGCCTCGCGAACCCGTGATCGCGCCACGATCCGATCCACACCCCACGATCCGAAAGGGTTTTCATGATCCGAAGAGTGAATGCTCCAAAAAACTTGTAGAATAAGCAATGCAATTTAATTCTAGTACACAAATGGACAGTTAGGCTAGACCCTTCATGACGAACATTCTGGACTGACCAAATGCATAACTTAACAGCATAAAACGACCAATATTTTGACGATCTCGTCAGCCTTTACGCTTTTCTTTAATGCATGCACAAGCACACACACCGGCACTTGCACACACGGGGAACGGGTAGTTTTAATCTCATTTTTCATGTTTTCTTGCCTAACAGTAATGTCGGATAATCAATCTACTTCAAGATCCGTTACAGAAATGGAGTCCGAGGTTCTTGAGCAGTACAACCCCGAGGTCCATCCAATTAACCCAGGAGGTGAAGATTCTGGATCTGAATACGAGGCAACGGAATCGGATCTGTCTGGAAGTACTTCATCTAGTGAAGAGTCTGAGATAGACAGGCGAGCTCCCGACGAGATTCCTGGCGCGCTCGGGATAGAAAAAATTTCGGATTCCTTAGCATCTAAACTCGATGATATAAAGCTTAAAAGAATCTGTCTGAGACATGGGATCCCTTGGGATGATGTGATGACACCCGGTAGCGAAGATAGACCCCACTTAGCTCCGGAAGGGTATATGGCAGTCAGTCGAACCATGTGCTTGGTGGGAGCTATTCCTCCGTTTCCTCCAATCGTCATCGAGACCTTAAAACGACTGGGTATCGCTCCGATGCAGCTTCATCCTAACGCCTACGCATCTCTATACACCCTATATGTTGCATACGCGGAGATCCTACATACCGAACTCACATTTAGAGATTTAACATTCTTCTTTCTTTTCAAGCATCGCTCCTCGGCAACCCCAAATTTCTCTTTCTTTGAATCGGTGGCGAATAGGAAGGTTCTGTATGACGGATACAGCAATATAGGGGATCCTAAGTCTGATTGGTTCTATATAAAGAAACAGGCTGGATGCTCAAGAAGATGGTTTAAATCAAGTAAACTTTAACCTTTTGACTGAATATCTTGTTCAAGAAGCCGAAGCATTAACCTTCTCCCCCTTTTTCTTTGTTTTAAACAGATCACGTCTTCCCGAAAACGGAGAGTCCGTTATACAATAATCGATTGTCTATTCTTCTACAAAGCAGATCCGACTTTCTAAGGATCAAAAAGTGCATCACTGATGAGAATCTTCATAAGCATCATCTTCTGGATATAAGATTTGGACTTGGCGCTGGCGGCAAACCCTATAGATACGTGCCCCCAACGGAGGGAGAGGGAACATCGCAAGCAGTAGAAACAACTAAATTTCGCAAGAGTCCTTCCCCGATAGTCATCCAAGACGATGAGGACCTGAACATATACAGAGGGGATGAGGCCCGCGGTGACAAGTCCAAGGAAATCCCAGTTTCTACTCCAATCGAACCCGCTGCTCCCGATGATTTGACAGAAGAACAGTTATTCAACGAGCTGAGCAAAATTCCTCTGCCCGATGATGTATACACAGAGAGGGACTTTGAAGGGGAGCCATTCTTCCCTGCTTCTGAAGAGACCATCGCTCCAACTGGAGAACAAGAAACTAGTCAGATGAGCCTGTCTTCAGGCCCGGGTCTGTTAGGGGGAATTATATGGGATGCACGAATCACACACACAATATGACCCCGTAATCTTACATCGTCAGTATTCAAAGTTTTAATATGCTCTTTTCTTTTTTGCAGGAAAGATGTCCCGTAGGCGATCTTATTCTTATCGTTCTCTTCGTGAGGGAACACCCAGTCTTCATCCGGGTACTGAGCGCTCTCGCGGCCCTTCTCACAAGCCGACTTCCTCGCAACCCCGGTCTCCACCGAAATCGACATCTGCCAAGCTTCCCAGTTATCCGGTAGTTCCTGCAGGGGGAAAGAAACTTCCTAAAGAGTTAACTCCTCTGAAAAGTGCACCCTCTCACAGCAGGTCGTCAAAAAGGCATCACGAGTCTAAGGATAAAGGGAAGGATCCAATCAAAGAGTCTGAAAAGGAGAGGAGTGACATCGTCCCTTCCAGCCAGCCAGAGTTGGCTGCCCCCGGATCACGAGATTACATCCACGGTCCCGAGATTCAAGGTAGGCTGGAAAAGCTGCGGGAACAATTCCCAGACATTTTCTTTGAAAGGATGACATTTGTTCCAGCCTTGGAACCGGTCCCTAAGAACTGGGATAATGAAGTTGTCGGGCACATCCGCCATGTAGCTAGACAGTATGAGATGGTGAAGAAACATGCGGTTAACCTATCCGAAGTTATTCGAACGCTTGAAATAGAAGCACATAGATCTAAGGCGAAACTTGATAACAACGAAAGGGCCAGGACAAAGATGGAGAAGGACCTGGAAGATGCTCAATCCCAACTCGCCTTAGCGCGGAGAGATGCTGAAAATTATAAGATTGAATTGGAGAATGCTAAGAAGCGCTTTCATTCGGAACTTGACTCCAATATCCAAGAGAAGATGGCTTTGAAGAAGGAAGTAGAAGATCTCAAAATGGCCAACATTGAGTTGAAAACAGCACAAGGCCATTTTGAAGCTGAGAGAGCTGCTTGGGAGGCAGAAAAAGCAAGTTTGAAAGAAAGTTTAGCTTTGGCTGAAGCGGAAAAGGTGATTTTGAATGATCAAGTCGCGGATGCGGAGAGACGGGTAGCTCTCGCCGAAAAGAATGTTGAAAGTGCCATCGAAATGGCTACTGCTTCTAACAACAAGCTCCTCGAGAGAGAGAAGGATATCGAGGGGTTTGAAGAGATGATTTTTGACTTCCTTGGCCATGTCCTCAAAACCCACAACATCTCGTGGATCCCGGATTACCATGTTACTTTAGCCAATTTATGGGATGCCATTGTTGAGGGTGAGAAGCAGAGATTGGGAGTCGAGGAAATTGATGAAGATGAGTTGATGAAGAGCATCTTGAGGGATAACGAGCCCGAGGACCTGGCAGAGGGTCGTCGTCTGATTCAAGCGGAAATGGAAAAAGAGAGGGCCCTGGCTAAGGGTAAAGGCAAAGCTGACGAAGGTTCGAGTTCAGCCGTGGAGCACAAGACCTCCGGAGTTGAGGAATACCATCCTGATGATCCACTAATCCCTTTGGGCCTAACTCCTGTGGTTGTTGGAGCTCCTGCAGCTACCCAAGAAGGAGGATCTGCAGAAGGTATCTCCCTTTTTTCCCCACAATTTGTCAAAGCAATTGTGAATTGTCGTCGTCTGGTAGAACAACCAATTGAATTAGTAACGTGTGTTCCCCATAATACAGGTGGTGAGCCCGTCAACGAGGGTGTTGAAAAAGGAAAAGAGGCGGAGAAGGAGGCAGTCTCGCCAGGTGCCGGTGTTGATATGTCGATGCAGGCTGAGGATACAACAGCAGAAAAAAGCATCCTGGCACCTAGTGCTGATGTCCCCAAGGATGCTGAAAGCATCGAGGCCTTGAAAGACATGGATGGGCGCCATGTAGAGGAGGAGGAGGATATCATTGGCGCCAAAGAGACCGAAGACGACGACGACGAAACTTTGGCCAGCAGAAAAGCTAGGCAGGAAAAGGAGATGGCTTTGAAGATGATGGGACAAGAGCCTCTGAACATAGTCCCTATCGCGGAACTTGATCCCAAAATTGGGATGATTTTGAAAATCCAGCCCAAATCCATCAGCAGACAGCTTCATTTTGCGAATCCTGATCATTTCCCGGCTTCCCTTTCTGATAAAAGGAAGAGAAAGGAGGCGGAAGAGGAATCTTCCGAAGAGTCGGATGTTCCTCTCATAGACAAAATGAAGAGGAAGAAAGGAGATCAATCCGACGCTGACAAGGCGAAGCTGGAGAAACATAAGCAGGAGAAGAGGTCAAAGCGTAAATAGGATATTGTCGCTGGTTTATATTTTGTCTTTAGGTTTCTCACTGGCCAGGTAATGTAATTATGAGACTGGCCCTCACTTTTTGTTTTCTAGGTTGTTTTTCACTTTGTAGGCTTGCCGTATATAAAGGAAAGTTTATCTCTTTTTGCATCATTGTGTACCTGTATTCAAATAAACTTTCCAGTTTTAGTCACAGACCATCTAATTATAACTACAAATCAGTCAAACAACAGAAAGAAAAATTAAAAAAATTCGTGCTGCATTGCTGCATTAAAGTTCATGTGTATATGCATATGGCCCCCAATCAATCGTTAATGTGGCGCTTAACTAGGGCTTATTAAAGATTGATTAGCATTATTCGCATGTTGCCCCCTATTTCTGAATATGGGGGACTTAGAAAATTTCATAAGATAACTGTTCTTGTGGTACTGAACTTCTGGCACCTTTCTCAGTGCTTAATCATAGACTCCTTTATACTCTCCTGGCGGTCGCCGAGGTTAGAGTTCAAATTCAATAGTCCAGTCGGTCCTTGTTCCATTAGCAGGGAAGGAGTTCTTTCTCAGCGCTTACTCTGAGACGCTTTTATACTCTCTCTCTCTCTCTGGAAAGTTAGAGTTCGAGCTCAGCAATTCAACCGCTCCCCGATCCTTCAGCGGGGAAGGAGCTCTTTCTCAGCGCTCAATCGGAGACGCTTTTATACTCTCTCTCTCTCTCTCTCTCTGGAGGGTTAGAGTTCGAGCTCAGCAATTCAACCGCTCCCCGATCCTTCAGCGGGGAAGGAGCTCTTTCTCAGCGCTCAATCGGAGACGCTTTTATACTCTCTCTCTCTCTGGAGAGTTAGAGTTCGAGCTCAGCAATTCAACCGCTCCCCGATCCTTCAGCGGGGAAGGAGCTCTTTCTCAGCGCTCAATCGGAGACGCTTTTATACTCTCTCTCTCTCTCTCTGGAGAGTTAGAGTTCGAGCTCAGCAATTCAATCGCTCCCCGATCCTTCAGCGGGGAAGGAGCTCTTTCTTAGCACTCAATCAGAGACGCTTTTATACTCTCTTTCTCTCTGGAGAGTTAGAGTTCCGTCAAGACGGTTCCAATCATGGTACACTGCCATGACTTATGGACATCGGCTTCATGTCCATTATGCTCTCTCTCGGCTCTGGAGAGTTAGAGCGCTATCAACGATATAATTTACTTTATTGCATCCTCAGAATTTTGACTTGTGATTACATTCCATTCTGATGGAAGGCATTTATGATTATATGCTTCTGGGATCGTTGCATTATTCACAGCAATTTCCATAAAAATAAAAAGGCAGATAAATAAAGGTGCAATAAAAGTAAATGACACACAATATTTTTATAGTGGTTCGGTCGAATCATGACCTACGTCCACTTTATAATTTTTTGCTTTAAGGAATCAGACTTTTCTAGGCAAGTCGTGCCTTGTACATGGTTTTCAACAAAGCAAAAGAATAGATTTGAAACTTTTATGTTAAGTATGGCCGTAAATGTTGGGCATTCCACACTCTGGGGATTTCCTTTCCATCTACGGTTGCCAGCTTGAAGGTTCCATTATCAAGCTTGCTCAGAATGGAGTACGGTCCTTCCCCCTTCGCTCCCATATGAGTTAGGGGTGGAAAGACACGTTTCAGAACCAAGTCTCCGGGTTCCCAGGTTCGGGCTCGAACCTTTTTGTTGTAGTATCGAACGACCTGTTGTTTGCATCTCAAGGCACGCAGGTCTGCTTCATCCCTCTTTTCTTCGATCATATCCAGGGACTCAAGGAGCAATTCATTATTGGTCATCGGATCATAATAAGTCACTCGGTGAGAAGGTACCTTTATCTCAACCGGGATGACCGCTTCCGTTCCAAAAGAAAGGGAGAAGGGGGTATGTCCTGTTGCCGATTTATATGTTGTCCTGTAGGCCCATAGTGCCAAGGGTAATTCATCAGACCACATGGCTCTGGCCCGCTTCAGTCTTCTTTTCAGAATGGATTTAATCACTTTATTCGCCGCTTCGACTTGTCCGTTCGATTGCGGGTGCGCCACAGAGGTGTATCGTTTCTCAATGCGGTATTTCTGGCAGAAGTTTCTAAATTCTGTGCTATCAAACTGAGTTCCGTTATCAGTTATAACAATCTTTGGAATCCCAAATCGACAGATGATGTTTCTAACGATAAAATTGATCACTCGTTTGGTTGTGATTGTAGTCAGTGGTTCAGCCTCGACCCACTTAGTGAAATAATCTATGGCTACAATAGCGAACTTTGCTCCGCCCCTAGCTATGGGGAGACTTCCGATAATACCAATTTCCCACATAGCGAAAGGCCATGGGCTCGTCATTGTTTTCAACTGATTAGGAGGTGCTCTAGGTTTCTTTGAAAATCTCTGGCACGCATCACACCGTCGTGCGTATCTCGCCGCATCCTTGTTTATGGTAGGCCAGAAATAACCATGCCGCAACACCTTGTTCGCCAATGTTTGCCCTCCAGTGTGATCGCCACATTCACCTTCGTGTACTTCCTGCAGCACACGCTTAATGTCATCTTGAGCTATACACCGAAGAAGGGGCATCGAAAATCCTTGTCTGTAAAGAACTCCGCCTTGCAGAACGTATCGGGCAGCTTTACGAATTACTTTACGCCTCTCGCTTTTCTTGGTCGGAAGCGCTCCATTCATCAAGAAATTCTTTATAGGGGTCATCCACGACTCCCTTTCTGGTTCCGTCTCTAGTATTGGATCGATTTCCATTTGATCTATACTAGGGGACCGAAGTACTTCGACAGGGGCTAGACCGGCCTCTTCAGGATCGTCGGAACTAGCCATCTTTGCCAACTTATCCGCCTGCTGATTCTCTGACCGCAGAATGTGAGATATGCTGTAGTGATCAAAGCCGTTCAGCAACTCCTTCACTTTCTTCAAATATAGAATCAATCTTGCACTTTTGGCTTGGAATTTTCCAGTAACCTGGTTCACAACTAACTTGGAGTCGCAAAAGATGTTCAGCTTTGTGACTTCTAACTCCTTTGTGATCCTTAGTCCGGCTATCAGGGCTTCATATTCGGAGTCGTTGTTAGTGGCGTGAAACTCCATCCGGGTAGCATAGGATATCAATCATTTCTCGGGAGTTTCAAGCACTATTCCAGCGCCGGATCTTTTGTCGTTCCTAGCGCCATCAGTATACAATCTCCAAGCATTGGGATCGAAAAGTAATTTTGAAGGATCAACTTCTTCGTTTGCTATATCCTCCTCCGGGACGGTAAACTCTGCTATGAAGTCGGCTATTACTTGCCCCCGAATTGACCGTCGGGGCTGAAAGTTCATATCAAATTGACTTAACTCAATGTTCCATTTGAGTAATCTTCCAGACGCCTCTGGTCTCTGTAGAACTTGCTTGAGTGGATGATCGGTGTATACGTTAATGGGATGCACCTGAAAATAATGTCGAAGCTTTCTAGTGGCGATCAGCAAACTATAGGCCAACTTTTCTATCCTTGGATAATTATGCTCTGCTGCCGTCAATTTTTTACTCACGTAATACACAGGTCTTTGGACCTTATCCTCTTCTCTTACCAACGCTGAGCTGATCGCGTGGGATGACACTGCCAAGTACATGAATAAGTCCTCGTGATCCATCAGCTTAGATAATATCGGAGGTTTCTCCAGGTGCCTCAGTAAGTTCTGAAATGCTTCTACGCAGTCAGGCGTCCATTTGAAGTGGCGTTTTCCCCGCTTTATTATTTCGAAGAATGGGATGCATTTGTCTGTAGCCCTGGAGATAAATCTTCTTAGTGCGGCTACTTTTCCTGCAAGGCTTTGCACATCCTTAATTTTCCTAGGTTCCTGAATATCTCTGATTGCCGCGATCTGGTCTGGATTAATCTCAATCCCATGGGAACTGACGATGAACCCCAAGAATTTTCCGGAGGCAACACCGAATGAACATTTTGTTGGGTTGAGTTTCATTCCGTACCTTCGAAGAATGCCGAACATCTCTGCCAAGTCCGTAGTGTGATGGGAGGATTTCTTGGACTTAACCAACATGTCGTCGACGTATACTTCCATTGTTTTCCCGATCTGGTTATAGAACATTCTGTTGACTAAACGTTGATATGTAGCGCCTGCGTTCTTTAAGCCAAAGGGCATCACTACATAGCAATATAATCCCAGATCCGTGATAAAACTAGAGTGTTCTTGATCTGGAACATGCATTGGAATCTGGTTATATCCTGAATAAGCATCCATAAATGAGAGAAGTTCATGACCCGCCGTCGAGTCCACCAACTGGTCGATCCGGGGTAACGGAAAACTGTCTTTTGGGCAGGCTTTGTTCAAATCCGAGAAGTCGATACACGTTCGCCACTTCCCATTGGCCTTCTTTACCAGGACTGGATTTGAAATCCAGTCTGGATAGATCGAGTCTCTGATAAATCCATTACTCTTTAGCTTTCCAACTTCTCCTTTCAAGGCAGCGGACCTCTCTGGGCCCAGCATTCGCCTTTTTTGCTTTACCGGAGGATGTTTAGGGTTAATGCCTAATGAATGGCTCATGATTAATGGGGATATCCCGCACATATCTGCGTGGGTCCAAGCAAATACATCCAATTTATTTTTCGAAAAAAAATTCAGTTCTTTAGCGAGATTCGGATTTAACTGGGATCCAATCTTAAGGACCTTCTCCGGGTCACTATCATCGATCGGTACATCCACAGTTGTCTCGTTGGGAGTTGCCATTCTGCCCCCAGGTTCTTGGTCCTCTCTGGGATCTATATCCTCGGGCAACTCTCTGGGCGACTCTCCAACGGTTATCGTCTTTAGTTGCTATAAGGTCTCCGCCCTTGTAGGGGGAGAAGCGCCCTTGGTTTCTATGTCCCTTCCATTGCGAATTAACTTTAGCTCGGTAACATAACATGCTCGTGCGGCAACCTGATCTCCTCTGACAATACCAATGCCAGCTTCAGTGGGGAATTTCAATAATAAGCACCAGGGGGCTATACAGGCTCTAAACTTTGCAAGGGCCGGTCGGCCCAAGAAGGCATTGTAGGGTGATTCAACATCCAAAACCACGAAGGGAAGGATTCTCACTCTATGGCGTTCTCCTTACCCAAGCGTAACTGGTAACTCTACATAACCCATTGGAGCAGTGGATGCTCCGTTAAATCCACGGATCCATCCATGACAGGGCTTCAAGTCTTTTATTTCGAGGTTCATCTGGTCGAATGTCATTTTGAAAAGAATGTTGACGGAACTCCCGTTGTCCACTTAAACCTTATGAACAATGGCTGGTCCGATAGGTACTGTGATTACAAATGGATCTTCAGTCGGAGCATGGACTCCAATGCTTTCTCGTTCGCGAAAAACGACATCGTCGGACATCATCTTTTGTTGCTTTACCGGGATATTGACCTCGGGGTTGCTACACTCCCCTACCTCGAGGTGTTGCTTGGATGCATTGACATATTGATCCAATGCCTTGGAACTATGTCCGGCGAGATAAAGTCCTCCGATTACGGTATTGATAACGATGTCCTTTCCCTTTTGCTGGGCAGTTGGCCTGGCAGCAAGTTGATTCTGGTTCTGATTTGGGGCCTGTACGGCTTGCCCCCTATCTCTGAGCGTTACTCTATATTCATCTAATTTTCCTTCTCGAAGAAGCCTCTCGACTACATCTCTCAGGTGACGGCATTCATTTGTCGAATGGCCGTGAATCTGATGAAAGAGACAAAACTTCCCCGTTTCACGTTCTTTCTCCGTCGACTCTCTGGGAGGCGGCCTCTTATTCTGGAGGACGTTGTATGAATCCATGAAGATATTTTCCAAAGTATCATTTATTGGCGTATAACTCTCAAAGGCCCTGGGACGAGTCCTCCTCTGGGAGTCGTTCCCTCGGTTCCTCTTCCGGTTGTTGCCATTACTATTATTATCATTGTTCCCTGACTGACGACCACCCTGATTTCGATTTCCGACATTAACCTCGACCTTCCCCGAGCTATCTTCTGTCTGCTTAATGGCGACATTGCTCTGAATTTCCTCCTTATCGGCCGTTTTTGCCTTTCGGTTAGCATATACTTCTTCCCGGCATAAATGTACGTTAGCTTTTTCGTAGAATAACTCTCTAGTATGGGGTGGCTTGCCTGCCAAGTATCTCCCAAATTCAGTGTCTTTATCAACTCCATCAATCAGAGCTGCGACAACGGTTGGCTCATGGGGATCTTTAACTTCAGTAGCGGCCAAGTTGAAACGGTCTAGGTACACCCTCAAACTTTTGCCTGGTCGCTGCTTGACAAGGAACAAGTCAATCACACTCTTTGTCTTTTGTGCATAGATGCGGAATTGTTCTACGAACTTTTCACTCGATTCCCTGAAGTTAGAAATCGATCTTGCTGGTAAGCGAGTGAACCATAACATTGCTACATCCTCCAAGAATATGGGAAATGCTTTGCACTTGACAGCGTCAGAAGCTGCGGCAGCGGTCATTGACCAAGAATATCTCATCAGATGCTGGACGGGATCAGACCTACCCGCGTATCGGTTCATCTATGGCATGTTGAAACACCTCGGGAAAGTCGCATCCAAAATATCATCAGTGAAAGGGGTGTGACTGCGGTCGATTCCCCAATCTTCATTCCGTTGTCCACGGCTATCCACCAGAATTTGATGGATCATAGCTGCAACATTTGCACTGGTCAGCGGAGGTTCAGGGTCAGTGCTTCTTGCTCGGCGGGGTTCTCTAATCTCTCTTCCGGGATCAGTCACAAAATCCGGGGCTCGGATTGGGCTTCGTTGCCCCCCTGTTACCATGAGCATTTGCGCGGCGACGGGGCAGAGGTAGTCTGTTCTGTACAGGACTGTCCGCAGCTCGAGCTCTGGGAGTTGCGGCGTGATTGTTCACATTATGGTTTGAGGGCCCTGCACCAAGTGCCTCTTCTTCTCGTGACGGCAGGGTCCCGAACCGAAGCTGCTCTATGTTTTCGGGTCTCTCATATGGTCGCCGCGGAGGTCTCGGTGATTCCTCTGACGAAGAAGAATATCCTGGAGTGAGCGGACGAACTGGCGGTGTCCTTTGCCTTACGAGATCATTAAGCCTTCTATCCATAACGGTCAAATTTTGTCGCAGAACGGAGCTTTTCTGCCTTTGGGCAGCCAATTCATCAAACAGTCTCTCCCACATTTCGTAAAAACGAGAGAGATCCCCCTCAGTAACGGGAGCAGCAGGGTCATATTGATCATCATCACTTTCTCTTATGCGCAAAGAGCTTGAGCCAGGTCGAGCGGAGGGGCCAGGACGGTAGGAGCGAGCCATAGGCTCCTTTCCAGGTCGAGTTGTAGTCCGATCATCAATTCGGATCGCTGTGGATCGAGGATGGTGGCTCGCTGCGCCCCCTGGGATCGGTTCGTGGTCACAGTACGCGGAGGGTTCGAGGCGTTATCTCGGGATCGAGTAACAACCCCTTCAGCAGTCCGGATCGCCTCGTTCTTGTCGACTCGGAGCGTGGCGTCTTCATCGGATCGGTTCGCCCCCGGCGCTCCGCGATCCAAAGTTCCCTCATTGCCTAGCTCGTGCACACTTTCTTCGACTGCTTCAGTCGTGGTTTCATTGGTTTGTGAAGCTCGTACTTCCTTAGATCTCTTTCCAGCCATGATATCCGAGACGCTGGAATCTTCAAAGAACTGAATAGTGAAACTTTAGGACTGTTTTCTCAGTGAAAGCACCAAAATGTTAGATCAAAATTTGGACCTAACACCCAAATTGTTCTGAATCTTATAGAGTTTTAACTGAAGAATGAAGAAAAAGAAAATAACACACAGAATTTATAGTGGTTCGGCGTTAACAAGCCTACGTCCACTTTATATGTTATTGATTATACTTTGAATGCTAGTACAATCAATGATTTCTCTCTAGCTCACTTTTACAATTGTGATTTCTCTCAGTAATCTAGTAATAAAACTGATAAGAAATGATAGTATGACAATAATGGCGGAATCAGTCCACAATATTGCCCAAAAGGATCATCAAAAATGCCAAGCTCTGGCCTATTTATAGATGATTTTGTCAGGCGGATCGTGGTAACACGTGGCATGAATCCCGAGAACATCGGATCGCATCGCAGCCGATGAAGAAATAGTCAAACTAGCTGTTGTGGACAGGTGTCGCGATCCCCTCGAAAATCAGATCGAGCAAATGGGGAGAATCAGTCAAAATGACGGTTGGGGACACGTGTCGCTGGATCCGTGCGTCTCGGATCGCCGAGGACTAGCTCGTGCTTGAACGGGTCAGAGGCTTCGTCGTGCATCAGGGGATCGGATCGGTCTATACTGGGCAGTAATGTATGTACGGATCGAGTTGCATAAAGGTGTCGTTTCGCTGATGAAATGTGGTGCGATCCGATGAGGGGCGATTCGATGAGGGGCGATTTGATGAGGGGCGAGTCGATGGTGCGATCCGTTCCTTCATGTACTTAGGGAATGTAGTTTCATACTTTCTTCTTGTGTGTGAACCTTGGTGGCTTGGTCAAAAAGCTAGCCAACATACATGAACATCAAGAACTGCTCTGAACATCATTACTTTGCCCAGATTTTGCATTACACTTTTGAGTGTTAACTTTACATCTTCTGCATACACCGTACACACTTTAGTTCACGCATGTGCACAGGGGGACACGGGCTAATTTACTCTAACTTCTGTTATTACTTCTTCAATAGTTTAGTGATCATGGCCAAAAGACATTCTTCTAGACTGGCAGAAAAGAAAGAGGTCCCAGAGACATCGGACAAAGTTACTCTTGACGACATATCTTCTTCCTTAGACCATGAATGGGGTGACGAGGGATCAGATTATGAAGTGGGGGCGCATAGCAGCGGAACGTCTTCTGACAGTGAAGTTTCTCTGGGTTATGAAGAGGAAGGAGGGGTTGGAGATACTCGAGCTCCTGACGAATTTGAATCTGCAGTCATATTGGAATAACCTCAAGATTCTGTTGAATCGACAATTGACTATGACAGGCTCCTTCGAATATGATTGAAGTACGGGATACATAAAAAAGATACTCTGGTGCCGTCTAAAACCGACCGTCCTCATAATCCTCCAGAGGGATTTATGGCAATCACTCGATTGATGTGCATGGTCGGAGCTATTCCACCGTTTTCTCCCTTTGTCATCGACTTTCTACGACAGATGCGGATTGCCCCTATGCAGCTGCATCCCAACTCCTATGCTTACCTGCAAACCTTATATGTAGCAAACCGCGAGATCTTAGGCATAGAGCTCACTTTTGATGACGTTCATTTCTTTTATAACTTCAAGCACCGGACTCGGGAAACTCCTTCTTTCTCTTACTTCAAGTTTGTCCCAAAAAGAAAGATAATTTCAGCGCCATTCAGTAGCAAGGCCGACGACTCCAAGCTAGAATGGTTTTATGTAAGGCAACAGCCGGGGTGTGCTAGGAGATGGACAAAATCGAGTAAGGCACTGGTTTTCCAAACCTCGACTCTGAATGTCCATGCCACCACACTAATCCGTTTTCTTTTTGTTTGCAGTTGACAATCCAAAACAGATATCGGGTCAAGTGTTCTTTGATCGGTTGCATCGGCTCCTTAATGGTAATCAAAAGTTTTTAACTATCGACGAGGTCCTCAAGGACGAATATCTTCATCACCACAGGCTGCTATCCATTACCCGTAGCATAGGTCACGGGTCAGGTCCATATGTATATATCCCTCCAGTGGATGTAATTCCAGAAATGGGCGAGAGCTCGAAAGGTCCCACCATGCTGCTTCAAACTTCACCTTCTCCAAGTTCGACTCAAGACGATGAGTTGGCTAATTTACCTGAAAAGCACCGAGAGGGGTACATCACTCCTGGGGATGTTGTTTCTCCTGATAAATCACTATCTCCTAAAGAACAGCCAACAGGCGCTTCCCAAAGAGATGCCCCTACTGTTGATGATCCCACATTTCAGGGCTTGGGAGATCTCCCACTTCCTGACACTATTTACACTTCTAAGGATTTTGGCACAAATCCTTTAGTTTTTACTTCTTCGGAGGAGGCCACTCCTGTTAAGGCCAAAGAGCCCTCTCGCATTGGCTCAGCTTCAGACTCTGGTTTGTCGGAGGGGGAGGGGACACCACTTAGGATGCACTTAATACAATTGCACCCCACTTCACAGCACTTACGTCTTATGAGAATACTGATTCTGAATTCCACTTACATTATTGTGCAGGTACAATGTCTCGTGCTTACTATGACATTAGGAAACTACACCGCAGCATGACCGGACCCCCTCATGACGTTGAGTATGATCGCCGCGAAAGCCGCGGTAGGGAGGATAGAAGGCCCTATGATTCTTATCAGTCGCGGTCCTCGCGCTCTCGCTCTCCTGTTCGGTCAGATCCAGAGCGATATAAGGGCTACCAAGGCCGTAGAGAAGATGACAGGCCGCAGTCAAAAGACCAAATTTCTTCTCAAGAAAAGCGCCGTAGGGAAAAGAGCCCGCCGAGAGATTTCGACTCGCGAAGCAAGCGCAAGGTTTCTGCTAAATGGCCTAGAAGGGATGAGGAGCCCATTGAGCCCTCCACACATAAGGACACCGAGCTGACATTCCCTGCACCTCCATCATTGGATGCTGAAACTGCAGTTAATCGGGCGTATCTGGAGGAGCAATTTCCCGAACACTACTTCGAGAACTTGACTTTCTTACCTGCTCTTAAGCCTATTTCCTCGAGGTGGGCAGACGAGGCCAAAGCAAAAATTGATGCAGTCGAGAAAAAATATTCAGAGATGTACAAGTATTTGCGTAACCTATCCAGAATCATCCGAAATCTAATCATGAATACTAACTCGATGCAGAAGACCGCAGAAGATGATGCAAGGGCCTTAAAAAATTTAGGAAAAGACCTCGAGGATACACAGGCTCAACTTGCTATCGCTCAACGGGACGCTGCTTGCTTCAAGCAACAAATCGAAGATCTACAAAAACGCTATCATGACTTGCTCGAGTCTCATACTCAAGAGCGTTCGGAGCTGAAAAAACAAGCAGAAGACGCCAAGTCAGATGCTGCCAAAACGCAACTTGCTTATGCTGACCTTGAGCGAGAAAAGGCCGAGTTGGCGAAGAAGAACGCCGAATTGGAGAAGAAAAACGCTGACTTGGCTTCCAAGTTGATGGAGGCCAAGAACGGGGCTGCCCTGGCAGAGGGTAATGTTGAAAGTGTCATCAAATCGGCCGAAGAGTCCCGCAAGCAGCTGGCGGAGGCCCAGGAGGATGTGCAGGGCTTTGGTGAATTACTGATTGAATTTTTTACACATATAATCCGCCACCGAAACATCTCTTGGATTGAAGATTATCCGACTACCTTAGTTCATGTTTGGAGCCAAATTGTTGAATGGGAAAAAGAAGAACTCAAGGTAGATTCCATCGACGAGGACAAACTTATGGAAAAGTATCAAAGAGATGACGAGCCGGCGAGTCTAGCAGAGGGGCGCCGCTTGATTGCTGCCACCATGGATGAGGAAAAGCGGAAGGCTAAACAAAAGAACATCTTGGAGGCTGGTTCTTCTTCCACTGCCGCTAAAACTCCTGAAGTAGAGGGATACGACCCCGGAAACCCGACGATCCCTCAGACATCTCTTTTATCTCCTATTCCTGAATCGGCTTCAGAGGTGGCAGCTACTCCAGCTGAAAAATCGTCAGAAGGTATTTCTACC
This sequence comes from Allium sativum, assembly GCA_030737875.1. NCBI lineage: Eukaryota > Viridiplantae > Streptophyta > Magnoliopsida > Asparagales > Amaryllidaceae > Allium > Allium sativum. The sequence goes on along the minus strand of CM060920.1, from coordinate 538,837,084 downwards.
TTTTCACCCTAATTAGTCAAAGTTGTCTCCACTTTCCATCGTATAGTCGGACAATCAATGAAGGACCCTTTATTTTCTCTCAAGTTGATAACTGTTGCTTCTCATTCCGCAGGTGCTGAACCGTCCGAGAAGGCAGACGCGCCCCAAGGAACCACTGCTGAAGCAATGTCAACGGAGAAGGATGAAGGAGACAAGGGTAAGGCTGACGCTCCACACGACGGCGAGTTGATAGACGCCTTAAAGGATGATAGTGGCGACGAGGGACATGAGGAAGACCCTGAGGTGGCTATAGTTGGGGAGTCCAAAAGCGCCGATGACATTACTTTAGCTGCATTGAAAGCCGAACAAGACAAACGCATGCAGCTTAAAGTTGAAGACCTAGACCCCGAAAGCCTTAAGCCTCTCGCAGTAGTGGATGCTGGATCAAGGTTAGTTGTTAAGCTTTCGACTAGATCTATTACAGAAGAACTTGCTAAAAAGTCTTCTCTTGATTCCAGCGTTCCGACTCCCTGGAAAAAATCAACCGATTCCAGCACTTCAGTCTCAGGAAAGAAAAAACCAAGACACATCTTAACCGATGCCGAAAAAGAGGAGAAGGATGCGCAGAAGGCTGCTAAGAAGTCCAAGTCCACTTCAAAGTCTAAGTGATGAAGTGTCTTGCTTTATTTTAGCATTTGATTGGCCCATAATTGTTGCTGCGAGTGCGGCCCTCGCACCTTCTTTTTTCCGGTTTTCCTGTACAAATTCGTTCATTTGTAAATAAAAATAATTCATTTCCTGCAATGTCTGTTAGTCATCAGTTCAGTACTTATGTAAAAATGCAAATGCATGTCCTACTAAAGTTGTGTAATGGAGTCATAGTGGGGGGGAATATGCATGTACATATATGCCCCCAGTCAGTCTTCAAAAACTATTAAAGATTAAATTAAAAAGTCTGAATGTCCCCGATTCTTTGACGGGAGTCACATTCCTTTTGTCATTGATGCCTGTTCTTTTCTAGCATCTTTTATACTCTCCTGTCTTATATTCCGGTTAGAGTTCTTGCTAAGGCGGTCTCTCATCTGGGTGCACCTTCACGCCTCAGAGGACGTCGTCTTCCCATCCTTTATACTCTCTCTCAATTCTTGAGAGTTAGAGTTAAGAATGTCGCCTTCCCATTCTTTTATGTCTCATTGTACAAACAGTCGTTGTGTCCGTTCCTGCATATAGGCCATCTCCAACTTTCCAGATTTTAATTTAACATTTCGTATTCCACAGTCACAGTAGAATAATAGTTGAAGATATAAATAATGTAGGAATGTAAATGGCGCACGATATTTTTATTGTGGTTCGGCTAAGTCGTAGCCTACATTCACTTAATAGTTCTTTGTTCATATCAACAGACTTTTCTAAGGCAAGTCGTGCCTTTTTACATAGTTCATAAGAAAAACAAAAGAAAATACAACATCCCTAATTCAAATATCGCATCAAGTGTTGGGCATTCCAAGCCCTAGGCACTTCTTCGCCGTCTACGGTCATTAACTTGAAGGCTCCTGTCTCAAGTTTCCGTTGGATGACGAATGGTCCTTCCCACTTTGGACCGAGGTGAGGAAGGGATGGGAAAACTCGCTTTAGCACCAAATCTCCTGGTTCGAAGGTTCTAAAACGAACTTTTTTGTCATAATAGCGTGCTATCTGACATCGATGTCTTGACGCACGCAAGTCTGCCTCGTCCCTGTTCTCTTCGATTTCATCAAGGGACTCAAGGAGGAGTTCCCGATTCGTCATCGGGTCATAATATGTCACCCTGTGAGAGGGAACTTCAAGCTCTACCAGGATTACTGCTTCTGAGCCAAATGAGAGAGAGAAAGGAGTATGACCGGTAGCTGTCTTAAACGTTGTCCGATATGCCCACAAAGCCAAGGGCAATTCATCCACCCATTTTGCTTTTGCGCGTTCCAATCGCTACTTGAGGATGGACTTTATGACTTTATTTATTGCTTCTACTTGCCCATTCGACTGTGGATGGGCGACTGCAGTATACCTCTTGTCGATCTTGTATTTCTGGCAGAAATTTCTGAATTCGGCACCATCGAACTGGGTTCCATTATCAGTTATAATGGTCCTTGGAATCCCAAATCGGCATATAATATTTCTAACCACGAAACTTATCACCTTTCTCGCTGTGATTTTGTTTAAGGGCTCAGCTTCCACCCACTTCGTGAAATAGTCCACGGCGACTATTGCATACTTCGCTCCTCCTTTGGCAATCGGTAGAACTCCGATGATGTCAATTCCCCACATGGCAAACGGCAACGGACTCACCATCGACTTGAGCTGGGTCGGTGGTGCTCTGGGGATATTGGCAAATTTCTGGCATTTGTTGCAGCGTCGTGAGTAATCAGGTGCATCTTTATTAACAGTGGGCCAGAAATACCCATACCGCAATACCTTTTTTGCTAAGGTCTGACCTCCCATATGATCTCCACACTCACCTTCGTGTACTTCTCTTAGTACACGCTTGATGTCGTCGTGCGCTATACATCGTAACAGGGGCATAGAAAATCCTTGCCGATAAAGGGTATCATCTTGAAGGATGTATCTGGTAGCTTTGCGAACTATGGCTCGCCTCCCACTCTTCTTTAGAGGGAGTACTCCATTTCTAAGGAAATTCTTGATTGGGGTCATCCACGACTCCCTCTCTGGTTCTGCTTCGTAAGCTAATTCAATTTCCATCGACTCAAAGCTTGGCGATCCCAACGTTTCAATTGGAACCATTTCGGTTTCCTCCGGATTGTTGGAACTAGCCAGCTTTGCTAGCCGGTCTTCCTTTTGGTTTTCAGCTCTTGGGATATGCGTTATGTTATACCGTTCCAAGTTGCTCAACAGCTCCTCCACTTTCACAAGATAGGTAATAAGTCGAGGTCCTCGGGCCACAAACTCCTTTCGCACTTGGCAGACGACTGTTTTGGAGTCGCAGAATATATCCAATGCCTTTATTCCGAATTCCTTAGCAAATTTCAGCCCGGCAATCAGGGCTTCATATTCAGAGTCATTATTAGTCGCTGAAAATTCTAGGCGCAGAGCATAATATAACGATCGCCCTTCAGGAGTGACTAAGACGACTCCAGGTCCGGACCTTCGGTCGTTCTTGGCTCCGTCTGTGTACCACTTCCATGGATCTAATTTTAATTCCTCCTCTGACTTGACCACCTTATCGTTGATCATCTCTTCCTCCGGAATTGTGAACTCTGCTATAAAGTCAGCTAGAGCTTACCCCCTGATCGATCTTCGTGGCTGAAAATTTAAATCAAACTGACTTAATTCAATATTCCACTTAATCAACCGTCCCGATGCTTCGGGTCTTTGCAACACCTGTCTCAGAGGCTGATCAGTGTATATGGTTATTGGGTGAGCTTGAAAATAGTGGCAAAGTTTTCGGGAGGCGATTAGAAGGTTGTAAGCAAGCTTCTTAATCCGTGGGTAGTTACGTTCTGCAGCTGCCAATTTCAAACTTACGTAATATACCTGCCTTTGCACTTTGTCTTCTTCCCGGACCAAGGCGGTGGTGACGACGTGAGCCGATACTGCTAGATAAACAAACAGCTCTTCATGATCCACCGGTTTTGATAAAATCGGTGGTCTCTCTAGTAAGTCCAATAGATTTCGAAAGGCCTTAACACAGTCCGGAGTCCATTCAAAAATTTTCTTTCCCCTTTTTATCAAGTCAAAAAATGGGACACATTTGTCTGTTGCTTTGGAGATAAATCTACTCAACGCAGCTACTTTCCTTGCAAGACTTTGGACATCTTTGATTCTCCTTGGTTCCTTAATGTTCCTTATCGTTGCTATTTGACTGGGATTGATTTCAATCCCTCGAGAGCTCATGATGAAACCTAGAAACTATCCAGATGCCACCCCCAAACGAGCAATTCAAAGGATTTAACTTCATCCGATATTTTCGCAAGATACCGAACATCTCTGCCAAGTCTTGCGTATGGCTGGAAGATTGTCTTGATTTGACGAGCATATCGTCCACATAAACCTCCATAGTCTTCCCTATTTGGTTATAAAACATCCTGTTCACCAAGCGTTGGTAGGTAGCTCCAGCGTTTTTCAATCCGAACGACATGACCACATAGCAATACAACCCCAAATTTGTAATGAAGCTTGTGTACTCTTGATCGGGCACATGCATGGGAATCTGGTTGTATCCAGAATATACGTCCATGAAAGAAAGAAGTTCGTGTCCCGCCGTCGAATCCACAAGCTGGTCTATTCTGGGGAGTGGGAAGCTATCTTTCAGGCAGGCTTTGTTCAAGTCTGAAAAATCAATGCATGTCCGCCACTTTCCGTTTGACTTCTTTACCAAAACAAGATTCGATATCCAGTCGGGATATGTCGAATCTCTAATAAATCCGTTTCTTTCAGCTTCTCCACTTCTTCTTTCAGAGCTGTTGACCTCTCTGGGCCACGCACGCGTCTCTTTTGCTTTACAAGCGGGTGTTTTGGGTTTATGCTCAGCGAATGACTCATGATGGATGGTGATATCCCACACATGACGGCGTGGGTCCAGGCAAACACATCCAGGTTTGCCTTCAGGAAGTCAGTCAGTTCTTTAGCTCGGTGCGGATCCAACTGGGATCCAATCTTCAAAACTTTTGATGGATCAGCTTCGTCAATGGGTATATCCACTGTCGTTTCGTTAGGAGTTGCCTTTCTATCCTCAGGTTCCTCATCTTCTCTGGGATCCAGGTCTTCGGGCATTCCATTGGGCAACTCCTTCGGGGCTGATCCCTCTAATTATTACACTGAACCCTCCTTTGGAGGAGGTGAGGCACCTTTAGTCTCGATGTTGAGTCCCTTCATCAGCATCTTTAATTCAGCAATATAGCAAGCTCGTCCGGAGACTTGATCTCCTCTCATTACTCCTGTTCCGGCTTCAGTTGGGAACTTTAGCCATAAACACCGTGGCGCGATATAAGCCCTGAACTCTGCAAGGGCAGGCCTTCCTAAAAATGCGTTGTAGGGCGAATCTACATCCAGCACTATGAACTGAAGCATTCGTACTCTTCGACGATCCCCTTGCCCCAATGTTATGGGCAATTCTATATACCCCATTGGAGTTGTCGATGCCCCATTGAAGCCTCGGATCAAACCTTCACAGGGCTTCAAATCTCCAGACTCAAGTTTCATCTGATCAAACGACTTCTTAAACAAAATGTTGACTGAGCTCCAATTTTCCACTAGTACCTTATGAACCAGTGCTGGTCCAATAGTAGTGGTAATAACCAACGGATCTTCAGTAGGTGATTGGATTCCGATGTCGTTTCTGCTACGGAACACTACATCATCGAACATTGTCTTCAGCTGTTTCACAGGGGTGATATCTTCCAAATCATCGCACTCATCCACATCTATGTGCTTAACTGCATTAACGTATTGGTCCATTGCTCTGAAACTGTGGATAGTTGGATGGAGTCCACCTACTATGGTGTTAATGACGATTCCTTTTCCTTTCTATTGTGCTGTAGGCTTGGGAGAAGACTGATTCTGGTTTGGAGCCTGTCCTCCTTGCCCCTATACCTTGGGGTTGCCTTATACTCATCCAACTTTCCTTCACGCAACAGCTTCTCAACTACGTCTCTCAAGTGCCGACATTTGCTCGTTGAATGTCCATGAGTTCCATGAAATAAACAAAATTTTCCGGTTGCAATTTCTTTTTCTATTGAATCTCATGGAGACGGTCTTTTGTATTGCAAAACATTGTACGTGTCCAAATAAATGTTCTCCAAAGTGTCATTCAATGGTGAATAATTCTCAAAGGTCTGGAATCGGGGTCTTTTATCAGAATTACTTCCTCGGTTCCTGTTTCTCCTATTACCAATCGCATTATGGTTGTTGTTGCCCCTGTTTCCATTATTATTGTTTCCATTCTTGTTTCCTACATTCACTTTGACTTTCCCAGAGCTTTCTCCAGACTGCTTTACGACAACATTACTCTGAACAGCTTCTTTTGAGGCCGCTCCAGACTTCCTCTTTCTGTTTGCCCTTGCTTCCTCCCGTCTTAACTGAACATTGGCCTTCTCATAAAACAACTCTCTTGTGGGAGGTGGCTTCTCATAAAGATAATCTCCAAACTCTGAATCAGGATCAACTCCCTCCATTAAGGCCATCAAGATGGTAGGCTCATGCGGGTCACTGACTTCTGTTATAGCTAAATTGAAGCGGTCTAGATACGACTTCAAGGACTCACCCAACGCTTGCTTAATTCTCGATAATTCAATAACGTTCTTAGACTTTCGGGCGTGAAGTCGGAATTGATAAATAAAACGTTCACTTAATTCGTTGAAATTTGATATCGATCGAGGAGGAAGTCGGGTAAACCATAGTAATGCTACGTCTTCTAAGTAAATCGGGAAAGCCTTACACTTCACAGCGTCAGGGGTAGCGGCAGCATTCATAAGCCATGCGTATCGCATCAAATGTTGTCCCGGGTCAGTTCTCCCGTTATATCTGTCCATTTGCGGTAGATTAAAATGTCGGGGGAACTGAAAGTCAAGAATGTCATTAGTAAAGGAAGTATGGATTCGCTCAATGCCATAATCTTCATTGGTGTAGTTTCGACTCTCAGACATGATCTGGCGTACCATAGCCCATACGTCAGCATTGGTCAAGGGTCATTCAGGCTCTCTGGCTCTGATGTTCGGGTTTCCTCTGGGCTCCTGATCAGGGGAGACCCTCCTTCTTCTAGCGGCTTCTGCTCTGCTTTGCTCCCTACGTTCCCGGTCGATCTCGGGAGGAAGGGACTGAAGCATTTGTCCCTGAGTAGGATTGGTGAGGTTAGGGTCTCTAGGCAAAACATGGGATCCTCGCACTGGTAATAGCATAGGCTCTCTCAAGATCGGATCATTGGGGCCTAGTACACGAGCAGCGTCCTCGCGGGATCCCAAAGATCCGAAAGTCATTTGCTCCAAATTCTAAGGTCGTTCGAGCAGCCTTCTTTCACGGGGCCATTCTTCCTTAGAAGAAGAAGACTGATCCATTGCAGTATGATGAACTGGGGAAGGGGTTCTCTGCCTGTGGAGCTCTCCAATTTCCCTACTCATGATTCTCATATTCTCTTGCATCGTAAGATTGGTGCGCTCGTGGATTCTCATAGCCTCCCTGGTGCTCTCAAGCATGTCGAGAAGGTGCGAAAAATCTCCTTGGGTGACAGGCACAAATGGATTGATCTGGTCATTGATCCTGGTGGCTGGAGTCGGAGCATTTGGAGGGGCTCGAGTAGAGGTTCCAGCATCACCTAGTGTCGGATCGGATCGGAGCAAGGTACCCTGGCCGGATCGGTTCGGGTTGGGGGAGTGCACCTCTTCAACGTCTTCTACTCAGTTCGGATCGGAGCTCTCTCTATGTGATCGGTTCGGATTTCCTAAACCTGTCCGATCCGCTCCTGAACTCTGCCCACGAGACCTCGTCACGACCGGATTTTGTTGACTTCACCAACTTCGTTCCCTCGACTAGTTTGAACTTCCTTGCCTTTTCCTTTGGCCATAATTCTTCAACAATCAACCAACAAGTATTTAAAAGCGTCGAAAATTGGGGATTAACTTCTTTGAACTCAACGGTCCAAAAAGTAGAACGATAATCCAAAAAAACGGAGGATTCAAATTATTCTCAGTGAAAGCACCAAAATGTTAGACCAAAAAGTGGTTCTAACACCCAAATTGACTGAAATTACAATAAAATGAGATCAAAAAACAGAAAAGAGACACAGGATTTGTAGTGGTTCGGCGTTAAAGAGCCTACGTCCACTTTATATCACTTTGTTTAATGATGCAGATGAAAATACAATAAGATATTCACTCAATATCTCTTACTTTTCTATACAATCACTCAATTATCTCAAAATATACTTTAAATGATGATTTGGATTGTCAGGGAATGCTGGAATTCGGTTCTCAAAGATGTTTGAACTCTCCAAGTGCCAAAAAGATCCTTTCAAACGACCCTTGGAGGTCTATTTATAGGTGGAAACTTCTCCAGAATTCGGTTCGGATCGGGTGCACGTGTCCTCCATTCCATGACTATCGGGATCGGATGAGTTTTGGTGTTGCTAGCACATCAGGTATTTGGCCATCGTGGGTAGAAAGTGGGTGTAACTGCCCCGAATATCCAGGAGATCACGGAGTGAGGCGGTTGGAAACTTCTGGGATCGGATCGGGTCCTTCTAATGACATGGAGTTCGGATCGGAGCATCCCATCCGATCCGATCCGGTTTGAAATTTGTCTCTTCTCACTTTGTCTCACTTTGCTTTTCTTTGACTACGCCCGATCCGGTACGGCTTGATCTTTTTGCTTTGTGTTGCTTCTGTTCTTACCTCTGTAATTCCGATCCAAACCGGATGTGTAACAGAGTGTCCTTTGTTTACTTCATCTTCTAACTTCTTGACTTTGTATAGCCTAGTTTACAAAGTAGGCTAATAATATATATATAAATATAATTAAATTAAATCGAATAACGACGCTGCAATTTGTATTTTGAAATCGTAACTTCAAACGATTAGTGCGGGAGATCCGACCGTCGGATTTCCCCAAAACTGAAACCGTTGGATTCATTTTGAAAAGATCTTTCTAATGGTATAAATTTTGTGAAGATCCAACGGTTAGATTTTCAGATATGTGTAAATCAAATCTGAAGAAAAACAGCGCCACGGCCGAGTTATGGCCTGAAGCGTCGTTTGAATGAATTGGCTATTTTTAAAATAAATAAAAATAGCGATAAATAGTGATAAAATATTATAAATGATATGGAATGGAAATAAACTGAATTTGCTCGGATTACGTGATATTTGATGGTTGAATGTGTTTGGCGTGAAGTTTGAATTAAAGAACAGAAGTAGTGATATCAAATAATTTAACCATCAAAATGAATTGATTTGAAATTCTAAATATGCGTGAATTATTTGAAAAGGCCGAGTTAATTCTCATTTCAAATAATTGAACGACGATTGAAAGTCGAAGATATGAAGACGGTGCAAGACCGATGATCTGCACGTCGAATGGAGGGGTGCTACTGATGCTCATGATGAGAGTAGCTACCTTGAAGGGGTTGAAGTAGTAGCCATCTGGACGTACTTGTTGATTGTACGGATATGCGAGGTATTGAGTGCCTCCGGTTTCGTTCAGACCCAGAACGAACTTGTAAATGGACTATGTGTCTGACATTGGATTTTGTTCTATGCTAATTGATCTCTATTAAATATATATCTGTTTGGCGGTGGAGAATTTATTCTCTTGCTTAACGCCCTTCTCTGAGACGTACGAGCTCAGAGGTTATATATCGATGGAAATCAGTCGCATGGAGTGAATTGCCTGTGTGGCATGCCTAAGTGGCAGATGATCAAGGCTTTTGTTGAAAAGCAAAGTCTTGAGGTGGATGATCAAAGCACGGCCTGTGTGTCATAGCTTTGCGTATAGCGTTGTTTCGTGAGCCTCACACCCCGGTATGAGCCAGAAATGGGAGAAGGACCTCAGGGAGGACATGCGTCTCTTTCTAGCTAGGGTGGTGTCAGTGACCTACCAGCCCTGACATTTATATTATTTTCACCTGTGTGGTTGTTGTTGTTGCGAGGCGCCTCAGATATATCGGTGACTATGTGGAGCCGATGGAGTCATAGGACTCATTTACGCCCCAAAGGGCGGGGAGACATATTGTTCAGGCATAATAATCCACATCGGTGGACCGGCCCTGATGATCCAAGGCTTTCCTGCGCGCTTGCCTGAGACTTGGGCTTGACAGTCTCGAATTCGGTAAGGACTATCTTTTGCCTTGGTTCATGACGGAAATCCAATTTCCAAATACGACATCGTGCGGTTTTGATTGTATATATATATGGCGACATGATATATGGTACCTGTGACGTCTATGATTGATAGTTATGATTGAAATTGTTTTTGAAATATATATACATTAGCAATAATATCAAATGATTTGTTTTGCTCGTATCAAGCATATTTTGGCCATTATAAGGTAAAACTCTATCCTCCGGTTTGTGTTGCATTGTGTGATGAGAACTGAGTCTTATAATGGCTTCATTTTTATAAAAAGCATTGCGATGTTTAAAAGATTATTTGTTTTAAAGCACGGGCAATCCAATGGAGTAAACCCGTTCCGTGAAAGTGGCGTGGTCCTGTGATTTACCATATTGTAAAATGTGTTAAGTAGATTTCTCATACTAGTCCCATGATTGACTCGTAGTTTGTTTCACTTGCAAACTCAGGTGCCCCTTTTTCTACACAGGCAGCCTTGTATTCAGGTTTTAGCAGGCTCTTTCTGGATAGTTGGAGCTGAAGATGGATTCTATCATTTATCTCTTTTTATGCTGTTCAGCTCCTATTGTACATATTATGTTTGTTTTCCGCTGTAGACATTTATGTATAGCTGAACTGTATTTTATACTAAGTATGATCCTATGTACTGTGTAACTCTGATGATTATGTTTATCCAGTGTATTCTATTGTACATTATCTGGTGTATTTAATTATTTTTGTTCTGATGTTATCTGTTTATGTGTTATATTCCAAAGATTACCCTTGCACCGTCTTATCCGGGTTTGGGGTCGTCACATGATAGGCACAAGGTGATCTAAATAGTGAATTTGATCTATAATCAAAGGTAAGTCTGACATGATAAAGGTTAAGATACAAGTCATAGTTATTTAAGAATACCATGGATTCACAAGTTATTACATATCTGATATGATTCAAGTAGTTATAGGCATAGATCTAAATTTCAGTCATATCATGTTTTACTTTTTAATTACTTGAATCTAAAAGTAACATAAACTCACAGTGTTTGGATCTAGAAAAATAGAAGGAGAAAAGCGGAGGTTGAATCACAGATCCACACTTGAATAACTTGATTGCAGAAGAAAGAAGAAGATTTGATTCAGTCCAGGCACCAACAACATTAAGGCCTCCATTGATTTTAATATGAGAAAACTAGAGAAACGTGGCCGTATATATAGCCACCAGCCCCTAGAACCAGCCCGCCAGCCCCTATAACTGACCTGCCACGTCATCCCTTGGGGGGGGGGGGTCGACACCGCTTAGGGGGTCGACACCCCCTTGAGGGGTCGACACACTCCTTGAGGGGTCGACACCCCCCCTTAAAGGGTCGACTACCCTGGGCGGGATTTTTCCCGCTCGCCTGAATTTCTGCGATTTTGAACTTTTGGACCTAATTTTTGAATTCTTGGACCCTGTATACATATTTGTATATATATCCTTACGCGTATACAAACTTCAAACCTTCGTAACTTCTTTATCTGCCTTGGCCATAATTTCAAGACGGACGCAATGGCGTAGTTTGTTTCCCTTAATTCGGAATACTAAATTAATTATTCTTTAATTTGTCCTCTTTAGTGTTGTTAAAATTATGAGGTGTTAAATTCTCCCCTACTCAAAGGATTTTTTCCCCGAAATCTCCAAGTTAAGAAGAATGTATATCCTACCATCCATCACCCATCTACTCATCCACCAATCATAGGCATCCATTGTCCTTAAAGACTTCTAATGCTTATATGAACATATGCAAACGCGTGTGTATATGTCCCAATACTAATGCGAAGATCAGGCGGTCTACTAATTTAGTCGACCTCTTTAATGCAATGATGTTGGTGTCATGAATCCAACGTGTATGCAATAACCATATTATAACATGTAAGTCCTATATGGGTGCACAATCAACCGTCCAAATGCAACATCCATATGATGATACATCCATTTAAAGAAGAAAAATGTACACACATCCATATGCGGTATGAGTGTGATTGAGCCGATCTAGTGCCTAATGTGTGTGTGTATGCATCCACAAGCAACCACTAGTAAACACTTGCATCCACTTGCATCCATCAAGCATAACATGTCTCAAACACATGTTTACATCCATGGGATTCCTATCTAAAGGTCGAAGATTCGATCGACATGACATATTTAAATGATAGAAAAAGGCATAAATAAAAGCTTTGGAAAGGAAGTTAAGAACATATCTCGAAAAGAAAAGGGTACAAAGCATGAATCTTGTCTTCGGTCTCCCAAGTCGCATCCTCTAGGTTGTCTCCCCACTAAACTTTCACCAACTTGACTTCTCTATTGCGTAGCTTCTTAACTTCTGATCCAAGAATACAGGAGGGAACTCGTATGACTGTCACCTCCCATTCCACCTTTACTTCTTCCAATATACTTGGCTCAATTACTTCCGCGGTATCATGCAAGCACTTCTGCAAATGAGAAACGTGGAAAACATCATGAACGCCTGATAATCTCTTTGACAGTTTTACTATATAGGCCATTTGGCCAATCCTTTCTGTTATGAGAAATGGCCCTACAAATCTTGGTGCCAACTTCCCTACAGATCCGAAGAGAACCACATTCCACAAAGGTGACACATTAATGAAAACCACGTCTCCTACTTCAAATTCAATGTCAGTCCTTCTCTTGTCAGCGTAGGATTTCTGCCTATCTTGAGCGGTCTTCATTCGTCGTCTAATATGATCAATCTTCTAGGACGTTTCTCTAACTATATCTGGTCCAAGTAATAGCCTTTCTGTAAATTCCCACCAAAAAGTTGGTGACCTACAGGGTCGTTGGTATAATGCTTTGAAGGGTGCCATACCAATGCTAGTTTGATAAATGTTGTTGTAGGCAAACTCTACTAAAGGAAGATGCTCTGCCAAGTCCCTCTGAAGTCTAGGATACACAGCCTCAAAAGATCCTCAAGAATTCTGTTCACCCTCTCCATTTGTCCATCGGTCTGAGGATGATAAGCGGTGCTCAAACATAACTGTGTACCGAATGCTTCTTGCAAGCTCCTCCAAAATTCACTAGTGAAAATGGGGTCATGATCGCTTATGTTATTGGAAGGTACTCCATGAAGACGACGGACTATCTCGTGAATGTAAATTGTTGCCAACCATGCATCTGTCCTTTTTCTTTTAACTGGAATGAAATGAGCGCTCTTAGTAAGTCTATCCACCATAACTGAAATACTGGAATTGCCTTTCTTCGATCTAGGCAAACCATCTATGAAATCCATTGGGACGCTCTCTCACTTCCACTGTGGAACCTCCAAAGGATAAGTAAACCACCGGGCTTCTTTTGTTAAGCTTTGACTTGTTGACAAACTAAACATTGAGAAACAAACTATGCCACATCATTCTTCATCCCAGCTCAAAAGAAAACCCTCTTCATATCCATATACATCTTATCACTGCCTGGATGAATAGTCGTATTAGAGTGATGGGCTTCCTCTAGGACTGCCTTTAACAAACTTCCAGTTTGGGGAATGCAAAGCCTTCCATCTCATCGCAACCATCCTTTATCGTCAATACAATATCTATTGAGGTGACTAGAAGTATCCCCTTTACTGAGCCTATCAAGACGTCTGAAATCCGTGGATCACCTCGCTGTGAAGCTCCTATTGACCCATAAGAGTAGGTCGTATCTCTAGCGATGCAAACAAACCAGGGAAAAACTCGATGGAGGCTCTAAAGTCAAAAGTCAATATGAACTACAAGCTTTTCCATTCCACAAACAGAGGACTTAAGGCCATCCTCTGCCTACTCGGTGCGTCTGCCACCACATTACCCTTGCCAGGGGTATAAGCAATCTCAGAATAATAAGAAGCTAGGAACTCCAACCACCTTTGCTGCCTTAAATTAAGATGCTTCTACGAAAACATATACTTGAGAGATTTATGATCGGTGTACAGCTCGAACTTCTCTCCAAGCAAATAATAATGCCACATCTTAAGCGCGAACACTATGGCGGCTAGCTCTAAGTCGTGGGTAGGGTAGTTCTTCTCATGAACTCTTTGTTGTCAACTCCTATAACATACAACTTTTCCTTCTTGCATTAGAACCGCACCAAGCCCTGTACCACATGCATCAGTGTATACTGTAAGCATTTTATTCCCATCAGGCAAGGTCAAGATTGAGGCTGTTGTCAGAGCCCTCTTCAATCGTTGTAAAGCAACATCACAATCTATATCCCATGTAAACGCCAAATTCTTCTTCGTCGGCCTGGTGAGTGGGGCTGATATCTTTGTGAAGTCCCTAATGAACTTCCTATAATAACCTGCCAATCCAAGAAAACTTTTCACCTCCATTGCATTCTTTGGAATTTGCCAATCTTGAACTACAACTACCTTTGCGGGATCTACTGCTATCCCATCTTTGGAAACCACATGCCCTTGAAATCTCACCTCTTTTCTCCAAAAATAGCATTTGGTGAACTTTTCCTTAAGTTGATGCGCATGGAGAGTTTTTAACACTTCTCTCAGATGTTGGGCATGCTCTTCCTCACACTTTAAGAAGATCAAGATATCATCAACAAAGACCACAACAAATTTATTTAGAAACTCCCAAAACACCCTACTCATAAGATCGACAAAATAGGCGGGTGCATTCGTCAACCCAAAAGGCATAAGTAGACATTCAAAGAAACCATCTGGAGTCCTAAAAGCGGTCTTATCTATATTGTCCTCAGTCACCCTCAACTTATGAAACCCCATGGCCAAGTCTAACTGAGAGAATACCGAGGCACTAACAAGCTGTTCAAACAAGTCATCTATCCTTGGGAGAGGGTGCATGTTCTTCTTAGTGAGTTTATTTAATTTTATATAGTCCACACACAAGCGAAGCGAACCATCCACCTTAGTCACGAATATAACTGGAGCACCCCATTTAGATATGCTTTACCAGATAAACCCTTTCTCAAGTTGCTTCCCTACTTCCTTGCTAAGCTCCCTCCTTTCCCTTGGAGCCATATGGCGCACAGGTAATGCAACTGGCTTTGCATTGTCCACCAAATATATATGAAAATCGATTTCACTCCTTAGAGGTAATCCACGAACCTCCTTAAAAACATCAGAATATTCTTGGACTACCAGTATAGATCGCAGATCATCAATAGATGCATCAAAAGACTCTAGGAAACTAAGCATAATAGACCTCTTTGGGTCAAAAGAAATCTCGATGGTACTCCCATGTCAAGTCAAAAGTCTAATGACCCTCCTCTCACAATCGAAAATAGCACCGTACATGGCTAGCCAATCCGTCCTTATAATAAAACTGTAGCCCATAAAACCAAGCACATAAGCATCGTACTCAAATTCGACGCCTAGGATAGATATTCTCAAACCCTGACAAATCGTGGACAAATGAGCCGAACCACTAATGTGGTTTGGGACAATAACGGGATCCACTACCATATTAGTATTTAAATGCAGAGATTCAACCACATAACTAGATATAAATGAATGTGAAGTGCCAGAAACAAAAAGAGTTCTAATAGGATGACTGGAAAGAGAAATCAAACTTCCATGGATATTTTCCTACCTCTATCCGGAGCATTGGTCGCGAGAGCATGCACCTGCCCTCCAGAAGCTCCCAGACTTTGACCTTGTCCCAGTTTCTTTGGAACTCCTTAGAAAAGTGTCCGACCTCTCCACAATTTAAAGCAAGTATTCTTCCGTTGCAGTCCTTGACCAAGTGACCATCACGTCCACAACTGTGACACTTCCTCTTATCCATAGCCTTGTCATTCTTTCCTCCCTACTTCTGTTGCTATTGTTGTCCTTTCTTGGGCCATACCTTCTTGTTTTGTGTTTCCTCGACCCTAGCCCCGTTTCTTTTCACCTTACTAAGCTGCCACCATCACACAAAAATCCTTACAAAGCTCGAGAAAATTAGTCGTATGTGAAACTACTGTGGCTACAGATGGAGGCTAGGCAATTTATTTCCCTTCGACATGTGATGTAGTTTTAACAAGCCTACGGAATCATGCCGCAATGGGGACACCTTTCGGGAAGAATCAGTTCCCCAGACAAAAAGGAAAAAGGAATCAAGCGGAGAATCTAGAGATATTTTATATGGCTTTGTGGAATATGTTTTTCAAAATAGACTTTTCTTTTGAAAATGCTTCCTTTTAAAACCTTTTTGAAAATAATGTTCAAAATCTTTTATCCGATCTGGCAACCTTCAGCTCTGATACCAAGTGTGACACCCCACATCCGTTAATGTCACTCCTTAAGAGAATGCATTAAGTTTCGTGAAGTGTTATAGGTAAACAGAAACAGAAAAATAACCACATAGGTATAAAAATAGCAGCGGAATAAAAACTAACTTTATTAATCATAAAGCATCATGGTTCAAAACATCAAATGTCTTTATTATATAAAAACCAGTACATCATAAAAACTTCTGTCTTGCTCCTAAACATCAGAGTACAAAATAAAAGAAGCAAAATCCCCAAATAAAAACATAGCCATAGTAACAAGGATAGGAGCTTAAGCAATACATCTAAGCAGCTCCAGCAAATGATAGCAGGATCCTGGTCAAGCTTGAGTATTCCCTCCCTGAGAACCGGGGGAGGGGGATAGTAGAATGAAGAGGAAACAAAAAGGGTCAGATATAAAGTCTGGCGGGTCCAGTTTCTTTTAGCAAGTAAATAAGTAAAAGTATCATGATAGGCATACAAAATAGATAGAAGAATAATAACAAAAAGGCAGGTATGACAAGGTAAACATGATAGTGTGTATACGCTTCTCTAAAGATTACGCTGCACCGATACTAGTATAACTATAATAAGATGATCCCAACAACTATAAGATGGTAAACTTTAGGCGTACTTCTGGTGAGAGGTTTTAAACCCACATAACCCACAGGCTCCTAAACTTTACCAGAATTTAGATATACCCTAACCACTACCCTAATCGATCAGCTCCCTACTCCGTAAATACCATGTGTCGGCCCCACATTATGAGGTATCACTCCCTAAACTGGCAACCCTTCGTGATGTGCACAACATATCTACTGGTGTCACGGTCGTCTTATCCCCCTTTGCCTGACCCATGCACGCATATGTCCCTGGTCGGTTTGCGCCGCCCACACCGTCCTCCACGTTTGGATCTCTTACAATCAGCCCAGTAAGCGTGTCCCTACTCCGACCCAGGGCGGAGTACTCGTTTGATACCATTATATGGGTTACTGACTGAAACGGGTCTCACAAACATGATGATACAGGCTCTCCCCCTTGTCTTGTATCCCCACTAGAATTTCCATAGGTTACGTATACCTATTGGTGTCTTTAATTACATAACCTCATCATTTCTACAGATTATGCTTACCTAACGGTGTCTTTAATTACATAACCTTGACCGGTTAAGTTTGTGGGCCTATATATAAATATTACCCACCCTCCCACTAATTCAAGCATGTTTATTTAACGGTTAAGTTGTGGGCCTATATATACAAATATTACCCTAATTCTAACATTTCCACAGGTTATGCTTACCTAACGGTGTCTTTAACAACATAACCCCAGTAGGTTAAGTTTTGTGGGCCTATAAGTAAATATTACCCACCCAACCCAGATATACTTAACGCTCCCACTGTTTTCAACCAAGTTTACTTAACCTCTAACATGTTCATACAATCCCTATGGATTCAGCTTGGTTATGTATTACAGACTAACAGGTTATCCTCATTCACATTGACTTCTTTTCACTTGCCAAAATTCCACTTACTTGTTAATTTCATATAAATTTAACTTAATTCATTTAAGTTTATTAATATGCCCCATCACATCTTATTCTTTAGATTGTAATAAACGGAAGTAATCTTATAATCCCTTTGTATTATTCAGTATCTGATTCCATAGTTACAATAACATGTTTTACTTAATATGTAATTAACTATACTTCATCTTATTTGACTTGTTTTCTGTTCAACGTATCACTACAACTTGATGTTGTTTACTTTTTAACTTATTTCTCTTAACTACTGTTTACTAATAACCTTTCTTTCCTTTTATTATAACCTATGTTGTAATTTCCACTTGTCCCAAGGACAAGACTACCCACTATTTAACTTTTTTTTTTTGAAAGTGGGTAAACTGTTATTATGGGCTTTCGGCGGCCCAAGAAGAGTTGATGTTGTGCAAAAATAAAGCGACAGCGCATACAAGGCATTACTCAGATAAAAAAACCGACATAAACACTTAACCCACTTACAAACTCTTCTTTCCCAAAATAAACAAAAATCCCCAAATCACGACATGGTGTTCAGCGGCGATTATTTCTCTTATGATTTCATGGAGGCCTTTGCTTTTCGCCTTCATTCCGTGATACTCACGTCTCCGATGGATCCCCAGCACCAATACCAGATGGTGGTGCTAGCGCTTCTGACGCATGTCTTCTTCTTCTACATTTAAGAACTAATTTGACTTCCTCTTCATTAAGCTTGCTAATTTCACTTACTGATCTTCGTTTACTGTGAAAAATCCTTATGTTTCTCTCTTTCCATAACCACCAACATGCAGATATAATGCTAATGCTATATTCCTTTATTTCTGCGTCTATCTTAGACTAGTTCTGAAATAGGTAATTTATGATATTCTGTAGATTATTGGATTGATCGTTGATGTTGTATTTGAGTTGAATGTTATTAATAATGCTTGCTAAGAGTTCGCCTTCAAAAAATAAATGATGGTGATTTTTTTTCACTTTTCTCACAAAGAAGGCAAATGTTATCATAGATAGTTCCCCACTTTATTAACCTATCTCTCGTAGGCAATCGATGTAATAAGACTTTGTAGATGTTATGTGATAGTTTAGGAGGTATCTGCTTCTCCCAAACTACAATTTTCCAGTACACTGTAGTTTCAACAACATGCATTCCAGGAACTTTTAATAGTGAAGTTCTTATTTAGTGTCCAAGTCCATGTATCAAATTCTCTATCAATGAATAGAGGAGTAAATTCTATGTCTCTCTTAAATGTCTCAGTGTAACACCCCGTATTTTCTGTGAATATTAAAATTACAAATTTAAGAACGCTTAATTTTTAGAAGAAGAATCAAGGGAAACGAGTTACACCATTGCATTCGTCCCGGAATTCTGCTTGAGATATAGTTCGAGTTTGCATGAATCGGGCTCCGTATGTAGAAGTTATGGAGTTCAGAAGATTTCAAGAATAAATAGAAAATAATAATTAAATAATAAATCCAGTTCAAAATTCAAAATTTGGACAGAACCGGTTGAGCGGGAAAATTCCCGCTCAGGGTGTCGGCCCTCCCCCAAAGGGAGTCGACATAGGTGTCGACCCTCCTATAGGGGAGTCGACCCCTTTTGAGATCTGCTTCCTATGACGAATTTCTGTAGCCTTGAGCTGGTGTGGCCTTCTCTGATTGGCCAATGAATAACTTCTGAGGTGTTAGGGCTTTGTGTCATGCTATGGTCGGCTGGATGACACATCTCTTCGGTTTGATGGCTCTGATTTCTCCTAGACTAATCTAAAGGCTAGAATTAATCCTAGACATCTATATATACATAGCCAAACCGAGACCCTAACCTCATAACCCTAAGACTATGGTGTCGTCATGTTGTTCGTCTACAAGCTAGCCTAGCTTCCTTCACCTTCTCCTAACTAGAAAAATAAATCCAAACTAGCAATCGATTAGAAGAACTTCAAATCAAAAGTCTACATCAAAGGATAGCTTTTCAAATTCAGATTTCAGATCCCAGAATACAAGATCCGTCCTTTTTCTGTAAGTTCAGGTATTATTTAGATTTAAACTTCTAATAGAAGTTATGACTGTAATAATTGGATCTAGAACAATGCCTAATTCTGATTCGTGCCTATCCTTTTGTCAAATCTGAATTGCTTTTGCCTATGAGACTATTGTGATTGATGTAATGACACCTATCATGCCTATGAAACTGTTGAACTGACATAATAGAACCTACCATACCTATGAGACTGTTGGACTGACAAAATAGAACCTATCATGCATATGAGGCTGTTGTGACTGACATAATAAAACCAATCATGCCTATAAGACTGCTGGATTGACATAATGGAACCTATCATGCCTGTGAGACAGTTGTGATTTATATGATGGAACCTATCATGTTATACATCCTATGCCTATGAGACTATTGTGATTGATATAGTGGGACTTATCATGTTGTACATAAAAATTAGTGATTCTCTTAAGTTCAATTCTATCTAAAATTTATACCTATGGTGTAAATTGCTTAGCTTATCTACCCGTATTGTTAATGTACAACATTGAAACATGATTCTTGAATTGGGTACATCTTTATGTGCCTATTTTTCCTTATGTCAATTCTTATGCCTCTTCTCTATTTTTTCCCCCTTTTTACTTGCTTTTGTGAATACTAAGTTCATTCGGAACTTAGATTGAATCTCGTTGTACGCGCGATTATAACGCGGGGAAAATTGGGTACAATTTAATTGAGTAAATTTTGGGCATAGCATGGGAATGTGGCATAAACTTGTATTAGCTAGATTTGTGGAAAATTTGACACATAGATTTGAACACATATGACAAATATGTAAACTGGCTAATGATGAACATGCCTAACACGAGGTTAGATTGAGTTGATGTGTAAGACTGCCTGAAACCGCCCGGCACATCCATCGACCGCAACTATATAGATCTAATGTGAGAGGTTAGCGCATTTAAGCCCAAATACCCGAGGTTAGATTAAGTTGCAGTGTAAGGCTGCCCGGAACCGCCCGGCACATCCAGCGACTGCAACTATATAGATTTAATGTGAGAGGTTGGTGCTTTAATGAATAAATTAAAGCTTAGAAAAAGACAGGCTAAGAATAGTAGGGTTAAGTTAATCAAAGCAACACTTAACCAATGTAATGACAAGTGGTAGGGTTATGTAACACAAGAGGGCAGCACTTAACCAATGTAACATGACAAGTGGTAGGGTTAAGTAACACAAGAGGGCAACACTTAACCAATGTAGCATGACCAGTGGTTAAGTTAACACTTAGCCAATGAACGAGTGGGGTTAAGTTAATGGGAAACACTTAACCAATATAATATGATGAATGAACAGGGTTAAGTTAATAGAAAACACTTAACCAATTACAACATGATGAATGAGAAGGATTAAGTTAATAAGAAACACTTAAACAACATGACGTGGCATGTGGATGGGTTAAGTTAACTTAAATGGATGGATAACATTTAGTTTCGATGGAGTATGGGCGTGCATGTGCTCCGGAGTGGAAAAGCAGGCACTTGGCATCAGTAGTATACACTGTGCATCTTTAGTTTGTGTCGGGTTGCTATCATAAGGATTTATACACCTTACGGTTGGACCAGCACAGGGTATCTACATGCAAGACATGGCCGATTGACACAGACACAAGGAAAGTTAATACAAGTAGGGAGCCGATCGATAGGGTAGTAAGGGTATATCTAACGTCTTCATGGCAATTAGGCTGGTTGAGGTAAAATCCTCATACTAGACGTACACCTGAAGGCTACCACAATTGCGGGTTGGGATCACCTTATTTTACAACACAGGATACTTGTTGGGACACTAGTAGAGGATACAGATCCTTTTTCACAGGATACTAGTTGGGACACTAATAGGGAATATGAATCGTTCTATAAAAGACACTAGTTAGGATGCTAGTTGGGTGGTGCAGAGAAAATAGGAAGTCAGAGAAAGAACCGAAGCGCATTCAGTGTATCTTACCTTGTCATATCTAACGATCATCATTTGTTGTCTTGCTATGTTTATTATCATGGTTATGGTCTGGTATCTAGTTTATTCATGTCATGATCCTTTTACCTGTTTACGTGCTGAATAATCACTGGACTTACCAGGCTTTATGTCTGACTCTGTTTTGTTTGGCTCTCTTTTCTTCCGTTTCCCCCTAAGGTTCACAGGGAGGGAATATTACCACTTAGCTCAGTTTTCTTTCCAAGCTCGAAGATAGACGATGTATTACTTTGGACTCTCTTTTCCACTGCTATGGCTGGCTCATGCTTTATTGGGGAATATAATTGTCATTTCATGTTTCTTTATTTTGTTAAACAAGACAGATGCTTTGTTGTAATGGGTACTGGTGTTTTGGTGCTGGAAAACAATCTTTGTACAAGCTGTTTTACCAAGCTGCTGTTTTATCAATAAAGTAAAGTTTTATTTATTTTCCGCTATTTAAATTTTGTCTGTTTTGTAATTTATCTATTCTATACACTTATGACGCTCCACTGAAGTTAATGCATTCCCTTTGTGAGTGACCTTAATGGAGGTGGGATGTTACACTCAGCATAAGGCAAACGATCACATCTCCATTTACCACCGGAA
This sequence comes from Allium sativum, assembly GCA_030737875.1. Taxonomy (NCBI): domain Eukaryota; kingdom Viridiplantae; phylum Streptophyta; class Magnoliopsida; order Asparagales; family Amaryllidaceae; genus Allium; species Allium sativum. The sequence goes on along the minus strand of CM060920.1, from coordinate 538,814,906 downwards.
ATAATATGATTAACACTATGATTAGGACGACCATAAGCAGAAAAAGTATCCCAACCCGATCTATCTATCAAAGATTTACCTTTTAACCATGGGTCTCTCTATAAATCTGTTTCATAGCCATTAGCAATTTCTCTTTCACAATTTGCAGCCAGCTTATTTCTGATTCTAAGAATAGCTTTCCAATTTGCTGAAGCATTGTTATCAATCGGCATGGTCCAAAAATTGGTCTTTATATATCTTCTGCACATCCATCTTTCCCATAGTCCCTGGTTATTGATGACTTTCCATGCTTGTTTAAGTGTAAAAGCATCTCTCTTTTCTCTGATCTACCTCAGTCCAACTCCACCTTCCTCTTTAGGTCTACAGAGGTCCTCAAATTTAATTTTATGCATTCTACCTCTCCAAATAAAATCAGCACATACACTCTCAATTTTGCTAATTGAAGCATCCGGTATTTGAAAAGTTTGTACCCAAAAATTAACTTTTGTCTGTATAACTTTGTGCACTAATTCAATTGTCCCTGCAAAAGATAATAATTTGGAACTCCAGACTTGCAATTTTTCTCAGATTTTAGTAATAAGCTCCGCACATTCACGGTCAGTAATTTTGTTTGATGAATGTGGAATACCTAGATACTTCACAGGTAATTCCCATTTAGGCACACCCAAAATGTCAAGCACAGTGTTCTTGGATAAACAAAACATGTTGAAGTAACATTTTATTTTTAGTTCATTCATCTTAAGTCCCACAAATTTCTCCAAATTAAGGAATAATTATTTCATTTTAAGAGCAGCTTTAGCATTTTCCTTGACATAAATTATCAGGTCATCTGCATACAACAAATGGCTAACAGAAGGTTGAAAATTGTGAATTGGTTGAACCACTTTATCGTACTCTACAAGTTCCATCTGGAGAGAAAAGTACTCCATTGCGATTGCAAACATATAAGGGGATAAAGGATCCCCCTGTCTTATACCCTGGTTGCTAGTAATGAATCCTTTTGGTACTCCATTAATAAGAACAGAAAAAGTAGGTGATTGAATGCACTCAGAAATTAATCAAATAACTTTCACTAGAAAACCCAGGGCTTTTAACATATGAATGATAGAATGTCGATTAATTTTATCATATGCTTTTCGAAGATCAAATTTCAGACAATATTTATCTGCACCTTTTTTGTTGAAATTTCTTACTAGCTCATTTTCCCATAAAGAATTTTCTGAAATACTTCTGCGCTTTATAAATGCACTTTGACCCTCAACAATTAAGTCTGGTAGCACCATTTTCATTCTATTACAAATAACCTTGCTCAAGATTTTATATAGCACATTGCAACAAGCAATAGATCTGTAATCAGCTATCTTGGTTGGTTTGTCAGTTTTTGGAATTAAACATATAATTTCCTTTATTATTTTACCTGAATTGAAGGATTCTTTTATCGTTGATACCAAGCAATTCTTCAGGCAGGTCCAATGATTTAGGAAGAAACTGGACCCTAACCCGTCTGGCCCGGGGAAGGAGTCAACACGAATGGATTTGATGGCCAGCCAAACTTCCTCTTTAGTAACTCTCCTGCACATCCATCGTCTCCCGCTAGCATTCAGCAATTTCCTGGGATTAATAATGGATAGGTCAGTAGCACAAACACCATTATATAATTCCATAAAGTAGTCAACTTCCTCCTTTTCAAATTTTTGTAAATGAACCAAGTTATTTCCATCTTGATCCAGTATTTGGTAATTGTAGTTTGTGTTACGTTGAACAGACATTTTGGTGTGTAAAAGAATTTTGAGCATTCATCTCCTTTAGAAATCCATTTTTCTTTTGCTTTTTGTTTTAACTCCATTGTTTTGACTTTCAGAGCTTCTCTTAAGTCATCTTGACACTTGTGATAGTGAGTCCAAACTTCTTCACTCGAGTCACCATTATCAATAAGTTGTAACACATTTGTCAATTCTTTCTCCAAGTGATCAATTCTGTTATGTTCCTTTACCCTTGTTCTATTCCATTCTTCCAATTTAGTTTTGACTCTTTGAGGAATTGTAATAACAAGAACATGTGAACATCTGCATTTTTGAATTCAACAGAATCAATAAGTTCACTGTATCCATTAATCAATTTCCAGTGATAGGCATATATTAATGGTTTGCCCTTTGAATCATTATCTCTAGAAATTAAATTAGTAAGGATTGGACAGTGATCACTAGTTGATGAAGGTAAAGCATTAACTTTTAGATCAGAGAATTTGTTGATATAATCAGAATTAATAAGAACTCTATCCAATTTACACAGGATTTTCCTTCCGTCACCACTTCTCCATGTGAAATGCAGGCCACAGTTGACTGGCTCAACTAACCCCGCAGCTACAATGTATTTATTGAATTCAGATAATTTGGTTACACAGACGGTATTAACCACCAATTTTATCTTCTGGTTTAAGAATTGAATTAAAATCACCCATAATTATCATGGGTCATTCATGTTTTGCGCAAGTAATTTGATTATGTCCCATAACTTGATTCTTTCATTACTTGAGTTACTGGCATAAATAACTGAAACACAAACTATCAAACCCCTAGTATTAACTAACTTAACAATGATTTGTTACTCATCAATGTCAATTTAACTACACTGCCAAATGCTTTTGTTCCAGAACACAAGAATTCTACCTTTGTCAATAAAATTATTATTTGTGATATGTGACCAGTCTTAACCAAAAGAATCACATAAGAATTTCAGATTTTCTTTGTTCAACTTATTTTCAAGAATACCCAAAAAAGAAGGAAGATGACTCCTTCTAAGATTATAAAGGTCGAATAATCGGGTATTTTTATCAAGACCTCTGACATTCCATATAATTAGGGACATTTGGAATTGAGGGAGTTACTCCTCAAAAACCAAGGAGGTCTTGCACTTACAATAGTGCCAGCTGTGCTTTCCTTCTCTTTTTTCTTGAATTGATTATCATAAGCTGCATTTGGCTTAGTGTAATTCTTTTTCTTGTTGTTCTCCTCTTGACTATTCTCTTCTTCATTGTTGTCTTCAAGATTAATGTATAATTTATTCAAATCTTCAAATGTTTCAGGGTCTAGAACAACGTCCACAGTTGAATCCTCAAGATGCTGCTGATCTAATTTCAATTCTGATACAGCTGTTGATGCCAAGCCCTCCTGGTCAATTGAATTCTCTATCTCCAGAATAAATACATCACTCACTGCTGGTTTTGTACATATAGAAGTATTAGAAGTAATTACTTCAACCATTTTGTCTCCAGTCTCCAATGTACTTGACTATTGCTGCTCTTCAGTATTAGGGTTAGTTACTTTAATTTGCCATACTTGTTTGACTGGTTTAGCAACAGAGTTGCACTAATCATCAGAATGTCCAAAACATTTAAAATGTTAGAAAACAGGGGGTATGTATTCATATTCTACGTCTTGTATATAAACATTGCCATATTTATCCTTTCCTCTAACTTGTGTTTTCCTTTCATTATTGACATTCAAATTAACAAGTACTCTGTCATAGTTAAGACATTTAACATTTTTAGTTAAATCATCCATAGATAATGGAGTACCAATTAGGCTTGCTAACTTACTTATGCCTCTAGCATTCCACAGCGATAAGTCAAGGTTCATCAATTTGATCCAAACAGGGTTTGTCTTGAGCATGTCTCTATCAAGCCATAGATTTGGCTCCCATCTTTTAGTAAAGATTAATTTACTGCCCATAAACCATGGACAACCATTTAAAACTTCTACACAATCCTCCTCTAGTTCAAATTTGATCAAGCAAAAACCATTCTCACTTGCAAACACCTCCCATGCATGATCCTTATGGTTTCCGTTCTCTTCTGACATAAGCATTTAGGTGTAAATAATAAGGCCTTCTGCCAACCAGATATATGTAGATAGAGTTCTTCAACATAACCTTTGCAGATGTGAAAACGAGAACATCTAGATCAGCAACTTCCCCATCTTCATCCTTTGATCCATCAAATTTGGATATGCCACCCTCAATTTTTGTGTTCCCAGTGACAGTAGATTCCCACGATCTGACACCTTCCTTGAATTGCAAATTGATCGGCTTCCTCACTTGAGCGTGTGACTGATTTGAGATTCCTTTTTAGCTGCCTGGAGAAAACTTTTGCGTCTTGTTCTAACTTCTTGCCATCCTTCATTCGTTTTATGATTTGTGTTAGTATTGCCAGAATCTGAATCAAGGATAATTATGTGCGGATCCCCAGTTTGTGATCTAGGGTTTTCAGATGCCATTCTCTTTATGCAAATATATATATATATATATATATATATTATATAACATTCCTATTAGAGTAATTAATTATAATTGGTTACTATCATTCCCTGTTTGCTTCAATTCATTACCATATATCCATTTATGGTCATATTGCACTAGACCTCCCACATTAAACCTACAATCTGTGGATGTTGGATATGCCGGGCGGCTCCAGGCAGACTTCTTCTACAAGTCGGGTTTAACCTCGTGTCTTAGCACGTTTCATGTTTATGCACTTAGACCACCCACATTAGATTCACCACTTGTGGTCGCTGGTTATGTCGGGCGGCTCTGGGCAGACTCCCACCACAAATGTAATCTAATCCTGTGTCTAAGCGCGATTACAATTTCAGTTATGGTAATTCTAGGCAATTCCATTATTAATCAATTATACCTATGTCATTACAGGCTTTCATGCCCCTTACCCAAGCTATGTTCATAATGAACCATATGCCCCAAATTTTAGTTTTTTAATCAATTTCAAGTTATGTCCGAATTCCATATTCACATGCCCAAATTCCATATTTACCTATTTAATTCACATTATACCCAAATTTCCCTATTCAAGATATGCCCCTATTCAAACGTTTTTCCCTCGTTCCCAATTTAACACAATCACATATATCAGTGGCATGCCTAGGCTCAAAAGTAGCCTGGCTGTAAAAATAAAAACGAAAAGAAAGAGGAGAAAAGGACAGAAATGATCATACTAGCAAAATTGACATATAATGGCAGAAATAGGCATAACATATAGTGGCATAATAACAGTAGGCATATAGGAATAAATCTAATGATTAAGTGATAATGGAACTGATTCTAATATAATACGGGCAGGCATGATGAGATCTAAACAATAATTTAGATGTCCAACTAACAATAGATCTGATCTAACCACAAACATGATAGGTACAAGACGATCTAAATAGTGAATTGGATCTATAATCAAAGGTAGATTTGACATGATAAAGGTTAAGATCCAAGTTATAGTTTTGTAAAAATATCATGGATTCACAAGTTATTACATATCTGATATGATTCAATCAGTCACAGGCATATATCTAAATTACAGTTATATCTTGTTTTACTGTTTAATTATTTAAATCTAAAAGTAACTTAAACTCATAGTTTTTGGATCTAGAAAAATAGAAGGATAAAAGCGGAGGTTGAATCATAGATCTACACTTGAATAATTTGACTAACTTAATTGTGGAAGAAAGAAGAAGATTTGATTCAATCCAGGCATCGACAACATTTAGGCCTCCATTGATTTTAGTGTGAGAAAACTAGAGAAATAAGGCCATATATACAGCTGCCAGCCCCTAGAACCGACTTGCCATGTCATCCCTAGGGGGGTCGACCCCACATTAGGGGGTTGACCCATGGGGCGACATCCCCCTTATGGGGTCGAATCCCCTGGGCGATATTTTTCCGCTCACCTGAAATCTGTGATTTTAAACTTCTGGACCTAATTTTTGAATTCTCGGACCCTATATATATATAATACACACACACACATATATATATATTCCCTTGCGCGTATATAAACTTCAATCCTTCATAACTTCTTCATACGGTGTCCGTTTTACGCAAACCAAATGTCTTTCTTGATTGGAATTTCGAGACGGATGCAATGGCGCAGGCGGTTTCAGAATATTAAATTGATTATTATTTGATTTGTCTTCTTTAGTGTTGTTAAAATTATGGGGTGTTACATGGTGGTAGACTGTGAGGGGTCTTCGGTGACCATTATAGCGGATGATGGGCGGAGGGTGGTATTGGTTTACCTATCTAGTGATGGGGTAATGGCTAGTTTTCTAAATTCCCTCAACATCCTGTGTGATGAGTTATCAGATGTGCCTATTGCTAGCGGGTATCCGGACATCTTCGGGGAAGTGAACGGACTTCCACCACACCAAGAGATCGAGTTTTGGATTGATTTAGTGATAGATGCCAGACCTATAGTGATGCCTATTCGTCGTATGGCGCCAAGGGAGCAGTGAGAGCTCGAGGTGTAAGTAGACGATCTTTTGAAGAAGGGATTATCCGAAGAAGTGTTTCCAAATGGGGAGCGCCAGTTGCATTTGCTACTAAGGCTGATGGTTCCCTTCACTTATGTGTCGACTACCGCGAGTTGAATAAGGTGGCTAGGAAGAATAAGAATCCCCTTCCACAGATAGATGATTTGTTTGATCAACTGAATGGAGTAAGATTGTTTACCCAGTTGGATCTCGCGATAGGTTTTCATCAGCTCCGAGTAGCAACTGAGAGTATACCGATAACGACATTTCGGACACTGTCTGGATTTTATGAGTGGTTGGTCATGCCATTCGGGTTGACTAATGCACCCGCATATTCTGTGGATCTTATGAATATGGTTTTCAGAGACTTTGTATTCGTGGACGATATCTTGGTTTACTCGAGGACAGAGGAGGAACACAAGGGACATTTGAAGACAGTGATGGAGGCGTTGAGGAAACACCAGTTGAATGAATTTTTTTCTAAATGTTACTTCTGAAGGAGGGAAGTGAGGTTATTGGGCCATGTTGTTTCAAAGAATGGTATTGTCGTGGATCCTGCGAAGGTGGCTACGGTGCAAGATTAGTCTACGCCCAAGAATGCAACGGACGTAAGAAGTTTCTTGGGGTTAGTTGGATATTATCGTAAGTTTATCCATGATTTCTCCATGATAGCGACCCCGTTAACTCAGTTAACTGAGAAGAATCAAGCTCTTGCTTGAAACGGTAGTGTGAGAATGCATTTAAGAGTCTAAAGGATAAGTTAACATGTGCGCTAATGTTAGTTATTGATGCCTGTGGTACCGGACTAGGTGTTGTACTGATGTAAGGAGGTAGGGTTGTAGCTTATGCAAGTCAGCAATTGAAACCGCATGAGAAAAGGTATCCTACCCATGATTTAGAATTGGCAGTGATTGTGTTTGCGTTGAAGATGTAGAGACACTATCTCTTGGGAGAAAGATTTGAATTGTTTACCAAGCTTAAGTCTTTAAAGTATCTTTTCTCTTAAAAGGATTTAAATCTTCATCAGCAGAGATGGTTAGAGTTCTTGGCTTCATATGATTTTAATACTGCATGCACACCTGGGAAGAGAAATGCGGTAGCTGATGCACTGAGTAGGAGACATGCCAATTCGGTGGCTTTGTTTCTGGAATGGAAGCAACTGGAGTATATCGCGGGAGGTGATTTCAGACCAAAGTGTGAATTGGATCTAGAGATGTTAGCAAGTTTGACGATCAGACCGACTTTGATTGAGCAGATTGGTTCCAATCAAAGGGACAATCCTAATCTATTGGAAATCATCTCCAAGGTAGAGATGGGTATCAACGGCAAGAGAATGAACAAGTATGGACTTGAGCGAGAAGGATGGCTTCGAAAGAATGAGAGGCTGGTTGTACCTAACATAAATGGATTGAGAGATGAAGTGCTCAGAGAGTGTCATCACTCAAAGCTGACTATACATCTCGGTGGTAGCAAAATGTATCGAGACATGAAGCAGACCAACTACTGGGTAGGGAAGAAGAGAGACGTTGGAAAGTTCTTATCCAATGCATGAACTGCAACTAGTTAAATCCAAGCAAAAGATGCCTAGTGGTTTGTTACAATCGTTGGAGTTTCCCGAATGGAAATGGGAACAAGTCTCAATGGATTTCCTTGATGGATTACCAAGGACTAGATCGGGTCAAGATAGTATTTGGTTGATTGTGGATCGATTGACCAAAAGTGCAAGGTTTATACCGGTCATGTCAAATAGATCGGCAGCTAAGTTAGTGGAACTGTATATGAAGTAGGTAGTGAGATTTCATGGAGTACCTAAAGGTATTGTGAGTGACCAAGATCCATTATTTACTAGTGGGTTTTGGAAGAGCTTACAAGAGGCTTTAGGGTTAGAATTACATCTCAGTACCGTGTACCATCCTCAAACTGATGGTCAAACAGAGAGGGTGAATCATGTATTGGAGGATCTCTGGAGAGCTTGTATATTGGATTTTGGAGGGTCATGGAATGACCACTTGCATCTGGTCTCATATAATAATAGTTATCAGTCCAATATTGGTATGGGTTCATTTGAAGCTTTGTACGGAAGACTGTGCAACTCACCATCATGTTGGTTAGAAACCTGTGAGAAGTTTGTGCTTGGGCTAAATGTAATAAGAGAAACTTCGGATAAGATCAAGGTTACTCAACAGTGAATGAAGGCTACCCAAGATAGGCATAAGAGTTATGCTGATAAAAGACGAAGAGATTTGGAATTCTCCATTGATGACTTGGTATTCGTTAAGATTTCTCCATTGAAGAACGTAATTTGATTTGGTAGGAGAGGTAAGTTGGCACCAAGATTTGTTAGTTTATTTCCAGTTCTCGAACAAGTTAGGAATTTTGCGTATAAAGTTGGATTACCTGACAAGATTGCGGGAGTGCACAACGTATTTCATGTTTCCTAGTTAAGGAAGTTCGTGCACAATTCTAATATGACTATTTCACCAGATAAGTTGGATGATATCGAGATAGGAACCAAGGTAATTGGAAACAGCAGAATAGTTCGTATTATCAAACATGATATGAAGCAACTTTGGAGGAAGAAGGTAAAATTGGTTAAGGTCCAGTGGGGGTGATAATGAGAATGACTGTACTTGGGAAACCGAGGGGAGCATAAGGGAGTCATATCCAGAACTCTTTACTTGGTAAGATTTTAATTGCGATATAGTTACTGTAACACCCCGTGTATTCTATAACAGTGAAATTCACAAATTAAAGCATAATTAATTTCAAATCAAAGAATTAAGGGAAACGGGATACGCCATTGCGTTCGTCTCGGAATTCTGCTTGAGATAGAGTCCGAGTTTGCTTAAAACGGACTCCGTATGAGGGAGATATGACCTACGGAAGTTTCATAATTCAGTTTAAAATTCAAACAGAAAGAAACAACTCAGAAACAAATTCAAATTTCAAACAAATCAGACCAAGATTGGTTTAGGCGGGAATTTTCCCGCCCAAGGCACCCAGGTCGACTGGGTAGTCGACCTGGGGCACCCAAGTCGACTACATAGTCGACCTGGGGGTCGACTGGGTAGTCGACCTGGCCCCTGAGCCAGGTCGAACCAAACCCCTCCTGGCTGGCCTGGTCTGTGCTTGGACGAATTTCTGAGCCTTGTCTTGTCACTAGGGCTAGGTGTCAGCTCCTGATTGGTCTCTCTTTCAAACGAACGGCTAATATTAATCTGAGCTCCATCGACGGTTCTAATCAATTCACAAACTCTATAAAAAGGACCTAAGACTCCACCTAATTCACACAAATAAAAATGAGAATGAGACCTCATGCTGCTGAAGAAAGACTAGGAGCAGTCGTCAAAATTGAGAGACAATTGGGAGTCGATTTAAGAGCTTAAAGCAACGACAACTAAATCAAAACAACGCCTACAACAAAGGATAGCATCTCCAAATTCAGAATTCAGAATCCTGAATTGAAGATTCGTCATACGTTGTAAGTAGAGTGCTATTCCGATGTGAATGAATAATTGAGATTTGATTTGTGTAAAATGAGAAATGGAATTGTACTTAATTTGTGGTGATGATAATTCATAATTGTAAGTTGCTATGATTCTAATTATGAATAGGTTTGGGATGTTGTGGTATAATGATGTTAGACCTATAGGATATTTGCAAGTATATGATTCATGTGGAAAAGTTAACGACTATATGTTTGTGGTAGTTTATTACAACAAAATTGAGATTCATGCAAGTACGTGATTCACTATTATGCCAACATGATTTTCGCCCCTTCTATGTATATTTTTATGATCATGTTTAGTGTAGTTGGATCCATTTGGGTATTATGATTTATATGAATTTATGTTGAAATAGGAATTATGATTCTAGTGAAAAAAAAGACATACTTTTGTATTAGTGACAAAAGTAAGCATCTTAGTGAACTTGTGTTGACTCTATAAACATGACTAGATTACATTTGGTGTTATGCCTAATTGAAAATATGTTTTAGGCCTATGTTGTTATCAAAATCATGTGATAATATATGTGACACATAATTTAAGTTAAGTTCACAATTTAAATGCAAGTTTACATGACTAGATTAAAACCATGATTCATGTTTAGGTATGTTTCATGTCAAGATTATATGCTATTACAATGCAAGTTCACAAGTGCCTAATTTATGTTAATTAGATCGTTATGTTGCAAGTTCATGCGTTCACACACCCCTTTTGATGTTACATAGAATATATAAACACCATGTTCTAAGCCTCCCCTTTTTCATGTGGCTAAGTTGGGCTTAAATGTTAAACCCAACATATGTTATATTATAGCGAACGTATAAAACGGGGGTAATGACGTTGGGTTAAAAATATAAAACATATGTGTTGGCATGTCTGACGCATGCCAATGACCTTGAGAACATTTAAGGGGTATAAATTAATTTTACCCAATAAAGATGAATTTGAATAATGGGCTGCAAATATTTACATATAAAAAGAAAAGAGACAAAATATGTAAACTTAGAAAATACGATGTGTTTAACCCGAGGTTGGATTGAGTTGTGACGTAAACCTGCCAGGAACCACCCGGTTGTCCAGTAGTCACAACAATACCTATCCAATGTGGGTGGTTAAACATTGAGCCCAATAAAGTCCCGAGGTTACACTGAGTTGTGACGTAAGACTGCCCGGAACCAACCGGCAACAGGCAGTCACAATAATACCTGTCTAATGTGAGAGGTCGAGGCTTTAATAAGACAATTAAGGCTGAGTCAGGATTGATAGGATTAAGTAAATTGAATTAATACTTAATCAAACTGAACATGCTAAACTATACAGACTGATTGGGTGTTAGGTTTATACAAAACACTTAACCAACTTAGCATGTTGGCTAGAAATAGAAAAACCTAGTAGCGAGGGACCCTTTTCAGCAGTAACCCTACAAGGTGTATCAGGATACCCAGAACTAGGCAGGGTAGGGCACGATTACTGGGCTGACTGTAAGAGGTTAAATCGACGGCGATAGTGCAGCAGTGTAGGTTCTAAAGGGTGCGGGCGTGCACACACTCTGGCGCAGAAAAATTAGGCACTGGGCACCAGTAGTATACCTGTGCATTCTAGAATTGTGTCGGGCCGCCACCATGGGACTTGATACACCCCATGGTGGGACCAGCATAGGTAGCTACAACATCGGGGGCCGTAAGACACATGTAACTATGCGAGTAGGAGCCGATCATTAGAAATGGATCACTTCACCCTGATTATGGGGTGCCTGATGGGAACTAGTTTATACGGGTGCAGAGATTAATATGGGGTACGATAGTACATTCGACTCTAGACAACTTAACTTAGCTTATAGTGCTTTCCCATTTCCAGTTTGTACTTATCTTGCTCATTTCTTTATTCATAGACTGAATAGTCCTAGAACTTACTCAGGCTTTATGTCTGACTCTACTTTTCTTTCGTCTTCTTTTCTTTCGTCCCCCCCCCCCCCCCCAGGTCCACAGGGAGGGAATACCGCAGCTTGACCAGTTTTCAGATCCAGCTTGAAGAGAAAGAATGTATTGCTTGGATCTCTTTCGTTTTGGACTATAGCTTTGGATAGCAACTAGGGGGACTTATGCAGTTTACTCATGTTTTTATGCTTCTTTAAGTTATGAAATCAAGACAGTTATGAAAATGTAATGTTCTTGGAAGTATCGTAAGACAATTATGGCATGGTTTGTGTAACACGTATTTTGATGAAATAAAAGTTGATGTTGTTTTCCGCTGTTCAAAAATATGTGTATTTATATCTGTCTTGTGTATCTGTGACTTATACTTATAAACCTCCACCAAAATTAGGGCATTCCCTTTGAGAGTGACCCTAACGGAGGTGGGGTGTTTCACTTGGTATCAGAGCATGGTTTACCAGATAAGATAAAAAGTTTTGAAAATTTATTTTTAAAGGAAAATTTAAAGAAGCATTTTTAAAGATAAAATGTTATTTTATTTTAAAAAGGCATAGTCCCCCCCCCAAAGCCATAGGTACTATCTTTTGTCCTTCGTTTTGAATCTATCCTTTTGGTTTCAGCATGCCCGAAGAACTTAACTTGCCAGAGGGTGTACCAATACCTGGTTGGTTCAGACGATTCTTAGAAGCAAGGGCAAATCAGCCAGGTCCCACTGTTCCTCCTCCCCCAGCTGCTGGAAATCATCCAACTGCAGCAGCACCTCTTCCTCCACCTCCTCCGCGTGGTAATACTTTTGCTCAGATATGTAAGATTTTAAAGCTATGGGAGGAAAGGACTTTCATGGAACCGAGTCCTTCGTGGCAGCCAGGAATTGGCTGAAGGAAACCGAGGACTTATTCGTCATCTTTGAGGTAGAAGATAGGCAGAAGGTACAACTGGCAGTATGGCTACTTAAAGGCGAGGCTTCCTACTGGTGGGAAGTCACAAATGCAGAAAGACCAGTGGAAACATGGGAGGACTTTAGGGCAAGGTTTGAGGCTAAATTTCTCTCAGAAGCTGAAAGGAGTCTTCAGTTGGAAAATTTCTTATTTCTTAAGCAAGGGAATATGACAGTCAAAGAGTACGTTAATCAGCTCAATCAGCTGGCTAGGTTCGGACTGGACCTAGTCAACACTCCGCACAAAAAGGCTCTCCGCTTTGTCAAAGGATTGAATGAGCCATTACATAGTTTGGCCATGACCCATATACCCATGGGAGCTACGTATGAAAGATTGGTACAGATGGCATTGCTGAATGAAGAGGATAAGGGCAAGAAGGAGACAAAGGCAGAAGGCTCTCAAGGGAAGAAAGAGGGTTTACAGCCTAAGAAGACAGACTTTAAGAAGGGCGGGAAAGACAACAAAGAGAAGAGGAAGTGTAATTTCTGTGGCAAAGTGGGGAACTTAGTGAAAGATTGCCGGAAAAATAAGGCCAAGTTGAATGGTGGGTGCTTTTCTTGCGGTAAGACAGGCCACATAGCTAAGGATTGCCCAAAGAAGCGAGGGCAGGGGCAGAGGGCTGGATCCACCTCAAGGGCACAGGTTCATGTGCCAGAAGCGCCACCTCTGCAACAGCGAGGTATAAATACTTCTGTAGAAAGTGTAGTTTATCTTTATGATCACCCAGTTCGCACTTTATTTGATTCTGGCGCATCACACTCCTTTATTTCATCTGCTTTAGTAGAATCTCTACACCTAGAAACTAGTATGGTAGAGGACCCCTTAATTGTTTCAAATCCAGTCGGGGGCCCGGCTCATTTGTCTATGATCTGTGTGGGATTGAAAATTTCTATTCTAAGCATAGAATTTAGATGTAGTGACTTTGTTTTGGGCTTCTCGGGATATGGTTTGATTTTGGGCATGGACTGGCTATCCAGTAATGGTGCCATCCTTGATTGTGAGAAAAGGGTGGTTAGGCTTCTGACCCAACTCGGTAACACTCTGGAAATTACTTGAAATCCCTCGTATGCGGTTATGCTTAGTTATCTCGAATCGCTAGACGCTTCTGTTGAGAGTTTGCAATCGGTTAGGGTGGTCCGTGAATATCCGGATGTCTTCGAAGAGATGAAGGGCTTACCTCCGAAGCGGGAGATAGACTTCCGCATATACCTTGTAGATAATGCAAAGCCCGTTGCGTTGCCCGTTAGACACATGGCTCCACGGGAAAGGAAAGAGCTCAGTAAATAGGTTAAAGAGCTTCTAGAGAAGGGGTTCATTCGAAGGAGTATTTCAGAATGGGGCGCTCCAGTGGTGTTCGCCACAAAGGCAGATGGTTCACTCCGTCTATGTGTTGACTATAGGGAGCTCAACAAGCTAACGAAAAAGAATAGACACCCTCTTCCCAGAATTGACGATCTGTTTGATCAGCTTGTAGGAGCGTCTGTTTTCTCCCAAATCGATTTGGCGACCGGATTTCATCAGCTAAGGGTGGCTGAAGATAGCATCGATAAGACAGCATTCAGAACCCCAGACGGCTTCTTATGGCTTGTCATGCCTTTCGGCTTGACAAACGCACCCGCTTACTTCGTGGACCTGATGAGTAGGGTGTTCAGAGAATTCCTCAACAAGTTCGTAGTGGTCTTCGTAGACGATATCTTGATCTTCTCAAAGAGTGAAGAAGAACATGCTCAGCACTTAAGGGCAATCATGGAAACTCTGCGAGTCCATCAGCTAAAAGCCAAATTCTCGAAGTGCCACTTTTGGAGAGAGGAAGTAAGGTTTCTTGGACATATAGTATCCAAAGAAGGGTTAGTTGTGGACCCTGCTAAAGAAGTAGCGGTGCAGGATTGGAAGACACCAAGGAATGCAACAGAAGTCCGAAGCTTTCTCAGGCTAGCAGGCTTCTATCGGAAATTCATCAGAGACTTTGCAAAAATATCAGCTCCGCTCACTAGGTTAACAAAGAAGAACCTAGCATTTGCTTGGAATTTGGATTGCGAGTTTGCTTTCCAAAGCTTAAAAAAGGGCTCTTACAACAGCCCCAGTTCTGACGTTGCCAGATGGAAGTAAAATGTTTACAGTTTATACAGATGCATGTAGGATAGGGCTAGGCGCTGTCTTAATGCAAGAAGGGAGCGTAGTAGCTTATGGTGGAAGGCAATTGAAAGTTCATGAAAAGAACTACCCGACCCACGATCTTGAGTTAGCCACCATCGTCTTTGCGCTTAAGTCTTGGCGCCACTATCTCCTAGGTGAGAAATTAGAATTGTATACTAACCATAAATCGTTGAAATATCTCTTCTCGCAGAAGGACCTTAACTTGAGGCAACAAAGGTGGATGGAGTTTCTTGACTCGTACGATTTCGAGATCTCCTACACCCCGGGCAAAGGCAACGTAGTGGCAGACGCGTTGAGCCGAAAGAAACTGACCCTAAGCCCGCTGTTTGTTGAAAGGCAAAGCCTAGAGTTTATAGCCATCTCTGACTTTAGGCCCTCCTCCGATTTTGTACCGGGCTTGCTAGCATCTCTCGAAGTACGCCCGACTTTAGTGGACTCAATAGGGACAGCACAATGCGAAGACCCTCAGCTTGAGGAGATGATTGATAGGCTAATTAGGGGTGAGACTTCAAGTCACCTCAACAGATACTCCATCGATGATAAGGGTTGGTTAAGGCGAGACGGAAGACTATGCGTCCCACAGACAAGGGATTTAGTAAAGACGATTCTCGAAGAAGCACATCACTCCAAGATGACGATACATCCAGGCGGAGATAAAATGTACAAGGACATAAAGAGAACCTTCTTTTGGAGCGGCATGAAGAAAGACGTGGCAGATTTCGTTTCTAAGTGTATGATTTGCCAATAGCTAAAGGCGGAACAGAAGAAACCTGGCGGTCTGCTCCATCCTCTAGAGGTCCCGCAGTGGAAGTGGGATAGCATTTCAATGGACTTCATTGATGGGCTGCCTAGGTCTAGAAGAGGCAACACTAGCATTTGGGTAATAGTGGATAGGCTTACTAAAAGCGCCCACTTTTTACCTGTCAAGAGTAAAAGGACTGCCTCATCCCTAACATCTCTGTATCTCAAGGAAATTGTTCGATTCCATGGAATACCCTCCAGCATTGTTAGTGACCGAGACCCTATCTTCACAAGTGAGTTTTGGCGGAGTCTGCAAGAAGCGGTAGACACATAGTTATGCTTGAGTACAGCCTATCACCCCAAACCGACGGCCAGACAGAAAGAGTGAACAGAGTTTTGGAAGACCTTTTAAGATTGTGCGTCCTTGACTTCGGAGGGACGTGGGAAGACCATCTTCCTTTGGTGGAATTTGCCTACAACAACAGCTACCAAGCCACCATCGGAATGGCACCCTTCGAAGCTTTATATGGAAGACCGTGTCGATCGCCAACTTGTTGGTGGGAGTCTACTGACAAGCTCATGCTTGGACCGGATATGATCCGAGAGACTTCAGAGAAAGTAGACTTAATACGGAGAAGAATGAAGACAGCCCAAGACAGACAAAAATCCTACGCAGACAAGAGGAGGACCGACCTTGAATTTGAGGTTGGAGACAGGGTTTTCTTAAGGTATCTCCGCTAAGGAACGTTGTTCGTTTTGGATCCACTGGAAAGCTAGCACCAAGGTTCGTAGGGCCGTTTCCTATTATTGAGAAAATTGGGAAAATGGCCTATAGATTAGAGCTACCTAAAAAACTAGCTGGAGTTCACAACGTCTTTCACGTTTCGCACCTCCGGAAATGTCTACATGAATCTGCTGAAGTGGTAGATCCAAACATCCTAGAAGAAGCTGAAGTGGAACGCGAAGCAACCGTGAGGAAAGTTCCAACCCGCATATTAGGAACGGAAGTGAAAAAGCTACGCAACCGCGAAGTCAAGCTCGTCAAAGTTCAGTGGAGCGACGCCGAGGAAGACGCAACTTGGGAAACTGAGGCTAGAATACGCGCAGCCTACCCTTTTCTTTTTGAGGGTACATCTCTGATCTTTCTTTTTCCTTAAGTTGCGCTTTTATCTATCTTTTTAGGTATATCTCCTCGACCTTATCTTTTAGGTGGAAACCCTTTGGATGAAAACATGTAATTGAAACATGTTATGGATGATGGTTGCAAGTGGTCGCAAGTGATTGCTAGTGGTTGCTCATGGTTGCATATACACACACAATCTAGGTTTTAGATCGGCTCAGTCACTTCATATTGCATATGCATATATGTATTTATATTCGTATATGGTTGAAGTTTAATGTGTTGTCATATGGATTTTGCATTTATATGAATGATTGTGCACTCATGTAGAATCATGAATAGGAAAATTTGCATACATAACGGATTCATGACACTTACATAATTTGCATTAAGGAGGTCAACTGAATCAGTAGGCCGACTGATTTTGCATTAGATAAGTACATGTACACACACTTCGCATATGATCATGAAGCATTAGAGGTCTTTTAAGGACAATGGATGCTCGTGTTTGATGGATGAGTAGATGGACGTTTGGATGTTAGGATATACATTCTTCCTAAACTTGAAGATTTCGGGGACGAAATCCTTTTAAGTGGGGGAGAATGTAACACCCCATGTATTCTATAACAGTGAAATTCACAAATTAAAGTATAATTAATTTCAAATCAAAGAATTAAGGGAAACGGGATAGGCCATTGCGTTCGTCTCGGAATTCTGCTTGAGATAGAGTCCGAGTTTGCGTAAAACGGACTCCGTATGAGGGAGATATGACCTCCGGAAGTTTCAGAATTCAGTTTAAAATTCAAACAGACAGAAACAGCTCAGAAACAAATTCAAATTTCAAAAATATCGGACCCAGATTGGGCTGGGCGGGAATTTTCCTGCCCAAGGCACCCAGGTCGACTGGGTAGTCGACCTGGCCCCTGAGCAGGTCGAATCCAACCCTTCCTGGCTGGCCTGGTCTGTGCTTGGCCGAATTTCTGAGCCTTGTCTTGTCACTAGGGCTAGGTGTCAGCTCCTGATTGGTCTCTCTTTCAAACGAACAGCTAATATTAATCTAAGCTCCATCGATGGTTCTAATCAATTCACAGACTCTATAAAAAGAACCTAAGACTCCACCTAATTCACACAAATAAAAATGAGAATGAGACCGTCATGCTGCTGAAGAAAGACTAGGAGCAGCCGTCAAAATTGAGAGACGATTAGGAGTCGATTTAAGAGCTTAAAGCAACGACAACTAAATAAAAACAACGCCTACAACAAAGGATAGCATCTCCAAATTCAGAATTCAGAATCCTGAATTGAAGATTCGTCATACGTTGTAAGTAGAGTGCTATTCCGATGTGAATGAATAATTGAGTTTTGATTTGTGTAAAATGAGAAATGGAATTGTACTTAATTTGTGGTGATGAATATTCATAATTGTATGTTGCTATGATTCTAATTATGAATAGGTTTGGGATGTTGTGTTATAATGATGTTAGACCTATGGGATATTTACAAGTACATGATTCATGTTGAAAAGTTAACGACTATATGTTTGTGGTAGTTTATTACAACAAAATTGAGATTCATGCAAGTATGTGATTCACTATTATGCCAACATGATTTTAGACCCTTCTATGTATATTTTTATGATCATGTTTAGTGTAGCTGGATCCATTTGGGTATTATGATTTATATGAATTTATGTTGAAATATGAATTATGATTCTAGTGAAAAAAAAAGACATACTTTTGTATTAGTGACAAAAGTAAGCATCTTTATGAACTTGTGTTGACTCTATAAACATGACTAGATTACATTTGGTGTTATGCCTAATTGAAAATATGTTTTAGGCCTATGTTGTTATCAAAATCATGTGATAATATATGTGACACATAATTTTAGTTAAGTTCACAATTTAAATGCAAGTTTACATGACTAGATTAAAACCATGATTCATGTTTAGGTATGTTTCATGTCAAGATTATATGCTATTACAATGCAAGTTCACAAGTGCCTAATTTATGTTAATTAGATCGTTATGTTGCAAGTTCATGCGTTCACACACCCCTTTTGATGTTACTTAGAATATATAAACACCATGTTCTAAGCCTCCCCTTTTTCATGTGGCTAAGTTGGGCTTAAATGTTAAACCCAACATATGTTATATTATAGCGAACGTATAAAACGGGGGTAATGACATTGGGTTAAAAATACAAAACATATGTGTTGGCATGTCTGACGCATGCCAATGACCTTGAGAACATTTAAGGTGTATAAATTAATTTTACCCAATAAAGATGAATTTGAATAATGGGCTGCAAATATTTACATATAAAAAGAAAAGAGACAAAATATGTAAACCTAGAAAATACGATGTGTTTAACCCGAGGTTGGATTGAGTTGTGACGTAAACCTGCCCGGAACCGCCCAGCTGTCTAGTAGTCACAACAATACCTATCCAATGTGGGTGGTTAAACATTGAGCCCAATAAAGACCCGCGGTTAGACTGAGTTGTGACGTAAGACTGCCCGAAACCAACCGGCAACAGGCAGTCACAACAATACCTGTCTAATGTGAGAGGTCGAGGCTTTAATAAGACAATTAAGGCTGAGTCAGGATTGATAAGATTAAGTAAATTGAATTAATACTTAATCAAACTGAACATGCTAAACTATACAGACTGATTGGGGGTTAGGTTTATACAGAACACTTAACCAACTTAGCATGTTGGCTAGAAATAGAAAAACCTAGTAGCGGGGGACCCTTTTCAGCAGTAACCCTACAAGGTGTATCAGGATACCCTGAACTAGGCAGGGTGGGGCACGATTACTGGGCTGACTGTAAGAGGTCAAATCGACGGCGATAGTGCAGCAGTGTAGGTTCTAAAGGGTGCGGGCGTGCACACACTCCGGCGCAGAAAAATTAGGCACTGGGCACCAGTAGTATACATGTGCATTCTAGAATTGTGTCGGGTCGCCACCATGGGACTTGATACACCCCATGGTGGGACCAGCATAGGTAGCTACAACATCAGGGGCCGTAAGACACATGTAACTATGCGAGTAGGAGCCGATCATTAGAAATGGATCACTTCACCCTAATTATGGGGTGCCTGTTGGGAACTAGTTTATATGGGTGCAGAGATTAATATGGGGTACGATAGTACATTCGACTCTAGACAACTTAACTTAGCTTATAGTGCTTTCCCATTTCCAGTTTGTACTTATCATGCTCATTTCTTTATTCATAGACTGAATAGTCCTAGAACTTACTCAGGCTTTATGTCTGACTCTACTTTTCTTTCGTCTTCTTTTTTTTCGTTCCCCCCCCCCCCAGGTCCACAGGGAGGGAATACCGCAGCTTGACCAGTTTTCACATCCAGCTTGAAGAGAAAGAATGTATTGCTTGGATCTCTTTCGTTTTGGACTATAGCTTTGTATAGCAACTATGGGGACTTATGCAGTTTACTTATATTTTTATGCTTCTTTAAGTTATGAAATCAAGATAGTTATGAAAATGTAATGTTTTTGGAAGTATTGTAAGACAATTATGGCATGGTTTTTGTAACACATATTTTGATGAAATAAAAGTTGTTGTTGTTTTCCGCTGTTCAAAAATATGTGTATTTATATCTGTCTTGTGTATCTGTGACTTATACTTATAAACCTCCACCAAAATTAGGGCATTCCCGTTGAGAGTGACCCTAACAGAGGTGGGGTGTTTCAGTTACTCCCTTGTTAGTAAACCACATGCTAGGATAGGCTTATTGTGTTATTATGTATGTTTGATTGTTTGTAAATGGCTGACAGGCATGCAGGGCACCATTGTATGTTTTCTTGGTTAAGGAATTTCGAGGGTGAAATTTCTTAAGGGTGGAAGAGTGTAACGACCCGCATTCTACGTATCGGAGGATTGTAGAATATTTATTTCATCTTCTTACGAAGTCATATGGCCGTGTAACATTGGGAAACGACTATTGGGGTCATTTCCCACATTCATGATTTTTGCCGAATTTTATATGATTGTTTTGCCCTTAAAGAATCTTATTTCACCTATAACTTCTGATTGGTAAGGAGTTTTGACCTAAAACCACTTCCATTGGATACGAATGATGGTTTACCTTTTGTAGAGTGGTCACGTTAATCAAACATACTTACCATTTGGGAGATATAGCTGAAATAAGGTTTAGAAGATGAAAGACAACAAAATTGGGCTTAACAGGGTGGTTAGCAGTTAGGCCCATAACCCATTTCAGGATTAAGGTTATGGGATGGCTGAAAGGAGTTAGAGAATGATTCCTTTCCATTTTCTCAGTTGCCATGAACATTCCTTGAACCATAGCAATGGCCTCCATCTTCCAAATCTCTCTCTAATCACATATTAAGCAAATCAACATCCAATTAAGGCGGATTAGCATCAAAATCGAGACAGAGCTGCTGCAGTATATAGGAATCCAAGTCAAATCAGTTAGTGTTTCAGACATATCATTTATTTATGTCTAAGGCGAGTGATTAACATGTTTATTCACTAATTATAGCTAATTAGGGGTGATTAGTGATAATTAGCGAAATTATGACATAGAAAAATATGTAAAAATTCTAGAATATTATTTTGTCACTGGTATAAATTTGGGTTAATTTAGATTAAGTTTGCTAATCCTGGAATTTAGGGGATAAAGGGAAAATCATGAGTTTTGGTATGTTTGATCTAAAATAACCTATGTGATTGATGTTTTTATCTTTTTGATTGAACTTATATGTTTCCACTACAGTTTGGTATGTTTTATGATTATTTAGTAAAGTTAGAATGGTTGAAAACGCCATCATGTGTCAAGATTGGACGATACAAGCTTGTTGGAAATTCTGCAGCAATCCGGATCGGATTGGCTAGGGGATCAGATCAGATGAGTTGAATAGAACCGGATTGGGGCATGGCGAGAAGGAAGGCCACTTGCATAGAGTTGGAGTTGGAGTGGGATTCGGATCGCTCCAGGAGGCACCAAACCAAACTGCACCATGGAGCATCACGATCCGAACCGAGGCAATGACCACGAACCGAACCCAAATGGAAAGCAAGAACCGAACCGATGAGCACAAATCGAACTAGGGTGTGTACCATGAGCACCAAACCGAACCAAACCAGATTTGAAGTTACTACTACACGAAGACTCTTCTGAAGACCAACTCAAATCCAAACAAAACCCGAGATGCAAAGGAAGTCTAAATAAAAGGTTATAACTCAGGATCTAAATGGGAGCCAATGGGTTAACTTCAAGAGTTAGGCTTTGTTGCAGGGCGTGTGAAAAGGAGTTACCGATATCCATAACTTTGGCTCACCATTGAGAGAGGGGGTATGCAGACATTGACCCATTAGGGTTATTGACTATGGACCAGTGCAATGGGGTCAGAGGTTGTATGGAGTAGGACTCCGTCAGGGCCCCAAAGTGCAAAGTGGTTATAGCAATAGTTGTACAGAGTGGGACTCCATCATGGCCCCAATGGATCTGGTGATTAAAGCGGTGGATATCGTACACTTTACGCACCGAGTGAGAGATGTGAGGATGATTGCTATGTTTGATGTTTTCTATCACCATGACACGCACACTCCCATTTTACATTATATGTTAGTGTTACCTTAGAGTATTGTACATCTTGTTAGGCTAACTCTTTGGTTGCAGGTCCGGATCAGGTATGATTATTTATACCTGTTATTGTCTTATTTTGCTTCTATTGCTTATACGAGAATTTTGTCTGACCCATAGTTTTATGTCTATTCTTATTACTCTGGATGTTCCTAAACGAGCAGATTAGAGACAGGTTAGATGGTTATGCATGAGTATCTGTCCAGAGACGAGCAGGAGGTTTCCACATACTATAACATATATTCTCCCTGTGTTGTTGCTGGTCACTGTTTTGGGCACTAGTAGTGTACCTCTTTTATTTCCTTTTTAAGAGACAATATTTTGAAATTGTAATAATGGTTTGGATCATAAGCTGCATTTTGGATTCCGCTACTCTAATGGATATGGTTTAGTTTTCAGCTTATGCACTGTCTCGCCTGTTTTATATCAAGTTATATTGTTATTATATTTTATTCCATGCGCTGTGAGATATACTACAGGTACTTGATGATTCATCATTTTGAATCCCTTTCTTTTGACGACCATCCCGTGCTAGTTGACATTGGCGCACTGCATTCATAGGAAATGTCTCATGGCGCAGAGCGGTCGTCACAGTGATAGTGAATGTCATGAGTGTTGTTTTGCCAAGGGTTGAGATTTTTGGGTGTTATGGTGTTTGATTTGCTGTTTGGAGCTTGGATTTGAGGTCTTCAATGCATTTACAACTTTTTGTGGAATCCCGTGCATATTATTGTTGCACCTTTTGCTAAGGACGTGAAGTCATGGCCGTTAATGATTATTTAGGGAAAGGTACGCACAAGGTCGAGTAGTGGTGAGGTGATAGAGTTCGGAAAGAGAAGGAGAATGGTAAGGTTGGTTTTTCGTTTAGTGAAGTGTGGCATGAGATAGGGAAGAAAGAAGAGGTCGGCCATGGGTTTCTTTTTCTGTAGGAGGGAAACACAATTTGATCAGGGAAGAAGTTATTGGCAGAACATGGTGAGGGGTGAGAAGTTTTAATAATGGTTTAATTAAAGTTAAGTCAATTGTGTTTAAATCTTGTTTTAACATGTAAATGCTATATCTAGCTCATGCGTACAAGATTTAAGCAATCCAAATTGTGTTGGAATCGTATAAGTGAAGACTATGCATACGAGTTGGATTAGTGAGATTTGGAGCTAGTTCGATTTTATGTAATTTCAAATGCCTGTTTGAAGTTATATAAAATGGCGTGAAATCATCGAAATGGAACGGATGGTGAGTTAATTCTCACGCCTTCTGGAATACTTTGAATGTTGTTTATAAAATAATATTAATTGTCGTTAGTATATAAATTGTGTATTTGAATGATTTATTGCTTTGTTGGTAGTTGTTGATATATAATTCCCATATGTGTACGGATGAACTTTGGCAATACCTACTGTTTAGTGGAAGATTCATCTTAAATGAATTAGATTATCTAATTTGTATGCATATATAAACTGGCATGTAAGCTATGATGCCTAGGGACAGGTTAGAGGGGTACACCATGATTTCTCAATGTTATGGATGTTACTTGCTTTCACATTTTACACATATGAACTGTCTAACATAAGTAACATTAAAAATCTGATTTGGATGATGATTGTTGAATTAAATTCAACATTATGTGTTATTAGTCAATAAGAAGTATTAATTAAGTGCTTGGTTGCACATGGCCTAAAATTCATTTTTTAAGACATTGATTCGTCGTTAGGCAAATTGACTAAGCTGAAGTTAGAAAATTTATTTTTATAACAAAAGCAAGGTTTTGGATTTATTTTGTATAAGTTATATAAAATAATGGTTTTTATAAATAGATCAATATTTATAGTTGGATTTTATATTTAAATTATAAAATGTTTTGTGAAGCGAAATCCCTATTTTATAAATAAGCTTTATAATTAGAGATTTTGAGTGGTAAAATCTTACTAGGTTTTATAATGAAGTTTTATGAAGTTATAATGTTTTATAATTATTTGAGTTGTTAAGTGATTTTGTTGTTTTGAACCAGTTTAGTAAATAGTTTTGTTGAACTTGTAAAATGACGCAGAATTGATATTGGATTTTAGAATTGATATTTATGGAAAGTTAGATATTCATAAAGAGATATTAAATGTTTCAATTTGATTTTAAATTAAGTTTGAAGCGATTTGATCTTAAAGTTAAACCAGAACCTTTAAGATCTGAAGTTTTATAAAGAAAAGGAAATCGAGTTTGTAATAAGACTTTAATTGAACTTTTATAAGGGATTTTATAATAAATCCAAGTTTTATAAACAAAGTTTATAAAAGAGATTTAAAATTAATGTGATGGTTTTAAATGATGGTTTACTTAATAATTGAATTAAGTAACAGTGATTGTAATTGAAATGAGATATTAAAATGTAGAGAAGATTTTTTTTAAACCTTATTTGAATTGAATAGTAAATGGAATTTGTTGTGACATTTACTGGATATTAGATTTAGCGTTAACAAGCTTCTAATTATATTGAAGATAAGAATGTTGTTGAGTCAAGGTCTGAGAGGTAAATAAAATACTCCAACTTGAACGACTTCATAATTATCCAAAGGATGCTACTAGTTTGGAAACGAAAATGGATGTTGGAAATTAACCTATTATTTCCATAAGTGATGTTATAAACTTTAATTTACAAAGTTTAGAAGTTAAATAAAAGTGTTTGGGTTCTATAGTAAAACAATGTATCGTATGACATTAATTGGCCCAGATATGAATTGTGACTATACCTATACTATTTGGTAAATATATACCGGTATTTTCTAAGTATTGAAAATAGTAGGGTTTTGTGAATGCGCTTACTTCGAAGTGATAAGTGTATAGTTATGGTTTTCAAAGTAACAAAAAAAAAGATTTGTGAATATACTTATCCAGGGGAAGTAAGTATATGGAATTGATTTTTAAAAATTGATGAAATATTTTTAATGAATGGTTTAATTAAAAGGGTATTTTCTTATGATGAACTCAAATGTACTATTTTGATTTGATAGCTAAAGAACGGCCTATCAATAAATTCCCTTTTAACTTATAACATGTTGGTTCGAGGAACCGAGATTGGAATTTGATCCAAAACAACTTTGAACCGACGCTACGTTCAAACTGCAATTTGTATATATATTTGTGCAAAAACATAATATTGAGAGTGCAAGGGTTACTTGCTACCAATCCTATGGATGTAGTAGAAGTAACATCTTCGATTCGTTCTGTTCCTGAACGACTTGTAGGATGAATGTTATTAGTACATTGCCAGTGAAGGGCGATGAACATCCAAAGATAAAGCTTGCCATGTGTGAAAGGTAAAAACAAAGAATTTAGCCTAATCAACCGGGAATGACTAAAATCAGAGGATATGCAGTAGGACTACGTGGGTCGCACCCATTAGGGTATGTTTATCACCAATCTAGAACTATTGACCCTTCGATTATTTTGTGCTTGGTGTGGTTGCTGATCACAACCATGGTGATGACATATTTGGTACTATAAAGTTAAGTGGTAGACTGGTTCTGTTTTGGTAGGGGTGCAAGATGTTCTTGTGACCTTGGTACGCTTATCTAGAGAGGAACTATGTCGGGTGGTACCCTGGTGCCCTGTTATTGTATGGAAATCCATAATCTAATACGAGTCTTTTACGGTATTAGTTGTATACCTAGTATGTTGGAATTTAATAAATGTAACCATAGCAGGTAGATTGTTAAGTATTTGTATTTTATACATAATTATAATATCATCCGATTTATAATAAAATTATTGTGTTATCGTAAGGGAAAAACACGTGCCATGTTTATGTGTGGTTGTGTCTTACGAGAGTTCCATTCTTTGAAAAAGTATTTTTGAAAAATTAGCATGTTGTTTGTGATGTATGATTCACTGTTAAGTATTCCAGACTGGTCCATGTGGTTTTGCTTTCCTTAAAATGTGCTCGAGTCAGACCGAGTATAATTTCCAAGTTCCATAGGATTTGTTTGGCGCTGCAGAAGAGGAGCTGGAGTCGAGACGTATTCTTGTATTTCTTGTATTAATTTATTTTCATCGTATGTGTTGTATTTATTAGTTATTGTATAGACATAGTGTTATGACTGTATATGCTGATTTATTGTGTACTCTGATGATTAATGTATGCATATGTGTATATAGTTTTTCTCTTGTGTAAAGAGTATTGTTATATTATATTTTACTTATCCCGCTGTGAGATTTCGATTTTTTTATTTTGATGTGTTTGTGTCCTTGTTCTTCTTTTATCCTAATCTTTCTTTCTTCTTTCTCACCCTATAACTGTTTTGTTTTAACTTTCTGGGTTTTTGGTACTTGAATTTTGGCACATGAATACAAAGGGTGTATTAGTATTGAAATTCGAGCGTCGAATTTCCCGATCGTTACAACTTCCATCCTCTCCAGCCATGGGAACCCATCGGACATAAGATCCACTTCTTTGTCTTCATATCTTTTTACTGTAAAACCAACTGTAACTTGTAATCAAACTGTATAAACATAAAATTATTGCAAGTGGAAGTAGTCACAGTGCCGAACTACTGTAATTCTATATGCACCTTTATTTTTCTGCATTCTCTATGATTGTGAGATTATCAGTGAAATTCTTTAATCGAGTGTTTAACTTAGAAGAACCAATTTTCGAGTTGACAAAATATATTTAACGTGGCTTGTTAAACATCCATAAAATTAGACATATAAGCATCCATACTTGTCAAGCAATCTTCATGACATTCATAATCAGTATTTAATATACATATAAATCATTTTACTTGTGAATAGTTAGGGTCATTTTGAAGTTTAGTTTCTCACCTTTATTGGTTACTAGAATTCATAAAATCTGCTATCGCTACGTTACGATCGCACCGAAGCCTTTTGGAATAGCTCCTCCTTTCCTTGGTGGGTTCGGCCTCCCTCTCTTCCCTCCTTCTTGCTTACAGCCTAAGTAAGTTTGGATGGAGTTTTGGTCTTCAGATCTTCGTTGAGTGGTGGTGTCTTTTGAATGGGGTTAGAAGAGATTTAGCGATAGTTTCGGACGCCTTTTGATTTTGTTTGAGTGGTGAGTATTTTCTCCTCCTTTTCTTATTAATTTCTTAGAATGAAGCTGCCACTAGAGAGCTTAAGGAGGATAAATAAGGGAATAAACGGTGTGACGAAATAAGGTGAGATGTGTGTGTATTTATAGGAAATCATTAGGAATAAATATTAGGTGGAAGTTATCAAAACCCCTCGTCTCCCTACCCCCTACATGGACATCTCCCCTTATGATGTGACATGACAATGTCCAAGGGTGTGGTGTTTGTGATTGTGATTGTGATTGTTGTGTGTAAGAGCAATGAGTGTAGGGTATGGAATTATTATACTAATGTAAACTCTCTTTGTCTTCTTATGCTTGCTTTTTATAATCTTTCCTTAGCTTAATTAATTACTTCGTTAACAACTTATGGTTATGTCATCATCCAAATATGTGTGTGTGTGAGTGTATATGTTAAATTTTTGTATAACTTCCAATCATCAAGCCGTGGGGAATCCAAAACTCGTTTATCGATCACATTTTGTTCTTTCTCTTAAACTATTTATCTGGGTAAACAAAATTCCCTACTAACTTTCTTATTACTTATAAATAATCAAAACATGATTATTTAGATATTTAAACCTTATTAAATAATATTTTTCCGTTATTTATGAATTTGGGATTTTACTGATAAAGCGTTACCAATTTTTCCTATATTTTCAGTTCAAGTATATTTCTTTATAAAACTTGCTTCTAACTGATTTGTTATTACTATACAACATATTTAAAGTAACTTATTGTCATTTAAACCATTATTTTAATTATTACAAAAATTATTAATTTGCTAAATTCTTTATTTAAACCCATAATTCAGTTATTGAATATAATATATGTATTGATGATGTCATCAATTCGTTAAACTTACAAAGACCTAAAGTATTAGATTTTAATTCATATTCTTATTCACCTATGAAAATAAGTGTATGTACCCATATCCGTTCAAGATACTTATGGATGGAAATCAGATTTATTTATAAAACGACTTTGGTCAATTTGTAACTATTTCCTTAATGAAATACTTTCCAAATTAATTTCTCAAAATGAGTTTATTATCATTACTTTTTTCCTTGAATTTCATTTTTAGTTGGAATTAATCCATATTTAAATGTTTAAAATAATTAAATATTCCTAATCAAGGTTGTCAAATATCGGGTTTTTTCAATAATTACTGATGTAAATCTTTAGTATACAAAATTTGATTTATTATCATTAGGAATTAGTTTTAGTTGTACTAAGTTAAGTAGTTATAGAATATTCCTTCAATAAATTATGTTGTGTAGTTCCCATTCATATAATTTGTACACCATAAAACAAACTGTAATGACATCCATATTTACAACCATAACTTGCAAAGTTGATGAGTTGTATTTCTTTATGAGGCCTAGTATAGTGAAAATGATAGTATGAGCACTATATATACATAATTCGTTGCCTAAAATTTATTACATGATCATAGCAAAACTCATAATGTAAACGTTCGGAGGTTGCGTGTTTTGTTTATTAATCCGCCGAAGTTATTAGTTTACAAGAAATTGTAAGTTTAGTTCTTTTTATGCTTCTTGTTTTACTCTTAGATCTTTGTTTCAAGACAGTACTATGTTATAAATTATGGACAAAGTATAACTAGTTTATTTAATTTGAAATTTTGATAACATGTTTCTTTTGAATTTAGCTATGGTGGCATTATACACCAGTGCAACTACATTAGGGTGCTACTATTCACACCCCAGTTTACACTTTCGGCCAACTTTCTAAATTTAATATAAATGACTATTTTTTATTTTCTCCTGGCCACCATATACTATTCTTTCACTTGATTATTCACCACCGTACTTCTCCTAAGAAAATTCTTACTTTTCTACAATTTCAAACCCTAAACTCTAACAAAAGCAGATATTCTTTTGTGTCTAATAGAGATGGAAGATGAGGATAAAAAAGGTTAGAATTGCTTGATTTTTATTGTTTTCCATTATGTTATAGAACATATTGTTATATTTTTTTAATAGCTATGATTTTTCATTGCATTTTAGGATATATTTTTCACTCCGTTGGAAATTTCAAGCTTGGAGGACATTAAATTTGACGACGATGTAATAGAGAATGACAATGTAAGTTTTGACTTGTAGGGTTTTTATCTGTATAACTTACATATCTTCTTTTACAAATTGATACATTAACTTTTTTTGGTGTTTGATAGATGTAGTATTTGAATTATGATAAATTGGACGATAAACATAATGGTTGTGATAATATGATGCAAGATGTTTGATTAAATGTCTCAAAAGACATAAATGCATGATGCAAGTGAGGAAGGAAGCGTTTGTGTAGAGGAAGGTGTTGGTGGCCTCTCCTTTTTTAGGTTATCAATTTAGACGATGGCCAACAGAGGAAATTTGAAATATTTGGGGTGCTTTTAGTTTTGATGACCAGAAGTGTAAATTGGGTTATGAATAGTAGCACCCCTGCATTATTAGATTATGTTATTGGAAGACTAAACCTTAAATTAGCACCAAGCTGAATTAATACATTATTATTCTTATAATAAAAAATAAAATCTAATAAAAAGGAAATAATTTAAAATTAACGAATTATTTATTTATTAATTGAAATTAGCTTTAAAGTAGTAAATTTTGTTAATTTCACCTTAAGTTGCATACTATAATAAACTTATATTCATTCTCAAGTAGACACTAACTTAACATTTATTAGTATCTAACATTTTTATACCAATGATTTTCTACAAATTTAGATCAATCTTATGTCATTTTTTATTTCCATTAATACTGTTGGTGCCGCCTGAATTTTTGTAGTTTCTATAAAATTAAATTAAGCATTAATTTCCAAAGCAATATGATTAGTTGGTGAAATCTTATATGTAACTTTAGTATTAAGGATAATATGATGTTTGGTAGCTCGAAGTATCTAGTTTCCAAATATCTTACCTTCTACGGTAACCAATTTTAAAACTATCAAAATGTAAACCTTGTTCAACATGCTAACAATAAATTTATTATAGAATACATACAATTTAAGTTGAATCTTTTTTAGGCTAGTTGAACCCATATCATATTACATTACATATAATAATAAAACTTAGTATTCTGTGTTATAACCATAAGACCGGAAGCTATTACAAGTTAATTTGGAACTTTATACTTTTGTTATTTTATGGTTGGTTATTATAATTATTAATGATTTTAGCATGCGATTCAAGGAGAAATGAATATTCTCCATGTCTCTTATCTGTAGTACTTATTTTTCTAATTGTAACTAAATTCTCAGTTTGATGTATTGATTCTTATAAGTACCGTTAGGGAGACCCAACTCAAAAAATTGTAAATAATGATTTAACTTAATTTGGAATAAAATGCAGCGTTAACTTCATATAACTAATAATTATATGTTTACCTTGAATTAAGGGTTAGGCAAAATATTTTTTTCTTAATTTACTTCAATTTTCTTAGTATGATATAAAATTAAATGCAAATTCTTCCTCTATATGTTTGTTCTTATGTTTATATATTCAAGTCATGTCGTCATCTATTTCAATTAGTGTTTGTGAATTTAAATATCGTTTATACAAGAAATATTGTTGGAAGTTGATGGGTAGGTGCAAGAAAGAGAAATCAATAAAACTTGTGTCATGTATGACGTCATTTCCTTGAAAATCAAATTTGGCAAGACTATGATGTTATCGATATGTTATTGGAAGTTGATGGGTAGGTGCAAGAAACAGAAATCAATGAAAGTTGTGTCGTGTATGAGGTCATTTCCTCGAAAATCAAATTTGGCAAGACTATGATGTTATCGATAACTACCGTTGGCTCTCCAAGATTAATGAAATCGTCCTTCAAAATATGCACTCAAGTTGAAGGATCTAAACAATTAATAGAAGTCACCATCTAAGATTTTAATTATTTGGCAAATGATATGCATAGTTTTGGAAGAAATTGTTAAAAGAGAATAATAAAAAAGATAATTTTTGTTTTTTCACAATGATTTTCTATACCTTTTTCAAATAAGAAGGAAATATGACAGAATAAAATAAATGTAAAATATGTTGTAGTATGGGATACTGTATGTTAGATTGAAGAGGATGAAGATAGCTTCGAGTCGGAGGTGACCGTTCGCAAATCGGAGCACGTACGCAAAAGTTAGAGCCAACATGGTGTTTGGTGTCTGTTGGCTTTAGCGACAGACGTCTGTCGGAGGGTACGACAGACGTCTGAGACTACAGGGTGATTTCCTCGAGAATTCTGATAGACTTCTGTCATTCCCATGACAGACGTCTAAGAGAGGGACAAACGTTTGTCATGTTGGGGACAGATGTATGAGCTGAGTGCTGAAGCCCAATTAATTTCCTGGAAGGGGACAGACGTCTGTTGTAACTTTTGGGTTGTTTCGGGCTGGAAACTTGACAAAATGATTTGTGAAGACACGGGGGCAATTTTGGTAAATGGCCTATCTCTATCAAGGTTTTAAATCTCGGATATCGGTCATGTTTCATCTTGGGGATTTTATAGACTCGGTCTCGTATCGGGGGAGATCTCGGACGAGATGAGTCTAACTCGGGAGTTTGTCTCGGATTTTCATCTCGGGTCTGAAAGTTCATATAGGAACAATCTCGGGGTGCATGATATGTTGAAAATGATATTTTAACAAAATAATTTTTATGAATGCTATTAAAAACATAGTAACTTAAACTTAAAATGCAAAATAATTTTATTATCATTTATTTTGCGAAAGATCATTCATACTCTAAATTGTAATATGCTTAAAACGAAAATATTGTTAGACAGGAAACATTAAAAGGATCCAAAACATTAAAAAAATCAGCATAAATAGACCATAAAATAAATAATTTCAAAAGTAATAAGTATGTAAAAAGACGAATATGAAAATCATAAGCATTGTAAAACTTATGCGAGCATACAATATAGTCATTTAACATACAAAATATAAAATAACAAAAGATTGTTATGGCTAGATTTGAGTTTTAAATTATAGTTCTAGTTCAGGCACAAATTTAAATTTTAACCAAAAAAACTAAGATCTTGAATTATATTCCAGTATTTCGTCTCGATCGATATATCGTTCGATATTGCAATATCTCGGGCGATATATTCAAAAGGAGATTTAGAGTGATATTTGCTATTTCGTCTCAGAAGGAGCCCAAAACGAGATCTCGGAGGAGATCTCGGGTGATATTTGTGAGATTTGAGTAGTGATCTCTATATAAGCTATTTTCAGGTGTGTTAGTGAGAGAGCTTGGAGACTTGATTTGGGGATCAAGGGTTTATTCTCAAGGGTGAATCAGGGTTTATAACCTAATTCTAATTCATCAATTATATTCTCCTCAAACTCTTTTCTATATTGAAGTAAAGTGATCATTGTATCAATCTCTTATATTCCTTTCATCGTGGTAATAAAATACTCTCTCCAAAGTGGATGTACACTAACAAGATGTTAGAGGAACCACTATAAATCCTTTATTTATTTATTTTTGCTACTTTTTCATTAGTTTCTTGTTTGTGATTGAGATATGGATTGTTTATGATTGGTTGATATTGGTTTGTGATTAGAGTTATTGTTTTCGTTGTTTTTGCAAGTCTAGCAACGGTATAGTCTTCTGCTAGCGCTTGTGGTTTAGATATCGGATTCGAGTGGTCTTGAGTCGGATTAATCACAACGGTTACAACAGTTGGTATCAAATCTATTTGGTGCTTGTTAAGTGTTTGTGAAAATGCCGGAAACGGATAATAGCTCAGTAAGTCCTTCAACTGAAAGTCCGAATAGTGTGGCGCCTTATGTATGGGGTTCGTATGCGGCGTCGGGTTCTCAATTTGTAATTGACAAGTGAAATGGTGATAATGACTTTGAGAAGTGGCAATGGAAAATGAAAGCGGTTCTTAGGCGGAATGGGGTGCACCAAGTGGTATTTGATACTCACTTATTGCCAAGTGATATCTCAAAGGAGAAGGAGGAATGGGCTTACACTACTCTTTAAATTGCTATGGGGGAGAACGTGATCTCTGAAATTAGTGGTGAGACGACCGCTAAAGATATTTGGGACAAGTTGGAAGAATTGTATATAAAGAAGTCACTCACTAATCGTTTGATCTTGTTGCGAATGTTTTTCACCTTCATGATGATGGAGGGTAATTCACTTAAGGTATATCTGAATGCCTCTGATGACTTGCTTATGAAGATAAAGGCTGTTGATTTGAAGATTAAGGAAGAGCACGAGGCGATGATATTATTGTGCTCGTTGCCGGACCGCTATATGGGTTTCTCAAATAGTTTGATCTATGGTCGGGATACCTTGACTCTTGATGTCAAGACTTGTCTTCTTAGTGAGGAGTTGAGAGATCAAATGAAGGAGATGAGTGACGGAAGTAGTGGAGCTAGTAGTGGTCACGGGTTGTTTGTGGAGAAAGAAAAGAATGTGAAGAAAGGAAACCGAGAGCATTCTAAATCAAGAAAGCCCAGTGGAGGAGGTAAATCAAAAGAGAGAAATGGAAAGTGCTTTATTTGCAAGAAACCAGGACATTAGAAGAATGAATGTTCGGACAAAGAAAAGAAGGAAGTAGCGTCTTTATCCGTGGCAGTGGAGAGTGGGGATGGTGAGATAGATGTGACGGCGGTGGCATCGGGTGTTTCCGGTAGCGAATGGGTTCTCGATTCGAGTGCGTCGTATCATATGACGCCAATAGAAATTGTTTTTTGTCCTTTGAAGTCAAAGAGGGAAATGCAATTGCTATGGGAAATGGTGTTATTTGCAAGTCAATGGGTAGTGGCTCCGTGCAAATAAGGATGTTTGATGGAGTTGTTGCACGCTCACCAATGTTCTCTATGTTCCGGGACTTAGGAAGTCGCTTATATCTTTGGGCAATTGGATTCTCTAGGATGCAAGATCACTATCGAGAAGAATTGCTTGAGGGTTTCGAAGGCGGCTCTTGTGGTTATGAAAGGTTTCAAGACTCATGGTATATATTTGCTTCAAGGTTTGACCACTGGAGGTGAGACTTGTGTGGGTGTTGATAGTTCTCTGACTTGGATGCGACAGGTTGTGGCATTTGAGATTGGATCATGTATCAGAGAGGAGTTTGGATATTCTTTGGAAACTGGAGATGATCGAGGGTGAGAGTTTCAACAAACTAGAGTTTTGCGAGGAATGTGTCATGGGGAAGCAAACAAGGGTATCATTCGATGAAGCAAACATGACTCAAAGGAGGTTCTTGAGTATGTTCATTCGGATGTTTGGGGACCGGCACCGATTGCTTCTTCGGGAGGAGCAAGGTATTATATTTCTTTCATTGATGATTTGTCTCGAAAGTTATAGGTGTATGTAATGAAGGTCAAGTCAGAGGCATTTGCTAAGTTCAAAGTGTGGAAGGCTCTTGTTGAGAATGAGAGTGGCAAGATTTTGAAGGTGTTGAGGATCGACAATGGCGGCGAGTATGTTTCCCGGGAATTCTTGGAGTATTGTAGGCATCATGGAATCCAGAGACATTTTACTACACCGGGAGATCCGCAATCTAATGGAGTAGCGGAGAGAATGATCCGAACTCTACTTGAGAAAGCTCGATTCTTGAGATAGACATTGAGATTGTCTAAGGGATTTGGGGCCGAAGCTTTGTCAACCGCGGCACATATTGTGAATCGAATTTCCATGCTCGGCCCTGAATAACAAAATTCTGGAGGTAGTGTGGAAAGGGAAGAGTGTTGACTTGAGAAATCTTCATGTGTTTGGTATCTCGGTTTATGTGCATGATCCGGGGAATGATAAGCTTGGAGCTAGAGCATTCAAAGGGGTCTTGCTTGGTTCCACGGACGGCCTGAAAGGCTATCGGATTTGGAATTCGGAAATGAAGAAGGTTGTTAATTCTCATCATGTCACTTTTGATGAGTCGGCTTTATTCAAGGAGAATGAGAGCTCATCGGATGTTCCGGATTTGGTTCATGGTGAATCATAGGAGAAGGAAGTCATTCCTACATTCCGTCCAAGTGGTAGTAGAGTTGAAGAAGCTCGTGGGGTTGAAGCGGTTGATGAAACATCACATAGTCCACATGGTTCCTGTACTGATGTTGGTGATGTACATGATACAAGAGAAGTTTTGAGTCAAGGTGGAGCCGAAAGGGGTTTAGGTGATAGTATTGCTACTCGGGTTGGTCGACATGCAATAAGGCCTCCCGAAAGATATGGTGATTGGAACTACCTTAACTTTTATGATCATTTGGACTATGCTCTCAATGAAGTTCAAGATGAGCCAATGGACCTTGATGGCGTCATGGAGTCGAAAGAGATCTCAAAGTGGATTTGCACCATATAGGAAGAGATGCAATCGCTAATGAAGAACCGAACTTGGGAGTTGGTTCCATTTCCTCAAGGAAACCGTGCTATAGGTTGCAAATGGATTTACAAGGTGAAGGATGATGGAAGGTACAAAGCAAGGTTAGTGGCAAAGGGGTTTGCATAAAGAAAAGGGAAGGAGTATGATGAAATTTTTGCATCGGTGGTACGTCATACCTTTATCCGGGTTTTACTAGCTATAGTTGTTATCCATGAGTTGGAGTTGGAGCAACTTGATGTGAAAACCGCCTTCTTGCATACAACTTGGATGAAGACATCTACATGGAGCAACCGGAAGGGTTTGTTGTAGATGGTAAGTCTAAAATGGTTTGCAAGTTGAAGAATTCACTATATGGGTTAAAACAATCACCTATACAATGGTACAAGAGATTTGATAATTTCATGCTTGAATGTGGCTTCCATCAAAGCATCAAGGGTGCTTGCGTATATTTAAAGAGGTTGGGAAATGATTTTGGGTGTATTTACTCTTGTATGTGGACGATATGCTCGTTGCTTCCAAGGATAAAAGTAAAATCAACAAGTTGAAGATGCTTTTGAAATCGGAATTCGAAATGAAAGATCTTGGAGAAGCAAGGAAAATCATGGGCATGGAAATTGGAAGGGATCGAAAGCGTTTTGAGTTAAGATTGACTCAAAAGGAATATATTAAGAAAGTGCTTTGCCGGTTTAGCATGGAGGATGCAAAGGCCTTAAATACACCTTTATCTTTGCATATGAAGCTTTCGGATAAGGGATCACCTATCGGGGAGAAAGACAAGGCTTATATGGCAAAGGTGCCATATGCAAGTGCGGTTGGTAGTTTAATGTACGCCATGGTGTGTACAACGCTCGATATTACAAATGTCGTTAGGGTGGTTAGTCAGTATATGGCTAATCCGGGGAAATCGCATTGGGAAGCCGTGAAAACTATATTGAGATACTCGAAAGGCACAACATCTCATGGACTTGTATTTAGCAGTAGTGATGAGAGGAGTTGCAAGTTGGTTGGTTATTGTGACTCGGACTACGCCGGTGATAGTGATTGGAGGAAATCAACTTCCGGATATGTCTTCACATGAGGGGCAACCATTAGTTGGAGATCAAGATTGCAAACCGTAGTTGCTTTATCCACTACGGAGGCGGAGTTGATTGCCGCTGTGGAAGCGGCCAAGGAGGCACTCTACTTGAAGCAATTATTATGCGACTTGGGTTTCGAACATGAAAGTGTTGATGTTCGATGTGATAGCCAAAAGTGCTATCCATTTGGTGGAGAATTTGGTGTTTAGCTCACGGACCAAGCACATTGAGGTGAGGTAGTCATTTCTTGTAGCCATGGATGAGGGTAAGCTAGTATACCTTCGAAAAGTGTACACAAAGGATAATGTGACAGACATGTTTATTAAATCATTGTCATATGGGAAGTTCGAGCATTGCTCGAACTTAATTTGCTTGTTGAGTTGCTAGGTGCCACGGGGTGGCACGGTTGGGGATAGTGATTTTGTTTGTGTTTGATGGAAAGGAACAGCGGTGAGAGATTGGAAATCTATCTTCATGGTAAGTACTCGCTTCACTCCTGAGTACATTATCTTTTGGTGAGACAAGTTTAGGAGTTGAATGTTTTCAACACTACATTGGCGGGTGAGGGCTTTGCCTGAACTCGATGTAGTGCAATGGGTGGTGGCCATGCCGGAGCTCATTTGGAAAACATTCAAGCTTGCTTGGTAGAAGGTAGAAGGAAATGCTTGGGTGCATTGGAGTTTGGAGTTGAGATGGTTATAGTATCGAGGTGGAGTGTTGTAGATGCGATACTATATATGTTTGATTGAAGAGGACGAAGATAGCTTCGAGTCGGAGGTGACCGTTCGCAAATCGGAGCTCGTACACAAAAGTTAGAGCCAACATGGTGTTTGGCATCTGTTGGCTTCAGCGACAAACGTCTGTCATAGGGTACGACAGACGTCTGAGACTACAGGGGGTTTTTCCCGAGAGTTCTGACAGACGTCTATCATTCCCACGACAGACTTCTAAGAGAGGGACAGACGTCTGTCATATTGGGGACAGACGTCTGAGATGAGTGCTGAAGCCCAATTAATTCCCTGGAAGGGGACAAATGTATGTCACCTCCCACAACAGATGTCTGACGTAACTATTGGGCTGTTTCAGGCTAAAAACTTGTCAAATTGATTTGTGAAGATACGGGGGAAATTTTGGTAATTGGCATATCTTTATATAAGCTTTTTTGAGGTGTGTTAGTGGGAGAGCTTGGAGATTTGATTTAGGGATCAAGGGTTTATTCTCAAGGGTGAATTAGAGCTTATAACCTAATTCCAATTCTTTAATTCTACTCTCCTCAAACTCTGTTCTATATTGAAATATAGTGATCATTGTATCAATCTCTTGTATTCCTTTCATCGTGTTAATAAAATACTCTCTCCAAAGTGGATGTACACTAACAAGATGTTAGTGGAACCACTATAAATCCTTGTGTGATTTATTTTTGCTACTTTGTCATTAGTTTCTTGCTTGTGATTGAGATTTGGATTGTTCGTGATTGGTTGATATTGGTTTGTGACTAGAGTTATTGTTTTGGTTGTTTTTGCAAGTCTAACAACGGTCTAGTCATCCGCTAGCGCTTGTGGTTTAGATATCGGATTCGAGTGGTCTTGAGTCGGATTAATCACAACGGTTAAAAAAAAATAACCTTATTAATTACAATAAATAATAATTCCATAAAAATATTTACGTATTAGTAAGAAATGCAAAAGGTCGAAAAATGAACATATTTGGAATTTTATTGTAATTATCCAACATATATTTCTTTTAATGTGCCAATATCAAACATGGCAACCCTTACACTTCAGTACTACAATAAATATGCTAAAGTTAATTTGAAATTTGGTTAATATTAGTTTTATAATTTTAATGGTGAATAAATACGTAGCCCTCTCTCTAAACACATACAAGAATGTACACACACACACACACACGAGCGGCTATTTGAACACAAATATTCGACATAAATCGGGGGACATAAAATCTCAACCGTTGGATCAATTTGTCTTAATGTGAGGTGTGAAAATCAAGGGGTAATCCAATGGTTGAGAATTCGTTTACCCCCATTTGTGTCAAAATTATATGTTTAAGTAGACTTTCCATATATATATATATATATATATATATATCTGTGTGTGTACACGTGTGTAAGGAATGTTTCGTTACATCCCATATAGTATAGCACATCTAAAAGCTCTTGATCTCCACCCCACAAACTACTCTCTCTCTCCACTCCTCATACAATGAACATCGTTATATAGGCAAGCAATTGAGCACAACCATTACAAAACTAAAACCATGCGGAAAATTAAGCAACATTTTGGAAAAACAAAACCAATAATAATCCAAAAAAGAAGAAAATTGAGAAAGACCTAAAAAAAACTTATACAAAAGGTAATAATTTGTCGTGTTAATGTAAATGTCCACTTTAAACAGTGCATGTTCCAACCCAAGACGTAAATAGTCCAAACAGGACTTTAATTGCTTCAACTAGTCCTTTTTGTCTCCCTTCCACTTCCCAAAAATGGCAACCTTCATTTCTTGAATTTCAATGGGTGATGAAGCTATATCTGGAAAGAAAACATGAAATCAAGGGGAATCAAAAGATACCATCTTCCGCTTCTCCAATCATGTCATCTGGATCGTCTTCAAATATCTACTTCACAATGAATCAGATAAGCTCAAAATTATTGTAGATATGATTTTCATTAGTTGGAAATACTTTAATATTTTGAGATTCTCATACTGATTTTGCAATCTACATTATTGATTGTGTTCTAACTCTTACAATTAGTTTCTTATTTTAAAATATGCATATAAAAAGTTTGGTCATTTTTCATTTTATATTTGGTTGAAGCATTTTATATACATGCATCTTATATATACAATTACATGTTTATTCACTCATACCTAACAGATGCGCAAACATAACAATAATGTTTGTATGTGGAGTAAATTCAATTGTAAAAGCTATATTAAATAATATTGTCCATGCAATAGATAAGAGTAGTTAATATGGGCTTTAACTAATGAATTACGATATGTTATCTTTCACATAAAATGGAGCTAATAAATGAATTAACCACAATTAGTTCTCTTTGATTATAATTAAATATACAGAAAAATATAATTACATGTTAATCCTCCATAATGCCAATTAATTAGAAAACTCATTTGCAATCAACTAATTCACATCAGTTAGTTTTTGTAATCAGTAACATTATTAAACATAGTACATTACAACTCTTTTAGAGAATAAGTAATATGAATTGTTTTAAAATTTTAACTAATTGTATAGTGGTACTAGAGGAGGAATTTATTTTTAAATTTGGTGATACAAAATCACAAATTGATTGGAACAAATTTGCAAAGAATGCAAAGTAACACTACTACAAAAGTGGGCATATTCGACACTAATTTGTGTGCGTTGCATGAAAAGTGTGGCGAAAGCTATGCTTTCTTTGATCTTCTGCCACAATATTCATATGCTGTTACATTAGACGTGAATGCACTGTTGCGGTTG
This sequence comes from Allium sativum, assembly GCA_030737875.1. Classification (NCBI taxonomy): domain Eukaryota; kingdom Viridiplantae; phylum Streptophyta; class Magnoliopsida; order Asparagales; family Amaryllidaceae; genus Allium; species Allium sativum. Next base: position 538,774,564 of record CM060920.1, on the reverse strand, counting down.
GAATTCTAGAACTGTGACAAGCAACACCACTTCAAAGCGTTGCTTTATAAAAATACAATCCAAATCAGCGATCCATGTTGTCAGAATAAACAAATAAATAACCGTAGATGATGATTTAATCCAACGGTTGAAACCAATTCCTCTTTGTTATCTAAAACTTTACTCCATCATCCAATCAGTGACAACCACCTCACTCTATCCTTCCGCCAAATTTTAGCACGATATTTTCCAATTCACAAAATTCTAATCGTTCTTTTCTTTTTCTGACATTTTCTATTCACTTTCCCCTTTATTGAACAAAATTTAAACCTAATTTGACCGAAATTTAAACCTAAATTCTGCTCCTCTTTCACTTTCCCAATTCGATTTCCTCTTCTGTTCGACGCCTCCACAATCATCTCATATTCTATGTTAAAACTAGGGCAAGTTTGATTCGTGCTTGAAATCGAATGGGAAAACTATAATCAGATGAGAGCGATCATAGAAAAGCATTCTAGGTTCAATCTCATCCTCGGTGTTGATATCTGCTTTCAGCTGTCGAGCAAGCTTATTGCTAAGATCATAAACATGCACAGTAACTTTATAATCCTCTTCTGCCATTTCACCTGAATTCTAAAAATACTCAAACTCGAAAATTACAAGTAGATAGTGGAAACGAATAGATGGAGAGATTTAAATATAGGTAAGAGTTTGCCGTGTTCCTGGATAGGTCTCAAATCATACTGTTAATTAGTTATTTTGCCATAATACATAACTGTTAATTTTGCCGTGTTCCTGGGTAGGCCTCAAATCATACTGTTAATTTGTTAGTTTGTCGTGTTCCTGTATGGGTAGAAAAGTCTAGTGATGCATGAAAAGGTGGTTTAGACCATGTTGTTTATAGATATATCCTTGTCAAATATAAGACTTATGTATGTTGTAAATAATTAAACAGAGCAATGCTTGTATGTGTGAACCTGTTTTATGAATTTCGATCATTATATTGAATTGGTCAAGTTTTCTATGGAAAACTTGGGTTGCTAGGAGGTGAAAGAGATGACACTTAAATGATAAGTGCATATATCTTTTATAATCCTCAGCAAGGGTGTTTATATTTATTTACCTGCATAAACGATAATAAGTTGGTCTGTTAGCAGCAGAAGAGGTGGCATGTAAGTGAGGTATGTTTATGCCCTTTTGCCATGTACAGCAAAAATAGGATTTAAATGTATTTTAAATAATATTCGTATCCAGTTTTATGTATGGCAAGATTATCGGTTTGTTTGAGTGGATGCTCTAAATTTTAAAGTGTAAATGGGAGATATATTAAAGGATAAACGAGTATGGTTGTTCTTTAGAAATTTATCAGGTCTGGACTTGTACTATTTAAAAATATAAATGTTATTATTTGAGTAAGTAGAACATATATGTTAATATTTTCACCCTAACCATTTTCTTGAAAATTAACATGAAATACATTTTTAGACTAATTCTTTTCTTCTTCTTGTAATTGCAGATTTCCCACCATTCAAAGAAAGGTGTATATTTTATTATGTTTGTCGATGAAATTACAACAGAAGTATTAGTTAAAAGAAGGCCAAAAAATGGTCCAATGAGGTTGAATCGTTTTACTCCTCGAGATCAGCTAAGTTTTGCCTACACTTATATGAAACTTAGAATGAATCCTGACAAACCTTTTCACCTTCATATGTTCAAGGTACAGGGTCAAACATGTTGTTTTCTTCGGTGAATCATTTGATTACATTTTGCAATTCAGTTATATTATCCTTCTTCTTTTTTGGTTAATTGCAGGATTGTGAAAGGCGGAAGATTGCAAAACTCTTTCGGCACAAATCAGAAGACAAACGGGTTCTTCCTTTTAAGTCAGAAAGATGATCAGTGACACAAAGACTACTTCAGTCTTTAAGGTGAGATTTTGTTTCTTGACTTTTCATTATGTTATATATATTCTTTTTATCTGTTCCATTATTTTTTGTTTATAAGTTTTGCTCGCATCTTTATTATAATTATTAATGCAGTTTTCATAGCCTGCGATGTTCCTGCTAAATTTGTGTATTCTTTTGGGGTTATTGAATCAGTTTTATACTGTCTAGTTAGACTGAAGTATTATAACAGTTAAATAAGCTAAAGGTATTCAACATCCTGAATTGACACTTGAATTTTTGCTGTGCTTTTTTTGCCTGCTGCGTCTTTTTCAAACAACTAGAGAAAAAGAATCAATTTGATTATTAGCAAACAAATGCTTCTGTGCTCTTACAAATATATTGAACTTGAGTTGGACTTCTAAATGAAATTGTGCTTGTGCTCAAGACATGTGTCCAAAATGATGTCTTTATACATGTTTATAGGACTATCGGAAAATGGTTTTTCTGAGAAATTGGAGCATTCTGGAGCTGCGAGGAAGGAAGGGGAGAAGCTTTGGTATTGTGATTACATGCTTTTAGTATGGCAGGTATTGTTGTTATTATGTCCTTGAATTACTGCTCATAAGAAATTGGAGCATTCCAATGCCAAAATTGTTATTTTTTTGCAATCACCAGTGACGCACAAAATACAACTGGGAGTTTCAGGTTATATAATTAACCATGTTTGTCGACTGTGATCATTTTTTTAGAAGTTTTATTGGAAATGTATAGCAACTTGTGCCCTCGTAAGCAAGATGTTTATAGATGACATGCTGAGTTATTATTTTACTTGACTTGGTAAGATATATGTACATGTTAAGTAAATCTTAATTGCAAGTAAGATTTGGTCTGTGCAGTTGAATAGATAAATGGTTACACAAATGTTACTTCACTCCTTTTATCGGTTTGTGGATTTTGCTGTTGTTGTTTTCTCCTTAATTAAGGAAAAGTGTTGTTAACATTAGTTCTATTTCTATTAAATGTTTAAGGCTACTTGAGACAATTAGAAATGAGGTGTCAGTGCTGATTTTATAGCACTATTTTTCCAGCATTATAAGGGTGGACATACACCATCATTTGTTTATTTTCATTTGCCTTTAATCATATAATGATTTATCATGTTGATCTGGCATTACTCAGAGATGCACTTGGTGCTTCAGGCCTTGTCCGATACTGCTGCAAGCATATGCCGACGACAATTGTTGCAAGCAGTGAGATTTTCCACTTGGTTCGTTCCTTTTGCTCAATGCCCTTATGTACATCTCTGTTTATTTGGTTGTCTTACTACTGATGGGTTGCTAAGTGAATTAATTAACACAGTCATGGTTTGCTAAGTGTCTGTAAGTAGCATTTGCTCTTCCTAATAAGCCTTTCCATGCTTGTGTTCCATGCTTTAAATTACATCACTTAAGATGTTGTTCTTTCCGGGTCCATGACCAAGCCAGTAAAGATGCTGAATCTAAAGGTCCTAACAAGTCTGCGGTATGCGAAAATGCTGGTGGCAGTCCTAACAAGGTCGATGAACTTGAGGTGTCAGCTAACGCTACCAGTCTTCCTCATCCAGAGAGTAGCATGAATGAAGAACACAGGTTCATACTATAACTCTTTCTTTAATTTAATGGAAACTCGCTGTAGGATGTTTACTCTTATTGTAGCTTTTAATTAATTTGATGGAAGAGGAAGATACATTAGCGTGTAAACCCAAGTAGAATGGACCATAACAATCTTCCCATTCTGTCAACACGTCTACTTTAAGCAAACTTTCTTATATCTGGGGATCCGAAGTTCACAGCTCATTCTGTTATTAGAAATACCGTTTAATCTGTGGTTTTTCGTGCAGACAAAAACTCAGACTCTTAGAGGCCGCGGTAATGGAATACCGTGAGATGCTTGAACAAGGTAATAGAAATCCGGAAGATATAGAGAAGAAAGTTGCAAGTCACCGAAGACGACTCCAATCAGAATTTGGTTTATTGGATTCAGGGGAGGGTTCAAACATGCAATCATCACGTAAGATAAAAACATGAATTCATCTAATCTTAATGTTTCTTTACTTTTTTCCATTTGCATATATCCATTATCCAGTTAAACAAATGTCTCTTTTACTTCGGGATGATATAACCGCATTTCCATCAGAAATAACTCTATTCAACAGTTGCTCATTTAGTCCGTTTGTTCAATGATTGGCAGTATCACTAAATCAAGCAGTAGAGATAAAAACCCCAAAGTGCATTTCCAGTCACTGAAGATGCTTGCAACTCTAAAGACGCAGAATGCCAAAAATAATCACTTACGAGTAATGATCGTAGCGCATAGGCTGTATTTGCTGTAATGACGGTAGCGCAGAATGCCAAATGGAGCCAAGTGAGGAAAGGGACATGCTGTATTTGATGTGTCGGTACTCTTGCTACTGAAGAATGAGCGAATACATTGGATCTGATATTTCATCATTCATGACACTGGTACTCCTACAACCGAAGAATGAATATTTTTGACGGTATGTATTGGATGCAACCGAAGAATGATATGTAGAATATTTTAGATGGTTTGAATGTGATGATGAATGTTTCAGATGAGTTTATTTTATGTACAAAACTGGTATTGCAGAATATTTAATTAAACCGTTGTATTTGCTTTTTCCTAATGTAGCATTTGTCGTCTTCTGCTGTTGCATTTACTTTTTTTCTGATGTTGCATTTAAAGATAATGGTGTTGCATTACATAATACAGTGGTGTTGCATTAAATAAAATATTATTAATTCCACATGGCATGTGGACCCCACTGTTGACGTGGTTAGCTGACATGGCATGTGACACATGTGCAGCTGACGTGGAGAGCTGACGTGGCATGTGACACGTTGGCTGCTGACGTGGAAAGTTCATGTGGGCCCCGCTACCATGACCTCGAAGTCAGGCTCTGGCTTCTGCTTAAGGCAACGCTGTATGTTGTTGCATTACATGCATATGCTGTTGCAATAGGGTTATATAGGGTTATAATGCAACACTTTCTTTCCGTGGCCATAGATGGGCAAAAGCGTTGCCTTAGAGGCCTAATGCAACGGCCGCGGATGCCACGCCCCCTTGGTGTTGCCTATTTGAAAAAATGGCCTACGGCAACGCTTTTCTGATCTAAGGCCACAATAAAATAGTGTCGAATATGCCCACTTTTGTAGTAGTGTAAATATTTTATAATGGGAATGCATTGATTGCATTTGATGAGGTGGTAGAGAAATAAATGAAGGGATTAATTTCTTTCATCTATGCTAAAGAAACGGATTGATTTACTTCCTATGTTTGCACATTTGTTGTTATGGTAATTTGCCTCCATTATATTATTACCATATGTTGGTAATTTAATTGATGACTCACATAGATTTGCACTGGCTATATATTGAGGGGTAGACTTTAGTGTAAACCCACCCTGGCTTGGAGTCAGTGATCCCCAATGGTGTCTCTTCTTGTTAAACCTGATTGAGGTTTGGATATGTAAACTCTTATTTTGTAACCTCTTGTAATTCTCTCATGTGGAATAAAATCTCTCTATTGGACTGGACGTACACTATCTCGAGGATAGTGGAACCAGTATAAATATTGGGTCTCTTTGTTTCTCTGCTGTAGTTATTTACTATTTTGGTGATGTAATAGAATAATTGCTATCAGATTAGATTGGTGTTCAATTGGCAAATCTAGATCCTATTTATTGCGCTTTCGCATATGCTCAATTTTCATAACAGATTGGTTTCAGAGTCAAGTTATTTGTTCTCAATTGTGCATCAATTATTTCTACAAAGGTTGGTAGATTCAGTGGTGATTATGCTGTTACTATTTTGGAGAAAAGGAGACTTTGGTGAAGGAGATTATGTCGAGAGTGAAGAGTATTCCAATCTGGGAACTTTGACGTGATATGGAGTTTATTGTGAAGAAACTCTCTGATATGGATGAGGGAAGATGGAAGAAGACGAAGAAGAAGGCGAGTGACGGTTGAAGAACCTAATCCACAGTAAGGTAGAGAGGTTAATATGGTCACTGCTTATGGTCCTAAAGTGGAGGATCATGGTATCGACAAGGATCTAGATGTTGATGATGCTCGAGGGATCCTGGAGATGAAGAGATCATGTCAAACGAAAGACAGATATCGAGTTTTGAAATCCACAAAGACGATGGAGATATTGTGGTATTGCAAACATTTTTTAGACCTTGGTTGATGCACGGTGCAGCTCAGGTGGTAGATGCATCTTTTGCAGGTGGTGGGTTGTGTTTGTAATTGAGGTGTGGTCGTAGTCCTTTCAAATCGACTGGGTGTATCTCGTTGCCCTGAAATCGAGGTTGGTTTTAATTGAGAGAATAATTTTTGAGGGTCTTGATGGTGTTGAGATTACTTTGGAATCTGCCTTTTTTTCATTTTGGACATTTGCAACATTTTGTTGGCGGGCGGGGATGTAGTCTGAGCTCGTTAACAATTGTGTGATGGGGGGGTGGCTTTGCTGGAACCCATTTGGTAAATATTCATTTTTTGGTGTATCTCGTTGTGAGATTTTGATTGAAGGTGGAGTTCTGTTGAAGAGTTTTATGATGAGAAGAGAATTTGACTCAAGGTGGGGTGCTGGAGATATGTGATTTTGCGTCAAGGTGGAGTGTTAAATTTGGTGATACAAAACCACAAATTGATTGGAACAAATTTGCAAAGATGGAAAGTAAATATTTTTATAATGGGAATGCATTGATTGCATTTGATGAGGTGGTAGAAAAATAAATGAAGAGATTAATTTTTTCCCTCTATGCTAAAGAAACGGATTGATTTGCTTTCTATGTTTGCACATTTGTTGTTATGGTAATTTGCCTCCATTATATTATTACTATATGTTGGTAATTTAATTAATAACTCACATAGATTTGCACTGGCAATATATTGAGGGGTAGACTTTAGTGTAAACTCATTTTGGCCTGGAGCCAGTGATCCCTAATGGTGTTTCTTCTTTTTAAACCTGATTGAGGTTTGGATATGTAAACTCTTATTTTGTAATCTCTTGTAATTCTCTCATGTGGAATAAAATCTCTCTTTGTTGGACTGGACGTACACTATCTCGAGGATAATGGAACCAGTATAAATATTGTGTCTCTTTGTTTCTCTGCTATAGTTATTAGCTATTTTGTTGATGTAATAGAATAATTGCTATCAGATTAGAATGGTGTTCAATTGGCTTATCTAAATCCTATTTATTGCGCTTTCGCATATGCTCAATTTCCATAACATTTATTATCCGCTCTTGATAAATTGACTTGAGGAAAAATACTTGTAGCTAACAATAGTATAAAATAATATTAAGATAATATTTTTTAGTATTTTAAAGATAATATATATTTTATGTATTGAAATATTATATATTCTAATATAATAAAACTTGATTATGATCTTGTAGAATTTGGTTTCGTCCCTCATTTTCAAACTTGTATGTGAAAATCATTTTTCCAACACATTTATAAATCACAAATTGTGTTGATGTTAGGATGATATATGAAAAGGAAAGTCACTAGCATTTGTACTGATGATAGATCGATATTTCGAGGAAAAAAAAATCATATTTGTTATCCAAATGGATCTTCGAAGAATAGTCATGTCAATGTTTGGAACCAGAAGATCACATGTAAAATGAGAATAATGAAGGATAATTATATTAAAAAGATAAATTTAAGTGGTTATTTTTAAATTAGAGTCGAATTTAAATGAAAATTATGTTTGGAAGTTGAGTTTGGTATTATGTGATTTTGATTTGCATCTCGATGAATGCTCTTTATTATGTTTAATTTTGATGTATTTTTCACAAGAAAATTATAAAGATTAGCAATGGAAATAATTGATATTAAAGTTTTAACTTCGTTTTTTGTCTAGAAGGGCGCCATCTCTGAGTAACCCACATGTTCCGTGTATTTTTGATTCATGGTTCTACAAATTAACTTTGGCTAGCTATTTGTATAAACAAAACATAATTTCACTACATACTTCTTCTATATTCTTTCCAATGCTTTCTATAAGTGTGCATATGCATGGTTGTATGCCATAATATTGTAGCATGTCTCCATGAATAGCTTGAGTTTATATCGGAAGACGAATGAAGGATTAAAAACATACCTTCTTTGTTAAAATGACCATGTTTTGTTAAATATTTGTTCACATAGGATTATTGGTATTAAATTATTTCTAATATTGATGAAAAATACTAGAAACTATTTTTAATATCCACGACAATTTTACGTGCCAATTAATTTTATTTTGACGTGTATGCGAACCCGAAGGTTAAGTTTACTAGTTTTCACCATTGTAAAGCATGCTCTAGTCGATTTTAAATCTTGGTATAATTGACATTGTTTTTTTGGGTATTATTTTATGACCATTAATTGTCAATGGTAACTTATTTTTTGTATTCAATTGGTAAAGCAACTTTTCACAATCCTTGAAAGTGTCCGTCCAACTTGGATTGGTTTCTAGCTATGCTCTGCAACGTTTGCAAAGCATGAGGAAATTGCGTATGATCTGGATCATTGGATCAAAAATCAAACAACCCTCTCTATTCTAATGCATTTTAATGTAATCAGTGGCCAGTGCATTTTAGCGGCAGAATAAGACAGAGAGGGGGGTTCGCTCCCTATTCTAAATGTGGGGAAGCAAAACATTTTGCCCAGTCTCGCGTAATCACTTTTGGCTCCGACGCACTTTGCGAACGCACGCGCTGCTGGCCTCAAATGCGCACACCGCTGAAGAATCTGCAAAGGACAAAGGGGAGGAAAGAAAGAAGTTAAAATTGGAGGGTAGCGGGCATGCGAGGGTGGGCACAAGAAGGAGGAGCGGTGACAGTACAACACCATGTGAATACCTGCAGACGTCAAACAATATTGTCCGCTTAATTTATTCCCCAGAAGACAAGGGAAGGTTTAGCTTATACAGGATGAATCTATTATTACTAAATGATATTCGGTTGCATACGAAAGTTTCTACAGAGCTTTGTGTCTTATAGTAAATATATAAGTACTGCTAGCTATTGGGGATTCACAAAAGGACATTCATTGCCGATATGTACGTAACAGTCGGTCACCGTTGGTTGTATGTGTGGGTGGAAAAAACTAAAACTAATTAAACCAAACTATACCTACCATTCCAAGATAAGGTTAAAAGCTTGTTGACTTTCACAGACGAACGTACCACCAAGAAGACGACCATCAGGGCATGCAGTGTACACAATAAAGATCAATGTAAACTGGTCTAGTTGTTAAAGCTTACTGATTTTTCTACAGACGAACGTAGCACCAAGAAGAGGAGTAGCAGTGCAGTAAATACAACGAAGGTCAATGTGAATAATTACAGAGATATAAAGTTTAGCAAGGACGGGGCGAAACATGAACTCAAAAGCAAAGAATGGGTCAACAAATCTCCAATACAGCCGTGGATTTATTATGTTATATAAATGATGAACAAATTGAAAATATCGGTGATTGAAGGGACGAGTACAATCACGCTCCTTTTTTTCTGTGCAAAGCAGAATCTCTTTCTCACTCCCCTGCCCTACGTTTTCGGTCATTTTGCCTGGTCCACCTCTCAGACATAAACAGCAGTGTTTGATTCACAACACAGCCAAAACAAAAGTCATATCGTTGCAGTAGCCTATGTATATTATGAGGATTTTTTTTTTTTTTTTTTCTAATTTGGTCATCTTTTTTTTTTCTAATTTGGTCATATCGTTGCAGTAGTCTATGTATATTATGTTGAGTTTTTTTTTTTAATTACGACTATAGTCTGATTAATGTCACATCAGTCAAAAACCACTATTTAACACAACGGCTTTTAAGAAACCACGTACGTGCGGTTTTTGGAATACCACAAGGAGTTTTTTTTTGTTGATGCCGCTTTGAGAATTAAATTAAAAAAAATTCTTGTGGCATTCCAAAAGCCGCACGCATGCAGTTTCTCAAAGGCCGCTGTGTTAAATAACGGTTTTTGGCTAATGTGATATAAAGCAGAGTACGGCCCTAATAAATTTTGAAATTAGACTAAATTTGTAATAAGTTTGTTAAAGGTGGCCAAAATGAAAAAAAAAAAAAATCCCTATTATGATTACAATCGTCTCCTCCTCCATTTCATGTTATTATTATTTCGTTACCATGACCCAACCTGCTTTCATACCAGTTTCCAGTCCAGACTACTACCAGGCCCGGCCCTGGGGCCAGGCGAACTAGGCGGCCGCCTAGGGCCTCAGGTCCGGGAAGAGGAGGAGGGGGCCTCAAAGCTTTGATTGAAAACATACTGATACTATGTATTTCCTAGTTCATATGTGAAATTGTAGTGGCTTGGTTGTAGAACTTCTGCTTCCTTGGCCTCCAACCTGGGTTTGAATCTGGTGTAGTGCATTTCGATTTTGCTAGGGCCTCATGTTTCATTTTCTTTGTAAGCTTTGTGTTTGAAAAAAAAATTTTGCTTAGGGTTCCAGATTGCCCAGGGCCGGCACTGACTACTACGCTGCAAATTGTACACACATTTCAAAAGTTTTTCTACGCGATGGACTGTGAAGGTATGTTTGTCTCATCAGCTTCGTTCCCACTTCCCATTGCAGCGAAAAAAAAAAAAGAAACGAATTTGAAAGAGCCATGTCTAAGCTTTAACATTTGGCACGCACAATGAAAAAAACTAAAGATTTGCTACTGGAGCATAGTTTTCATAAATATATAAAATATTAAAGAGAACAGTTTTGGTCCAGTGCTGAAACATACACCAACAACTTTGAGAAAATTTGTTGACTTATTTGTAATACAGTTCCCTGTCTTTTCTTTGTTTAAGGTTCTCCTAGTCCCAGATATCTGTTTTAGTGATATTTCAATAAGCTAATGTTGCCAAACCATATTTACTTGTATATGTTATAACAAAAAATGTAAATGACACAAATGGTGGTCATACATCTTGTCAACAGAAGGAAAAGATACATGCTCTACTGTACGAATTCATATGGATTTTCCATTTTTAGCTTAATTAAGGTAGACGAGGCATGCAAGCTCTGCATGCACGCGTATCTGGTCTGCATCCGTATCAGCTCTCTATGATACATTCCCATCCGTAATTCTATTTTATTTTGTCATTTGTATTGCTTTTTTTATAAAATAAAAAAAAAAAAAAAAAAAAAAAAAAAATCAATACTGCAAAAAAATGTTATCATTCCATAATTTAACAAAACTCAATCACTTTAATTTTAATGGTTGCTAGTTTCTCCATGTTCACTAACCAAACTCAATCACTTATTTACTTTTAGTCTATATTACAGTGATATGGTCTGTCTACACAAAAGAACGTATCCTATCTGTGAACTCACATGACTGTTAAAGGAGGTGCATCTGGAATCAGCGGATGAGTCATCACCAGTTACGGTTATTCAATTGTGGTACAAAGATATGTGCAACATTGAAACGCTGGAGCTGAGTCCCCGTAGAGGTGTAAACTTTGTGATAGTTTTTGTTTGATGAGAAGAAGAATTGCAGATTTTTATTATGAACTAAATTAATTTACAAACGTTACATAGATGCGTTTATATAATGTACAAAATAACAAATGGGTTGAAAGACAAGTGTTGGCCGATGTATCAGAAGCCCAAAGAGAAAATAAGTTCGGTTTGGATAATATAACCCGCATATTTTACATTTCCCCTCAAAACGAACTAGGGTTTCTCTTGTATCATTTCATCGCCACCACGAATAACTCTGAGCTCCTCCCTTAATCTCTCGAAGTTGTTCCTGGACAGAGCCTTAGTTAAGATGTCCGCCTTCTAATAGAAGGCTGGTATATGATTTATCATCAATCTCCCTGAGCCGGTTCTCTCTCTGACGAAATGAAGATCTATCTCCATGTGTTTGGTTCTCGAGTGTTGAATTGGGTTGACAGAGAGCGAGACAGTACTCCGATTATCACACCAGAGAGTCGATGTCTTCGTGAATTGAAGCCCTAATTCTCTGATTAGGGTTTCTACCCAAATCACTTCGGCTGTAGTTGAAGCTATAGATCTGTATTCTGCTTCTGTGCTGGAGTGAGAGACTGTCGATTGCTTCTTCGTGCACCAGGATATTGGATTTGGACCCATGAATACGCAATATCCAGATGTGGATCTTCGATCGTCTGGATCGTTTGCCCAATCTGCATCACTGTAAGTATTAAGGTTGATATCTTGGCTTGCTTTCATGATTAGACCATGCTCTTTTGTGCCTTGTAAGTAACGTAGAATACGTTTTACTGCTCGCCATTGTTCAGATGATGGATTTGCCATAAACTGACAAACTTTATTCACACTGAAACAGATCTCTGGCTTAGTTATAGTTAAGTATTGCAAGGCTCCCACGATGCTTCTGTATTGCTTTTCATTTTCTATGTTGTCACCATCATGCTTAGATAAGCGTAGGTTGCTAGTCATAGGAGTAGGGAGAGGTTTTGCATTGCTCATGTTTGCTCTAGCTAAGATTTCAGTTACATATTTCTTTTGAGAAAGGAAAATTTCAGATTTTGACCTTCTCTGAATTTGTATACCAAGGAAATAACTTGCCTCCCCCATATCTTTTATCCCAAAATTTTTATCAAGCTCTGCAATGATTTTATTTATCTCATTGTTTTCATTCCCAGTCATTAAGATATCATCTACATACACAAGCATGTACACAGCACTCTGGTTGTTGTTTTTCACATATAAAGAGTTGTCTGACCTTGTTGCCTTGTATCCAAAACCCTCCAGTGTGTGTTTCAATTTGGTGTACCAAGCTCTTGAAGCTTGTTTTAAACCATATATGGCCTTGTGAAGTTTACACACATGATTTTCCTTGCCTTTACACACATAGCCTCTTGGCTGTTGCATGTACACTTCTTCACTCAAGTCCCCATTTAGGAATGCATTGCACACATCTAGTTGTCTTATATTCCAATTGTTGTGCAATGCCATGGACAAGATGATTCTAATGGTAGTAGGTTTTACCACTGGAGAGAAAGTCTCGTTAAAATCAGAACCATACTGTTGTGTAAAACCCCTTGCAACCAGCCTTGCCTTGTACTTGACTATGTTGCCTGCAGCATCCTTCTTCAATTTATAAGTCCACTTGCAGGTTACCACATTTTTATCTTTAGGAATGGACACCAAACTCCATGTCTGATTCTTTATCAATGCTTCATATTCTTCATCCATAGCCTTGCACCATTGTTTATATTTGACTGCCTGGTCATATGTATCTGGTTCACTGGTAGGTCTGTGGTCATTCTGTAGTGCAGCATAGATTTTAGGCTTGAAAATGCCCCTTTTTCCTCTAGTTGTCATGTGATGTCCTGTCTGTGGTTCTTGTATTGGTGTTTCCTGGCTGCTGCTTTCTGATGTGTTATCTTCATTGCTGTCATTCTGATTGTCATTATCTTCCAAATTATCATTTTGGTATTGATCATCCTCATTCATTTGTTCACTTGAATTGTATCCAGACCTGGTGCTGGATACAGTTGGAGTGACTGATGTGCCATGTGTTTGTTCTTGCTCTTTTGTGTCTGTTTCTATTCTGACAACTTGGGGATAGGTCCAATAGTTGTTTTTCCCTGATTAGTTTCTTGATTGTCTGCATTTCCTTTTTCTGCAAAAGGAAATACAAGTTCATCAAAGACAACATGTCTAGAAATTATGATTTTTCCCTTCTTATCCATGCATATATACCCCTTTTGATTGTTTGCAAACCCTAGAAAAGTACATGGGCTGGATCTAAAAGAGAGTTTATGATTGTTGTATGGTCTGAGACATGGATAACACATGCATCCAAAAGTTTTCAGAGTGTTATAATCAGGTTTATTCCCATATAACATCTCATGTGGACTTTTGTATTGCAGAGTTTTTGTTGGCATTTTATTTATTAGATATACTGTAGTGTTAAATGCCTCAAACCAATATTTCATAGTTAAGGATGCTTTAGATAGCAAAGTTAATCCTGTTTCAACAATATGTCGATGTTTTCTTTCTACAATACCATTCTGTTCAGAAGTGTAAGGGCAAGTGGTCCTATGTATGATGCCTTTATTAGTTAAAAGTCCTTTAATAGGAAAGAATTCACTGCCCCCATCAGTCTGAATAATCTTGATGTTATGATTATATTGTCTTTCAGTAAAATTAATGAATTGTGTCATAACATTATTAGTATCATATTTGGTCTTGAGAAAGAAAATCCAGGTGCATCTTGTGTAAGCATCAACAATGGATAGATAGTACCTGTAGCCTTGCCTTGAGCACAAGGGTGCAGGACCCCATAGATCTGTTGTCACTAATTCAAAAGGCCTTGTATAAATAGTTTCAGACCTGCTGAAAGGTAATTTGTGGCTTTTGCCAACACAACAGTGTGTGCATGTGCTAGAAACAGGTGAGTGATTATAAGGAATATTATTGTCTTTTAATGTTCTCACAACAATTTCATGGCTAGGATGTCCTAGTCTACAGTGCCAAAAGTTCAAATCATTTTTGGCTTCATTACAATCATTGTTATCATGCCTATTTTCACTGGGAACATCACTAAATTGTATACTAGCATTACAACACCAAGATTTATCATTTTTCAATCTTGATTGAGTGTTGCTGAACTTGTATAAACCACTGTCCAAATTACCCTGTAATAACACATCTTTACTTAGTATATCTCTAATTAGACAGTGATTGGGGTGAAACTCAAAATATACCTAGTTATCTTTTGCAAATTGTGATACACTAATGAGATTTTTTTTTAACATCTGGAACTCTAAGTAAATTGTTAAGGATGAGATTTCTCTTACCTTTAACAATGCCTGTCCCAACATGAGATATATTCATCGTTTCACCATTGCATGTCCGAATAACTTGTGTACCTGAGTAGTTCCTATTTCCAAGATTGAGGTTCTGCAGGTTGTTGGTGATGTGGTTGGTTGCCCCTGAATCTGGGAACCAATCCTCACTGTTTGTGTCTTCAATCTTGCTGAAATCATCGCTGACAGCTGTAGAGATTTCACCACTTGATTTGCTTTGTTGGTTAGCCTGTGCCATATTGACATTGAGTCCCCTTGTGCCTGGTTGACTTTGTTGAGAATTGTTGACATTTATATTGAATCTAAAATAACATCTATTTGCTGTATGCCCAGGTTTGTCACAAATCTGACATTGAACACGATTTGCATTGTTGGATCTTCCTCTACCTCTTCCTCTTTGGTTTGAATTTCCTCTTTGACCTGAATTGTTGCCTCTTCCAAAGCCAGGTAAGTTTCTTGTCTGATTATTGTTCACATTTCTTGAATTTGATGCAAGATTCACACTGTAGTCAATTTGAGATGCTTTCTTTTGCTCGACTCTACCTTCATGTGCAAGTAGTGCAGAATATACAGTCTGAATGTCAGGTAAAACAGGTTGGGTGGCAATGAAGGTAACTAATGATTCATACTCTTCATCTAATCCATTTGTTAGTGTAAGTACTTGTTCACTCTCTGAAATGTAAAGTCCCACTGCCTTTAGTTTGTCACAAAGTGTTTTAACCTTTGCTATATACTCTCTCATGGTCATCTCTCCTTTTCTTGCATTTTGAAACTCCCTTTCTCTCCTTTTCTCTCATGATTCGAGCAGATGACTGTGAGTTGAAGATTTGTTGTATGGTGGTCCATATTTCATGGGATGAGTTGCATCCTATGACTTGTGATAGAAAATTTGTGTTGATAGATGAGAGTAACCATGAGGACAATAGATTATCCTGTTTTTGATGATGTACATACGCTGGATTACTGATCATTTGTCCATCTTTATCCAGGATCATGGCTGGAGGCATGGGTCTTGTTCCTTTGACATAATCTTGAAGGTCGTATCCCTTCAAGGCTGTCTCAATTTGGAACTTCCATAGAAGGAAATTTTCTTCATCGAGAGGGGTGGTTATCACTTGAGTCTTGGGCTTTACAAGAGTTTGGGTGCCACCAGGGGGATCAACAGTGCCTATTCAAGATATGCATGGATATATTTTTTGAAATCAAAGTATGATACATGCAATGTTGTTATGAAGTTTATAGCCAATGCAGAAAATCAATTAGGTCATAATGTAAAAATTATTCAAAGTGATAGTGAAAAAGAATTTCTACCACTAAAGGATTATTTCTGCAAAAAAGGTATCACTCATAGATTAACATGTCCATACACATCTGAACAGAATGGTTTAATAGAAAGAAAGCATAGACACATTGTTGAAACTGGACTGACACTACTTGCTTAGGCATCACTACCACTAAAATTTTAGCCAGATGCCTTTGCAACTGCAGTTTACTTAATAAACAGACTGCCAACAAAAGTTCTAGACATGAAATGTCCTATTGAGGTATTAACTCAAACAAAACCAAATTACAGTGACCTAAAAATATTTGGTTGTTTGCGCTTTCCTTATATTAGACCGTTCAATAGGCACAAGCTTGATTATAGATCTACTCCTTGCACTTTTTTAGGGTACACTATTAATCACAAATGGTTTAAATGTTTGGATAGTAATTGGAAAATTTACATATCTAGTAGGCATGTCATATTTGATGAAAAAACTTTTCCATTCAAAAGTCATGTCCACAAGCCTACTAAGAAGATACATAATCCTAGATGTTCCATCCCAAATATTACTGAACAAGTTAATGATATTGTGCATGTGCCAAACTCCAACAACAATATAACACATACACAAGTCACACAAAATATCAGTACACCACAACACACACAATACAGTATAGGAGCAAGTGATCAAAGTGAAGCCAGTGTAAGTGTTGATAACACTGACTCACAAGGAGAAAAATTGAGCAATAATGATAATGACATCTCCACAAATAACCAGACAGGGATGAGAAATGAAGGAAATCAGGTGCAAAATCAACATCACATGGTAACAAAGGCAAAAAGTGGTATATTCGAACCAAAAACTTTTTCTGTTGAATTCAATGATATTGAACCATCCACTTATCGTCAACTTGTGCTAAATGACAAGTGGATGTCAGCCATGAGAGAGGAACTAAATGCCTTGAATAAAAAACGAACTTGGTGTTTAGTTCCAACACCCAAAAACAAGAATATCATTGGGTGTAAGTGGACTTATATGATAAAAAGGCAAGCTGATGGTAAAGTTTCTAAGTACAAAGCTAGGCTAGTAGCTAAGGGTATTCACAACAGTGTGGAATTGATTTTAAATAGACATTCTCACCTGTTGTGAAACCCACTTCCATTAGAATAGTACTAACCATAGCTTTGCATAAAAACTGGACCATTAAACAGCTGGATGTAAATAATGCTTTTTTAAATGGTGAGTTACAGGAAGTAGTGTATATGGAACTGCCACCAGGTCTAGAAGAAAAATCTGAAACAAAAATGGTGTGCAAACTAAACAAGGCTATCTATGGGCTAAAGCAAGCACCTAGGGTCTGCTTCAACAAACTAAAAGCAACATTATCTAAGCTCGTCTACACACTCCAACAAGATCAGACAACTCATTGTTTACAAAGTTACCAGCAAATACTGTCACATATGTCCTAATCTGCGTGGATGATTTTATAATCACAGGCAATAGCAAGGTTGAAATTGAAAGCATCACAAATAAATTAAACAGTGAGTTCTCAATCAAGAATTTAGGAGAACTATCATATTTTTTGGGAATAGAAGTATGCTGAACTAAAGATAATGAGCTCCAACTATGTCAAAGAAAATACATTGTAGAGATTCTATCAAGAGCAAACATGGACAAGGCTAAACCCATGCCAACCCCTATGATAACCAATCTACACTTAAGCAAAGAAAAAGGGGAACCTACTTGCAATGAACGACAGTACAGGAGTATCATTGGTGCTCTCCAATATGTCACTATAACTAGGCTAGACATATCATACATTGTTAATAAGGCAAGTCAATTCATGCAAAGACCCCTAAGTAACCAATGGAAAGCGGTTAAAAGGATACTTAGACATTTGAAAGGTACAATTAATCAAGGATTGGTATTAAAGTCTAGCAACAACCTACACATCAATATTGCCTATTCAGATGCAGATTGGGCAAATGACTATGATGACAGAAAGTCAACCAGTGGTTACTGTATATTTTCGGGAAATAATCCTATATCCTGGTGTGCAAAGAAACAGAATACCGTCTCCAGATCTAGTACTAAAGCTGAGTACTGCAGTATTGCTAGTACAACAGCAGAAATAATCTGAACTCAATCTTTATTAAGTGAACTAAGAATCACCAATAACTCAAAGGCAACTATATGGTGTGATAATATGAGTGCAATTGCATTAACAGCTAACCCAGTACTACACTCAAGGACAAAACACTTAGAACTTGACATATACTTCGTGAGAGAACTAGTAAAGAAAGAAAGGTTGCAAGTGAAGCACGTACCTTCTACTTACCAGACTGCCGACATTCTGACAAAACCGCTCTCAAAAGCCAGGTTTGAAGCCCTAAGGGAAATGCTAAGCATAGCTAAAATTACTACTTCAAAACCATGCGAAGATCCAGACCTGACAACTGATAAAACCTCAAGCACGAAGATGAAGCGGCTCCCAGCAAATCTGTGAAGCCTGCAAGCAATTTTCACAAATCTTTCATCAATGATGAAGAAACTCAAAAATCTAAAGGGTATCAAACATCAGTTAGCAAAAGAAGTAGACTCAACTCAAAAGAGCACAAGTTTATCATTGCAAAGTCGCAAGCTCATGAGAAAAGCCATGACATGAAAGATAGGAGCATAAACGAAGTATTCACTGAAGAATTTCTAAGGAAAGAAACAGAAATGAAGAATAGTGGCGGCTGCCATTTTCGATCTCCAAACCCTAATTGGGAATATAGGGTTTGCCCGAGGGGGGGGGGGGGGGTATGAAATGTATGGAGAATACATGTGTACCCCGTCATTCTTTTATATCACTAAGTGGGCTTAGCCCAAATGCAATTATGTAATAATATTTTACAGCCCGTTAAACTTACATTACATTTTTGCTTCCGCTCTGCTACATATGCAGACACACTGTACAATTGAACCATTCAGTTTGAAATAATAAAAATACAGGAATCATATTTTTCTCAATAGCATTTCGATCATTTAGGGACAAACAATGAGTTTGCATGTAAATTTGTGAAGAATTGAAATGAAGCCTTGGATTTGACAAACGAAACAAAAACCAAACAAACAAGGAAAATAGCATGAAGAACAAAATGAACAAAAATTTGTTCTATAAAAACAAAAGACTAAAATTTTATCCGACAAAGTTCAGTATAAAGTGATTTATAATATTGGACTACTGAATTCATTCCTTAACACTAAAATTTGTACTTATAAATAAAATTTTAAACCGCTGCCTTTATGAAATAATTTTTTGTTTATTTTGTTTATTTTTAGTGAAAATGAAAATATGTATGGTGTTAATTTTGTATAATCTTTTCATATAATTATACCATATAATTACTTTTTTATCTTTTGCTCTTATGACTAAATTTTAAAGTGTGTTCTTAAGATTAACTTTTTTGGACGTTTCTCCTTTAAAATGAAATTCCCGATTTTGTGCCTTATTAGACCACAGAGGGAATGAAAATTCTTTTCCACATGCTTTTATGCTCCAAATACACATGGCGATATCACATAAGCTTCGCTTATAGATTAAGCTGGCTTCAAGAATAAGAAATTTGAAATCTGTATTAATATTACAGTGTGTATTAGTTATGATACGTTCCACATTGATTTCTCTATGGCAAGGACTCATCAAACTTTTTTGTCAAAAACAAAAACTAAGGTAATATTTGTTTCAAAATTGAGTTCTTTATTTTGCGTATTCAATACCATATCAGCTAATAAACGCGAATATAAAATGACTGAAAAATGTTGGTATATTTTTGTTTTACCATTTTAATTTTATATCTACACCCATGCAAAAAGTGTAAATGACAAATGTATATTGTAAAAAAACGAAAATTTTAGAAAACGAAATAATACGTAAAGTAGTAAAAATAATTTTTTTATGTTTTTGAGAAATAATTGAAAAATGATAGATATTACATCTTCAATCCTCTATTTTTTTTTATTTTTTGTAGTCAACGTTGAAATTCAAAAAAAAGGAAATTTACTCAAATTCTAAGCACACAATACTTGCCCATCCAAGACAAAGTTAAAGCTTACAGATGTTTTACAGACCATCGTATAAATAAGAGGACTAGAGCCGTGCAGTAAATATAACAAAGGTCAATGCGAATAAATAACAGACAAATAAAAGGTTAGCAAGGACAGGATGAAATAAAAATTCAAAGCAGTGAATGAGAATGCAATGTATAGGGCCAAAAAAATCCAATGCGCCCGTGGAATTATTATTATTATTATACAGAAGATGACGATGATGAAATTGGAAAATAGTATTGGTGATTGAAGGTACGGGTACAATCACGCTATCTTTTTCTGTGCAAAGTAGGCTCTCTTTGTCGTTACCTAGTTTGTTGATACTATCTAACGTGTGTTACCATGACACCACTAACGGAGTTAGTGTTAGCGATGTGTGGTTGAAATTTAACAAGAAAAATTCAGAGGGTAATCTCAACCACACGTCACTAACACCTTTAGTGGTATCATGGTGACACATGTTAAAATGGTGTCAACAAACTCGTATTGCTAAAATACCAGCCTCCATCACCTAGACATTTTGTTTGGTCCACCTCCCAGACATAAACAGTAGCGTTTGATTCATAACATAGCCAAAATAAAGTCATATCATTGCAGCAGTCTACATGTATTATTAACATAGTTTGTTGACCATTTATCTGAGGTCATCATGACACCATTAACGATGTTAGTGGTGTATGGTTGAGATTTAATATGAGGAATTTATGGGCCAACCACAGCCTAACATCACTGGCACCATTAGTGGTGTTATGGTGACCCCAATTAAAATGGGTCAACAAACTCGTATTCCTCCTCCTCCATCTCATGTTATTATTTCGTTACCATGGCCCTACCTTCTTCCATACCCCGGTTAACACGATCAACATTCTGAGTGGTTTTACCAACTTTCATGTAAAAGCTCTATAAGCGCAAATAACCCCCAATTCCGAACACAACCTTAGTTAGAAATGATCGATCGAGTACAGCGTGAAATAAAAATTAGCCACATAAATATATGAAGTAATAAAGAAAACAGTTTTGGTTCAGTGCTGAAACGTACACCAACTTTTGAGAAAATTTGCGAACTTATTTGTAATACAGTTCCCAGTCTTTTCTTTGTTTAAGGTTCTCCCAGATATTTGTTCTAGTTATATTTCAATAAGCGAGTGTTGCCGAACCATACTTCTATATGTATTAACAAAAAATGTAAATGACACAATTGGTGTTCATACATCTTGTCAACGAAAAAAAAAAAAAAAACATGCTCTACTGTACGAATTCGTAATGTGATCCCATGAAAGATACATGCTGTAATTGTTTCTAGCCGCCTCGCTAGCCACTGGGGTGGTCTTGGAAGCCGGTAATAGCGGCATCATTTAGGCCTAACCTTTGGTTTTGTGGCGTTCTTAACAATTCAAAACGTTTGTACTTGTAGGGCTAGTAATTAGAAACCAAAACCCGAAAACCCGACCCGAAAAGACCCGAATTCGATGGGTCTCGATCGGGTCTAGATGATGAAAAATAAAATTTAAACCCGATCAAATTCGATCCGAATTGACCTGATCCGAAAGACCTGATCAAAAACATTGAAATATATGTATTTTTAGTTTTATTTTCCTATCGGACCCGTACCGACCTAACCTGATCCAAAACAAAGCTCGGGTGGAGTTGGGTCCTGATTTTTGAAATGTATAATTCAGAATCGATAAAACCCGACCCTTCTAGAATCAAGACCCACCGGATCGGGTCCGGCTCCATCGGATTGAGTCTAATTGCCACCCTTATGTACTTGTACAAACAAGTATAATTTGTTGTAATTTTATGGATTTGTTTCCAAAAGTTTCTCCTCGTGTCATTTTATATTATTTGACATAACGGTGTTTGGAAAAGGTTCGGTAAAAAGTTAAAAAGAAGTGGTGTGGTAGAAAGTCCATTGCACTTGAAGCAAATTCCGATACGACTAAGGTGTAATTATTGTTTACCTTTCACTCTCAAGGTTACCACAACAGACTTCAAATTTGCGCACTTAAGGTTAATTTTTTTTGAAGAAGTACATAAAGACATTGCTCGGAGGAAATGATTTTTTTTTTATTTACATACATATTTTTGTTAGCATAATAGAAAATATATAGAAGTGGGGTTATAATAATCAGAACCGAATAAATAGAAAACATAAACAGGCTAGACGATGAAAAGACAACACTTCTGTTACATATTCATAAATTACATTGATTTCGAAATTAACAAATAAGGAAATAAAAAGATATGTCGTTTCAAATTTGAGAGCGGAAAAAGAAAAGAAAAGACAAGAAAGAAATAACGGAGGACCAAATTTACTTTGTCGTAGCCAAGCGCAAAGTGCGCCACATGCACCCATTCATCCAAGCCATCGAACGTAGACGTACATGTGCAAGCCTACCTGATAATCCGTAGTTCCCTTGTCTAATAATAACAATAGAAATATTAGTATAAAAGGGGAAAATGATAAAATATTAGGTGATGTATGAAAACTATTTTATTGCAGTTATTCAATGATCCATGACTAACTGCAATAAAGCACAAAACGAAAAGACAAAAACCGACCAAATGAAAAGATTTACACTTATGCATCAATATCTTACGATTTGAATTGATTCAAGAGAATTGAATCTATGACTTTTTCTATATAGTGAATTACTCTTAAACTACAAGATTTCACTGAAACCTCACAACTTATATTATAATTCTACTTGGTATGGAATGTGTTTACCTTGGAAACTCACGAGTGCTTTAGAGTGATCAATTAAAAATCACACATCGAAGACGACCTCACACTCGAGTAGGTGAGTCCATCAAGTACGTCTCCCTAGCACCACCAAGTCTGGTTATGTACTCATTAAAAGCATGAAGCTCAACCTTCAATCAAATAATAAATTCATCAAACGCATCACCATTACTAGTTAGGACTTTAGTCGTTATGAGGATAAGTAATGTCCACCAAGGATGTCTCAAAAAGCACCACGAAGAATGGTTATGATGTAAATAATAAATATTGTCTAAATCAGTAAATGCATCTGAAAAGTACCACCGAAGTTGGTTATGAATTTGATAGTATCGTGCCATATGATCCATCAAGTGTGTTTCAAAATGTGACAATCACGAGATTCAAACCCCTGACCTCTCGAAAAACAACACCATGAACTAATCATTCTGCTACAGTATTTTGTAGTAGCTTTCAAAAGGGTTTGTTACAGATTACCTCATTAAAAAACTCAATGTCTTTGTCGACTCATCATCACTCACCACCTAAGCGTTGTGCATGTAACCTGCATCAATATTACATCAATTGTCATCCAAAGCATTACACACGCAATTCTGACTGGGTATAAGCTCAAATACCGAATGTGACAACAGTGAGATTCAAACTCCTAACCTCTCGGAAAGCAACACAACACACAAACCACTATGAAAATATTCGTGTTAGCCTTTTGAAATGTGTGTTGTATAAAAGCACCACCAAAGCTTGTGTAACAACTTGAATTCCGACAGATCAAATTTTTCTACCAAAAATCATAATCTTTCGAACTCGAGTTGGCTTGTCTGGTATTTAATAGTAAAGACAGATAAAATAAATATATTAGAGCTCAGAAAAACATCTCACAACGGAATGGATAAAATATAGTATAATCAAATATAGCCTTACCAATGTAATAATACTGCCTAACCAGCATCCAAAGCTATCTTATCTCTGCTATAAACCTAACATGCGAGTGTGTTATGATGAGGGGTCAGAACACAAAGCATTGTTGACTGAATAAATTATACATTCTGAAATAACCCTACATATGTCGTTCAGTTGCATTTTCTTATTTATTCGGTTGTTTGAGTTAACAGCTCTCAAGGCTCTATACAGACGTCTTACCCAACTAACTCCCAGTAGAATTACCTAATATAGTACGTATACATAGCTACCCCCAATACACCAAGGTACTTCTCATGGTACCCTTCTCGCACGGTCTCCACCGTCACGCTATGGAAGCGTATGAAAACTCTCATCCTACGCTGAACGACATACAGACATCCATATTACTACGCCACATTATCGCATAGAACCACCATCACTATGCCACGTAAGCGTACTGACTGCCATATCCAAACTCCTTGATCGAATCAAGTCTCAATACAGAGTAATGCCCTAGCGTCTACGATACACCACCTAGTGCATGTACCTAGACCCCCACACGTACATACTGTCCACTGTATCGTGAGTCCCGTAATAGGGATGCATCCAATGCACAAAACTAGGTTAGGAGCTTTTTCATATCTGTATAGACCCGCTAAAAAAGCCTAAAGTACAGATATCTAAATTATGGTCAGTATATTCACGGTGGTTATGGTTCCACCTCGACCCATCCCTCAGCTAGTGAAAGACTACATCAAGAGCTAACTGACGTGCCCCTAACAAATAATATAACATCTAATTTGCCGTGCCTTCAACCAACGTCCCAATACTGAAAGATTAATGGTCTTTTGGTTTAGCTCTAGTCTTTCCACAACCCACTGACTACTGATGATAGGTATAGACGATTACTATCCTATATTAGTTCGGACCCGCTGATTTGAGATAAAAACACTGAATCACCCAACGCCATCCGTCACAGCCTTCTGACTGTCAAACTACCATTGCAGTCAAGGTATACTCACCGGGTGGTAATGCGCAGACACTATCTCTACGGGTACTTCCTGAGCGATGCACCGCAATAGAGGACCACCACGGAGTATCCTACCATGTCCCTCGGAAGTCGCGTGCCTCCCTCTAATCCCATAGAGCAATCACGAAGAATAATCAGATGGACATGCTCCTCCCGTGCCTCCATACATCACGATGATCTACCACGTTGGGTTTTTCACCTTCGTACTTGCTGATTGGTCCAAGCGCATCACACAAACATGTTATTATACCCTATGTTTAATCTTAAATTAAGCGCTTGTCGTATCTCACCATGTTGCAAATTAACTTCAGTGTTCCCTTTTTCATTGTTATCTTAAGTTATTATATTCATTAGCGTACGATTGACTGTAAACTTGCTTTATTCAGTCTTATGCCACCGGAGAGGGGTTCCGCTTATTATTGATTTCCTTTAATAGACTTCATATTTTCCATTTTATAAGTCTATTAATAATAAGCCTACTTCATTCTTTCTTATTCTATCATAACCTTGTTATCACAACTTTTGTTGTTATTTACTTATTAACTTAATTAGTTCCCTTAACTAAGGTTTTTTTTTTAATAAGTTTCCTTTTTCATTTATCATAATCTCCACTTGTTCGTAGGACAATCTACCTATTGTATTACATTCTTATTCTAATGATTAATTATAATAGGCTATATTCCCCGTTCATCACATTTTCCTTAGTTCATTAACATTAACCAAACTTTTAATGTTGTAGTATCCATCTCTTGATCGTCTTGTATATTTTCACATGTAACATTTATTTTCATTAGTTGAAATTATCGTTGTCTATTTATTTATTTATTTATTGCTTGTTGTATACATATATTTATATATTTTTATGCTTCAGACCTCTCATACTAAGCTGACCCCTTGTGGATGACGGATTTGCTGGACGGTTCTAAGCTGACTTCTACCATAAGTTGAACTTAACCTCGTGTCTTAGTGCTGTTTTCTACAATTTCCTAATCATTTTAAAATTTTCCATACAAATTAGTTGAAGCTTGAATTTTCGGATTTGTTGAGGGATTTGGTGACGAAAAAGGTTCGAAATGAAGTGGAATATATAGCTGAAGGGAAGAGAATCAGCAATTCCAAACTTTTCGCCATGTCCGACGCGAAAGCTATCTTCCCAACTATTTGTTTCGAAGAGGCAAATGTGTGGGTCCCACTGTCGACGTGTCAGACGCGTCAGACGCAGATGCCAGCTTTAAATGCCTAGTTGGAAAATCAAACGTTACCTTACTTCTATATGTATTAACAAAAAATGTAAATGACACAAATGGCGTTCATACATCCTGTCAATGGAAAGGAAAAATAAATGTTCTATTGTACGAACTCGTATTGTGATCCCATGAAAGCTACGTACTATGATTGTTTCTAGCCGTTCCATGGAAGTGGTTTTGAATGCGAGTAATAGCAAAATCATTTAGGCCAAAGTTATCTTTTTGGTGTGTTCAACAAATCAGAATGTTTGAACTTGTACAAACAAGTGCAATTTACTACTATTTTATAGATTTATTTGCAAATTATTTTGCATGTGTCATTTGTTAAACTGTATTTGTTAAACTATCCGACACAACAGTGTTGGAAACGATTCAATAGAGAGAAAATTTTGTATCATTGAAAGTCCATGACATTGAAGTAAATTTTGGTACGACTAAAGTGCGATCATCGTTTATCGTCTGCTTCCAATGTTAACATAACACGTTTCAAACTTGTTCACTCAAGTATAAAATTTTTGGAGAAGCACAGAGACAATTGTTTAGGATTTTTCGAGAAGAAGAAGAATACTATCTTGAAAATTCGTCAGGAAAATCGTGGACCACAAATTAAGTCATTTAAAAAATACGCGCCCCAATCTGACATGTCATCGAATCAATACCGATCTCTATTTCCCTAAAGATATTATTGTGCATAGCGATCAAAATTGGCAATAACTAGCGTCGATTTTGAAAAAGGGCTCAACATCACCTAATGCTAAATATGATACAAACCCAGAAACCTAAGAGCAAAACTTTCACGGCTATTCTCAGACATTCTAATGACCCATGGGAAAATGATTAGAAATCCTAACGCCTTTAGCCGACGTCGTTCTTTGCCTTAGCTGCTTCCTTCCTTTGGTTTTCCCCCTCACCAAATTTTCAGATATAATACTTTAACCATATTTCCCAAAATTAATCAATTATTGGTTTGAATATGTTAGGTTAGCGATATTAAATGATGATGATAGATTATTAGCTGATTTGAGAATAAATTCAAAACTTATTTAGAAATTACTGGATTATGGATTTGAAATCGATGATTATTGCATATTAGTTGATGATAATAGTGTGTTAGTTGATTTGAGGATTTTATTTAGTCGTTTTATTATTTAGTTTGTAATTAAAAATTATGGTTGATTTAAAATTCAAAAATTAGTGCATAACTATTAGTTAATATGCTTTTCAGTAAGTTTGAGTGAATTTTTTTTATAGTGCACAACAATATTTGTTATAGTATATGAAAAATAATTAGTGTATAATTATTGATTAATATGCTTCTAGATTGGTATGGTTGAACATTAGTAACATTCTTTAATTAATTAGTGCGTGTTAATTATAAGTTCTAGTGGTTAGCATAAAATTAACTTATTATTATAAGTACTAATTTCTAATTTTAGTTTACAAAATTGATAAATTAAAATTATAATATTTAATTGAACTTAAAATGTTGTAAAGTTTATAATTTAGGAACGAAACGTAAGAAATACTATACTAAAAATGATTCGGTAAAAAGTTAAGAAATGAACATAAGAACAACAAATATCCTACTGAAATCGATTTTTCGATAAGTTCATAAATGAATATAATGACAATAAGTTGTTTCCTCAAATTAATTTTTAAAAAAATATAAAAATGAATATGGCAACAAAAAACATTCGACTAAAGTCCATTTTTCAAAAAAATAGAAATGAATATAATAGGAACAAATATTTTACTTTAATCATTTTTCTAAACAGTTAAAAGGTGAATATACAAGAATAAATTATCTACTGCAATTGTTTTTTTTATTTTTATTTTTGAAATTAATATAGTGTAGATTTGAAACTAAACATTAAGTATTATTTTAATAAATACAACAACCACAACATAAGCACTAGGTAATATTCAGGACATGTTTCACAAGTCGTTTGAAAGACTTTTATGACTGGGATGTGAGGATGCTAGGTTTATTGGGGTGACAACCCCGTTTATGTTTTGAATGCTATATTTGCCAACTTGAAGGTAATTATAAGTTTATAATTCATCTGAAAATCAATGTAATATATATAATTCAAATAAATTTCAATGTGTAGGCCACCGTTCATGCAGACCTATAGAATATGGATGTATTTGTAAATCACTGGAATTAGAGGAAGCACAAAAATTACAGGGACGCCACATCAAAGGCGAAGAGGGCAAGAAATAAGTCATGTTGAATGAGCATTGATGTGTGGGTTCAGTTTCTCTATTTATGGGATACTTCATAGGTGATAGTAGTTATATAATTTCATTTTATTATTATATTTTATTTAAATTCGTACATCAGTAACATTAATTTAGTTAATCATGTATTTAAATTTATAAACATATTAGCGTAAAACTGTACGAACATAAATAAAATTCATGCTTTGCACCACGAAGGGTTCAAATCTTTCCAACAATATCAGAGGGTATTAGTAAAGTTATAAATTGTATTTATAAATAGTTGTAATATTAGTTAATTATATATATTAGTAACTTTTTCACATGTGCATACAATATTTTAGTTTTCGAGGTTACATCGGGAGCCTGCATTGACTAAGGTATACACTCACACACATTAGGTTGAGCGGACAGATGAGAATGACTATGTTTCATATACACTCGAAAAGATGCTTAACTCAGTATGTGATGGTAAAAATGCTTAAGTTTTTCAACTTTGCAATATTTACTATGTCAAATTATTATTTATCATCCCAAGAAAGATATGAATTGGGGAAAGCTCGAGTTGCGTAGTCCATTGGCTGTAAGCTGACATTATGGCATAATAACATTTGGAATGCTATCATTTACATGCCTTCTCAAAATATGCGTTATAATTACAGAAATAAGGAGGTAAATGAAACGACAAGGAATTTCGCTCGATCTGAATCGATCGCTAAACCGACCAAGACCGTTCGAGACCCCTGATTGTTTTGAGAACACGACAAATTAGAATGCAAACAGAAGAGCATTTCATTGTTAATTACAACAATTCCATCAGAATACAAGAATATACAGAGTATAAACAAATAATACATTTGATAAATATCAGAGATTACAATACATTACATAGCAGCGGAAAAATAATACAAAACACAACTGAAAGTAA
Organism: Allium sativum; assembly: GCA_030737875.1. NCBI lineage: Eukaryota > Viridiplantae > Streptophyta > Magnoliopsida > Asparagales > Amaryllidaceae > Allium > Allium sativum. Next base: position 538,745,418 of record CM060920.1, on the reverse strand, counting down.
TACACGGATACAGAGCTTTCCGAGTATCGTTCCAGCTGTAAATCAGGATCCTGTGAATATAAATCTGCCAAACCAAAACTACTAGCTGCCCGTGCGGAAAATGAGGGCACCCAGAGTTTAGGTTAAAACAATAAACTCCAAGTTAGTCATGTGACTGGTGTGAGAACTAAAACCGTTATTAATCTTTATTTTAAAGTTAGGTAAATCAAGGAACCATGCCGTATAACACGGAACGGGTTTCCTCCCAAGAATACCAGTGCATAAAACAACAGTGCAATGCTAAACAAAGAACAATGAAGCTACTATAAGACCCGGGTCCGATCACACAATGCAACGCAAGCCGGAGGATAGGGTTTTTACCTTATAATAGCCAAGAGTGCTTGGTATGTGAAATTTCATGTTTTATTATTACTATAAGTGTATAGTGTCAAAACAATTTCAAATCATAAGTATCAATCATAGACGGCATAAATGCCCCATACCACTATGTCGCCGTACTAGGCTCTACAATCGAAAACCGCAAAGTCACATATTGGAAGTTGGGTTTCCATCTATGAACCGAGGCAAGGGATCGTCCTCACCGGCTTTGAGACTCTCTAGCCCGAGCCTCAGGGTCAGAGTGCATCGACACTTGGATCGTCAGGGCCGGTCCACCGATGTGGATTAAAATGCCTGAACACTGCGTTTCCCCGCCCTTTGGGGCGTAAATGAGCCAAATGACTCCATCGGCTCCACACAGTCGCCGATATATCTGAGGCGCTTCGCAATCCAACAACCACACAGGAGAAAATAATATAAATGTCAGGCCTGGTAGGTCACTGACACCACCCTAGCTAGAAGAAAACGCATGTCCTCCTTGAGGTCCTCTCTCGTTTTTGGTTCACAACCGGGGTGTGAGGCTCGCGAATCAACGCTACGCAAAGCTATGCCACACAGGCCGTGCTTTGATCATCAACCACAAGACTTTGCCTTTCAACAAAAGTCTTGATCATTTGCCACTTAGGCATGCCACACAGGCAATTCACTCCATGCAATGGATATCCATCAATATATAACCCCTGAGCTCGTACGTCTCAGAGAAGGGTGTTAAGCAAGAGAATAAATTCTCCCCCGCCAAACAGATATATATTTAATAGAAATCAATCACACAGAATAAAATCCAATGTCAGACACACAGTCCATTTACAAGTTCGTTCTAGGTCTGAACGAAACCGGAGGCACCTTGTACCTCGCATATCCATCGATCTCCAAGTACGTCTGGACGGTCATCAACTGATTCCCTCCTCTTGGGTGTACAGCCCAATCAAGATCATCAGTAATCACCCAAACGACGTGAAGTAATCATTTATTTTATTTCCCAATCCCAACCTATTCATCCCATGAAGTAAAACTAGTCATGCTTCATATCCAACACCACGGTGTTATCAGTAAATTCAATTACCATTTCACGTTCAAATCTAATTAAAGATTTAACTATCGCCTGGAGCTAAACTGGTGATACTCCATTCTCGATTATTTCAATCTAATTAAAGATTCATTAAAACTCCACTTGGTTTTAATCTTCCCAATAATCACTATCAATGATTATTTAACTTGAGAAATCACATCCTGTCTTTAACTGGGTTAAAGAACCAATGTCTTTTAAAACACGGTTCACGATAAACCCAAAATCACATTCTATTCAATTCCAATTAAATACCAATTAATTGGTATACTTCATTAAATCTAAATAAAAAGATTTATTCTGTTTCTCAACTGGGTTTAAGAACAGTGTTAATGAAGACACCATTCACGACAAACCCAAATCCCATTTGATATTAAATACACGGCTCTGAATAGAAAATATATCGGCTTATTTTCAATATCAAATTCTACGACCAACAAATATCGCATTGGAAGTAACGATATAATTATATCTTTCAAATTTCCATAACAATATCTGTATATTCACGAAATCCAACATCGAAATATTCCAAAGACAATTTCAATTCAAATCCATTCCAATTCAATTATTGAAAATTTTGGTTACCTTTAAAACCCTTTCAATTCCAATTTATTTATTTCAAAATAAATGGATTATAATTCTAGTTCAAAACTAGTTCATTTCGATATAAATCTATTTTTATCTTTTCAAATATGGAAATTTTCATCCCAATTCTTCACAAATCATTTCTTATGATTTTACACAAATTATTACTATTTTTAATAATTTTATCAAGGCCCGTACAGTCGATTTCCATCAATGGCCATCGAACTGCACTCACAGCGACCTTTTCCAAATTTGATTTGGATATAATTCCAAATCCAACCATTAGATTTCGAATCTCCAATATTCGTTAGAAAGCTCTTTTCGATACGAACCCAACGGTTCCGTTTTAGGAGAATCCGACGGTCGGATCTACCGTAATGTCCATTCGAAGTCAATGGTCGAAATTCACGGACTGCCGCAGCGCGGCGCGTTCTATTCAGGCCATTTAATATATATAATATATATTATATATATATTTCATCGATTTCCTTTTAAAACGTATTTTATAAATCATTTTAAATTCGTTTTCGAAACAATTTCAACTTCATATTCAATTCCGAATCAAAATTGAATATTCCACATCATCGATATACAAATGATAATATTTTCAAAACGTTATATTTTGAAATCACTTCCTTTTCTATATTCATTATAAAAATGAATAAAATCGATATAAATATCGTTCACGTCAAAATGGCGTCATTCTAATCAACACGGCTTTATATATTTCAATAACTTCGTTATTCTATTCAACAAATGAATATTTTCTTCAACACATGAATTTTCTTTTATTCAACACATGAATATATATTTTATTCAACACATGAATATTCTTGATTTCAACACATGAATATATATTTGATTTCAACACATGAATATATTTGATTTCAACACATGAATATATATTTGATTTCAACACATGAATATATATTTGATTTCAACACATGAATATATATTTTACATCACAACCAACAACCAATTTTCACAAAACAAACAATCACACAAGTCGTCCATGGTCTGTGGACGACGGGGAGCAGTTATATATGTAGTTATAAAATAAACAACTGAACAGAAAATTTTAGTGAGGAGTTCTCACCTTTGGATCCACTCCACCATTTCATTTCTGAATTTCTGAACCATTTGAATTCCTTTTTGATTTAAATCCATTCCATCGCCCTCTGTTTAACGCAGTTGATATTAAAAATCATATTTTTAATATCGCCTTCCATACATAAAAATCATATTTTTATGTTCTCTACATATATAAAAAGATCGGATTTTTGTCTTCACTTCATATATATAAAAATCGAATTTTTATCTTCACTTCATATATAAAAATCGAATTTTTATCTTCACTTCATATATATAAAAATTGAATTTTTATCTTCTCTTCATATATATAAAAATTGAATTTTTATCTTCTTAAAATCAAATCTTTTACCTAGTTAAAAATTACATCTTTATCTAGTTAAAAGCTATATGTTTGCTAAGTTAAAAATCGTATCTTTGCAAAGTTAGAAATCTAATCTTTATGGTTTTAAAATCAGAATTTTATACCATAAGAAAATCCTATTCTTATCTAACTTTAACCACAATTGCTATTGCTATACCTGAAGAGATAAAATATATAAAGAAACAAAAAGGAAGAGAAAATAAAAGAAACTCACAGTTTGAATTTTAGAAAGGGGTTTGGGATCGCAGTTGCTCGCTTGGGGGGAGGGGGTTCTGTTCGGACAGAGAGAGAGGGGGCTCGAGGTGGTGCCAGGTGGCAGGGTGGCGCGGTGGGGTGTCGTCGGGTGGCGGAGGTAGGTGGCATGGGGTTGCGGGGCTGGCAAGCAACGGGATGGGCTTGACGGGTGCGGCAATTTCCAATCGAAGGAGGAGAGGGAAGATCGGAGTGAGGGTGGGGCCTTGCCGGAGTCGGAGGCGGCTTTGGGTGGCCGGCGCAGGCGGAGGCTTGGCCACGAGGGTGGTGGCGACGCGTGGGAAAGGGGGAGCCAGGGGGCGACGGGTTTTTAGATAGTTTTTTTTATTATTTTGACTGAAATGAACGGGGGTTGACTAAAGGGAAGGGGGAGAGTAGGAGGAAATATATAATTATATATTTATATTATTTTAAATTTTCAAAAAGCAACATTTTATTTCAAACTCAAAATCGAACTCACCGACTGTCGTCCCTAGCTAATTACCCCCATTCCGAGCACAATGGGATATGTATCGTAGGCTGATTCGATCGTTTTGATCAGTTTCTGTCAAAATCAAAATATAAAATCTATATATTGAATTTGAACGCGCATTTCAATTTTCCGGGGCCACATACGGACTCTAAAATTCCTGAAAAATATTTTATAGCTTCTTATTGACGATAGGGTTCTAACAAAACTAATTTCGTCGTATTCTGAGACCATTTGAAAAATGGTCTTTTTCTGGTCGATCGAAATTGACTGAAAATGTCAAAACACGTTTAACTTTGCCACACTCACATATTAATTCAGAAAATTATGAATTTTGGAATCTAGCAATAATTTGACATCACGGATCCAACAAAAGTGGTTTCGTCAAAAACCGATGTCATTCACAAAATTTTCATTTTTAAAGGCCAGAATTCCATAGCGACTATTCTGAATTTTCAACTGGGCATATCTTTTATTCCCGCTATGAAATTTCAACTTTTCGGATTCGTTGGAAAGATATTTTCAAATAGATTCTAATATTTTTGGTTTCACTAAAATCCGGCTTATTTTGAATCCTATACATTCATTTGAACCTTGGAATCGAATTTTCGAACTACCGCGCCATTTTCAATTCCTTTTATAAATAAAAATATTTATATTCTAACGACGATCTATATAAATATACACGTTTGAATTCTATTCAAAATAAATTTCTCGTTGTTATTATTTAAAATAAATCATTTTAAATATTCAAAATTCACTAAAATTGCCAAAATAAAAATTTTAAATTGGCTCAAATTTCCGGGTTTTTACAATCTCCCCCACTTAAAACTTTTCATCCCCGAAAAGGAACGAAGCTGAAAGTTGTTTAACTAATCAACTCAACTTTCATTATTTTCATTATGGCTTAAGTTCTTCAACTTTTCAGTTTCTAAGAACTTTTCAAATTTTTCAAAAATTTGGCTAACACCCTAAATTTTCCAAAAATTTCGCCATAACCTCCCGTACACCGGGAGCTTCAGGATATTTCAAATAGCCTCCCATGGCCCTCACCAATCCAAAAGAAAAAGAAACAGCCAATCGGCTCATAAAATCATCAAAAACCCAAGAAATACAATAAACATGTACCTATTTGTCGTGCAAACAATTTTATTCTTCTTCTCTAGCCTCCTTTCTATGACTTATTCAATGTAAGTACATGTACATGCATGCAAATGCGATAAATATTCAGTACAATTCACTATTTGGTTCAATTTGGCTAAAGGTTCAACATTTAATTAATCAAACAATAATCAAACAACACAACCAGCAATCAATTAGTTGATTAGCTTTTCACATTCATAATATCAATGCATAGTCCAAAAATCAAATTTTTGATGCCAAATCACAACAATATATTCTAACTATATTTTTGTTCTCACACCAGTCAATTGGAAATATATAGAAATCCCACTTTCATCACTCGAAAATTATTACTGGTGATGGTATACTTCATCATAAGGACCATGTCCGGGCGACTAGAGTGTGATTCTATATCTACCCAGTATATTAAAACTTCGAATGCACGCAGATCAGACATATACGCAAAATATTTATATACTGGATTGTCCAAATTCAATACAAATATAATATTCAAATACAAATAATTGATTTAATTTTTCAAAATAAAACTTGTTTTCACTTTTTTTTTAAAAACATCACTCTTCACACTCGTTCTAGGATACTGCTGATCCCATCTCTAACGAGTCATTCCTATTGGATATTACTAATCCAATCTCCGATGAATTCTTTCGTTTGGTTCTAATGTCTCTTGTTCTCGAGCTTTGTAAGCCAAAGCTCTGATACCAACTGAAACGACAAGGAATTTCGCTCGATCCGAATCGATCGCTAAACCGACCAAGACCGTTCGAGACTCCTGATTGTTTTGAGAACATGAAAAATTGTAACGCAAACAGAAGAACATTTCATTGTTAATTACAACAATTCCATCAGAATACAAGAATATACAGAGTATAAACAAATAATACATTTGATAAATATCAGAGATTACAATACATTACATAGCAGCGGAAAAATAATACAAAACACAACCGAAAGTAATACACGGATACAGAGCTTTCCGAGTATCGTTCCAGCTGTAAATCAGGATAATGTGAATATAAATCTGCAAAACCAAAACTACTAGCTGCCTGTGCGGAAAATGAGGGCACCCAGAGTTTAGGTTAAAACAATAAACTCCAGATCAGTCATGTGACTGGTGTGAGAACTAAAACAGTTATTAATCTTTATTTTAAAGTTAGGTAAATCAAGGGACCACGCCGTATAATAGGGAACGGGTTTACTCCCAAGAATACCAGTGCAAAAAACAACAGCGCAATGCGAAATAAAGAATAATGAAGCTATTATAAGACCCAGGTCCCATCACACAATGCAATGCAAGCCGGAGGATAGGGTTTTTACCTTATAATAGACAAGAATGCTTGGTACGTGAAATTTCATGTTTTATTATTACTATAAGTGTATAGTGTCAAAACAATTTCAAATCATAAGTATCAATCATTGACGGCATAAGTGCCCCATACCACTATGTCGCTATATTAGGCTCTACAATCAAAAACCGCAAAGTCACATATTGGAAGTTGGGTTTCCATCTATGAACCGAGGCAAGGGATCGTCCTCACCGGCTTCGAGACTCTCTAGCTCGAGCCTCTGGGTCAGAGTGCATCGACCTTGGATCGTCAGGGCCGGTCCCCCGATGTGGATTAAAATGCCTGAACACTGCATTTCCCCGCCCTTTGGGGCGTAAATGAGTCAAATGACTCCATCGGCTCCACACAGTCACCGATATATCCGAGGCGCCTCGCAATCCAACAACCACTCAAAGTGAAAATAATATAAATGTCAGGGCTGGTAGGTCACTGATACCACCATAGCTAGAAGAAAACGCATGTCCTCCCTAAGGTCCTCTCCCGTTTTTGGTTCACAACCCGGGTGTGAGGCTCGCGAATCAACGCTACAGAAAGCTATGCCACACAGGTCGTGCTTTGATCATCAACCACAAGATTTTTCCTTTCAACAGAAGCCTTGATCATTTGCCACTTAGGCATGCCACACAGGCAATCCACTTCATGCGATGGATATCCATTAATATATAACCCCTGAGCTCGTAAGTCTCAGAGAAGGGCGTTAAGCAAGAGAATAAATTCTCCGCCGCCAAACAGATATATATTTAATAGAAATCAATCACACATAATAAAATCCAATGTCAGACACACAGTCCATTTACAAGTTCGTTCTGGGTCTGAACGAAACCGGAGGCACCTTGTACCACGCATATCCATCGATCTCCAAGTACGTCTGGACGACCAACTGATTCCCTCCTCTTGGGTGTACAGCCCAATCAAGATCATCAGTAATCACCCAAACGATGTGAAGACCTTCGGTCTCCGACCATCGTCTTCATCCTCGACACATCGTCGAATCAGTTAATCAGAATGGGATAAACCCGGTCTTTCTGAATAACCCGCGTATATAATAAACAAGTGTTACAAAAACACAACATACGCCTCATTCCAGTTCATAATATTCTTTTATTCAAATATTCTTATACTTTGGGAGAGGTTCCCATTAATTTTTTCAAAGATAAATTCTTTAAATTTATTCTTTAATCTTCCTTTGAATATCAATTCAAATTAGTCGGGATTAGCGAACCACACCGAAGTAATCATTTATTTTATTTCCCAATCCCAACCTATTCATCCCATGAAGTAAAACTGGTCATACTTCATATCCAACACCACGGTGTTATCGGTAAATTAAATTACCATTTCACGTTCAAATCTAAATAAAGATTTAACTATCGCCTGGAGCAAAACTGGTAATACTCCATTCTCGATTATTTCAATCTAATTAAAGATTCATTGAAACTCTGCTTGGTTTTAATCTTCCCAATAATCACTATCAATGATTATTTAATTGAGAAATCACATCCTGTCTTTAACTGGGTTAAAGAACCAATGTCTTTTGAAACACGGTTCCCGATAAACCCAAAATCACATTCTATTCAATTCCAATTAAATACCATTTAATTGGTATACTTCATTAAATCTAAATAAAAAGATTTAATCTTTTTCTCAACTGGGTTTAAGAACAATGTTAATGAAGACACCATTCACGACAAACCCAAATCCCATTTGATAATAAATACACGGCTCTGAATAGAAAATATATCGGCTTATTTTCAATATCAAATTCTACGACCAACAAATATCGTATTGGAAATAACGATATAAATATATCTTTCAAATTTCCATAACAATATCTGTATAATCACGAAATCCAACATCGAAATATTCCAAAGACAATTTCAATTCAAATCCATTCCAATACAATTATTGAAAATTTTGGTTACCTTTGAAACCCTTTCAATTCCAATTTATTTATTTCAAAATAAATGGATTATAATTCTAGTTCAAAACTAGTTCATTTCGATATAAATCTATTTTTATCTTTTCAAATATGGAAATTTTCATCCCAATTCTGCACAAATCAATTCTTATGATTTTACACGAATTATTACTATTTTTAATAATTTTATCAAGGCCCGTACAGTCGATTTCCATCAATGGCCATCGAACTGCACTCACAGCGACCTTTTCCAAATTTGATTTGGACATAATTCCAAATCCAACCATTAGATTTCAAATCTCTAATATTCGTTAGAAAGCTCTTTTCGATACGAACCCAACGGTTCCGGTTTTAGGAGAATCCGACGGTCGGATCTCCCGTAATGTCCATTCGAAGTCAATGGTCGAAATTCGCGAACTACCGCAGCGCGGCGCGTTCTATTCAGGCCATTTAATATATATATTATATATATTATATATATTTCATCGATTTCCTTTTAAAACGTATTTTATAAATTGTTTTAAATTCGTTTTCGAAACGATTTCAACTTCATATTCAATTTCGAATTAAAATTGAATATTCCACATCATCGATATACAAATGATAATATTTTCAAAATGTTATAGTTTGAAATCACTTCCTTTTCTATATTCATTATAAAAATGAATAAAATCGATATAAATATCGTTCACGTCAAAATGGCGTCAATCTAATCAACACGGCTTTATATATTTCAATAATTTTTTATTCTATTCAACAAATGAATATTTTCTTCAACATATGAATTTTCTTTTATTCAACACATGAATATATATTTTATTCAACACATGAATATTCTTGATTTCAACACATGAATATATATTTGATTTCAACACATGAATATATTTGATTTCAACACATGAATATATATTTGATTTCAACACATGAATATATATTTGATTTCAACACATGAATATATATTTTACATCACAACCAACAACCAATTTTCACAACACAAACAATCACACAAGTCGTCCATGGTCTGTGGACGACGGGGAGTAGTTTATATATGAAGTAATAAAATAAATAACTGAACAGAAAATTTTAGTGAGGAGTTCTCACCTTGGGATCCACTCCACCATTTCATTTCTGAATTTCTGAACCGTTTGAATTCCTTTTTGATTTCAATCCATTCCATCGCCCTCTGTTTCACGCAGTTGATATTAAAAATCACATTTTTAATAACGCCTTCCATACATAAAAACCATATTTTTATGTTCTCTACATATATAAAAGATCGGATTTTTATCTTCACTTCATATATATAAAAATCGAATTTTTATCTTCACTTCATATATATGAAAATCGAATTTTTATCTTCACTTCATATATATAAAAAACGAATTTTTATCTTCTCTTCATATATATAAAAATCAAATTTTTATCTTCTTAAAATCAAATCTTTTACCTAGTTAAAAATCACGTCTTTATCTAGTTAAAAGCTATACCTTTGCTAAGTTAAAAATCATATCTTTGCAAAGTTAAAAATCTAATCTTTATGGTTTTAAAATTAGATTTTTATACCATAAGAAAATCCTATTCTTATCTAACTTTAACCACAATTTCTATTGCTATACATAAAGAGATAAAATATATAAAGAAACAAAAAGGAAGAGAAAAGAAAGAAACTCACAGTTCGAATTTCAGAAGGGGGGTTTGGGATCGCAGTTGCTCGCTTGGGGGGGGGGGGTTCTGTTCGGACAGAGGGACAAGGGGCTCAAGGTGGCGCTAGGTGGCAGGGTGGCGCGGTGGGGTGTCGTCTGGTGGCGGAGGTAGGTGACGTGGGGTTGCGGGGCTGGCATGCGACGGGATGGGCTTGAGGGGTGCGGCAATTTCCAATTGAAGGAGGAGAGGGAAGATCGGAATGAGGGTGGGGCCTTGCCGGAGTCGGAGGCGGCTTTGGGTGGCCGGCGCAGGCTTAGGCTTGGCCATGAGGGTGGTGGCGATGCGTGGGAAAGGGAGAGCCAGGAGGCGACGGGTTTTTAGTTAGGTGTTTTTTTTGACTGAAATGAACGGTGGTTGACTAAAGGGAAGGGGGAGAGTAGGAGGGAATATATAATTATATATTTATATTATCTTAAATTTTCAAAAAGCAACATTTTAATTAGAACTCAATATCGAACTCACCGACTGTCGTCCCCAGCTAATTACCCCCATTCCGAACACAATGAGATATGTATCGTAGGCTGATTCGATCGTTTCGATCAGTTTCTATCAAAATCAAAATATAAATCTATATATTGAATTTGAACGAGTATTTCAATTTACCGGGGCCACATACGGACTCTAAAAATTCCTGAAAAATATTTTCTAGCTTCGTATTGACGATACGGTTCTAACAAAACTAATTTCTTCGAATTCTGAGACCGTTTGAAAAATGGCCTTGTTCTGGTCGATCGAATTTGACTTAAACTGTCAAAACACGTTTAACTTCGCCATGCTCACATATTAATTCAGAAAATTATGAATTTTGGAATCGAGCAATAATTTGACATTACGGATCCAACAAAAGTGGTTTCGTCGAAAACCGAGGTCGTTTGCAAAATTTCCATTTTAAGGGCCGGAATTCCATAGCGACTATTCTGAATTTTCAACTAGGCATATCTTTTTATTCCCGCTATGAAATTTCAACTTTTCGGATTCGTTGGAAAGATATTTTCAAATAGATTCTAATATTTTTGGTTTCACTAAAATCCGGCTTATTTTGAATCCTATACATTCATTTGAACCTTGAAATCGAATTTTCGAACTACCGCGCCATTTTCAATTCCTTTTATGAATAAAAATAAATGTTCATATTCTAACAACGATCTATATAAATATATACGTTCGAATTCTATTCAAAATAAATTCCTCATCGTTATTATTTAAAATAAATCATTTTAAATATTCAAAATTCACTAAAATTGCCAAAATAAAAATTTTAAATTGGCTCAGATTTCCGGGTTATTACAATCTCCCCCACTTAAAACTTTTCATCCCCGAAAAGGAACGAAGCAAAAAGTTGTTTAACTAATCAACTCAACTTTCATTATTTTCATTATGGCTTAAGTTCTTCAACTTTTCAGTTTCTAAGAACTTTTCAAATTTTTCAAAAATTTGGCTAACACCCTAAATTTTCCAAAAATTTCGCCATAACCTCCCTTGCATCGGGAGCTTCGGGATATTTCAAATAGCCTCTCATGGCCCTCACCAATCCAAAAGAAAAGGAAACAGCCAAGCGGCTAGCCAATCGGCTCATAAAATCATCAAAAACCCAAGAAATACAATAAACATATAACTATTTTTCGGGCAATCAATTTTATTCCTCTTCTCTAGCCTCCTTGCTATGACCTGTTCAGTGTAAGTACATGTACATGCATGCAAATGCGATAAATTTTCAATACAATTCACTATTTGGTTCAATTTGGCTAAAGGTTCAACATTTAATTAATCAAACAATAATCAAACAACACAACCAACAATCAATTAGTTGATTAGCTTTTCACATTCATACTATCAATACGTAGTCCAAAAATCAGATTTTTGATGCCAAATCACAACAATATATTCTAACTATATTTTGGTTTTCACACCAGTCAATTGGAAATATATAGAAATCCCACTTTCGTCACTCGAAAATAAATACTGGTGATGGTATACTTCATCATCAGGACCATGTCCTGGCGACTAGAGTGTGATTCTATATCTACCCAGTATATTAAAACTTCGAATGCACGTGGATTAGACATATACGCAAAATCTTTATATACTGAATTGTCCAAATTCAATACAAATATAATATTCAAATACGAATAATTGATTTAAGTTTTCAAAATAAAACTTATTTTCACTTTTTTTTTAAAACATCACTCTTCACACTCGTTCTTGGATACTACTGATCCCATCTCTAACAAGTCATTCCTATTGGATATTACTAATCCAATCTCTGATGAATTCTTTCGTTTGGTTCTAACGTGTCTTGTTCTCGAGCTTTATAAGCCAAAGCTCTGATACCAACTGAAACGACAAGGAATTTCGCTCGATCAGAATCGATCGCTAAACCGACCAAGACCGTTCGAGACCCCTGATTGTTTTGAGAACACGACAAATTGGAATGCAAACAGAAGAACATTTCTCCATCAGAATACAAGAATATACAGAGTTTAAACAAATAATACATTTGATAAATATCAGAGATTATAATACATTACATAGCAGCGGAAAAATAATACAAAACGCAACTGAAAGTAATACACGGATACAGAGCTTTCCGAGTATCGTTCCAGCTGTAAATCAGGATCCTGTGAGTATAAATCTGCAAAACCAAAACTATTAGCTGCCCGTGAGGAAAATGAGGGCACCCAGAGTTTAGGTTAAAACAATAAACTCCAGGTCAGTCATGTGACTAGTGTGAGAACTAAAACATAATCAAGGTACCACTCCGTATAAAATGGAATGAGTTTCCTCCCAAGAATACCAGTGCATAAAACAACAGCGCAATGCTAAACAAAAAACAATGAAGCTATTATAAGACCCAGGTCCCATCACGTAATGCAACGCAAGCCGGAGGATAGGGTTTTTACCTTATAATAGCCAAGAATGCTTAGTACGTGAAATTTCATGTTTTATTATTACTATAAGGGTATAGTGTAAAACAATTTCAAATCATAAGTATCAATCATAGACGGCATAAGTGCCCCATACCACTATGTCGCCATACTAGGCTCTATAATCAAAAACTGCAAAGTCACGTATTGGAAGTTGGGTTTCCATCTATGAACCGAGGCAAGGGATCGTCCTCACCGGCTTCGAGACTCTCTAGCCCGAGCCTCAGGGTCAGAGCACATCGACCCTTGGATCGTCAGGGCCGGTCCACCGATGTGGATTAAAATGCCTGAACACTGCGTTTCCCCGCCCTTTGGGGCGTAAATGAGCCAAATGACTCCATCGACTCCACACAGTCACCGATATGTCCGAGGCGCCTCGCAATTCAACAACCACACAGGTGAAAATAATATAAATGCCAGGGCTAGTAGGTCATTGACACCACCCCTAGCTAGAAGAAAATGCATGTCCTCCCTGAGTTCCTCTCCTGTTTTTGGTTTACAACCGGGGTGTGAGGCTCGTGAATTAACGCTACACAAAACTATGCCATACATGCCATGCTTTGATCATCAACCACAAGAATTTGCCTTTCAATAGAAGCCTTGATCATTTGCCACTTAGGCATGCCACACAGGCAATTCACTCCATGCGATGGATATCCATCAATATATAACCCCTGAGCTCGTACATCCTAGAGAAGGGTGTTAAGCAAGAGAATAAATTCTCCGCCGCCAAACAGATATATATTTAATAGAAATTAATCACACAGAATAAAATCCAATGTCAGACATACAGTCCATTTACAAGTTCGTTCTGGGTCTGAACGAAACCGGAGGCACCTTGTACCTCGCATATCCATCGATCTCCAAGTATGTATGGACGATCACCAACTGATTCCCTCCTCTTGGGTGTACAGCCCAATCAAGATCATCAGTAATCACCCAAACGATGTGAAGACCTCCGGTCTTTGACCACCGTCTTCATCCTCGACACATCGTCGAATCAGTTATTCAGAATGGGATAAACCCGGTCTTTCTGAATAACCCGCGTATATAATAAACAAGTGTTACACAAACACAACATACGCCTCATTCCAATTCAGAATATTCTTTTATTCAAATATTCTTATACTTTGGGAAAGGTTCCCAGTAATTTCATCAAAGATAAATTCTTTAAATTTATTCTTTTATCTTCCTTTGAATATCAATTCAAATTAGTCGGGATTAGCGAACCACATTGAAGTAATCATTTATTTTATTTCCCAATCCCAACCTATTCATCCCATGAAGTAAAACTGGTCATACTTCATATCCAACACCACGGTGTTATCGCTAAATTCAATTACCATTTCACGTTCAAATCTAATTAAAGTTTTAACTATCGCCTGGAGCAAAACTGGTGATACTCCATTCTCGATTATTTCAATCTAATTAAAGATTCATTAAAACTCCACTTGGTTTTAATCTTCCCAATAATCACTATCAATGATTATTTAACTTGAGAAATCACATCCTGTCTTTAACTGGGTTAAAGAACCAATGTCTTTTGAAACACGGTTCCCGATAAACCCAAAATCGCATTCTATTCAACTCCAATTAAATACCATTTAATTGGTTTACTTCATTAAATCCAAATAAAAATATTTAATCTTTTTCTCAACTGGGTTTAAGAACAGTGTTAATGAAGACACCATTCACGACAAACCCAAATCCCATTTGATATTAAATACACGACTCTGAATAGAAAATATATCGGCCAAATTTCAATATCAAATTCTACGACCAACAAATATTGTATTGGAAATAACGATATAAATATATCTTTCAAATTTCCATAACAATATCTGTATAATCACGAAATCCAACATCGAAATATTCCAAAGACAATTTCGATTCAAATCCATTCCAATTCAATTATTGGAAATTTTGGTTGCCTTTAAAACCCTTTCAAATCCAATTTATTTATTCCAAAATAAATGGATTACAATTCTAGTTCAAAACTAGTTTATTTCGATAAAAATCTATTTTTATCTTTTCAAATATGGAAATTTTCATCCCAATTCTTCACAAATCATTTCTTATGATTTTACACAAATTATTACTATTTTTAATAATTTTATCAAGGCCCGTATAGTCGATTTCCATCAATGGCCATCGAACTGCACTCACAGCGACCTTTTCCAAATTTGATTTGGACATAATTCCAAATCAAACCATTAGATTTCAAATCTCTAATATTCGTTAGAAAGATCTTTTCGATACGAACCCAACGGTTCCCGTTTTAGGAGAATCCGACAGTCGAAACTCCCGTAATGTCCATTCGAAGTCAACGGTCGAAACTCACGAACTGCCGCAGCGCGGCGTTCTATTCAGGTCATTAAATATATATGTATTATATATATTTTGTCGATTTCCTTTTAAAACGTATTTTATAAATCGTTTTAAATTTGTTTTCGAAACAATTTCAACTTCATATTCAATTTCGAATCAAAATTGAATATTCCACATCATCGATATACAAATGATAATATTTTCAAAACGTTATATTTTGAAATCACTTCCTTTTCTATATTCATTATAAAAATGAATAAAATCGATATAAATATCGTTTTGCGTCAAAATGGCGTCAATCTAATCAACACGGCTTTATATATTTCAATAATTTCGTTATTCTATTCAACAAATGAATATTTTCTTCAACACATGAATTTTCTTTTATTCAACACATGAATATATATTTTATTCAACACATGAATATTCTTGATTTAAACACATGAATATATATTTGATTTCAACACATGAATATATTTGATTTCAACACATTAATATATATTTGATTTCAACACATGAATATATATTTGATTTCAACACATGAATATATATTTTACATCACAACCCACAGCCAATTTTCACAACACAAACAATCACACAAGTCATCCGTGGTCTGTGGACGACGGGGAGCAGTTTATATATGCAGTTATAAAATAAATAAATGAACAGAAAAATTTAGTGAGGAGTTCTCACCTTGGGATCCACTCCACCATTTCATTTCTGAATTTCTGAACCGCTTGAATTCCTTTCTGATTTTAATCTGTTCCGTCGCCCTCTGTTTCACGTAGTTGATATTAAAAATCACATTTTTAATAATGCCTTCCATACATAAAAATCATATTTTCATGTTCTCTACATATATAAAAAGATCGGATTTTTATCTTCACTTTATATATATATAAATCGAATTTGTATCTTTACTTCATATATATAAAAATCGAATTAATTTTTATCTTCACTTCATATATATAAAAATCGAACTTTTATCTTCTCTTCATATATATAAAAATCAAAATTTTATCTTCTTAAAATCAAATCTTTTACCTAGTTAAAAATCACATCTTTATCTAGTTAAAAGCTATACCTTTGCTAAGTTAAAAATCGTATCTTTGCAAAGTTAAAAATCTAATCTTTATGGTTTTAAAATCAGATTTTTATACCATAAGAAAATCCTATTCTTATCTAACTTTAACCACAATTGCTATTGCTATACGTGAAGAGATAAAATATATAAAGAAACAAAAAGGAAGAGAAAAGAAAAGAAACTCACAGTTCGAATTTTAGAAGGGGGCTTTGGGATCGCAGCTGCTCGCTGGGAGGGTTTTTCTGTTCGGGCAGAGGAAGAGGGGGCTCGAGGTGGTGCTAGGTGGCAGGGTAGCGCAGTGGGGTGTCATAAGGTGGCGGAGGTAGGTGGCATGGGGTTGCGGGGCTGGAAAGCGACGGGATGGGCTTGAGGGGTGCGGCAATTTCCAATTGAAGGAGGAGAGGGAAGATCAGAGTGAGGGTAGGGCCTTGCCGGAGTCGGAGGCGGCTTGGGTGGCCGGCGCAGGCGGAGGCTTGGCCAAGAGGGCGGTGGAGATGCGTGGGAAAGGGGGAGCCAGGGGGCGACGGGTTTTTAGTTAGGTTTTTTTTTGACTGAAATGAACGGGGGTTGACTAAAGGGAAGGGGGAGAGTAGGAGGGAATATATAATTATATATTTATATTATTTTAAATTTTCAAAAAGCAACATTTTATTTCGAACTCACCGACTGTCGTCCATAGCTAATTACCCTCATTCCGAACACAATGGAATGTGTATCGTAGGCTGATTCGATCGTTTCGATCAGTTTCTGTCAAAATCAAAATATAAATCTATATATTGAATTTGAACGCGTATTTCAATTTACCGGGGCCTCATACGGACTCTAAAAATTCCCGAAAAATATTTTCTAGCTTCGTATTGACGATACGGTTCTAACAAAACTAATTTCACCGAATTATGAGACCGTTTGAAAAATGGCCTTTTTCTGGTCGATCGAAATTGACTTAAATTGTCAAAACACGTTTAACTTCGCCACGCTCACATATTATTCAGAAAATTATGAATTTTGGAATCTAGCAATAATTTGACATCACAGATCCAACAAAGTGGTTTCATCGAAAACCGAGGTCGTTTGCAAAGTTTCCATATTTAAGGGCCAGAATTCCATAACGACTATTCTGAATTTTCAACTGGGCATATATTTTTATTCCCGCTATGAAATTTCAACTTTTCGGGTTCGTTGGAAAGATATTTTCAAATAGATTCTAATATTTTTGGTTTCACTAAATTCTGGTTTATTTTGAATCCTGTACATTCATTTGAACCTTGAAATCGAATTTTTGAACTACCGCGCCATTTTCAATTCCTTTTATAAATAAAAATAAATATTTATATTCTAATGACGATCTATATAAATATATACGTTCGAATTCTATTCAAAATAAATTTCTCGTCGTTATTATTTAAAATAAATCATTTTAAATATTCAAAATTCACTTAAATTGCCAAAATAAAAATTTTAAATTGGCTCATATTTCCGGGTTATTACAGTAAACTACTTCACTACCTAATATATAGATTATCTTTAATCCTAGAGCATAAATTATAACTCATAATCAACTAAATTACAAACGATGATGACTCAGGTGACTTATAGAGTATTATAGACACATGAGGACATAACTCTGATAAAATAGCAGATTTTAGCGTTTAATGATTGGCGGAAGAGTGAAAGAATGTTGTAGATGCTTGTTTAGCGGATTCCAACATAAGTAGCCGAACAAGGCAGGAAGCATGGAGGCTGGGTCGGGTACGAAGGGTTGGAAGATGGTGATGTTGATGATGAGTGGGTAAAAATGTTTTTTGTGATTGTTTTTTATTGTTTCGTTTTGTAATTACTGACCTGTGTTGATAGATTGGATGCTTTATTGACGGTCTATGTATATTATGATTACAATCGTCTCCTCCTCCATTTTATGTTATCATGGCCCTACCTTCTTTCATACCAAAAAGAAAGAAAAAATCTGCATGCTGGACTGCAGAGCTAAGTTTGCTTCATCATCTTCATTCCCATTGCAGCAAAAATAAAACAAATTTAAAAAATCCATGTTTAAGCCCAAAGCTGAGAAGAAGTGCTTCAGGTGTGGAAGGCCTGGGCATGAGAAGAAAGATTGTCCAAAATCAGCTAAGGGTAAGCAGGTTGTGAAGGCATATGCTTTGGAAGCCGTGCCAAGTTCTTCGAGAGCTCCTACTGTAGAGGAAAAGGGAAAGGGTTTCATGGTGCAAGGTACTCTTTCTGTTAATGGTGTTTTAGTTCGTGTGCTTTTTGATACTGGAGCATCACATTCATTCATTTGCAATGAGCTTGTGTGTAGCTTGGGCTTGGAACCCGAGATTTGCGATAAATGACTAATCTAGTTGGGGGTTCATCTAGTTTGTACATGTTGTGTCGTGGCCTAGTGTTGTCAAGTCATGGTTGCGCTTTTGTGTGTGATTTCTCTGTTCTTAACTTCGCTGGGTTTAGGATCATCTTGGCATGGATTGGCTCAAGAGGTATGCGACAAGAAGCTAGAGGTGAGAGTCAGGGATGTGGAAGGGCGAAAGGTGTTGATTAGATGTAAGCGCGAAGAGGGTGTCTTCGTGAGCTATCTATATTCGCTTGGGATTCCACAAGAAGACTTGTCATCTATGCCGATCGCTAATGAGTATGAGGATGTCTTTGACGAGGTCAAAGGGTTGTCGCCGCATCGTGAGATCGAGTTTGGGATCGAATTTGGTCGAGGGTGCTAGACCAATAGTTATGCCTCTTAAGCGGATGACACCTAAGGAACAACGAGAGTTGGAGGTACAAGTTCGTGACCTTTTGGGAAAAGGATTTACTAGGAGGAGTGTAACCGAATGGGGTGCAACGGTCGTATTTGCAACCAAGGTGGATGGATCGTTAAGATTGTGTAACAGCCCAAATTTTGATAGACCAGTTTTTTTTTTAAATTCCAATCTATCGAAACTCAAGTTGTTGTGCTCTAGTATCCTGCAGAAAAGACATAGACATAAAATATGTCAGAGCTCAGAAAACATCTCATAGCGGAATGGATAAAATATAATATAATCAAAGTATAGCCTTACCGTATTAATAAAACTGCCTAACCAATATACAAAACTATAATGTCTCTGCCACATATCTAACATGCGAGTATGTTATGAGGAGGGGGTCAGAACACAAGTTCTAGTGACCGGATTTAAATTTTACACTTTGCATAACCCTACATATACCGTTCAATCATATTTTCTTATTTATTAGGTTATTTGGGTTAACAGCACTCAAGGCTTACACACACGTCGTACCCATTTACTCCCCAGTGGATTAACCTAATATATATGTAGCTACCCCCAATATTAAGGTACACCCCATGGTACCTTACTCGCACGGTCTCCACCGTAATACCACACAAATGAACGTCGTCCCTCATCCTATGCCGGAGTGACATACAGATCTCTACATAACAATGTTACGTTCCGCATATACCTTTCATTACTACGCTACGTAAGTGTATGGACTGCCATCGTCGATCGAATCAAATTTCATATATTTTCCCCCTTTTCTCAACTGGTTTCCGACTTTCCCCATTTAATGATTACTTAATTTACGCTTAAGTGTCCCTTATCTCATTTCACTAGTTATCCCATTTTCTCACTAGTTAATTATTACCTAAGTTATAATCTTCACTTGTCCCTAGGACAAGTCAGCCTATTATACAATATTTTCATTATTTATAATTGTTTATTATCATTCCTCGTTTAAACCATTTACCGTTGTAATCCATTATTCTTCATTCACTATAATATATGTTCCTTATTTTATTAAGGAAACACTTCATGCACCTTATCAGTTTGATTTATAGAAGGAATCAGTGATTTATTTTCATAACGTATTCCCATCTAAATTCGTGGTGGCAAGTAATTTCTTTCCTCTTTCTTACTTTATTCACTGTGGCTTACTTGCAACCATTTTCTCAAAATAGGTCATTTAGGGAAATACATCACTTTTCCTTTGCATCACACTAACTCAGTCCATTACATCCCTTCCTTTCTTATTTTCCGAGATAGACATTTAATTACCATCATTGCCATTTATTCATATCTTGTTATATATATATATTTATATATGCACTAGTCCTCTTACATTAAGCCTACACTTGTGGATGTTGGATTTGTCGGGCGGGTCCGGGCAGACTTCCAAGTTGACTTAACCTTGTGTCCTTGTACCGTTACATGTTTTAATTATGCACATAGACCACTCACATAAGATTTACCACTTGTGAATTCTGGATATGCCGGGCGGTTCCAGGCAGACTTCTATCATAAGTGCAATCTAACCTCGTGCCTAAGAGCGTTACAGTGTCAAATTACTGTGAATCTACGCATGTTCGTTCTTTAACAATTATTCCTATTTTATGTAAAATTTTGGCATATTATCGTTTTTACTGTAATCTAGTTTACAGTAATCTAATTTACATGTCATCCAATTATGCCTATATTTTGTCGCATGTCATTTTTAACAAATGTTTAATTCTATTTTAACATGTAAACATTCAATTGGGTAATTATTCAAATCCAACAAGTTAAACATGTCATTTACTCAATAATATTCCACAAGTGAATCATATAATTATAACCACAGTAGTCATTGCCCATATTCTAACAAGTTTATTCAACATGTAATCATTCCAACACTTTAACTGATTCAACGTATGAATTATTCATATTAACATCTCAAATTTTTATAACAATAATTTATAATTAATCTGGCAATTTCACAATTAAAACAAAGAGGAACGCTAAATGATAACATATCATTATCTAAAGGATACAGCTTAAACCCACTCACCTCGTACGCTTTCCCAAATTTGGATCTGATCCAGTTTTAGTATCCGTGGTTTTTCCCCTTAATCGGATTCACAACCTAACGACCATGGATTTATTATTTTCATTAAAAGAGAAAGGAAAAGAAAGAGGAAGGAATTTGAATAGATCGGATCTAAAAAGTCACCTTACTATAATACGAGATATGAACACCTATTTACAAGCATATGTTCCTTTCCTCCAGATTTGGATTCAGAATTTTTCCTAACTAATAATTTATATTTTCTGAAGAAATCTTTAAGGAGGAGAAACATCAGAGCTTCAGCGTAGCCTCTGAAATATGAGGTTTAGGGTTAGCTCTAGGGTCTTATTTATAGGTGTATCTAAGAAGCCAGGACCCTCACATTTAAATCTAAAACATCAAAACCAACCACGTCAGAAAAGAATGTTCTAGATCAGCGTGGGGTCGACCCCACTTAGGGTGTGTCGACCCATGGGCCGACCACCCTGTTGGTGGTTCGACCCCTAGGTCGACCCCCAATAGTCCATTTTCCCTCCGAACTTTCCCGTTCGAGATTTTGATTTTCTGGATAAGTTTTTATTTAATATATATACATATATGCTCCTTATATGTATACAAACTTCTAACGCTCATAACTTCTTCATACGGGGTCCGTTTTACGTAAACCAGATGTGTATCTTGACCAGAATTCCGAGGCAAACGCAATGGCATAGTCCATTTCACTTAATTCTGAATATTAAATTCGGTTATCCTTCTTTTATTATCTTGAGTTAAAATGCGGGGTGTTACATTCTCCCACCCTTAGGAAATTTCGTCCTCGAAATTTAATTAGGGTAAAATCTATTAACCTCTCGCATAACATACACCCATCATGTGTGCATCCGTTTTTTGCAAACATTGTGCACTTTTACAAAGTGAAATACAACATATAATACATGTATGCCTACGCAATATCTCCAATGTGTATGCAAGTTTTTCAAAAATCGTTTTAAAACATGATGCTCACATCCTAAATATACTGGCAGTTCTACATGAATGCAATATTCTGAAAATCAAAATACTTTTTCATCCAAATTTTCCTGCACTCTTAGTAAATAAGAGCGTAGTTCATCCAAATTTTGCATCCATAATCTTACCAACCAAATTTATTTTTCCAATTTCAAAAAAATCTAATTTTCTAAATTCGATTTCTTATGCTACAAAAAGGTGGAAAATGATAAACTTCGCACCATTTTTTTCTAATCGTACTTGGATTTTATGTAACTATTTATAAAGTTTCCCTTATTTTTCTATCCAAGCACAACCCACATAAGAAAATTTTCCCTGTTACATATTTACCTTTTTATCTTATCTTGGAAATTTTGCCTCTTATTCATCTTTTTTCATAATTTATCATGTTTGTTGCTTTACTGAATTTGCGGTTTCATTTTTAGTTGTACCATTTCTCTTTTCTTAGCTTATTTAATTATTAGATCTAGGTTTAGATTTAAATAAGCCTTCTAGTCCTTCAACAAAAACAGGAGAACAGACACCTTACACAGCTACTACTAAGGGCTAAGAATCTCGCGACTATGTCCCCCTCAGACAGAAAAGTCCAAACAATGGAATCCGCAATGGGTTTAGGTGTTACCTTAACTACCCAGCAAGAAAAAAATAATGGAATGATCCCAACAGAAATGTAGTAATGGGTTATACCCCTAACATGAAAATTAGTAATAGGGTCTAAACACTTACTTGCCCTTTTTCTATCTAGTAGTCACCACTAGTCCTAGCTGTGTACCAACAGTCATTTCAAGCAACATCCTAGGCTTTTTTAATGCATATGCATTCCACGTGAACTTACCATTATTCCAAGATAACTCTCGATATCTACTTCATAGCCTTAAAACCTTTTCCGTCTTCCCTAGGCACTAACCCCCACCCACTCCATACTTTTAAAACATGGTTTGGCCTTTTCATTTAAACTTTCTTCCGAAATTTAAAAAAAATGTC
This sequence comes from Allium sativum, assembly GCA_030737875.1. Lineage (NCBI taxonomy): Eukaryota > Viridiplantae > Streptophyta > Magnoliopsida > Asparagales > Amaryllidaceae > Allium > Allium sativum. The sequence continues at coordinate 538,721,952 of CM060920.1, read as the reverse complement.
AAAACCTCATTTTCCTCATGAAAACTTACTTTTGCCAAACCATAAAACATGTCATAAAAATAATGTAAATCATTTTTTTCTAATCACAAAAACTGGAGTAGACAAGGACTACTATTTCTCAATCTGTTTTATAACTTGTTCTTTCTTATAAGGTCGGTTAAGTTTCTTACTACAAGGTGCCAACATCCTCTCTATTCTCATTTTCTAAAACTTATTTTGTCCACCCAACAAAATTAAAATAATTTATCAAAAAGGGTTATCATAAGAATAAAGATTTCAAATCTTTCTTTATTAAATTTTTTTGTATGAAATATAACAAGAAAACTAGCAAGCTATACATGCTCTATAATATGCACCTTTTTCTAAGAGAATTTTACTTTCGACAAATTTTCGAAAGAAATCACTATTTGCAAAATATGCCCCTTTTTACTTCAGAACCCAATATGTACTTCTTTACATATTTTAAAATTATAACTTTTAATATTAAAACTTGAAAACACCATAAACCATTTTCCCAAAACTTTTATAATTTCAAGTTCTTAAAAGTTAACAATGGGGTTAGACTCAAAGCAGGTTTCCAATTTCTAGGCTTTCCTAGACACTCCCCAAGGTCAATTCTCTCAACTATATATGTTTCTAATCCATTTTTCTCTTTTCAACCATTTCAATTTATAAGGTTTTACCGCCAAACCCACTAAGACAAACTATTAATCATATGGGATTTATCTTTCTTCCATACAAAGTATATTGTACACTTCCAAACCCAAACTTCCTATGGGTCTCAAATTTCCATATTTATTTCTGTAGTGTACAAAACAGTTGTCCCAATTCTTAACATATTATACTCTTTCTATTTAGTGGGTTTCTCTATGGATCTAGGTATATATATTTATCTAATATTTTTTAAAAAATAAAAATAAAAATACGGTCACTCACTATTTATACAGGAATCCTAAAACTAAGCTAACAACCCGAATTCCAATAGACTAATTTTTTTTAAAATCCAATTTATCGAAACTCAAGTTGTTGTGCTCTGATACCAGATGTACCAATTTGAATTCCGACAGACAATTTTTTTTCTTTTCAAAATTCCAATCTATCGAAACTAAAGTTGTCGCGCTCTGGTATCCTATAGGAAAGACAGAGACATAAAATATGTCAGAGCCCAGAAAACATCTCACAGCGGAATGGATAAAATATAATATAATCAAAGTATAGCCTTACCGTATTAATAATACTGCCTAACCAGTATCCAAAGCTATAATGTCTCTGCCACAAATCTAACCTGTGAGTATGTTATAAGGAGGGGGGTCAAAACACAAGTTCTGGTGATTAGATTTAAATTATACACTTTGGATAATCCTACATATATCGTTCAATCATATTTTCTTATTTATTAGCTTCCTTGGGTTAACAACACTCAAGGCTTACACACACATCGTACCCATTTACTCCCCAGTGGATTAACCTAATATAATATATATGTAGCTACCCTCAATATTAAGGTACACCCCATGGTACCCTACTTGCATGGTCTCCGCCGTAATACCACACAAATGAATGTAGTCCACCATCCTACGCCAGAGTGACGTACGGATCTCTACATAACAATGTTATGTTTCGCATATACATGTCATTACTACGTTACGTAAGCGTACGAACTACCATCGTCGATCGAATCGGATTTCATATATTTTCCCCCTTTTCTCAACTGGTTTCCGGCTTTCCCTATTTACTGACTACTTAATTTACAATTAAGTGTCCCTTATCTCATTTCACCAGTTATCCCATTTCCTCACTCGTTTATTATAACCTAAGTTATAATCTTCACTTGTCCCTAGGACAAGTCTACCTATTATACAACATTTTCAATATTTATAATAGGTTATTATCATTCCCTGTTTAAACCATTTACTGTTGTAATCCATTATTCTTCATTCACTTTAATATATGTTCCTTATAATCGTGGACAAGATAATGTGGAGCAGCTTGGAAATGTGAATTGCAAGAGGATTAAGAATGCCAGAGGGCAGGCTTGTCTGTCAAGAGCAACTGAAAATTTTGAAGGAAAACAAGCTGCTTTCTTAGTCAAAGGTAACAACATAGAATTACATTTCTATGCACTATTTGATTCAAGCAGCCAGATTAAATTTACAAAATATTACACAAATCAATATATGAAATTACAGATAATTGACATATACGTTTTCAGAAGATACTTCATCATGCTTAAGGGATTTAGGAATACACCTTTTAATAATAAATCTTTTAAGTGGTATATTATATTATGTTTGCATAGAAATATATGTATCTTTAGAAAGTAGAATTGTTTGGTGGTTTTAGAAACTAACCTCTAACGAACACCTAAGATCATTAGAAACTAGAGCCTTCTTCTTGGACATGCCAAAACAATTGGATCCATTGCCAAAACTTTCGGATCCGCCACTAGAAATCGAGCCAGGAGAATCCGAACAGTCACCGCCGTCCGAACTGCTACTGCAACTACTGTCGTCAGCATCGAATTCGCAGGACAATTAATTGGATTCCATGCTTTTTGATTTAGGAGCAGGATTTTTTAAGTTATTATCCCGATTCTGATGTGGAGAAAGCAGAGAAAGGGGATGCGCAAAGGATGAAGTATTGTAGTAGTGAGGCAGAGAATTTAGTGGCAAACGCTTTTGATTTAGGCCAACTCTTTCTCCTGCAAATCGAAGAACCATTAACGATAGGAAACTAAAATTGTAAACCTAAAAAAGAAAATAACAAAAGAGTAAAGTGTTTCTGGAATCCGAGCCTTTGATTATTCAGATCTGATCAGTGGTGCTTCAATGAAATTATTATTCTAGATTTTAATGCTTGAACATCTGTCTGCTTCTGCCCGCCCGCCTATGAAGTTGTGCATCGCCTTGTGGAGAAGGTTTTAATAGATGGAGTATTGTATTCCTAACCTTCAAATACTTGTAGCAGCTGGGTTGAACGGGTTGTTTTCGAGAATTTTTCTAGAGCTGCCATTTTTGCGATAAGGTTTTGATCTGGAAATAAATCTAAACTGAGTTGTTCTGCATTTTTTTGACATATGGGCCTGGAAGAGTCTTCGCCTAGGTTGGGTGCAATTTGGGTTTTAGGCTTTGTTGTGTTGTAATTTATTTCACTAACCCATGTTCTTTTTGTATTGTTTGGCCGTACGTTTAGCTTTTGAATCCACTTCCAAAAAACAAAACAAAAGAAAAAAAAATCTAATTTTACTTCACATTACAATTTTATGTAAATTTAAAGTTTTGTTTCTAAATTTTATGAATTACTTTAGATTTATTACAGAAAATTTAAAACTTTAATGAAATATTACTTTTTATTATTAATAGTATATAATAGTAAATTATTAATTATTAATCATTACTTCTTATTTATTAATTATTACATATAACTTTATAATTATAATTGAACATTAATTACTAATTATTCGATATTATTTATTTAATAACAGTTTATTATTTATTAATTATTCAAAGAAATTAATAATTATTAACAATAATTTACTAATATTAAAAATTAATTGTAATAAATTAGTACATATAAAAAATAGAGTATAGATAATAATTAGAAAATATAAATTAATTTTTATGTAAATTATAAATAATTACCCATCCAATTTCCTTTATAAATTAATAATTTTTTAGCAGTCATTATTAACTAATAATTAGTTAAAATTAACTATTAGATAATAAATATTACTTCAAAAGTACTAAATTTTATTACTAAATAAATATCAGTATAACTATTACATAACTTTCAAAAATTAATTATCCGTTGATGAAAAATTATTAGAGAATATTAAATATCACTTCTTAATTATTAAATATTATGTATGAATTAAATGTTAAATGTTAAACATTGATTCTTAATTGTTCAATATTAATTGATTATTATTTACAGCTGCTCGATCTCCTTAAAAACTGACGCAAACAACACTATTTGCTTTGATGCAATTGCTTCTGTTCCTAAGGAACTGAAGTAATTAACACTATTTGAATCAGTGCATTTGCTTCTGTTGTTACTACAACAGAAGAAAATGTTGTTATTTACTTCGGTTATGAATACAACAGAAGCAAATAACACTATTTGCTTCAGATGTTTGCTTCTGTTGTGAGTACAACTGAAGCAAATGATACTATTTGCGTCGTTTGTTAGAACAAGCGAAGCAAATGAGGCGATGCAACAACAAATGTATTTTGTACTAGTGCTAACCTCTTTCCTAAGAGCCTTACAGTGTCAAATTACTGTGAATCTAGGCATGTTTGTTCTTTAACAATTATTTCTATTTCATGTAAATTTTTGGCATATTATCCTTTTTATTGTAATCTAATTTACAGTAATCTTTACATGTCGTCCAATTATGCCTATATTTTGTCACATGTCCTTTTTAACATATGTTTAATTTTATTTTGACATATAAACTGTAACACCCCACGTCCGCTAAGGTCACTCATAAGAGGGGAATGCCTTAGTTTCGGTGAAGTATTTTAAGTGAATATAGAACAGTAAAATTACAACAAGACAGATATAAGTAATACTTGAAAATTTAAATCATCATTTCATTGCAGCGGAAAATAAAACATGTTTGGTTACATCACAAAACCATACAAGAGTCAAGTACAAAATATTCATCTTGATAAAAATAAGTACATAATCCCACTATGTAAACAATAGCCATAAAAGGAAAGATGAACTGAGCTTTACTTCAACGGTCCAAGCTCCAAAGGATAGATACAGCAATCTGATCAAAGCCCACTAGCACTAAGCCCACTCTGATAACCTGGGTTTGGGAAAAAAAAAGATAAAAACAACGGGGTCAGACATAAGTCTGAGTGAGTCCTATAACCCTAACAATACAATCGTTAAAGTAATTACGGTATGATATAAACAAGGTATGGTACCTCTGGGGATAATGACTACACTACGTAGCCAACTAAACACGGGATGTACTAAGATAACCGGAAAAACGCATTTATCCATCCAAGGATAATTACTAGATTACACCATCCCAGACTTACCCACCCAAGGGTAATTCCTACACTGCACCACACCAGTTCTACCTACCAAGAGTAATTCCTACTTAAAGGTTGATCCCACTAAATGTACTAAGTAATTTTTACCCAGTAGTTTCGTGTACCCCTAGCTAACTACCTAGGTGTACCCACTACTCCCAAGCGATCGGCTCCCTAACGTAGATATCCGTGCTGGTCCCACAATGGGGTGTATCATTTCCCCAAAGTGGCAACCTGATAATATCAACGGTGCATGGCTTTATACCTACACGATGCAACAATGACTTACTAACCAGCCCGGGTCCACACACGCATATGAAACCCGTTGGTCCTACGTTGCCATCGCTAACCCGTTTTGGCCTCTTATAGTCAAGCCCAATATGCGTGTCCCGTCACTCGACTTGAGTCGAGCCCACTAAGATACGTTTGGGATATTGGTTGAGATGGGCCCCCACAAGCTACCACCTAAGCTTGTTATTCTATCTAGTGTATTCCACTTAACCCTTTTTAATAATCATGTCTACCTTCATGTTATAAATCCTGGTTAAGTCATTTAATCATATTTTAGTTACCACTCAAGGCACCCACTAGATTTCCACATGCCACCCAAGTCATTTACTTAATTCCCACATGCCACCCGAGGCACTTACTTAACCCTTTAATCATGTTTAATTATATGTTCTACTTTGGTTAAGTATTCTAATCGTATTTTCTATTGCTACCCAAGGCAACCCACTAGTTTCCTCATGCCACCCAAGGCACCCCACTAGTTACCACAAGCCACCCAAGGCACCCACTTAACCCTCATGCCCCACTACATGCTTATATGGTTAAGTGTTTCTTAATTAATTATGACCGTGATCCTCATAAAGACCTCTCACATTAGACTATCTTTTATGACCGCTGGTTAAGCCGGTTGGGTCCGGGCAGCCTTATGTCATAACCGAGTCTAACCTCGTGTCTTTACATTAATCACGTATTCAGTTTGTGCCTAAGACCTCCCACATTGGACTAACATTTGTAGCAACTGGTTAAGCCGGTTGGGTCCGGGCAGTTTTACACTACAAATGAGTCCAACCTCGTGTCTTAGTCGATTAATTACATCTAATTAATCATCCTCCTAATTTATATTAATTAACCTTAATTAATATTAAGTTTTTCATAACATGGGTAGACCTAACTCAATAGGTAAATTCCCATGGGGTAGACCTAACTCAATAGGTAAATTCCCACTTATGTTAATTTATTTTTATGGTATACTTAATCATACCCAATCATACTTTTATTAACCTATTTATTAACCCCATCGTTCCCCACGTAAATCGTTCTCATTTCACGACATAATAAAGGGAAGATGCATCCCAAATATCTTGGGTTTAACCAAATCTTAGCATATAACTTTGTCATGGGTTAAGAGGATGTCAACTTGCATATATGAGCATATATTAACCCAACTACATTTAATCCCAAACTTGCATATATGAGCATATATTAACATGTTAAACTTGCATATAAGCATTCACATAACTTGCATGACATGTTAAACTTGCATATAAGCATTCACATAACTTGCATAACATGTTAACTTGCATTTAAGCATATACATAATTTGCATATGAACTTGCATAACAATATACATGTAACTTACATAACATCATACACATAACTTGCATATGAACTTGAATAACAACATACATGTAACTTGCATAACATCATACACATAACTTGCATATGAACTTGCATAACAACATACATGTAACTTACATACATCATACACATAACTTGCATATGAACTTGAATAACAACATACATGTAACTTGCATAACATGTTGAACTTGCATATAAGCATTCTCATATCTTGCATAACATGTTAAACATGCATTTACCCACTTATTAAATATGCATAACCCACTTATTAAATATGCATAAACCCACTTGTTAAATATGCATAAACCCACTTATTAAATATGCATAAACCCACTTATTAAATATGCATAATATCACATACTTAGCATGCATAGAATCACATACTTAAACTTGCATAATAGATCAATGTTCAACTTAGTATTTTGCATCATAATCATCATGAAACATAGCACCAAACTTGTATATGGATGTCATGACTACATAACATTAAACTTGCATGACATATGGTATATAACTTGCAAAACACATAACATACACTACACAAAGCTTGCATAAACACATTGATCCTCAAACATATCCATACATCATCATATCCTATCTTAATCAATTTAACAATTGATTATTAAGGAGATAGAATCTCACCAAAACAAAATTAGCAAACTAATGAAGAAGATTAAGAGGCTAGAAGTTGATTTGGAAAGCTATCCCTTCTCTAATTTTGATGGAGGCTCTTTCAAGTTTCATTTTGCCATAGTTTAGTTACTAGATTTAATTATGAATGAATTAGGGTAGGGTTTAGGGTGTATTTATAGATTAGGTGAGTGTTTTAGGCCCTTAGATTAACCCTAGATTGGTTTAGGACCCTCAGATCCAAGAAGCTTCCAGAAACCAGCCCTCCAAGCCAGCCTAAAACCCAACCTGGTGCAACCTGGTGCACCTAGGTTCTCTGGACGCCACCCCCTGTCGATAGGCAAGTCGACAGGCAAGTCGACAGCCCTGTCGACAGGCCTGTCGACAGCCCTGTCGACATGGGTAGGGCGGGAATCTTCCCGCCTGGCCCCGCTTGCTTAATTTTAAAATCTGAATTTAAATTATTAAATCTGTTTTTAGCTTTGAATTTTCTGCAAACTTCATCGGGCCATAACCGGGCCATACGGACTCCGATTCTCGAAAACTCGGACTCTATTTCGCGTATTTTTCCGAGACGAACGCAATGACGCAGCCCGTTTCCCCCAATTCTCACATCTGATATTATTTATACTGTAATTAGTGAATTTTAGCATTAACCGAAATTCGGGGTGTTACATTCTCCCCTCCTTAAAGGATTTCGTCCCCGAAATCTCTAAGCTAAGGAGAATGCATATCCTACCATCCAAACAACCATCTACTCAATCCATCAAACACGGGCATCCATTGTCCTTAAAACAATTTCTAATGATGTATGAGCATATGCGAAAAGTGCGTGTATATGTTCCCTATCTAATGTACGAACATATGCAAACCATGATAGTGCCATGCATCCAATATGTATGCGAGATAACCCTATCGACACATACAGTATCTATATGAGTGCACAACCATTCACCAAAATGCATCATCCATATGATAACACAATCATTATACATCCATAAGTATAGCTACCTACACACAATTATATGCAATATGCAATATGAAGTGACTGAGCCGATCTAGTGCCTAGAGTGTGTATATATGCATCCACGAGCAACCACTAGCAAACACTTGCATCCACTTGCATCCATCAACCATAACATGTCTCAAACACATGTTTCAACCATAGGTTTACCCTATCTAAAGGTCAAACAGCACTAACGAGAGGACATACTAAAGATAAGATAAGTACTAGTCAAACGATAGAGGAGAAATTATACTCTCAAAAAGAAATGGATACAAAGAACGCATCTTCGCTTCCGTCTCCCAAGTAGCATTGCTTCCGTCATCTCCCCATTGCACCTTAACTAGCTGAACTTCTCTGATCCTCAACTTCCTAGTTTCTGACCCAAGGATGCGAATAGGAGCTCGTCGAATCGTCGCATCACGCTCTACTTCCACTTCTCTAAGTAAGCTCGGCTCTACTACCTATGCGGTCTCGTGTAGGCACTTCCTCAAATGTGACACTTGGAATACACCATGTACACTACTAAGTCTCTCAGGCAACTCCACCCTATATGCTATCCGTCCAATCATTTCCTTAACAGGAAACGGTCCAACAAACCTTGGTGCTCACTTCCCAACAGATCCAAAGTGAACCACATTCCGCAACGGAGATACCTTGATAAAAAGCATGTCCTAATATCAAACTCAAGCTCTGTTCTCCTCTTATCCGCATAAGATTCCGCCGCTTTCATCCTTCTTCGAACCAAGTCAATCTTCTCTGAAGTCTCTCTAACCACATTGGCCCAACCAAGATCTTATCCGTAGATTCTCACCAACATGTAGGTGACCAACAAGGCCTTCCATAAAGAGCTTCGAAAGGAGCCATACCAATACTAAACTGAAAGCTGTTATTATACGCGACTTCACCAATGGAAGATGCTCTTCCCATGTACTTCCAAAATCCAAAATACATAACGTCAAAATACGATTCACCCTCTCAGTCTGGCCGTCCGTCTGAGGATGATATGCGGTACTAAAACACAACTGAGTCCCTACCGCCTCTTGCAAACTCTTCTAAAACTCTCTAGTGAAGATAGGATCTCGATCGCTCACTATACTGGAAGGTACACCATGCAATCTAATAATCTCTTGAACGTAAACTAAAGCTAGCCATGGAGCAGTTCTCTTACTCTTCACGGGTATAAAATGGGCACACTTAGTAAGTCTATCTACCATAAGCCCAATCCCCGTATTACCCTTCCTTGATTTCGGTAATCCAACGAGACACTATCCCACTTCCCATCACGGAACTTCCAACGGGTGTAGCAACCCTCCGGGCTTCTTCTGTTCCGCTTTCACTTGTTAGCACACCAAGCATCTAGCGACATACTTGGCCGCGTCTTTCCTCATATTGGCCCAAAAGAAAACTCGCTTCATGTCTTGGTACATCTTGCCCCCACCGGGATGAATGGTCATCTTCGACCGATGTGTATCATCAAGTATAGCCTTCCTCAAACCCCTGTCTTGCGGTACACAAAGTCTACCGTCTCTACGCAACCACCCCTTACCATCTAGGGTGTACCTACTCAAATGGCTGGATGACTCCCCTTCCTCATGAGCTTCTCTACTACCTCAACCAACTGTGGGTCGTCCCGCTGTGCTCCGCCAATACGCCCCAAAAGAGTAGGCCTAACCTCCAAGGAGGCTAGCAAACCGGGTACAAAGTCAACGGAAGGTCTAAAGTCAAACATAGAAATAAACTCTAAGCTCTGTTGTACAACGAACAATGAACTCAAGGACGACCTTTTTCTACTTAAGGCGTCCGCTACCATGTTTCCCTTGCCATGGGTATACGCTATCTCAAACTCATAGGATGCTAATAATCCCATCCAAAATCATCACAACTGTCCATCTCTCACGCAGACCCCCCTAGTCGAGCTCGACATCCCTCAAATGCAAGCCCCAAAGGCCTAAACCAATATCAGACAAACACCCAAGGGATATCTCCTTCGAGTTCAAGCGACCTACGTGAGATGATACTAGTAAAAATGGCTAAATAATTAAGCCTTTGACCAACTTTGGATGTCCTTGCCAGTCTCGCTCCAAAACCACCGTTTATCCCATAACTGGCTTCGGTCACCCTATTGAGCACATACTAAAACTTATTTCGCTTCTAGAAAAAAAACCAAGGTGTCATTACAAAGACCATTACAAACTTATTTAGGTACTCCCTGAACACCCTTCTCATCAAATCAACAAAGTATGTGGGGTGTTCGTCAAACCAAATAGCATTACCTGCCACTCATAAAAACCATCCGGAGTCCTAACGACAGTCTTCTCCATACTATCCTCAGCCACTCTCAACTGACGAAACTCCGTGGCTAAGTCCAACTGCAAAAATACTGAGGCGCCAACTAACTTGATCAAAGAGATCATCAATCCTCGGCAATGGGTGTCTATTCTTCTTTGTGAGTTTATTTAGTTCTCTTTAGCCTACACAAAGTCTGAGGGACCCACCCGCCTTCGTGGCAAAAACTACTGGAGCACCCTGCTCCAATATACTTCGTCTTATGAACCCCTTCTCAAGCATATCGCCTACTTACCTATGGAGTTCCCTCTTCTCACGAGGAGCCTTGTGGCACACTGGCCAAGTCACTGGTTTGGCATTGTTTACCAGATATATTCGGAAGTCAATCTCCTGCTCCGGAGGTAAGCCCTTCACCTTCTCAAACACATCCGAGTATTCCCGGACCACTTTAACAGATCGCAAACTCTCGACCGACGTGTCAAGCGATTCTAGATAACTTAGCATAACAGATTCTATGGGATTACAAGAGATCTCGAGAGTGTTACCCAAGCGGGTCATAAGCCTAACAACTCTCCCTTCGAAATCAAGAACGGCACCCTTACTGGATAACCAGTCCATGCCCCCAAACTAACCCATAGCCCGTGAAGCCCAACAAGCATCACATCTAAACTCAACGCTAAGTATAGCAACTTTCAAACCCAAACACATCCTGGAGCCCCAATTGGGTTTGAAACAACTAAGGGATCATCTACCAAACTGGTGTCTAAGTGCAGTGACTCAACTAACAATGATGAGATAAACGAACTCGATGCGTCAGAATCAAACAAAGTTTGAATCAGATAATATAGAAATCCCAAATTCCAACCTAGACGGTCCTATCCCCATCTGGTACACTAGCCGTGAGGGAATACAACTACCCTCCAGAAGATTCCGTACCTTGCCCCTGCCTCTTTGGATAATCCTAATAAAATGTCCAATTCCTCCTAAAGGATAACTACTCGCCTTCGTTTTCCCATTCTCCACTCGCAACCTCCCACCAATGAGGTTTCTTCCTTCATTAACCAAACAACTATTTAAGCCTTCCTCCCATTGTCCATCCAATATGTAACTACAAGTCCTCCTCCTTCTTGAACCTACTTCTAATCCAACTAACGTCTGAGTCCCTTGAAGTGGTCTTCCATTCTTATCTATCTTAGAAAGATCATCTATACGCGGAGGGGAAACTCAAAATGAGAGAGAGGAAGAGATTCAACCGGAGAATTCGAAAGATAAAGATATGGCTATCGGGGATTATGCTTTTCTCTCAAAAACTTTTCTCTTAAAAGACATGTTTTTGAAAATACTCCTTCAAAAATTTTCTTAGAAAAATAGTTTTTCTAAAATTTTATCTGTTCTGGTAACCTTAAGCTCTGATACCACGTGTAACACCCCACGTCCGCTAAGGTCACTCATAAGAGGGGAATGCCTTAGTTTCGGTGAAGTATTTTAAGTGAATATAGAACAGTAAAATTACAACAAGACAGATATAAGTAATACTTGAAAATTTAAATCATCATTTCATTGCAGCGGAAAATAAAACATGTTTGGTTACATCACAAAACCATACAAGAGTCAAGTACAAAATATTCATCTTGATAAAAATAAGTACATAATCCCACTATGTAAACAATAGCCATAAAAGGAAAGATGAACTGAGCTTTACTTCAACGGTCCAAGCTCCAAAGGATAGATACATCAATCTGATCAAAGCCCACTAGCACTAAGCCCACTCTGATAACCTGGGTTTGGGGAAAAAAAAAGATAAAAACAACGGGGTCAGACATAAGTCTGAGTGAGTCCTATAACCCTAATAATACAATCGTTAAAGCAATTAGGGTATGATATAAACAAGGTATGGTACCTCTGGGGATAATGACTACACTACGTAGCCAACTAAACACGGGATGTACTAAGATAACCGGAAAAACGCATTTATCCATCCAAGGATAATTACTAGATTACACCATCCCAGACTTACCCACCCAAGGGTAATTCCTACACTGCACCACACCAGTTCTACCTACCAAGAGTAATTCCTACTTAAAGGTTGATCCCACTAAATGTACTAAGTAATTTTTACCCAGTAGTTTCGTGTACCCCTAGCTAACTACCTAGGTGTACCCACTACTCCCAAGCGATCGGCTCCCTAACGTAGATATCCGTGCTGGTCCCACAATGGGGTGTATCATTTCCCCAAAGTGGCAACCTGATAATATCAACGGTGCACGGCTTTATACCTACACGATGCAACAACGACTTACTAACCAGCCCGGGTCCACACACGCATATGAAACCCGTTGGTCCTACGTTGCCATCGCTAACCCGTTTTGGCCTCTTATAGTCAAGCCCAATATGCGTGTCCCGTCACTCGACTTGAGTCGAGCCCACTAAGATACGTTTGGGATATTGGTTGAGATGGGCCCCCACAAGCTACCACCTAAGCTTGTTATTCTATCTAGTGTATTCCACTTAACCCTTTTTAATAATCATGTCTACCTTCATGTTATAAATCCTGGTTAAGTCATTTAATCATATTTTAGTTACCACTCAAGGCACCCACTAGATTTCCACATGCCACCCAAGTCATTTACTTAATTCCCACATGCCACCCGAGGCACTTACTTAACCCTTTAATCATGTTTAATTATATGTTCTACTTTGGTTAAGTATTCTAATCGTATTTTCTATTGCTACCCAAGGCAACCCACTAGTTTCCTCATGCCACCCAAGGCACCCCACTAGTTACCACAAACCACCCAAGGCACCCACTTAACCCTCATGCCCCACTACATGCTTATATGGTTAAGTGTTTCTTAATTAATTATGACCGTGATCCTCATAAAGACCTCTCACATTAGACTATCTTTTATGACCGCTGGTTAAGCCGGTTGGGTCCGGGCAGCCTTATGTCATAACCGAGTCTAACCTCGTGTCTTTACATTAATCACGTATTCAGTTTGTGCCTAAGACCTCCCACATTGGACTAACATTTGTAGCAACTGGTTAAGCCGGTTGGGTCCGGGCAGTTTTACACTACAAATGAGTCCAACCTCGTGTCTTAGTCGATTAATTACATCTAATTAATCATCCTCCTAATTTATATTAATTAACCTTAATTAATATTAAGTTTTTCATAACATGGGTAGACCTAACTCAATAGGTAAATTCCCATGGGGTAGACCTAACTCAATAGGTAAATTCCCACTTATGTTAATTTATTTTTATGGTATACTTAATCATACCCAATCATACTTTTATTAACCTATTTATTAACCCCATCGTTCCCCACGTAAATCGTTCTCATTTCACGACATAATAAAGGGAAGATGCATCCCAAATATCTTGGGTTTAACCAAATCTTAGCATATAACTTTGTCATGGGTTAAGAGGATGTCAACTTGCATATATGAGCATATATTAACCCAACTACATTTAATCCCAAACTTGCATATATGAGCATATATTAACATGTTAAACTTGCATATAAGCATTCACATAACTTGCATGACATGTTAAACTTGCATATAAGCATTCACATAACTTGCATAACATGTTAACTTGCATTTAAGCATATACATAATTTGCATATGAACTTGCATAACAATATACATGTAACTTACATAACATCATACACATAACTTGCATATGAACTTGAATAACAACATACATGTAACTTGCATAACATCATACACATAACTTGCATATGAACTTGCATAACAACATACATGTAACTTACATACATCATACACATAACTTGCATATGAACTTGAATAACAACATACATGTAACTTGCATAACATGTTGAACTTGCATATAAGCATTCTCATATCTTGCATAACATGTTAAACATGCATTTACCCACTTATTAAATATGCATAACCCACTTATTAAATATGCATAAACCCACTTGTTAAATATGCATAAACCCACTTATTAAATATGCATAAACCCACTTATTAAATATGCATAATATCACATACTTAGCATGCATAGAATCACATACTTAAACTTGCATAATAGATCAATGTTCAACTTAGTATTTTGCATCATAATCATCATGAAACATAGCACCAAACTTGTATATGGATGTCATGACTACATAACATTAAACTTGCATGACATATGGTATATAACTTGCAAAACACATAACATACACTACACAAAGCTTGCATAAACACATTGATCCTCAAACATATCCATACATCATCATATCCTATCTTAATCAATTTAACAATTGATTATTAAGGAGATAGAATCTCACCAAAACAAAATTAGCAAACTAATGAAGAAGATTAAGAGGCTAGAAGTTGATTTGGAAAGCTATCCCTTCTCTAATTTTGATGGAGGCTCTTTCAAGTTTCATTTTGCCATAGTTTAGTTACTAGATTTAATTATGAATGAATTAGGGTAGGGTTTAGGGTGTATTTATAGATTAGGTGAGTGTTTTAGGCCCTTAGATTAACCCTAGATTGGTTTAGGACCCTCAGATCCAAGAAGCTTCCAGAAACCAGCCCTCCAAACCAGCCTAAAACCCAACCTGGTGCAACCTGGTGCACCCAGGTTCTCTGGACGCCACCCCCTGTCGACAGGCAAGTCGACACCCCTGTCGACAGGCCTGTCGACAGCCCTGTCGACATGGGTAGGGCGGGAATCTTCCCGCCTGGCCCCGCTTGCTTTATTTTAAAATCTGAATTTAAATTATTAAATCTGTTTTTAGCTTTGAATTTTCTGCAAACTTCATCGGGCCATAACCGGGCCATACGGACTCCGATTCTCGAAAACTCGGACTCTATTTCGCGTATTTTTCCGAGACGAACGCAATGACGCAGCCCGTTTCCCCCAATTCTCACATATGAGATTATTTATACTGGAATTAGTGAATTTTAGCATTAACCGAAATTCAGGGTGTTACATAAACTCTCAATCGGGTAATTATTCAAATCCAACAAGTTAAACATGTCGTTTACTCAATAATATGCCACAAGTGAATTATATAATTATAACCACAGTAGTCATTGCCCATATTCTAACAAGTTTATTCAACATGTAATCATTCCAACACTTTAACTGATTCAACATAAGAATTATTCATATTAACATCTCAACTTGTTATAATAATAATTTATAATTAATCTGGCGATTTCACAATTAATAAAAGGGGAATGCTAAACGATAACATATTATTATCTTAAATTCAGTCTGTCGGAATTCGGGTTATAGATTAGAATATTAGGTATATATGTATATATCTAATATTTATATTTTAAAAAAAAAATACAAATACGTTCACTCACTATTTATACATTAATCCTAAACCAAAGCTCTGATACCAGATGTAACAACCTGAATTCTGACAGACCAATTTTTTCAAAATTCGAATCTATCGAAACTCAAGTTGTTGTGTTCTGATACCAGATGTAACAATCTGAATTCCGACAGACCAATTTTTTTTTTCAAAATTCCAATCTATCGAAACTCAAGTTGTTGTGCTCTAGTATTCTACAGAAAAGACAGAGACATAAAATATGTCAGAGCTTAGAAAACATCTCACAGCGGAATGGATAAAATATAATATAATCAAAGTATAGCCTTACCATATTAATAATACTGCCTAACTAGTATCCAAAGCTATAATGTCTCTGCTACAAATCTAACCTACGAGTATGTTATGAGGAGGGGGTCAAAACACAAGTTCTTGTGACTAAATTTAAATTATACACTTTGGATGATCCTACATATACCGTTCAATCATATTTTCTTATTTATTAGGTTACTTGGGTTGATAGCACTCAAGGCTTACACACACGTCATATCCATTTAGTCCCCAGTGGATTAACCTAATATAATATATATGAAGCTACCCCCAACATTAAGGTACACCCCATGGTATCCTACTCGCATGGTCTCCACCGTAATACTACACAAATGAACACACTCCCTCATCCTATGCCGGAGTTACGTACGGATCTACATAACAGTGTTGCGTTTCACATATACCTATCATTACTATGCTACGTACGCTTACGAACTGCCATTGTCGATCGAATCAGATTTCATATATTTTCCCCCTTTTCTCAACTGGTTTCCGGCTTTCCCCAATTACTGATTACTTAATTTACAATTAAGTGTCCCTTATCTCATTTCATCAGTTATCCCATTTCCTCACTAGTTTATTATAACCTAATTTATGATCTTCACTTGTCCCTAGGACAAGTCTACCAATTATACAACATTTTCAATATTTATAATAGGTTATTATCATTCCCCGTTTAAACCATTAACTGTTGTAATCCATTAGTCTTTATTCACTGTAATATATGTTCCTTATTTTATTAAGAAAAACACTTCATGCACCTTATCAATTTGATTTATAGAAGGAATCAATGATTTATTTTCATAATGTATTCCCATCTAATTTGTGGTGGAAAGTAATTTCTTTCCTCTTTCTTACTTTATTCACCGTGGCTTATTTGCAACCACGTTCTCAGAAATAGGTCAATTAGGGAAATACATCACTTTTCTTTCGCATCACACTAACTCAGTCCATTACATTCCTTTCTTATTTTCCGAGTTAGACATTTAGTTACCATCATTACCTTTTATTCGTTTATATATATATATATATATATTCATATATATGACTAGACCTCTCACATAAAGCCTACACTTATGGACGCTGGATTTGCCGGGCGGGTTCGGGAAGACTTCTACCATAAATTGACTTAACGTCATGTCTTAGTACCATTACATGTTTTAATTATGAATTTAGACCCCTCACATTATATTTACCACTTGTGAATGTTGGATATGTCAGGCGGTTCCGGACAGACTCTTATCACAAGTGCAATCTAACCTCATACCTAAGAGCGTTACAGTGTCAAATTACTGTGAATCTAGGCATGTTCGTTCTTTAACAATTATTCCTATTTCATGTAAATTTTTGGCATATTATCCTTTTTACTGTAATCTAGTTTACAGTAATCTAACTTATGTGCCGTCCAATTATGCCTATATTTTGTCGCATGTTCTTTTTAACATATGTTTAATTATGTTTTGACATGTAAAAATTCAGTCGGGTAATTATTCAAATCCAACATGTTAAACATGCCGTTTACTCAATAATATGCCACAAGTGAATCATATAATTGTAACCACAGTAGTCATTGCCTATATTCTAACAAGTTTATTCAACATGTAATCATTCCAACACTTTAACTGATTCAACATACGAATTATTCATATTAACATCTCAACTTGTTATAACAATAACTTATGATTAATTTAGCAGTTTCATGATTAATAAAAAAGGAATGCTAAACGATAACATATTATTATCTAAAGGCTATATCTTAAACCCACTCACCTTGCACGCTTTCCCAATTTTGGATTTGATCTAGTTTTAGTATCCATGGTTTTTCCCCTTAACCGGATTCACAACCTAAAGAACATGGATTTATAATTTTCATTAAAAGAGAAAGGAAAAGGCAGAGGAAGGAATTTGAATAGATCGGATCTATAAAGTTACCTTACTGCAATACGAGATTTTAACACCTATTTACAAGCATATGTTCCTTTCCTCTAGATTTGGATTTGGAATTTTTTCTAACTAATAATTTACATTTTCTAAAGAAATCTTTAAGGGAGGAGAAACAATAGAGCTTCAGCGTAGCCTCAGAAATATGGGATTTAGGGTTAACTCTAGGGATTTATTTATAGGTGTATCAGAGAAGCCAGGACCCTTAGATTTAAATCTAAAACATCAAAACCGACCACGTTAGAAAAGAATGTTCTAGATCCACGTGGGGTCGACCCCCCTTGGCGTGGGTCGACCCCCAGTGGTCTATTTTCCCTCCGAACTTTCCCGCTCGAGATTTTGATTTTCAGGATAAGTTTTTATTTAATATATATACATATAAGCTTCTTATATGTATACAAACTTCCAACGCTCATAACTTCTTAATACAACGTTCGTTTTACGTAAACCAGGTGTCTATCTTGACCAGAATTCCAAGACGAACGTAATGGAGCTGTCTGTTTCACTTAATTCTGAATATATAATTCGGTTATCCTTCTTTTATTATCTTGAGTTAAAAATGTGGGGTGTTATAGATTGTGTGTAGACTATCGTGAGCTGAACAAGGTGATAAAGAAGAACAAGTATCCGTTGCCAAGGATAGATGACTTGTTCGATCAGCTTCACGAAGCCTAAGTGTTTTCTCAGATGGATTTGGCAACGGGATTTCACTTGTTGAAGGTGGCAAAGGATATTATGCCAAAGACTGCTTTTAGGACACCGTTCGATTTCTTCGAATGGTTGGTGATGCCATTCGAGTTGACTAACGCGCCGGTATATTTTGTGGATCTTATGAATAGGGTATTCAGAGATCAACTAAATAAGTTTGTTCTTATGTTCGTGGATGGTATTCTGGTTTACTCTCGTAATGAGGAAGAGCATAAGACACACTTGAGAGTTATGTTAGAGATTTTTTGGAAGCATCAGCTGAGAGCTAAGTTTTCAAAGTCAATTTTGGAAGAGTGAAGTGAGGCTTAGGCCATGTTGTTTCTGGAAATGGGATAGCGGTTGACCCCTCTATAGCGGCATCAATCTAGGACTGGGAAAGGCCTAAGAATGCAACGGATGTTCGGAGTTTCCTTGGGTTGGCTGGTTATTACCGACGGTTTATCAAGTATTTCACCAAGGTAGCTGCACTATTGACAGGATTGACGAAGAAGAACTAAGTGTTCACATGGGATGCAAAGTGTGAACCAGCGTTTGGGATCCTGAAAGAGAGACTAACGAGTGCTCCTGTGTTGATCATTCCAAATGGGAATGAGGAGATGGTGGTGTATACTGATGCATGTGGTACTAGGCTTGGAGCAGTGCTAATGCAAAACGATAAGTGGCCTACGCAAGTCGACAGCTGAAGCCGCATAAAAGGAACTATCCAACTCATGATTTTGGAGTTGGAAGCGATTGTGTTTGCTATGAAAATGTGGAGACATTACCTGTTGGGAGTTCGATTCGAGTTGTTTAAGGATCACAAGTCGTTGAAGTATCTTTTCTACCAAAAGGATTTGAATCTTCAGCAGCAACAGTGGTTAGAGTTTCTGGCATCGTATGATTTTGGTATAGTCTATCTCTTGGCAAGGCAACGCAGTGGCAGATCCATTGAGCCGAAGATACGCAAGTTTGGGAGCGATGTTTTCAAAATGGAGGAGCCTCGAGTGTTTGGCAAGGTTTGATTTCAGGCCAAGGTGTGAGTTGGAACCTGAAATGTTGGCAAGCTTATCGATAAGACCTACTCTCATCGAAAGGATTGGCGAGAGCCAAAAGCGAGATGCGAAGCTTTTCGAGTTTATCCAGAAGCTGGAACTAGAAGAAAAAGAGTTCAAGGTCGATCGAGAAGGTTGGCTTCGAAAGCAAGGACGATTAGTTGTTCCTAATATTGATGAATTGAGAGATCATGTTCTAAGAGAATGTCATCACTCGAAGTTATCGATTCATCCGGGAGGCAATAAGATGTATCAGAACATGAAGCGAGTCTACTACTGGGAAGGGATGAAGCAAGATATTGGAAAGTTCATTTCCAAGTGCATGAACTGTCAGTTGGTCAAAGCTGAACAGAAAAAGCCGAGTGGATTGCTTCATCCATTAGATGCTCTTACGTGGAAGTGGGAATAGATATCAATGGATTTTATCGATGGACTATGTGACGGCCCGCCCTGCACCAGCCTGCATTCCCTCCGAAAGTGCGCTGTACACATGCCTGACTAGCACGGGACGGTCATCAGAAGAAAGGAAAGAAGGAAACGAACTAATCAAGAACCTGTAGAATGTCTCACAGCGCATAGAATAAAATATAATAATAATAACATACTTGACATAAAACAAGTGAGACAGTGCATAAGCTGATAACTAAAATCAACATCAACATCAGAGCAGCGGAAATCCAAATACAGCTTATTACAACTTTCCAAATTTACTGTCTCTAAACAAAAGAAAGCTAAAGTAGAAGATGCACCACCAATGCCCAAGCAGTGATCTTCAACAACACAGGGAGAATACTATATATATATATATTACGTGGAAGCCTCCTGCTCGTCTCCGGATCATCTACACGTGCATCACCAGCTAACCTGTCTCTAGTCTGCTCATGTGAGCACCCAGAGTAATAAGAGGAGACATAAAACTCTGGGTCAGACATAAAGCCTGGTATGAGCGATAAGCATCTAAACAGAATAATAACAGGTATACTAAACCATACCTGAACCTGCAACCAAAGAGTCAGTACCACATACCATACAATACTCTAAGGTGCCATAATAAAGAGTGTAAGAATACGGGGGTGGGGTCTGCATGTCATAATGGTAGCAAACAAATCAACCATAGCAACCTTCCTCACATCTCTCACTCAGTGCGTAAAGCATACGATATCTACCACTTTGGAACACTAGACAAATTGAGGTAACGACGAATCCCGACTTGTAGAAACCCTGCTATGATCAAGCTAAACACATGGAGTCATGACCAAACATTTCAATGACCCACCACATTGGTCGTAGCCCTTGGTCCTACCAATGCCATAATGGCCCTGAATCCGCCTTCGTCCCTCCTACCATAGTGGTCCAAAGCTATAGACATCGATAACCCCTTAACACGCGTCCCGCAGCAAAGCCCAATCATGAAGCGAACTCGTTGATTCCCATCTGGATCTTGAGCTCTAGCTTCTCATTTGGACTTCCTTTGCATCTCGGGTTTGGTCGAATTGGAGTGGGTCCTCAGAAGTGTTGTCGTGCAGTAGCATCCCTAGAATTCGGTTCGGTTCGGTAGTCATTACCCTCGTCGGTTCGGGTCGGTCCTCCTTCCTTGTCATCTTTCCATTCGGGTCGGGTCGGGTACTTCACTTCGGGTCGGGTCGGTGTCCTCCTCCGGGTCGGGTCGGGTTGTTGTCTTCCTTCCAGTTCATGCTCCTTCTCCGATCAGCTCCCTCGTTTTCCATCTACTCCGATCCGATCCGATCCCCTCGCCTTACTCCAGTCGTAGCCTTCCATTCTTGAGTCGATCCGATCTGGCCTCCATTATTCTTCCGATCCGATCCCCTTGTCCACTCCAACTCTAAGTAAACGGCCTTCCTTTTTGCCAAGTCTCTTATGTGCCAAACTCCAGTTCGGGTCGGGTTTTCTTGCCCAGTTCACATATCCGATCCGAGCCCTCATCCGATCCGATCCGAAGCCCTGCACAACTTTCTGCAACTTTTTCCAGCAACTTGTTTACGCCGTTCGACGACGTTTTTGACAAATCTAACTATTCTAATCAATCACAAATCATGTCAAATAGTCATAACAACATAGCAAACTAACCACAAACACCACAACAATGAATTTACATGTCAAAAGGGATCAAATGTGCCCAAAATCCCCTTATTTTCCCTTAAGCATGATTAAATAAAACTAATCATAGAATTAACAAAACTCAATCAAATTAAACCAAATTCCTACCAGAGGCATAAAATATTATTTAAGAATTTCTAAACATTTTTCCAGAATTTATTAGTGTATAAATCCGCTAATCCTCACTAATTACCTTTAATTACCATAATTAGTGCAAAAACTATGCAAATCACTCATCTTGGCCACAAATGAAACACCAAATCTGAAATACTCTCTGTTTGGGTCGAATTCCTATGTATAGCAGCAGCTCCAACCTTGCTCTGTTGCTATTTGGCCTTGTTTTGATGTAGTTTAGGCTTAATCTTCACTAAAAATGTGTTTTGGAGTGGTTTTAGAGGATGGAAGCCATTACTAAGGTCTCAAGAAGGTTTGTGGCGGCTCAAAACTGAAATGAAAGTGATTTCCTAACCCTAATCAGTCCTCCTATACCTCTAAACCCGAAATTCCCCTCTGGGCCTAGCTGCTAATCACCCGGTTAAGCCCAATTAAGCTGTTTTTCACCATCTGAAACTTGTTTCAGCCATATCTCCCAAACGGTGAGTCCGTTTGGCTAATGTGACCACTCTACGGAAAGAGAGACCATCATCCGAAGCCAATGGAAGTGGTTTCAGGTCAAAATTCCTTTCCAGTCAAAAGTTATGGCCAAAACAGTGCCAACTAGGGGTAAAATGGTCATTTAAAAATCGGGAAAAATCATGAATATGGGAAATGACCACAATAGTCGTCTCCCAAAGTTACATGACCATACGACTTCGTATGTGAAAGAAATAAATATCCTACGACCCTATGATGCGTAGAATACGGGTCGTTACACTCCCCCCCTCAAGAAATTTCGTCCCCGAAATTCCTTAACCCAAAACATACAAAGGATCCCGCATGCCTAACAACCACATACATCAATCAAACATGCAAAACAAGCAAAACAAACCTATCCTAGCATGCGGAAAACTAAATCGAAGTCAAAATCTTACCAGGCAAAGAGTTCTGGGTGTGTCTTCCTAATGTTCTCCTCTGTCTCCCAAGTACAATCATTCTCGTCTTCGCCCCACTGAACCTTGACTAGCTTCACCGCCTTTCTTCGAAGTTGCTTCATGTCGTGCTCGACAATACGGGCCGGCTTGCGGTTCCCAACCGCCTCGGGTTCTACTTCGAAGTCCTCTAACTGATCAGGTGAAATAGTCATATCTGAGTCGTGAACGAACTTCCTTAGTTGGGAAACATGAAATACGTCGTGAACTCCCGCCATCTTCTCCGGTAAGTCAATTCTGTATGCCAAATTCCCGACTAGTTCAAGAACAGGGAATGGGCCAACAAATCTTGGTGCCAACTTGCCTCTCCTGCCAAATCGTATTACGCTCTTCAACGGAGAAATCTTGACAAACACCAAGTCACCAACGGAGAATTTTAGGTCTCTTCTCCTCTTATCAGCATAACTCTTCTGCCTATCTTGGGCAGCCTTCATTCGTTGTTGAATGATCTTGATCTTATCTGAAGTTTCCCTCACCACATCTGGTCCAAGCATAAACTTCTCGCCAGTCTCTATCCAACATGATGGTGAGTTGCACGGTCTTCCGTACAAAGCTTCAAACGGAGCCATACCGATACTGGATTGGTAGCTATTATTATATGCAAACTCTACTAGATGCAAATGGTCATCCCATGATCCACCAAAATCCAATATACATGCTCTCAAGAGATCTTCCAAAATACGGTTCACCCTCTCCGTCTGACCGTCGGTCTGAGGATGATATGCGGTACTGAGATGTAACTCTGACCCTAGAGCCTCTTGTAAGCTCTTCCAAAACCCACTAGTGAACAACGGGTCTCGGTCACTCACAATGCTTTTAGGTACTCCATGAAATCTCACTACCCACTTCATATACAATTCTGCTAACTTAGCTGCCGTTCTGGTCGATTTGACTGGTATAAATCTTGCACTTTTAGTCAGTCGATCCACAACTACCCAAATGCTATCATGTCCCGATCTAGTCCTTGGTAAACCATCATTGAAATCCATCGAGACTTGCTCCCATTTCCATTCGGGAATTTCTAAGGGCTGTAACAACC
Source organism: Allium sativum (assembly GCA_030737875.1). Classification (NCBI taxonomy): domain Eukaryota; kingdom Viridiplantae; phylum Streptophyta; class Magnoliopsida; order Asparagales; family Amaryllidaceae; genus Allium; species Allium sativum. Next base: position 538,697,781 of record CM060920.1, on the reverse strand, counting down.
CACTAGGCTTCTTTTGCTCGGCTTTAACTAGCTGGCAATTCATGCACTTGGATATAAACTTCCCAACGTCTCTTTTCATCCCTTCCCAGTAGTAAGTCTGCTTCATATCTCGATACATCTTGTTACCACCGGGGTGTATAGTCAGCTTTGAGTGATGAAATTCTCTAAGCACTTCATCTCTCAATCCATTGACATTGGGTACAACAAGCTTTCCATTCTTTCTAAGCCATCCATCTCGATCAAGCCCATACTTGTTCATCTCCTCATCGATATCCATCTTTAACTTGGAGATGATTTCCAATAGGTTAGGATCGTTCCTCTGACTAGAGCCGATCCGCTCAATTAAAGTGGGTCTGATCGTCAAACTTGCTAACATTTCTAGATCCAATTCGCACTTTGGTCTGAAATCAAACTCCGCAATATACTCCAGTTGCTTCCATTCAAGGAACATAGCCCCTAAGCTGGCATGTCTTCTACTCAATGCATCAGCCACCGCATTGCCCTTTCCCGGTGTATATGCGATGTCAAAATCATAGGAAGCCAAGAACTCTAACCACCTTTGTTGCCGGAGATTTAGATCCTTCTGGGAGAAGAGATACTTCAACGACTTATGATCTGTAAACAGCTCAAATCTTTCTCCCAAGAGATAGTGTCTCCACATCTTTAACGCGAACACGATCGCTGCCAATTCCAAGTCATGGGTAGGGTATCTTTTCTCATGCGGTTTCAATTGCCGACTTGTATAAGCTACAACCCTACCGCCTTGCATCAATACAGCACCCAGTCCGGTACCACAGGCATCCGTGTATACCGTCATCTCTTCATCCCCCTTAGGAATGACTAACACTGGTGCGCTCGTCAACTTGTCCTTTAGACTCTTGAATGCATTCTCGCACCTTTCATCCCAGACAAAAGCTTGATTCTTCTTGGTCAACTGGGTCAATGGTGCTGCTAACTTGGAGAAACCTTGGATAAACTTACGATAATATCCAGCTAACCCCAAGAAACTTCTTACATCTGTTGCATTCTTGGGCGTAGGCCAATCTTGTACCGTAGCCACCTTCGCCGGGTCCACGGCAATACCATTCTCTGATACAACATGGCCCAAGAACCTCACTTCCCTCTTCCAGAAGTGACACTTAGAAAACTTTGCTTTCAATTGGTGTTTTCTCAACACCTCCATCACTACTCTTAAATGTTCCTTGTGTTCTTCCTCTGTCCTCGAATAGACCAAAATATCATCAACGAACACAAGGACAAACTTATTCAACTGATCTCTGAATACCCTATTCATAAGATCCACAAAATATGCTGGGGCATTGGTCAGCCCGAATGGCATGACCAACCATTCATAAAATCCAGACGGCGTTCGAAATGTCGTTTTAGCTATACTCTCAGCTTCCACTCTAAGCTGATGAAAACCTGTCGCGAGATCCAACTGAGAAAATACTCTCGCGCCACTCAACTGATCGAACAAATCATCTATCCGCGGTAGAGGATACTTGTTCTTCCTCGTCACTTTATTCAACTCGCGGTAGTCTACACACAAACGAAGGGAACCATCCGCCTTGGTAGCAAACACAACTGGTGCTCCCCATTCAGAAACACTCCTTCTGATAAATCCCTTCTTCAAAAGATCGCTGACTTGCACCTCGAGCTCTCGCTGCTCTCTTAGTGCCATACGACGAAGTGGCATCACTATAGGTCTGGCATCTTTTACCAAATCAATACGGAACTCAATTTCTCGGTGTGGTGGAAGTCCGGTCACTTCTTCGAAAACATCCGGATACTGGCCAACCACGGGCAAACCTGAAAACTCACTATGCGGAATGTCGAGGGAGTTTAGAAAACTAGCCAATACCCCCTTACTGGGTAGACCACCAAACGCTATCCTCCGCCCATCACCCGCTCTAGCTGTCACTAAAATGCCCTCACAGTCTACCACCACCCCGTATCTTTGGAGCCAATCTACTCCCAAAATAATGCCAAACCCAGTAAAGCCCAAAACAAATCAATCACAAACAAACATGCATCCATGACTCGATAGGACCACATTACGACAAATCATGCTAAGGCTAGTCGAACCACCAATCGGGTTCGTCACTATTAAAGGTCTATCGACAATCTCGGGCTCCAATCCCAACCTATCTACCAGGTCACTAGATATGAAAGAACTGGAAGCTCCGGTATCAAATAAAACTCTAACAGGAACATCATAAACAGAAAGCATACCTTGAATGACTACATTCTTTCCCTTCTCCGCCGCTGTTGGGGCATTCGACAAAGAAGGAATAGCATTAAGGGCGTATGCTTTCACTATTTGCTTTTCTTTAGGGGGTTGCGGACACTTGTCCTTGTGATGTCCCATTTGGCCACAGTTGAAGCACTTCCTATCCGCTGGCTTGGCCCGACAATTACTAGCATAATGGCCCTTCTTACCACAGCTGAAGCACTCAACATCTTGCTTATTCTTTTTCTTCTGGCCATCCTTAGTCTGACTCTGCTTTCTCTTATTCTGGGAACCACCCTTGCCTCCACCACTTGCTTGTGGCTTTGGCTCATCTGCGGATGCAACCTCAGTCTTCGGCTTAGGGTAGAGACTTTCTGATCTTAATGCTTTCCCCACAATCGATTCAAACATCTCATCGATGTGGTTAATAAGTCTATCCCCCAAGTACTGATCCAAACCAGTTATGAATTTCTCATTCTTTTTCTCGGCAGTATCAATAAGAGATAACCCATATTTTGACAAAGTGTCAAATTCTGCAATATACTCCGAGACAGCTCTGCCATTCTGCTTGAGCTCCAAGAATTTCTTAAACAGCACTGACTTCTGAGCAGCCGGAATGAACTTCTCGCTAAAGCGAGCCTTAAACTGCTCCCAAGTAATCTGATCTTCGGGAGTAGCTGCCTTTATAGCATTCCACCAATTCATTGCCCGTCCTTGCAGCTGACGGGACGCTAGCTTTCTCTTCATCGCATCCTCGATACCCAAATCCTCGAAGATACGTTCGCAACTATCCAACCAATCCTGAACATCTGTGGCCGACTCCGTTCCGTGGAATGGCTTCCCACCAAGGCTAGTATAATCCTTATTCAGCTTGGCGAAGTCGACTCTTGGTGCCTGCACTATTGGACCACCACCATTTCCACCATTGGGAGCTGCCCTCTGTACATCTCTAAGCATCTCTCTCATGAGGTCAGTAAACATCGTCCTCATGTCAGCAGCATTCCCATTATTGGCCCCTCTACCGGTACCTCTAACATATCGGCTCATCGTCAATCTGAAAAAGGAAACGATTAACGACCCCATAGTGGTGCTAGTGCAGTACGACTTCATCCTTATACTAGTAATAGTATATATATATAGCTTTTTAAAAACCAAAGTAATCACAAATACGCTCTCTCGTATACGTATATTATCTCTCCCTGATAACTTCCCTAGGTTAACTACGCAACCTAGAGCTCTGATACCATGTGTGACGGCCCGCCCTGCACCAGCCTGCATTTCCGCCGAAAGTGCGCTGTACACATGCCCGACTAGCACGGGACGGTCATCAGAAGAAAGGAAAGAAGGAAACGAACTAATCAAGAACCTGTAGAATGTCTCACAGCGCATGGAGTAAAATATAATAATAATAACATACTTGACATAAAACAGGTGAGACAGTGCATAAGCTGATAACTAAAATCAACATCAACATCAGAGCAGCGGAAATCCAAATACAGCTTATTACAACTTTCCAAATTTACTGTCTCTAAACAAAAGAAAGCTAAAGTAGAAGATGCATCACCAATGCCCAAGCAGTGATCTTCAACAACACAGGGAGAATACTATATATATATATTACGTGGGAGCCTCCTGCTCGTCTCCGGATCATCTACCCGTGCATCACCAGCTAACCTGTCTCTAGTCTGCTCGTGTGAGCACCCAGAGTAATAAGAGGAGACATAAAACTCTGGGTCAGACATAAAGCCTGGTATGAGCGATAAGCATCTAAACAGAATAATAATAGGTATACTAAACCATACCTGAACCTGGACCTGCAACCAAAGAGTCAGTACCACATACCGTACAATACTCTAAGGTGCCATAATAAAGAGTGTAAGAATACGGGGGTGGGGTGTGCATGTCATAATGATAGCAAACAAATCAACAATAGCAACCATCCTCACATCTCTCACTCAGTGCGTAAAGCATATGATATCTACCACTTTGGAACACTAGACAAATTGAGGTAACGACGAATCCCGACTTGTAGAAACCCTGCTATGATCAAGCTAAACACATGGAGTCATGACCAAACATTTCAATGACCCACCACATTGGTCGTAGCCCTTGGTCCTACCAATGCCATAATGGCCCTGAATCCGCCTTCGTCCCTCCTACCATAGTGGCCCAAAGCTATAGACATCGATAACCCCTTAACACGCGTCCCGCAGCAAAGCCCAATCATGAAGCGAACTCGTTGATTCCCATCTGGATCTTGAGCTCTAGCTTCTCATTTGGACTTCCTTTGCATCTCGGGTTTGGTCGAATTGGAGTGGGTCTTCAGAAGAGTTGTCGTGCAGTAGCAGCCCTAGAATTCGGTTCGGTTCGGTAGTCATTACCCTCGTCGGTTCGGGTCTGTCCTCCTTCCTTGTCATCTTTCCATTCGGTTCGGGTCGGGTACTTCACTTCGGGTCGGGTCGGTGTCCTCCTCCGGGTCGGGTCGGGTTGCTGTCTTCCTTCCAGTTCATGCTCCTTCTCCGATCAACTCCCTCGTTTTCCATCTACTCCGATCCGATCCGATCCCCTCGCCTTACTCCAGTCGTAGCCTTCCATTCTTGAGTCGATCCGATCTGGCCTCCATTATTCTTCCGATCCGATCCCCTTGTCCACTCCAACTCTAAGTAAACGGCCTTCCTTTTTGCCAAGTCTCTTATGTGCCAAACTCCAGTTCGGGTCGGGTTTTCTTGCCCAGTTCACATATCCGATCCGAGCCCTCATCCGATCCGATCCGAAGCCCTGCACAACTTTCTGCAACTTTTTCCAGCAACTTGTTTACGCCGTTCGACGACGTTTTTGACAAATCTAACTATTCTAATCAATCACAAATCATGTCAAATAGTCATAACAACATAGCAAACTAACCACAAACACCACAACAATGAATTTACATGTCAAAAGGGATCAAATGTGCCCAAAATCTCCTTATTTTCCCTTAAGCATGATTAAATAAAACTAATCATAGAATTAACAAAACTCAATCAAATTAAACCAAATTCCTACCAGAGGCATAAAATATTATTTAAGAATTTCTAAACATTTTTCCAGAATTTATTAGTGTATAAATCCGCTAATCCTCACTAATTACCCTTAATTACCATAATTAGTGCAAAAACTATGCAAATCACTCACCTTGGCCACAAATGAAACACCAAATCTGAAATACTCTCTGTTTGGGTCGAATTCCTATGTATAGCAGCAGCTCCAACCTTGCTCTGTTGCTATTTGGCCTTGTTTTGATGTAGTTTAGGCTTAATCTTCACTAAAAATGTGTTTTGGAGTGGTTTTAGAGGATGGAAGCCATTACTAAGGTCTCAAGAAGGTTTGTGGCGGCTCAAAACTGAAATGAAAGTGATTTCCTAACCCTAATCAGTCCTCCTATACCTCTAAACCCGAAATTCCCCTTTGGGCCTAGCTGCTAATCACCCGGTTAAGCCCAATTAAGCTGTTTTTCACCATCTGAAACTTGTTTCAGCCATATCTCCCAAACGGTGAGTCCGTTTGGCTAATGTGACCACTCTACGGAAAGAGAGACCATCATCCGGAGCCAATGGAAGTGGTTTCAGGTCAAAATTCCTTTCCAGTCAAAAGTTATGGCCAAAACAGTGCCAACTAGGGGTAAAATGGTCATTTAAAAATCGGGAAAAATCATGAACATGGGAAATAACCACAATAGTCGTCTTCCAAAGTTACATGACCATACGACTTCGTATGTGAAAGAAATAAATATCCTACGACCCTTTGATGCGTAGAATACGGGTCGTTACAAACTACCTAGAAGCAGAGCATGAAATGAAGGTATTTGGGTTATCGTGGATCGCTTGACCAAAACTGCAAGATTCATTCCTGTTAAGTCGACTAGGACGGTATCAAAGTTGGCTGAGCTTTATGTGAAGTGGATAGTTCGATTCCATGGAGTCCCAAAATGTATAATAAGTGACTGAGATCCATTATTTACGAGTGTATTTTATAGAAGTTTGCAAGAATCTTTGGGAACCGAATTGTGCTTGAGTACGGCTTATCATCCCCAAACGGATGGTCAAACCGAGTGGGTTAACTGAGTTTTGGAAGATCTCCTGAGGGCTTGTGTGTTGGACTTTGGAGGATCGTGGGAAGACCATCTACATCTAGTTGAGGTTGCATATAATAACAGCCACCAATCGAGTATTGGGATGACACCATACAAGGCGCTGTATGGAAGGTTGTGCAATTATCCAGCTTGTTGGGTAGAAACTAGAGATAAGTTGGTACTTGGGCCAGAGATAATAAAGAGACCTCAGATTGTATCGAGATCGTTCGGCAATGAATGAAGGCAGCCCAAGATCGTTAAAAAATTTATGCTGATAAGCGTTGAAAAGATTTGGAATTCGACATTGGCATTATGGTCTTTGTGAATATTTCGCCATTAATGCACGTGGTTCGATCTGGGAACAAAGAAAAGTTAGCTCCAAGGTTCGTTGGACCATTTCCGATTGTCGAGCGAATAGGAAAGCTCGCATATAGATTGGAGTTAGCCGAGAAGATGTCGAGTGTGCATAATGTTTTCCATGTGTCGTTTCTATGTAAGTTTGTGCATGATTCGAATGTGGTGGTACCTCCAGAGCAGTACGAAGACCTTGAAGTGGAGACCGCAGTTACGAGACCTCGTAAGCCACTTTGTGTTGTGGGGGGATAACACGAAACAGCTTAGGAGGAATACTGTTAAGCTAGTCAAAGTACAATGGAGTGAAGATGGAGACGATTGTACGTGGGAGACGGAAGAGAGAATGAAGGAAACTCGTCCAGAACTCTTCGTCGGTAGGTCCCTTTGATATCGTATCATTGTTATATCATTGTATTTTGTTGTTGTTTGATAAAATTCCACGTGCTAGGATGAGGCTATGGATGCATAGCTTGATGGTTGCTACAATTGGCTTCTCATGGATGATAGACATGCGGAATTGTTGTGGTTGCTTATGTTTGCTTGGAATTTCGGAGGAGAAATTCTTAAAAGGGGGGGGGGGGGAGGGAACGTAACAGCACACATTTTATGTATCGGAAAATCGTAAAATATTTTTATTTCATTCCCTGAGGGTTGGATCATTCTCATTTTTTAGTATTTTGCTTATAGTGATGTGAGACATATCCATAATTTTTGTCGATTTTGTTTGTGACAATTTTTCCCCTATCAGTCTTGTAAATGGAATAACTTTTGACTCGGGTCGAATCAGAGGGTGAGATCCATGCCATTAGAAAGGAATTGATGATTGCCTTTCCATAGAGTGGTTACATTAAAGATTTGGCTAACCGGTTTGGGAGGAATCGTTGTTTTAAGGTTTCTTAGTTGGTTGTTCAGGTTTGGAGAGCCACAATGGGCTGATTTGGAAAGGCCAATTGGTGGGCTATTGGAAGGGTATAAATAGGGGGTAAGGGATATGGGAACTGGTTTTAGTTTTCCATTCTCTCATTTGGTGCCTTGTGCTTCTCCTTCCTCTTACACTTTTCCACCGTTAAAAATCATAATCCAAGGAGGTAAATCATAGATCTACACCATTGGAGGCTAGATCTACGTCAATTGAGGCAAGAATTCATTGGATCAAGGTGTTTGGTGCGAACTGCTTGCTTTCCGGATTCATTTTCCTTTAATTTTTGCTTGTTTGGGAGAATTGTTGAGTGATTTACATCTCTCACATGAATGCAATAAAGTATATGAATGTTTGATTGATCATGTTTTTCATCATATTTAAGTGTTTTTCCATAGATCTATGCCATATTAAGTTTATTCTCACATGAATCACCCAATGATCTATTTAAGCAAGTATAGTTTAATGATTTCAATCCTATTTCATGTGTATATGAAAATTAGATCTATAATTTTGTCCATATGATCATTTATCATGATTTTGGAGTGATTTGCATAATTTAATGAAAATCGTCGTTTTCATGTTGTTAGAGAATTCATGTCTTTTTTTGGTCATATTTGATGAGTCGGATGAGTTGGTTTCGTCGAATCTATCGTTTGGCAAAGTTTTGGTCGAATCGGAGTTGAAATGGAGATGTGCAGGTTTTGGGTCGTATATGAGTGGGTCGGTCGAGCATGACTTGGGAGCAAGTCATAGGGGTCGGTTGAGCAGCCCGGTTCGAGCAGTTCAGGGTCGAGCAGGTCAGGTTAGAGCAGGCCAGGGGATCCAACAAGCATAGGGTCGGTTGAGACAGGGTCGGTCGAGACAGTGTTGAGCATGGCTTGGGGTCGATCGATCAGTGTGGCTCGAGCAAGGATTAGTGGCACAAGGTGATAGATCATGTTGCAGGAGGGGTGATCGGGTCGGTCATGTTCCAGGTGGGGTGATCGGGTTGGATCGGTCATGTAGTGGTAACCGGGTCGGTCTGATTTCCTGAAGAGGTGTTTCCATAAGGGTCGGTCGGTCCTGTGGAGGATGGGTCGTTCAGTCACGTGTGATAGGGTTAGTTGGTCTGTTGGTGAATAGGCCGATCGGTCGTGGTGATTTGGGTCATTTCTGAAAATTTAATTTTTCGGTATGACTCGAATTTGAAGAAAAGGTCTGAAGTGTTGAAAGGTGTTCGTTGATCGGCGATGGTACGATTTGAATTTGAAGAAAAGGTCTGAAGCGCAGTGATGTAATTGGCTCAGTGATGGTGTGACTTCAAAGTAAATTCAAGTAGGAAGGTTCGAAGTGTTCAAAGGTGTTTGTTGATCGGTGTAGAACAGCGAATGAGATAACAACTCAAAGATCGTGATTTGGTGGATAATGGTTGCTTGAGAAGGTTGCTCGAGCTATGAAAAGTTGTCGGGTTGGATGACTAGAGATGTGAAGGCCGAGAGATTATCATTGTCGTAAGTTCTAGCAGGCTCGAAGAAGGGGTACACTAGAGACGTCTAAAAGACCGACTATAGGTCGAGTACCCTGGGTCTTGTAGAAAGGCCTAGTTGTCAAGGTTGGACATTATCAAGGTTGGACATATTGGGTTTATGTTAGAACTAGGGTTACCATTAGCTCTTGACATATGGTAAGGTTGGCCGTCATACGATTAACTATGGTTTCGAAGCAGGATTGGCAGTGATAGCCAGAGTCTGTCATGGTTGATTAGTTGCCTTGTTTGAACCGTCTCATGTAGATTGTCCAACGTCGAAGGAGATATTCCTTGGGTGCTTGTCTAATATTGGTTTAGGCCTCTTGGGTTTGTGCTTGAGGGAAGTCGAACTCTTTTAGGATGGTTTACATGATATATATATATATATAATCTGGATGTTATGAGCGCTTACCATGATTAAGTGGGTGTTATGGTTTCCACGGATGAATGGTTGAACTGTTTACCGTAAAGGCAATCACTGTCCGATGTGGGGAAGATATGGTTGAGTTCTTCTCTGGTGTTGTGGGTAGATTAATATGTTTATCTATCCATTTTCATATACCTTCATTGTTGAAGTTAACTAGCTGTTTTATCGCTCACTAGGACTGTTGTCTGACTCAAGGTTTTATGTCTCCTCTTATTACCTTGGGATGTTCATCCGGTTGTGGATGGGTAGACTAAGTAGCAGGTTACAGGTGATTAGTGAGGACGAGGGTGCTGTGCGGAGGCAAGCAGGAGGCTGATGTACCATTTTTATTATGACTATCTAGTATTTCTGTTTCCGCTATTTGAGTGCTCTATGAGGGTTGTAGTGAGTCCATATGTACAAACTTTGGTATCAGTTGGATAACCTTTCAGGATGTTGAGAAAGTTTCAAAAATTTGATATATGATGCTTCATTACAAGTATCTGTTGTATAAGTTCTATTATATTTTATCCTTGCACTATGAGTTCTACAATAGGCTACGCTTGTGTTTACCTACTCTGATGATCATCCATAACTATCTGGCACACCTTTCAGCGCATTATTTCTCTTGTTTAGTGCAGGGGTTATGGGCAGTCGTCACACCTGACCTCTCGAAAAACAACACCACGTACTAACCATTCTGCTATAAGATCTTTATATTAGCTTTTAAAAGGGGTTGTTACAGATTACCACATTAAAAACTCAATGTCTTCGTTGACTCATCATCACTCACCACCTAAGCGTTGTGCGTGTAACCTGCATCAATATTACATCGATTGTAATCCACGACATTACACACACAATTCTGACTGGGTATAGACTTTGATACCGAATGTGACAACCGTGAGATTAAAACCCTAACCTCTTGGAAAGATACCCTACACACAAACCATTGTGAAAATCTTCATGTTAGCTTTTCGAAAGGTGTTGTATAAAAGCAACACCAAAGCTTGTGTAGCAACCCTAATTCCGGAAGATCGAATTTTCTACCAAAATCCCAATCTTTCGAAAATCGAATTGGCTTGTATGGTGACCTTTAGAAAAGACAGATATAATGAATATATAAGAGCTCTGAAAAACATCTCATAGCGGAATGGACAAAATATAGCAGAATCAAATATAGCCTTACCAAAGTAATAATACGGCTTAACTAGTATCCAAAGCTATCATATTTCTGCCATAAACTTAACATGTGAGTGTATTATGAGGAGGGGGTCAGAACACAAAGTACCGTGATTGGATAAATTATACATTCTGAAATAACCCTATATATACTGTTTAGTTGCATTTTCTTATTTATTAGGTTGTTTATGTTAGCAACTCTCAAGGCTCTATGTAGATGTCGTACTCATCTACCTCCCAGTAGATTAACCAAATATAATATATATTTATGTAGCTACCCCTAATATACCAAGGTACTTCCCATAGTACCCTTCTCGCATGGTCCCTGCCATCACGCCACAGAAGCGTATGAAAACTCTCTCCCTAAGTCGAATGACGTACGGACATCCATATATTACTATGCCACGTTGCTGCATAGAACTGCCATCACTGTGCCACGTACTGACTGCCATATCCAAACTACTCAGTCGAATCAAGTCTCAACACGGAGTAATCCCTAGCGTCTACGATACACCACCCAATGCATGTACCTAGACCCTCACACGTACATACTGTCTACTTTTCCCCGGGCCCCATAATACAGATTCATCGAATGCACAGAACTCGATCGGGAGTTTTTCTATATATGTATGAGTCTGCTAAAAATGCCTAAAGTACAGATATCTAAACTACGGCATGCATTTTTATGGTGGTTATCGTCCCACCTCGACCCCTCCCTCAACTAGTGAAAGACTACATCAAGAGCTAAGTGATATTCCCCTAACAAATAATCTATCCTCTAATTTGGCGTGTCCCTCAACTAACATCTCGATAGTGAAAGCTCAATGGTCTATTGGTTTAGCTCTAGTCTTTCCGCATTCCCACTGACTACCGATAACATGATTACTATTTTGTATTGGTCCTTACCTGCCTATATGAGGCAAAAATGCTGAATCACCCAATGCCATCCGCCACAGCCTTCTGCCAAACTATCATTGTAGTCAAGGTATACTCACCTGGTGGCAATGCGCAGACCAAACCTCTACGAGTACAGCCTGAGCGCTGCACCGTAACAAAGGACCACCATGGAGTACCCTCAGAAGACGTGCTTGCCTGCAGACACCACGATGATATACCCCGTTAAGTTATTCATCTTCGTACGTGCGCACTGGTCCAAGCGCATCACATAAACGTGTTATTAGACCCTAGTCTAATCTTAAATTAAGTGCTCGTTGTATCTCACCATGTTGCTAATTAACTTGATTGTTCCCTTTTTCCCTGTTATCTCAACTAGATTCATTAGCATACGATTGACTGTTTACTTGCTTTATTTACCCCTATGCCGCCGGAGCGGCGTTTTGTTTATTATTGATTTCCTTTATTAGACTTCATATTTTCCATTTTATAAGTCTGTTAATAATAAGCCAACTTCATTCTTACTTATTCAATCATAACCTTTTATTGTTATTTAATTATTAACTTAGTTCCATTAAATTAGATTAATTAATAAGTTTCCTTTTTCATTTATCATAACTTATATCATAATCTCCCCTTGTTCTTAGGACAGGTCTACCTATTATATTACATTCTTATTTTTGTGATGAATTATAATAAGCTATATTCCCCATTCATCACATTTTCTTTAGTTCCTTATCATTAACCAAACTCTTAATGTTGTAATATCCATCTCTTTACTGTCTTGTATATTTTCACATGTAACATTTATTTCATTAATTGCAATTAATGTCGTCTATTTATTTATTGACTGTTTTATACATATATTTGTATATATTTATGCACCAGACCTCTCACATTAAGCTGACCTCTTTTGGATGGAGGATTTGCTAGGAGGTTCCAGGAAGGCTTCTACCATAAGTTGAACTTAACCTTGTGTCTTAGTGCGATTTTCTACAATTTCCTAATCACTTTAAAACTTCTGTACAAATTAGGCATATCTCTTCTTTTCCATTTTCCCAATTCTACAATAATTTGATTTACGATATCCCATTTGTCATTAATGACATTTTCAACAACATATTTACTTTTTACTGTAAATTCCACAATTTCAGTAATACAGTGCTTTTTAATCCAAATAACAGATTCATAGAATAGTTTTATACGACAACAGTATTATTAACATAACTAAAAATAAATTATACCACAATTATCATAATTTACAGTTATTTAACATGTTAAGAATGACGAGGAATTTAAATGGTAAATATATTGTTATTCAAAAGGTATAATTCTAAATCTACTCACCTGACAACTTTCCAATCCTTGAATCTGATCCAGATTTGTTGTTCTGTGGCATCCCTAAATGAATTTACTTAAAATAACCACGGATTCAAAAACCTGATACTAAAAGAATAGGGAAAGAAAAGGGAGATCCTAAATAAATCAAATTCAAGAATTACCTCACATTGACCAGAAATCTAGACATCTATGTTGTAGATTTATATCTCTTATCTTCAAACCTTGAATCATAATCTCTAAGAACTAACATTTTAATTTCTAAGAGAAATGGCAGAGCTTAGGTAGTGACTCAGAAAATATGAGTTTAAGGCTAGGCCCTACTAGTCTATTTATAGATGAACGAAAATGCCTGGTCCATCGGATTCGATCAAATAAAATCTGAACCGTCTATATCAGAAAACAACGTCACGTAGAAAAATAGATCTAGCCCGATTGGGTCGACCCCTGTGGCGACCCACCTCAAAGGTGGGTCAACCCCTGGCTCGACACATGGGTCGAACCCTGTGTCGATCCACCTTAGAGGTGGGTCGACCCCTGGGTCGACACATGTGTCGACCTATTCTGGGTCCAGACAAAATTTATGCATCGTTGTGATTTCTGGTTTTAACGTTAATCACTTACTTAATATAATTCTCTTGATTTATTTTATTCCAGTTATAAATTTAAGTTCGAATTTCAAATCTACGCATATATATATGCATACAATCCCTTGATTATTAAATTCAAAAATAACTTATGCATATATGCTCCGTTTTGGACATGCCATGCACCAAAACGAACCAGAAAATTGCCACGAATACAATGGATATGTTTCGTGGCTAAATTCTAAAATCATAATTTATCGATATTTTTATTTTATTAATAACATAAAATAAGGGGTGTTACATTTCCTGTAACAACCCGCATTCTACGCATCAGAGGATTGCAGAATATTTATTTCATTTTCGTACGAGGTCATATGGTCGTGTAACTTTGGTGAATGACTATTGAGGTCATTTCCATGTTCACGATTTTTTGCGATTTTTAAATGACTGTTTTGCCCCTAGCGAATCTTGTTTCGCCTATAACTTTTGAGTAGTAAGGAATTTTGACCTCAAATCACTTCCATTGGTTTCAGATGATGGTTTACCTTTCCGTAGAGTGGTCACATTAGCCAAACGGACTTACCGTTTGGGAGATATGGCCGAAATAAGGTTTAGAAATTGAAAAACAGCTTAACCAGGCCTAGTTAAGGTGATTAGCAGCTAGGCCCATAACCCATTTCGGAATTAGGGTTATGGGAGGGCTGATAGGGTTAGGAAAAACGTTTCATTTCAGTTTTTACAACCGCCACTTTCATCCTTTGAATCCTAGCAATGGCCTCCACCTTCTAAATCACTCCCAAATCGCCTTCTAATCACTAATTAAGAAGATCTACATCAAATCAAGGAAAATCAACACTAAATCAGAGTTGGAGCTGCTGTGTTGCATTGGAAAACGGCCCTAAAATAGTAGAGTTTCAGATCTAAAGTTTTATTTATGGCTAACGTGAGTGATTTGCATTGTTTTTCACTAATTACGGCTAATTAGGGGTGATTAGTGATAATTAGTGAAATTATGCATGTTAAAATTCTAGAAAAAAATTAGTAAAATTCAAAAATATTATTTTATGCCTCTGTTAGAAGTTTGGGTTAATTTGGACATGTTTTGTTAATCAATGGCTAAATCATGATTAAGGGGATTAAGGGGAAAACATAGGTTTTGGGTATGTTTGATCCATATAAACAAGTTAAATTGTTGTTTTGTTGTTTGTGGATGATTATACATGTTGTTATTACTATTTGGAATGGTTTGTGATTGCATAGGAAAGTTAGAATGGTCCAAAATGTCGTCGTATGGCATAAAACAGCCATTGGAAAGTTGCAGGAAACTGTGCAGGACATTGGATTGGATAACACCCCTCCGAACCGAACCGCTCATGGAGCACCCTACGACCTCGACTCGCCTGCATCTGGAGTTCTCCGAATCGATCCGACCTTGGTATGGGGGCACGACCCGACCCGGGGGAAGGAGCAAGGACTTATCCGAACCACTCTAGGGAGCACGACCCGAACCACTTAGTGGACCACGAACCATGGTTGCACTACCGAACCGATGCGATGATCTGGAGTAGGAATCATGAACTGACCTGGATGGGGAAGCCGACCCGACATGAGGTGATGATCACGAACCGTATGTCTTCAGGAGGACCGAACCAAACCGAATGGAGCTGTATTCCGAACCGATCCAGAGGAGACCAAACTCGAGATGCAAAGGTAGTCCAAATAGGAGGTTGTAACTCAGGATCCAGATGGGAACCAACGAGTTGACTTCACGAGTTGGACTTTGCCGTGGGACGTGTGCAAAGAGGTTATCGATGTCTATAGCTTTGACTCGCCATCGAGAGACGGATATTGGCTATGGATCAGTGTAGTGGAGTTGTCATAACTCCATGGGAAAAGTGATTGTAGTAAGGCTATGAGCCAGTGCAGTGGAGTTGTTATGACTCCATGGGGCTGAGTGGACATAACAAAGGATTAGTGACTATGGATCAGTGTAGTGGGGTCGTCGTGACTCCATGGGGCAGAGTGATCGCAGCAAAGGATTGGGTGATCAAAGTGGTAGATATCATGTAACACCCCACCTCCACTAGGATCACTCCTTGGAATGTACTAGCTTTGGAGGGGCATTATTGTGAAGGTAAACATGCACAGAGATATCGCAAGACAGAATATATAAAAATAAATATAAGTAAAGCAGCGGTAGCAGATAAAAACCCATCTATCATCATCTCACAAAACCAACATAGTCAAGTACATAGTATCAAAATGTCATGATCCAAAATACAACATAAGTCTAGATATGTGATAACAAAATACATGGTAAAACATCAGTACTAATCCCCAGAAATAAAAGATAAGCCACAGCTAGCTCAGATCCCTACATGAGCTATCCAACAAGCAAGCCAAAGATCCACTAAGCAGATGTAGCCCCTCCCTGAGAACCTGTGGGGGGGGGGGGGAAACGGAAGAAAAGAAGCGAAAGAAAACAGGTCAGTCAAAAAGACTGGTAAGCCCTACTACGATCAATCTATAAACTGATAAAGTTAACAGCATGATGGAAACTGAGATGAACATACTGGCAATAGATAAAGGTGACATCACATAGATGAGATTAAACTTTGCACCACAGTGTACTAGCAAACCCACAAAACAGATCTTGATCCCTTAGCCCAAACTTTGGCCCAATAACATGAAGTGACCTTGGTATAAGGTCCAGCCCAACGGTCTAGTCGATCGGCTCCCTATAAACCTAACACGTCCGGTGTTGGTGTCCATACGGCCCACATGGATGTAGTCAGACTGCGCTGGGTCCACCTTTGGGTGTATCAAGCCCTCGGGTGTCAACCCCAGACACCTAAGCAATAATGCACAGTCTAAACCTACTGGTACCCGTGCCTCGAGTTTGTCCAATATCGGACTACGTGCACGTCCGTAGCCCGCCGGACCCGCACCGCTGTACCACTCAGCCGTCGCTTTGGTCGCTTACATCCGTCCAGTAATCGTGCCCCGCCCTAACCTAGCTGTAGGGTTGTGGTGATACCAAACTGGGATTACTGCTGGAACAGACCACGTTGCTAGGGTTTCTAAGAGGGTTAAGTGTGGTTTTAACCCCTCACTAATCATGGATTAAATTAGTTAAGTGTAACCACTTAACCCCATCTAATCCTCGCATCCCCATTATTGGTTAAGTATTGGTGGGCCATGACTTAACCCTAATCATGAGGCATTAATTAATTAACGCACCCAACCTCTCACATTAGACATCCGTGGTTACCTGGGAAGATTTACACCACGTCTAGGTCTAACCTTGGGTCTTATGGTGCAATATGACCAACTACCCACATTAGACCTTACGTTGTGGTTACCTGGGAAGATTTACACCACAACTAGGTCTAACCTCGAGTTGGCCATATCATGTTATCTAATGTCATGTCCACTTTAAAACATATTTACAAGTTAACATATACTTGGGTAGACCTAACTTAATAGGTAAATTCCCAAGGGGTAGACCTAACTTAATAGGTAAATTCCCAATCTTTTAGTTTCATGTATTTTTAAGTTTACCCAAACCCCCCAACGTCATTATATCGCTTACATATTCGTCATAACGCATAAGGGTATAAAAGGTAACTTGGCATAACATACATGATGAACTTCACATATCATAATAATGATGCATAACATGTTAGACTTGCAAATCATGTCATAGTGAACTCGCATAAACATGCATAACCCATAAAACTTGCATAACATGGTAAGGTGAACTTGCATAAACATGCATAACCCATAAAACTTGCATAACATGGTAAGGTGAACTTGCATAAACATGCATAACCCATAAAACTTGCATAACATGGTAAGGTGAACTTGCATAAACATGCATAACCCATAAAACATGTATAACATGGCATAGTAATCTCGCATAAGCATGCATAACTTATGAAACATGTAAAACATGGCATAGTAAATTCGCATAAGCATGCATAACTTATGAAACATGTAAAACATGGCATAGTGAGTTCGCATAAGCATGCATAATCAAATAAACTCACATAAATCTCAACTTTCACCACATATTAACTTTAGAGTTTGTAAAGTGAAGGTAAGAGGGCTTACAAATATAAACAAGTCACAAATCCACCAAATAAGATGAAGAAGCCCTTTGAAAACCCAAAACAAAGCTTCAAATAAGAAAACCCTTTTGCAAAATCCCAAAAACACAAACTTAGCAAATCAAACTTGCAACTTAATGAAGTATGCAAGTTATTAAGCATTCATACAACATAGAAAAGGTTGTATGATCATCATATCTTCATAGGATTAAACTTTGAGGAAGGTGGAGGCTAGGGTTTTTAGGTGGAGGCCATTTGAGGATTCAATTTGACATAGTTTAGTTGCTAGATTGATTAATGAGGCTTTAGGGTAGGATTAGGGGTATATTTATAGAGAATTAGAGTGTTTTAAGCCCTAGGATTAACCCTAGGTTAGTTTAGGCCCGTCAGATCTCGGAACTCTCTAGAACCAAGCCACAAGACCCAACCCAAATCAGAAATGGTGCACTAGGCTAAACTGCCCGGGCACCCCCTGTCGACAGGGCTGTCGACAGGGATGTCGACACCCAGGGGGCCCTGTCGACAGGGCTGTCGACATGCGGGTCCTGGCGGGAATTTTTCCCGCCTGCTCCAGATTGCCCTAACCCTTGTTTTTAAATTAAATTTAAATCTGTTTTTACTTAGGAATTTTCTGAAAACTTCCATGGGCCTTAACTGGGTCATACGGACTCCGATTTTCGAAAACTCGGACTCTATTTCGCGTATTTTTCCGAGACGAACGCAATGGCATAGCCCGTTTCCCTTGATTCAGATTTTTGAATTAAATTCTGCCTCATTTATATCTTAACAGGTTATTGAAAATACGGGTTCTTACATTCTCCCCTCCTTAAAGGATTTCGTCCCCGAAATCTTCAAGTTAGGAAGAACGTATCCTACTATCCAATCATCCATCTACTCAAAACAACATCCACGAGCAATCATTGTCCTTAAAAGGTTCTAAATGCTATAGAACATATGCAAGAGTGTGTGTATATGTACTTGTCTAATGCAAAGATCAATGCAAAATATGTTAGTGAAATGTATCCATATGCATGCAAATCCCTAACATAATGTATAATATCTACATGTGTGCTCAATCATACGTCCATATGCAACATCCATGTGATAGCATACAAAATCCCATCCATGAATAAGCATAAACACCCATGCACATGCAATATGAGAAGTGTGTGAGCCGATCTAGTGCCTACTGTGTATCATGCATCCACGAGTAACCACTTGCAAACACTTGCAACCACTTGCATCCATCAATCATAACATGTCTCAAACACATGTTTCATCCAAAGGATTCTACCTAAGGTTCTCATGATAAGATAGACACGATGAACTAGATAAACTAGATAGACATGGATAGCAAAAGAAAGAGATTGAGAGTGTACCCTCAAAAAGAAATGGATAAAGCCTACGCATCTTCTCTTCAGTCTCCCAAGTCGCGTCTTCCTCGGCTTCACCCCATTGAACTTTCACCAACTGGACCTCACGATTCCTTAGCTTCTTGATCTCTGTCCCTAGGATACGAATCGGAGCTCTCCTCAAGGTAGCCTCTTTCTCTACTTCCACATCTTCTAGAACACTTGGCTCAACCACCTCTGCTGACTCATGCAAGCACTTCCGGAGATGCGAAACATGAAAGACATTATGCACTCCAGCAAGCTTCTCGGGCAACTCTACTCTATAAGCCATCTGCTCGATCCTCTCTATGACTGGAAACGGTCCAACAAACCTCGGTGCTAACTTCCCCACGGCTCCAAACCGAACCACATTTCGCAAAGGAGAAACCTTCACGAAAACCATATCCCCAACCTCAAACTCCAAATCAGACCTCCGCTTATCAGCATAAGATTTCTGTCTGTCTTGGGCTGCCTTCATTCGTCTTCTGATCAACTCGACCTTCTCGGATGTATCTCTAATCATGTCAGGTCCAAGTATAAGCTTGTCTGTAGTCTCCCACCAACATGTAGGTGACTTGCATGGTCTCCCATATAAAGCCTCAAACGGTGCCATACCAATGCTCGCCTGATAGCTGTTATTATAAGCAAATTCTACAAGAGGAAGGTGGTCTTCCCAAGTACCACCAAAATCCAAGATGCAAAGTCTCAACAAGTCCTCAAGTACTCGATTCACCCTTTCGGTCTGGCCATCCGTCTGTGGGTGATAAGCTGTACTCAGATTCAACCTCGTGCCCATAGCTTCCTGCAAACTGTTCCAGAACTGACTAGTAAAGATGGGGTCTCGGTCACTGACTATGCTAGAAGGGACTCCATGTAGTCGCACTATCTCACGAAGATATACTGATGCTAGGCCAGATGCGGTCCTCTTGCTCTTCACTGGAATGAAATGAGCACTCTTCGTGAGTCTATCTACAATGACCCAAATGCTTGTATTCCCCTTCCTTGACCTTGGAAGCCCATCAATAAAGTCCATAGAAATACTCTCCCACTTCCATAGCGGGATCTCTAGAGGATGCAATAGCCCACCGGGCTTCTTCGACTCAGCTTTTACTTTCTGACAAACAACACATCTGGAGACAAACTCTGCCACATCTTTCTTCATTCCAGGCCAGAAGAAAATGCGCTTCATATCCTTATACATCTTATCTCCACCCGGATGTATAGTAATCTTGGAGCGATGTGCTTCCTCAAGAACTTTCCCCACCAAGTCTTCCACCCTCGGAACACAAAGCCTTCCGTCTCTCCTCAGCCAACCCTTATCGTCTATAGAATATCGAGCAAGGTGACTAGATGTCTCCCCTCGAATCAGCTTCTCCATAATCTCAATAATCTGAGGGTCTTCCTTCTGCGATGCCCCAACTTGATCCAGAAGGGTAGGCCTGAGCTCTAGAGATGCCAAAGAACCGGTCATCGACTCAACTGTCAAAGAAAAATCAAAGGTCGCCAAGAACTCTAAATTCTTCATCTCAACAAATAGAGGACTTAGTGTCAACCTTTTCCTACTCAACGCATCCGCTACAACATTCCCCTTGCCAGGGGTATAGGCTATATCAAAATCATAGGAAGCTAAGAATTCCATCCACCTTTGCTGCCTTAAGTTCAGGTCAAGGGAACGAAGGATAACGCTAATGGCTTTTGGGGATTAGCCTTAAAATAATCTAGACTTTATTTTGGAAAATACTTAGTAGGTTTTTGAAAATAGTTTTTCAAAAAGGGTTTTTTTTCTTTTCAAAAATTTTGTTCAATCTTGTTAACCTTGTGCTCTGATACCAAATGTAACACCCCACCTCCACTAGGATCACTCCTTGGAATGTACTAGCTTTGGAGGGGCATTATTGTGAAGGTAAACATGCACAGAGATATCGCAAGACAGAATATATAAAAATAAATATAAGTAAAGCAGCGGTAGCAGATAAAAACCCATCTATCATCATCTCACAAAACCAACATAGTCAAGTACATAGTATCAAAATGTCATGATCCAAAATACAACATAAGTCTAGATACATGATAACAAAATACATGGTAAAACATCAGTACTAATCCCCAGAAATAAAAGATAAGCCACAGCTAGCTCAGATCCCTACATGAGCTATCCAACAAGCAAGCCAAAGATCCACTAAGCAGATGTAGCCCCTCCCTGAGAACCTGTGGGGGGGGGGGGGGAAACGGAAGAAAAGAAGCGAAAGAAAACAGGTCAGTCAAAAAGACTGGTAAGCCCTACTACGATCAATCTATAAACTGATAAAGTTAACAGCATGATGGAAACTGAGATGAACATACTGGCAATAGATAAAGGTGACATCACATAGATGAGATTAAACTTTGCACCACAGTGTACTAGCAAACCCACAAAACAGATCTTGATCCCTTAGCCCAAACTTTGGCCCAATAACATGAAGTGACCTTAGTATAAGGTCCAGCCCAACGGTCTAGTCGATCGGCTCCCTATAAACCTAACACGTCCGATGTTGGTGTCCATACGGCCCACATGGATGTAGTCAGACTGCGCTGGGTCCACCTTTGGGTGTATCAAGCCCTCGGGTGTCAACCCCAGACACCTAAGCAATAATGCACAGTCTAAACCTACTGGTACCCGTGCCTCGAGTTTGTCCAATATCGGACTACGTGCACGTCCGTAGCCCGCCGGACCCGCACCGCTGTACCACTCAGCCGTCGCTTTGGTCGCTTACATCCGTCCAGTAATCGTGCCCCGCCCTAACCTAGCTGTAGGGTTGTGGTGATACCAAACTGGGATTACTGCTGGAACAGACCACGTTGCTAGGGTTTCTAAGAGGGTTAAGTGTGGTTTTAACCCCTCACTAATCATGGATTAAATTAGTTAAGTGTAACCACTTAACCCCATCTAATCCTCGCATCCCCATTATTGGTTAAGTATTGGTGGGCCATGACTTAACCCTAATCATGAGGCATTAATTAATTAACGCACCCAACCTCTCACATTAGACATCCGTGGTTACCTGGGAAGATTTACACCACGTCTAGGTCTAACCTCGGGTCTTATGGTGCAATATGACCAACTACCCACATTAGACCTTACGTTGTGGTTACCTGGGAAGATTTACACCACAACTAGGTCTAACCTCGAGTTGGCCATATCATGTTATCTAATGTCATGTCCACTTTAAAACATATTTACAAGTTAACATATACTTGGGTAGACCTAACTTAATAGGTAAATTCCCAAGGGGTAGACCTAACTTAATAGGTAAATTCCCAATCTTTTAGTTTCATGTATTTTTAAGTTTACCCAAACCCCCCAACGTCATTATATCGCTTACATATTCGTCATAACGCATAAGGGTATAAAAGGTAACTTGGCATAACATACATGATGAACTTCACATATCATAATAATGATGCATAACATGTTAGACTTGCAAATCATGTCATAGTGAACTCGCATAAACATGCATAACCCATAAAACTTGCATAACATGGTAAGGTGAACTTGCATAAACATGCATAACCCATAAAACTTGCATAACATGGTAAGGTGAACTTGCATAAACATGCATAACCCATAAAACTTGCATAACATGGTAAGGTGAACTTGCATAAACATGCATAACCCATAAAACATGTAGAACATGGCATAGTAATCTCGCATAAGCATGCATAACTTATGAAACATGTAAAACATGGCATAGTAAATTCGCATAAGCATGCATAACTTATGAAACATGTAAAACATGGCATAGTGAGTTCGCATAAGCATGCATAATCAAATAAACTCACATAAATCTCAACTTTCACCACATATTAACTTTAGAGTTTGTAAAGTGAAGGTAAGAGGGCTTACAAATATAAACAAGTCACAAATCCACCAAATAAGATGAAGAAGCCCTTTGAAAACCCAAAACAAAGCTTCAAATAAGAAAACCCTTTTGCAAAATCCCAAAAACACAAACTTAGCAAATCAAACTTGCAACTTAATGAAGTATGCAAGTTATTAAGCATTCATACAACATAGAAAAGGTTGTATGATCATCATATCTTCATAGGATTAAACTTTGAGGAAGGTGGAGGCTAGGGTTTTTAGGTGGAGGCCATTTGAGGATTCAATTTGACATAGTTTAGTTGCTAGATTGATTAATGAGGCTTTAGGGTAGGATTAGGGGTATATTTATAGAGAATTAGAGTGTTTTAAGCCCTAGGATTAACCCTAGGTTAGTTTAGGCCCGTCAGATCTCGGAACTCTCTAGAACCAAGCCACAAGACCCAACCCAAATCAGAAATGGTGCACTAGGCTAAACTGCCCGGGCACCCCCTGTCGACAGGGCTGTCGACAGGGATGTCGACACCCAGGGGGGCCTGTCGACAGGGCTGTCGACATGCGGGTCCTGGCGGGAATTTTTCCCGCCTGCTCCAGATTGCCCTAACCCTTGTTTTTAAATTAAATTTAAATCTGTTTTTACTTAGGAATTTTCTGAAAACTTCCATGGGCCTTAACTGGGTCATACGGACTCCGATTTTCGAAAACTCGGACTCTATTTCGCGTATTTTTCCGAGACGAACGCAATGGCATAGCCCGTTTCCCTTGATTCAGATTTTTGAATTAAATTCTGCCTCATTTATATCTTAATAGGTTATTGAAAATACGGGTTGTTACATATCATATGCTTTACACACTGAGTGAGAGATGTGAGGATGATTGCTATGCTTGATGTTTGCTACCACCATGACAGGCACACCCCCTCCCCATTATTTTCACACCATGTGTTAGTGTCACCTTAGAGTATTGTACATCCTGTTGTGCTAACTCCTTGGTTGTAGGTCCAGGTTCAAGTATGGTTATGTATACCTGTTATTGTTTTGCTGCTTATCGCTCATATCAGACTTTTGTCTGACACAGCGTTTTATGTCTCTTCTTATTACTCTGGGTGCTCTTAAACGGGCAGACTAGAGACAGGTTAGGTGATTATGCACATGTAGTTGTCTCGGAGACGAGTAGGAGGCTTCCACGTATGATATATATGTATATATATATATATATTCTCCCTGTGTTGTTGCTGGTCACTACTTTGGGCATTAGTAGTGTACCTCTTTATTTTTCTTTAGAGACAGTATTTCAAAGTTGTAATAATGTTAATTTGGATGATAAGTTGTACTTTAGATTTCCGCTGCTATAATGGTTTAGTTTCAGCTTATGCACTGTCTCGCCTGTTTTATGTCAAGTTATGTTATTATTATATTTTATCCCATGCGTTGTGAGACATTCTACAGGTTCCTTATTAGTTCAAATTCCTTTCCTTGGCGACCGTCCCGTGCTGGTTGGACATCAGTACAACGAATTTCAGAGAAATGTCGGTTGGTGCGGGGCGGGACGTAACATTTGGTATCAGAGCTCTAGGTTGTGCAGTTAAACCTAGGGAAAGACACCAGGGAGAGATAGTACATATATGAGAGCGCGTATTTGTTATATTTTGGGTTTTCAAAAGCTATATATGTATATATATATATATATATATTATTAGTATATCTAAGGACGGAGTCGCACTGCACTGGCACCACTGAGAGATGGTTAATCGTTTTCTCCTTACAGATTGAACGATGAGCCAATATATGAGGAATACTGGTTCCGGAACCAATAATAGGAATGCTCCTGATATGAGGACGATGTTCACTGACTTCATGAGAGAGATGCTTAGGGATGTTCAGAGGGCATCTCCTAATGCTACAAATGGTGGTGGTGCAAAGGTGCAGGCGCCTAGGGCCGATTTCGCTATGCTCTGTAAGGACAACACTAGTCTTGGTGGGAAGCCATTCCACGGAACGGAATCGGCTACAGAAGTTCAGGATTGGCTCGATAGTTGTGAGCGCATCTTCAAGGACTTAGGGATCGATGATGCGATGAAGAGGAAGCTAGCATCCCGTCAACTGCAAGGATGGGCTATGAATTGGTGGAATGCTATTAAGGCAGCTACCCCTGAGGATCAAGTTACTTGGGATCAGTTCAAGGCCCGATTCCGTGATAAGTTTATCCCAGCTGCCCAGAAGTCAGAGTTTTTTAGAAAGTTCTTGGAGCTTAAACAGAATGGTAGGGCAGTCCCGAAATATATTGCTGAGTTTAATACTTTATCGAAATATGGATTATCTCTTATCGATACTTCCGAGAAGAAGAATGAGAAGTTCATAACAGGCTTAGATTAGTACTTAGGGGAAAGGCTTATAAACCATATTGATGAGACTTTTGAATCGATTGTTGGAAAAGCATTAAGATCAGAGAGCCTTTATCCTAAGCCCAAGGCTGAAGTCGTTGTTGCATTTGCAGAGGGGCCAAAGCCGCAGGCAAGCGGTGGAGGCAAGAATAATTCTTAGAATAAAACAAAGCAGAGTCATACTAAGGATTGCAGAAAAAGAAAGATAAGAAAGATGTTGAGTGCTTTAGCTGTGGTAAGAAAGACCACTATGCTAAAGAATGTTGAGCAAAGCCAGCAGACACGAAGTGCTTCAACTGCGGCCAAGTGGGACATCACAAGGATAAATGTCTGCAACCCCCTAAAGAGAAGCAGATTGTGAAAGCATATGCTATTAATGCTGTTCCTTCTTCATTGAATGCTCCAACTGCAGCGGAGAAAGGAAAGAATGTCATCATTCAAGGTATGCTTTCTATTTATGATGTTCCTGTTCGAGTATTGTTTGATACCGGGGCTTCCTGTTCCTTCATATCAAGTGACCTGGTAGATAGGTTGGGATTGGAACCCGAGATAGTCGATAGACCTTTAGCAGTGACGAACCCGATTGGTGGTTCAACTAGCCTTAGTATGATTTGTCGCAATTTGGTCTTATCGAGTCATGGACGTATGTTTTCTTGTAATTGCTTTGTTTTGGGCTTTACTGGGTTTGGCATTATTTTGGGAGTCGATTGGCTCCAAAGAAACGGGGTGGTGGTAGATTGTGAGGGATTTTCGGTGACTATTAGGGCAGATGATGGGTGAAGGTTACTCCTTGGTAGCCTACCTAGTGATGAGGTGATGGCTAGTTTTCTAAATTCCCTTGATATTCCACAAGACGAGTTAGCAGGAGTTCCCATTGCTGGCCAGTATCCGGATATCTTCGAGGAAGTGACCAGACTTCCACCACACCGAGAAATTGAGTTCCGTATTGATTTGGTGAATGATGCCAGGCCTACAGTGATGCCACTTCGTCGTATGGCACCAAGGGAGCAGCAAGAGCTCGGGGTGCAAGTAAGCGATCTTTTGAAGAAGGGATTTATCAGAAGAAGTGTCTCCGAGTGGGGAGCACCAGTTGTGTTTGCCACTAAGGCAGATGGTTCCCTTCGTTTATGTGCGGACTATCACGAGTTGAATAAAGTGACTAGGAGGAATAAGTATCCTCTTCCGCGGATAGATGATTTGTTTGATCAATTGGAGGGAGCAAGAGTGTTCTCCCAATTGTACCTCGGGACAGGATTTCACCAACTCCGAGTAGCAGTTGAGAGTGTTCCAAAGACGACATTTCGGACACCGTCTGGGTTCTATGAGTGGTTGGTCATGCCATTCGGGTTGACCAATGCACTAGCATATTTCGTGGATCTTATGAATAGGGTATTCAAGGATCAATTGAAAAAGTTTGTTCTTGTGTTCGTGGACGATATCTTGGTTTACTCGAGGACAGAGGAAGAACACAAGGAACATTTGAGGACAGTGATGGAGGTGTTGAGGGAACACCAACTGAAAGCGAAATTTTCTAAGTGTCACTTCTGGAGGAGGGAAGTGAGATTCTTGGGCAATATTGTTTCAAAAAATGGTATTGCTATGGACCCTGCGAAGGTGGCTACGGTACAAGAGTCTACGCCCAAGAATGCAATGGACGCAAGAAGTTTTTTGGGGTTATTTGGATATTATCGTAAGTTCATACAGGACATCTCCAAGATAGCGACACCATTAACTCAAGAAGAACCAAGCTTTCGTCTGGGACGAAAGGTGCGAGAATGCATTTAAGAGTCTAAAGGAAAAGTTGACGTGTGCACCAGTGTTAGTTATTCCCAAGGTGAACGAAGAGATGACGATATACACGGATGCCTATGGTACCGGACTAGGTGCTGTACTGATGCAAGGAGGTAGGGTTGTAGCTTATGCTAGTCGCTAGCTGAAATCGCATGAGAAAAGATATCATACCCATGATTTGGAGTTAGCAGCGATCGTGATTGCGTTGAATATGTAGAGACATTATCTCTTGGGAGAAAGATTCGAGTTGTTTACCGATCATAAATCGTTGAAGTATCTTTTCTCTCAAAAGGATCTAAACCTCCGTCAGCAGAGATGGTTAGAATTGTTGGCTTCCTATGATTTCAATATCGCATATACACCTGGAAAGGGCAATGCAGTAGCTGATGCATTGAGTAGGAGACATGCCAATTTAAGGGATATGTTTCTTGAGTGGAAGCAACTGGAGTATGTCGCAGGGTACGATTTCAGACCAAAGTGCGAATTGGATCTAGAGATGTTAGCAAGTTTGATGATTAGACCCACTTTGATTGAGCGGATTGGTTCTAGTAAGAGGGACGATCCTAACCTATTGGAAATCATCTCTAGATTTGAGATGGGTATCGACAGTGAGGAGATGAACAAGTATGGGCTTGATCGAGAACGATGGCTTAGAAAGAATGAGAGACTAGTTGTACCCAATGTCAATGGATTGAGAGATGAAGTGCTTGGAGAATTTCATCACTCAAAACTGACTATACATCCCGGTGGTAACAAAATGTATCGAGACATGAAGCAGACCTACTACTGGGAAGGGATGAAAAGAGACATTGGGAAGTTAATATCCAAATGCGTGAATTGCCAACTAGTTAAAGCAGAGAAAAAGAAGCCTATTGGTTTGTTGCAACCGCTGGAAATTCCTGAATGGAAATGGGAACAAGTTTCAATGGATTTCATTGATGGTTTTCCAAGGACTAGATCGGGACATGATAGCATTTAGGTAATTATGGATCGATTGACCAGGAATGCAAGGTTTGTACCAGTCAAATCGAACAGAACGACAGCTAAGTTAGCAGAACTATATATGAAGTGGGTAGTGAGATTTCATGGAGTACCTAAAGGCATTATGAGTGAGCGAGATCCATTGTTTACTAGTGGGTTTTGGAAAAGCTTACAAGAGGCTTTCGGGTTAGAATTACATCTCAGTACCCATATCATCCTCAAACCGATGGTCAGATAGAGAGGGTGAATCGAGTATTAGAAGATCTCTTGAGATCTTGTATATTGGATTTTGGTGGATATTGGGATAACCATTTGCATCTGGTTGAGTTTGCATAATAATTATCAGTCTAGTATTGGTATGGCTCCATTTGAAGCTTTGTACGGAAGACCGTGCAACTAACCATCATGTTGGTTGGAAACTGGTGAGAAATTTGTGCTTGGGCCAGATGTTATAAGAGAAACTCCAGACAAGATCAAGGTCGTCCAACAACGAATGAAGGCTGCCGAAGATTGGTAGAAGAGTTATGCTGATAAGAGGCAAAGAGATTTAAAATTCTCCATTGGTGCTTGGTTTTATTAAGATTTCTCCTTTAAAGAGCGTGATTCGATTTGGTAGGAGAGGCAAGTTAACACCAAGATTTGTGTGTCCATCCCCAGTTCTCGAACAAATTGGGAATTTAGCATATAAAGTTGAATTACCTGACAAGATGGCGGGAGTTCACGACGTAGTTCATGTTTCCCAGTTAAAGAAGTTCATGCAAGACCCCAATATGACTATTTCACTGGATCTGTTGGATGACATCGAAGTAGAAACCGAGGCAGTTGGGAACCGCAGGACGTTCTGTATTATCGAGTACGACACGAAGCAACTTCGAAGGAAGGCGGTGAAACCGGTCAAGGTTCAGTGGGGGCGAGAATGAGAATGACTGTACTTCGGAAACAGAGGAGAGCATAAGGAAGATGTGTCCAGAACTCTTTGCCTGGTAAGAATTTAACGACCATTTACTTATCCCCTTGTTAGTAAACCACATGCTAGGATAGGCTTGTTATGTAGCTATGTATGTTTGATTGTTGTAAATGATTGATAGGCATGTGGGACCATTTGTATGTTTTGGTTAAGGAATTTCGAGGGCGAAATTTCTTAAGGGGGAGAATGTAACGACCCGTATTCTACGCATCGGAGGATCGTTGAATATTTATTCCATTTTCGTATGAGGTCGTATGGTCGTGTAACTTTGGGGAACGACTATTGGGGTCATTTTCCATGTTCACGATTTTTGCCGATTTTTAAATGACTGTTTTGCCCCTGGAGAATCTTGTTTCGCCTATAACTTTTGATTGGTAAGGAGTATTGACCTGAAACCACTTCCATTGGATCTGGATGATGGTTTTACCTTTCCATAGAGTGGTCACATTAGCCAAACGGACTTACCGTTTGGGAGATATGGCTGAAATAAGGTTTAGAAGGTGAAAAACAGCTTAACCCGACCTTATTAAGGTGATTAACAGCTAGACCCATAACCCATTTCAGGATTAGGGTTATGGGAGGGCTGATAGGATTAGGAAAAATATTTCATTTCAGTTTTTACAGCTTCCACTTTCATCCTTTGAACCCTAGCAATGGCCTCCACTTCTTAATCACTCCCAAATCGCCTTCTAATCACTAATTAAGAAGATCTACATCAAATCAGCACCAAATCAGAGTTGGAGTTGTTGTGTTACATTGGAAAACGCCCTAAAATAGTAGAGTTTTAAATTTACAGTTTTATCTGTGGCTAAGGTGAGTGATTTGCATTGTTTTTCACTAATTACGGCTAATTAGGGGTGATTAGTAGTAATTAGCGAAATAGTGCATGTTAAAATTTTAGAAAAAAATTTGTAAAATTCAAAAATATTATTTTATGCCTTTGTAGATGTTTGGGTTAATTTGGACATGTTTTCCTAATCGATGGCTAAATTATGATTAAGGGGATTAAGGGGAAAACGTAGGTTTTGGGTATGTTTGATCCATATAAACAAGTTAAATTATTGTTTTGCTGTTTGTGGATGATTATACATATTGCTATTACTGTTTGGAATGGTTTGTGATTGCATAGGAAAGTTAGAATTATCGAAAACGCCGTCGTATGGCGTAAAATAGTCGCTAGAAAGTTGCAGGAAACTGGATCAGATCACACCCCTCCGAACCAACCAGCTCATGGAGTACCCCACGACCCCGACTCCCCCGCATCTGGAGATCTTCGAACCGATCCATCCTTGGCATGATGGCACAATCCGACCCGGTGGAAGGAGCAATGACTGATCCGAACCACTTTAGGGAGCACGACCCGAACCGCTTAGTGGACCATGAACCATGGTTGCACCACCGAACCGATCCGATGATCTGGAGCAGGAATCACGAACTGACCTGGATAGGGAAGCCGACCCAACCTAACAGTGATGATCACAAACCGTACTACTTCAGGAGGATCGAACCAAACCGAATGGATCTGTATTCCGAACCGGTCCGGACGGGACCAAACTCGAGATGCAAAGGTAGTCCAAATAGGAGGTTGTAACTCAGGATCCAGATGGGAACCAACGAGTTGATTTCCCGAGTTGGACTTTGTTGCGGGACGCGTGCAAAGGGGTTATCGATGTCTATAATCACCACCGAGAGACAGATACTGGCATGGATCAGTGTGGTGGAGTTGTCATAACTTCATGGGGCAAAGTGATCGTAGCAAGGCTATGAGCCCGTGCAGTGGAGTTGTTATGACTCCATGGGGCTGAGTGGACATAGCAAAGGATTAGTGACTATGGATCAGTGCAGTAGGGTCACCATTACTCCATGGGGCAGAGTGATCGTTGAAAAGGATTGGGTGATCAAAGTGGTAGATATCGTATCGTTAGCGCACTGAGTGAGAGATGTGAGGATGATTACTTTGTTTGATGTTTGTTGTCACCATGGCATGCACACCCCTTCCCCATTATTTTCACACCATGTGTTAGTGTCACCTTAGAGTATTGTACATCCTGTTGTGCTAACTCTTTAGTTGTAGATCTAGGTTCAGGTATGATTATGTATGCCTGTTATTGTTCTGTTTTGCTTCTTATCAGTCATACTAGACTTTTGTCTGACCCAGAGTTTTATGTTTTTTCTTATTACTCTGGGTGCTCTTAAACGGGCAGACTAGAGACAGGTCAGTTGATTGTGCACAAGTAGTTGTACCGGAGACGAGTAGGAGGCTTCTACGTATGATATATATATATATATTCTCCCTGTGTTGTTGTTGGTCACTACATTGGTCCTTAGTAGCGTATCTCTTTTTTTGCTTTAGAGACAATATTTCAAAGTTGTAATAATGTTGGTTTGGATGATAAGATGTATTTTGAATTTTCGCTACTATGATGGTTTAGTTTTCAGCTTATGCACCGTCTCGCCTGTTTTGTGTCAAGTTATTTTATTATTATATTTTATCCCATTCACTGTGAGACATTCTACAAGTTCCTTTTAGTTCAAATTCCTTTCTTTTCCTTTCCTTGGTGATCGTCCCGTGCTGGTTGGACATCAGTACAGTACATTTCAGGGAAATGTCGGCTGGTGCGGGGCGGGCCATCACACTTCCCCTCCTTAGGAAATTTCATCCTCGAAATTTTATAAGGATAGAGTGATGTGCTTCCTCGTATATATTGCCACCATTTGGTGTTCATCAAAATTTTCTACCGTTTGTTTCCTTGTGCAAAGTGTTACACGCATAACAATATATGAATGTAATGAATGCCTAAGCGATACCTTCCTATACTAATGCAAATTCTCTAAAAATCTTTTGAAAGCATGATGCATATATCCTAAAAACATTGATGACTTCTTTATGAATGCAACATTTTTGAAAACGAAAACACCTTTTTCAACTAATTTTTCCCACACTCTTGCAAAGCAAGAGCATAGTACACCTAATTTTGCATCCAAAATCTTACCAACCAACTTGTCAGATTTCTAAATTCAATTTAATTTCCTTAATCTTCGTTCCTCGCCACATTTTTTAGGAAACTTTATTTATTATAATTATCTTGCAATGTTAGCTTTCCACTTGTTACTTAATTATAATTATAGTGATTTTTAACAAGAACTTTCTTACTAAAAGTAAAGTTTCTAACAGAAGATAATACATCATTACAACAAGAGACAAGTTCAAAGTACGAGTTCTACTACAAAAATCCAACTAAAGGTAGTCAAGTCCTAAAAAAAGGAGTCCAACAAGCAGCAATACTCACAACCATCTATCCATGAAATGGAGGCCATAGTCCCGACCCAAATATACCACGGATAAAAGAATCCAACCGTCTAGGGTCTCTTCTAGCCCACCGAGACGCTCCTCATGATGCGTGGTACTATCCCTGACTTCTAAGTGCATAACTCGCATATCCATCTATATCTCCTGCAAGGTCTGTGCAAACTCTACATGGGTGCGTGCCATGTCTTGCTGTCCAAGAAAGATATCCTGATGCTCCCTGGCCAACTGACTCTGAATCTGACTCTCCGAGATAGATCTAACCTCATCCCGCAAATCCCATAGCTCATTTAATGGCAAGTATCCCACTGTGATGACTGGGATGACCCGACGCCTCCCCAGTGCTGCTCTACACCCTGGTGCTGATATCCCTCAGTAGGATAAAAATGTTGATACTGCTCCTGCCCCCCATGTTGGGCAAACCAGTCCCCTAGCTCCACCGTGGGCTAATATCCAACTAATGCCCCATATTGAAAACCGGTTGGGCCAAACTGCTGCAGTCTCTGGCCCTGCTGGCCTATATCCTCTGCAACTTCACCCTCCAACTGTCCCTCTCTATCACCACCCTCAAGTTGTCCCTCTCCATCACCACCAAATGCATCCCCATCATGCTCCATCGGTTGGTCCTCCTCCTGTATCACATTTAACTCGATGCTCATTCTATGCAGCATGGATGCATCTATAAGTGGATGGGACTATGTGATGGAACTTTCATTCCCTAGGGGAATATCATCCTGCCGAAAAACCACTGTCCACAGATGCATAAAAGGAATTGTAGTCTGTCTCGTATCTAGAGTGGTAGCAAAATACTCTATAATCGCTCTGGCCAGTTAACCTCAAGTCCTGCAAAAACAACATAAGTAGCCAGTCTAACCATAAGAGTAACTGTCAAAACTGCATATATTAGCAACTAGGTTATACTGTAAAATGCGTATAACCACCTTAGCCAGTGGGCGCAAGTGCTCCATCTCCAAATCCATGTGATCCACATCTACGAAAATCCTACACAGTGCAACCAAACTAGTCATCTCTACCTCATCTAAATGTAAACCCTATCCTCGGATGCCAAACAAATCTCCAAACTGCCGCTCAGTAAACAAAATCGGTGCCCCTTTCACCTCATACTCAAAGACTGCCTCTCCATTCTCCTTACTATAATCCAATTTTGCATCAAAAAGACATACTAACCTTAGATAAGCAGTCCGCTCGATCATGTTATGGTCAAGAATATAATATAATCTCATAGCATTAAATAACATCTCCGCAGAGGTGCCAATAAAGTAGGCAAACTTGACGGGTTTTCAAAGCAATATCTAATATCTACTTGATTTCGCGTAGGCTTCCACTATGCTCTTCCGGTTGCAACACCAAGCGATCTCATGCGAGGCTATTTAAGGAAATTAGGCGGCTAAAGAGAGTCTCGGCGGAATGGCGATTTTTCTTCGAATTAGCAAAAAAACTTGTGTAGATATGGATAGAGAACTTTGGGGGCTTCGATTCGGTACCAAGTTTGCGAGAAACGGTGGAGTATTGGAGCGATGGCGGGTATTGGAAGATTTGGGGGGAAATGGGTTACGACTATTTCGGTGGAGGAAGAAAATAAAATGACGAAGTCGAAAGGCATCGTCATTTTATTTTTGCGATCTGTAGCTCGTGGGTCGACCCAACCCCTCTTTTTTTCTCGCTTTTTCTTTATCTTCCCCTACCGATTTCAGCGAAGATTAAATCCAAGGTCATGAAAGAAAAGGGTCGGTCGATTGTCTGTGTTTTCCAAGTGTTTTCTTTAGTTGTATCGTCGTTTCCAATAATTTCTTAAAATCCATTTATTTTCCTAACAGTTTTCCTTTTTCAACTGATCTTCCCATTACTTTCTTTTTCGATTTATCTTGTACAATGCCCAATTATCCAATTTCCTTAGGTTTCCTTTACCATCCAGTGTACAAGTCTTTACAGCTCAACTTCTTCCCTATACAAAGATATATATATATATATATATATATATATATATATATATATATATATAAACCATATATAGTATTCTTACTATATTAGAATATACACATATGTACTCTCATTATTTATACAGTATCCTAAACCTAAGCTCTGAAACCACATGTAACAACTCAAATTTCGATAGATCAAAATTTTCGAACAAAAATCCCAATATTTTGAAACTCAAGTTGGCTTGCCTAGTATCCTACAGAATAGGTAGAAATAATAAATATATTTGAGCTCAAAAAACATATCACAGAGAAATGGATAAAATATAGTATAATCAAATATAGCCTTACTAAAGTGATAATACTGCCCAACCAGTATTAAAAGCTATCATATTTCTTCTAGAAACCTAACCTGTGAGTGTGTTATGAGTCAGGGGTCAGAACTCAAAGTTTGGTGACTGGATTTAATTATACATTCTGAAATAACCCTACATATACCGTTCAGTTGTATTTTCTTATATATTATGTTGTTTGGGTTAACAGCACTCAAGGCTCTACACAGAAGTCTACCCATCTACCTCCTAGTAGATTAAGAAAATATAATGCATATATTTAGCTACCCCCAATATACCAAGGTACTTCCCATAGTACCTTTCTCGCATGGTCTCCACCGTCATGCCACAGAAGCATTTGCAAACTCTCATCCTACGTCAAACGACGTACGAACATCCATATTACTATGTCACGTTACTGCACAGAACCACCATCGCTATGCCACGTAAGTGTATTGACTGCCATATCCAAACTCCTTGGTCGAATAAAATCTCAACACTGAGTAATGCCCTAGCGTCTACGATACCCCACCCAGTGCGTGCACTTAGACCTTCACACATATGTACTATCTACTGTACCCTAAGTCCCGTAATAGGGTTGCATCCAATGCACCGAACTTGGTAGGGAGCTTTTCCATATCTGTATAGGTCCGCTAAAAAGGCCTAAAGTGCAAATATCCAAACCATGGTACACATTTTCACGTTGGCTATGGTCCCAACCCGACCTCTTCCTCGACTAGGGAAAGACTACATTAAGAGCTAACTGACGTAACCCTAGCAAACAATCTAACATCTAATTTGGCGTGTCCCTCAACCAATGTATCGGTAGTGAAAGATCAATGGTCTCTTTGTTGTGCTCTAGCCTTTCCGCATCTCACTGACTATCGATGATAGGTACCTAATAGTTACTATCCTGTATTGGTTTTGACCCGCCTATTTGAGGCAAAATCTCTGAATCACCAAATGCCATTTGCCACAGCCTTCTGACTGCCAAACTAGCGTTACATTCAAGGTATACTCACCGGGTGGTAACGCGCAGACCCAACCCCCGCGAGTATAGCTTGAGCACTGACCGCAATAGAGGACCACCATGGCATACCCACATCCCTCAGAAGCCGCGTGCTTCTATTCAGTCCCATCGAGCAATCACGAAAAATAATAATATGGACGTGCTCCTCCTGTGCCTCCAAAGACCACGATGATCTATCCCGTTTGGTTCTTTACCTTCGTACGTGCAGACTGGTTCAAGCTCATCACACAAACGTGTTATTAGCCTTATGTTTAATCTTAAATTAAGCACTCGTCGTATCTCACCATTTTGCTAATTAACTTGATTGTTACTTTTTCCACTGTTGCCTCAAGTTACTAGATTTATTAGCATATGATTGACTGTTTAATTTCTTTATTCAGCCCTATGATGCCGGAGTGGGGTTCCTCTTATTATTGATTTCCTTTATTAGACTTAATATATTTCATTTTATAAGTCTATTAATAATTACTTCATTATTTCTTATTCAGCCATAACCTTGTTATCACAACCTTTTGTTGTTATTTACTCATTAACTTAGCTCCCTTAACTAAGGTTTATTAGCAAGTTTCCTTTTTCATTTATCATAACTTATATCATAATCTCCACTTGTCCCTAGGACAAGTCTACCTATTATATTACATTCTTATTCTCATGATTAATTATGATAGGCTATGTTCCTCGTTCACCACATTTTCGTTTCTTCTTTAACATTAACCAAACTTTAAATGTTGTAATAACCATCTTTTTACCTTCTTGTATATTTTAATATGTAACACTTATTTTCATTAATTGCAATTAATGTCATTTATTTATTTATTTCATGTTGTGTGTGTATATATATATGTTTATGCACCAAACATCTCACATTAAGCTGACCTCTTGTGGATGCTGGATTTACCAAGGCGGTTCCAGGTGGGCTTCTATCATAAGTTGAATTTAACCTCGTGTCTTAGTGCGTTTATCTACAATCTCCTAATCACTTAAATTTTCCATACAAATTAGGCATATCTCTTCTTTTTCCATTATTCCGAGTTCCACTGTAATTTGATTTACAATATCCAATTTGTCATTAATGATATTTTCAAAAAACATATTCACTTTTTATTGTAAATTCCACAATTTTGGTATTACAGTGTTTTTTAATTCAAATAATAGATTCAAATAATAGATTTTTACGGAAATAGTATTCTTAACATAAATGAAAATAAATTATACCATAATTATCAAAATTTACAGTTATTTAGAATGTTAAGAATGATGGGGAGTGTAAACGTAAAAATACCGTTATTCAAAAGGTAAAATTCTAAATCCACTCACCTGACAGCTTTTGAATCCTTGAATCTGATCCAGAATTGTTGTTTCGTGGCATTCCCAACTGAATTTATTTAAAATAATCATGAATTCACAAACTTGATACTAAAAGAAGAGGGAAAGAAAAGGGAGAAACCTAGATAAATTAGATTTAAGAACTTACCTTACATTGATCAAAAATCCAGACACCTAAGTTGTAGATTTATACCTCTTTTCTTCAAACCTTGAATCATAATCCCTAAGAACTAACATTTTAATTTCTGAAAAGGTTTGGAGAAAAAAGAGAATGAGAGAGCATAGGAAGCGACTCAGAAAATATGAGTTTAAAGCTAGGCCCTGCTAGTCTATTTATAGATGTACGAGATAGTTTGGTCCATCGGATTCAATCAAATAAAATCTGAACCGTTTATATCAGAAAACCACGTTACACAGGAAAGCTAGGCCCTGTTATGATTTCTGATTTTAACGTTAATCAATAACGTTAATTACTTACTTAATCTAATTCTTTTGATTTATTTTATTCTAGTTACAAACTACATTATGTTTGAATTTCTAATCTATACACACACGCAGATATATATATATATATATATATATATATATATATATATGCATATAACCCCTTGATTAGTTAATTCATTAGTAATTTATGCATACGTGCTCCGTTTCAGACATGCCATATACCAAAATGATCTAGAAAATTGCCACAAACACAATGGTATATGTTTCAAGGCTAAATTTTGAAATTATAATTTATCGATATTTTTATTTTATTATCAATATAGGGTGTTACAGCCTGTTATGGATTTGCAAATAAATACATGACATGAACAATCAAGTGCGTCTTAAAAGTTCCACCAAAAAAGGTTATAAATTCAGCAAGAATAATAGATTCAATCATAGATGAATGGGAAAAGTCCATCAATAATGCATATGCACCACCAAAGTTGACTATGGTTTAGTGAAGAAAATATGGTTCAAACTCAAGAATTTCATAAATAGATCGATCAGGTGCCTTACTAGCGCTTCACAAAAATTTGTTACAGATTTAATGAGAAGTCAACTTTAAAGCACAAAAGAAGGAGGAAAAAGAAAAACCAAGTGGTGTAATTTCACTCTTTAGGCCCGAGGCCCAATCCTCTTCAAGATTCAACAACTGCATTTCTTTTCAATCCTATTATTAGTGGATCTACCAAGTTACTTTCAAATCTTACATATTCCAATGAAGTCATCCATTGCTTCAAAGGAATTTTAACAAATTCATGTCTAACATGGGTGTGTCTTCTTTTCCATTATAAAAACTATCATCTGCAACTCCAATCGCAGCCCAAGAAGCATAGTTTAAAGAAATAGTAACACCGATCTTTCCTCCTAGTCGACCGATAGGTCCTTCAACCATTTTGCATCTTCACTTGCTAACTAAAGAGCAATAAATTCGGATTATATTGTAGAACATGCTATCACTACAAGAAAATTTGATTTTCTTAGCAATAAGGGACAATGTTTTTGAATGCTTGTAATTAGAAATAATAGTAGTTTGGATGTAGATTTCACAATTCTAACACTGTGGACACTTTGAGATTAAATGTAACATTCCTCATTTTATTTTGGATATTTAATTGGATAAATTAGATAAGAATTATTTAATTAGATTATTGAGTGGAGATTTGTCCATCTAAATAAGTAACGAGTTGACCTTAAAAACTAAATAATATGACTTAAACATAAGGGGCAAAGCAAGAATCACTTAACCTAATATATAAGCACATTTCCTACTCTTCTAGCTTTATCATATCATTTGTTTAATCTAACAACAAAAGCACTAGAGAGGTTGGCCATTAAAGACATTAAGGAAAAGAAAAAATTAAAGAAAAGCTTAGGAGGATTAGAGCTTTGAATCTTACAACATCAAATCTTAGGTGGTCAATGATTCTTATCCATGTTTATTTTGGTTATTATGGCGTACACGAACTGATTTTATGACGACGTGAGTGTTTTCATGTTTGTTATAGTGCTATTAACTTTTTTTCTTGAACAATGTTTGAACATGCATGGATTTTTTAAGCACAATATATAATCAAACATCTTAGATTATCTTAGAACTATCCTATATTTTTTATAATATGTTTTGGGAGATTGATTATTAATTTTATAACTTTCTAATCTTGTATGAATTTCCCTTGAATTTTTGAAGCTTAAATACATGCTAATTATGGAAAAAATTAGTTATGGAAGACCTCATATTTTTATGACTGTAGGGCAAATATATTCTTAAATTTATGAACATTTTGGGTTTTACCCATCCATGAAATAATTGATATGAATTTTCTAAGTTGGCTAGACTTAAGGCGATTATCATATTAATTAAGATAATTAACAGTTATACTATTTCCTACATTTTGGAAATATAAATTCTAACTAAAATTGAGTTTCGGTCAGTATACTTTTCTATAAATGAATAAAAATTTAAGAAATATATTGGAGTTTGTGAAAAGTATGTTAATATAAGGAACTATAGTAGTTTTCTTTCTATTTACGATCCATGACGTCGCCCTTATTCTGAAGCTCCCTTTCGCACCCTTTGGAACGATAAGAAGTACCTTCCTCCTCTCCTTATAAGCTTCAGATGCTTGCATTGTCACTTGTTGGCATATGAAGCATTTAGGATTTCACATCCATCTTTCAGTTGGGCCTTGAGCCACTTATTTATGTTTCAAAAGAAGTCACTCTAGTTGAGCTTACTGCCTTCGCAGATGGGTTTCCTCCATTGTGTTAGTTCAATAGGATTATTTTCAAAAGTAAAATATAGAGGCTATAACTTCTATTATTTTAAAGACTTTGAGGCTTTTTCTTCACTACCTTCGGTTGAGCCGAGAAATGGTTTCCTTAAACTAAATTCATAAAAAGAGAGGTCTATTGGTTCTTGACCTTTCGGTTGTGTCAGAAGGATTCAATTTTGGAACCTTATTTTAACTAGGGGGCTTACACCTCTTTACCTTTCTACCATGTCGAAGGGTTTATTTTCATAATCTCGACTTATAAAGATAAGGGGCCATCACCCTAGTACACTTTGGTGGTGCTGAAAGGTTTTTCCTCTATGTTTTGAATATAGAACTGGGCCATCGCCTCAATACCTATCGGGGGATCCGAAGGCACTTGTTTAACTTTAACTTTATTTTTATAATGTGCGAGAAGGTTTCACCACATTATCTTTTGATGGGCAAAAGGGATGGTTGCCAAACAATGATTTTAAAGAGTAAGAAGTTATCATCTCTACACCCTTCGGTGGAACCGAAATAGGTATTTTGAACGAAAGTCTTAACTTATTAAATAACCGACCATTGTATTTTTTTCACTGGCTTCTTTGCTTGCATTAGTTTTTTTGTTTGCACTTTATTATCATGAGGTTATACCATGACGACTTTTGTACCTGAGGTCGAAGGGGGATTGGTGCGACATGGGTGCCACTCTTTCTTATAAATGCATGATGCTTTCGGTAGGGAAATGTTACATAACTTATGTTATGTACCACCAATCTAAAGCCGGGATTTCCATTAAACTTGGTAGGGAACTATGTTATGCTTTCGCACTTATTTGAATAAATTAGGGGTACCAATAGGAAGTGTTAAATCATGTAGATTTATGGGTTCTTAGTCATCCTAAGGGAAAAAGATGGCATATATATGATGTTCCTCAGCATATACTGATAATAAAATTTGAAAACTTGCATGATGTTACCAAGCTTATGTCGAAAATTCCTTAGTTATCCTAGGGTAAAACTATAACACATGTATGGTATTTCCCAGCATGTGCTAACATATTGAAAGGTTTACTTATATGTATGGCCGTCCCTAATATATATTGAAAGGTACATGTGTATGGTGTTTTCCAACGTATGAAGATAGATGTTCATAGTCATCCAAAGGGTTAAAATTGTAGTGTGGGCTTGGTTGATCCACATTATGTTGCACTCTTGCTTCTGCTAAGTGATATGGTCTCACTAGCTATCTCTTGTATTAGATAGATAGATTATTATTAACGCTAGTCTATTGACTGACCTAAAGCTTTTGTTTTCCCCTTAAAATCTCGGGTACTCAATTGAAAAGGCTAAGAGAAATGGTTTTTGTGATTTCTCTTCTAAGAATAAGCTCCCAAAGTCATGCAGGAGGCAGTAGATATTTTAGTTATTTTTCTATGGTTTGATTTATCTTGTTTTGGAAGTATTAAGGCATTTTTTATTGCCTATATAACCCTAATCAACTAAGGGTACATTCTCGTATCTCGCTCTTGGAGATTATATTTCGTAAAAGTTATATTTCAATCTGAATGGGATTCATGAAAGCGGATGTAACAAAAAATTATTTTTAGTGAATGTGCTTTAAATTCTTTCATATTATTGATTCTTCTGATGTTATGGTTCATTAACATATCTATTTCTTATTGCTGAAAGTTTATACTATACATGACTATATTAGCTAAACCGCTTAGCTTTGGGCCTTAGAAAATGAGATATTACATTAAAGGCATTAAAAATTAATTTTCTTTTTTTATTTCTGGGAACTCTTGAAATAAAAATTTCCAAAATTTTAGTCCTTCAATCTAAATTTTATTACAAACTCTTCCTCCTTTGATCTAAAATTCCATCGTAAATATCCTTCATCGCCATTTTCCCACATCCTAATCATAGGCTTTGTCCAACCTTCATCGCCATTAGGCAAACAAATTGGTAGCCATCATCGCCAACAACTAATAGCCTTTGTCGTCGAAGTTCCAGAGTAAGTTGTGACCAATTGGCTTTCACCTTATATATATATATATAAGATAATTAGGTTTTAATGGGAAAGTTTTCTGGGTTTATTGGGTTTTGATATATATATATATATATATATATATATATATATATATAACAACATTTGGGTTGTAAAGAAGAGGAGTTAAGTAATGATGTTACTAACATGATAGAAAAAATACATATTACATTTTTTATATTGGTAGTTCTTTTTCCTAGTGATTTATTTTGCATAGAATTTTAGACATTTTATAGTTAAATATTATGTGGTCCCTCCTTATAAGTGCATAGTTCATCCTATAAAAACATATAGAGATTTCTAGAAATGCATTTATTTTAAAAGATAACCTCCTAAACCTTACCCTTCAAAATATACCTTAATTGAAGTCATTTTAATTTTCCATTTTGATATCTTACTTTTTTTTCCTTGTGTGTTATTTTTTATTCATTAAAATCACTGAACTCAACAATTCGATATATTACAAATTTAACTAATTATGCACAATTGAATTTTCTATATTAAACTATTAAGTTTTAAACTCACAATAATTTTTCATCCATCTTTTCTCTTTTCTATAGAGTACATCCAACATAGTTCGATGATGGTTGCGCATGATTCTACTATTTTTTAAGAAAAAACAATATATGAGAGTTTGTCAAAAGATATTGTTTAAAACGGTCCTTCATAATTCAGTTTAAAAAAGAGTTATTTTGATAATAAAATTGAAATTGTAGTATTCATGTTTGTTATGAACATGATGGGTCACTCAAGTTATATTTTATTTAGCTCCGCCTGTAAGATTGTGTGTTCTGGTTACATTGGATAGTTACAAGCTTCCAATCAACGAATTAAAGGTTGTTCCTTGAGAATTCTTTCAAGTAATAATCGATCAATTAAATTTAGTTTTTCTTTTATTAAATTTTGTGTTGAACTAAAATTTGACTTTACAAAAGGCAATATTGAGTCAATATCAAGTAGTTACCTCTTAGATAAAATATGTAAATTCATTGGATATTATATCTCTCGGTTGTGGACGCAAGTTTATTGATCAATAGGCTAGCTTAATTTGACGTAATGGTTCTAAATAGGAGCGTTTGTTTGCATACATATAAGTTTTCCTGTGAAGACATTTGTTTATTTTGTTAATAATGGCATGTACCCGACGATTGTCATTCAAACTCTTAACCTGTGAAAAACATACATCGAAAAAAGTTAAATATGATTTCAAGCAGTGTCCCTTTAGAAGTTTACATTGTAGGAGAAACCATTACTCTCTTTAGGTCTTGATAAACATGGGTTATCACAAAATGTTGGCATTTTTCATTTTTCAAGGGTTTCATGTGTTGCATCTTTTGTAGATAATGCAGATTTAGACCTTGGTATTGCTGGTAAAGGCGACAATTAATTTATTGTTGTTTTATATATGTAACCTGAATATGTGTGTGTTGACATAACAAACCCAGCTTTGATATTGATTTTGTTCGATAACCACGGATTGGATATGCCACATATATATTCATCCTGTAATCTGAAAAATACA
The DNA here is from genome assembly GCA_030737875.1 of Allium sativum. NCBI lineage: Eukaryota > Viridiplantae > Streptophyta > Magnoliopsida > Asparagales > Amaryllidaceae > Allium > Allium sativum. The sequence continues at coordinate 538,654,522 of CM060920.1, read as the reverse complement.
AGTTTACATTTAGTATTCAACAATACTCCGGGTTATAGTCCAAAGAGTAGTCCATCGACCTATAGGGCCAAAATATTTTAAAGCTTAATAAGATGTATAAGAGTTGAATCTCAATGGCGAGATGATTCCTTCATAATAAGTATAAAGTTTGCATTTTTGGTTGTATCATCCTTTATATGGAGTTTATAAACTACGTATGATTTATATAAGGTACTTTATAAAGTAAAATCGCTTTAAGAATACCTGATTTTGTTGATTTTAAAAACGAATGTGTAACCGTACATTGCACATGATAAATTTGTTAAAAGTAGTGTTGTTATTTTAATATTAAAATAAAAACATTGTCATGCAAAAGCAATATATAATAAAATTTAATATGAAACGTATAAACTATTATTATTATTGTTTGTATGTAATTTATATTTTGTAGTCTACACAAACAATATGTATGCCTGTGTATTCGAGAATTTTTTTCAACCACTTTTGTTAATATAAATATACTATATATGTTGAAATTAATGTATCTTTGCTATTTATTCGTTGCATAAGAAAATATGATTTAATAGAATTTGTTTGAATAAGTTAAATGTAAATTATGTACTTTGTTTAACTATAGAGTATTGTTAGTGCCACTCCAGAAACTGTTAAGGGGGGAGGGGTCATTTTTTATTATTTAACATAGTCTCCCCATAACAATTTGGAAAATATAGACCAATATGCCCTTATATTATTTTACCCTAATTACATTTTACTGTTAGTTAAACCTTTATCCTTCTTTTCTTCTCAAAGCAAATAATTAATCTCTGATTTCATTAAGGAACAAATTTCTAACAGCCAAGAACACTGATTGCATGCTACCAACAACCAAGAACAACTTCAATTTTCTTAAAAAAATTATGTATATGAATTTTGAAAGAGACAAATCAAAATTTTGTACACTGTTCGATGATAAAAGATCGAACAAAAATAAAAAATTCGACAAACAACCACTGTTTTAACATACTACAGGTTACAATAATAGTTCAGCCATAAGAAACTGAATTTTACTCAAAAAATTTGCAGAATAACGCCGAATACAGCAAAAAATGTTATGAAATCGAAACTTGCATAAACCAATAAATCTTACCTTTTCAAAACCTTCTCCATTTTTTATGGAAATGATCTTTGAGATCGAGCGCAACGTTTTGTAGAACCATTGTTGCGATTGAATTTAGGGTTAAGAGCGACTGCATGAAAATTAGGGTATCGAGTAAATAATCATGTTTTCACCATGTTGTTTTGTTTAGCGTTTGACCAAGGGTAAAATTGGGTTCTTCAATTTATTTTTACAATATGTTTGGCCCCCCTTAACAACTAATAGTTTAATGGAGTGAAAAATAAAATATGGCTCCCTTAATCATTTTTGGAGTGGCATTAACAATACTCTAACTATATAGTGTAGCAGGTAGAATTGCAAAGAAATTTGTAAAAAATGTGCGAATTTGTTAGAAAGTCATTGATGTTAAATAAGAAATTTATGATATAATATATGTCAATTTCTTGATATAAACGAATCAAACCTGATTTACAAATTAACTTTGTTATCATTGTGTATATACATAATTCATATTGTGTGATTTATACATCTTTACGGTAAAATGAAAGAATGCACTTTTTTTAATATGAAATATATAGTAAAGTTCACATAATTTTTTAAGAGCTATTAGAAAAATGGATTAAATATATATTAATCATATTTAAATAACTAGAACTTAAGAGTTCACTAGTAGATTAATCATCTGGATTTAAATATAAAGTATCTTGAAAAAATTGAGAGTTTTCAGTAAATAATTGTAAAAATATTAAAATGTAGTATGAGGCTGAAAATGTTTTCCTTCGATTTATGATAATTTTATTGATGCAAATGTATAATATATTGAATTTTTTATTACAATTTACATACATTATTAAAATTGTGCGACATATTTAACTATATATTTGAAAGAAATTTATTTTTGGCTTCTTTGATGATATGAACGCGGTATACATTTGAAAACATCATATTTAGTGTTAATTAAACTAATTAGCAACAATTTATTGATTGAATTTATCTGGTAATTCAAAATCATGTAATTACTTTAAACATATTGACTTAGATTTACAATATTAAGTGATATTGTCGATTGTTTTATAAATTACTAAATAAATTTTGGAATGAGAGCGCTTGACGTTAACATTACAATGCAATATAGAATAAATATATTGATGGAAATGTGTTAAACTTGAATTTATGATAGTTATTTTGTGTATAATTTATGTTATGTAATTGGCATGTTTATATATTTGAGCTGTCTTTTTAACATTTTTGCTAATATGAATATAGTTAAATTTATGTGATTTATAAATTATAGTTTTCTAAATTTATTTCACTAGTTTTAATATTATGTAATTAATTATAAAATATGGTATTAAACATATAATATAAGTAAAGAATTGAGAAAGAATTAAGTGATTATTGAAAATTTGAAGTGTTGTTACATGTGGAGCCCCTTTTTTGATATTCCTTAGTATTTGAAAGAAATTTTAGTTAATTAAATTTATTTAGTGGAAAATCGGGAGAAAAACAAAGTTTTGGGTTTTGTGACTAATTTAAATATTTTGACTTAAATGTAAAATGTTAGGAGTTAACTATTAAATTATATGTAAATAATCGTGTGAACTCTAAAATGACTGTACTAATTAAATGCAAAATGATGGAAGAGGTAAAATGAAGAAAAAGGATTAGTAAATAAGTGTAAATTGATAAACTAATTTTAAAATAAAATATCTAAAGAGAATTAAGAAGAATAGAGAGAATTTCTAAAATTAATGAGAGAGCTTAAAATTCTTCTACTTTACTATTAAGCTAAGTTTGGCTCACATCCAGCTTAGGTTTCAAAATTCACAAAAACTCCTTGTCTTAAAACTTTATAAATTAGGTCCCTGTTTTTTGAAAATCATCAATAAAAGTCAAAAAAATTCAAAATTAAATTCAACACATAATATCATCGTTTTCATGTATTAAAACTACAAAAAAAATGAATCAAACATGAAAAAAAACAAAGAAACAGCACACTCCAGTATATTGCAATAAATAACACAATCATTTGCAATTATTATTGATATTTCAACAACTTTTGCAAATATTTGCATAAACTGCAAAAACATTGTTGAATTATCAGCAATATACTGTAATAATTGCAGATTTTGCAGCAATTATCATTTCGCCTTCAATTATTTCAGTTTTCATCAAGTTTTAAATACTTGCTGATATATCATCAATTATACACTATTATTGCTGGTATATTAGCAAGTTTTCATCGACTCGACAATTATATACAATAATGGTTGATATATTGGCAATAATTCACATTGCAGCAATTTTTAATATTATTGCTGATATATCAAAAATAGTGAATTGTTATTAATATATCAACAATTATTCACTATAATTGCCAATTTTTAAGTTTTTTTATATTACTCACCTGAATATTTGCAATTTTTTGAATTTTTTTATATAGCAGCGCATAAATTTTGTGAAAAAAAAACGTGTAACTTCAAAAAAAAGGACCCACTTTGTAATAAACTTTAGGGAGGGATGTCGCTTACATCAAACTTTGGAAACAAGGACCCGCGCCTAATTTCCACTCACTATTATTTATATAGAAATTGAGAGAGACTTAATGATTATTGAAAATTTGAAGTGTTGTATTTGGAAATCAAGGATATTTTATGATTTGATGAGCTGGCAGTGTTTAGAAAACCAATGAAGTTTGGGGATGTAATTTGTAGTTTCCCAATTTATTTGATTTGGTGACAAAATCAAGTTTAAGAATGTAATTTTTAGTTACTCTATTTACGTGATTTGATGACAAAATCAAGTTTAGGGATGTAATCTATTGTTTCGCTGTTTAACTGATTTCTTGACGAAATCAGAATGAGACATTGTGTATAAATGGCATCTGCTAATGAATGAAAAGTTAGTACTTTTTAGCCAAAGAAACCTCAATTCCTCTCACGGTATCAAAGCCTGGTAAACACTAATTTTTCCCTTAAAATTTCATCCATGGTTGGTGAAACAATTCAACCGCCATCAAAAATCAAACCTAACTCTCCCTTCTACCTTAGACCACAAAATAAACCAGGTGATTTTATAACCTCTACAAGATTAAAATTAGATAATTTTGATTGTTGGTCTCATGCGATTCGCATTGCGCTCTCATCTCGAAGAAAATTTGGCTTCCTTGATGGATCGATTACAGACATCAGCCCTCCATATATCAAGGACGATTGGTACACAATTCATTATATGCTTCTTTTATGACGCATGAATACGATCGACCCAGAGGTAAAATATATGTTTTCAAACTTTGATAATGCTAAAATATTATGGGATGATTTACATGAAAGATTTTCAATTATCAACTGTCCATGTATACACTAACTTAAATTTGACATCAATAAATGTAAGCAGTCTAAAATAATGCCAGTTTCAGTTTATTTTAGTAAACCGAGTGTATTGTGAGATGAATTAAACAAGCATGAACCATTGGTTACCTTCAAGTTTGGCAATTGTACATGTGATGTTGGGAAGCGACACAAGAAATGGAGGGAGAATGACTGAGTTCATCAATTTTTACTCGGTTTATACACCGAGTATTATGCCCAACTGTGATCTACCATATTATCACTAGACCCGTTGCCATCCCTGAATCGTGCTTTCCGACAGATTGCACAAGAAGAGCATGTTAGAGGGACTACATGCATAAAGGAATAGAAGCCCGAGGTTGTTAGTCTTGGTATGCGCATGGAGACTCGACCAAAACCGCGCCTTGATAAGGTGGAGGAAGCTGCTTTGAATTGCACATATTGCCATAAATCAGGTCATGATGTGACTACATGCTTTGATCTTTATGGAGTTCTTGATTGGTACATTGATAAATATGGAAATAAAGAAGAAAAAAGGGTGGTCTGCGTTGGAAGCAATGTAAAAAGGGGATATTATCATCTGCTGGTAGTGGGCATAGTATTGTGAAAGCCAATGCTGCGGCTTATTCTGCATCGGCTATGTCAGATGTCTCTTATGACACCCAATGTCCATTAATATGACTCATATGGGAATGCATTAAGTTTCGTGAAGCGCTACAGGTAAATAGTAAAAGAATTTCACAAGACAAATAGAAATAAGCAGAGAAAAAAAATCAACTTTATTACTGAAAATAAAACATTGTTTCAAATCAAGGTACATCATCAAACCAATTACATCAAAAATCAAGAACCTCAATTAATCCAGTTGTCTAATAATGCAAAATAACAGAGTTTAATGACATAAAACCATATCCCTCATAGCAAGCCATAACGGAGTAGAAAGTAAATCAAAGTGGTACACCTGAGAAAGTTCAGATCCAAGCTGAAAGAGAAAGTCCAAATAACTGAGGAGTGCTACCACTCTGAGGACCTGAGGGAGGGGGGAGGAAGAGAAAGAAGCGAAATAAAAGGGTCAGACATAAAGCTTGGTGAGTTTTAGTGATTTTTAATGTATGCATAAAGCAGAGATATCAAGACAAATAAACAAGACTGTATGAGAAAGTACAATATCATATAAGGAAACAGGTAAACAAGATAAATAGAACAGCAGAATAAACAATGATCAAGTTAATCTTTTCATTTATATCCCTAAAAACAGTTTTCTGCACGAATACTAGTATAACTGGATTAGGCATTAACCTAATTACACAACATGAACATGATTAGGTGTTAACCTGATTACTTAACAGAAACAGCAGGATTACAACAGAATTAGGTGTTACCCTAATTACATAATAGGATTAAGTGTTACCCTAATTACTACCCATGCGCTCGGCTCCCTACTACGTAAATACTCTTTGTCAGCCTTGATGGTAGGGTGTATCACTCCGAAACCCATCAACTTATATAACACAGACCTATCTACTGGTGTTACAGCGGCTTAGTTTCCTAATCGAATCCATGCAGGCTCACGACTACCAGAATGCACCCATACACACCTTCCTCATTTGAACCTCTTACTATCATGTTCAGTTAAGTGTGCCCCGACTCCTACCTAGTGTGAGGTCCTCTAACAAAATACCAACGGGGATACTGACTAAAATGGGTTTCAAACAACAGATTGACTCAATCCAACCACCTAAGCTTGTGCCCTTAAGTAACTAGGATTTAAGAGTCTGCAAAACCTGATACAATAGTAGAACGAGGGACCTCCTAGCTTATTAATAATCAGGTTTAACCTAGTAGGTTTAGGTTTATTAATAAACGTGGTTGTAATATTACATGTTATTATGTGTGTACAACCCTTTCCCCAGAACTAACACCTACCCAAATGTATATAATTACTATAGTAATTTAGTTTACCTATCCTACGTCTAGTACTTACATTATTTTAACATGTCCTTTACTTAATGTCTATATTAAGTCAAACCTAACATGTTTATACCTATGCGTACTATTCCTTTCAATTTCATTTCCCAAATTACAACATGTACAGGTTTATGCGTGTTATCCCTTTTTATTATATTCCCAAATCACGGCAAGTACAAGTATATGCATGTTATCCTTTTACCAAATTACAGTAAAAAAGTCCTCAATTTATAATATTCCCATATTCTCCTTTTTCATGTCATTTCTTATTATCTCAATTTTAACTATACGCAATCTTAAATCGGACATGACTTAGGCTTTCAATGGCCTAGGCTTTGCGTAAATAAAAGGAAAAAATAGAAGGAGAAGAATAGAACCAAATCAAACCGTATAAAAACAGGCATATAGGCAAGACTGAAAATAAATTAAAACAGAAGAAATAAGGAAAAGGAAGATAGAAATGCATAACTAGTTAATCAACTGACAGTAAAAGAACATATATTGTTGTAACACCGACATAGATGAATAATAGTTAAAGAACAAGTATAACCTATAGGTACTGTATGTTCTAGATCCACTTTTATTTACTATCATGATATGTTTCTTGGTATCCGATCTGAAAATAACATGAAACTCACAGTGGGTCTTGGTGAAGAAGAGATTATATCTATATATATATATGTATGTACGTATGATGTTGTAGAAAAGTCCACTTATATCTTTTTGTTGTTATTGAGCAGTCCGAATTGTCCTTGTTATTTTATATTTGGGCAGCACCTCAGTAGTTCTATGTAAATATTATCTTAGAAAACGGTTTGGAGGAAAAAGAGGGAAGAATAATTTTGTCTGTAGAATAGGTGAGGTTGCATGCCTTTATATAGACTACCCAGGACATTCCAACACGTTATATATCAGATTTTCAATCTAATCCATGCACGTATTGTTGAGTCAGCGAACGAATCTAGAATTAAAAACAATCCGGGTGCAAAACTCATAATCGAGCCTGCATACGAGTGGGTTGACCCACCAACTTACTTGGTCGACCCAGGTAGGGCATGGGTCACCCCATGATCGTTGCTTCCTGCATAGATTCCTTGGTTTGAATTTATTTCAATTTATTTATATATAATCTTCTTATACGTATGCAAACTTCTAAGGTTCATAACTTCTTCATACAGTATCTGATTTATGGAAACTTGGTGTCTATCTGAACCAGAATTCCAAGACGAACGCAACGATTAAGTCTATTTTACTTAATTCTGAATATTTAATTATATAATATCCATTTTATTGTCTTTACAGTATTATTATAGTGTATTGAATTTTGGAGTGTTATACTCTCCCTTACTTAAAGGATTTCGTCCCCGAAATCTCTAAGTTAAGAAGCAATGTTATTACTTTAATAACCACCTACAATCATCTACTCATCCATCATACAATGGCACCCATTGTCCTTAAGGATTTCTAATGCTTGTATGAACACATGCAAAAGGTGTTGTGTGTATATGCCCCTACACTAATGCAAATCAAGCGATCGCCTGATTCAGTTGACCTCCTTAATGAAATATATGTTTGTGCCATGTATCCAATATGCATGCAAAAGTGTCCTAGTATAACATATAAGCTCTATAGGTGTGCACAATAATTCACCAAAATGCAACATCCATATGTTGATTCACCCATTTCCATCCATAGAAAATTAAAATGGACACACATCTATAAGAAATATGTAAATGCTTGAACCGATTTAGTGCATAGTATTTGTATATGCATCCATGGGCAACCACTAGTAAACACTTGCATCGATTTGCAACTACCAATCATAAAATGTCTCAAACACATGTTTCCAACCATTGGATCCTACCTAAGGATCAAAGGTTCGAACGATAGGATAAACATACTTGAATGATAGAAGCAAATGCTAATTTAGAAGCTTGGAAAATAAATTAAGAACGTACTCCCAAAAAAAGGGTAAGAAGCGCGAATCTTGTCTTCGGGTTCCCACATCGCATCTTCGCAGTCTTCTCCCCAATGTACCTTCACTAATCTAATCTCTTTATTGTGTGTTTTCTTAATTTCTGATCCAAGAATTTGGGTAGGAACTCTTCTCATCGATGTTTACTTCTCAACTTCCACATCTTCAAGTGTGCTCGACTCCACTATCTCTACTGCATTATATAGAAATTTCCTCAAATGGGAAACATGAAACAAATCGTGTATGCCGGCTAGTCTATCTGATAGTCTAATCCTATAGGCAATCTGACATATCCTCTCCACTATAGGGAATGGGCCTACGAATCTTGGCGCTAACTTCCGTACTGAGCCAAAGCGAACTACATTCCTTAGTGGTGATACTTTAATGAAGACCATATCCCCTACTTCGAATTCCAAATCGGTTTTCCTTTTATCGGCATATGGCTTCTATATGTCCTAAGCTGCTTTCATTCTTCAGTGGATAAGATCGATCTTCTCGGAAGTCTCTCGAATCTTCTCAAGTCCAAGTAGAAGTCTGTCCATGGACTCCCACCAACAAGTAGGCGATCTGCAAGTTTGTCCATATAATTCTTCGAAGGGTGCCATGCCTATGCTCGATTGATAACTGTTTTTGTAGGCAAACTCAACCAATGGGACATGCTCCTCCTAAGTTCCTCCAAGAACTAAGATACACAGTCTCAAAAGATCCTCAAGAACTCTATTCATCCTCTCAGTTTGACCATCGGTCTGAAGTTGGTATGCCATGCCCAAACGTAGTTGTGAACCTAATGCCTCTTGTAATCTCTTCTAGAATTCACTAATGAAGATGGGGTTATGATCGCTTACTATACTGGAAGGTACCCCATGAAGTCGGACTATCTCTCGAAGATATATGGATGCTGGCCAAGCTGCTGTCCTCTTACTCTTAACAGGAATGAAGTGAGCGCACTTCGTAAGTCTGCCCACATCACCTATGTAACTCCCCGCAATTTTAAAGAACATTATAATGGTAAACAAAAGAATACTTAACTAAATATTGGGAATCAAGTAAAACGGACTATACCAATGCATTCATCTCGGAATTCTTATTAGGATATACTCTGAGTTTACATAAAATGGACATCGTATTGAGAAGTTATTAAGCTTTGAAGTTTGTATACATATAAGCTAAATACATATAAACAAAACTAGTCCAGAAATCAAAATCGAAGAGCGGGAAGACACGCAGGAAATCGACCCGTTGGGGGTTGACCCACATAAAGGGGTGCCGACCCTAGGGTTGACCCCACCCAGATCCGGGGTTGATCCAATTCTTTGAACCTGGACTTGTTTCTTGACCCGATTCATTGGCTTGAGGCTATAAATAGAACCTCATTTCTATTGTTTTATTCACCTAAGACAATGGAGACAACGAGATGCTACCCCATCTCAGATTGAATAAGCATATTCTTCTACAACAACGACTTATACGTATACGAGGATCTCTACTACAACATCAACACTCTTTCTCAGTTCTTTAGATCCAGTCTCTGTGAGTTTACGTTGCTTTTAGAGATAAACATTTAATAAGTAATCCGGACATGTTTATAAGTTTGGATCTAAACCTATGCCTGTTAATAACCTGAATCATGAATGAACATATCTGTCATTACTTGTACCCCTGATCTACTGTTCAGTCCTTACATGCCTATATCTATTGTGCCCATTTCTATTATCATATGCCTATTCCGTTATTATGCCCATTTTTGTCATCATATTCTTATTCTGTTATTATGCCTATTCCTTCCATCATATGCCTATTCTGTTATTATGCCTATTTATATTCTCTTCTCTCCCTCCTTCCCTTTTTATTTTTATAGCCAGGCTACCTTCGAGCCTAGGCCTATCACTGAAATATGCAAATCAACGAAATTGGGAATGGTTGGAAATGATAAAATGGGGCATAAGTTTTATTGTAAAACATGACCAGGATTTGGGGCACAACTTATACCGTGATCTGAGCCTTTAACTTGGGGGAATACCGTACATGATAATTTATGACTTGAGCGAAGGGGCATGAAAAACACATGATGAACATGAATAATTGTCTAAGAATGATTATGCCTAAATTCACAGTAGATAGAAACTGTAACCGCACTTAGACACGAGGTTAGATTACACTTGTGGTAGAAGTATGCCTGAAACTGCCCAGCAAATCCAGCATCCACAAGTGGTTAATTTAATGTGAGGAGTCTAGTGCATAAATGTACACGTAACTGTGCTAAGACACGAGGTTAAGTCCAACTTGAGGTAGAAGTCTACCCGTAACCGCCCGGCATATCCAACATCCACAAGTGGTTAACTTGATGTGAGAGGTCTTGTGTATTAACATACATGGACGGATAATGTTAGCCTACTTTGTATCTAGTCCATACAAAGTGAAGGAATTGATCAACAAAAGAATTAGAAGGCAAAATGTGTAGTAGGCAAGCTTCTGGATAGGTTCGGAGAGCTCGAACCGAACCCCATCTCCTCTACATATATAAGCCAGAAAATCAAGTCCATATATTTTCACCGGATCGATTCGGTCATGTACTATCCGAGCCGAACCGCCATCACACCATCCGATCCGATCTTAACCGTATTACGGATCTACGAACAATTGTATACCACATTCCTGTAAACCTGGAGCGGTTACACTCCATCATCCCACGTTCTTGATGTGCTGTCATCATCCCAGCGCTACCTGATCTGAACTTTACGAGATGGGTCCCACGTGGCACCCGTACTAGATGGATTCGCTGCCTATAAATACCACTTAACACTCCAATTGAAGGGAACTTTTGGCAAATTATCAAATCTAACTTTTCCATTAGCGAATTTCCTTTGTATATTCTGATTCTATCCAAACACTTGAATTGTAATCACAAAAAATTGAGAGAGGTTATCAATTGTATAAGTGAGATTGAATAGAAATCATCATTGTATTTGTATTCATATCTTCAATCAAAGAAGTATAAAAGTGGATGTAGGCTCGTCAATGGCGAACCACTCTAAATCCTGTGTTTTCGATGTTTTTCAGTCTATTTTATTTATAATTATCATTCAGTTGGGTGTTAGAACCACTTTTTGGTCCAGCATTTTGGTGCTTTCACTGAGAAACTTGAAATCTCAGCATTTTGGATTATCGTTCTATGTTTGGATCCTCTAGTCCAAAGAAGTTAGTCCACTTTCTTCAGTGTTTTTGAAGGTTTTTTTTGGTTAATCTCAAGAAAATCAGGCTTTACGGCTAAAGGAAAAGGAAAAGATAAAGAACCACAAGTTTCTTGGGATAACGAAACAAATGAAGACCAGCAAGCGATAGTTGTCACCAAATCGAGGGGGCACGGTTCAGGACCGAACCGGTCCGGAAGACGGTCACCGATCCGACCCAAGGCTGACGATTCAAACCGAACTGTTGTTGAAGACCTGAACCAAACTAGAAGTTTGAACGTCTCTGGTGGCACCCCTCCGACCTGCACCGACGGTGCAACTATAACCCGAATCGAACCGGTTACAGTTGAGGCAGGTACTTCTACTCAAGCTCCTGCAAATGCTCCAATGCCAGCCGCGACAACTAGTAATCACCCTAGACAACTAGTAATCAGCCTACTTCCTCTACACCCGCCACACACATGGATTTCTTGTGCCTGCTTGACATGCTAGGCAGAATCAATGATGCCTTAGAGGCCCAAAGACGCGATAGCGTTCTCATGTTGGAAAATATGAAAGACATGAGTTAGTAAATAGACGAACTACGGAGGTTGAGAACACCATCCCCGACTCACCGTCTTGCTGTAGATCCTTCATCATCTTCAGATGAGGGGCGTCAACGTTAGAGGAAGCCGTATGAAAGGCCCGAGAATCTCGAACAATTATCTTTTGGATCGTTGGGATCTCGCGAAGACGAATCTAGTGTGTTAGGACCTGACTACCCGAGCCTAAGAGAACCAATGATGTTGCCGATGCGAGGATCACACGTCCTTCCAAGAGATCCCAACACACTAATCCTACATAGAGACAGCTCCTTCAACCCATTCTCCCCATGAATGACCGGGATCGTAGAGGACAAGGGAGCTCAGCCGTTGCCAGAAACCGTAGAGCGTCTCCCGACGCAGGGACTAGACTTGTCAAGAATACCAGAAATGCAGACCCCGAGCCGACACTGACCAATGCCGAGGTAGAGGCGATGGTTCGCCAGATTATGGCTGATAGCAGATACTTTACAACCGAAGATTGGGGCATTGAGCCCAGTCATACCCCCTTCACTGATGATATCCTGGACTTCCAATTTCCCCGACGATTTAACCTGCCCCAAATGGACCGATACAGAGAGAGAACCGATCCAAGGCAGCATCTAATGAGGTATTCATGGTATAAGAATGTCGCGGCAACACCTGATGCTGTGAAGTGTAAAGCTTTTCCCAATTTACCTTCAAGATGTCACGCTAAAATGGTTCACTCGACTCCCCCCACGATCAATTTCAAACTTCAGAGAGCTAGGTGAAAGTTTCATGAACCAATTTTGTCTCCATGCATGAAAGTCCAAAAGTGTCATTGAGCTATCCGGGATTAAGCAAGCCCCTAGCGAATCACTAAAGTCATATTTGGATCGTTTTAACCTAGCAATCACTGAAGTGAGTGATCAGCATAAGCCAACCATCTTGATGGCCTTAATAGATGGAGTTGACAAGGACACAGAATTCAAAGGATATTTAGTTGGAAAACCTTCATTGACCAGGGAACTATTCTATGCGAAGGCAAACATTCGCCTATGACGAGAGGAAGTGTATGCTAATCGCAAGAGAAAGCCTGATGGGACTCCCAGAGAAGACATTCAAAGTAATGTTCCACCAAACAATCCGGAGATAGTGCAGGAAAGGTCAAAGTGAACGTTGGTAATAAAAATGAAGGAAATATTAATCAGGGTGGAAGTAGTGGTAGAAGAAACAAGAATCGGGGGAATAATTCCAAAAAGAGGCCTCGATTTCTAACTTTTGAAAATTACATGCCGTTAAGCGACACTCTGGAGAACATCTATCTAGACACTTATAACGTTTTACAATACAAGAAACCTCCACCTAGGGACTCCACTAAGAAGGAGCGCATAACAGGGAAATTTTGTTTGTTTCAAGGAACTCACGGTCACTCTACGAACGAGTGTCATCATCTAAGAGATGTTGTTGAAAAATTGCATCGCGAAGGAAAGCTGGATGAATACAAGGTTGCCCCAAGAGACAGGGGGCAAGGAGGACAAAATCTGAATCAAAACCAGCCTGCCTCCAAACCCACTGCCCAACAGAAGGGAAAAAATATTGTCATCAATACCATAATTGGGGGACCACAACCAGTTGGATCCACCAACAGAACGATGGAACAATACGTTAACTTAGCCAAACAGCCAGAAGTTGGAGAATGTAGTAGCCTTGAAGAAACCACACCGAAAAGCAACAAAAAAGGCTACAGATGATGTTGTATTTTGAGACAGAGAAAGTGTTGGTGTCGAAGCCCCTAGTACTGATACGTTGGTGATAACTACCATCATCAGACCTGTAGTAGTTAAGAAAGTTCTCGTGGATAATGGAAGTACTGTCAATATCGTATTTAAAAAGGCTTTTGATCAGATGAAGTTAGAGATAAAGGACTTGAAACCATGTGGATTCGCCTTACAACGCCTTCTTAGGCCGACCGACCCATGCAGAATTTAGAGCTTGCATCACGCCCTAGTGCATGCTGATGAAATTCCCAATTGAGGCTGGAGTGGGAATGATTCATGGAGACCAGGTCAGTGGAAGAGCCTGCTATATGGAAAAACTAAAGATGTTGCGCAGCGGAAAAAATGCAGAATCTAAGGATACTTCTCCTCTATCTACGGAGAACTCAGCATAGCAATTAAAGACGATGTCGCCAAGAAAGTCGCCTGATGACCTGCCTGAAGATATCGATCCCAGAGAGGACGAAGAACCAGGAACTAGGAAGGTGAAACCTAATGAAGCAACCATGGACATTCCAATCGATAACGACGACCCAACAATGGTCTTAAAGATTGGATCTCACTTGGATTCTTTCCAGACGAGAGAATTAGTTGACTTTTTAAAAGCAAACCTTGACGTGTTTGCTTGGACCTATGCGGATATATGTGGAATTTCCCCCTCGATCATGGACCATTAACTAAGCATAAACCCAAAGCATCCTCCAGTGAAAAAAGGCGTATGTTGGGCCCCAAAAGGTCAGCAGCCTTGAAAGAAGAAGTGGAGAAGTTAAGAGACAATGGATTCATCAGGGATTCAACATATCCAGACTGGATATCGAACATTTTCCTAGTTAAGAAATCCAATGGGAAGTGGCGAACATGTAGTGACTTTTCTGATCTAAACAAAGCCCACTCGAAGGATAGCTTTCCACTCCCCCGAATTGCCCGGCTAGTAGATTCAACAACGGGACATGAACTTCTCTCCTTCATGGATGCGTATTCGGGATACAATCAGATCCCTATGCATGTAGCAGACCAAGAACATACCAGTTTTATCACAAACTGGGGGTTATACTGTTATGTGGTAATGCCTTTCAGGTTGAAAAATGCCGGAGCTACCTATCAGTGCTTAGTGAACCGAATGTTCTACAACCAGATCGGGAGATCAATGGAAGTTTACGTGGATGATTCGCTTGTGAAGTCCAGATGGTCGTCCGATACAAAGGACTTGGCAGAGGTGTTTGGAATCCTACGACAATACGGGATGAATCCGAACCCTTTGAAATGTTCTTTCGAGGTCGCATCAGGAAAATTCCTTGGTTTCAAAGTCATTTCTCATGGAATAGAGATTAATCCTGACCAGATTGCTGTAATTCGAAACGTAGAAGAGCCACGAAAGATCAGAGATGTTCAAAGTTTGGCAGGGAAGGTTACATCATTGAGTATATTCATTTCTAAAGCCACAGACAAGTGTGTTCCTTTCTTCAATTTAATCAAGCATGGGAAACACAACTTCGAGTGGACCCCCGACTGTGTAGAAGCATTTCAAAACTTGTTGGATTTGCTGAGAAACCCGCAATATTGTCCAAGCCGGTGGATTATGAGGATCTTTTCGTGTATTTGGCAATGTCACCTCATTCCATCAGCTCAGCTCTGGTACGCGAGGAAAACAATGTGCGGAGGCCAGTATATTATGTAAGTAAGAAGTTAGCGGTAGCAGAATGCAACTACCCAAGGATAGAGAAACTTGCTTATAGCATCCTAATTTTATCCCGACAGCTCCATCATTATTTCCAAGCTCATCCAATTGTAGTGTATACTGATCAGCCACTCCGACAAGTATTGCAGCGCCTAAAGCATCCAGATGATTGCTTAAATGGAATATTGGGTTAAGCTAGTTCGACTTAAACTTCCATCCAAGGAGGTCAATAAAGGGGCAATGCATTGGCTGACTTCATCGCCGAATTTACGATATCCGAGGAAGATATATTAGATGATAAGGCCAGCCCCTCAGAGCAGGGTTTAAAACTTAGCCCCTGCAAACTACATATAGATGAAGCTAAGAATGATCTATGATTCGGTGTCAGAGTTGTTTTGAGATATCCTGAAGGACGATCAATTTATTATGTTTTGAGATTAGAATTCTCTGCAACCAATAATGATTCCAAATATGAGGCCCTGATTGTCGGGCTAAAACTCGCTTGGGAATTGGGGGTTACCGCGCTAGACATTTTTTGTGATTCAAAGGTTGCCATTTGCTAGGTTAAGAAGGAATTCCAGGCTAAGGGTCCCCGACTCGTAACTTACTTAGAAAAAGTAGAGGTTTTGTTAGGCAACTTGGAACATTATAGCATAACTCACATCTCGCGAAGCGAAAATCAAAAAGCGAACAAATTAGCTAAATTGGCAAGCTCTGACAATCCAAAAAAAATAGAGATGGTTCCGATCGAAGTGCTAGAATCCCCAAGAATCGACCAGACAAAAATCGACCCAGTATTAGAGGCCGACCCGGAGAGGGAATCATGGATGACGCCGATAAAGAATTTCCTACAAAACGGAACACTTCCCGCAAAGAAGAATGAGAGGCGGGCGGTAGCTCATAAAGCCGCGAGATATGTCATGCAAGATGAAGTTCTTTATTGGCAGGGATTTTCGATGCCTTTGCATCGGTGTATAACACACGATGGCATAAAATGTGTACTAAGAGAAGTACATGAGGGTGAGTGTGTGTAACACCCCGAATTTCGGTTAATGCTAAAATTCACTAATTACAGAATAACTAATCCCAGATGTGGGAATCAAGGGTAACGGGTTGCGTCATTGCGTTCGTCTCGGAAAAATACGCGAAATAGAGTCCGAGTTTTCGAGAATCGGAGTCCGTATGAAAGAGATATGGACGAACGAAGTTAGGCAGAAGAACCCGGAACAGGCCAGAAATGCACTGGCGCACTTGTGAAGTGCGCCAGAACAAAAATGCACTGGCGCACTTGTGAAGTGCGCCAGTACAAAAATAGACTGGCGCACTTGGGAAGTGCGCCCGTGCCGAGCCAAGAAACCTGCACAGTTTCTAGAGAGTTCTGTGGTTGGGTGCACCAGTTTGGGGTTTGGGCTTGGTCTTAGGGCTGATTTCTGGAGAGTTCCGAGATCTAAGGGTCCTAAGCTAATCTAGGGTTAATCTAAGGGTCTAAAATGCAACCTAATCCTATAAATAAGACCACAACCCTACCCTAATTCATTCATAATTAAATCTTGTAACTAAACTATGGCAAAATGAAACTTGATCATGGCCTCCACAAATCAATGAAGGAAAGCAAGCTAATCAACCTCTCTAATCAACTTCTAATCCATTCTAAGCATCTTAATCTTCTTCATTTGGAGTGCAAATTGCTAGTGGTGAGTTTCTATCACTTTGATGATCAATTGTTAAGATAAGTAGATTAGGTGTAATGAGACTTATGGTCTTGAATGCGGATTTGTGAGTTTGAATCATTTGTAATGATATGCTAATCTATGTATAATATTAATCCTATGTTGAAGATGTAAGTTTATGCAAGTTGAATATGTGAGTTTATGCATGTTGAATATGTAAGTTTATATGAGAGTTTATGCAAGTTGGATATGTGGGTTTATGCATAATAAGTAATTGATTTCATGCAAGTTAAGTATGTGGTTTATGGATGATGAGTATGTGATTCTATGCATGCTAAGTAGGTGATATTATGCATAATGAGTATGGGATTCTATGCATGCTAAGTAGGTGATATTATGCATAATGAGTATGTGATTCTATGCATGCTAAGTATATGATATTATGCAAGTTTAGTATGTGATTCTATGCATGCTAAGTATGTGATAATATGCATGATTAATAAGTTGTTTTATGCATATTTAACAAGTGGGTTTATGCATGTTTAACAAGTTCATATGCAAGTTACATGTATGATAATATATGCTATGCAAGTTACATGTATGTTAATATGCAAGATATGCTATGCAAGTTACATGTTTGTTAATATGCAAGTTACATGTATGTTAATATGCAAGATATGCTATGCAAGTTACATGTTTGTTAATATGCAAGTTACATGTATGTTAATATGCAAGATATGCTATGCAAGTTACATGTTTGTTAATATGCAAGTTACATGTATGTTAATATGCAAGATATGCTATGCAAGTTGCATGTTTGTTAATATGCAAGTATGTGAATGCTTATATGCAAGTTCAACATGTTATGCAAGTTATGTGTGCTTATGTAAGTTATGTGAATGCTTATATGCAAGTTCAACATGTTATGCAAGAAATGTGTATAATAATATGCCAGTTCATATGCGATATGTTATGCAAGTCATGTGCGATAATATGCAAGTTTGGGTTAAATGTAGTTGGGTTAATATATGCTCATATATGCAAGTTGACATCCTCTTAACCCATGACAAAGTTATATACTAAGATTTGGTTAAACCCATGATATTTGCGATGGATCTTCCCTTTATTTATGTCGTGAAATGAGAACGATTTGCGTGGGGAACGATGGGGTTAATAAATATGTTAATTAAAGTATGATTGGGTATGATTAAGCATACCATAAAAATAAATAAATTAACATAAGTGGGAATTTACCTATTGAGTTAGGTCTACCCCATGGGAATTTACCTATTGAGTTAGGTCTACCCATGTTATGAAAAACTTGATATTAATTAGGGATAATTAATATAAATTATGAGGGTGATTAATTAGGTGTAATTAATCGACTAAGACACGAGGTTGGACTCAGTTGTAGCGTAAAACTGCCCGGACCCAACCGGCCTAACCAGTTGCTACAAATGTTAGCCCAATGTGAGAGGTCTTAGGCACAAACTAAATACGTGATTAATGTAAAGACACGAGGTTAGACTCGGTTATGACATAAGGCTGCCCGGACCCAACCGGCTTAACCAGCGGTCATAAAAGATAGTCTAATGTGAGAGGTCTTTATGAGGATCACGGCCTTAATTAATTAAGAAACACTTAACCATATTAGCATGTAGTGGAACATGAGGGTTAAGTGGGTACCTTGGGTGGCATGTAGTAACTAGTGTGGGTGCCTTGGGTGGCATGAGAAAACTAGTGGGTTGCCTTGGGTAGCAATAGAAAATACGATTAGAATACTTAACCAAAGTGGAACATGGAATTAAACATGATTAAAGGGTTAAGTAAGTGCCTCGGGTGGCATGTGGGAATTAAGTAAATGACTTGGGTGGCATATGAAATCTAGTGGGTGCCTTAAAAGGTAATTAAAATAAGATTAATGACTTAACCAAAGTATTTATAACATGTAAGTGGACATGGTTAAAGGGGTTAAGTGGGATACACTAGATAAAATTAACAAGCTTAAGTGGTAGCTTGTGGGGGCCCATCTCAACCAATATCCCAAACGTATCTTTGTGGGCTCGACCCAAGTCGAGTGACGGGACACGCATATTGGGCTTGACTATAAGAGGCCAAAAACGGGTTAGCGGTGGCAACGTAGGACCAACGGGTTTCATATGCGTGTGTGGACCCGGGCTGGTTAGTAAATCGTTGTTGCATCGTGTAGGTATAAAGCCGTGCACCGTTGATATTATCAGGTTGCCACTTGGGGAAATGATACACCCCATTGTGGGACCAGCACGGGTATCTACGTTAGGGAGCCGATCGCTTGGGAGTAGTGGGTACACCTAGTAAAGATAGGGGCAGACGGCACCTATGTAGGGGTACTAGAAACTACTGGGTAAAAATTACTAAGTACATTTAGTGGGATCAACCTTTAAGTAGGAATTAATCTTAGGTAGGTAAAACTGGTGTGGTGCAGTGTAGGAATTACTTTTGGGTGGATAAGTCTGGGGCGGTGTAATCTAGTAATTATCCTTGGGTGGATAAATGCGTCTTTATGGTGATCTTAGTTTATCCTAAGTTTACCAAGCTGCTTAGTGTAGCCATTCATCCCCAGTCGTTACCGTATATCAACTTATGTCTTCTCTGGTTATTTTAATGATTGTATTGTTAGGGTTATAGGACTCACTCAGACTTATGTCTGACCCCGTTGTTTTTATCTTTTTCCCCCAACCCCAGGTTATTAGAGTGGGCCTGGTGCTAGTGGGCTTTGATCTGATTGCTGTATCTATCCTATGGAGCTTGGACCTCTGAAGTGAAGCCGAGCTTATCTTTCCTTTTATGGCTATTAGTTATGTAGTGGGATTATGTACTTCTATTTTATCAAGATGGATATTATGTACTTGACTCTGGTTTATGGTTTTGTGATGTAACCAAACATGTATTACTTTCCGTTGCAATGAAATGATGATTTAAATTTTCAAGTATTATTTATATCTGTCTTGCTGTAATTTTACTGTTCTATATTCACTTAAAATACTTCACCGAAACTAAGGCATTCCCCTGGTATGAGTGACCTTAGCGGGCGTGGGGTGTTACACGTGGTATCAGAGCTTAAGGTTACCAGAACAGATAAATTTTTTAGAAAAACTATTTTTCTAAGAAAATTTTTGAAGGAGTATTTTCAAAAACATGTCTTTTAAGAGAAAAGTTTTTGAGAGAAAAGCGTAATCCCCGATAGCCATATCTTTATCTTTCGAATTCTCCGTTTGAATCTCTTTCTCTCTCGGTTTGAGTTTCCCCTCCGTGTGTAGATGATCTTTCTAAGATAGATAAGAATGGAAAACCGCTTCAGGGGAATTAGACGTAAATCAGGTTAGAAGTTGGTTCAAGAAGGAGGAGGACTTGTAAGTACTTATTGGATGGACGATGGGAGGAAGGCTCTAATAGTTGTTTGGTTAATGAAGGACGAAACCTCATTGGTGGGAGGTTACGAGTGGAGAATGGGAAGAAGAAGAAGGCTAGTCGTTATCCTTTTGGGAGGAATAGGACATTTTATTAGGATTATCCAAAGGGGCAAAGGCAAGGTTCGGAATCTCCTGGAGGGTGGTTGTATTCCCTCACGGCTAGTGTACCAGATGGGGATAGGACCGTCTAGGTTGGAATTTGGGATTTCTATATTATCTGATTCGAACTTTATTTGATTCTGACGCATCGAGTTCGTTTATCTCATCATTGTTAGTTGAGTCACTGCACTTAGACACCAGTTTGGTAGATGATCCCTTAGTTGTTTCAAACCCAATTGGGGCTCCATGATGTGTTTGGGTTTGAAAGTTTCTATACTTAGCGTTGAGTTTGGATGTGATGCTTGTTGGGCTTCACGGACTATGGGTTAGTTTTGGGGCATGGACTGGTTATCCAGTAGGGGTGCCGTTCTTGATTTTGAAGGGAGAGTTGTTAGGCTTATGACCCGCTTGGGTAACACTCTCGAGATCTCTTGTAATCCCATAGAATCTGTTATGCTAAGTTATCTAGAATCGCTTGACATGTCGGTCGAGAGTTTGCGATCTGTTAGAAGTGGTCCGGGAACACTCGGATGTGTTTGAGAAGGTGAAGGGCTTACCTCCGGAGCGGGAGATTGACTTCCGAATATATCTGGTAAACAATGCCAAACCAGTGACTTGGCCAGTGTGCCACAAGGCTCCTCGTGAGAGGAGGGAACTCCATAAGTAAGCAGGCGATTGCTTGAGAAGGGGTTCATAAGGGGAAGTATATCGGAATGGGGCGCTCCAGTAGTTTTTGCCATGAAGGCGGATGGGTCCCTCAGACTTTGTGTAGGCTAAAGAGAACTAAATAAACTCACAAAGAAGAATAGACACCCATTGCCGAAGATTGATGATCTCTTTGATCAGTTGGTTGGCGCCTCAGTATTTTCGCAATTGGACTAAGCCACATGGTTTCGTCAGTTGAGAGTGGCTGACGATAGTATAGAGAAGATTGCCTTTAGGACTCCGGATGGTTTTATGAGTGGCTGGTGATGCTATTTGGTTTGACGAACGCCCCCGCATACTTTGTTGATTGGAAGAGAAGGGTGTTCAGGGAGTACCTAAATAAGTTTGTGATGGCCTTTGTAAATGACATCTTGGTCTTTTCAAGGAGCGTAATAAGTTTTCGTATGTGCTCAATAGGGTGAGCAAAGCCAGTTATAGGATAAAAGGTGGTTTTGGAGCGAGACTGGCGAGGACATCCAAAGTTGGTCAAAGGCTTAATTGTTTAGCCATTATTAATATTATTTTTAGTATCATCTCACGTAGGTTGCCTGAACTCGAAGGAGATGTCCCTTGGGTGTTTGTCTGATATTGGTTTCGGCCTTTGGGGCTTGCATTTGGGGGATGTCGAATTCGACTAGGGTGGTCTGCGTGAGAGATGGACAGTTGTGACGATTTTGGATAGGATTCTTAGCATCTTATGAGTTTGAGATAGCGTATACCCCTAACAAGGGAAACATGGTAGCAGACGTCTTAAGAAGAAAAAGGTTGTCCGTTGAACTATAGAGTTTAGAATTTATTTCTATGTTTGACTTAGACCTTCCGTTGATTCTGTATCCGGTTTGCTAGCCTCCTTGGAGGTTAGGCCTACTCTTTTGGGGCGTATTGGCAGAGCACAGCGGGACGACCCACAATTGGTTGAGTTAGTAGAGAAGCTCATAAGGAGGGGAGTCGTCCAGCCATTTGAGTAGGTACACCCTAGATGGTAAGGGGTGGTTGCGTAGAGACGGTGGACTTTGTGTACCGTAAGACGAGGATTTGAGGAAGGCTGTACTTGATGATGCACATCGATCGAAGATGACCATTCAACCCAGTAGGGACAAGATGTACCAAGACATGAAGCAAGTTTTCTTTTGGGCCAATATGAAGAAAGACGCGGCCAAGTATGTCGCTAGATGCTTGGTGTGCTAACAAGTGAAAGCGGAACAGAAGAAACCCGGAGGGTTGCTTCACCCGTTGGAAGTTCCGTAATGGGAAGTGGGATAGTGTCTCGTTGGATTACCAAAAATCAAGGAAGGGTAATACGGGGATTGGGCTTATGGTAGATAGACTTACTAAGTGTGCCCATTTCATGCCCGTGAAGAGCAAGAGGACTATTACATGTCTAGCTTCAGTTTACCTTCGAGAGATTATTAGATTGCATAGTGTACCTTCCAGTATAGTGAGCGATCGAGATTCTATCTTCACTAGTGAGTTTTGGAGAAGTTTGCAAGAGGCGGTAGGGACTCGGTTGTGTTTGAGTACCGCATATCATCCTCAGACGGATGGCCAGACCGAGAGGGTGAATCGTATTTTAGAAGACCTTTTGAGGTTATGTATTTTGGATTTTGGAGGTACATGGGAAGAGCATCTTCCATTGGTGGAGTTCGCATATAATGGCAGCTTTCAGTCCAGTATTGGTATGGCTCCTTTCGAAGCTCTTTATGGAAGGCCTTGTTGATCACCTACATGTTGGTGGGAATCTACGGATTAGATCTTGGTTGGGCCGATGTGATTAGAGAGTCTTCAGAGAAGATTGACTTGATTCGAAGAAGGAGGAAAGCAGCACAGGATAGGCAAAAATCTTATGTGGACAAGAGGAGAACAGAACTTGAGTTTGATATTAGGACATGTTTTTTTATCAAGGTGTCTCCGTTACGGAATGTGGTTCACTTTGGATCTGTTAGGAAGTGAGTACCAAGGTTTGTAGGGCCATTTCCCATTAAGGAAAAAATTGGACGGATGGCATATAGAGTGGAGTTGCCTGACAGACTTAGTGGTGTACCGGATGTATTTCATGTGTCCCATTTGAGGAAGTGCTTACATAAGACCGCTGAGGTGGTAGAGCCGAGTTTGCTTAAAGAAGTAGAGTTAGAGCGCGATGAGACGATTCGACGAGCTCCTACTCGCATCATTGGGTCAGAGGCTAGGAAGTTGAGGAACAGAGAAGTTCAGCTAGCTAGAGTGCAATGGGGAGATGACGAAAGAAATGCTACTTGGGAGACGGAAGCGAAGATGCGTTCTTTGTATCCATTTCTTTTGGAGAGTATGTCTTTTAACTTCTCCTTTATCGCTTGCCTAGTACTTATCTTATCTTTAGTAGGTCCTCTCGTTAGTCCTGTTTGACCTTTAGATAGGGAAAACCTATGGTTGAAACATGTGTTTGAGACATGTTATGGTTGATGGATGCAAGTGGATGCAAGTGTTTGCTAGTGGTTGCTCGTGGATGCATATATACACACTCTAGGCACTAGATCGGCTCAATCACTTCATATTGCATATTGCATAAAATTGTGTGTAGTTAGCTATATTTATGGATGTATAATGATTGTGTTATCATATGGATGATGCATTTTGGTGAATGATTGTGCACTCATATAGATACTGTATGTGTCGATAGGGTTATCTCGCATACATATTGGATGCATGGCACTATCATGGTTTGCATATGTTCGTACATTGGATAAGGAACATATACACACACTTTTCGCATATGCTCATACATCATTAGAAATTGTTTAAGGACAATGGATGCCCGTGTTTGATGGATTGAGTAGATGGTTGTTTGGATGGTAGGATATGCATTCTCCTTAGCTTAGAGATTTCGGGGACGAAATCCTTTAAGGAGGGGAGAATGTAACACCCCGAATTTCGGTTAATGCTAAAATTCACTAATTACAGAATAACTAATCCCAGATGTGGGAATCAAGGGTAACGGGTTGCGTCATTGCGTTCGTCTCGGAAAAATACGCGAAATAGAGTCCGAGTTTTCGAGAATCGGAGTCCGTATGAAAGAGATATGGACGAACGAAGTTAGGCAGAAGAACCCGGAACAGGCCAGAAATGCACTGGCGCACTTGTGAAGTGCGCCAGAACAAAAATGCACTGGCGCACTTGTGAAGTGCGCCAGTACAAAAATAGACTGGCGCACTTGGGAAGTGCGCCCGTGCCGAGCCAAGAAACCTGCACAGTTTCTAGAGAGTTCTGTGGTTGGGTGCACCAGTTTGGGGTTTGGGCTTGGTCTTAGGGCTGATTTCTGGAGAGTTCCGAGATCTAAGGGTCCTAAGCTAATCTAGGGTTAATCTAAGGGTCTAAAATGCAACCTAATCCTATAAATAAGACCACAACCCTACCCTAATTCATTCATAATTAAATCTTGTAACTAAACTATGGCAAAATGAAACTTGATCATGGCCTCCACAAATCAATGAAGGAAAGCAAGCTAATCAACCTCTCTAATCAACTTCTAATCCATTCTAAGCATCTTAATCTTCTTCATTTGGAGTGCAAATTGCTAGTGGTGAGTTTCTATCACTTTGATGATCAATTGTTAAGATAAGTAGATTAGGTGTAATGAGACTTATGGTCTTGAATGCGGATTTGTGAGTTTGAATCATTTGTAATGATATGCTAATCTATGTATAATATTAATCCTATGTTGAAGATGTAAGTTTATGCAAGTTGAATATGTGAGTTTATGCATGTTGAATATGTAAGTTTATATGAGAGTTTATGCAAGTTGGATATGTGGGTTTATGCATAATAAGTAATTGATTTCATGCAAGTTAAGTATGTGGTTTATGCATGATGAGTATGTGATTCTATGCATGCTAAGTAGGTGATATTTTGCATAATGAGTATGGGATTCTATGCATGCTAAGTAGGTGATATTATGCATAATGAGTATGTGATTCTATGCATGCTAAGTATATGATATTATGCAAGTTTAGTATGTGATTCTATGCATGCTAAGTATGTGATAATATGCATGATTAATAAGTTGTTTTATGCATATTTAACAAGTGGGTTTATGCATGTTTAACAAGTTCATATGCAAGTTACATGTATGATAATATATGCTATGCAAGTTACATGTATGTTAATATGCAAGATATGCTATGCAAGTTACATGTTTGTTAATATGCAAGTTACATGTATGTTAATATGCAAGATATGCTATGCAAGTTACATGTTTGTTAATATGCAAGTTACATGTATGTTAATATGCAAGATATGCTATGCAAGTTACATGTTTGTTAATATGCAAGTTACATGTATGTTAATATGCAAGATATGCTATGCAAGTTACATGTTTGTTAATATGCAAGTTACATGTATGTTAATATGCAAGATATGCTATGCAAGTTACATGTTTGTTAATATGCAAGTTACATGTATGTTAATATGCAAGATATGCTATGCAAGTTACATGTTTGTTAATATGCAAGTTACATGTATGTTAATATGCAAGATATGCTATGCAAGTTGCATGTTTGTTAATATGCAAGTATGTGAATGCTTATATGCAAGTTCAACATGTTATGCAAGTTATGTGTGCTTATGTAAGTTATGTGAATGCTTATATGCAAGTTCAACATGTTATGCAAGTTATGTGTGCTTATGTAAGTTATGTGAATGCTTATATGCAAGTTCAACATGTTATGCAAGAAATGTGTATAATAATATGCCAGTTCATATGCGATATGTTATGCAAGTCATGTGCGATAATATGCAAGTTTGGGTTAAATGTAGTTGGGTTAATATATGCTCATATATGCAAGTTGACATCCTCTTAACCCATGACAAAGTTATATACTAAGATTTGGTTAAACCCATGATATTTGCGATGGATCTTCCCTTTATTTATGTCGTGAAATGAGAACGATTTGCGTGGGGAACGATGGGGTTAATAAATATGTTAATTAAAGTATGATTGGGTATGATTAAGCATACCATAAAAATAAATAAATTAACATAAGTGGGAATTTACCTATTGAGTTAGGTCTACCCCATGGGAATTTACCTATTGAGTTAGGTCTACCCATGTTATGAAAAACTTGATATTAATTAGGGATAATTAATATAAATTATGAGGGTGATTAATTAGGTGTAATTAATCGACTAAGACACGAGGTTGGACTCAGTTGTAGCGTAAAACTGCCCGGACCCAACCGGCCTAACCAGTTGCTACAAATGTTAGCCCAATGTGAGAGGTCTTAGGCACAAACTAAATACGTGATTAATGTAAAGACACGAGGTTAGACTCGGTTATGACATAAGGCTGCCCGGACCCAACCGGCTTAACCAGCGGTCATAAAAGATAGTCTAATGTGAGAGGTCTTTATGAGGATCACGGCCTTAATTAATTAAGAAACACTTAACCATATTAGCATGTAGTGGAACATGAGGGTTAAGTGGGTACCTTGGGTGGCATGTAGTAACTAGTGTGGGTGCCTTGGGTGGCATGAGAAAACTAGTGGGTTGCCTTGGGTAGCAATAGAAAATACGATTAGAATACTTAACCAAAGTGGAACATGGAATTAAACATGATTAAAGGGTTAAGTAAGTGCCTCGGGTGGCATGTGGGAATTAAGTAAATGACTTGGGTGGCATATGAAATCTAGTGGGTGCCTTAAAAGGTAATTAAAATAAGATTAATGACTTAACCAAAGTATTTATAACATGTAAGTGGACATGGTTAAAGGGGTTAAGTGGGATACACTAGATAAAATTAACAAGCTTAAGTGGTAGCTTGTGGGGGCCCATCTCAACCAATATCCCAAACGTATCTTTGTGGGCTCGACCCAAGTCGAGTGACGGGACACGCATATTGGGCTTGACTATAAGAGGCCAAAAACGGGTTAGCGGTGGCAACGTAGGACCAACGGGTTTCATATGCGTGTGTGGACCCGGGCTGGTTAGTAAATCGTTGTTGCATCGTGTAGGTATAAAGCCGTGCACCGTTGATATTATCAGGTTGCCACTTGGGGAAATGATACACCCCATTGTGGGACCAGCACGGGTATCTACGTTAGGGAGCCGATCGCTTGGGAGTAGTGGGTACACCTAGTAAAGATAGGGGCAGACGGCACCTATGTAGGGGTACTAGAAACTACTGGGTAAAAATTACTAAGTACATTTAGTGGGATCAACCTTTAAGTAGGAATTAATCTTAGGTAGGTAAAACTGGTGTGGTGCAGTGTAGGAATTACTTTTGGGTGGATAAGTCTGGGGCGGTGTAATCTAGTAATTATCCTTGGGTGGATAAATGCGTCTTTATGGTGATCTTAGTTTATCCTAAGTTTACCAAGCTGCTTAGTGTAGCCATTCATCCCCAGTCGTTACCGTATATCAACTTATGTCTTCTCTGGTTATTTTAATGATTGTATTGTTAGGGTTATAGGACTCACTCAGACTTATGTCTGACCCCGTTGTTTTTATCTTTTTCCCCCAACCCCAGGTTATTAGAGTGGGCCTGGTGCTAGTGGGCTTTGATCTGATTGCTGTATCTATCCTATGGAGCTTGGACCTCTGAAGTGAAGCCGAGCTTATCTTTCCTTTTATGGCTATTAGTTATGTAGTGGGATTATGTACTTCTATTTTATCAAGATGGATATTATGTACTTGACTCTGGTTTATGGTTTTGTGATGTAACCAAACATGTATTACTTTCCGTTGCAATGAAATGATGATTTAAATTTTCAAGTATTATTTATATCTGTCTTGCTGTAATTTTACTGTTCTATATTCACTTAAAATACTTCACCGAAACTAAGGCATTCCCCTGGTATGAGTGACCTTAGCGGGCGTGGGGTGTTACAGTGTGGAGATCACACCAGTGGTCAATCATTGGCAAAGAAGATATTATGGTATGGCCACTTTTGGCCTACTGTGAATTGAGATGCAACTGACTATTCACGACGCTGCGACAGGTGCTAGAAATTTGCTAAGATACCCAAAGCACCACCCAATCCGCTTAAGACAATGGTGAGTCTGTGGCCATTCTCTACGTGGGGGATAAACATCATCGGAAGCCTGCGAATCGCAAAGGAGGAGCAAAATATGCGATCATAACTGTAGATTACTTCACAAAATGGGAGGAAGCTGAACCATTGACCATAATTATGACAAAGCGGGTGATAAATTTTGTGTTCAGGAGTATCATTTGTCGATTTGGAATCCCAATAAGCATCATAACTGATAATGGAACCCAATTCGATAGTACTGAATTCAAGAATTTCTACCAGTAGTAAAAGATTTACAAGAGATACACTGCAGTGGTCCACCCGTAATCAAATGGATAGGTTGAACAATAAACAAAATCATTAAGTCTGTCCTGAAGAAGCGATTGGAGCATGCAAAAGCAATGTGGGTCGACGAATTATCATTAGCATTATGGGCCTACCGAACGACTTACAAGACGGCTACGGGCCATACCTAGTATTCACTTTCTTTCGGGTCATAAGCGGTCATTCCAATGGAGTTTAAAGTTCTCTCTCATAGGACAACGTATTACAATTCAATGACAAACAAAGCGCTTCTCCTTGAATCCCTGGACATGGTTGAAGAGAAAAGAGATGAAGAGTATTTGTGTGCCTTGAGGCACATATGCCAAGTTGCACGATATTATGACAGGAAGGTTCGCCTTGGACCTTTGAACCTGGAGACTTAGTACTAAAGCGTGTCTTCCTGATCCTTGTTTATCTGGGTCCGAAATGGGAGGGACCATTCAGCGGAAACTTGACACAAGAGCTTTCCAACTTAACAACCGTGGATGGTGTAGAGGTACCCAGAGCGTGGAATGCCCAACACCTGCTGCAGTATTTGATTTAAACTTGTATAGTTTTATTTTATATACCATGTAAAGTGACACGACTTGCCTGGAAAAGTCTAGTTGATATAAACAAAAGATTATGAAGTGGACGTAGGCTTTGACTTGGACGAACCACTTTAAAAATATCGTGTGTCATTTACTTTTCCTACACTAATCCCTTTATATTCTATGATTGTTTTGTTCTAAGTATAAAACATTAAATCTGAATTGAATTTAAAGAACGAATGTAACACTCGAACCGGTGGGATTCTACTTCAGGAAGTTATGTGTGGAAATAAAACCGGAGCGAATGAAATGACCGATTGCATGATAGAGTGAAAACAACAGAAAACGACATGTCAAACTCAAGCTCTCATGTTTCGAAAGAGAGTATAAAGGACGGGAAGTCGAAGTCCCTAAGGCATGAAGGTGCAACTTGATAAGAGACCGCATTGACCACACTCTAACTTGGTCCTATGACAAGAGAGTATAAAGGTGCTAAGAAATGTGCCAATGAAAAAGAATCTTAGTCCCACTAAGGAACTGGGGGTAACCTAATGTCGAACCTAATCAATCCCAAATAAGCTCTGGCTAGGCATCTTATTCAAGATCGATTGGGGGCATACTCATACACATCACGTCTCCCTGTTGCAAATTACTTAGTTTAGTAATGATTTTTAAGTTGCACGGATTATTGTTTGCAGGAAGGTTCGTCTAGAACTTTTTCCTTGATTTGTGATGTGATTTTCCATTTGTTACCTATGTTAAAAATGTTTTGACTGCTAATGCATTTAATTGAAATGACTGACAGACTTGCAAATATTTGACATCACAGGAAAACAAGCTACTTTATTTACACAAATGCAGGATTATTCAAGGAAACTAATCAAAAGGTGCGAGGGAAACTCTCGCTATGACAACAACGGGCCAGTGGAAAACAAAGTAGATAAGATTGAGCTATGTTCACTTAGGCTTTGGGGAAATTGTGGACTTTTTGGCAGCTTTGAGCCTGGCTTTCTCCTCTCGCTCAGCTTCGATGAGAATGCGTTTCTTTCTACCTTTGTCATCTAGGGGCAAAACTGATATTCTATGATAGGATCGTTTATGTGTCTAAACAGTAGCAAGTACTAAAATAATGCAATAGTAAGTAGTAAATATAAAATGAAAGATAATAGCACTGATATTTTATCTTGGTTTAGACCTCCCGTCCTACGTCCATTCCCGAAGCTTCCCTTCGGCCTTTCAACTATCAAAAACTGTCCTCACTTCACCCGGAGGAATAGGTTTACAGATGAATAGAAATCTTGACAATCTTGTGTTCTTTACAACACTGATATTGACCGAATCGTACAAGTTGCTCCTATAATCTCCTTGAGTTGATATGAGAATTGAATCACTTAGAGAATAGAAGTATTTAGTGCTTGATTGAAATATAGAGACTTTGGAAATCAAGAGCTTTAGAATATAATAGATCTAGAAAGAATAAGTGATTTGAGAACTTGAATCTTTGATCTATTTATAGAAAACAAAGAGTTTTTACGAAAGGTTAAGATTTCTGCGTAAAACCCTTTGTTTGAAAAGATATCTCTTTAGAAAAATCGTTTTGAATATGAAGAGATAGAGTTATGACTGTTCAAATTGAAAAGATGTTGCCTGGAAAATATAGTTCGTGTGCCAGGACAGACGTATGTCAAATTTGATCAGACGTCTGTTTTTGTAATCTGGTATTATTCAGATACATAGACAGACGTCTGTTCTTAGGATAACAGACATTTGTGTGTGCAGGAAAATCATCCCGAAGCTGGCAATAGACGTCTGTTATATATATATATATACACACCAGACGTCTGTGCTGAGTGATGTATATTTTTCCTGCTATAGTGATAGATGTTTGTTATATAATGTGACGAACGTCTGTTGTATAATGTGATAGACATCTGACATTTGCACAGACACTATGACATGATGTTTTTCTCATATTTATTTAAGGAGATTTTACATAACATCTAATACTATAAATATTAAATTCTTCGAGCAATCATGCCATCTTGAGTTCTTTTCCTTGAGTTGATTCCTACATGAAAGTGTATATATATATATATATATGTTTGTGTATTGTGTAGTATGTCATCATCAAAATCAAGGATCTAACAACATTTGGATCATTTGGAGTTTGTTGACTTAAACTCCCAGTTATTGATCTGGTAAAGAGTTTGACAATTAATCCTGACTGAGGAGCAATGGCTTAAAGAGAATCAACATTAAGGGGCTCTTCCTTTTCGGCCTTAGCTTTTAATAGTGCATCATTCGTTGCTTTCATTTCAGCCAAAGTCATATCACCGGCTTCCCCCGAACCTCCAATCACATATCATCGTCATCTTCTTTGTTTCCATCATTGCCACCATCATCTTTCAAAGCGACTATCATGTCCTCATTCTTGGGAGTCTCAGTGCTCGATGGCAGGAGAGATTTATCAGTGAATTCTTTTTGCTCTCCTATTCAACAACTTTATCCTCGGTCTTCTCTGTAGATTTTGAGTCGGTGGCTTCTTCTTTTTTCTCTTGAGCCTTCTTAGCAGACTTTGGATCAATGCTTTCTTTTTGCTATTCATTAGTCTCTCAGGCTGGTTCTGCACCTACAGGATGAGAAGCGACAGTTATCAACTCAGGAGAAAACTCAAGTTCTTCAATCATTTGTCCATCAATACGATGAAATGTTTAAATAGCCCTAACAAATTGAGGTGAAAATGTGGAGATACCTTCACATGATTTCTCAACATGAGCAGTAGGAGTCTATGAAGTTGTTTCAACAATAGGAGACAAGAAAGAAGCTTTAGGAATTCCTAGATTCTCTGTGTCATATCCCTCCGCTTCAGTAACCCGGGGGCAGCGGAAGAAGAACCGGCTTCGATGGTTTTTTTCCCTTTGGCCTAGTGCCTCTCCTCCTCCAAAGCAGCAGCGATAAGTTTACGCCCTTTACTTAAACGTACTGGCTCTTCACCCTTCCAATATTTTTCCATGAGTTTCTCTTCGTCAATGGAATCCATCTTGAGCTCTTTCCTCTCATATTCAACAACTTGATCCTGCACGTAAACCAAAGTTATTGGGTAGTCTTCGATCCAAGTGATGTCCTAATGACGGATCACTTGGACAAAAAATTGTACCATGAGCTCACCATAACATTTGTTTCTTTTTGAGCTGCAGCAAGTTGTGCATTGGCATCTTTGGTGGATTTAAGTGCAATGTCGGTATTCCCCTCAGTTAGAACCACCCTTGAGTTAGCTTTAGCTAATTTGGCCTCTAGTTCAGCATTCCTTTTCGCCAATCCTGTATTCTCCCGCTCAAGGCGTGCACAAGCTAATTTTGCTTTGGTACTCTCAGATGTAGTATTATCGGGTTGTTTCTTTAAATCAATGCGCTCCTGACTATGGAATTCAAGCTCATTATGATAGCGATGTTTTAATTCTTCGTACTACTTTTTATAATTGTCTGCATCACGTTGTGCTAATGCAAGCTTCGCTTCAGCATCCTCAAGATCTTTCTTAGAATTCTCAATGGCCTTTGCGTCAAATTCAGCATTGTCCTTCATGTATTTAATATTGGCCAGCAAGTTCTGAATGAGTTTGGATAGGGTCCGCGAATTTATCTTCATCTCTTTGTACCACATGTCCAAAAAATCAATCTTGGCCTTAACCTCTTTGGCCCAGTCGGAATCTAATGTCTTAAGACCTGGAACAAAATGCACGTTCCCAAAATGATGATCAGGAAATTGCTTTTTCAAGAGCTCCAATTTCGCCGTGTTTTCATCATCGAGTATGACTAGCCTTATCGTAGTAATGTCAATGTTGAGGCATTTAGATGGCACGATAGATGTTTTGCCTTTCTCTGCTACTTTGCTTGGTTCCTTTTGTTTCTCTTTTGGGTCCGAACCTTTCTTCGACGATATCTCCTGATGAGTTTTATCCTTGGACGAAGTTGTAGTATTAGGAGCGTATTTGTCCCCATCATGATACAAGGAGTGACTCTTGTGTTTATCCAAATCGAGTCGATGTAGAGACCAGGAGCGAGAAGATCGATAAGGCTGAGGTGGGCGATTCCTCCTGTCGTCTCTCCCACGATTATCACCACGATCATGTTCGGTATCAAAGTCAAATCTGGGCATACTTGAGCGGACATTTCTAAGAGGATAGTTGTGGCGGGTCATTTGTCCTACAAAATCACACAAGTAAATATTAGATTCGGGGTTAGTATGAAACATGAGTGTCGTGACATGTAGTGCTGATGTGTTGTGCATATCCTAAGTGATCTCCCTAACAGATCGGAGCCTGAAGCTAGGACTATTTTTGTAGCATCCCCGATTTTCACAGGAGTCGCATCCTCTTCTGAAGTGGGAAAGAAAGAGTCTACTCCAAAATCTTGCAAAGTGTAGATGGCGTTGTGCAGGGGAAGCTTCCCAAAACCCTGATATATAGAATCACCCACAAAAGAATCATCGCCCCAAGAGTTGGCCGATGGAAGCTCTTTTTTTGGAGAAGTTGGTTTTTTGGGAGTGGCGGCATCCTCGGGGGTAATGTATTTATGCCTATCTCCAGCCCTTATGTTCACTAATATGTCGTCCTGGTTGAAGTAAGAGAAGGACTCTTTCAAAGCGCAGTTGGATCGTTCGAAGATACTCCCTTTTCAACTAAAGTTTCAGCTGGCACCTCGACTGGGGAAACGTATACATAAGGACCTTCCCAATGACCTATGCTATAAGTCATAGCGAGAAGATAACGACAATGAAGATAATCATCCATCAGAAATTCTCTGATAGTTAGAAATATCTGATCACCGTTAAGCAGACGATTTAGGTGATCCAGATACACTTGATGAGTTTCCTGCATTGGATTAGCAATTGTAAATAAATATGAGATATATTAATTCATTGGCGCCAACAATTAAAACTATAGAGTCGGGATTTGGGACTTAATTGATTTAAGCCATCTCCTAGAACATCCCGGTTGCTGCTGAATGTAAAACCATTCAGGTTTTACATTACCTACGTTGCTGCTGAATGGTATGCTAATAATCTTCCTTTTTGGCACCGATTCGAAATATACGAAGGACGGAGTGTCTTATATATGGTGTTTGAAATTATAGAAGAAGCACACATCTTCGAAGGTGAGCTCTATCCCTAAAATTTCCTTATAAGCAATGTACAAGGTATACAAATAAGCATAGGCATTGGGGAGGAGTTGCATAAGAGAGATTTGCATTCGTATCAGAAAATCGACGACGAATGGCAGAAATGGAGGTATCGCACCGATAATGCACATTAACCTATTAATCGCCATATACCCTTCGGGTGGATTATGAGGTCGGTTTGTTTAAGCAGGCAACTTAGTGTCCCTTCAAAGAATTCCATTCTTTAAACATATTTGTGTAAGTTTAGCGTTGTCAATTGTCGATTCAATAGAGTCACCCGGTGACACTAAGACAGTGGAATTTTTGAATTCGTCAGGAGCGCGACTATCTTGTACTCCTTCCTCCACTTCTTTATCTATAGAGACTCACCTCCGGTTGATGTTGCACTTTCATGAGCTTTTAGTTCGTAGTCCGGACCTACACTATCCTAATCTGGGTCCTAAGTAGAGGATACGTCTTCAATGATGGGATTTTTAGATGACCTTGCTGTTTCTTTTCTCTTTGCTTATATAATCGAACGTCTTTTAGTCATGATCGCTGTACTATCCAAGAGATAACAGAAATTAGAGTATGGTTGCCCATGCCCCCCGTGTGTGTATGTACTAAGCTGTGCTGGTGTGTACAATGCAAATATAAAAGCATAAAGAACATAATGCAGTATAAAGAGGAGTTGGCTGTCTTTTATTCGTTTAGTCCATGAATGTTCAAGTATGAAGGGGCATGTCCTAACTGTCCACAAATTTGCGAGCTATGCTCGAGTTTAGTTAAATTATATATAAGATTGTGTCACAGATTCACATCCCCAAGGTTTTATTTCATTTAGGTTCATGGGCATCGAAATGTGTTTGTGCTCCATAATGGAGGTAAAAGTTCGGATCGAGGTCCATCTGGTTGAGACATCGGATAGGTTCGGAGTTTAACGACAAACGGGACCGGATCAGGTAGAACTTCAACGAGACAATTTCATTCGGATTGGTCAGCATCGAACCGAACCACTCCAACATTTTGAGACCCAGCTTTTTCACTTAACTATTTTTAAGACTTCATCTAACTTCAGCTCCTCCAATCCGAACCGAGGTCACATGCTTTATCCCAATCACTCTGACCTCATCCGTTCCATCCCTGGACCGATCCCACTCTCTCAAGCACATCTACTTCTTCCTATTTCCCACTCCTCCAAGAACAACAAACCTGATACTCTCGTATGTCCATGTGGAGTGTTTGTGAATCAATGTCCTCGGGCGCCAGCTCAGACCACCTCCACCACTACTATCTCGAGGTGGCGACAAGGCTGCCAACGATGATGGTAGTAAAATGGAAGGCACCAGCGTCGAATTTGGTGTTGAATCGAGCAAAATCACCTAAGTCGACTCTAAATTTAGGTTTAGATTGGTAAAAAATGAATACCACGAGAATTGATGCCCTGCATATGAGTCAATTTCGGGGATTAGAAGATTTCTTCATGCTTTGAAAAATAGGGTTTTTGATGAACTGGGGAAGCGTAAACGAGGAAAATGAAGAATGAAAGATGGGGTTCCATAATTTATATGAGACTAAGGAGGCCATTCGTATCCCACTAGGCCCTACAGCCCATATCGACCCATCCAGGAAGTAAGGCTAAAGCCTTTCAGCCCAGTGACGAACCAACGGATCGAAGGCAAGATGGGTCAGATCAAGCCAATTTGAGCCAAAGCGCGATTTCCAGTTCAATGATTATGACAACACACAAGAAGTGAAAAAATGAGATTCGAAGAAATTGGCATGATTTATGTGTATGTATATCAAAAGAGTCCTAGAGAAAATGTTGAAACCTTAGCCGAAGTCTCGGAACTGTTAGAGGCAGCAATGGTGATCCCTAGGCTCACGACATATTTGTAAACATTACAGATACCAGAAGACATGATTCCGTAAAGTGTCGTGACTCATTCAAAGGACATGACTATTGGTTGACACTGATTCGGACATAAACGCGTTCGCTATTTCGAAGCATGCTTCATCTTCCATGCAAACGCACTTCGAGGGGGCAAAAAGTTAGCCCACTTTGTAGCTATAGGCTATAAAAAGTGAAGGAATTGATCAACAAATGAATTAAAAGGCAAAATGTGTAGTAGGCAAGCGTCCTGATCAGTTAGGAGAGCTCGAATCGAACCCCATCTCCTCTACGTATATAAGGCAGAAAGTCAACTCCAGATTTTTTCATTGGATCGATTCAGTCCTATACAATCCGATCTAAACCGCCATTACACCATCCGATCTGAACCGTATTATGGATCTGCGAACAGTTGTATACCACGTTGCTATAAACCCGGAGCGGTTACACTCCATCATCCCAGGTTCTTGATGTGTTGTCATCATACCAGCGCTTCCTGATCCGAACTTTACATGATGGTCCCACGTGGCACCAGAACCGGATGGATTCCCAGCCTATAAATATCCCTTAACACTCCATTTGAAGGGATCTTTTGTCAATTATAACCTCTAACTTCTCCATTAGTGAATTTCCTTTGTTTATTCAGACTATATCCAAACTCTTGAAGAGTAATCCCATGAAATTTAGAGAGATTATCAATTGTATAAGTGAGATTGAGTAGAAATCATCATTATATTTGTATTCAAATCTTCAACCAAAGAAGTATAAAAGTGGACGTAGGCTCGTTAATGCCAAACCACTCTAAATCTTGTGTTTTTGTTGTTTTTCTGTCTATTTTATTTAGAATTATCATTCAGTTGGGTGTTAGAACCACTTTTTGGTCTAACAAATAATCTGTTAACCTATGATACTTAACCTGCTTAAATATGTGGGGTTATATGAAATTGTCAAAATTATGTAGAGGTTAAGTAAACCTGCTTGAATCAATGGCGGCTTAAGTAAATCTGTTAAATCTATGGGGAGTTATACGGACCCGACAAACTTAACCTGTTTTATATGTTGGGGTTATGCGGGCTTGTAAATCTGTTAGGCATAACCTGTCTTATGATACTGTTATCTCTCTCATACAGTTTATATGCCTGTCATGATGCTTTTACTTATTTATATGCTAAAAGTAACTTGACTCGCCAGACCTTATGTCTAACCTGTTTTGTTTCCTTTTCTCTCTCTTCCTTTCCCCCTAGGTTCTCAGGGTGGGAATACTCAGGCTTACCTAGGATTCTCTCTTCTGTTTCTGCTTGGAGCTGCTTAGATATACCGCTTTGATTACCTGTCTACCTTGCTATGGCTATTTTTGGGGACTACGATTTTATATTACTGTACTCTAATGATTTTAGTACAAGGCAAATATTTTAATTTGATGTAATGG
This sequence comes from Allium sativum, assembly GCA_030737875.1. NCBI lineage: Eukaryota > Viridiplantae > Streptophyta > Magnoliopsida > Asparagales > Amaryllidaceae > Allium > Allium sativum. The sequence continues at coordinate 538,616,687 of CM060920.1, read as the reverse complement.
ATTTTTTGTATTTCAGACTTATGTTGTAACTGGATTTTGGACCGCAATGTTTTCTGTTTGAAGAATAAAGTTTTAATTTCTGTTGTTATTTTATATCTGTCTTGTGATGTTTCTTTTCCTGTTTTCCTATAACACTTCACGGAACTTAATGCATTCTGTTAAAGAGTGACATTAATGGACATGGGGTGTCATATTTGGTATCAGAGTTGAAGGTTACAAGATCGGATAAAAGGTTTTGAATTTTTTTCCAAAAGGTTTCAAAAAGAAAATGTTTTCAAAGAAAAGTCTGTTTTGAACAACATATTCCCCAAAGCCATATGAAACATCTTTCAATTCTCGACTTGAATCCATTTCCTTTTCTTTTCAGCATGTCCAGGGAACCGATTCTTCCCGAAGGTGTCCCCATTGCTGCATGGTTCCATAGGCATGTTAAAACTATGGCACATGTCGAAGGGCAAGGAAGTGCCTAATCTCCATCTGTAGCCGCAGTAGTTTCACGTACGGCTAATTTTATCTCAAGCTTCATAAGGATTTTCATGCGATGGAGGCAGTTTTTGAGAGACTTATTAGCATTTGCACAAGAATGGTAAAGAGGAGAATAAGGGAGTTAAGGCTAAGAAGCACAACCTAATGATGAGAAAAAATGGTGGCCCAAGAAGTGAATATAGATGAAAGAAGAAGAAATGCCTAATAAAATTCAAATAAAAACAAGAAGAAGTGTCACGGTTGCGGGAACGTGGGTCATTTGGTCAAAGATTGCAGAAAAAGGAAGAATGCTTGTTTCCACTATGGTGAGGTTGGACACTATACTATGGAGTGCCCGAAGAAGCATGGACATGGCCAAAGGGTAGGATCCTATAGAGGGCAGGTGCATGCTCTCGTGGCCAGTGTACTGGACAAAGGTAGGAAAGTTTCTGTTGAAGGTTTGATTTCTCTTTTCGATCATCCTATTAGAACTCCTTTTGATTCTGGCGCTTCACATTCTTTTATATCTTATTCTGTGGTTGTGTCTCTACACCTTACTACTAGTATGGTTTTGGATCCCGTTGTTGTCTCAAACCCCATTGGGGTCATAGCTCATTTATCTATGATTTTTCGGGGTTTAAGGATAACTGTGTTGGGCGTCGAGTTTGAGTGTGACACATATGTGCTTGGTTGCATGGGCCATGGTTTGATTCTCGGAATGGCTTGGCTAGCAATGTATGGTGCCATTTTGGACTGTGAGAGGAGGGTCGTTAGGCTTTTGACTTTCCATTGGTGGACTATCGAGATTTCTTGTGACCCTAAGGGGTATGTCATGCTTAGTGTCCTAGAATCACTTGATGCTTCTGTCGGTGACTTACGATCTGTACCAGTAGTCTGTGAGTATCTTAATGTTTTTGAGGAGGTTAAGGGCTTACCTCCGAGGCACAAGATTGATTTTCGGATATACTTGGTGGACAATGAAAAGCCAGTTGCATTGCCTGTGTGCCACATGGCTCCAAGAGAAAGGAGGGAGCTCAACAAGCAAGTAGGGGAGCTAACTGAGAAAGGGTTTACTAGGTGAAGAATATCGGTACAGGGTGCTCCAGTTGTTTTCACGACTAAGGAAAATGGCTCGCTTTTCTTATGTGTGGATTATAGGGAGCGGAATAAGCTTACTAAGAAAAATAGGCACCCAATTCCGAGGATAGATGATCTATTTGACCATCTTGTTGGTGCACCTGTTCTCTCCCAGTTAGATTATGCCATGGTGTTTCATCATTAGAGGGTGGCCGAGGATAGTATAGACAAGAATGATTTTAGAACTCCAGATGGTTTCTTCGAGTGGCTCGTCATACCTTTTGGGTTGACGAATGCACCCGCCTATTTTATGGATCTGATGAGTAGGGTGTTTCGGGAGTTTCTAAATAAGTTCGTTGTGATTTTTGTTGATGACATCTTAATTTTCTCGAAGAATGAGAAAGAGCGTGCCCTATAGTTAAGGGGTATTTTGAAGACTCTCGGAGCGCATCAGCTTAAGGAAAAATTCTCAAAATGTCATTTTTGGAGAAAGGACGTGAGATTTCTATCGCATGTGATCTCTAAGGATGGGAAGCATGGATCCCGCAAAAGTAGTTGCAGTTCAAGATTGTAAGATTCTAAAGAATGCAACGGAGGTGAGGAGTTTTCTTTGTTTAACGGGCTATTATAGGAGGTTCATTAAGGACTTCGCAAATATATCAGCCCCACTCACTAGACTGATGAAGAAGAATTTAACCTTTTCCTAGGATATTGACTATGAGGATGCGTTTCAGCGATTGAAGAGGGCTCTGACAATAGCCCCAATCTTGACTTTTCCTGAAGGGAACAAGGTGTTAACAGTATACACCAATGCATGTGGTACAAGGCTTAGTATTGTTTTGATGCAAGAGGTACGGGTAGTATGTTATAGTGGTAGACAGTTGAGAGTTCATGAGAAGAACTACCCTACCCATGACTTAGAGTTGGCTGCCATAGTATTCGCGCTTAAGACTTGGCGTCATTATCTACTTGGAGAGAAGTTCGATTTTTATACCGATCATAAATCTCTCAAGTATTTGTTATCGTAGAAGGATCTCAATTTGAGGCAATAGAGATGGATGGAGTTCCTAGCATCCTACGATTTTGAGAATTCTTATACCCCTGGCAAGGGTAATGTGGTGGCGGATGCATTAAGTAGGCAGAGGATGGCTTTGAGCCCATTATTCGTAGAGAGGCAGAGCTTGGAGTATATATCAACCTTTGATTTTAGGCCATCTAGGGATCTTATACCTGGTTTGCTGGCATCCATAGAGGTGCGACCTACTCTTATGGATCAGATACGAACTTCGCTGCGAGAGGACCCACAAATAGCAGACATCTTGGATAGGCTTAGTAGAGCGAAAACTTCTAGTCACCTCAGTAGATATTCCACGGATGATTAAAGGTGGTTACGACGAGATGGAAGGCTTTGTGTTCCCCGAGTTGGGAGTCTGTTGAAGATAGTCCTTGTGGAAGCCCATTATTCTAGGATGACTATCCATCCAGGCAGTGATAAGATGTATAGAGGTACGAAGAGGGTTTCTTTTGGGCTAGGATGAAGAAAGATGTAGCAGAGTTTGTTTCTTGATGTTTGATTTGCCATTAAGTCAAAGCTGAGCAAAGGACGCCTGGTGGTTTACTTCATCCTTTGTAGGTCCCACAGTGGAAGTGGGAGAGCATCTTTATGGATTTCATCGATGGTTTTCCTAGATCGAGGAAAGGCAACACTAGTATTTGGGTTATAGTTGAAAGGCTTACTAAGAACGCTCATTTCATTCATGTTAAGAGTAAGAGAACGACAACATGGTTGGCAGCAGTTTATCTTCGTGAGCTAGTCCGTCTACATGGAGTACCATCCAGTATAGTGAGTGCTCGTGACCTCATATTCACCAATGAGTTTTGGAGGAGCTTGCAGGAGGCATTAGGTACACATTTGTGTTTGAGTACCGCTTATCACCCTCAGACCGATGGGCAGACGGAAAGGGTGAATAGAGTTCTTGAGGATCTTTTAAGACAGTGTATCCTAGACTTCGGACATGGGAGGAGCATCTTCCTTTGGTAGAGCTCGCCTACAACAACAGTTATCAATCAAGTATTGGCGTGGAACCCTTCAAGGCATTGTACGGTCGACTTTGTAGATCATCGATTTTTTGTAGGATTCTACAAATAGGATTCTACTTGGACTTGAGATGATTAGAGAAACTTCAGAGAAGATTGATCTTATCCGCAGACGTATGAAGACAGCTTAGGACAGACAGAAGTCATACGTAGATAAGAGAAGGGCTGATATTGAGTTTGAGGTGGGAGACCTGGTTTTCATCAAGGTATCACCTTTGAGGAATGTGGTTCGCTTTGGATCTGTAGGGAAATTGGCGCTAAGGTTTGTAGGGCCATTTCCCATAACAGAAAGGATTTGCCAAGTGTCTTATAGGGTGAAGCTACCAGAGAGATTGGCGAGCGTTCATGATGTTTTCCATGTTTCTCATTTGCAGAAATGTCTGCACGATACAATAGAGAGTATGCATGAGGAAGTAGAAGTGGAACGGGAAGCGACAGTTAGACGAGTTCCTACCCATATTCTTGGATCAGAGGTTAAGAAGCTATGGAACTGAGAGGTCAAGTTGATAAAAGTTCAATGGGGAGAATACCGTAAAGATGCAACTTGGGAGATTGAAGACAAAATTCGCGCTTTGTACCCTTTTCTTTTCAAGGATATGTTCTTAACTTTTTATTCTAAAGCTTTTATTCATACTTGTTTTTTTCATTAAGTATATCCTATCAATCAAATCTTCGACCTTTAGGTAGGGAACCAATGGATGTAAACATGTGTTTGAGACATGTTATGTTTGATGGATGTAAGAGGATGCAATTGTTTGTTGGTGGTCGCTCGTGGATGCATACACACACACATACTAGGCACTAGATTGGCTCAATCACTCTCATACTGCATATGGATGCATGTGCATATTTTTCTTTATGGGTGGAAATAGGTGTATCATCACATGAATGTTGCATTTGGATGGATGATTGTGTAGGCATATAGCATTTACATGATATACTAGGACTGTTTGCATACATGCTGGATTCATGGCACTGACATACATGGCATTAAGGAGACCGACTGAATCAGTAGACCGCTTGATCTTTTACATTAGTATAAGGACATATACACACACCTTTTCATATGTTCATATAGGCATTAGAAATATTTTAAGAACAATGGATGCTTGTGATTAGTGGATGAGTAGATGGATGATGGATGTTAAGATATACATTCTTCTTAACTTGCAGATTTCAGGGACGAAATCCTTTAAGTAGGGGAGAATGTAACACCCAGTAATTTTGAAGAAAATTATAATAATAAACTAAAGAATACTTAATTAAATATTGGGAATTAATTAAAACGGACTACACCATTGCATTTCTGTTGGAGTTCTGCTTAAGATAGATTCTGAGTTTGCATAAAACAGATATCGTATGTAGAAGTTATTAAGCTTTGAAGTTTGTATACATATATGCAAAATACATATAAACAAACCAGTCCAGAAATCAAAATCAAAGAGTGGGAAGACACACGGGAAATCGACCCATTGGGGTACGACCTATGCCCCATAGGGGTCGACCCCACCCAGATCCGAGCAAGATCCAATTCTTTGAGCCTGGACTTGTTTCTTGACCTGGTTCATTGGCTTGAGGCTATAAATAGGACCTCATTTCTAGTGTTAAACTCACCCAAAACAATGGAGACTACGAGATGTTGCCCCAGCTCGGATTGAATTAGCCTATCATTCTGCAAAAACGACTTATACGTATATGAGGATCTCTACTACAACATCAACACTCTTTATCGGTTCTTTAGAACAAGTCTCTGTGAGTTTATGTTGCTTTTAGATATAAATATTTAATAAGTAATCCTGCCATGTTTATAAGTTTGGATATAAACCTATGCCTGTTAATAACCTGAATCATAACTGAACAGCTCTGCTATTACTTATACACTTGGTCTACTGTTCAGTCCTTACATGCTGAACTTTATTATACCCATTTCTATTATCATATGCCTATTCTGTTATTATGCCCATTTCTGTCATCATATGCTTATTCTGTTATTGTACCTATTCCTTCCATCATATACTTATTCTTTTATTACGCTTATTTCTATTCTCTTCTCTCCCTCCTTCCCTTTTTATTTTTATAGCCAGGCTACCTACGAGCCTTGGCCTATCGTTGAAATATGTGAATGAACGAAATTGGGAATGGTTGGGAATGATAATTTGGGGCATAACTTGTATTGCAAAACATGACTGGGAATTGGGGGAATAACTTATACCGTCATCCGAGACTTCAACTTATAGGGCATACCGTACATGATGATTTATGACTTGAGGGTAGGGCATGAAAAACATATGATGAACATGAATAATTGTCTAATAATGATTATGCCTGAATACACAGTAGATAGAAACCGTAACCGCACTTAGACACGAGGTTAGATTATACTTGTGGTAGAAGTCTGCCAGGAACCACCAGGCAAATACAGCATCCACATATGGTTCATTTAATGTGAGGAGTCTAGTGTATAAATGTACACGTAATAGTGCTAAGACACGAGGTTAAGTCCAACTTGTGGTAAAAGTCTTCCTAGAACCGCCCGTCATATCCAGCATCCCCAAGTGGTCAACTTAATGTGAGAGGTCTTGTGCATTAACATACATGAACAGATAATTTGTTAACCTGTGATACTCAACATGTTTAAATCTGTGGGGATTATATAAACCTGTCAAAATTATGTACGGGTTAAGTAAACTTGCCTGAATCAATGGCGGGTTAAGTAAATCTGTTAAATCTATGGGGGGTTATATGAACCCAACAAACTTAACCTGTTTCATATGTTGTGGTTATGCGAGCTTGTAAATCTGTTAGGCATAATATGTCAAAATCCTAGTTGTGGGGATGCAAGCCTAGGTGGTGGCTTGTATCATTTCTTATGTGAGACCCGTATTACTCAATAACACATACTGGTATCCAAGGGGGGACCCCGAACTAGGTAGGGGTCAGGGAACGCTTACTGAGCTGATCATAAGAGGTCCATTTGGGTGGAGGTGTTTGATGGCGCATTCCAACGGATTCATGTGTGTGCATGGATCCGCTTGCCTGGGAAAATAAGACGCTATAGCACGAGTAGATATGGTTGTGCCTATCGGGAAAAGGGGTTGCCACTTTAGGAAGTAATACATCATACTGTGGGGCCAGTATAAGGTAACTACGGGATAGGAAGCCGATCGATTGGGGTTGTAATTAGGGTACATCTAGTTTTGCCTATTTAGGAGCCCGCTATTATTGTTTGGGGGTAACACCCATTATTTCTGTTGGATTGCCTGTTATTATCATTGGGGGTAAAACCTGTGACTAGAAGTATCCTTAAGTCTACCATTCTTTTTCTATTGGGACCATTCTATTTCTGTTACTGTTATACTATTATTGGTGCAGAGAAAAGTATTTGGGAAGCGTGATCTGTTCTGTTCTGTTTATTCTGCTCATCCTGCTCATTCTATTAGACCTGTCTTATGATACTTTTATCTCTCTCATCCAGTTTATATGTCTGTCATGATGCTTTACTTATTTATATGCTAAAAGTACTCCAGACTTTATGTCTAACCCATTTTTTTTCTTTTCTCTCTCTTCCTTCCACCCTAGGTTCTTAGGGTGGAAATACTCAGTCTTTATTTCCGAAGCGTAGAAAGCTTATGAGTTTACTCATAGGGTACTACTTACTATTTGGTTTTGGTTTTGGTTTTGGTTGGTGTGAAGCAGGTTGTTCACGAAATTCCGTAGTGGTTGCAAGTAATATAATTCCTACCTTCGGTTTCCGCTTGGAGATGCTTAAACGTACCGCTTTGATTACCTGTCTACCTTGCTATGGCTATTTTTAGGGACTATTATTTTATATTACTGTACTCTGATGATTTTAGTACAAGGCAAATATTTAAATTTGATGTAATGGGTTTTATGTATTTCAGACTTATGTTGTAACTGGATTTTGGACCACGACGTTTTCTGTTTGAAGAACAAAGTTTTAAATTCAGCTCTTATTTTATATGTGTCTTGTGATGTTTCTGTTTCGGTTTACCTATAACGCTTCACGGAACTTAACTCATTCTGTTAAAGAGTGACATTAACGGACGTGGGGTGTCACAACCCAAATGATCGCATTTCCCTTCCTCGATCAGGGCAATCCATCGATGAATTCCATAGAGATGCTCTCCTACTTCCATTGCGGGACATCCAAGGGCTGAAGCAATCCGCTAGGTTTCCTTGGTTCAGCCTTTACTTGCTGGCAAGTCAAACATCAAGGTACAAATTCTTCCATTTCCTTCTTCATACCAATCCAAAAGAAAACTCTCTTCATGTCTCGATACATCTTGTCGCCTCCTGGATGGATAGTCATCCAAGAATGTTAAGCTTCCTCAAGCACTGCCTTTAGCAATTCCCCAATTCTAGGGTCACATAGCCTTCCATCTCGTCTTAGCCACCCTTTCTCATCAATAGTATATGTAGCTAGGTAACTAGAAGTATTCCTCTACCAAACCCATCCAAGATGTCTGTTATAATAATCCTAATGTAAAATCCATAGATGGCTTAAAATTGAAGGTCAATATAAGCTCTTAGCTCCGCCTTTCTGCGAATAGAGGACTCAGAGTCATCCTCTGCCTACTCAATGTGTCTGCCACTACGTTAGCCATTGCCCGAGGTATAAGCTATCTCAAAGTCGTAGGACGCTAGGAAATCCATCCACCATTGTTGCCTTGGGTTGAGATCCTTCTGTGAGAACAAGTACTTGAGCGACTTGTGATCCATGTTTAGCTCAAATCTCTCTCCAAGTAGATAATGTCACCAGGACTTTAGTGCATACTATCCAAGTAGATAATGGGTTGGGTAGTTCTTTTCATGAACTCTCAATTGTTTTCTACTGTAGCATACTATCCTTCCTTCTTGCATCAAAAAGACACCAAGTCATGTGCCACAAGCATCTGTGTTGACCATGAACATCTTGCTTCCATTGGGGAGAATAAGAACTGGGGTTGTTGCCAGATCCCTTTTCAATCTCTGAAAGGCATCCTTGCAATCAATGCTCCACAATAAAGCCAACTTTTTCTTTGTCAATTGGGTGAGTGGGGATGATATCCTTGCAAAGTCCATAATAAACTTTCTATAATATCCCACCAACCCTAGAAAACTTCTCACCTCCATCGCATTCTTTGGGGCCCTCTAATCTTAAACTGTGACAACTTTGACGAGGTCCACTGTTATCCCGTCCTTGCAGACTAAGTGCTCTAGGAACCTTACTTACTTCCTCCAAAGGTGACACTTAGAAAATTTTGCCTTGAGCTGATGCGATCTGACAATGCGTAGAACCACTCCTAAGTGTAGGGAATTCTCCTCCTTATTCTTTGAGAGGATCAAAATGTCATCCACAAAGACCACCACAATCTTGTTCAGAAAATCTCTAAACGTCCTACTCATCAAGTCCACAAAATATGCGGGTGCATTGGTTATCCCGAAAGGCATAATCATCCTCTCAAAGAAACCTTCTGGAGTTTTGAAAGAAGTCTTATTGATGCACCTACTAGCTGACCAAACAAGTCGTTAATCCTCGAAAGCGGGTGCCTATTCTTCTTAGTGAGCATATTCAGCTCTCTATAATCCACGCATAGGCGAAGTGAGCCGTCTGCCTTAGCTGCAAAGACGACTTCCACTCCCTACTCTATTATGCTCCGTCTAGTAAATCCTTTTACGAATAGCTCCCCCACTTGCTTGCTGAGCTCCTTCCTTTCTATAGGTGCGATGCAATGGACCGGTAGAGCAAATGGCTTCGCATTCTCTACTAAATAAATCTGGAAGTCTGTCTCATGCTTCGGAGGTAGTCCCTAACCTCATCAAACACGTCCAGATAATCTCTGACTATGGGTGTTGATTGCAAATCATCAATAGAAGTATAAAGAGAAACTAGGAAACTTTTCTCTCACAGCCAAGGATGGCACCACACATGGCTAGCCAATCCATTCCTAGAATCAAACCATAGCCCATAAAGCCCAACACATATGCATCTCATTCAAACTTAATGTCCAAGATAGAAATTCTCAAACCCCTACATATCATGGATAAATGAGTCGTACCTCCTATGAAGATTGAGACTACTACAGGAGCAGAGACTATACAAGTATTAAGGTGCAAACTATCTAGTAAAGAACTGGATATAAATGAATGAGAAACGCCATAATCAAAGAGAGTTCTAATATGATAGACAAAAAAGGAGATCAAATCTTCAACAATGACTTTCCTACCTCGATCGGGTCCACTAGCCTCAAGAGCATGTACTTGTCCAGAAGATCATGCCCCTTGTCCTTGCTTGCTAGGCCATTGCTTAGTGAAGTGTCCCACTTGACCACGATTAAAACAAGTATTCTTTGTCTTTCTACAATCCTTTACAAAATGGCCCAAAGCTTCACAACCATAACACTTGACATTTTTTTGATTCGAGCCTTGTAAGGTTTCCCTCCTTTCTTTTATGCTCACTTCTTAGGCCACCACTTGTTTTTCTTGCCCTTAGCCTGTGTCTCCTCATCCTTACTGTCTTTCTTCTCATCCTTGCCATCTTCGTGCGCTAGAGCCATGTCAACCAGCCCCTCAAACTTCGCCCCCATGGGTAAATGAGATAATGCAAGTCCTTGGAGGGATTGATTTAGTCCTCTCACAAACCAAAGTGCCTTCTTATGAGGTATATTTACCAAGTCCATACCAAATCTCGCCAGCTGATTAAACTTATTAACATAATCCTTAACAGACATGCCCCTTCACTACAAAAAGAGGATTTTTTGTAGCGCCCAAAAACCGCTACCAAGCATTCTTGGTGGCATTTCGATAATCATTACGAGAAAATATGCCATTAAAAATCATTGAGTATTCATTGCAAATTTTCCAAATGCCACTGAACATTTATTTCTAATGGTGTTTTTTAAATGATACGAATTTTATTTTTATAGCGATTATGAAACCCCACCGAAAAGGTTTCTGCATTACTATTCTTTTTTAATGGCGTTCACTTAAATTTTTTTGTCACGTTTAGTGAATACCACCACAATGGTTCTTGATTTCTATAACCAGTTATTTGTAATGGGTTTTAAATGCTATGAATAAAAATAATATCCCGTAGTGGTTTTTTCCGATACCATTTGTTCCCAATTTGTATCATAGTATTCTGGACCTACCCATAATTTTGCCTCCAATTATATAACATAATACACAAACACAAACACTTTTGAACATAACATATTAAACAACTATGAAATACGTACACGTTCAAAGATCCACAAGATACATACACATTTAAACATCCACAAGGTAAGTGCCAAGACAAAAAGTTCGTTGTACACTCAAACATCCACAACCAAACTACCAATAACATTGTCATAACCAAAGTAAAATAATCACTGATGTAAACATCTGAAATAACAAAGTTACCAAGCAAATATCGTAGTGCCGCCTTTGCTGAGGTCTTCAAAAATGGTTGATCTACCTGTAAACAAAGTACCGAACAAAAGACTGAGAAAATAATGATTAGTAATTACTAAAACAAATAACAAAACATAACTTAAGAAAATAAATAGCAGATCAAAACTTGAACGTAACACTACTTGATGTACACTACATAACATGAGCCTTTCAGACACAACCATTTTCTTGCTCTAAACAATAGTCAGTAATTCTGTTGCACGTAAAGTTGTTTAATAGCTGATATTGCTGAATGACCCTGGTTCCTCAAGAATATAGGCTCTGGGGTCGGAGTTTAGGATAGTTCTATCATGATTAATTTCAAATATTTTGGAAAATCAACTAGATATTTTGAATAAAATGGTATGGCCGACAGTAGATGAACCATACTAGCTAATATACGACCATGGATAGAAGAAGCTGAACTGGCAGCAAAAAGCCCCAGGTAGCAGCCATGCTTGAATAAAAGAGCACAATATAATATAGGTGTAGATTAGCACACTATGGATATGCTTGGATTTTACTCTGAAAACCGCCATCTACCAAAGCAAATTCTGGGCATTATTTTGGACCTCAAATATTTTCATTTCACATAATATAATGATAACCATAACATTATATATAAATGATTTTTTCTCAACCTCACCTCTTGCCTAACCAATGTCCATTGCGTACAATAATGATAGCAATATAAATTTGACTGAAAGAAACAAGTACATGTGTAACTGTTGTATCTTGAGATTTTGAACTACATAATTCTACTGCAGGTTTGACTCAGTTCACCATTTTGTTTATATCAAATTATAATACATGCCTTATATTTTTTTGTACCATTTAGCTAACATATTTGTACATGCATACCATTGAGAATCGGCTCTTGGTTGGCATGTTATAATGTGGTTTCCGAAACATAGAACATGTTCCAAAAGCCTATAAGGCCATATTATAGTAAAAGGCCAAGCTATGGTTTCTGAAACATAGAACATACCACAGTAAAATAAGCCTATAAGTATCTATAATCCAGTAGCCTATATGGATATACCACAGAAAAGGCCAAGCTGTGGTTTCTGAAACATAGAACATGTTCCAGAAGTCTATAAGACTATAAGACATCTTCCATACCGTAGTTACTCCTAATGTATATTAAAAAATTATTTACATAACTTTCATTTTGTTTCAATAATGATTTTTTTCGTTTGCCAAGCTATGGGAACGCCAAAGGCATGTTCCATGCACGTTAGAGATGATGTTTGTCTCCATAGCTCTGCATTTGGAATTGTCACATGTTCAACCCAAACTTTTACAAATCCTTTCCCAATAGACGACAATGGACCATTGCTATCGGATTAGTTGATGCAATAGTTCCTTCAGCCACTACATCTGTTCCACCCACATCTATCAACTTGCATTTGGTATCTTTTTTCATGTTTATAATCGGCTGAAAGAAACAAAGATTAGTATGTAGAATGTATATATATGCATTAATTAACTTTTATGCACAGTTAACTTCTTCAATGTTGAAAATTAATACTTACATATTGTGATTTATTCGTGAACATATATGCGGATTTCGAGGGAGAAGTCGCATGATTTTCACTATCATGACGACTCGCACCTGGATTTTCTTTATCAGCTTCTACTTTTGATCTTAGCCATGCTACTTTCCAACCAACTTCATCTCCAAAGCACAATATATAAGATGTGGGTCGCTGCAAATAAGCGTCTTTACTTATTACGTTATCCACTCAAATCACAACTGCAGACGGATCGAGCGGAATACCATTAACAGTATATTTTGGATCATCGGCATAGGTTCTTCCTTCGGCAACTACACATTCACCCTCATTCCAACCATAAATCTTGCAATTATCTTGGATGCTGCTGGTACTCTAAAACTGATAATATACTTCAATATTTTCAGTTATGCTTCTAATCATGACAGTTTCAAAAAAAGAGAATGTTGTATTATTTCTACGTAGTGATGGTTATATAGGCTAATAACTTTACGTCCCTCCATTTACAGTTCGCGCGTAACTATAAATAAATATACGTGGTACCTTTATTCTGAATCAAATCTGAATCTGTTAATAAATATAATCATGTAGATATATACATAGTACCTTTATTCTATACACACACAAAATAGATATAAATATAATATGAGAAGTCTAAAATTTACTGTGCTAGCTTCATTATAGTTCACGCTTGCTCGCAGCAGTACCTTGACACACACTGACGGCTAAGCTACTACCTTATTCATAGAATTTCCAAATACTGTCATTTCAGGTGTAAGTCTCCACAAATAAGTATCTGGTTTATGTGGCAACCCGAATTCCAACAAACCGATTTTTTTAAAAAAAATTCAATCCATCGAAACTCAAGTTGTTGTGCTCTCGTATCCTGTAGAAAAGAAAGAGACATAAAATATGTCAGAGCTCAGAAAATATCGCATAGCGGAATGGATAAAATATAGTATAATCAAAACATAGCCTTACCGTATTATTAATACTGCCTAACCAGTATCCAGAGCTATCATGTCTCTGCTACAAATCAAATCTACAAGTATATTATGAGGAGGGGGTCAGAACACAAGTTCTGGTGACTGGATTTAAACTATACACTTTGGATAATCCTACATATATCGTTCAATCATATCATCTTATTTATTAGGTTACTTGAGTTATCAGCGCTCAAAGCTTACATACACGTCGTATCGGTTTACTTCCCAGTGGATTATCCTAATATAGTATATATGTAGCTACCCCCAATATTAAGGTATATCCCATGGTATCCCACTTGCATGGTCTCCACCATAACACTATCGAAATATACGCAGTCCCTCATCCTATGCCATAGTGACGTACAAATCTCTATATAACAATGTTACGTTACACTTATAATTGTCATTAGTATGCTACGCAATTGTACGGACTGCCACCTTTGTTCGAATCAGAATTCATACCGGATTAATGCCCTCAAATCTACGATACATCACCCAGAGCTGACATGCAAGTATCTAGACTATCCACCATACGTATCTTCAATTTTAGCTCGATGCCTTAATCGAACGTCCTCTAATGTGCATCGAGTTCCATGCCAAGGCAATACAAGAAACACAGAACTCGATCGGGAGATTTTCCATATCTATACAGGCTCGTCTTTAAGAGCCTCTACAGATATTCATAGGGTCTGTTTTCATGGTGGCTATGGCCCTACCTAGGCCCCTCCCTCAACTAGTAAAGACTACTAGAGCTATTGTAACAACCCGTATTTCGATAACATGATTAAGACGAGAATCAAGGCAGAATTTAATTTTAAATTCTGAATCAAGTGAAACGGGCTATTCCATTGCGTTCGTCTCGGAAAAATACGCGAAATAGAGTCCGAGTTTTCGAAAATCGGAGTCCGTATGACCAAGATATGGCCTCGCGAAGTTTCACGAAAAATTCCCAAATTAAAGTATACTTAATTAAGTGAAATGGGTTGCGCAGAGAAATATATATATATATATATATATATATTGATATATATATATATATAATTGAAAAATAAATAAATAAATATGCAAAAATGTTCAAAACAGCGAATTGGGAGAGGGGAATAACCGAACCGGCCGATTTTTGAGGTCGACCCGAGCCCGCTGGGTCAACTAGGGGTTAATCCAGGGTGTTTGGCTGTCAACCCGTGGGCCGATTCGCTCAAATGCAGATTTTGCATTTGGATGGTTCTCATGGTTCATCTTTAATCTAAAGGCCCTAGATGGTTCCTACACTTGACTTCTTCCCCAAGACATGCTTTGATGGCTTGGATTGAATCTAGGTTTAATCCTATGGCCTAAAACACTTGCCTAATCTATAAATAAGCCCCTAACCTACCCCTAAACCCTCATTATTCACTCATGTAACTAAACTATGGCAAAATTGCTACTCTCATGGCCTCCACCCAACTATCCTAGCCTCCACTTCATTTCTATGAGAGGTTTCATGATCATGAGAGTATTAGAGAGTCCCTATGTTAGTATGAGAGCTTCTCAAGTTGATTTCAAGGCAAAAGCTTTGATCTTTGTTCATAAAGATGGTGTTTTTGTTGATTTGGAGCATCCATCTTTGGGTTTTTGGGTGATGGCATGCATAAGCTTCACCACAAGCTTTAGTTTAGTCGATTTAGGCCTTCATAGCAATGTAAGCCCTTTCCCTACTCTTAGATATTAACTATGAAGTTAAATGTTCATGTTTGGGTTTGATCATTGAGAATGATACATGCTATCATGTTATGCAAGTTTATGAAGTCATCATCTTGTTCTTATGAGCTAAAAGCTACAACCTTTATGTTGAAATGTTTCATTATGCAACATGAGAACCTTCATAATCATTATGTCAACTTGCATATGAAGTCATAACCCTTATATGATGGTATATGCGAGTTTCTAGTCATCATTCCATGTCTTTTGTCACCATGATTCGCTTATGTGCCAAGTTTGGGTTTATGCATGTTTTGAGGCTTAAGAATGTAACATGCAAGCTAATGAACACATTGGTGCCTCATTTGCCACCATGATTAACTTGTGGCTTAATATCCATTTTTGTCTTGCCTTTGTCAAGTCTCTTCCTTTAGTCCCTTGTGTTGTTGCGAACGTATATGCGAGTTTAAAAGCGTTGGGTTATGTTATGGGTAATTTCTAATGGCATGAAAATACAACTTGAAAACATGACTTGAAATATGACATGAAAGGTGACATGTAAGTATGCATAAAACATAAGCTTGGGAATTTACCTATTAAGTTAGGTCTAACCTTTGGGAATTTACCTATTAAGTTAGGTCTACCCAAATGCTTGAAAAACTTGTAACATGTTTTGAAAACATGATAATATAAGTGTGGCCAACTCGAGGTTGGGTTGAGTTTGCAACATAAAGCTACCCGGAACCGACCGGCCTAACTAGTAGTTGCAAACAATAGGACCCAATGTGAGAAGTTGGTCATTTTGTGCTTGAACCCGAGGTTAGACCAAGTTGTGGTGTAAAGCTACCCGGAACCGACCGACTTAACTAGTAACCACAACAAAGTCTAATGTGAGAGGTTGAGGTGCATTAAGTAATTAATGCCACATGATAGGGTTAAGTTAATTTGATTAATGACTCTTAACCAAATATGACATGGATAAATGGGTTAAGTAAATTGATTAGGCTAATGATACTTAACAAAACATGACAAGGTTGGGTAGGTTAAGTAATTTGATTTGCCTAATGACACTTAACCATTTTTATACGACTAGTGGACGGGGATTAAGTTAACCAACACTTAATCAATCCAACATGATAAATTGGCAAGGTTAAGTAAGTTTTCTTAATGACACTTAACCAAGAGATACAGTTAATGGATGGGGTTAAGTAATTAAGACTTAACTAATCTAAACACGGTAATTAGATGGGGTTAAGTAATTGACACTTAATTAATCTAACCACGGTAACTAGATGGGGTTAAGATTAGGCTTAACTAATCTAAACATGGTAATCGGATGGGGTTAAGTTAGCCTAGACTTAATTAATCCAACTTGGTAATTTAATGGGGTTAAGTTAAACACTTAACTAATTTAACACGATGATTTGATGAGGTTAAGTGACCTATACTTAACCAATCTAACTCGTTAATTTGATGAGGTTAAGTTAACCTATACTTAACCAATCTAGCGTGAAAACATAAGGCTAAGTCACGAATCGTTTGAATGCGCTTGACCGATATGACTCAGTAATTAGATAAGGTCAAGTTAATACATATACTGAACCAATCTAAAACGATAATTAGATAAGGTTAAGCCATGAATTGCTTGATATACTTAACCAACTTGACACATGGTTTGTAGGGTTAAGTTTTGGACTTGGATACTTAGCCAATTTTGACGTGGTTTGTAGACGGGTTAAGTTGTGAACTTAAGTGACACTTAACCCATTAGATAAACCCTAATTCGGAGGATTAGGTAAATAACCATGGTTAACAAGGATTATGGAAATAAGGCTAAGTGGTAAACCTTAGTTAAAAGAAACTAAGTAATAATTCTTAGCCAAGGAAATTTGGACCACCTCTTAGATAGATGAGTAACCCGATACGGTAGGTCATCGTTTAAGTATACGTGTAGGAGCAGGCTATCTGATTTAGATAAAGGCTCCAGCGAACTGGGTAACGAAGCAGCGGCTTCGGGGAACGTGAGGATATTCTTGGGATCCCTCTATGAGCTGCCAGGTCATTATACTAGGCTCACGAGAGGTTGAGGTCTGCGGTAGAAGAACCAAGAATATGCCTTGGTTGCTATGCGAGCGACCTAAAGACTGGGGTGGATAGCAGTGAGTCGACGAATACATAAGGTGCCCGAGATAGCAAGTTCGTCGATCATCTACCATCTTAAGTCAAGCGTGTACGTACGGAAAGGCAGGGAACACCCAACAGACCATAATTGCTATCTAATTATGGGTGAGGTAGGCCGTAGGATGTGGGCTGGCCGGAGTGTAGTTCTCATGCAAGATTGTCTCTTGTGTTTCCTTTCACTAGTTGAGGGAGGGGTCTCGTGGGACCATAGCCACGTGTAGAAAAGCAGACCTTAGTATCTGCATCGGCAGATAAATCTAAAGCTCCCGACCGAGTCCTGTATTTCTTGTTTTGCCCTGTGACAGGACTCGGATGGCACGATGTGATACATGTGCATACAGTTATAGAAAAACGATTCACGATGAATGCGTGGGAAAAAGGGCGCGGTTGACGGTTAGCGTAATCCCTAGTGGCCTAGGTGGTTTAACCCAAACCGAAATACGAAAGCGTGCAATAGGTAAGCGTAATCCCTAGTGGTGCTAGGTGGCGTAAGTCCTAGTAGTTCAAACGATGATTCATATGGAAGAGCCTAGCTAGAACAAGGGTGACAGTCCAAACGATTTCAAGGATAATACGACATGAGGAAGCCCGTACGAGGTACGGCAAAGGACTGAACTTATATACATGAAAAGAAACATATGATTTGAGTAACCTATATATGCGATATATTAGGTTGATATGGACCATTACACGACTTTGAGTAAGGGACATTCATGGTTAACACATAACAAGGCTGGGATACTAGTACGGAGGGTGCAGAGCAAATATACATGATTAGAACCAGGAAGAATATACGGAATAGATACCGTGGGATGTTAGACGGGGTAGATACCTTGGGATAGTATACTTGATAGAAATCTGACGATATGATACTTTGATTTATCATGACACCGTAGTTTATCATGATACCTTAGTTCAGTAGTTTATCCTGTTATTTTGATTTAGCTTATCTATCTTGTTATCATGCTCATGTTCATCTCAGTTTCTCATGTCAGTTAACTTTACTAGTTTCTATACTAATAGTAGATATGGCTTACTCAGTCTTTTTGACTGACCCGTTTTGTTTCGCCTCTTTTCTTCCGTTTCCCCCCAGGTTACAGGGAGGAAACAATGCTGTTTAGTTCGGACTTCTTCTGATTGAAGGTCATCATGGATGGCTTGGTCTTCTCTTGGCTATGGCTACTTTACTGTTTTTACTTGGGGAATAATTTATTAAAAAGTCTTTATGCTTCTTTACTATTGCAAGACAGGTTTTGATGTACTCTGATGTAAAAGGCTTTAGACCTTATGTATTCATGTTATGAAAGATTGATTTTACTTCCGCTATTTCATGTGTTCTGTCTTGTGATATTTCTGTGCATGTTTACCAATAATGCCCCTCTAAAGCTAGTGCATTCCCTTGCGAGTGACCCTAGCGGAGGCGGGGCGTTACATTTGGTATCAGAGCAGAAGGTTACTAGACTGGGCAAAAGTTTTTAAAGACCTTCTGAAAATTATTTGAAAAACCGTTTACAAAGAAGCATTTTTCAAGAAAATTTTCTTTTAAAAGAAAATGGCTATTCCCCAAAGGCCATTAGCACTATCCTTGTTTCCTTAATTGAGTCTCTTTTCCTTTCTTTCCTCCATCTGTAGTCACAGTAGTTTTAACTGCGACTAGTCTTTTCTACCTACGAAAGTGCTTTCCATACGATGGAGGTGGTTCTCGAGAGACCAGTGGCCGCGTTATAAGAAAGGATAGTGAGAAAGAGGATAAAGGATACGAGCTTAAGGATGAGCAACTTGTTGGTATGGCTCAACCCAGAACGAGAGAAAGATGAACAATGAAACCCATGACGAGAGAGTACCTTTGGCATGGTGGAACGGGACGGATAGTTAAGTATCATGGGACAAGGACAAGATCATCGGGAGGGCAATAGTATGCTCTCATTTCTAGGGCACCTCGGAAGGAGGGTAACGATCTTGTTAAAGGTTTAGCTTTTCTTCTCTATCATCCCGTTAGGACTTTGTTTTGATCATCGTATCATTTAAGTCTGCTTCGATAGTTGAGTCTCTGCACCTTAAGTACTAGCGTAATAGAGAATCCCATTTTTGTCTCAAAGTCCTATTGGAGAATCAGTCCATTTATACATGACTTGTTTGGATTTGGGAATGTCTATGCCAAGTGTTGAGTTTGGAAATAATGCTTATGTTTATAAGCTATGGATGGATTCTAGGGATGAAGTGGTTATCCAGTAGGGGTTGCCACTCTCGGTTTTGATAGGAGGGTAGTTAGACCTTTTGACTAGCCTTGGTAATGCCCTCGAAGTATCGGGTAACCTTTTTGAGGTTCTGTCATGGCTAGTTACTTAGAATCCCTTGATGCCTTTTTTGGAAATTTGAAGCCCAATCGAGTGGTGTTCGCCGATAAGACGGATGGTTTATTTCACTTATGCATGGGTTATAGAAATCACCTTAGTAAGTGCGCTTGATAACCTGGTTGGCATCTGTTTACTTTCAAGAGAAAGTTCTTCTACGTGGAATACCTTGTGGTACGAGGTCCGAGATTCACTAGTGAATTTTGGAAAGCTTGCATGAGATCATGAGTACGCAGTCATGTTTGCGTCAAGTATTTTAGGAAAAGGATAAGTGCAAGTGGAACGAGAGGCGACGAAGAAGTGAGTTTCAGCTCATGTTATGGAAACAGGAAATAAGAAGCTACGAAATCGCGAAGTTAAAGGACGGTCAAGGCACAATGGAATTAAGCTCAAGGAAATACGACTTTGATGGTCAAAGACTAGATACGCGCATGATACCTCTTTTTGGGAGTATATCCTTGATCCCTGTTTTCTATAGAGCTTACTTGTAGGCTATCTTTTGTGAGCATCCTCTCGGTCCTATTTTCTGTTACAAACCCCGTAAGGAGTTTGTCTTGTTTTTCTTCTCGACCCTGTTTCAGGGAATCCTAGGTAGAACCCTATGGATGTAAACATGTATTTGAAACATGTTATGATTGATATGGTTGCAAGTGGTTGCTCGTGGATGCGCGAATACACATTAGATACTAGCTCGACTCGATCACATTTCATATTGCATATGCACGAGTATTTATACTTGTTTATGGATGAAATCGAATGTGTTATCATGCGGTTGTTGCATATGAATGAATGATTGTGCACGCATATAGTATCTATATGACTAGGACTATTTGCATACATGTTGGATTCATGGCACTATACATATTTTTGCATTAGAAAGATTATTCAGGCCTGATCATTAGCATTAGCTAAGAAACATGTACACACACGTTTTGCATATATTCATACAGCATTAGAAATCATCTAAGGACAGTGGTTGCTTGTGGATGATGTTTTGAGTAGATGGATGATGGATGGTAGGATATGTTCTTCCTAACTTGGAGATTTCGGGGACGAAATCCTAAAAGGTGGGGAGAATGTAACAACCCGTATTTCGATAACATGATTAAGACGAGAATCAAGGCAGAATTTAATTTTAAATTCTGAATCAAGTGAAACGGGCTATGCCATTGCGTTCGTCTCGGAAAAATACGCGAAATAGAGTCCGAGTTTTCGAAAATCGGAGTCCGTATGACCAAGATATGGCCTCGCGAAGTTTCACGAAAAATTCCCAAATTAAAGTATACTTAATTAAGTGAAATGGGTTGCGCAGAGAAATATATATATATATATATTGATATATATATATATATAATTGAAAAATAAATAAATAAATATGCAAAAATGTTCAAAACAGCGAATTGGGAGAGGGGAATAACCGAACCGGCCGATTTTTGAGGTCGACCCGAGCCCGTTGGGTCAACTAGGGGTTAATCCAGGGTGTTTGGCTGTCAACCCGTGGGCCGATTCGCTCAAATGCAGATTTTGCATTTGGATGGTTCTCATGGTTCATCTTTAATCTAAAGGCCCTAGATGGTTCCTACACTTGACTTCTTCCCCAAGACATGCTTTGATGGCTTGGATTGAATCTAGGTTTAATCCTATGGCCTAAAACACTTGCCTAATCTATAAATAAGCCCCTAACCTACCCCTAAACCCTCATTATTCACTCATGTAACTAAACTATGGCAAAATTGCTACTCTCATGGCCTCCACCCAACTATCCTAGCCTCCACTTCATTTCTATGAGAGGTTTCATGATCATGAGAGTATTAGAGAGTCCCTATGTTAGTATGAGAGCTTCTCAAGTTGATTTCAAGGCAAAAGCTTTGATCTTTGTTCATAAAGATGGTGTTTTTGTTGATTTGGAGCATCCATCTTTGGGTTTTTGGGTGATGGCATGCATAAGCTTCACCACAAGCTTTAGTTTAGTCGATTTAGGCCTTCATAGCAATGTAAGCCCTTTCCCTACTCTTAGATATTAACTATGAAGTTAAATGTTCATGTTTGGGTTTGATCATTGAGAATGATACATGCTATCATGTTATGCAAGTTTATGAAGTCATCATCTTGTTCTTATGAGCTAAAAGCTACAACCTTTATGTTGAAATGTTTCATTATGCAACATGAGAACCTTCATAATCATTATGTCAACTTGCATATGAAGTCATAACCCTTATATGATGGTATATGCGAGTTTCTAGTCATCATTCCATGTCTTTTGTCACCATGATTCGCTTATGTGCCAAGTTTGGGTTTATGCATGTTTTGAGGCTTAAGAATGTAACATGCAAGCTAATGAACACATTGGTGCCTCATTTGCCACCATGATTAACTTGTGGCTTAATATCCATTTTTGTCTTGCCTTTGTCAAGTCTCTTCCTTTAGTCCCTTGTGTTGTTGCGAACGTATATGCGAGTTTAAAAGCGTTGGGTTATGTTATGGGTAATTTCTAATGGCATGAAAATACAACTTGAAAACATGACTTGAAATATGACATGAAAGGTGACATGTAAGTATGCATAAAACATAAGCTTGGGAATTTACCTATTAAGTTAGGTCTACCCTTTGGGAATTTACCTATTAAGTTAGGTCTACCCAAATGCTTGAAAAACTTGTAACATGTTTTGAAAACATGATGAACATGATAATATAAGTGTGGCCAACTCGAGGTTGGGTTGAGTTTGCAACATAAAGCTACCCGGAACCGACCGGCCTAACTAGTAGTTGCAAACAATAGGACCCAATGTGAGAAGTTGGTCATTTTGTGCTTGAACCCGAGGTTAGACCAAGTTGTGGTGTAAAGCTACCCGGAACCGACCGGCTTAACTAGTAACCACAACAAAGTCTAATGTGAGAGGTTGAGGTGCATTAAGTAATTAATGCCACATGATAGGGTTAAGTTAATTTGATTAATGACTCTTAACCAAATATGACATGGATAAATGGGTTAAGTAAATTGATTAGGCTAATGATACTTAACAAAACATGACAAGGTTGGGTAGGTTAAGTAATTTGATTTGTCTAATGACACTTAACCATTTTTATACGACTAGTGGACGGGGATTAAGTTAACCAACACTTAATCAATCCAACATGATAAATTGGCAAGGTTAAGTAAGTTTTCTTAATGACACTTAACCAAGAGATACAGTTAATGGATGGGGTTAAGTAATTAAGACTTAACTAATCTAAACACGGTAATTAGATGGGGTTAAGTAATTGACACTTAATTAATCTAACCACGGTAACTAGATGGGGTTAAGATTAGGCTTAACTAATCTAAACATGGTAATCGGATGGGGTTAAGTTAGCCTAGACTTAATTAATCCAACTTGGTAATTTAATGGGGTTAAGTTAAACACTTAACTAATTTAACACGATGATTTGATGAGGTTAAGTGACCTATACTTAACCAATCTAACTCGTTAATTTGATGAGGTTAAGTTAACCTATACTTAACCAATCTAGCGTGAAAACATAAGGCTAAGTCACGAATCGTTTGAATGCGCTTGACCGATATGACTCAGTAATTAGATAAGGTCAAGTTAATACATATACTGAACCAATCTAAAACGATAATTAGATAAGGTTAAGCCATGAATTGCTTGATATACTTAACCAACTTGACACATGGTTTGTAGGGTTAAGTTTTGGACTTGGATACTTAGCCAATTTTGACGTGGTTTGTAGACGGGTTAAGTTGTGAACTTAAGTGACACTTAACCCATTAGATAAACCCTAATTCGGAGGATTAGGTAAATAACCATGGTTAACAAGGATTATGGAAATAAGGCTAAGTGGTAAACCTTAGTTAAAAGAAACTAAGTAATAATTCTTAGCCAAGGAAATTTGGACCACCTCTTAGATAGATGAGTAACCCGATACGGTAGGTCATCGTTTAAGTATACGTGTAGGAGCAGGCTATCTGATTTAGATAAAGGCTCCAGCGAACTGGGTAACGAAGCAGCGGCTTCGGGGAACGTGAGGATATTCTTGGGATCCCTCTATGAGCTGCCAGGTCATTATACTAGGCTCACGAGAGGTTGAGGTCTGCGGTAGAAGAACCAAGAATATGCCTTGGTTGCTATGCGAGCGACCTAAAGACTGGGGTGGATAGCAGTGAGTCGACGAATACATAAGGTGCCCGAGATAGCAAGTTCGTCGATCATCTACCATCTTAAGTCAAGCGTGTACGTACGGAAAGGCAGGGAACACCCAACAGACCATAATTGCTATCTAATTATGGGTGAGGTAGGCCGTAGGATGTGGGCTGGCCGGAGTGTAGTTCTCATGCAAGATTGTCTCTTGTGTTTCCTTTCACTAGTTGAGGGAGGGGTCTCGTGGGACCATAGCCATGTGTAGAAAAGCAGACCTTAGTATCTGCATCGGTAGATAAATCTAAAGCTCCCGACCGAGTCCTGTATTTCTTGTTTTGCCCTGTGACAGGACTCGGATGGCACGATGTGATACATGTGCATACAGTTATAGAAAAACGATTCACGATGAATGCGTGGGAAAAAGGGCGCGGTTGACGGTTAGCGTAATCCCTAGTGGCCTAGGTGGTTTAACCCAAACCGAAATACGAAAGCGTGCAATAGGTAAGCGTAATCCCTAGTGGTGCTAGGTGGCGTAAGTCCTAGTAGTTCAAACGATGATTCATATGGAAGAGCCTAGCTAGAACAAGGGTGACAGTCCAAACGATTTCAAGGATAATACGACATGAGGAAGCCCGTACGAGGTACGACAAAGGACTGAACTTATATACATGAAAAGAAACATATGATTTGAGTAACCTATATATGCGATATATTAGGTTGATATGGACCATTACACGACTTTGAGTAAGGGACATTCATGGTTAACACATAACAAGGCTGGGATACTAGTACGGAGGGTGCAGAGCAAATATACATGATTAGAACCAGGAAGAATATACGGAATAGATACCGTGGGATGTTAGACGGGGTAGATACCTTGGGATAGTATACTTGATAGAAATCTGACGATATGATACTTTGATTTATCATGACACCGTAGTTTATCATGATACCTTAGTTAAGTAGTTTATCCTGTTATTTTGATTTAGCTTATCTATCTTGTTATCATGCTCATGTTCATCTCAGTTTCTCATGTCAGTTAACTTTACTAGTTTCTATACTAATAGTAGATAGGGCTTACTCAGTCTTTTTGACTGACCCGTTTTGTTTCGCCTCTTCTCTTCCGTTTCCCCCCCCCAGGTTACAGGGAGGAAACAATGCTGTTTAGTTCGGACTTCTTCTGATTGAAGGTCATCATGGATGGCTTGGACTTCTCTTGGCTATGGCTACTTTACTGTTTTTACTTGGGGAATAATTTTTTAAAAAGTCTTTATGCTTCTTTACTATTGCAAGATAGGTTTTGATGTACTCTGATGTAAAAGGCTTTAGACCTTATGTATTCATGTTATGAAAGATTGATTTTACTTCCGCTATTTCATGTGTTCTGTCTTGTGATATTTCTGTGCATGTTTACCAATAATGCCCCTCTAAAGCTAGTGCATTCCCTTGCGAGTGACCCTAGCGGAGGCGGGGCGTTACAGCTATGCGATGTGCCCCTAACAACAAACAATCTATACATACATTAGGCTTTTCCCCTCAACCACCATACCCCGATAAAAAAAGGTGAATGGTTTCTTTGGTTTAGCTCTAGTCTTTTCACATCCCACTGGTTGTCGATGACGAGTATCCGACGATCCACTATCTTTGTTGGTCCTAATCCCGCCTCGCATTGAGGCAACCGCCGAATCACCCTGGTGTAACCGCGTCACAGCATTCTAACTGCATAGCTACTTATGCAGTGAAGGCCCACCCACCTAGCAGTTACCGCAGACCCAACCTCTGCGAGCACAGCCTAAGACATCTGCCACCGCACAGAGGACTGCTAGGATCACCTTACGTACCTCAGGAAGCCGCGTGCTGCCCCTTCCAGTCCTTCGAAGCCTTCAGAACAATCAGATGAATATGCACTACCCTCTTGCTTTGTAACACCTCGATGATCTACCCCATTGGGTTATTCACAATCAAACATAAAGACTAGTCCAAGGGCCTTACTTTAATATGTTGTTAGACCCTACGTCTAAACATTCTTTTACGTGCTTTCCTTACCTCACCCGATTTCCATTTAATTTGGTTATTCCCTTTCATATTGAATTCTTATTCAAATTACCAAGTTTCTCTTGCTTATTAATTTCAGTCGTATAACTTAACCCGATTAAGTTTATTAATAATCCCACCACATGTTATTCTCTAGATTGTGGTCCAAGTCTGTAATCCACAATCCCTTTTTATTCTTGTTTGATTTCAAGGTCACAAAAACTTGTTCTAATATGTTATTAAGTATCTCTTAGTTCACAAGTTTTCCAATTAACATGTCACTTACCACTTATGATTAAATATAACTTATTTCATTTCATAAGTTTTCCTGATTCTTCTTATTTAATCATAATTCCATTTCCACCGTCTTTACAACCTATCGTCGTTTACTTATTAACTTAGTTCTCTTAACTAAGGTTCACTAATAAGTTTTTCTTTCCATAACTTATGTTGTTCTCATCCGTAAATTTCATACTCTCGTTCTCACCAATAACTTAATTTACAATTAAGTCCAATTTATCTCTTAACATAAGTTATCCCCCTTTTCTTATTGTTTTCTTATAACCCAAGTTATAATTCTCACTTGTCCCTAGGACAAGCCTTAACATATTATTCTATCAGTAGATTTCAGATTTCCAAGTTTATAGATTACTTAATTTATAATTAAGTACTACTTCTTACTTTCTATAAACTTCCCCCTTTCTCTATTTATTACAATCTATTGGTTTCAATTTCCCCCAATTACTGATTACTTAATTTAAAATTAAGTCTCACTTATCTCATTCCACTAGTTATATCACGTTCTTACTAGTTTATTATAACCTGAGTTATAATCTTCACTTGTCCCAAGGATAAGTCTACTTATTATACAACAATTTCATTAATGTTATTAATTTATAATAGGTTATTATCATTCCCCATTTATTCCAAATCATTTACTGTTGTGTCTTTCTTTCATTCAATTCCATTAATTTCAATTAATACTGTTTATCAGTCCGGATATATACACACATATATATACACACACATGTACCAAACCTCTCACATTAAGCCTACAACCTGTGGATGGATGATATGTCGGGCGGGTCCGGGCAGACTTCTTCTACAACTCGGACTTAACCTCGTGTCTTGGCACATTTCGTGTCTATACACTTGGACCCCTCACATTAGATTCGCCACTTGTAGTTGTTGGATATGTCGGGCGGTTCCAGGCAGACTTCTACAACAAGTGTAATCTAACCTCGTGTCTAAGTACGGTTCAGTTTCTAATTACTGTAATTCTAGGCATGTTCATTCTTTAATAATTATTCCTATTTCATTATAGGTTTTCATTCCACTTTTTTCCAAGTCATATTTACTAGCCCAATTTAAGATCTTCAAACATAATTTGGTCGATGCCCCAATCCATTTTTATTTATTCGATTCTATGTTAACATGAAACCATATAATCATATACTTACTCCAATTATTTCATGTCCACATTTGAGACAAATTATCATTTAATAAGAACATTCACAGTTGATACCCATATTCCAACAAGTTCATAACATGTAAACTTTTTAGCACTTCAACTGATTCAATATATGAATTTTCCTACATGTTCATGTTAATATTATAACATATAAACATTCCAACATTTCAACTGGTTCATTTTAACAATTTGACGTTATATCATGCTAATCATTCCTGCATATCATATACCACTTTAATCATTATTAGCATATGTTTAGGCATTTTAACATATCATATTCCAATTTTTAATAATGGGGAATGCTAAACGGTAATATACCATTATCTAAAATAATATGGCTTAAATCCACTCACCTCATAAGCTTTCCAAATCTTGGATCTGGTCTAGATCTACCCTTCCATGGTTTTCCCTTAATTAGCTTCATAACCTAACAACCATGGATTTTATAATTTTTACTAAAAGAAAAAGGGAAGAAAAGAGAAGGGAATTGAAAAAAATAGACCAGATCTCGGAATTACCTCAATTCGATAAGTGATCTAAAATTAACATAGATCCGTTCTAGAAAAATAGAAAAAGGGATTGCTGATATAGAACCCAAGATCTCCAAGCTTGAATAACTCTAACAGGGTGAAGAAGAAGAAAAGGCTAGAACAAACTACGTTGGAGCAACATTTCGTCATCGCCATTGAATTATATGAATAAAAAAATGGGTCTAGGGACTTATTTATAGGTTTGGCAGAGGAACCAGGACCCTTAGATCTAAATCTAAAACACCAAAACCGACCACGTCAGAAAAGAATGTTACAGATCCGTGGGAGGTTTGACACCTAGGTTGACCCCCCTGTTGGTGGGTCGACCCCCAATGGGCAAAATTCCCACTTAACTTCTCGCCTTGCGAAGTTTGATTTTTGAACTGATTTTCGAACTTTATGGATATATTTATTTAATATATATATATATATATATATATGTGTGTGTGTGTGTGTGTGTATATATATACACATATAAGCTCCTTATATGTATGCAAACTTCTAGCGCACATAACTACTTCATATGTTGTCCGATTTATGCAAACCAGGTGTCTATCTTGACCAGAATTTTGAGGCGGACGCAATGGTGCAATCCGTTTTATTTAATTCGGAGTATTTAACTAAGTTATTCTTATTTTATTATCTTAAGTTAAAAATGGGGGGTGTTACATTCCCCTACCCTTAGGAAATTTCGTCCCCAAAATTTAATAAGGGTAAATCAATTAACCCCTCGCATAACATACATCTATCATGTGTGCATCCAATTTTTGCAAACATTGTGCACTTGTGCATAGTGAAGCACAACATAATAATGCATGTATGCCTAAGCGGTACCTCCTATGTGTATGCAAATTTTTCAAAAATCCTTTTTTAAAATAAGATGCTCACATCCTAAGTATACTGGCAGTTCTACATGAATGCAATATTTTGAAAATCAAAAATGCTTTTTCATCCAAGTTTTCTCATACTCTTACTGAGTAAGAGTATAGGTCATCCAATTGTTGCATCCATAATCCTACCAACCAACTTTATTTTCCGAATTTCAGAAAAATCTAATTTCCTAAATTCGATCTCTTATGTTACAAAAAAGTGGAAAATGGTAAACTCCACATCTTCCGTTTTTCTTTTTTTCAACCTTTTTCTAACCGTATTTGAATTTTTATGTAACTATTTATAAAGATTACCTATTTTTCTATCCAAGCACAACCCACATAAGAAAATTTTCTTTGTTACTGATTTTCTTTTTCATCTTATCTTGGAATTTTTTTATTCCTATCCATCTTTTCCAATAATTTTCGTTTTTGTTGCTTTATTGAATTATTTGTTTCCTTTTTAGTTGTACTATTTTTCTTTTCTTAGCTTATTTAATCATCTGATCATAGTTTAAGTTTAAATAAACCTCTAGTCTTTCAACTAAAACAGGAGAACAGACACCCTAAATAGCTACTACAAAGGGCCAAGAATCTCGGGACTATGTCCTCCTCTGTCAAAAAAGTCCAAACGATGGGATCCACGAAAAGTTTAGGTGTTACCCTAACTTCCCAACAAGAACAATATAATTGAACGATCCCAACCGAAATATAGTAACGTGTTTTACCCCTGACCTGAAAATTAGTAACAGAGTCTAAACACATACTTGCCTCTTTTCTATCTAGTAGTCGCCACTAGTCCTAGCTGTGTACCAACAATTATTTCAAGCAACATCCTAGGCTTTCCAATGCTTCCGCATTCTACGGGAACTCACTATTATTCCAAGATAATTCTCGCTATTTACTTTATAGCCTCAAAACTTTTCCCATCTTTCCAAGGCACTAATCCTTACCTACTCCGTACATGGTTTGGCCCTTTTCCTTCCAAAAATTAAAAGTGCCAAAACTTTATTTTCCTCGTGAAAACTTTGCTTTGCCAAACCATAAAAACATGTCATTTTAAAAATATAAATCATCATTTTTTTTTTCAAATCACAAAACTGGAGTAGATACGGACAACTCTTTTCTCCATAGGGTTTATGACTTGTTCTTACATATATGGTCGGTTTAGTCTCTTACTTCAAGGTGTAGACATCAACTCCACTCTTAATTTCTACACTTATTTTGTCCACCCAACAAAAATTATCTTGTCAAAATAATTTATCCAAAAAGGATTATCATAAATATAGAGATTTCAAATCTTTCTTTATTAAAAACTCTTGTATGAAATATAACAAGAAAAACTAGCAAGCTAGCTATACATGCTCTATAATATGCACCTTTTTCTGAGAGAATTTTTATTTAAATCTCAATATATGTACTTCCTTACATATTTAAAACCATAACTTTTAAGATTAAAACTTGAAAGCATTATAAACCATTTTCCCAAAAAATTTATAATCTCTAGTTCTTAAAAGTTAACAGTGGGGTTGGACTCAAAGCGGGTTTCAAATTTTCCTGGGTTTCTTGGACATTCCCCAATATCAATTCTCTTAACTATATATATTCCTAATCCATTTTTCTCTTCCTAACCTTTTCCAATCTATAAGGTTTTACTGCCAAACCCACTAACCCAAAGTACTAATCATATGGGATTCACTTTCCTGCCATACAAAGTATATTGTACACTCTCCACCCAAGTTACCTAAGGGTCTCAAATTTCCTTGTTCATTCCTTTAGTGTACAGAACAAACATCCCATTTCTCACCATGTTATGCTCTTTCTATTTAGTGGGTTCCTCTATGGATCTAGGTATACATATAATATATTTATATTTTTATAGATACATATACGTTCACTCATTATTTATATAAGAATCCTAAACCTAAGCTCTGATACCAGATGTGACAACCCGAATTCCGGAAGATCGGTTTTTTTTTTCAAAATTCCAATCCATCGAAACTCAAGTTGTTGTGCTCTAGTATCTTGCAGAAAAGACAGAGACATAAAATACGTCAGAGCTTAGAAAATATCTCACAGCGGAATGGATAAAATACAGTAAAATCAAAACAAAGCCTTACCGTATTATTAATATTGCCTAACCAGTATCCAAAGCTATCATGTCTCTGCCACAAATCTAACCTACTAGTATGTTATGAGGAGGGGTCAGAACACAAGTTCTGGTGACTGGATTTAAACTATACAATTTGGATAATCCTACATATATCGTTCGATCATATTATCTTATTTATTAGGTTACTTGGGTTATCAGCACTCAAGGCTTACACACATGTCGTACCCGTTTACTTCCTAGTGGATTATCCTAATGTAGTATATATGTTGCTACCCCCCAATATTAAGGTACACCCCATGGTTCCCCGCTCGCACGGTCTCCACCGTAACACTATCAAAATATACGCAGTCCCTCATCCTAAGCCGTAGTAACGTACGAATCTCTATATAACAATGTTACTTTCCGCATATATCTGTCATTACTATGCTACGCCAACGTAAAGACTGCCACCTTTGTTCGAATCAGAATTCATACCGGAGTAATGCCCTCAAGTCTACGATACATCACCCAGAGCTGACATGCATGTATCTAGACTGTCCACCATATGTATCTTCAATTGTAGCTCGATGCCTCTATCGCACGTCCTCTAATGTGCACCGAGTTCCATGGCAGGGCGATACAAGAAACACGGAACTCGTCGGGAGCTTTTCCACATCTGTACAGGTTTATCTTTAAGAGCCTCTACAGATATTCCTAGGATTTGTTTTCACGGTAGCTATAGCCCCACCTATGCTCCTCCCTTAACTAGTAAAGACTACAAGAGCTAAGCGACGTGCCCCAAACAACAAACAATCTAAACATCCATTTGGCCTCTCCCCTTCACAATCGTATCCCAACAGCAAAAGGTGAATGGTTTATTGGGTTTAGCTCTAGTCTTTTTGCACCCCACTGGCTGTCGATGACAAGTATCTGATGATCCACTATCTTTGTTGGTCCTGACCCCGCCTCGCATTGAGGCAACCGCCGAATCACCCTGGTGTCACCGTGTCACAGCATTCTGACTGCATACTACTTCTGCAGTCAAGGCCCACCCAACTAGTAGTTACGTGCAGACCCAACCTCTGCGAGCACAGCCTAAGGCATCTGCCACCACACAGAGGACTACTAGGAGCACCTTACCTACCTTAGGAAGCCGTGTGCTTCCCCATCCAGTCCTTCGGAGCCGTCAGAACAATCAGATGAATGTGCGCTCCCTTCGTGCCTTATAACACCTCGATGATCTACCCCGTTGGGTTATTCACCCTTAAACGTACAAACTGGTCCAAGCGCCTCAATTTAATATGTTGTTAGACCATTCGTCTAAACATTCTTTTACTGCTTGCCTTACCTCACCAGATTTCCATTTAACTTGGTTATACCCTTTCATATTGAATTCTTATTCAAATTATCAAGTTTCTCTTGCTTATTAATTTCAGTCATATAACTTAACCCATTTAAGTTTATTAATAAGCCCACCACATGTTATTCTCTGGATTATGGTCCAAGGTCTGTAATCCACAATCCCTTTTTACTCTTGTTTGAGTTCAAGGTCACAATAACATGTTCTAATATGTTATTAAGTATCTCTTAGTTCACAAGTTTTCCAATTAACATGTCACTTACCTCTTATGATTAAATATAACTTATTTCATGTCATAAGTTTTCCTGATTCTTCTTATTTAATCATAATTCCATTTCCACCATATTTACAACTTATCGTTGTTTACTTATTAACTTAGTTCTCTTAACTAAGGTTCACTAATAAGTTTCTCTTTCTATAACTTATGTTGTTCTCATCCGCAGATTTCATACACAACATCCGCAGATTTCATACTCTCGTTCTCACCAATAACTTATTTTACAATTAAGTTCAATTTATCTCTTAACATAAGTTAACCCCCTTTTCTTATTGTTTTCTTATAACCCAAGTTATAATTCTCACTTGTCCCTAAAACAAGCCTTAACATATTATTCTATCAGCATATTTCAAATTTCCAAGTTTATAGATTACTCAATTTATAATTAAGTACCACTTCTTACTTTCCATAAACTTTCCGCCTTTCTCTATTTATTACAATCTACGGGCCCCAATTGCTGACTACTTAATTTAAAATTAAGTGTCACTAATCTCATTCCACCGGTTATATCACGTTCTTACTAGTTTATTATAACCTGAGTTATAATCTTCACTTGTCCCTAGGACAATTCTACCTATTATACAACATTCTAATTAATGTTATTAGTTTATAATAGGTTATTATTATTCCTCGTTTATTACAAATCATTTACTGTTGTATCTTTCTTTCATTCAATTCCATTTATTACCATTAATTTCAATTAATACTGTTTATCAGTCCGACTATATATATATACACACACACACGTACACGCACACATGTACCAGACCTCTCACATTAAGCCTACAACCTATGGATGCTGGATATGTCGGGCGGGTCCGGGCAGACTTCTTCCACAAGTCGGCCTTAACCTCATGTCTTGGCACGTTTCGTGTTTATGCACTTAGACCCTTCGCATTAGATTCGCCACGGTGGTTGTTGGATATGCCGGGCAGGTTCGGGCAGATTTCGACCACAAGTGTAATCTAACCTCGTGTCTAAGTACGGTCATAGTTTCTAATTACTTGAATTCTAGGCATGTTCATTCTTTAATAATTATTCCTATTTCATTATAGGTTTTCTTGCCCCCTTTTTTCCAAGTCATATTTACTAACCTAATTTAAGATCTTTAAACATAATTTGGTCGATGCCCCAATCCATTTTTATTTATTCAATTCTATGTTAACACGAAACCATATAATCATATACTTACTCCAATTATTTCATATATACATTTGAGACAAATTATCATGTAACAAGAACAGTCACAGTTGATACCCATATTCTAACAAGTTCATAACATGTAAACTTTTTAGTACTTCAACTAATTCAGTATATGAATTTTCCAACATGTTCATATTAATATTATAACATATAAACACTCCAACATTTCAACTGATTCATATTAAAAATTTAACGTTATATCATGCCAATCATTCTCGCATTTCATATACCACTTTAATCATTAGTAGCATATGTTTAGGCATCTTAACATGTCATATTCCAATTTTTCACAATGGGGAATGCTAAAAGGTAATATACCATTATCTAAAATAATATGGCTTAAATCTAGTTCTCCAAGCTTGAATAACTCTAATAGGTTGAAGAAGAAGAAAAGGCTAGAATAAACTACGTTGGAGCAGCACTTCATCATCGCCATTGAATTACATGAATAAAACAATGGGTCTAGGGTCTTATTATAGGTGTAGCGGAGGAACTAGGACCCTTAGATATAAATCTAAAACACCAAAACCGACCACGTTAGAAAAGAATGTTTCAGATTCGTGGGTGGGTCGACACCTAGGTCGACCCCCTTATTGGTGGGTCGATCCCTAGGTCGACCCCGCTGTTGGTGGGTCAACCCCCAACGGGCAAAATTCCCGTTCAACTTCCCGACTTGCGAATTTTGTTTTTTGAACTGATTATCGAATTTTCTAGATATATTTATTTAATATATATATAAATATAAGCTCCTTATATGTATACAAACTTCTAACACTCATAACTTCTTCATATGGTGTCCGATTTACGCAAACCAGGTGTCTATCTTGACCAGAATTTCGAGACGGACGCAATGGCGTAGTCCATTTTACTTAGTTCTGAATATTTAATTAAGTTATTCTTATCTTATTATCATAAGATAAAAATGCGGGGTGTTACAGTTTATCCAAAAAAATTATAAAAATGCTCGCAGCATTTGGTCCAAGACGAATGCCATTGACAACGTCATTTGGGTCCAGGGAACCAGCCTCCCATAGGCAACAACTCCAGAGGTTCCATCCTAATTCAACATCGAACATACTTCGTCATCACTCTGCAATTAGTCAATCGAAAATTATATCGAATACGAGATTAAAAATTTAGAACATAGATTTTATTTATTGAGTAATATAATTATTATTTTTACTAATTTAGTTGAGGTCTTTCTTTACCCTGTTGCAAAGCACAAATATTTAAAATAAAACAAAACTGGATCAAAATTAAAATATAAATGTTATTTATTGAGTAATATAATTATTATTTTTACCATTTCATGTGTGCTTCCTTGCAAACTTTCTTTACCCTACAGTAAAGCACCAAAATTTATTCTTTTTAGTATTTTAAATTATATAGTGCGTTGAATTTTGTATTTAACGAATCTAAATTAATTTTAAATGTTTACTTTCTAGTACATTAGAGTTTGTATCATTCCCTTCAATTTTCTACCTCCTCTCGACACCGTGACACTTGTTTATCTTTTGACTAATCCACGACTAGCTTGGTTAAAGTACAACCGCTTCCTAATGCCCTTAACCGTCTCGGTCTATCTTCTCCCAATACATGTGCAAGAGCATTTCCATTGACATTATGTTTCGAGCTGGACTGGGATAGGCTACCAAATTTTTAATCTCCTCCTACATAAATAAAAACACATAGATGATGTACAATGGTAAAAATATCATAGTTTCAAAAAATAAATACCTATAAAATTAAAAAACTTATACAATAGTATTTGCAGCTTTCATGGACACTGATTCACCAATTTTTTGATGTGAAATCTGATCCACACATCAGCTCTATTTAGGACGATGGATCTACACTTTTTGTTTTCTAAATTTAAGATAACATTATATAAATAAACCGATTGGTTTAAAATAATATTAAATAAAGTTGTAGTTAATTAACTAACCAAGTTTTCAACCATTCTAGCCATTCCCTTACACTGATTGTATGTTGAAGTTGTATGTACCTAAAGGCCGAATATTTCTCACTTTTTTGCTTGAAATATAGAAGGATGTTAGAATTTAACAGCTAGAATCATAAAAAGATGTTAGAATTCCATGTTCACTGACATAAACAAAAATTAGCATGCACATAAAGATGAGTGTAAAAGAAGAAATATGTTTGCAAAGAGGGTTTCAGTTTGCTTAAAGGTATGTACAAGGCATGTGACAAACTAATGTGTAGTAGGAATGATTTGCGGTTAAAGGATTGAATTTTATTTTAGATTTACCCTAAACTCCACACTTGTTTTCGCCTTCATAATTTCTCCATTCGTTCATGTTTTTGATGTTGGTAGGCTTCAGTTTAAGTCTTTCCTCTTCATTCTTCACTATTTGCAAAGTTCGAACCAATTTTCTTTTTGATGATCTCCAAAGCACTCCCATTTGTTGAAATATGGCTTTTCTTTGCCATTCGTTTTCCAGTTCAAATATAACCTTAAACAACACATGAAAACATGATATTAAAATCAAATAACAGTATATGTATGCATCAAATAATTTTTTTCATCCGTAGCTGTAATAATGTGATGTAGATATTCAAATAACAGCCATATGTATGCCCAAGTATTTTGTTGTTTGAGTAACTAACCTTCATTCAACATTTTTGAAATATTCAATTCTGAGATATTATTTGAGCTATCATGTAATTTCACTTGCATGTTAAAATTTAAGTGAAACCTAAAGAGAATCAAGCACATATTCACAATTTATAATAACCAAAATTAAGCAAGAAAAATTAATTAAGTAACCAAAATTAAGTCTTACTTCATACCTGAATCGCCTGCCACAAAACTTCTTTTAATGCATCACTTATATTCCTCCAATCATCGATAGTGTATAGAACCTGCTCCCGCACAAGCGGTCTAAGAAAACAGGATAAATATATCGATCTTTTCCCTATTGGTATACCTAGATCATTGAACTCAACTTCAATTCGATCCTGATTGCATAACGGGGGCCTTTTTTCTTTTGCTGGAACTCTACCGCCTCTTTTCCGAGATGTACTTCCAATTTCAGCTGCACTTTGTTTCCCAATTTCCAGCTCGACTGTAACAACACGGATTTCACTCGGACCTAATCGATCGCTAAATCGACCAAGACCTTTCGAATCCCGCATACGCTAACTCTAAGTATACAACACATCAAAACAAATAACAGAAGACTTTTATAAACATCATAATAATGTTACATCAGAGTATATCAAAAATAATACTACAGCAGAAGATTTATTTACAATAAATATAATACAATACAGCGGAAACAAATAAAATAACACAGTGGAAACAAACTACTCGACTGCCCGTGTGGAAAATAGGGGCACCTGAGTTTGCAAGGGAAAAGCAAACTACAAGTCAGTCATGGGACTCATGTGAGAAACTCTAAACAGTTATAATTAACTTATGATAAGGCAGATCATAGGACCACGCCGCTGATACGGAACGGGTTTACCCCCATGAATGCCAGTGTATAAAAAACAATCAATATAGATATATGGATCTACTATGCATCAATCAACATGCAATATCCCAATCTACCCGTTTAGATTAATCACCACACTTAGATTTTCTAAATCCAATTCAATTTACAGAAATCATTCCTTTGGACTTTATTTCCGATTTCTATTTCAAATCATTTGAAATACATATCTAACTTTCTATATCAAAGTAGATTTCACTTCGGGATCTCAAATCAAATCATTTGGAAATGTGAATTCCAAAACATAACAATGCATACAAACAAGTATGCAACCAAATATCGGGCTCCCCTTAGACAAGGCAAAGGGTACACACCTAGCAACTCGATATATAAATGTGCACCTACCCCACATAGGAGCAGGCTACACCGACGATGCACCTCCCACACATGGAAGCATACACCGCCCATCTCACCCATACTTTTAGTCGTCCGGGTTACCCGAATCTCTAGCCATATACCAAATCATTTCATGTCCCGAAGTAGGGAAAATCATTTCACAACATAATAATCACAAGTACTTTCAAAATATAGTACTTCACATCAGCAGTTCACACATACGATTAGTCACTATTAATCACATAACCTTTGAGCTCGTACGTCTCAAAGAAGGGTGTTAAGCAAGAGAATAAATTCTCCGCCACCAAACAGATACATCATTAATAACAACTAATCGAATATGTGATGAACCACAATGTAACACATAATACATTTCAAAATCTCTTCGATAATATCGGGTTTAGGCCTCGAAATCCTTTCTGTTTTATAAAACATTCCCTGTCCAAAATCGGGAATACATTTCTTTTCACTTAAGAAAAATACCATTTCAAAATCATTCATTAAATTTGAAATGAACACAACAATTTTGCTAACACCTCCTCGTCAAATCGTGAAGTGTTTCGCAAGGCGTTAGCATACCAGTATTTCTACCCACCCAATGCTAAATGTAAAAGCATATCCTGCTCATAAACTAGTCGAGCACCATCCAGTCAATCAATCAGTCACAATCAATATCAACAACCACGTATATTTGGCTTACACTACATCTCATGTTTTGGTAAATTTAATCACCATTAATTCATTCGAATATAATTAAAGATTTATTCAAACTCCAATTGGTTTCATCTCTAAAATCATTTCATATTGATTGTTCTACTTTTTGGAAATTAATCCTGCTTTCACACGGGTTAAAGAACTAATGTCATGTAAACACAGTTCACGACAAACCCCAAATCCAATTTGATATTAAACACAAGGCTGTGAATAGAAAATAGTATCGGCTTATATTCAACATCAAATTCTAAAACCAACAAATATCGTATTGGAAATAACGATATTAATATATCTTTCAAATTTCCACAACCATATCTGTATAATCATGAAATCCAACATCGAAATATTTCAAAGATAATTTCGATTCAAATCCATTTCAATTCATATATTGGAAATTCTGGTTATTTTTAAAACCATTTCAAATCCAATTTATTTATTTAAAAATAAATAAATTATTATTCTAGTTAACAACTAGTTCATTTCGATAAAAATCTATTTTTATCTTTTCAAATATGGGATTTTTCAGCCCAATTCTTTCCAAATCATTTATTATGATTTCACACAAATTATTGATATTTTTAATAATTTTATCAAGGCCAGTACAGTCGATTTCCATCAAAGGCCATCGAACTGCACTTTTAAATTTCATGTGTTGAAACCATATCCATGTGTGGAAATGCTCATGTGTTGAGAAGTTCATGTGTTGAAAAAAATTCATGTGTTGAATAAGAATAAATAAATAGTTTTAACAATAAAAATCACAATTTTATATATATGAAGTATGTAAAATATTCGTATTTTAAATAAATGTTTCAACAATAAAAATAACATCTTTCTTATATGCACAAACTATATAAAATATATCCATGTGTGGAAATGCTCATGTGTTGAGAAGTTCATGTGTTGAATAAAAAGATCGAACAATAAAAATTACATTTTTATTGAGAATATGAAGTGTTAAAACATTCATGTGTTGAATAAATATTTTTGATGACAAAAATATCATTTTTATCATGTGTGTGAATGGCTAAAAATATACAAGTGTTGAAATAAATATTTGTTTGCTATGAATATTATTTTTAACATGTATAGGAACTAAATAAAATAGTCATGTGTTGGAATATATTTTAGTTCGACAAAAATATCATTTTTAAGCCTTGCGAAAAAAATATATCATTTTTAAGTGAAACGTGAAGTGTTAAA
Organism: Allium sativum; assembly: GCA_030737875.1. Taxonomy (NCBI): domain Eukaryota; kingdom Viridiplantae; phylum Streptophyta; class Magnoliopsida; order Asparagales; family Amaryllidaceae; genus Allium; species Allium sativum. The sequence goes on along the minus strand of CM060920.1, from coordinate 538,577,156 downwards.
AATAACCATAAGTGGAGATAAACCTTTGTTCGCTAGAAATATAATTTTTAGCTTAGTTTTGCACATATATATACATATGTTGAACAGGAAATGGATTAGCTGTTGAGTAAAGAATTTATTTGCGTGCCCGACAAATAGGTAAACCTTAATGAGCTGGATGTGCAAATTTTATTATTATATCAACTCCTGTGAATGCCAATGGATGTGTAGTGCTAGTTGTTCTGTGTGTAATAATAAACATCGCCATAGGATAGTAACAATTAATTTTGAAATACACTACATGACATACTTCTTGACGATAGGCATACTTCATCATATACCACATAAGCATTTGGAGCTTGTGTGACGAGGTTGAAGATTTAGCATACGAGCGAGAGGCTTGTATGGCGATGACTATATATTATAGGTTGAACTGATGACTAATCTGGACTATATAAATTGTAACGGTAAATTGCAAGATTAATAAAAACCCCACACGGGTCTGGAAATAACAATAAACACGTCTCTCTGGTCGTTAAGGCAAAAAACAATTTATAGCGTGATGATAATTTATTCTCTGGAGTTATGATCTATACACACTCCCCTGTGGACACCGGAATATATCACTATAAATATGTGTGTGCTTATTAGGATTTATTGGGAACCTAATACGGCCCAATAAATTTCCAAACCCCTTCCCGTACAAAGGAGGTTACGGTGAATTTTTTTGAAATATAAAGGTGTTAGTGAAATATTTTTGAAGTGAAAACGATATTGAAATCGTCGAATGAATTATATTTAAATATATATAAATAAAAATTAAATTAAAACGAATCGAGGCCGTGCAGTTCGCGTTTTGAAATCGTAACTTCAAACGATTATACCGAAAGAATGAAACGACCCGAACTTCCCCGGTAAGGAAAGCTCGGATTGAATTGAGAACGAGCAACATCGGAACGCAAACAGAAGAACATTTCATTGTATATTACAACAATTCCATTAGAATACAAGAATATACAGAGTATGAATAAATATTACACATTATAAAATATCAGTGATTACAATACATTACATAGCAACGAAAAATAATACAATACACAACTAGAAGTAATACACGGATACAGAGCTTTCCGAGTATCGTTCCAGCTGTAAATCAGGATCCTGTGAATATAAATCTACAAAACCAAAACTACTAGCTGCCCGTGTCAAAATAAGGGCACCCAGAGTTTAGGTTAAAGCAATAAACTCTAGGTCAGTCATGTGACTGGTGTGAGAACTAAAACAGTTATTAATGTTTATTTTAAAGTTTGGTAAATCAAGGGACCACGCCGTATAACACGGAACGGGCATCCTCCCAAGAATACCAGTGCATAAAACAACATCGCAATGCTAAATAAAGAAAAATGAAGCTATTATAAGACCCAGGTCCCATCACACAATGCAACACAAGCCGGAGGATAGGTTTTTACCTTATAATAGCCAAAGAATTCTTGATTCGCTAAATTTCATGTTTTATTATTACTATAAGTGTATAGTGTTAAAACAATTTCATTCATAAATATCAATCATAGACAGCATAGGTACCATATATCATGTCACCATACTAGGATCTACAATCAAAACCGCAAATGTCACGTATTTGGAAGTTGGATTTCCATCTGTGAACCGAGGCAATAGATAGTCCTCTACCGATTCAAGACGCTCTAGTCCGTGTCTCAGGTCAGAGCTCGAGTGACCTTTGGATCGTCAGGGCCGGTCCACCGATGTGGATTAAAATGCCTGAACACTGCATTTCCCCACCCTTTGGGGGTGTCAATGAGTCAACAAATGACTCCATCGGCTCCACAAAGTCACCGATATATCCGAGGCGCCTCGCAATAGCAACAACCACATAAGTCAAACTCGTCAGGGCGTGTCAAACCACTGACGCCACTTCTAGCTAGAAGGAAACACATGTCCTCCCTGATGTCCTCTACTGTTTCTGGTTCACAACCGGGGTGTGAGGCTCGCGAATTAACGCTACACAAAGTTGTGCCACACAGGCTGTGCTTTAATCATCAACCACAAGACTCTGCTTTTCAACAGAAGCCTTGATCATTTGCACCTTAGCATGCCACACAGGCAAACCACTCTATGCAACCGATATCAGTCACACAGAATGAAATCCAATGTCAGACACACAGTCCATTTACAAGTTCGTTCTGGGTCTGAACGAAACCGGAGGCACCTTGTACCTCGCATATCCATCGATCTCCAAGTACGTCTGGACGACCACTAACTGATTCCCTCCTCTTGGGTGTACGACCCAATCAAGATCATCAGTAATCACCCAAACGACGTGAAGACCTCCGGTCTTCCACCACCGTCTTCACCTTCGACTTATCGTCGTATCAGTTATTCAGAATGGGATAAACCCGGTCTTTCTGAATAACTCGCGTATATAATAAACAAGTGTTACACAAACACAACATACACCTCATTCCAATTCATCAGTCACTAACTGTAAATTAGTAAGAGAACAACTTCCCTAAATATTAACCCCGAAGGCCGAAACCAACATCAGATCAATAACCAGGAAACCATTCGGACGATTTGTTTATGTACACTGATTTGACTGATATTTATTGGGACGATAAATTTTACACATCGCCCAACCGCACGAATAAAATATGTGTTTGTTGATTTGAAACCCCACACGGGTATTGGGATGATATTTGGCGTACACTAATCCCGATTGTTTAGTTGTATGTCAATCGATGGGTTGACAGACTATGTAAGCATTAATTATTTATATTTAATGCTTATGCAGTTGTGTGGTGCACTCTGGATGATGGTTGATTATTTATTTTTGCTATTACATACATGTGTTGTATGGAAATCCATATAATAAACGTTATATGGTAATTGATTGGGCCTCATTCCAATATAGAAAATAAATTCATGTGTTAAATTAAAAATAAATTCATGTGTTGAATTGAAAATAAATTCATGTGTTGAATAGAAAATAAATTCATGTGTTGAATAAAAGCCGTGTTGATTAGATGGACGCCATTTTGACGTGAGCGATATTTGTATTGATTTTATTCATTTTTATATTGAATATAGAAAAGGAAGTGATTTCAAAATGTAACGTTTTGAAAATATTATCATTTGTATATCGATGATATGGAATATTCAATTTTGTTTTGAAATTGAATATGAAGTGGAAATCGTTTTGAAAACGAATTTAAAACGATTTATATAATACATTTTAAAAGGAAATCGACGAAATATATATAATATATATATTATATATATAATGGCCTGAATAGAACACGCCGCGCCGCGGCCGTTCGCGAATTTCGACCATTGACTTCGAATTGACGTTGCGGGAGATCCGACCGTCGGATTCTCCTAAAAGCAGAACCGTTGGGTTCGTATTGAAAAGAGGTTTCTAACAAATATTGGAAATTTGAAATCTAACGGTTGGATTTGGAATTATGTCCAAATTAAATTTGGAAAAGGTCGCTGTAAGTGCAGTTCGATGGCCGTTGGTGGAAATCGACTGTACGGGCCTTAATAAAATCATAAAAAATAATAATAGTTTGTGTAAAATCATAATAATAATAATGTGGTATCAGAGCATGTTATGACGACCCCAAAACCCCGTACGACGGTGTCAAGGGTAATCTTTGGAATATAACACATAAACAGATAATAACAGAACAGAAATAAATAAATACACCAAATAATGTACATTAGAATACACTGGATAAACGTAATCATAAGAGTTACACAGTATACAACATCATACTTAGTACAAATACAGTTCAGCTATATATAAATGTCTACAGCGGAAAACAAACATAATATTTACAATAGGAGCTGAACAACATAAAAAGAGATAAATGATAGAATCCATCTTCAGCTCCAGCTATCCAGAAAGAGCCTGCTAAAACCTAAAGACAAGGCTGCCCGTGTAGAAATAAGGGCACCCGAGTTTGCAAGTGAAACAAACTATGAGTCAGTCATGGGACTGGTATGAGAAATCTACTTAACTGGTTAAACAATAGTAATATGGCAAATCATAGAACCACGCCACTTTCGCGGAACGGGTTTACTCCAGTGATTGCCAGTGCAGGTAACGAAGCAAATCTTTTTAAAACAACGCAATGATTTTTAGAAAGAATGAAGCCGATATAAGACTCAAGTCCCATCATACAATGCAACGCAAACCGGAGGATAGAGTTTTACCTTATATCGACCAAGATATGCTTAATACGTGTAAAGTAAAATCACTTAAAATGTAAATTTTATTGTTTAATTCTTAATCAGACTCCAACCGTAAATTAGAAAGAGAACGATTCCCAACGTATTAACCCGAAGGCTGAAACCAACATCAGACCAATACCCAGGAAACCACCCATTTTAGTTCGTTTCCAGTTAGTTTCTAATTTTATATACAATCATAAATATCAATCATAGACGACATGAGCGTCCCATGCCACTATGTCGCCAAATATAAGTTTACAATCAAAACCGCACGATGTCCTATTTGGAAATTGGATTTCCGTCATGAACCAAGGAAAAAGATAGTCCTTACCGACTTCGAGACAATCTAGCCCATGTCTCAGGATCAGAGCTCGAGTGACCTTTGGACCGATAGGGCCGGTCCACCGATGTGGATTAAAATGGCTGAACACTGCGTTTCCCCACCCTTTGGGGCGTAAGTGAGCCAACGAATCACTCCATCGGTCCCAGACCGACCGATATAACCGAGACGCCTCGCAACAGCAACAACCACATAGGTGAAAATAATATAAATGTCAGCCAGGTTAAGCACTGACACCACCTCTAGCTAGAAAGAAACGCATGTCCTCCCTAAGGTCCTCTCGCATTTCTGGCTCATACCGGGGAGTGAGGCTTGCGAATCCACGCTATACACAAAGCTATGCCACACAGGCCGTGCTTTGATCATCAACCACAAGACTTTGCTTTTCAACATAAGCCTTGATCATTTGCCACTTAGGCATGCCCCACAGGCAATTTACTCTATGCGACTGATTTCTATCGATATATAACCTCTGAGCTCGTACGTCTCAGACAAAGGGCGTTAAGCAAGAGAATAAATTCTCCGCCGCCAAACAAATATATATTCAATAGAGATCAATCAGCACAGAACAAACCCAATGTCAGACACACAGTCCATTTACACGTTCGTTCTGGGTCTGAACGAAACCGGAGGCACTATATACCTCGCGTACCCGTCGATCTTCACGTAGGTCTGGACGATCACCACTTATTATCTATATTTCGGGATGCCTCCCAATCAAGACATTAGTTACCATCCAACCGAGGTGAAGATCTCCGGTCTTCAACCACCGTCTTCATCATCGACTTCTTATCGCCGATCAATTATTCGAAATGAGATTTAACTCAGCCTTTTCAAATAATTCATGTATATTTAGAATTTAAATCTATTCATTTCAATGGTTAAATTATTCGACAACAATTCACACCAAACACATTCAACCATCAAATATCCACTAAACCGGGTAAATTCGGTTTATTTCCATTTCCATATCGTTTATAATATTTTATCACGATTTATCGCTATTTTTAGCCATTTCATTCAAACGACGCTTCAGGCAATAACGCGGCTGTGGCGCTGTTTTTCTTCAGATTTTATTTACACATATCTGAAAATCTAACCATTGGATCTTCACAAATTTTATATCATTAGAAAGATCTTTTCAAAACGAATCTAACGGTTTCAGTTTTGGGAAAATCCGACGGTCGGAACTCCCGGTACACTCGTTTGAAGTTTCGATTTCAAAATACGAACTACAGCGTTGTTATTCGATTTAATTTAATTATATATATATATATAAATATAATCGATTCTGGCGCTGTTTTTCTTCAGATTTGAATTAAACATTCCAGATAATCCAACCGTTGGATCCTCACAAAGGGGGTGTCGTTGGAAAGATATTTCCAAGGCGAACCCAACGGTTTCAGTTTCGGGAAAATCCGACGGTCGGATCTCCCGCACTAATCGTTTGAAATCACGGTTTCAGAAGATGAACTGTAGCTTCGTTATTCGATTTATTTTAATTATATATATATATTTATATATATATATATATATGAATATAATCGATGCTTCGATTTCAAAACCATTTTCATTTCACATATTTGATAAAAACGATATTTTTATCCTATAGATATTTATTTCAACACATGAATTTTGTTTATTTTATTTCCACACAGGAATTTCTATTTAACACATAAATTTCGTTTTAACACTCAACACATGAATTTTGTTTCAACATTCAACACATGAATATTTTCTATAGTCTATATATATAGTAAAAATGTGATTTTTATTGCAAAATAATTTATTTCAAAACACGATTATTTTATATAGTTTATATATATAATAAAATGTGATTTTTATTGCAAAACAATTTATTTCAAAACACGATTATTTTATATAGTTTATATATATAATAGAAATGTGATTTTTATTGCGAAACAATTTATTTCAAAACACGATTATTTTATATAGTTTATATACATAATAAAAATGTTATTTTTATTTTTCAAAGAATTTATTCAATACACGAACTCCATTCAACACATGAATTTATTTCAACATTCAACACATGAATATAAATCAAACACAGAAATATTTCAGAAAATTTCGGCAACATAACGGTAGGGTAGTTAAAATCGGGACCGTCCCTAATACGGCTCCTCGCTCTACCTTAAAGCCTCGCAGCTTTTGACAATGGGGATTTCATGCATCTAGTTCGCACGCAGGCGGCATGCTTATTTTTTTCTTTTCCACAAACTAATCCTATGTGGTTTCAACCAAATAATTCTCAACCACAAATGGGTATTTTTCAACCACAGTCAATCAATTTCAACCACAAACAATTCTAATCAACCATTCGCTATCAACTAACTTTCACACCAATCACAACCAATAAATATCGTCCATGGTTTGTGTATGAGGGGCGTATATATATATATATATATATATGTATTTATATAAGTATATTTCACTTCTTTAAGGGTCCGCAATTTGTCGCCAAATGCCCTGGCTTCTTGCAGTTACTGCATATGGTAGTCGTTACTAGTTCTTTCTCAGATTTAACCCTTTTTCTCTTGGCTTTGAGCTTCTCACTGACCTCAGGCATCGTACTGGCCTCAGACTATCAGTTTCAGACTCACCTTTATTACTAGAACTAACTTCCTCTTCGTAACGCAACATACCTTTCTTGTCGAGATCCTCATACTGGTGAGCCATGTATATCATTTCAGAAAAGAGAAGCTTCATGTTCCTCATTACACTATTTTGGTACTTTCTTTGGACCCCGTGAATAAACCTCAGATTCTTCCTCTTTGGATCTTGAATTAGATGCGGGGCAAAATGAGAAAGTTCATTGAATTTCTTATGATATTCTGGAATGGTCATATCTCCTTGTATCAGATAAGAGAATTCATCACATAACCGCTCAGTTAATATGTGAAGTATATTCATTTATATCTGCACTGTGCTACAGGTAATTGACAAAAGAATATACTATAAAATTCGTTAAGGATTTCTCGAAGATATCCGGTCCATTGACAAAGCTTACGAAGAAGCACGAGAAATTTAAGTGGACTTTCGACTGTGAGGAAGCTTTCCAAGAATTGGAATCGAAATTGACAACCGCTCCAGTATTAACCATTATCGATGGCAATCAGGATTTGACGGTTTGGACAGATGCTTCTATAAGAGGTCTTGGTGCAGTATTAATGCAAAGATGCCAAGTAGTCTCTTATGCAAGCCGCCAGCTAAAACCGCATGAGAAGAATTATGTAACTCATGATCTTGAGTTGCTAGCCATCGTTTTTGCTTTGAAAATCTGGAGGCATTACTTGCTGGGTGAGAAATTCGAACTATTTACAGATCATCAATCATTGAAATATTTGTTCACCCAGAAAGATCTGAATATGAGGCTGCAGCGTTGGCTAGAATTTCTTACAGCATATGATCTAGATATCCTGTATATGCCGGGAAAGGCTAACGTTGTAGCGGATGCGCTTAGAAGAAAAACTGCAATCATTGCCAATCTTATAACTACGCCTGGATTGATTGATAAAATATCTGCTCTCCAGAAGAATGATCACTTCATTCAAAGGATCAGAGGGAGAATACAGAAGGGCGAGCCCTCAAGTTTTCAAGTAGATAAAGAAGAAGTTCTGAGACTGAAAGGGAGGATCTGTGTTCCCAACATCCCAGAGCTCAAAAGAGAGGTGCTCGATGAATGCCACAAATCCAAGCTTTACATCCATCCTGGAGTAAGCAAAATGTACAACGATATCAAACGCACTTTCAGGTGGAAGGCGATGAAGAGGGACATTTCTTTGTATGTTAGCAGGTTCCCTATTTGTCAATTAGTCAAGAGCGACCAACAAAAGCTGGCCGGATTGTTGCAACCGTTGGAAGTCCCAGGTTGGAAGTGGGAACAGATTTCCATGGATTTCATAGATGGTTTGCCCCGAACCAAGAAAGTTAATGACAGTATCTGGGTGATCAAGACAAAGTTTTCATGGGTGCTTGGCTTCTGCAAGAGGAAGCCGAATTATGGTGGGAAGCTCTTACCGCAGGGAACAGAGATGCTGGTAGGACATGGGACGAATTCAAAGATTTATTCAAAGAAAAGTACATCCCAGAGCAAGCCCTTGAGCGCATGCACGACGAATTCGCAAACCTCTAGCAAGGAGATCTCTCTGTGCAAGAGTATCTGAACAAGTTTACACAGTTATCCCGCTATGCTCCCGAGCTCATCGCGACCGCTAAGTCCAAGAACAAGAGGTTCATCCTCGGGCTAAAGCGTAAGTACCAAGACAGGGCAATGGCCCACATTAGGCTGGCATTTAATGAATTAGTGGAGATGGTGTGCAACTATGAGGACCTGGATCAAAGGAACCTCGATCTGGACCGTGCTAAAAGCCAGGCGGGAAATAAACGCAAGCCCTCTACAAACCAGCCAGAATCAAGCAACGCGGCGTCCACGAATCAGCAGACTGGCAGGCCGCCAAAGGGAAGTTGCTACAATTGTGGCAAAGTGGGGCACTACTCAAATATTTGCACAGCCCCAAATAGGTAGAAGACCGATTCTCAAGGTTCAAGCCAGGGCTGTCAGAACCCTCATTCATGCTTTAACAGCCGCAGGACAGGACATCTTGTTAGAGACTGTCCCTTTCTTAAGAAGGCCGAGGTTGCTCACGTATATGATGGGACGAACCCGCCGGCTGCTTTCAATGGAGCAGGTAAACCCGATGTTTTAGGAGGTACCCTTACAATTAAAAATATTCCTGTTTCTGTATTATTTGACACGGGTGCATCACGTAGTTTTATTGCTAGTAACAAAGTTCACAAATTAAAGTTAACACAAAAAAAGCTTAAAAAATCGGTCGAAGTTCGTAATCCGATAGGAGGAACTCTTATTCTCAGTTCATATTGTAAAGTGACAGTCTCTTATTCTTTCTACAAGTTTCCTTTTGATCTAGTCGTTATGGATTTTCCTGAGTTTGATATCTTTCTCGGGTTAGATTGGTTAACGACGTACGAAGCTGAAGTAAAGTGTGCAGAAAGGATAGTAAAAATTAAAATGAAGCTTGGATATATTACTGTACCATGCCATGGTTCAAATCCAGATAGAAGGGAATTTTGGTCTGCGCAAAAAGTTATCCCCACTTCCTTAGAAAAGATTCCTACAGTTAGAAACTATGCGGATGTGTTTGAAGAAGTTGAAAACTTACCTCCGCAAAGAGAAATAAAATTCAGAATCGATCTAATTTCGAATGCCAGACTAGTGGTACATTCAATTTGAAGAATGACTCCAAAGGAAAAAGAAGAATTAGGCGATCAAACTTGTCAACTACTATGGAAGGGTCTGATCAGACCTAGCGTTTCTAGTTGGGGTGCAGCTGTAGTATTTGTCCCTAAGTCAGACAATACTCTCCAATTGTGTGTTGATTACCGGGACTTAACACACCTACGACGATCTTAAAACCCAGTGCTACGGTGTTAAGGATAATCATTGGAATATAACACGTTAATCATCATTAGCAGAGTACAGATAATAGCATAAACAAGAAATAGAATAATTTACACAAATATGACAGCTGAAATATATATATATATATATATATATCACCACATCAGAGAGCACAGTGCAGGATACAACTTAGTGCATAATAATACATAATCAGTCAACATCGCCTGTGGCGGAATCACATATATAAAGACTACATAAATTAAACATCAGTCTACATCGCCTGTGGCGGAATCATATACATATACAATAATGGAGGAAAAATCATAGTCATAAACATGTAGTCAAGCCTCGCCATGAGCCAAAAGTGCACCTCTACTGCGGTGCCAAGCCAAAATATGTCAGCTACCTGTAATTAGGCTGCCCGTGTGAAAATAGAGGAAATCGAGTTTGCAAGTTGAAACAAACTACGAGTCAGTCATGGGATTGGTATGAGAAATCTAGTTAACTAATTAAATCACAATTATAAGGCAAATCAAAGGACCACGCCACTTTCGCGGAACTGGTTTACTCCAATGAGTGTTAGTGCATGAAGTAAAGTAAATTATTAAATCATCGCAATGCTTTTTATAAAAGTGAATCCATTATAAGACTTAGGCCCCATCACACAATGCAACGCAAGCCGGAGGATAGAGTTTTACCTTATAATGGCCAAGAAATGCTTGATACGTATAAAACAAAAGTGTTTGATATTATTACTAGTGCATATATGTTTCAAAAGCAAATTCAATCATAAATATCAATCATAGACATCATGGGTACCATATATCATGTCACCATACTTGTAATACAATCACATCCGCAATTTCGTATTGGAAATTGGATTCCATCATGAGTCGAGGCAAGGGGCAAGCTCCTCTCCGTTCGAGACACTCTAGCAAATGCCTCAGGACCACACACAGCAATCCCTGGATCCTCTAAGGCCGGTCCTCTCTTACTTTTGAGGATTAGCAATTCCTGAACACACGTTTCCCGGTCCTTACAGACCTATAATCGAGGCGCATTGCATTCCAGCAACCACACACGTGAAAAGTATATATAAATGTCAGGGCTGGTAAGTCACTGACACCACCATAGCTAGAAAGAAACGTCGTGCACTCCTTGGGTCCTTCTCCCATTTTTGAGTCATACCGAGGTGTGAGGCTCGCGCCACATAGGCCATGCTTTGATCATCAACCACAAGACTTTGCTTTGCAACAGAAGCCTTGATCATATGCCACTTAGGTGTGCCACACAGGCAATCCACTCCATGCGACTAATTTCTATCGATATATAACCTCTGAGCTCGTACGTCTCAGAGAAAGGCTTTAAGCAAGAGAATAAATTCTCCGCCGCCAAACAGATATATATTTAATAGAGATCAATCAGCACAGAACAAAATCCAATGTTAGACACATAGTCCATTTACAAGTTTGTTCTGGGTATGAACCAAGCCGGAGGCACCAAATTCCTCGCATATCCGCACAATCAACAATACGTCCGGACGGCTACCACTTCAGCTCCTTCAAGGTAGCTACTCCAATCATGAGCATCAGTAGCGCCCATCCCTCCAATGTGAAGATCGTCAGTCTTGAACCGTCTTCAACTCTTTGACTCCTCACCGTCGATCGATTATTTGAAATGAGAATCAACTCGGCCTTTTCAAATAATCCACGTATATTTAGATGTTCAAATCAATTCTTCACATGGTTAAATCATTCGACATTCACATTTCAGTTCTTTAGTATAGTTTTCATGTCAAGCACATTCAACCATCAAATATCAAGCAAATCAAGCAGAATCGTTTTATTTCCATTCTATATCGTCTACAATATCTTATAATGATATATCCCCATTTTTATTTATTTAAAAACGGCCCTGTTTAATTAAACGACGTTTCAGGTCGTGCGGAGGCACTGGCGTTGTTTTCCCCAAAATTTGTTTTACACATATCTGAAAATCTAACCATTGGATTTCAACAAAGTTTTTATCATTGGGAAGATAATCCCAAAGCGAAACCAATGATTCCACTTTCGTGAAAATCCGATGGTCGGATCTTTCGGTATAATCGTTTGAAGTTACGATTTCAAAATGCGAACTGCACGGCCTCGATTCGTTTTAATTTAATTTATATTTATATTTATTTAAATATAATTCATTCAATGATTTCAATATCGTTTTCACTTCAAATATTTCACTAACACCTTTATATTTCAAAAAAATTCGCCATAACCTCCTTTGTATGGGAAGCGGTTTGGAAATTTATTGGGCCGTATTGGGTACCCAATAAATCCTAATAAGCACACACATATTTATAGTGATATATTCCGGTGTCCACAGGGGAGTGTGTATAGATCATAACTCCAGAGAATAAATTCTCGTCACCCTATAAATGGTTTTTGTGCCTTAATGACCAGAGAGACGTGTTTATTGTCATTTCCAGACCCGTGTGGGGTTTTTATTAATCTTGCAATTTACCATTACAATTTATATAGTCCAGATCAGTCACCAGTTCAACCTGTAATATATAGTCATCGCCATACAAGCCTCTCGCTCGTATGGTAAATCTTCAACCTTGTCACACAAGCTCCAAATGCTTATGTGGTATATTGTGAAGTATGCCTATCGTCAAGAAGTATGTCATGTAGTGTAGTTCAAAATTAATTGTTACTATCCTATGGTGATGTTTATTATTACAAACAGAACAACTAGCACTCCGCATCCAATGGCATTCACAGGAGTTGATATATTAATAAAATTTGCACATCCAACTCATTAAGGTTTAACTATTTGTCGGGCACGCAAATAAATTCTTTACTCAAAAGCTAATCCATTTCCTGTTCAACACATGTATATATATGTGCAGAACTAAGCTAAAATTTATATTTCTAGCGAACAAAGGTTTATCTCCACTTATGGTTATTTTTGACACTTCACGTTTCACTTAAAAATGATATTTTTGTCGAACTAAAATATATTCCAACACATGACTATTTTATTTAGTTCCTATACATGTTTAAAATAATATTCATAGCAAACAAATATTTATTTCAACACTTGTATATTTTTAGCCATTCACACACATGATAAAAATGATATTTTTATCATCCAAAATATTTATTCAACAAATAAATTGTTTTAACAATAAAAATCACAATTTAATATATATGAAGTATGTAAAATATTCGTATTTTAAATAAATGTTTCAAAATAAAAATAACATCTTTCTTATATGTACAAACGATATAAAATATATCCATGTGTGGAAATGCTCGTGTGTTGAGAAGCTCATGTGTTGAGAAGTTCATGTGTTGAATAAAAAGATCGAACAATAAAAATTACATTTTTATTGAGAATCACCTGTAACGATCTCAAAACCCCGTCCTACGGTGTTAAGGATAATCATTCGAATATAACACATTAATCATCATTAGCAGAGTACAGATAATAGCATAAACAAGAAATAGAATAATTTACACAAATATGACAGCGGAATCATATATATATATCACCACATCAAAGAGCACAGTACAGGATACAACTTAGTGCATAATAATACATAATCAGTCTACATCGCCTATGGCGGAATCACATATCCAGAGAGTACATAAACGAAACATCAGTCTACATCGCCTGTGGAGGAATCATATACATATACAATAATGGCGGAAAAATCATAGTCATCAACATGTAGTCAGGCCTCGCCATGAGCCAAAAGTGCACCTCTACTACGGTGCCAAGCCAAAATATGTCAGCTAACTGTAACTAGGCTGCCCGTGTGAAAATAGGGGCACCCGAGTTTGCAAGGTGAAACAAACTACGAGTCAGTCATGGGACTGGTATGAGAAATCTACTTAACTAATTAAATCACAATTATAAGGCAAATCAAAGGACCACGCTACTTTCGCAGAACGGGTTTACTCCAATGAGTGCTAGTGCATGAAATAAAATAAATTATTAAATCATCGCAATGCTTTTTATAAAAATGAAGCCATTATAAGACTCAGGTCCCATCACACAATGCAACGCAAGCCGGAGGATAGAGTTTTACCTTATAATGGCCAAGAAATGCTTGATACGTATAAAACAAAAGTGTTTGATATTATTACTAGTGCATATATGTTTCAAAAGCAAATCCAATCATAAATATCAATCATAGACGGCATGTGTACCATATATCATGTCGCCATACTAGTAATACAATCACATCCACAATTTCATATTGGAAATTGGATTCCATCGTGAGTCGAGTCAAGGGGCAAGCTCCTCTCCGTTCGAGACACTCTAGCAAATGCCTCAGGACCGCACACAGCAATCCCTGGATCCTCCAAGGCCGGTCCTCTCTTTCTTTTGAGGATTGGCAATTCCTGAACACACGTTTCCCGGTCCTTACAGACCTATAATCGAGGCACCTCGCATTCCAACAACCAAACAGGTGAAAAGTATATATAAATGTCAGGGCTGGTAAGTCACTGACACCACCTTAGCTAGAAAGAAACGTCGTGCACTCCTTGGGTACTTCTCCCGTTTTTGACTCATACCGAGGTGTGAGGCTCGTGAATCAACGCTATACACAAAGCTACGCTACACAGGCCATGCTTTGATCATCAACCACAAGACTTTGCTTTGCAACAGAAGCCTTGATCATATGCCACTTAGGCGTGCCACACAGGAAATCCACTCCATGCGACTGATTTCTATCGATATATAACCTCTGAGCTCGTACGTCTCAGAGAAGGGCGTTAAGCAAGAAAATAAATTCTCCACTGCCAAACAGATATATATTTGATAGAGATCAATCAGCATAGAACAAAATCCAATGTCAGACACATAGTCCATTTACAAGTTCGTTCTGGGTACGAACAAAGCCGGAGGCACCAAATTCCTCGCATATTCGCACAATCAACAATACGTCCGGACGGCTACCACTTCAGCTCCTTCAAGGTAGCTACTCTAATCAAGAGCATCAGTAGCGCCCATCCATCCAATGTGAAGATCGTCGGTCTTGAACCGTCTTCAACTCTTCGACTTCTCACCGTCGATCGATTATTTGAAATGAGAATTAACTCGGCCTTTTCAAATAATCCACGTATATTTAGATTTTCAAATCAATTCTTCACATGGTTAAATCATTCGACATTCACATTTCAGTTCTTTAGTATAGTTTCCATGTCAAGCACATTCAACCATCAAATATCAAGCAAACCAAGCAGAATCAGTTTATTTCCATTCTATATCGTCTATAATATTTTATAACGATATATCGCCATTTTTATTTATTTAAAAATGGCCCTATTTAATTAAACGACGTTTCAGGTCGTGCCGAGGCATTGACGCTGTTTTTCCCAAAATTTGTTTTACACATATCTGAAAATCTAACCGTTGGATTTCAACAAAGTTTATATCATTGGAAAGATATTCCCAAAGCGAACCGAACGATTCCAGTTTCGTGAAAATCCGATGGTCGCATCTTTTGGTATAATCGTTTGAAGTTACGATTTCAAAACGCGAATTTTACAACCTCGATTCGTTTTAATTTAATTTATATTTATATATATTTAAATATAATTCATTCGACGATTTCAATATCGTTTTCACTTCAAATATTTCACTAACCCTTTATATTTCAAAAAAATTCGCCATAACCTCCTTTGTACGGGAAGGGGTTTGGAAATTTATTGCTACGTATTAGGTACCCAATAAATCCTAATAAGCACACACATATTTATAGTGATATATTCCAGTGTCCACAGGGGAGTGTGTATAGATCATAACTCCAAAGAACAAATTCTCGTCACCCTATAAATGGTTTTTGTGCCTTAATGACCAGAGAGACGTGTTTATTGTCATCTCCAGACCCATGGTTTTTTTATTAATCTTACAATTTACCGTTACAATTTATATAGTTTAGATCAGTCATCAGTTCAGCCTGTAATATATAGTCATTGCCATACAAGCCTCTCGCTCGTGTGGTAAATATTCAACCTCGTCACACAAGCTCCAAATGCTTATGTGATATATGATGAAGTATGCCTATCGTCAAGAAGTATGCCATGTAGTGTAGTTCAAAATTAATTGTTACTATCCTATGGCAATGTTTATTATTACACACAGAACAACTAGCACTCCGCATCCAATGACATTCACAGGAGTTGATATATTAATAAAATTTGCACATCCAACTCATTAAGGTTTACTTATTTTTCGGACATGAAAATAAATTATTTACTTAACAACTAATCCATTTCCTGTTCAACACATGTATATGTATGTGCAAAACTAAGCTAAAAATTATATTTCTAGCGAACAAAGGTTTATCTCCACTTATGGTTATTTTTAACACTTCACGTTTCACTTAAAAATGATATTTTTGTTGAAATAAAATAAATTCCAACACATGACTATTTTATTTAGTTCCTATACATGTTAAAAATAATATTCATAGCAAACAAATATTTATTTCAACACTTGTGTATTTTTATCCATTCACACACATGATAAAAATGATATTTTTATAATCAAAAATATTTATTCAACACATGAATGTTGCAACACTTCATATTCTCAATAAAAATGTAATTTTTATTGTTCGATCTTTTTATTCAACACATGAACTTCTCAACACATGAGCTCCTCAACACATGAGCATTTCCACACATGGATATATTTTATATAGTTTGTACATATAAGAAAGATGTTATTTTTATTGTTGAAAAATTTATTTAAAATACGAATATTTTACATACTTCATATATATAAAATTGTGATTTTTATTGATAAAACTATTTATTTATTCAACACATGAATTATTTTTCAACACATGAGCATTTCCATACATGGATATGGTTTCAACACATGACTTTTGTTTTAACACATGAAAATAATATCAACATATGAAAATAATTCTAACATATGAATATTATTCAAAATTTCGGCAGCATAACGGTAGGGTAGTTAAAACGGGCACCGTCCTGAGTACGGCTCCTTGCTCTACCTTAAAACCTCGCGGTTTTTGACAATGGGGATTTCGTACATCTAATTCGCACGCAGGCGAGTATGATTTTTCTTTTCCACAATTTATTTTATTCACAATTGGGTATTTTTCAACCACAACCAAACAATATCAACCACAAACAATTCTATCAACCATTCGCATTATTCACCAAATTTTTCACACCAATTCACAAACAATAAATATTGTCCATGGTTTGTGGATGAGGGGAGTATATATTTATATTCGTATATAAATATATTTTATTTCCATTCCAACACACATATCATTTATACAATGCATGTACAATTCATACTTCGCTCATATAACTTACACAACGCATGTACATGAGGTATACGACACATGTATAATTTATATTTCGCTTATATAACTTATACATCACATTTCAGTTTAGAAATGTCACATTGGTTTTCGAGATGCTAAAAATCGTAGCTTGCTTAGAAAAATCCGCGGTCTCTTCTAGATTGTAGAGAGCGTCCTTGCGGTCACTATGTTTCCTGTTTCATCGAATTTCGTTAACACACGAGAAAGATATGATTTTTCAAAATTTGCAACACTTAAAAGTGTTATTTTCAGTTCAAATATAATAAAGCCGATACCTTTCCACGTTTGTTCAAAACTAGGTTTTGATTTATCAAACAAATGGTTGCACGATATTGGAATCAGCTTGTACCACGTCGAAGAGGGTCGAGGGGACTTCAGGCGCGTGGCGGTGGCGTTTAACTCGGTAGGGCCCAGCATTCCTGACGACGCACGAAAGTTTGGGACTTTAGAGGAGGAAATCTTGAGGTCGGAGCAACGATTGGGGGAGTTCTTTATATGGATTTGAAGAGGGGGAGGAAAACTACAAAAAGTTCAACTGGGGTGGGGCTGATTCTGGATGTGGTGATCGAAAATCGCCTGGGAAACGGGGAGATGGCTTCCGCCGTCGAGATCGGGGTTACGGAAGGGGGGGGGGGTTCTGATATTTTTTATTTATTTTAATTATGAATGGAGAAATTCTATTGGTCGATGGTTTTTTTAAATTTTAAAATAGTGTTTCTCCACACGAACACCAATTCAAACCCAACGACTATCGCCTCTAGCTAAATACCCCCATCCCAGACACAATGGGATATGTTCTGTAGGCCAATTCGACTGTTACAGTTAGTTATTCTTCAAATTGCAATATAAAACATTCAGTATTCGATTTGAACGTACATTTCAATTTGCCAAGGCCACAAACTGATTCGAAAAATAAATCTAGCTATGTATTGATGCTACGATCCCAACAAAACTAGTTTCATCGAATTCTAAGATCGTTTGAAAAATGGCCATTTTCTGGTCGATGCAATTTAACAAAAATTAACCAAACACGTTTACTTTTGCCACGCTCACATACTAGCTTCAAAAATTATGAAATTTGAAACTTAGCAATAATTTGACATCCCGGATCCAACAAAAGTGGTTTCGTCAAATTCCAAGGTCGTTTGCACAATGTCTATTTTCGAGGGTTATATATTCTCTATAGCGACATTTCTGAAAATTCATTTGGCCATAACTTTTGATTCCCGCTATGAAACTTCGATTTTTCAGATTCATTAGAAAGATATTCGTAAACAGATTTAAATATTTTTGGTTTCACTAAAATCCATTATATTTTGCACCGAGTACAGTCAGTCAAAGTTTGAATTCAAATTTTCAAACTGCCGCACCATTTCTAACTCTTTATTTTATTGAAATATTCTATTTCAATTGTTTAAATTTCTTTGAAATAACCAAATTAAAAATTTTAAATTGGTTCACATTATCCGGGTTGTTACAATCTCCCCCACTTAAAACTTTTCGTCCCCGAAAAAGAAACAACAGTATAGCAACAAAAATGTAAATGCAAAGTATTTTGAAGGTAGCTTGCACCGGAGTTAGTCAGAGAGGTCCATTCTGCATTTGGGATAAGCTTGCTTAATGCTTTCCTCAGTCTCCCAAGTACAGTCTCTAGGATCACTACTCCACTGCACTTTAACTAAATGAACCTTCTTGCCCCTCAGTTCTTTAGTTTCTTTGCCAACAATTTTTACCGGTTCTCTTCTGACCGCTAATTCTGGAGTAATTTCCAAGTCCTGTTGCGCTGCTTCTTCTACAACAAGATCCGGATCATGCACATGTCTCCTAAGTTAAGATACGTGAAATACATTATGCACTTCAGGCAACCAATCAGGTAATTGAACCCTATAAGCAAGAGTTCCAATTTGTTCAAGTATAGGAAAGGGACCAATAAATCTGGGTGCCAACTTCCCAGTCTTACCGAATCAGATCACTCCTCTCATCGGAGAAACTTTCAAATAAACATAATCACCAACAGCGAATGTTAAATCTCTTCTTCTTGAATCTGCATAACTTTTCTATCGGCTTTTCGCGGTTTTCAATCGTTTCTTGATGAAATCGACTTTATCAGATGCTTCTCTAATCATATCGGGTCCCAACACAAGTCTGTCGCCAGGTTTTACCCAACATGCGGGAGATCTGCACGATCTACCGTATAACGCTTCAAATGGTGACATGTTTAAACTTACCTGATAGCTGTTGTTATATGAGAATTCTACCAAATGCAAGTGATCTTCCCATGACCCACCAAAATCAATAATACAAGCCCGCAGTAAATCTTCTAAAATTCTATTCACTCGCTCAGTTTGGCCATCTGTCTGAGGGTGATAAGCGGTGCTCATATCCAGTTTTGTTCCCAATTCTGTCTGGAATGCCTCCCAGAATTTGCTAGCAAATATTGGGTTTCTATCACTGACTATGCTGATGGGAACTCCATGCAACTTAACAATTTCTTTGAAATATATCTGTGCTAGACTTTGAGCGGTTCTATTGGATCTAACAGGTATGAAATGGGCGGTCTTCGTGAAGCGATCTACGATCACCCAAATATTGTCATTACCTTTCTTGGTTCAGGGCAAACCATCTATGAAATCCATGGAAATATGTTTCCACTTCCAACGGTTGCTACAATCCGGCCAACTTTTGTTGGTCACTCTTGACTAATTGACAAGTAGGGCACCTGCTAACATACAAAGAAATGTCCCTCTTCATCGCCTTCCACCAGAAAGTACGTTTGATATCGTTGTACATTTTACTTACTCCAGGATGGATGCAAAGCTTGGATTTATGGCATTCATCGAGCACCTCTCTTTTGAGCTCTGGGATGTTGGGAACACAGATCCTCCCTTTCAGTCTCAGAACTTCTTCTTTATCTACTTGAAAACTTGAGGGCTCGCCCTTCTGTATTCTCCCTCTGATCCTTTGAATGAAGTGATCATTCTTCTAGAGAGCAGATATTTTATCAATCAATCCAGGCGTAATTATAAGACTGGCAATGATTGCGGTTTTTCTACTATGCGCATCCGCTACAACGTTAGCCTTTCCTGGCGTATACAGGATATCTAGATCATATGCTGCAAGAAATTCTGGCCGACGCTACCGCCTCATATTCAGATCTTTCTGGGTAAACAAAGATTGATGATCTGTAAATAGTTCGAATTTCTCACCCAGCAAATAATGCCTCCAGATTTTCAAAGCAAAAACGATGGCTAGCAACTCAAGATCATGAGTTACATAATTCTTCTCATGCGGTTTTAGCTGGCGGCTTATATAAGCGACTACTTGGCCTCTTTGCATTAATACTGCACCAAGACCTCTAATAGAAGCATCTGTCCAAACCGTCAAATTCTGATTGCCATCGATAATGGTTAATACTGGAGCGGTTGTCAATTTCGATTTCAATTCTTGGAAAGCTGCCTCACAGTCGGAAGTCCACTTAAATTTCTCGTGCTTCTTCGTAAACTTTGTCAATGGACCGGATATCTTCGAGAAATCCTTAATGAATTTTCGATAATAACTAGCCAACCCCATAAAACTTCTGACCTCTGTGGGTGTAGTAGGCTGTTCCCAGTCTTGAATTGCTATAATTTTGCTTGGTTCTACAGAAATTTCTTCCTTTGACACGACATGGCCAAGGAACTTCACATCTTCTTGCCAGAAGACACATTTAAAGAATTTGGCTTTGAAGACGTTCTTTCTCAAAATCTCCAATACTTGTTCTAAATGTTTTTCATGCACAGGTTTTGATTTGTATTAGATTAAGATATCATCGATGAATACGAGGACAAATTTATTCAGAACTCCCTTGAACACTTTATTCATTAGATCGACGAAGTATGCTGGAGCATTGCATAAGCCGAACGACATTACTAACCATTCATAAAATATGTCTGGACCTCTGAAAGCTGTCAAAGGAACACATTCTTCGGCAATTCTCAGTTGATGAAAACCTGTAGCTAGGTCCATTCTGGAAAATACTCTCGCCCCATTTAATTGGTCTAACAGATCATAGATGCGGGGTAACGGGTATTTGTTTTTGAGCGTCTGTTTGTTACGGTCCCGGTAATCAACACACAATCGGAGAGTACCGTCTGACTTAGGGACAAACACTATAGCTGCACCCCAACTAGAAAAGCTAGGTCTGATCAGACCCTTCCATAGAAGTTGACGAGTTTGATCGCCTAACTCTTCTTTTTTCCTTTGGAGTCATTCTTCGAATTGGATGTACCACTAGTCTGCCATTCGGAATTAGATCGATTCCGAATTCTGTTTCTCTTTGCAGAGGTAAGTTTTCAACTTCTTCAAACACATCCGCATAGTTTCTAACAACAAGAATCTTTTCTAAGGAAGTGGGGATAACTTCTAGCGCAGACCAAAATTCCTTTCTATCTGGATTTGAACCATGGCATGGTACAGTAATATATCCAAGCTTCGTTTTAATTTTTACTTTCCTTTCTGCACACTTTACTTCAGCTTCGTACTTCGTTAACCAATCTAGCCCGAGAATGATATCAAACTCAGGAAAATCCATAACGACTAGATCAAAAGGAAACTTATAGAAAGAATAAGAGACTGGCACTTTACAATATGAACTGAGAATAAGAGATCCTCCTATCGGATTATGAACTTTAACCGATTCTTTAAGCTTTCTTTTTGTTAAATTTAATTTGTGAACTGTGTTACTAGCAATAAAACTACGTGATGCACCCGTGTCAAATAATACAGAAACAGGAATATTTTTAATTGTAAGGTACCTCCTAAAACATCGGGTTTACCTGCTCCATCGGAAGCAGCCGGCGGGTTCGTCCCGTCATATACGTGAGCAACCTCGGCCTTCTTAAGCAAGGGACAGCCTCTAACAAGATGTCCTATCCTACGGCAGTTAAAGCATGAACGAGGGTTCTGAGATAACGGCTGTCAATTGACAAAAATATACATATAATTGATCGCAATGTGTGGCTATGTCAAAAACAACATTAATCATCATTAGAATAACGGAATATAAATAGACATGTGTTGAACTTTTTATATATACTATTTATATTTCGTTTGAAGTTACGGGTCTTCTCAGCTGGGGTCAACAGACAACCTGTGACGATCTCAAAACCCCGTGCTACGGTGTTAAGGATTATCATTGGAATATAACACATTAATCATCATTAGCAGAGTACAGATAATAGCATAAGCAAGAAAAAGAATAATTTACACAAATATGACAGTGGAATCATATATATATATATATATATCACCACATCAGAGAGCACAGTGCAGGATACAACTTAATGCATAATAATACATAATCAGTCTACATCGCCTGTGGCGGAATCACGTATATAGAGAGTACATAATCGAAACATCAGTCTACATCGCCTGTGGCGGAATCATATACATATACAATAATGGCGGAAAAATCATAGTCATCAACATGTAGTCAAGCCTCGCCATGAGCCAAAAGTGCACCTCTACTGCGGTGCCAAGCCAAAATATGTCAGCTACCTGTAACTAGGCTGCCCGTGTGAAAATAGGGGCACCCTAGTTTGCAAGGTGAAACAAACTACGAGTCAGTCATGGGACTGTTATGAGAAATCTACTTAACTAATTAAATCACAATTATAAGGCAAATCAAAGGACCACGCCACTTTCGCGGAACGGGTTTACTCCAATGAGTGCTAGTGCATGAAATAAAGTAAATTATTAAATCATCGCAATGCTTTTTATAAAAATGAAGCCATTATAAGACTCAGGTCCCATCACACAATGCAACGCAAGCCGGAGGATAGAGTTTTACCTTATAGTAGCCAAGAAGTGCTTGATACGTATAAAACAAAAGTGTTTGATATTATCACTAGTGCATATATGTTTCAAAAGCAAATTCAATCATAAATATCAATCATAGACGGCATGGGTATCATATATCATGTCGCCATACTAGTAATACAATCACATCCGCAATTTCATATTGGAAATTGGATTCCATCATGAGTCGAGGCAAGGGGCAAGTTCCTCTCCGTTCGAGACACTCTAGCAAATGCCTCAAGACCGCACACAGCAATCCCTGGATCCTCCAAGGCCGGTCCTCTCTTACTTTTGAGGATTGGCAATTCCTGAACACACGTTTCCCGGTCCTTACAGACCTATAATCGAGGCTCCTCGCATTCCAATAACCACATAGGTGAAAAGTAAATATAAATGTCAGGGCTGGTAAGTCACTGACACCACCGTAGCTAGAAAGAAACGTCGTGCACTCCTTGGGTCCTTCTCCCATTTTTGACTCATACCGAGGTGTGAGGCTCGCGAATCCACGCTATACACAAAGCTACGCCACACAGGCCATGCTTTGATCATCAACCACAAGACTTTGCTTTGCAACAGAAGCCTTGATCATATGCCACTTAGGCGTGCCACACAGGAAATCCACTCCATGCGACTGATTTCTATCGATATATAACCTCTGAACTCGTACCTCTCAGAGAAGGGCATTAAGCAAGAGAATAAATTCTCCGCCGCCAAACAGATATATATTTAATAGAGATCAATTAGCACAGAACAAAATCCAATGTCAGACACATATTCCATTTACAAGTTCGTTCTGGGTATGAACGAAGCCGGAGGGACCAAATTCCTCGCATATCCGCACAATCAACAATAAGTCCGGACGGCTACCACTTCAGCTCCTTCAAGGTAGCTACTCCAATCATGAGCATCGGTAGCGCCCATCGATCCAATGCGAAGATCGTCGTTCTTGAACCGTCTTCAACTCTTCGACTTCTCACCATCGATCGATTATTTGAAATGAGAATTAACTCGGCCTTTTCAAATAATCCACGTGTATTTAGATTTTCAAATCAATTCTTCACATGGTTAAATCATTCGACATTCACATTTCAGTTCTTTAGCATAGTTTTCATGTCAAGCACATTCAACCGTCAAATATTAAGCAAACCAAGCAGAATCAGTTTATTTCCATTCTATATCGTCTATAATATTTTATAACGATATATCGCCACTTTTATTTACAAGTGTGAACCCGTGCTTCGCACACGGGTAGAAATAAACATGCACAAAATTATGTTTTAGGAGGGAAAAAGGGCTATTGACAACATAAATGTAGTTTAAAATCATGCACTAAAACAGGACTGGTTTTGCGCAATTCAAACATGTCATCTTTTATCGAAGAAATAATTATGCAAACGAAAATAATATAGAAGTAAAAATTCTTTGTTGAGGATTTGTAGTAATATTTTGTACATACGATTTTCAAATTAATTTGAATCTGCAATCGTTGGACCATGATTTTGTATGTAGTAAAAGAGGACGTAACATAGATATCACATTAAAAATAACAACCAACTAATAAATCACATAAACAATAGTATTACATACCCGTTTCAATTAGATCAAGGAAAAATGAAACTTTCGAGATATTTGAAGGCATTTATGATTCACTCGTCATTAGCATACAACTGAAGATGATTATGATCTTGGGCAGACCCAGCTGACTTGTCTATACTAAAACATTGGCATACGATTTTGCATGTACAAAATATTACTTTGAAATTAGCATACGATTTTGCATGTAGTTAGAAATGATATTAACATTTTTTTATTTCTCTTGGGCAGACCCAGCTGACTTGTCTATACTAAAACATTGGCAGAATACTGGGAAGAAAAAAAATAAAGACGTAAAGACTTCTTCCTCGCCCACGTAACAAATAATACTCTAGAATTTATTATTTTTATCCGTACATCAGAAGTAAGACCGCATGGATATATATAAGTAATTGAGCATCAAGTTCAGAAAATTAAAAGCTTGAATCATGGTTCTCGTTTTTGCTGTTTTTTTTAACATTTAGTGTGTTTGGCGCAAGCGAAAGCGGAGAATTTGAGTGGAGAGTTTGAACGAAGAATTATAGTTAGCGGATAATGCATTTGACGCGTTATGCAGACTATTTGAGCGGACCATTTAAACAGACCATTTTATCTTTATGTTGTAATTTAATTAATTTATGGTTAATTAATTTATTATTTGTTTGTAATAAATAATACATATCAATAATTCACACAAATAAACACGTAAATAAATAAAGTGAAAAATTATAATTTACTCCAATTCAATTCAAACCAACTACATTACGTAGAGCACTTCGATACGATCGCAACGCAAAAAACCATGTCTCAAACGGATCTCATATGCAGTAATTATCAATTTTTAAAGTTTATAAAAACTTTAAATAATTAATTAAATCAAATAATTAAGCCAAATGAACCAAATTAATTAAATAATTAATTAATCCAACGCGCTCGATGCACCGGATGCGTCAGAACTCAACAGACCAATTTTGGTCCGTTAAGAAAGCGGGGTATTGTACCCGTTAAGTAACGGACGCGTCCAACGCGGACGCGCATTGGACGCGTCCATTACTTTTTACCTCCGTTATGGGTGCCGAACAGACCCTTAATGTATCATGGTGTACAAATAAAAATAGAAATGCATCTTTCTTAGGCTTAACAATAGGATTTGAACCATTGTCAGGTAGCTTGTTTCCTTTACCGTCACTACAGCAGCATGGGTTCGTTTCAACAAAATTCTTTATAAAACTAATTTTAATGCCCCTCCCGCAGTCACAGTAGATTTTGCAAGTAACCATCATCTCCACAGATAATGTTCGCTTCTGCACACTTTAGAAATTAAAGTATCAGCACAGTTTCCAAGTATATCACCAAAATTAAAAAAAATAAAATATGAAGCAATATAAGAATCTATATTAAAATATGAATATCATTTGTAGGTACATAAAGGTGCAAAATATCAATTTATGAAACAAAAACCCTCAACTACAAAAGCATGATATGTGCAAATATTTTAGCTACATAGTATATTTTTGAATACTGAAATACAAAACGGATTTGAATTATAACAAAAATAGTTGCGATGCAGTTGTGTTAGATTTGATGCACACGGTGTATAGCCAGCAGGTTTATTTCATGTTTTTGGGGTCCAAAACAGAAACAAACACCTGAAAGTCAAGCAAAATTACTTGTTAATAAATTCACTGTCGTGCTTTTACAGTTCAGCAAATAAAAGTAAAACAAATTTTATTTTGTGTATTGATTGTTTTACCATGAGTATAGTTTCAAAGCTAGGGTCGGTTACACCTTTGTAGTATTAATTGATTGGATGAAAGCAAGAACAGGGAAACAAAGTGGCAGACTTCTAGGATTGTAGAATAAATAGCAAACATTTCAGTTTGCTCCACTATGCAGTCCATAAACATGGAAAGCAGTCCGTAAACATGGATTGCAGTTGACAATGGATTTGTGCCTATTATTACAAAACAAACTGGAATATGATCATTGGTTATCCAATTAACAATGTGATATTGATCCAAGAAAATTCCAAGCATAAATGCAGATAATTATTTGATGGTATATTGGAACAATCCAGTTGACTATATTAGCAGATAAAAATTTACACCGCAATCAAGTCAGCCAGTATTCGGAAATAATGAGATACTTAAATGAATTGATACGGTTTAGTTTAAAATTCAATGCAACAGAAGAATTACGCACAACATATAGTTAAGGTTTGTTTGGCATAGCACAAGAAAACAACATTAACTGATTTAGCAGCTAGCTCCTTAAAATATAGATTAAAAGACACTATACAGTGGAATCAATGCAACAGGATATGACAAATAATAGATGATTTTTAAGAAAGAATAATTTACTTTAGAACAAACAATCACTTATGAACAAAGCGAGGTAGCCCAATGATAGCAAATAAACATTTGAATGCGAAACTATACTACTACTTTGGGCATCTCAAGTTATACCTTGCCTTCAAGAGTAAATATGTACGTGAAAAATAGATGATAAAAGCAATTCAAAGAGCACCGAGAATGAATAATCATAGTGATTGGTATTAAGTCGCAATATCGGATAGAACTACAGGTCTTTGAGGGCTTGAACATTAACTAAACCCATTGATCACTGCAAGAAAAACACCATGCCTACCGTGGGTTCTAGTTCATCTTTCCGACATTTAGCTAACGTTGAAAATGAAAATTTACCTTATTCCTTACTTTCTACTAAAACCGACCATGCTTTCAGCTGTGGATTTTTGCCTCTAAATTCTCTTTCCATTCCCAAGATGCTCAGATTTAGTGGTGTCAGCAACTGATAAAATAGACAAAAAATTTACATTTAAAAACTTGGAAAAGCTATAAATTTAATGACGTTATGAACTATGAAAAAGTTAACATATTCAATTTGATTTAATTAGAGAGGAAAGTAGGAGAGAAAAAAAATACAGAGAGTTCAGGAAACGATAACCACAAAAGCTATTCTTTTCATTTTTTTATTTATTATTATTATTTTTAACAGAAAAAGGACTACATTGTATTAACTTGATTGCAAAATGATTACATCCCTCCCTTAACTCAAAAATAAATCAATATTATGTCTTGTAATTAAATTAAATTTTTTAATAAAGGCATAATCTCCCGTTTACTTAATTTATGCATGCAACAACTTGTAAATGTTTCAAACCACAAATGTTATATTTGTGCGATTCATGAGCGAAAGACTTAAAGAATGAATATTTGATCACATATCCAGTATATAACGAAAAATGAGTCGGCATGTATACATGAAGTTGAACTGTATGACACTTGGCGTTGATTCAGAACTTGAGTATTTGAACTTTGAATTTTTTTTCTTCTTCCATTAAAGTGGATTCAAATGCTAACAAATTTAATTATTTAAATAAGGAAACCAAAGAATATGAAACATAATTATGAATGAAATGTGAAAATAAATCAAATTTATAATTTTTCAGACCAAATTTATGCTTTTAATATGTGAAGTTAAATTTTCGGGTACCTTAAGTGGATTCAAAAGGTAAAAAATTTAATTATTCATAGATAGAAACCGAAAAAATATCAAATGTAATAAAGCATAAACAGTGGGATTAAATCAAATTTAGAACCTTACTTACGCTGCAGGTTTTTTTTTCTCTACTTACCCAAATTAATTGGTTAATTGATTGTTCTAAGAAAACAGTTTGAATTCTCAACTTGAGTAGGATCTCCATTACAAAAAGAGTATATTATAGTAGACTATGAAAATAACAATGTGAGTACGGTATTGCTGATATTTCGTATTAGTGCAACAGAACACAATGTTTCTTTTTATGTTGGATTTAAAATTTGAATGCCCAAAAAAGTATGTATGCATGGTAAACTTATTGATTTTATTTATGAGCCTCATGACTAAGAAAGTGAATACATAGGCGAGCTGACATCAGTTAGAGAAAACTTATGTTTGAGGATAAAATAAGGACATTAAAATAGAAATTTACCCGACCATTGAATAATATATCCACACCGAAAATTAACTGTGAAAGTACTCACCATAAAATGTTGTGCACGGCCATGGCTAGAGCAAAGTGAGTTATGACCGAATCACCTATTCATGTGATACAAATAAAATTACCTATTAGTAATCTTGCATCTAAAGAAGTTTTTATATTTGTATGACTTAAATAATACAATCCTGCTACTTCGTAGAGGCATCATAATTCAGTCCAAACAACGACTGACCAAATGGTATAGGTTGTGAGTGACTTTAAAACAGCCAGCCTTCACATAACATGCACCCCTTCACATAAAGTAATCAGTTGGCGATCGAGCAAACAAAACTTTATCCATTAAGAACCCATGTCAAAAGAGATATAATACGGACACATTACATGTTACTTGCGTGCCATAATAACGTCAAGAGCTACAAAGCTTCAAGCACTAACCATTTCCTACTATATAAAAAGATGGACAGCATAAAAATCCAAAAGAAGAAGAAAATAAACAAAAAACCATAACAATCTGAACGACAACTAATATAAAAATCAGTGAACACCATATGATGTCTTTTATTTGTTTCTATGTAACTTTATAAATGTATTTTAAAATATTAGTGCTGATTATAGATTTGTAAGAAATATATCATATTCATATGGCAGGTCTCTTGCAAGTTGTCAACAAATGGGTGGATTTAACACAATTTGGATAATCTAGATGTTTTTTTTAATGGTTCAACTAAACAACTGAACCACATTGTGTATCTTCAAATCATATATTTTGGTACAAAAAACTTAATTTTGAAAAGATGACTAATTTTCAAATGGCAATTCCTCTTGCCTTTTGCATACGGACAATGTCTTTTGACTATGTTTTGCTGCATGCTACTTAATAGCTACTGATAAGTTAGATTAGATATTTTTTACAATCAACCAAAATAAAAAATATGACAGGATATGTCTGCATTAATTTAAGGATATATAATATAAAGCACTAACTGAATATGTTGATGATCTATAAAATATTGAATAAAGTCACAAATATGCCCATTCCCAACTCAGGAAAAATAGAAAAGCTTTAATAATATAACATTTCAAGAAAGAGTACTGTCAGCCTAAGATTGTGTTAAGACTCAGAAAGGAAAATATTGGCACCTGACATAATAATTTATTACCTAACTTTAATGCATTGGGTACCATATCCATGAAAAATCTTAGCAATACATATTGTACAAATTTGAAATTTTTTATCTTAACTAAAAAGTCAAGATTTCCACTTCTTTTAACTAATGGTAATTTATGATAAATGTGCATTATATAGATAATGTCCCACACAATAAACAAACAACATATAAAGCAAAAAAATTAACATCTTTATCACCAACTTTAAACTCCTCTTTTATCATCATCATCATCAACAACAACAACAACAACAACAACAACAACAACAAAAATTAAGCCCAATATTTATAGTGAAAGCCTTAGGATTATGGAAGATGCAATAAATGGTTTAGTTGTATGCGCACTTTCTAACAGCAGCTACCTAATTTTTGAGTTTCTATTGTTTCAATTTTCAAACTGTGTACAACACATGGGGTTTGATGCCTATAAAATATTTTTATTATGAACTAAGACATAAAATTGAATAGTCACATGGATTAACTTAATATAAAAGTTGCATCAACCTGGTTTGTTACTCAATGCAGTTATAAAAGTTGTGCTACAGAATAACTATGAGTAAGGCTTTCAACCAAATAACCAATAACTGATTATGATAACATAGCAAATCTTTATAATACCAAATTAAATCCTCTTCTAAATGACTTCAAAACTGCAGTTGACTCAATGGTCAAAAATAGATTACAATATAATGCAAATTAATAAAATGTTTATTGATATAACTGTAAAGTATTAATTTAGCATGAGCTAAAAAATTCACAAAATTAGTGTGAAATTATTATCTACTCTGCATAATTATACAATATATTATCAAAAATAAATCTTAAAAACTATTATAATGAACGTAAAGTTATCATCTACCCTTTAAAAGTATTATGATTAAGCCCATTTTCTCCGGTCTAGAAGATCACCGGATAGAATTACTTTTGATCATGCGCTGTAACAACCCTGAATTTTGGGGCCAATTTAAAATTTATTTTAAGTGATTTTAAATGAGTTTTGATATTTAGGATAATCTATTTTAAATAATAATGATCACAAATTTTGTTCAAATCGAAGTTAGAATGAATAAATTAATTTTAATTATAAAAAGAGTTAGAAATAGCGCGGTAGTTTGAAAAGTCAAACTTGAACTTTGACTGACCGTATAGGACGCAAAATTTAATGGATTTTAGTGAAGCCAAAAATATTGGAATCTATTTAAAAATATCTTACCAACGAATTCGAAAAATCTAAATTTCATAGCGGAAATCAAAAGTTATGGCCAATTTAATTTTTAGAAAGGTCGCTGGGTAATTTGCATAGGTCAATAATGCTACTTTTCGCATATAAAGGAATTTCGACTCGAAACCACTTCCATTGAGTCCGGAATGACGTTTCTGCATTTAAAAAGTATAAACACTTATATAGTTGGAGTTTCGAAAATTATTTGTTTAAAAATATATTTTTAATATAAAATATATAGCCATTGAAAATAGTGATTTTTCAAAAAGTGTCCGTTTCTGACGAAACCACTTTTGTTGGATTCGGAATATTAAATTATTGCTAGGTTTCAAATTTTAGAATTTTCCAAGCTGGTACGTGAGTGTGGCAAAAGAAACTGTATTTAGTCAGTTTCGGTCAAAATTAATTGACTGAAAAATAGCCATTTTTCAAAACATTTCAGAATTCAACGAAATAAATTTTGTTGGATTCGTATCATCAAAACAAAGCTAAAAATGATTTTTTGATAATTTTTAGAATTAAAATATAATTATAATTGATTTTTCAGTGTAAACGGGCAAATTTTTGACTTTAAAAATTCATTAAAAATTCATATGGGCTCAGAATTGAGCGAAATTAATTTTCATAGGTCCATAGCATCAAAACATAGCTAAATATATTTTTCGAGAATTTTTGAAGTTAATTTGTGACCTCGGTGAATTTTCATGTACGGTATACATTAAAATATTAATAAAATAATATAATTATTCCAGAACTCATAATAAATTTCGGAATTGGGTCCTTTAACATGTTCCATTGCGTTCAGAAGGCCTCAAAACCCTAAGAACGACAGTAAGCATGCCTGAATCGGGGTTCGGACCAAAACGGGCCTTAACGGGCTAATTAAATTATTAAATAATGATTAGGAAAACCTAATATTATATTATAAACCCGAAATTACTGTTCACCGTCCTCTCCAAACGTGAATTTCTGCAGCCACCAAAGAACCCATAGCCTCTGATTTTTCAAACTTCGATTTCTCCTTCGTTTCTCAACGGAATTTAGCGTGTGAGTACTCATTTCGAAGCTCTTCCCGAGCTCTTTCTTCTCCGACAAGAATCACCTCGAACCGTGCCTCGACGAAGCCGCCATACCCCCGTGAACAGTCGCTGGTCGCGCCTCCCTAGGCCCCACCAGGCGCCGCCGAGCACCACCCCCCTCTGGCCGATCAAAGCCCTCTCCGAGCCGGTCCTTCTCCAACAAACGGCTCGTCGTTTCGTCAACTACAACTCCAGAAAATTGGATTTGAAGTTTTGAACAAATTCTGAAAATAAGGTATGCTTCAGATTTTGCGACGCTTTTAAGCGTTGCTGCAGCAGTTGTTAAAAGTCAGAATTATTCAAACATTGATAACTAATGCGTATGAACCCCGAATCTGAAAATTTCAGATCCGACAGGACCGTGGCGAAGAGTAGGCTTTGCTGAGACTGATTAGAGTGAATTATGAATTTATTTAGCATTTTAAATTCTTATCCAATCAAGGTGAGAATTCATTTTAAGTTAAATTTAATTAGTTTAATTGTTATGCTTGCGTTATGAGAAGTTGAAAATCAATAATGGATGTTATTATGGATTATAGATTTGGATTGCTTTGCGATGTTAGGATGCTAGATCTGAAACTTTAAGTGATTAGATATGTGAGAATTTATTTTTAATTTAATTTAATTTATTTAATTATTAATTCTTAGTGATTAAAGAATATCTCTTGATAAATCCGCTATGTATTAATATTTTGAATACGGATCTAAGTTGTTTATGTCCGTATGATGTTAGATCTATGAACCTAGATATTAGATCTAAATTCATTAACTAATTAAAATGATTATTTGTTAATTCATTTACATCATCCCTCGTTGATTTGTCATATGCCATTAAAAATATCACCTTGTGTAAAATTTGGATGTAAAATGTTAGATCTATGCTGATTGATTTATTTGATTTTCTTTTTCTGTTGTTGATTGTGATGATTTATATCTTAGTATGCAAATCAAACATTTAGAATTTGCGATGATTTACATTTTACTATGTAAACCAAAGATTTGGCATTTACGATGATTTACAATTTAGTATGTAAATCAAAATTTTAGAATTTGCGATGATATACATTTTAGTATGTAAATTAAATGTTAGATTTGGCGTTGACATGAATTTACATTTTATTTTGTAAATTCAATATTAAGATTTGGCGTTGACATGAAATTTACTTTGTAAATTAAAAGTAGAATTTGGCGTTGACATAAAATTTACATTTTATTATGTAAATTAAAGTTAGAATTTAGCGATGACATGAAATTTTCATTTTTATTATGTAAATTATAAAGTGAAATTGTACTGTATGTTAAAATTACATTTTTCTTGGTAATTAAAAGGTGAATTTACATCTGATGAATTAAATTATATTTTATTATGTAATTTATGAATGAATTTACACCGCATGTTAGAAATATACATTTTTCTGTGTAATCAAAATGTGAATTTATGTTGTATGATAAAAACTACATTTTTTTTTGTAATTACAATAGAAGTTTGTGTTGTATGATAAAAATTACATCGTTGTATGTAATCAGAGATGGGGATTTGGCGATGTAATTAAAATTTACATTTTTATGTAATGTAAATAAAAGTGGAAATATGTTATGTATAAAAATTTACTTTATTTAAGGTTAATGGTATAGAAATATTCGCCATAGGAAAATTTACATTTTTTTTATGTAAATACTATAGTAATTTTGATCGTAGGAAAATTTACACTTTAATGTAATTATTATAGTCATTCTTCTCCGTAGTAAACTTGCATTATTTTTAGTGTAAATGTAAATATATAGGAATTCACCGTATGTTAAAATTTACATTTATTATTAATGTAATATGTATAAGAATGTCACCGTAGGGAAAAGTCCACCTTTTATTTAATAAATAAAATAAGAATGTGACATGGAATATAAATATACATTTTTATTAATGTAAATAAATAGAATATTCACCATAGTTAAAGTTTACATTTTCATTGATGTAAATAAGAATGTGACATAGAATATAAATTTAACATTTTTGTTAATGTTAAAAATTAGAATTTACATCGTATGAGAGTTTAACATTTTTGTTAATGTTAAAAATAAGAAATTTCATCGTATGACAAATTTAACATTTTCGTTAATGTTAAAAATAAGAAAATACACCGTGTGTTAATTAACATTATTTTTAGTGTTAATTTAAAAGAAAATTCATCGTATGTTAATTAACATTATTTTAATGTTAATATCAGAATAATTCCACCGTAGGAAAATTTCACATTTTTATTAAAGTTAATATAAGGGAAATGGCACTGTATGTACATTTTACATTACTTTATAATGTAATTATAAAAAGGATTTACACAGTAGGATAAAGTTACATACTTTTAATGTGTATCAAAATGAATATTTTCACCGTAAGATAAATGTACATTATTTTTACTGTACATAAAAAGTGGAATTTCACCGCATGATAAAAATTACCTTTCTCTTTGTAAATAAAAAGGGAATTTCACCGCATGATTGGAATTATATTTTTCTTTGTAATTAAAGATGTGAATTTCACTGCATGAAAAAAAAAGAAAAAAAATTTCATTTTTCTATGTAAATGAAATATGAGTTTGCATTATATGTAAAGTTACATTATTTTAAATGTAAATGAAATAGAAACCTCACCCGTATGTAAAAATTTGACATTATTTTACATGTAAATATAGAGTAGAGAGTGCATGTAGATTAAAGATTACTTTTATTATAAAGAAGTAGAATGTACATGGTGAAATAAAATTTACATTTTATTTTATAAGGTAAGATATATAGAAATTTCACCATATGTAAAATTTACATTTGTCTTAATGTAAATATACATGAATTTCACCGTATGTCCATTTTACATTATTTTTAATGTAAATTATATAGTAATCACAACGTAGGATAATTTTGCATTATTTAATAATGTAAATAAAAAGGGGATTTACACTGTAGGAAATTAACATTATTTATAATGTTAAGATAAAAGAATGATATCGTAGGATGAATTGACATTATTTATAATGTTAATAAAAAGAGAATTGACCGTAGTATAAGTGACATTATTTATGATATTAATAAAAAGAAAATTTACCGTAGGATAAGTGACATTATTTATAATGTTAATAAAGGGTAATTTAACCATATGATAAGTCAACATTATCTTTAATGTTAAAATTAAGAAAATATGCATCGTAGGATGAGTTAACATTATTCTAAATGTTAATATAAAAAAGTGTATATACCATAGGGAAAAATTTACATTATTTTAATGTTAAAATAAAGGAATTCCACCGTAGGATGAGTTTACATTTTATTCAACGTAAATAGGTAAGAATGCGACATGTAAATGTAAGCTTACATTTTATTCAATGTAAATAGGTAAGAATGCGATATGTAATGAAAGTTTACATTTTAATTAATGTAAATAAAAATATGATTTTGAGAATGCGTCGTTAGATAAGAAGTTTGACTATTTTAAATAATTAAAATAGAATGAATTGTTAATAAAAATATTATTAACGAATAAGAAGGATTTTCAAAATATATATATGTATATATATACGAGGATTGTTTGGGAAGTCCGAGATATTCTCATCCCAAATTAATCCAGCGGCGTTAAAGATCGAAGTAAGAAGACGACGCATGAAGACCGTAAATCATCCCTCGAATGGACAGCGATCGAGACCCTGAATTGACTTGCTACCAATTCATGGGTGAAGGTCATTGCCCAGACGTACGTGTTGGTTTCACGGATTTGACTTTCGTTCGGACCCAGAGCATAAGTTTAAATGGATGGTGTGTCTGACATCGTACTTCGTTATATATCATATTGTTGATTTTCTGTTAATATATAAATATTGGTGGTGGAGAATTTATTCTCTACTTAACACCCATTTATGTATTGATGGAGAAGCAATGGTATGGTATGGAGTGACAGTGTGGCATACTAAGATGCAATGATCAAGGTCTCTTGTTGAAAAGCAGGCCTTGTGGGATGATCAAAGCATAGCCTGTTTAGGCATAGCTTTGTGTATGACGTGACTTCACAAGCCTCACACACCGGCGGAGTCTAAAACGGGAGAAGGGAACGCAGGGAGTGCACACGTTTCTTTCTAGCTAGAGTGGTGCCAGGGACCTACCAGTGCTGGCATTTATTCATTGTGGTTGTTGGATTGTTCGAGGCCTCAATTTATGCGGTCGCCAGTGGCCGTATTATAGGTCCAAAAGGACCGGGAAGCGTGTGTTCAGGCATAACTAATCCACAAAAGTAAGTGTGGACCGGCCCTGCAGCTATCCAAGGGTTGGACAGAGTACCAATCCTGGGGCATTGCTAGAGTGTCTCGAATCGGTAAGGATCTCCTCCCTAGCCTTGACTCAGATGGAAATCCAAATTCCAAATACGACCCTGCGGTTTTGATTGTATTACTAGTATGGAGATATAGTAGGATGGGGTACTATGTTTCCTAGGATTGATACATTTATTTTGAAATGTTTTTATTATACACTAATAATAATATTAAACTCGTATTTGCCGTATTTAGCATGTTTAATCACCATAAGGGAAAACTCTATCCTCTGGTGTGCGTTGCATTGTGTGATGGGACTTGAGTCTTATGGTGATTCCATTTTTCTAAAAAGCATTGCGATGTTGTACATTCTGACACTTTAAATTATGCACGACGATCCATTGAGTAAACCCGTTTCGCATTAGCGGCGTGGTCTTTGGATTTGTCATATTATTATTACTAAACTAGTTATGAATTCTCATACCAGTCCCACGACTGACCCGTAGTTTGTTTCACCTTTTTGCAAACTCGGGTGCCCTCTTTTCTACACGGGCAGCCAAGTAAACAGGTTCATTCTTTGCTTGGAGTCTTCTTGGAGTCTTTGCTTGGATTTGCTTTTGCGGAGAGGTGATGACTTGGAGCTTTGAGGACAACTATCATTTACTTCTATTGCATTTTTCTATCTTTAAGTTCAGTCATTAGACTTGTTTCATTTCGTATTGCTTATTTTGGGAGTTGGAACATATTTTCATTTCTGCATACTTGATGTAATAATTTGGATTCTGTGACTGTTGACATTCTGTGGTTTATGACATTATATTTCCGCTGCTATGATGTTATTATGCTATGGTTTTCCTCTGCTATATTGTATCAGTGATATGTATTGTTATATTTATGTTGTATTCCATATGATTATTCCTTACTTTCACCCAGTGGAAGTTTGGGGTAATCACATGCGCCCTTAGTAAATAATGCATAATAAAACAACTTTCCAATATAGATACATGTAACGGTAAAATATTTATCTAAAAGAAACATATATACACATAACCTTGTTAAAAAGGAAAAAAGGATATGTGCATGTTGAATGTTCACTCCTAAATTCATGTAAATTTCCATTTAAATAATAGTTATAATAGATAGCACATGAATCATTGTCTTTTCATATTAAATCATCCAATCGGGACATAGCTAATGAGAATACCTTATGAAAATTGAAGGGAAACAAATCATCCTTGACATTAAAAGTTTCCATTTTTGTAAAATTAATGACCCATATCTAGCAAAAATAAGTCAACAAAAATTTAGCAGTTAAGGAAATCATGTAGGACGCAAAATCCATTTAGACAACTATAGCAGAAAAATAATCAAGATGCGCTTCATCATTCCTTAAATGAATTAGCAAACATTAATTAACTTCCTAAACTTGTTGTATTTACACAAACACATGTATATTGTTAAATGATCTTTTCAAAAATGGCAGTACATAGATAAATGTATATGTTTGTGTATATACAAAGGCATGTATACATGTGTATGTGTATATGGTAGGGTGGGAGATCTATATACAAAAGTTTATATATGAGACATCAGTCTTAAAGCATTATATATAGTGATACACACCCATACAGTGAAGATTTATTTTTTTCTTTCAATTTGAGATTGATGCGAGTTAATATTTGAGCTTGATTTTGATATTGATCTACAGTAAACTAAGATTGATGATTAAAGTTTTAAAAAGGAATCATGACGACTAAATAATATAATCAAATACCACAATTCAGGGAACTTTATCACTTAGATTTAAAAATTAACAAAAATAAAAGCACAAAATATAAGTAATAAAATCAGATAATGCCATTTGAATCATGAAGGTCGAGATTTTATAAACTTTGGCACTAAATTTCTTTTGGAAGTTCCAAAATTAAAATCATTTGTTACCTGGTGATATTGTTTGAATGGTAAAACAAATTTATATAAAAGACAAATGCCTAGTGATATTGTTGGTGAGAGATCAACTTTTCTTACCTATTCTTAGACCTTCTTCGTCAACTAAATTTTCATAGTATGTTAAAGTTCCAAAAGAATAGTTCTTATTCTAAGAATTTTGAACCATTGAGTATTGAAATGATTGCAAAATCAGTTGTTATGTAACCATTAATGAATATGAAGGAAAATTGCTAAATTTGAAATGTTGTAGATTGTACCAACTGCCAGGAAAATAACATTTAGTTAGAGTGGACAGTTAACTAAACTACAATAAAATTCTTAACCGAATTCGACTTAATATTGATAAATTTACTAATAATACTCTTAACGGCAGATTCAATCTGCTAATCTTGTATATGTGAACAACTATAATGCTCAAATTCACAAAGTTATAGTGCCTTACCTAAATTTAACATTGAGTTCCACCATTTGCATACACATTATACCAATAGAAATTCCAAACAAATAATAATTACACATTTTTAACTATATCATTTTCCTAATTCCTAATTATATCAGTTCAGATATAAATCTACTGATTAGTAAGTAACTTTAAGTTGACCGTACCCTTAATAGAGAAAACTCAGCTGGTGGCATATCCTCTAGGCCCACGGGCATGGAAACTGAGGAAAATCAACACAAACTGTGAATTTTTTGACTTTTATACATAACATTTGCCAAGCGAATGAAAAGTGGAATAATATAGATGAACAACAGTGGTTACAAATGCATGCTAATCAATCTTCTTTATCACCGTGTGTAATTTGTTATTGATATTAGGTAGTTCACAATATACTTCATTGTTTTTCCAATCAAAACTCTTAAAACTACTTTATCTAGTACTAATATATGTTTTTACTATTTTATGTAAAATTAGGCATCTAAATGTAGGAAATATTAATAAGAGCTATTTACATGCTGCATAAATTTTTTTGACTTATCTGTGTAATGGTTAAAAATATGTTCTGACAGATATCATGCCTCTTAAAACTACTTCTCCAGTTCTCCTAGTACTACGGGTTTTTCCTGGAAAAACTAATAATGAGAGGTATATGTGAAGTAAGATTAGTTAGTGACTATACATATTTTGGATGAGATAGAAGTATTTATCGTCTCAAATAAACTTCAATCACCTAAGGTAAATTTGCAACATTTCAATTGTATATTTTTTCTTTAAATACTTAGCATCCATTGCAAGCTTGGTGTAAAGGTCGTCCTCAATAGATAAATAGATAAAATCGAAGCATTGTTGGGTTTCATGATTTACAAAGCATGAACTGTTAATTTTGGCAAAAAATTATTAGTTTGAAATGGCTAATAAAAAATTGCCAACACCGTTGAATGCAATCAATCCAAGTTCTAAAGCTTAAATGTAAAAGAAAATTATTTTCCCGTTTCAAAACTTTTAATTTGATCAGGTTTATTTTGACAATAAAAATAATACTTCACTCTATATTCTCGTATATTTAAGAACTAAAGACCGAAAAGTAATCAAAAGCATGTACGAATATACACAGCAATTTATTCACAAAAGGAGATGACAGGTATTTACCAAGCTATTCCATTGCAAGCTGCAACTACATATCACTATCTGCCTTGTCTCGTGGTCTGTAGCAACCTTGTCAGTCGTTGAAGGAAAAATAAATTCCTCTAATATATGTTTCTCCTCATTGCTGTCAGCTGTATTGTTTTGAATTTAACAAATCAATTTTCAGCGTTTATAACTGTAACTGAAAATAAAATTGTAAATGTAAATTAGACTCCTACTGACAGAAAACAGTTTCAAGAGTACGGAGTACGTGGCTTATTCAAGTATTCAAATTCATCAAACCATAATTGCCCAAGTTCAAATTGAAAGGTCATAGATTCAGATGAAAAAAGAAATTCATAAGCGTTTTGTAGATAGGTAACTTTTAAGAGGAAAAATTTAAATCGGTATACCTTGACCTATCCGGCTGATCTAATATGTCACCGGAGTATCCAATAGGACAAAAATTGGACATGCTCAGAAGGAAAGAAAAAGTCGATTACGGGTTAACTTCCATAAAATCAACTGGCGATGATTCAACTGTACGTCTGAGTTTCGGATTTGAAGGTTCTTGGTGATCTTGTAGGACGACAGCCGACGTTGACTATTTGTATAGTTAGATGTTGAAGCGAAATGATTTCACAGTGAGGAAAACAAACGATCAGTGCTAAAATGAGAAGATAGGATGGGAAAAACAATTTTAATATGGAATTTTGCGAGAAAGGGGAAGGATAAAATAACAAAGACGCTTCAATTCTAAATGTATTGATGGAAAGCCTGAGAGCCACGAAATCCAACTCGATCAGTTAATTGTAAAAGTATAGCTGAAAGACACGGAAAAGCTGCGACTGTTGGCTTTTAAGAAAGAGTGCGGAGGCCTGAGAGCGCAGCATTCTCAACTCAGTAATTATAATATAGTATAGATTTAAAAACGGCCCTATTTTATTAAACAACGTTTCAGGTCGTGCCGAGGCACTGGCGCTGTTTTTTCAAAATTTGTTTTATATATATATGAAAATCTAACAGTTGGATTTCAACAAAGTTTATATCATTGGGAAGATATTCCCAAAGCGAACCCAACGATTCCAGTTTCGTGAAAATCCGATCGTAGGATCTTTCCGTATAATCGTTTGAAGTTACGATTTCAAAACGTGAACAGCACGGCCTTGATTCGTTTTAATTTAATTTATATTTATATATATTTAAATATAATTCATTCGACGATTTCAATATCTTTTTCACTTCAAATATTTCACTAACACCTTTATATTTCGAAAAATTTCTCCATAACCTCCTTCATACGGGAAGGAGTTTGGAAATTTATCGGGCTGTATTAGGTACCCAATAAATCCTAACAAGCACACACATATTTATAGTGATATATTCCAGTGTTCACAGGGGAGTGTGTATAGATCATAACTCCAGAGAATAAATTCTCATCACCCTATAAATGGATTTTGTGCCTTAATGACCAGAGAGACGTGTTTATTGTCATCTCCAGACCCGTGTGGTTTTTTTATTAATCTTACAATTTACCGTTACAATTTATATAGTTTAGATCGGTCATCAGTTCAACCTGTAACATATAGTCATCGCCATACAAGCCTCTCGCTCGTGTGGTAAATATTCAACCTCGTCACACAAGCTCCAAATGCTTATGTGGTATATGATGAAGTATGCCTATCGTCAAGAAGTATGCCATGTAGTGTAGTTCAAAATTAATTGTTACTATCCTATGGCGATGTTTATTATTACACACAGAACAACTAGCACTCCGCATCCAATGGCATTCACAAGAGTTGATATAATAATAAAATTTGCTCATCCAACTCATTAAGGTTTACCCATTTGTCGGACACGAAAATAAATTCTTTACTTAACAACTAATCCATTTCCTGTTCAACACATGTATATGTATGTGCAAAACTAAGCTAAAAATTATATTTCTAGCGAACAAAGATTTATCTCCACTTATGGTTATTTTTAACACTTCATGTTTCACTTAAAATGATATTTTTATTGAACTAAAGTATATTCCAACATATGACTATTTTATTTAGTTCCTATACATGTTAAAAATAATTTTCATAGCAAACAAATATTTATTTCAACACTTGCATATTTTTAGCCATTCACACACATGATAAAAATGATATTTTTATCATCAAAAATATTTATTCAGCACATGAATGTTTTAACACTTCATATTCTCAATAAAAATGTAATTTTTATTGTTCGATCTTTTTATTCAATACATGAACTTCTCAACACATGAGCTTCTCAACACATGAGCATTTCCACACATGGATATATTTTATATAGTTTGTACATATAAGAAATTTGTTATTTTTATTGTTGAAACATTTATTTAAAATACGAATATTTTACATACTTCATATATAATTTTGATTTTTATTGTTAAAACTATTTATTTATTCAACACATGAATTATTTTTCAACACATGAAATTCTCAACACATGAGCATTTCTACATATGGATATGGTTTCAACACATGACTTTTATTTCAGCACATGAAAATAATTTCAACATATGAAAATAATTCTAACACATAAATATTATTCAAAATTTCAGCAGCATAACGGCAGGGTAGTTAAAACCGGCACCGTCCCGAGTACGGCTCCTCGCTCTACCTTAAAACCTTGCGGTTTTTGACAATGGGGATTTCATACATTTGATTCGCATGTAGGCGAGTATGATTTTTCTTTTCCACAATTTATTTCAATCACAATTGGGTATTTTTCAACCACAACCAAACAATATGAACAACAAACAATTCTATCAACCATTCGCATTATTCACCAAATTTTTCACACCAATTCACAAACAATAAATATCGTCCATGGTTTGTGGACAAGGGGAGTATATATATATTCGTATATAAATATATTTTATTTCTATTCCAACACACATATCATTTATATAATGCATGTATAATACATACTTCGCTCATATAACTTACACAACGCATGTACATGAGGTATACGACAAGTGTATAATTTATATTTCTCTTATATAATTTATACATTACATTTCCATTCACATTTCAGTTTAGAAATATCACATTGGTTTTCAAGATGCTAAAAATCGTAGCTTGCTCAGAAAAATCGGCGGTCTCTTCTAGATTGTAGAGATCGTCCTTGTGGTCTCGACGTTTCCTGTTTCATCGAATTTCGTTAACACACGAGAAAGATATGATTTTTCAAAGTTTGCAACACTTAAAAGTGTTATTTTCAGTTCAAATATAATAAAGCCGATACCTTTCCACGTTTGTTCAAAGCTAGGTTTTGATTTATCGAACAAATGGTTGCACGATATTGGAATCAGCTTATACAACGTCGAAGAGAGTCGAGGGGGCTTCAGGCGCGTGGCGGTGGCGTTCCACTCGGTGGGGCCTAGCGTTCCTGGCGGCGCACGAAAGTTCGGGACTTTGGAGGAGGAAATCTCGAGGTAGGAGCAACGATAGGGGGAGTTCTTTATATGGATTTGAAGAGGGGGAGGAGAACTACAAAAAGTTCAACTGGGGGTGGGGCTGATTCTGGCTGTGGCGATCGAAAATCGCCTGGGAAACAGGGAGATGGCTTCCGCCGTCGAGATCGGGATTACGGGGGGGGGGGGGGGGGGGTTTCTGATATTTTTTATTTATTTTAATTATGAAGGGAGAAATTATATTGGTCGATGGTTTTTTTAAATTTTAAAATAGTGTTTCTCCACACAAACACCAATTCAAACCCAACGACTGTCGCCTCTAGCTAAATACCCCCATCCCGGACACAATGGGATATGTTCCGTAGGCCAATTCGACAGTTACAGTCGGTTATTCTTCAAATTACAATATAAAACACTCAATACTCGATTTGAACGTACATTTCAATTTTCCAGGGCCACGAACTGATTCAAAAAATTCCAGAAAAATAAATCTAGCTATGTTTTGACGCTACGGTCCCAACAAAACTAGTTTCGTCGATTTCTTAGACCGTTTGAAAAATGGCCAATTTCTGGCCGATCCAATTTAACAGAAATTAAACAAACACGTTTTCTTTTGCCATGCTCACATACTAGCTTCAAAAATTATGAAATTTGAAACTTAGCAATAATTTGACATCCCGGATCCAACAAAAGTGGTTTCGTCGAATTCCGAGGTCGTTTGCACAATGTCTATTTTCAAGGGCTATATATTCTCTATAGCAACCTTTCTGAAAATTCATTTGACAATACTTTTGA
The DNA here is from genome assembly GCA_030737875.1 of Allium sativum. Taxonomy (NCBI): domain Eukaryota; kingdom Viridiplantae; phylum Streptophyta; class Magnoliopsida; order Asparagales; family Amaryllidaceae; genus Allium; species Allium sativum. The sequence goes on along the minus strand of CM060920.1, from coordinate 538,532,845 downwards.
TTCCCGCTATGAAACTTCGATTCAGATTCGTTAGAAAGATATTCATAAACAAATTTAAATATTTTGGGTTTCACTAAAATCCGTTATATTTTGCACCCGGTACACTCAGTCAAAGTTTGAATTCAAATTTTCAAACTGCCGCACCATTTCTAACTCTTTATTTTATTGAAATATTCTATTTCAATTATTTAAATTTCTTTGAAATAACCAATTTAAAATTTTTAAATTGGTTCACATTTTCCGGGTTGTTACAATCTCCCCGCATAAAACTTTTCGTCCCCGAAAAGGAAACAACAGTATAGTAGGAAACAAAAATGTAAATGCAAAGTATTGTGAAGGTACCTTGCACCGGAGTTAGTCAGAGAGGTTCATTCTGCATTTGGGATAAGCTTGCTTAATGCTTTCCTCAGTCTCCCAAGTACAGTCTCTAGGATCACTACTCCACTGCACTTTAACTAAATGAACCTTCTTGCTCCTTAGTTCTTTAGTTTCTTTGCCAACAATTTTTATCGGTTCTCTTCTGACCGCTAACTCTGGAGTAATTTCCAAGTCCTGTTGCGTTGGTTCTTCTACAATAAGATTCGAATCATGCACATGTCTCCTAAGTTGAGATACGTGAAATACATTATGCACTCCAGGCAACCAATCAGGTAATTGAACCCTATAAGCAAGAGTTCCAATTCGTTCAAGTATAGGAAAGGGACCAATAAATCTCGGTGCCAACTTCCCAGTCTTACCGAATCGGATCACTCCTCTCATCGGAGAAACTTTCAAATAAACATAATCACCAACAGCGAATGCCAAATCTCTTCTTCCAGAATCTGCATAACTTTTCTGTCGGCTTTGCGCGGATTTCAATCGTTTCTTGATTAAATCGACTTTATCAGATGCTTCTCTAATCATATCGGGTCCCAACACAAGTCTGTTGCCAGGTTCTACCCAACATGCGGGAGATCTGCACGGTCTACCGTATAACGCTTCAAATGGTGACATGTTTAAACTTACCTGATAGCTGTTGTTATATGAGAATTCTACCAAATGCAAGTGATCTTCCCATGACCCACCAAAATCAATAATACAAGCCCGTAGTAAATCTTCTAAAATTTTGTTCACTCGCTCAGTTTGGCCATCTGTCTGAGGGTGATAAGCGGTGCTCATATCCAGTTTTGTTCCCAATTCTGTTTGGAATGCCTTCCAGAATTTGCTAGCAAATATTGGGTTTCTATCACTAACTATGCTGATGGGAACTCCATGCAGCTTAACAATTTCTTTGAAATATATCTGTGCCAGATTTTGAGCGGTTCTATTGGATATGACAGGTATGAAATGGGCGGTCTTCGTGAAGCGATCTACAATCACCCAAATACTATCATTACCTTTCTTGGTTCGGGGCAAACCATCTATGAAATCCATGGAAATCTGTTCCCACTTCCAACCTGGGACTTCCAACGGTTGCAACAATCCAGCAAGCTTTTGTTGGTTGCTCTTGACTAATTGACAAGTAGAGCACTTGCTAACATACAAAGAAATGTCCCTCTTCATCGCCTTCCATCAGAAAGTGCGTTTGATATCATTGTAAATTTTACTTACTCTAGGATGGACGCAAAGCTTGGATTTATGGCATTCATCGAGCACCTCTCTTTTGAGCTCTGGGATGTTGGGAACACAGATCCTCCCTTTCAGTCTCAGAACTTCTTCTTTATCTACTTGAAAACTTGAGGGCTCGCCCTTCTGTGTTCTCCCTCTGATCCTTTATATGAAGTGATCATTATTCTGGAGAGCAGATATTTTATTAATCAATCCAGGCGTAATTATAAGATTAGCAATGATTGTGGTTTTTCTACTAAGCGCGTCCGCTACAACGTTAGCCTTTCCCGTCGTATACAGGATATCTAGATCATATGCTGCATGAAATTCTAGCCAACGCTGCTGCCTCATATTCAGATCTTTCTGGGTGAACAAATACTTCAATGATTGATGATCTGTAAATAGTTAGATTTTCTCACCCAGCAAGCAATGCCTCCCGATTTTCAAAGCAAAAACGATGGCTAGCAACTCAATATCATGAGTTACATAATTCTTCTCATGCGGCTTTAGTTGGAGGCTTGCATAAGCGATTACTTGGCCTCTTTGCATTAAAACTGCACCAAGACCTCTAATAGAAGCATCTGTCCAAACCGTCAAATCCTGATTGCCATCGATAATGGTTAATACTGGAGCAGTTGTCAATTTCGATTTCAATTCTCGGAAAGCTTCCTCACAGTCGGAAGTCCACTTAAATTTCTCGTGCTTCTTCATAAGCTTTGTCAATGGACCGGATATCTTCGAGGAATCCTTAATGAATTTTCGATAATAACTAGCCAACCCCATAAAACTTCTGACCTCTGTGGGTGTAGTAGGCTGTTTCCAGTCTTGAATTGTTGTAATTTTGCTCAGATCTACAGAAATTCCTTCCTTTGACACGACATGGCCAAGGAACTTCACCTCTTTTTGCCAGAAGACACATTTAGAGAATTTGGCTTTAAAGACGTTCTTTCTCAGAATTTCCAATACTTGTTCTAAATGTTTTTCATGCTCAGGTTTTGATTTGGAGTAGATTAAGATATCATCGATGAATACGAGGACAAATTTATTCAGAACTCTCCTGAACACTCTATTCATTAGATCGACGAAGTACACTGGAGCGTTGCATAAGCCGAACGACATTGCTAACCATTCATAAAATATGTCTAGACCTCTGAAAGCTGTCAAAGGAACACATTCTTCGGCAATTCTCAGTTGATGAAAACCTGTAGCTTGGTCCATTGACATCATGCTTGTTTATCAGATACAGTTATCTCAGATCGGTTAACAGACAACCATGTGGGAAACCAATCTCACATATACATATACAATAAAGGAACGAATTCTCTCGCTATAATTTTCTATACAGTTATTTATTTTATAACTGCATATATGAACTATTTCCCGTTGTCCACAAACCATGGATGACTTGCTTGATTGTATTGTGTTGTGATTGTGAGGAGAAATGTACATGAAAAAAATACATGCGATGTAAATATATAAATATCGTATATATGGAAAAGTGAAAATATCGTACATATTGAAAAGTGAAAATATCGTATATATTGAAAGTGAAAATATTATATATATGGAATGTGAGAACGATATATATGTGTATATATATATATATATATATATATATATATGAAACGAAAACGATATATATATATATGAAATGTGAAAATTAACATATATATACACTGTATAAAATTGTCGTGTATATGGAATATTCAATTTCGATTAGAAATTGAATATGAAGTTGAAATCATTTTGAAAGCGAATTTAAAACGATTTATAAAATGCATTTTAAAAAGGAAATCGATGAAATATATATTATATATATTACATATATATATAATATAATGGCCTGAATAGAACGCGCTGCCTGCGGTAGTTCGCGAATTTCGACCATTAACTTCGAACAGACATAACGGGAGATCCGACCGTCGGATTCTCCTAAAACCGGAACCGTTGGGTTCGTATCGAAAAGAGCTTTCTAACGAATACTAGAGATTTGAAATCTAACGGTTGGATTTGGAATTATGTCCAAATCAAATTTGGAAAAGGTCGTTGTAAGTGCAGTTCAATGGCCGTTGATGAAATCGACAGTACGGGCCTTGATAAAATTATTAAAAATTGTAATAATTTGTGTAAAATCATAAGAAATGATTTGGGATGAATTGGGATGAAAAACTCCATATTTGAAAAGATAAATGTAGATTTTTATCGAAATAAACTAGTTTTGAACTAGAATAATAATTTATTTATTTTTAAAATAGATAAATTGGATTTGAAATGGTTTTTAATATAACCAGAAATTTTCAATATAAGAATTGGAATAGATTTGAATCGAAATTATCTTCGGGATATTTCGATATTGGATTCTGTGATTATACGGATATTGTGGAGGAATTTGGAAGATATACATATCGTTATTCCAATACGATATTTGTTGATTTCAGTATTTGATATTGAATATAAGCCGATACATTTTCTATTCATAGCCTTGTATTTAATATCAAATTGGATTTGGGGTTTGTCGTGAACTGTGTTTAAATGACATTAGTTCTTTAACCCGCGTAAAAGCAGGATTAATTTCCAAAAAGTAGAACAATCAATATGAAATGATTAGAGATGAAACCAATTGGGGTTTGAATAAATCTTTAATTAGATTTGGATGAATGAATGGTGATTAAATTTACCAAAACACGTGATGTGATTAAACCAAATTTACTTAGTTATTGATATTGATTGTGGTTGATTGATTGTTTGGATGGTGCTCGACCAGTTTATGAGCAGAATATGCCTTTACATTTAGCATTGGGTTGGGTAAAGATATCTGTGTGCTAACACCTTGTGAAACACTTCACGATTTGACGATAAGGTGTTTAGCGATGTTGTGTTCATTTCAAATTTAATGAATGATTGTGAAATGATATATTTTTCTTAAGTGAAAAGAAATGTATTCCCGATTTTGGATAGGGAATGTTATAAAAAAATGTTTTATAAAACAGAAAGAATTTCAAGGGCTAAAACCCGATGATTTCGAAATGATTTGGAAATGTATTATGGTTTTACATTGTAGTTCATCACATATTTGATTAGTTGCTATTAATGATGTATCTGTTTGGTGGCGGAGAATTTATTCTCTTGCATAACACCCTTCTTTGAGACGCACGAGCTCAAAGGTTATGTGATTAATAGTGACTGATCATATGTGTGAATTGCTAATGTGAAGTACTATATTTTGAAAGTACTTGTGATTATTATGTTGTGAAATGATTTTCCCTACTTCGGGATATGAGATTATTTGGTATGTGGCTAGAGATTCGGGTAAGCCGGACGACTAAAAGTATGGGTGAGATGGGCGGTGTATGCTTCCTGTGTGGGAGGTGCATCGTCGGTGTAGCCTACTCCTATGTGGTGTAGGTGCACGTTTATATATCGAGTTGCTAGGTGCGTACCCTTTGCCTTGTCTAGGAGGAGCCCGATATTTGGTTGCATACTTGTTTGTATCCATTGTTATGATTTGGAATTCATATTTCCAAACGATTTGATTTGAGATCCCGAAGTGTAATCTACTTTGTTACAGAAAGTTAGATATGTATTTCAAATGATTTGAAATAGAAATCGGGAAATAAAGCCCAAAGGAATAATTTCTGTAAATTGTATTGGATTTAGAAAATCTACATGCGGTGATTAACCTAAATAGGTAGATTGGGATATTGCATGTTGATTGATGCCTAGCAGATCCATATATCTATATTGATTGTTGTTTATACACTGCATTCATGAGGGTAAACCCGTTCCGCGTTAGCGGCGTGGTCCCGTGATATGCCATATTATTAAATAAGTTAATTATAACTGTTTAGAGTTTCTCACACCAGTCCCATGACTGACCTGTAGTTTGCTTTTCCCTTGCAAACTTGGGTGCTCCTATTTTCCACACGGGCAGTCGAGTAGTTTTATTTTGCAGATATATTGAGCAGGATTCTGGATTGAAGCTTTAAGATGTGCCCAGACATTTACAGTCTTCCGCTGTGTAGTTTATATTTCCGCTGTGCATTGTATTACATTTATGTAAATTTATCTTCCACTGTGTATTATTTTCGATATACTCTGATATTCTGTACTCTGATGTAACATTATTATGATGTTTATAAAAGTCTTCTGTTATTTGTTTTGATGTGTTGTATGCCCAGAGTTAGCGTATGCGGGATTCGAACGGTCTTGGTCGATTTAGCGATCGATTAGGACCAGGCGAAATCTGTGTCGTTACAAATATAATTAATTTAAATCGAATAACGACGCTGCAGTTCGTATTTTAAAATCGAAACTTCAAACGAGTGTACCGGGAGATCCGACCGTCGGATTTTCCCAAAACTGAAACCGTTGGATTCGTTTTGAAAAGGATATAAAATTTGTGAAGATCCAATGGTTATATTTTCAGATAAGCGTAAATCGAATCTGAAGAAAAACAGCGCTACGGCTGCGTTACGGCCTGAAGCGTCGTTTGAATGAAATGGCTATTTTTAAATAAATAAAAATAGCGATAAATCGTGATAAAATATTATAAACGATATGGAAATGGAAATAAACCGAATTTAACCGGTTTAGTGGATATTTGATGGTTGAATGTGTTTGGCGTGAATTGTTGTCGAATAATTTAATAATTGAAATGAATTGATTTAAATTCTAAATATACATGAATTATTTGAAAAGGCCGAGTTAAATCTCATTTCAAATAATTGATCGGTGATAAGAAGTCGATGATGAAGACGGTGGTTGAAGACCGGAGATCTTCACCTCGGTTTGATGATAACTGATGTCTTGATCGGGAGGCATCCCGAAATATAGATAATAAGTGGTGATTGTCCAGACGTACATGGAGATCGATGGGTATGCGAGGTATATAGTGCCTCCGGTTTCGTTCAGACCCAGAACGAACGTGTAATGGACTGTGTGTCTGACATTGGGTTTGTTCTGTGATGATTGGTCTCTATTAAATATATATATGTTTGGCGGCGGAGAATTTATTCTCTTGCTTAATGCCCTTCTCTGAGACTTACGAGCTCAGAGGTTATATATCGATAGAAATCAGTTGCATAGAGTAAATTGCCTGTGTGGCATGCCTAAGTGGCAAATGATCAAGGCTTCTGTTGAAAAGCAAAGTCTTGTGGTTGATGATCAAAGCACGACCTGTGTGGCATAGCTTTGTGTATAGCGTGGATTTGCGAGCCTCACACCCCGGTATGAGCCAGAAACGGGAGAGGACCTCAGGGAGGACATGCGTTTCTTTCTAGCTAGAGGTAGTGTCAGTGCTTAAACTGGCCGACATTTATATTATTTTCACCTATGTGGTTGTTGCTGTTGTGAGGCGCCTCGGTTATATCGGTCGATCCGGGACCGATGGAGTCATTCGTTCGCTCACTTACGCCCCAAAGGGCGGGGAAACGCAGTGTTCAGGCATTTTAATCCACATCGGTGGACCGGCCCTGTCGCTCCAAGAGTCACTCGAGCTCTGATCCTGAGACATGGGCTAGATTGTCTCGAAGTTGGTAAGGACTATCTTTTGCCTTGGTTCATGACGGAAATCCAATTTCGAAATAGGACATCGTGCGGTTTTGATTGTAAACCTATATTTGGTGACATATTGGCATGGGAAGCTCATGTCATCTATGATTGATATTTATGATTGTACCTAGAATTAGAAACTAACTGGAAGTGAGCTAAAATGGGTGGTTTCCTGGGTATTGGTCTGATGTTGTTTTCGGCCTTCGGGGTTAATACTTAGGGAATCGTTCTCTTACTAATTTACGGTTCGAGTCTGATTAAGAGTTAAACGATAAAATTTACATTTTATGTGATTTTACTTTACACGTATTAAGCATATCTTGGTCGATATAAGGTAAAACTCTATCCTCCGGTTTGCGTTGCATTGTGTGATGGGACTTGAGTCTTATATCGGCTTCATTCTTTCTAAAAATCATTGCGTTGTTTTAAAAAGATTTGCTTTGTTACCTGCACTGGCAATCACTGGAGTAAACCCGTTCCGCGAAAGTGGCGTGGTCCAATGATTTTCCGTATTACTATTGTTTAACCAGTTAAGTAGATTTCTCATACCAGTCCCATGACTGACTCATAGTTTGTTTCACTTGCAAACTCGGGTGCCCTTATTTTTACACGGACAGCCTTGTCTTCAGGTTTTAGCATTTTTTTTTGGATAGCTGGAGCTAAAGATGGATTCTATCATTTATCTCTTTTTATGCTGTTCAGCTTCTATTGTACGTATTATGTTTGTTTTCGGCTGTAGACATTTATGTATAGCTGAACTGTATTTGTACTAAGTATGATCCTGTATACTATGTAACTCTGATGATTACGTTTATCCAGTGTATTCTATTGTACATTATTTGGTGTATTTATTTATTTATGTTCTTCTATTATCTGTTTATGTGTTATATTCCAAAGATTACCCTTGACACCGTCGTACGGGGTTTTGGGGTCGTCATAATGTGGTATCAGAGCGAGGTTTCGATCCTCAGACCTGTTGGTTATGCGCCCAGCACGCTTCCGCCGCGCTATTTTTCTTCATATTTGATTTACACATATCTGAAAATCACATTTTAATATGTCAATGGACCTAGCTATTATCGATTAATTTATATTTTAATCAACTGAGAATTAAAGTCATGTTATGAAATATTATAATTAAAAATTATAGTTAAAAATTATAGTGATCGATTAGGGCTTAGTTAATTCAGTACGGAGGTTCTAACTGACATAACTTCTCCATATGTGAACGAAATTCAAAGATTTCAGAAGCGTTGGATTCGTCTCAACGAGAGCTAAAACTGTTTGAAATGTGATGTGATTTTGGGGTTTATCGTGAACCGTGTTTTAAATGACATCGGTTCTTTAACCCAGTTAAAGATTAAAACTAAGTGGAGTTTTAATGAATCTTTAATTTGATTGAGAAGATCAAGAATGGAGTATCACCAGTTTTGCTCCAGGCGATAGCTATATCTTTAATTAGATTTGAACGTGAAATGGTAATTGAATTTACCGATAACACCGTGGTGTTAGATATGAAGTATTACCAGTTTTACTTCATGGGATGAATAGGTTGGGATTGGGAAATTAAAACAAATAATTACTTCGGTAAGGTTCGTTAATCCCGGCTAGTTTGGATAAACCATAAATTGATTTGAATTGATATTCAAAAGAAGATTAAAGAATAAATTTAAGGAATTTATCTTTGGTAAAATTAATAGGAACCTATCCCTAAGAATGTGAAATTTAGCAATTAACTGTAGGTTAGCTAAGAAGAATGGTTTCCTGGGTATTGATCTGATGTTGGTTTCGGCCTTCAGGGTTAATGTTTGGGGAATTATTCTCTTGCTAATTTATGGTTAGTGACTGATGAATTGGAATGAGACGTATGTTGTGTTTGTGTAACAATTATTTATTATATACGCGAGTTATTCAGAAAGACCGGGTTTATCCCATTCTGAATAACTGATTCGACGATGAGTCGAAGATGAAGACGGTGGTTGAAGACCGGAGGTCTTCACGTCGTTTGGATAATTACTGATGATCTTGATTGGGCCGTGCACCCAAGAGGAGGGAATCAGTTGGTGATCGTCCAGACGTACGTTTAGACAATCACCACTTATTATCTATATTTCGGGATGCCTCCCGATCAAGACATCAGTTATCATCCAACTGAGGTGAAGATCTCCGTTCTTCAACCACCGTCTTCATCATCGACTTCTTATAGCCGATCAATTATTTGAAATGAGATTTAACTCGGCCTTTTCAAATAATTCACGTATATTAAGAATTTAAATCAATTCATTTCAATGGTCAAATTATTCGACAACAATTCACGCCAAACACATTCAACCATCAAATATCACTAAACCGGGTAAATTCAATTTATTTCCATTTCCATATCGTTTATAATATTTTATCACGATTTATCGCTATTTTTATTTATTTAAAAATAGCCATTTCATTCAAACGACGCTTCAGGCCATAACGCGGCCGTGGCGCTATTTTTCTTCAGATTTGATTTACACATATCTGAAAATCTAACCGTTGGATCTTCAAAAAATTTATATCATTAGAAAGATCTTTTCAAAACAAATCCAACGGTTTCAGTTTTAGGAAAATCCGATGGTCGGATCTCCCCGTACACTCGTTTGAAATCTTGATTTCCAGATACGAACTGCAGCGTCGTTATTCGATTTAATTTAATTATATTTATGTATATATATAAATATAATCGATTCTGGCGCTGTTTTTCTTCAGATTTGAATTAAACATTCCAGACAATCCAACTGTTGGATCTTCACGAAGTGGGTGTCGTTAGAAAGATATTTCCAAGGCAAACCCAATGGTTTCGGTTTCGGGAAAATCCGACGGTCGGATCTCCTGCACTAATCATTTGAAATCACGGTTTCAAAACCCGAACTGCAGCTTCGTTATTCGATTTATTTTAATTTTTTTTTTATATATATATGAATATAATCGATCCTTCGATTTCAAAACCATTTTCACTTCACATATTTGATAAAAATGATATTTTTGTCCGATAGATATTTATTTCAACACATGAATTTTGTTTATTTTATTTCCACATAGGAATTTCTATTCAGCACATGAATTTCGTTTTAACATTCAACACATAAATTTTGTTTCAACATTCAACACATGAATATTTTCTATAGTTTATATATATAGTAAAAATGTGATTTTTATTGCAAAACAATTTATTTCAAAACGACGATGTATAAATTATATAGTCAATGTATGAGTTGTATAAGCGTTGTGCACCTCATGTATAAGCGTTGTATAAGTTGTATATTCGATGTATAAGTTATATATGCATTGTAAAAATTATATATATGTGTCGAAATAGAAGTGAAATATAATTATATATATATATACACACACGCCACTCCTCCACAAACCATGGACGATATTTATTGGTTGTGATTGGTGTGAAAATTGGTTGATAGCGAATGGTTGATTAGAATTGTTTGTGGTTGAAATTGATTGATTGTGGTTGAAAAATACCCGTTTGTGGTTGAGAATTATTTATGTGAAACCACATAGGATTAGTTTATGGAAAAGAAAAAAAATAAACATGCTGCCGGCGTGCGAACTAGATGCATGAAATCCCCATTGTCAAAAACCGCAAGGTTTTAAGGTAGAGCGAGAAGCCGTACTAGGGATGGTCCCGGTTTTAACTACCCTGTCGTTATGCTGCCGAAATTTTCTGAAATATTTCTGCACAATCCAGATCGAGGTTCCTTTGATCCAGGTCCTCATAGTTGCATGCCATCTCCACTAATTCATTAAATGCCAGCATGATGTGGGCCGTTGCCCTGTCTTGGTACTTGTTAGAGACTGTCCCTTGCTTAAGAAGGCCGAGGTTGCTTACGTATATGACGGGACAAACCCGCCGGCTGCTTCCGATGGAGTAGGTAAACCCGATGTTTTGGGAGGTACCCTTACAATTAAAAATATTTCTGTTTCTGTATTATTTGACACGGGTGCATCACGTAGTTTTATTGCTAGTAACACAGTTCACAAATTAAAGTTAACACAAAGAAAGCTTAAAGAATCGGTTAAAGTTCATAATCCGATAGGAGGATCTCTTATTCTCAGTTCATATTGTAAAGTGCCAGTCTCTTATTCTTTCTACAAGTTACCTTTTGATCTAGTCGTTATGGGTTTTCCTGAGTTTGAAATCATTCTCGGGCAAGATTGGTTAACGAAGTACGAAGATGAAGTAAAGTGTGCGGAAAGGATAGTAAAAATTAAAACGAAGCTTGGATATATTACTGTACCATGCCATGGTTCAAATCCAGATAGAAAGGAATTTTGGTCTGCGCTAGAAGTTATCCCCACTTCCTTAGAAAAGATTCCTATTGTTAGAAACTATGCGGATGTGTTTGAAGAAGTTGAAAACTTACCTCCGCAAAGAGAAATAGAATTCAGAATCGATCTAATTCCGAATGCCAGACCAGTGGTACATCCAATTCGAAGATTGACTCCAAAGGAAAAAGAAGAATCAGGCGATCAAACTCGTCAACTGCTATGGAAGGGTCTGACCAGACCTAGCTTTTCTAGTTGGGGTGCAGCTGTTGTGTTTGTCCCTAAGTCTGATGGTACTCTCCGATTGTGTGTTGATTACCGGGACCTTAACAAACAGATGCTCAAAAACAAATACCCATTACCCCACATTGATGATCTGTTAGACCAATTAAATGGGGCAAGAGTATTTTCCAGAATGGACCTAGCTACAGGTTTTCATCAACTGAGAATTTCCGAAGAATGTGTTCCTTTGACAGCTTTCAGAGGTCCAGACATATTTTATGAACGGTTAGTAATGCCGTTCGGCTTATGCAACGCTCCAGCATACTTCGTCGATCTAATGAATAGAGTGTTCAGGAGAATTCTGAATAAATTTGTCCTCGTATTTATTGATGATATCTTAATCTACTCTAAATCAAAACCTGAGCATGAAAAACATTTAGAACAAGTATTGGAGATTCTGAGAAAGAACGTCTTCAAAGCCAAATTCTCTAAATGTGTCTTCTGGCAAGAAGAGGTGAAGTTCCTTGGCCATGTCGTGTCAAAGGAAGGAATTTCTGTAGATCAGAGCAAAATTACAGCAGTTCAAGACTGGAAACAGCATACTACACCCACAGAGGTCAGAAGTTTTATGGGGTTGGCTAGTTATTATCGAAAATTCATTAAGGATTTCTCGAAGATATTCGGTCCATCGACAAAGCTTACGAAGAAGCACAAGAAATTTAAGTGGACTTCCGACTACGAGGAAGCTTTCCAAGAATTGAAATCAAAATTGACAACTGCTCTAGTATTAACCATTATTGATGGCAATCAGGATTTGACGGTTTGGACAGATGCTTCTATTAGAGGTCTTGGTGCAGTATTAATGCAAAGAGGCCAACTAGTCGCTTATGCAAGCCGCCAGCTAAAACAGCATGAGAAGAATTATTTAACTCATGATCTTGAGTTGCTAGCCATCGTTTTTGCTTTGAAAATATAGAGGCATTGCTTGCTAGGTGAGAAATTCGAACGGAGAGGAGCTTGCCCCTTGCCTCGACTCATGATGGAATCCAATTTCCAACATGAAATTGCGGATGTTATTGTATTACTAGTATGACGACATGATATATGGTACCCATGCCGTCTATGATTGATATTTATGATTGAATTTGCTTTTGAAACATATATGCACTAGTAATAATATCAAACACTTTTGTTTTATACGTATCAAGCATTTCTTGGCCATTATAAGGTAAAAATCTATCCTCCGGCTTGCGTTGCATTGTGTGATGGGACCTGAATCTTATAATGGCTTCATTTTTATAAAAAGCATTGCGATGATTTAATAATTTACTTTATTTCATGAACTAGCACTCATTGGAGTAAACCCGTTTCGTGAAAGTGGCGTGGCCCTTCGATTTGCCTTATAATTGTGATTTAATTAGTTAAGTAGATTTCTCATACCAGTCCCTTGTTTGACTCGTAGTTTGTTTCACCTTGCAAACTCGGGTGCCCCTATTTTCACATGGGCAGCCTAGTTACAGGTAGATGACATATTTTGGCTTGGCACCACAGTATAGGTGCACTTTTGGCTCATGGCGAGGCTTGACTACATGTTGATGACTATGATTTTTCCGCCATTATTGTATATGTATATGATTCCGCCACAGGCGATGTAGACTGATGTTACGTTTATGTACTCTCTATATATGTGATTCCGCCACAGGCGATGTAGACTGATTATGTATTACTATGCACTAAGTTGTATCCTGCACTGTGCTCTCTGATGTGGTGATATATATATATATATATGATTTCGCTGTCATATTTTTGTAAATTATTCTATTTCTTGTTTATGCTATTATCTGTACTCTGGTAATGATGATTAATGTGTTATATTCCAATGATTATCCTTAACACCGTAGCACGGGGTTTTGAGATCGTCATAGGGAAAAGGAACAAAGTCGAAAGTGGTTTGATTAATCAACTCTACTTTCATCTGGCTTCCATTCTTCAACTTTTCAGTTTCTAAGAATTTTCAAATTCTCCAAAAATTTGGCTAACACCCTAAATTTTCGAAAAATTTCGCCATAACCTCCTTTGTAAGGGGAGAGGTTTGTAACAACTCGTAAAATCTGAACCAATTTAAAATTTTTAAATTGGCTATTTTAGTGGATTTTAAATATTTAAAATAAATATTTTAAATAATAACGACGAAAAGTAAGTTTGAATTGATGTTGGAAAATGAATATAATTATTTCTAATTATAAACAAGGCCTAAAATGGCGCGGTAGTTTCAAATTTCATAATTTTTGAAGTTAGTATGTGAGCATGGCGAAGGAATATGTGTTTGGTCGATTTCTGTAAAATTGGATCGACCCGAAAATGGCCATTTTTCAAACGGTCTCAGAATTCGACGAAACTAGTTTTGTTGGGACCGTATCGTCAAAACATAGCTAGATTTATTTTTCTGGAATTTTGGAGTTGTCATAGGGGAGGTTATGGCGAATTTTTTCGAAAATTTTGGGTGTTAGTCAAATCTTTGAAAAATTTGAAAAGTTCTTAGAAACTGAAAAGTTGAAGAACTTAAGCCGTAAACAAAATAATGAAAGTTGAGTTAGTTTGTAAAACAACTTTCAGCTTCGTTTCTTTTCGGGGATGAAAAGTTTTAAGTGGGGGAGATTGTAATAACCCAGAAATTCTGAGCCAATTTAAAAATTTTATTTTGGCAATTTTAATGAATTTTGAATATTTAAAATAGATTATTTTAAATAATATCGACGAGAAATTTATTTTGAATAGAAATAGAACGTATATATTTATTTGAACCGTCGTTAGAATATAAATATTTATTTTTAATTATAAAAGGAATTTATATATATTTTAATATATATAAAGGCCCTTAAAAATGGAAATTTTGCAAACGACCTCTGTTTTCGACAAAACCACTTTTGTTGGATCCGGGATGTCAAATTATTGTTAGGTTTCAATATTCATAATTTTCTGAATCAATATGTGAGCGTGTTGAAGGAAAACGCGTTTGACCAGATTTAGTTGATTTTAATCGACCTGAAAATGGCCATTTTTCAAACATCTCAGAATTTGACGAAATTAGTTTTGTTAGGATCGTATCGTCAATACGAAGCTAGAAATAATTTTTCTAGAATTTTTAGAGTCCATATTTGGCCCCAGTAAATTAAAGGGTGCGTTTGAATTTAAAATATAATGATTTATATTTTAAATTTGATGAAAACTGATCGAAACAGTCGAATTAGCTTACGATACATATCCCATTGTGTCCGGAATGGGGGTATTTGCCTAGGGGTGATAGTCGTTGGGTTAGAATTGGAGTTTGTATCGGTAAAACGATAATCTTGAAATTAAAATAATAAAATATGATAAAATATTAATATAAGTAGCCCTTATCCTAAAACCCTAGTCCCAATTCGAAGCCAGCCACCTTCTTCTACATCGAGCGGATGAAATCGTTTAAAAAAAGAAAGCCCAAATTCTCTTCGAATGTTACGAATTAAATCCTCTTCACAAAACAAAAATTAAAGATCTAAGTGTAATCTTTGATTCCATATGGGTGTCATCAATTATGGTGCAGCGTTCCGTGATTTCTATTGGCTCAAAGCTTCGAAGTTCGACGACGTTTACAGAGAGGAGGGAGGCTGTGTGTTGACTGTTGTTCATGGCGTCGGAGGAGCAGCTCGAGGCGTTACGGGTGAGAGGTTTCGATCGGGCTCTAGGGCATCGAGGTGATGGCAGTTTCGAACCGTAGAAAGGGCTGATGGGTTCGGCAATTTTCTCAGATACCAGATTGAAAGATGGAGAAGTAAAATTAGTTAATTATTTTACTTAATTATCTTTAATTTGTTTATTAGTGTAATTATATTTCAAAATGCCATAACCCATTCAAATTAAAACAGAATTCAGCGAATCAAAGTCCGTTAGAACCGTGGCGACGAGCACAACAACATGGAACAAACCAGAAGGATTTTCGAGCTAGTTAATATTTTTTATCAAATAAAACGTCCTGTTTAATTTGATTAAAATAATCGTTTTATCGATTTCTGAGTCCGTGTCGTTACAGCTGGAGTTTTTCATCCCAATTCTTCCCAAATAATTTCTTATGATTTTACACAAATTATTACTATTTTAATAATTTTATCAAGGCCCGTACAGTCGATTTCCATCAACGGCCATCGAACTGCACTTACAGCGACCTTTTCCAAATTTGATTTGGACATAATTCCAAATCCAGCTGTTAGATTTCAAATCTCTAATATTCGTTAGAAATCTCTTTTCGATACGAACCCAACAGTTCCGGTTTTAGGAGAATGCGACGGTCGGATCTCCCGTAATATCCATTCGAAGTCAATGGTCGAAATTCGCGAACTGTCGCGTTCTATTCAGGCCATTATATATATAATATATATATTATATATTTCGTTGATTTCATTTCACATATATATCATTTTCATTTCATATATATATCGTTTTCACATTTCATATATATATCGTTTTCACATTTCATATATATCGTATGGTTCTAATGTATGAAATCCACATTATCAAAAACCGCGAGGTTTTAAGGTAGAGCGAGGAGCCGTACTCGGGACGGTGCCGGTTTTAACTACCCTGCCGTTATGTTGCCGAAATTTTGAATAATATTCATGTGTTAGAATTATTTTCATATGTAGAAATTATTTTCATGTGTTGAAACAAAAGTCATGTGTTGAAACCATATCCATGTGTGGAAATGCTCATGTGTTGAGAAGTTCATGTGTTGAAAAATAATTCATGTGTTGAATAAATAAATAGTTTTAGCAATAAAAATCACAATTATATATATATGAAGTATATAAAATATTCGTATTTTAAATAAATGTTTCAAAAATAAAAATAACATCATTTTTATATGTACAAACTATATAAAATATATCCATGTGTGGAAATGCTCATGTGTTGAGAAGCTTATGTGTTGAGAAGTTCATGCGTTGAATAAAAAGTTCGAACAATAAAAATTACATTTTTATTGAGAATATAAAGTGTTAAAACATTCATGTGTTGAATAAATATTTTTGATTGTAAAAATATCATTTTTATCATGTGTGTGAATGGCTAAAAATATACAAGTGTTGAAATAAATATTTGTTTGCTATGACTATTATTTTTAACATGTATAGGAACTAAAATAGTCATGTGTTGGAATATATTTTAGTTCAACAAAAATATCATTTTTAAGTGAAACGTGAAGTGTTAAAAATAACCATAAGTGGAGATAAACCTTTGTTCGCTAGAAATATAATTTTTAGCTTAGTTTTGCACATATATATACATGTGTTGAACAGGAAATGGATTAGCTGTTGAGTAAAGAATTTATTTGCATGCCCAACAAATAGGTAAACCTTAATGAGTTGGATGTGCAAATTTTATTGTTATATCAACTCCCGTGAATGCCATTGGATGCGTAGTGCTAGTTGTTATGTGTGTAATAATAAACATCGCCATAGGATAGTAACAATTAATTTTGAACTACACTACATGACATACTTCTTGACGATAGGCATACTTCATCATATACCACATAAGCATTTGGAGCTTGTGTGACGAGGTTGAAGATTTACCATACGAGCGAGAGGCTTGTATGGCGAAGACTATATATTATAGGTTGAACTGATGATTGATCTGAACTATATAAATTGTAATGGTAAATTGCAAGATTAATAAAAACCCCACACAGGTCTGGAGATGACAATGAACACGTCTCTCTGATCATTAAGGCACAAACCATTTATAGGGTGATGAGAATTTATTCTCTGGAGTTATGATCTATACACACTCCCCTGTGGACACCGGAATATATCACTATAAATATGTGTGTGCTTATTAGGATTAATTGGGTATCTAATACGGCCCTATAAATTTCCAAACCCCTTCCCGTACAAAGGAGGTTATGGCGAAATTTTTCGAAATATATAGTTGTTAGTGAAATATTTGAAGTGAAAACGATATTGAAATCATCGAATGAATTATATATATATTTATATATATATATAAATTAAAACGAATCGGGGCCGTGCAGTTTGCGTTTTGAAATCGTAACTTCAAACGATTATACCGAAAGATCCGACCATCGGATTTTCACAAAACTGGAATCGTTGGGTTCGCTTTGGGAATATCTTCCCAATGATATAAACTTTGTTGAAATCCAACAGCTAGATATTCAGATATGTGTAAAACAAATTTTGGGAAAAACAGCGCCAGTGCGTCGGCACGACCTGAAACGTCGTTTAATTAAATAGGGCCGTTTTTAAATAAATAAAAATGGCGATATATCGTTATAAAATGTCATAGACTATATAGAATGGAAATAAACCGATTCTGCTTGGTTTGCTTGATATTTGATGGTTGAATGTGCTTGACATGAAAACTATACTAAAGAACTGAAATGTGAACGTCGAATGATTTAACCATGTGAAGAATTGATTTGAAAATCTAAATATACGTGGATTATTTGAAAAGGCCGAGTTAATTCTCATTTCAAATAATCGATCGATGGTGAGAAGTCGAAGAGTTGAAGGAGCTGAAGTGGTAACCGTCCGGACGTATTGTTGGTTGTGCGGATATGCGAGGAATTTGGTGCCTCAGGCTTCGTTCGTACCCAGAACGAACTTGTAAATGGACTTTGTGTCTGACATTCTGTGCTGATTGAACTCTATTAAATAAATATCTGTTTGGCGGCGGAGAATTTATTCTCTTGCTTAATGCCCTTCTCTGAGACGTACAAGCTCAGAGGTTATATGTCGATAGAAATCAGTCGCATGGAGTGGATTGCCTGTGTGGCACGCCTAAGTGGCATATGATCAAGGCTTCTGTTGCAAAGCAAAGTCTTGTGGTTGATGATCAAAGCATGGACTGTGTGGCATAGCTTTGTATATAGCGTGGATTCACGAGCCTCACACCTCGGTATGAGTCAAAAACGGGAGAAGGACCCAAGGAGTGCATGACGTTTCTTTCTTGCTACGGTGGTGTCAATGACTTACCAGCCCTGACATTTATATATACTTTTCACCTGTGTGGTTGTTGGAATGCGAGGCGCCTCGATTATAGGTCTGTAAGGACCGAGAAACGTGTGTTCAGGAATTGCCAATCCTCAAAAGTAAAAGAGGACGACCTTGGAGGATCCAGGAATTGCTGTGTGCGGTCCTGAGGCATTTGCTAGAGTGTCTCGAACGGAGAGGAGCTTGCCCCTTGCCTCGACTCATGATGGAATCCAATTTCCAATACGAAATTGCGGATGTGATTGTATTACTAGTATGGTGACATAATATATGGTACCCATGCCGTCTATGATTGATATTTATGATTGAATTTTCTTTTGAAACATATATGCACTAATAATAATATCAAACACTTTTGTTTTATACGTATCAAGCATTTCTTGGCCATTATAAGGTAAAACTCTATCCTCCGGCTTGCGTTGCATTGTGTGATGGGACCTGAGTCTTATAATGGCTTCATTTTTGTAAAAAGCATTGCAATGATTTAATAATTTACTTTATTTCATTAACTAGCACTCATTGGAGTAAACCCGTTCCGCGAAAGTGGCGTGGTCCTTTGATTTGCCTTATAATTATGATTTAATTAGTTAAGTAGATTTCTCATACCAGTCACATGACTGGCTCGTAGTTTGTTTCACCTTGCAAACTCGGGTGCCCCTATTTTCACACGGGCAGCCTAGTTACAGGTAGCTGACATATTTTGGCTTGGCAGCGCAGTAGAGATGCACTTTTGGCTCAGGGCGAGGCTTGACTACATGTTGATGACTATGATTTTTCCACCATTATTGTATATGTATATGATTCTGCCACAGGCGATGTAAGCTGATGTTTCGTTTATGTACTCTCTATATATGTGATTCCGCCACAAACGATGTAGACTGATTATGTATTATTATGCACTAAGTTGTATCCTGCACTGTGCTCTCTGATGTGGTGATATATATATGATTCCGCTGTTATATTTGTGTCAATTATTCTATTTCTTGTTTATGCTATTATCTGTACTCTTCTAATGATTATTAATGTGTTATATTCCAATGATTATCCTTAACACTATAGCATGGGGTTTTGAGATCGTCACAGGGAGCTGTAACGATCAAGAATTCCGCTCGATCTGAATCAGTCGCTTAACCGACCAAGGCCGTTCGAAACGCCCGATTGTTTTGAGAACACGACAAATTAGAACGCAGATAGAAGAACATTTCATTGTTTATTACAACAATTCATCAGAACACAAAAATATACAGAGTATAAATGAATAAAATACATTCGATAAATATCAGAGATTACAATAAATTACTGCAGCGAAAAATAATACAATACACAACTAGAAGTAATACACGGATACAGAGCTTTCCGAGTATCGTTCCAGCTATAAATCAGGATCCTATGAATATAAATCTGCAAAACCAAAACTACTAGCTACCCGTGCAAAAAATAAGGGCACCCAGAGTTTAGGTTAAAACAATAAACTCCAGGTCAGTCATGTGACTGGTGTGAGAACTAAAACTGTTATTAATCTTTATTTTAAAGTTAGGTAAATCAAGGGACCACGCCGTATAACATGGAACGGGTTTCCTTTCAAGAATACCAGTGCATAAAACAACAGCGCAATGCTAAATAAAGAACAATGAAGCTATTATAAGACCCAGGTACCATCACACAACGCAACACAAGCCGGAGGATAGGGTTTTACCTTATAATAGCCAAAGAATGCTTGATACGCTAAATTTCATCTTTTATTATTACTATAAGTGTATAGTGTCAAAACAATTTGAATCATAAGTATCAATCATAGACGGCATGGGTACCATATATCATGTCGCCAATACTAGGCTATACAATCAAAACCGCAAATGTCACGTATTGGAAGTTGGGTTTCCAACTGCGAACCAAGGCAAGGAGCAATCCTACCGTTTCGAGACTCTCTAGCCCAAGCCTCAGGACTCAGCCGCAACTGTACCTAGGCAACATGCAGGGCCAGTCCACCGATGTGGATTAAACTTAAACCCTGGACATGCGTTTTCCCCGCCCTTTGGGGCGTAAATGAGCCAAATGACTCCATCGGCTCCACACAGTCACCGATATATCTGAGGCGCCTCGCAACAGCAACAACCACATAGGTGAAAATAATATAAATGTCGGGGCTAGTAGTCACCGACACCACCGTAGCTAGAAGGAAACACATGCTCTCCCTGCTATCCTCTCCCGTTTCTGGTTCACAATCGGGGTGTGAGGCTCGCGAATCAACGTTACACAAAACTATGCCACACAGGAGGTGCTTTGATCATCAACCACAAGACTTTGCTTTTCAACAAAAGCCTTGATCATTTGCCACTTAGGCATGCCACACATGCAATTCACTCCATGCGATTGATATCCATCAATATATAACCCCTGAGCTCATACGTCTCAGAGAAGGGCGTTAAGCAAAAGAATAAATTCTCCACCGCGAAACAGATATATATTTAATAGAAATCAATCACACAGAGTAAAATCCAATGTCATACATATAGTCCATTCACAAGTTCGTTCTAGGTCTGAACGAAACCGGAGGCACCTTGTACCTCGCATATCCATCGATCTCCAAGTACATTTGGACGATCACCAACTGATTCCCTCCTCTTGGGTGTACAGCCCAATCAAAGATCATCACTAATCACCCAAGCGATGTGAAGACCTCCGGTCTTCAACCACCGTCTTCATCCTCGACACCACGTCGAATCAGTTATTTAGAATGGGGTAAACCTGGTCTTTCTGAATAACTCGCGTATATAATAAATAAGTGTTACGAAAACACAACATACGCCTCATTCCAATTCATCAGTCACTAACCGTAAATTAGCAAGAGAATAATTCCCCAAATATTAACCCCGAAGGCCGAAACCAACATCAGATCAATACCTAGGAAACCATTCTTCTTAGCTAACCTATAGTTAGTTTCTAAATTTGAACGCACATTTTAATTTACCGGGACAACATACTGACTCAATAAATTTTAGAAAAATATTTTCTAGCTTCGTTATGACGATACGGTCCTAACAAAACCAATTTCATCGAATTCTGAGACTGTTTGAAAAATAGTCATTTTCTGGTCGATCGAAATTGACTAAAACTATCAAAACACGTTTTACTTCGCCACGCTCACATATTGATTCAGAAAATTATGAATTTTGAAACCTAGCAATATCTTGACATCCCGGATCCAACAAAAGTGTTTTCGTCGAAAACCGAGGTCGTTTGCAAAACGTCTATTTTTAAGGGCTTTATATATATATATTAAAATATGTATAAATTCCTCAGCGACTTTTCTGAATTTTAAAATGGACATATCTTCTCATCTCTAAAGTGGAATCTCGGTTTCTAACATCCATTAGAAAGATATGATTAAACAGATTCAGATATTTCTTTTTTCGCCCGATTCTGACTTACATTGAATTATGTATATTCATTTGAAATTCGAATTTGAATTTTCGAACTGCAGCGCCATTTCAGGCTCGTTATATAATTAAAATAAAATTATTCGTTTTATCTTTGTCGAAAATAAATTTTCCATCGTTATTATTTAAAATAAATCATTTTAAATATTCAAAATTCATCAAAATTGCCAAAATAAAAATTTTAAATTGGCTCAGATTTCCAGGTTATTACAATCTCCCTCACTTAAAACTTTTCGTCCCTGAAAAGGAACGAAGCCGAAAGTTGTTTAACTAATCAACTCAACTTTCATTCTTTTCTTTACTGCTTAAGTTCTTCAACTTTTCAGTTTCTAAGAACTTTTCAAATTTTTCAAAAATTTTTGCTAACACCCTAAATTTTCGAAAAAAATCGCCATAACCTCCCATGCACCGGGGACTTCGGGATGAAAAGTCCGAGTGTGTGTACGACTTGTGCAGGATCTATAATATGGCTATGCGGAATGTATGTGATAACTTAAGCTATTCAATAGTTATGCGAATAAATATTCGCAAACAATATATATATCACAAATAATTATAAATGCAGTAAAGTAAAGTAAAGTAGAGTAACGACACCAGGATTTTTATACTGGTTCGGACCTCCAGTCCAACGTCCAGTCCCGAAGCTCCTCTTCGGCTTTTCACTAAACAACACCCTCTCTTCACCCGGAGGAACAGGTTCACAACACTACTTGATTTACGGGCTACAAGTTTACCCACTTGATTTCACGGGCTACAAGCTTACCCACTTGATTTCACGGGCTACAAGCTTACCCACACAGGACAATTACAAGAGTTTGACTTCTGATTGTGTTCTTCTTTCAACACTGATTTGTCAACGATTGAGTACACCCTTCCTATAATCTTATCCTCAAGTATATGAATTGAATGCGAAGATTTGAAGGAAGTTAGTTGCTTGTTGAATCAAAATATGAGAAATATTATCAAGGATTCAATAAGTAACTTGAATTTGGGAGCTTTTTAGAATGCAAGAGTATTTAGAAAGTAAGATCAGAAATCAGAGCAAGAATCGGTTATTTGGATGATGATTCAAGATGTATTTATAGTGAATGAGGAGTTGTAATCATTGATGAAGAGTTGCAATGAATAATGATGATTTTTGATGAAGAGAAATGGATAAATCTCTTGATGAAAGAAGATGACTTTTCGAAAGGTTGCTTGCTGTTTGAAAAGTTGTTGACAGGTCGAAAAAGATAGGTAGACAGGTATTTGAATATATATACGTTATATTCATGAATGGACATTTGCTGTACATTTTTCCCGAAAGAGGTCGACAGGTTGAAAAAGACAGGTCGACAGGTTTTGTAGGTCGACGGGATTTTTTTGTAGGTCGACAGGTTTTGTAGGTTGACAGGATTTTTTTGTAGGTCGACAGGTTTTGTAGGTCTAAAGGTTTTGTAGGTCGACAGGTTTTGTCTCTGTCTTGAAAAAGGTCAACAGGATTTTTTTGTAGGTCGACAGGTTTTTGTCAATTTGCACAGAAAATGTGTATTTATGTATATATTCAAAAATGATGAGGAGTATGATTATTTGAGGATAGATTTTAACATTTATAACTCTAAATAATCAACCTCTAACTTACGAAAACATCGATTCTTCTTTTTGTCGATCATGAAGCTCCTTCTTGTCATTAATCAAAATATGCTATGAAACCTTTGACTCAACATTCTCCCCCTTTTTGATTGATGACAACATAGCTTAATATTGCAATCGTTATCTCCCCCTGTATATATGCTCCCCCTTAAACATCTACATATCTATAATCTTACCTCCATGTCATGATTTCCATTGATCTTCATTTTGTTGTTATCAATCGAAATTCTCGTGTTTCAACATTCTCCCCCTTTTTGATTGATGACAACACCTTGGATTTTCTCTCTCCAAATATAAAGCTCCCCCTTTAAGAGATATTGAATCATGTGATTTTCTCCCTCTTGAGTATATGAACTAATTTTCCTGTATATACACTATTAGAAGCATTTTCTCCCCATGAAAAAAAATACGAGAATATGGCACCAAAATCCACTTTTCTCTTTTCTTAAGTGGGACCTGCAAAAAATATAACATATATAGTTTGGTACCCACTTGCTTTGTTTGGGTCCATGGGTTAGATGGAATGTAACCATACCCAAGAGGGTTTAACGGAACCTTTAAAGATAAAATTTTCGTTATTAACTACCAAATCAAAATAATCATCGATATATTTTTCTCTGTTTTTCCAACTTACAGGAACCCAAATACTTAAGTAATCTCTATTGATATTCCTTTTCGTACTTCTAGATCTATTATACAGATCTCTAGTCATAGAAGTATTCGAATTTCTATAATAATTGGATCTAGGATGAGCATTAGTACTAGTAGTAATATTTTTATTGTACATGAAAGCATATCTAGTACTATTTCTAAATTAGTTTTATTATATCCTTAACCACTTTTGTCATATAAAGGTCGAGATCTAGATAAAATCATATTTAAATCATTTTGACCTTTATTAAATTTTGCGAACTTATTTGCACATTTATCAAATTTATTTCCAAAGTCGCTATTGACATTTTCAAAAGAAATTTTGTTATTCTTTAAATCATCAATTTCCTTATTTAATTCAGAATTTTTCCTTTTTAAAGTACCATTCTCAGTTTTGAGACCTAAAATTTGAGATTCTGAATTATATAAAGATGATTGTAATTTTTCTTTTGAGTCAGAAATTTCATTTTGCAAAATATTACTATTCACCTTTAAGAACTCACATTCTTTAGATAATTCTAAATTCTTTTCAGTTAAAGCTCCATTCTCTTTTTCAAGAGACGAAATTAAAGAACTAGAATTATTTACAGAATCTTCTAAAGATTTATTTCTATTTTGCAAAAGATTGATTTCCTTTAAAAGAACATTGTTAGACTCTTTTAATTTGGAATTTTCTTGCTCGCAAATTTTTGACTTAGCTATAATGACAGTATTTGAGTTCAAAGTTTTGAAATCTTTCAATAATTTCTCATGGTTTAACAAAAGATCTTTATATGAAGAATCTGTACATACCGATTGTGATCTGACTTTTGCCATGAGACATTTTTTTCCTTGTTCTCCGGATTCTACTTTGTTGCTCTTCCATTTTCTAATGCCTTGACTAGATTTCTTTATTGCCATTTGTTCTAGGATGTTGTTACGATCTCTAGAACACCAGGCTCTGATACCAATTGAAAAGTCGGTGTGTACGACTTGTGCAGGATCTTTAATATAGCTATGCGGAATATGATATAATAATTTAAACTATTCAATAGTTATGCAAATAAATATTCGCAAATCAAGTTGTGTTGTGAACCTGTTCCTCCGGGTGAAGAGAGGGTGTTGTTTAGTGAAAAGCCGAAGAGGAGCTTCGGGACTGGACTTTGGACGGGAAGTCCGAACCAGTATAAAAATCCTGGTGTCGTTACTCTACTTTACTTTATTTACAGCATTTATATTTGTTTGTGATATATTCCTTGTTTTGCGAATATTTATTTGCATAACTATTGAATAGTTTAAATTATTATATCATATTCTGCATAGCCATATTAAAGATCCTGCACAAGTCGTACACACCGACTTTTCACGGGATATTTCAAATACCCTCCCATGGCTCTCATCAATCCAAAAAGAAAAAGAAACAGCCAAGCGGCTAGCCAATCGGCTCATAAAATCATCCAAACCCAATAAATTTGTAAACGTGTACCTGTTTGTCGGGCAAACAATTTTATTCTTCTTCACTAGCCTCCTTGCTATGACCTTTTCAATGTAAGTACATGTATATGCATGCAAATGTGATCATTTTTCAATACAGTTCAATATTCGTTTCAATTTGGCAAAACGTTCAACATTTAGTTAATCAAACAATAATCAAACAACACAATCAGCAATCAATTTGTTGATTATCATTTCAAATTCATAACTTTGATATATAGTCAAAAAATCAGATTTTTGATGCCAAATCACAACAATAAGCCCTATCTAATTTTGGTTCTCACACCAGTCAATTGGAATCATATACAAATTCCACTTTCGAAACTCGAATATATATTCTGATGATGTATGTACTATAGCGATCATCAGAACCATCTCCAGGCGACTAGAGTGTGATTCTATATCTATCCAGTGTATTAAAACTTCGTATACACGCGGATCAGACGTATACGTAAAATCTTTATATACTGGACTGTCCAAATCAATACAAATAAATAATCAAATACAAATAATTGATTTAAATTTTCAAAACAAAAATTGTTTTCACTTTAAAAATATACTCTTCACACTCGTTCCAGGATACTACTGATCCTATCTCTAACGAGTCATTCTCGTTGGATATTACTAATCCAATCTCTGATGAATTCTTTCGTATGGTTCTATTGTGTCTTGTTCTCTGAGCTTTGTAAACCAAAGCTCTGATACCAGCTGAGAAGACCCGTAACTTCCACGGTAAGGAAAGAGCGGATACTTCGAGAACAACACACAAAAGAACGCCATGGGAAGATCACTTGCATTTGGTAGAATTCTCATATAACAACAGCTATCAGGCAAGTTTAAACATGTCACCATTTGTGGAGTTATAAGGTAGACCGTGCAGATCTCCCGCATGTTGGGTAGAACCTGGCTACAGACTTGTGTTGGACCCGATATGATTAGAGAAGCATCCGATAAAGTCGATTTCATCAAGAAACGATTGAAAACCATGCAAAGCCGACAGAAAAGTTATGCAGATTCTAGAAGAAGAGATTTGGCATTCGCTGATGGTGATTATGTTTATTTGAAAGTTTCTCCGATGAGAGGAGTGATCTGATTCGGTAAGACTGGGTAGTTGGCACCCAGATTTATTGGTCCCTTTCCTATACTTGAACGAATTGGAACTCTTGCTTATAGGGTTCAATTACCTGATTGGTTGCCTGGAGTGCATAATGTATTTCACGTATCTCAACTTAGGAGACACGTGCATGATTCGAATCTTGTTGTAGAAGAAGCAGCGCAACAGGACTTGGAAATTACTCCAGAATTAGCGGTCAGAAGAGAACCAGTAAAAATTGTTGGTAAAGAAACTAATGAACTAAGGGACAAGAAGGTTCATTTAGTCAAAGTGCAGTGGAGTAGTGATCCTAGAGACTGTACTTGGGAGACTGAGGAAAGCATTAAGCAAGCTTATCCCAAATGTAGAATGGACCTCTCTGACTAACTCCGGTGCAAGGTACCTTCACAATACATTGCATTTACATTTTTGTTTCCTACTATAATGTTGTTTCCTTTTTGGGAACGAAAAGTTTTAAGTGGGGGAGATTGTAACAACCCGGAAAATGTGAACCAATTAAAAAATTTTAAATTGGTTATTTCAAAGAAATTTAAATAATTGAAATAGAATATTTCAATAAAATAAAGAGTTAGAAATGGTGCGGCAGTTTGAAAATTTGAATTCAAACTTTGACTGACTGTAACAGGTGCAAAATATAACTGATTTTAGTGAAACCAAAAATATTTAAATCTGTTTATGAATATCTTTCTAACGAATCTGAAAAATCGAAGTTTCATAGCGGCAATCAAAAGTTATGGCCAAATGAATTTTCAGAAAGGTCGCTATAAAGAATATACAGCCTTTGAAAATAGACATTGTGCAAACGACCTCGGAATTCGACGAAACCACTTTTGTTGGATCCGAGAGGTCAAATTATTGCTAATTTTCAAATTTCATAATTTTTGAAGCTAGTATGTGAGCGTGGAAAAAGAAAACATGTTTGGTTAATTTCTGTTAAATTGGATCAGCCAGAAAATGGCCATTTTTCAAACGGTCTCTGAATTCGACGAAACTAGTTTTGTTGGGACCGAAGCGTCAAAACATAGCTAGATTTATTTTTCTGGAATTTTTCAAATCAGTTTGTGGCCCTGGCAAATTGAAATGTACGTTCAAATCGAATATTGAATGTTTTATATTGTAATTTGAAGAATAACTGACTGTAACAGTTGAAATGGCCTACGAAACAAATCCTATTGTGTCCGGGATAGGGGTATTTAGCTAGGGGCGATAGTCGTTGGGTTTGAATTGGTGTTCGTGTGGAGAAACACTATTTTAAAATTTAATAAAACCACCGACCAATAGAATTTCTCCATTCATAATATAAAAAAATAACAGAACCCCCCCTCCCCCCCCCCCCCCGCGTAACCCCGATCTCGGCGGTGGAAGCCATCTCCCCGTTTCCCTGGCGATTTCCGATCGCCACATCCCGAATCAACCCCTCCCACAGTTGAACTTTTTGTACTTCTCCTCCCCCTCTTCAAATCCATATAAAGAACTTCCCCTATCATTGCTCCTACCTCAAGATTTCCTCCTCCAAAGTCCCGAACTTTCGTGCGCCACCAGGAACGCTGGGCCCCACCGAGTTGAACGCCACCGCCATGCACCTGAAGCCCCCTCGACCCTCTTCGACGTGGTACAAGCTGATTCCAATATCGTGCAACCATTAGTTCGATAAATCAGAACCTAGTTTTGAACAAACGTGGAAAGGTATCAGCTTTATTATATTTGAACTGAAAATAACACTTTTAAGTGTTGCAAACTTTGAAAAATCATATCTTTCTCGAGTGTTAACGAAATTCGATGAAACAGGAAACATCGTGACCACAAGGACGCTCTCTACAATCTAGAATAGACCGCAGATTTTTCTGAGCAAGCTACGATTTTTAGCATCTCGAAAACCAACGTGAGATTTCTAAACTGAAATGTGAATGGAAATGTGATGTATAAATTATATAAGCGAAATATAAATTATACACGTGTCGTATACCTCATGTACATGCGTTGTGTACGTTATATGAGCGAAGTATGAATTATACATGCATTGTATAAATGATATGTGTGTTGGAATGGAAATAAAATATATTTATATACGAATATATATATATATATATATATATACACTCCCCTTGTCCACAAACCATGGACGATATTTATTGTTTGTGAATTGGTGTGAAAAAATTGGTGAATAATACGAATGGTTGATAGAATTGTTTGTGGTTGATATTGTTTGGTTGTGGTTGAAAAATACCCAATTGTGATTGAAATAAATTGTGGAAAAGAAAAATCATACTCGCCTGCGTGCGAATTAGATGTATGAAATCCCCGTTGTCAAAAACCGCGTGGTTTTAAGGTAGAGCGAGGAGCCGTACTCGGGACGATGCCGGTTTTAATTACCCTGCCGTTATGCTGCTGAAATCTTGAATAATATTCATGTGTTAGAATTAATTTCATATGTTGAAATTATTTTCATGTGTTGAAACAAAAGTCATGTGTTGAAACCATATCCGTGTGTGGAAATGCTCATGGGTTGAGAAGTTCATGTGTTGAAAAATAATTCATGTGTTGAATAAATAAATAGTTTTAACAAAAAAAATCACAATTATATATATATATATGAAGTATGTAAAATATTCGTATTTTAAATAAATGTTTCAACAATAAAAATAACATCTTTCTTATACGTACAAACTATATAAAATATATCCATGTATGGAAATGCTCATGTGTTGAGAAGCTCATGTGTTGAGAAGTTCATGTTTTGAATAAAAAGATCGAACAATAAAAATTACATTTTTATTGAGAATATGAAGTGTTAAAACATTCATGTGTTGAATAAATATTTTTTATGATAAAAATATCATTTTTATCATGTGTGATTGGCTAAAAATATACAAGTGTTGAAATAAATATTTGTTTGCTATGAATATTATTTTTAACATGTATAGGAACTAAATAAAATAGTCATGTGTTGGAATATATTTTAGTTCGACAAAAATATCATTTTTAAGTGAAACGTGAAGTGTTAAAAATAACCATAAGTGGAGATAAACTTTTGTTCGCTAGAAATATATTTTTAGCTTAGTTTTGCACATATATATACATGTGTTGAACAGGAAATGGATTAGCTGTTGAGTAAAGAATTTATTTGTTTGCCCGATAAATAGGTAAACCTTAATGAGTTGGATGTGCAAATTTTACTATTATATCAACTCCTGTGAATGCCATTGCATGTGGAGTGCTAGTTGTTCTGTGTGTAATAATAAACATCGCCATAGGATAGTAACAATTAATTTTGAACTACACTACATGACATACTTCTTGATGATAGGCATACTTCATCATATACCACATAAGCATTTGGAGCTTATGTGACGAGGTTGAAGATTTACCATACGAGAGAGAGGCTTGTATGGCGATGACTATATATTATAGGTTGAACTGATGACTGATCTGGACTATATAAATTGTAACAGTAAATTGCAAGATTTATAAAAACCCCACACGGGTCTGGAGATGACAATAAACACGTCTCTCTGGTCATTAAGGCACAAAAGCCATTTATAGGGTGACGAGAATTTATTCTCTGGAGTTATGATCTATACACACTCCCCTGTGGACACTGGAATATATCACTATAAATATGTGTGCGCTTATTAGGATTTATTGGGTACCTAATACGGCCCAATAAACTTCCAAACCCCTTCCCGTACAAAGGAGGTTATGGCGAAATTTTTCGAAATATAAAGGTGTTAGTGAAATATTTGAAGTGAAAACAATATTGAAATCGTCGAATGAATTATATTTAAATATATATAAATATAAATTAAATTAAATTAAAACGAATCGAGGCCGTGCAGTTCGCGTTTTGAAATCGTAACTTCAAACGATTATACCGAAAGATCCGACCATCGGATTTTTACGAAACTGGAATCGTTGGGTTCGCTTTGGGAATATCTTCCCAATGATATAAACTTTGTTGAAATCCAATGGTTAGATTTTCAGATATGTGTAAAACAAATTTTGGGGAAAACAGCGCCAGTGCCTTAGCACGACCTGAAACGTCGTTTAATTAAATAGGGTCGTTTTTAAATAAATAAATATGGCGATATATTGTTATAAAATATTATAGACAATATAGAATGGAAATAAACCGATTCTGCTTAGTTTGCTTGATATTTGATGGTTGAATGTGCTTGACATGAAAACTATACTAAAGAACTGAAATGTGAATGTCGAATGATTTAACCATGTGAAGAATTGATTTGAGAATCTAAATATACATGGATTATTTGAAAAGGCCGATGAAACACCCCACCTCCGTTAGGGTCACTCTCAAAGGGAATGCCCTAATTTTGGTGGAGGTTTATAAGTATAAGTCACAGATATACAAGAAAGATATAAGAACACATATTTTTGAACACCGGAAAACAACAACAACTTTTATTTCATTAAAATACGTGTTACACAAACCATGCCATAATTGTCTTACAATCCTTCCAAAAACATAACACCTTCATAACTGTCTTGATTACATTATTTAAAGAAGCATAAAGTAAACATAAATAAACTGCAAAAGTCCATAATTGCTGTCCAAAGCCATAGTCCAAAACGGAAAAGATCCAAGCAATACATTCTTTCTCTTCAAGCTGGATGTGAAAACTGGTCAAGCTGCGGTATTCCCTCCCTGTGGACCTGGGGGGGGGGGGAACGAAAGAAAAGAAGGCGAAAGAAAAGTAGAGTCAGACATAAAGCCTGAGTAAGTCTAGGACTATTCAGTCTATGAATAAAGGACTGGGTATGATAAGCGTAAACTGGAAATGGGAAAGCACCATAAACTAAGTTAAGTTGTCTAGGGTCGAATACTATCGTACCCCATACTAATCTATGTACCCATATAAACTAGTTCCCAACATGCACCCCATAATCCGGGTAAAGTGATCCATTTCTGATGATCGGCTCCTACTCGCATAGTTACATGTGTCTTACGGCCACCGTTGTTGTAGTTACCTATGCTGGTCCCACCATGGGGTGTATCAAGTCCCATGGTGGCAGCCCGACACAATTCTAGAATGCACAGGTATGCTACTGGTGCCCAGTGCCTTATTTTTCTGCGCCGGAGTGTGTGCACGCCCGCACCCCGTTAGAACCTACACCGCTGCACAACCGCCGTCGATTTGACCTCTTACAGTCAGCCCAGTAATCGTGCCCCACCCTGCCTAGTTCAGGGTATCCTGATACACCTTGTAGGGTTACTGCTGAAAAGGGTCCCCCGCTACTAGGTTTTCTATTTCTAGCCAACATGCTAAGTTGGTTAAGTGTTTAATAAACCTAACCCCCAATCAGTCTGTTTAGTTTAGCATGTTCCATTTTTGATTAAGTATTAATATAATTTACTTAATCCTATCAGTCCTAACTCAGCCTTAATTGTCTTATTAAAGCCTCGACCTCTCACATTAGGCAGGTATTGTTGTGGCTGCCTGTTGCCGGTTGGGTCCGGGCAGTCTTACGCTACAACTCAGTCTAACCTCGGGTCTTTATCGGGCTCCATGTTTAACCACCCACATTGGATAGGTATTGTTGTGACTACTGGACAGCCGGGCGGTTCCGGGCAGGTTTACATCACAACTCAATCCAACCTCGGGTTAAACACATCGTATTTTCTACATTTACATATTTTGTCTCTTTTCTTTTTATATGTAAATATTTGCGGCCCATTATTCAAATTTATCTTTATTTGTTAAAATTTATTTATGCCACTTAATTGTTTTTCAAGGTTGTTGGCATGCGTTAAACATGCCAACACATATGTTCTATATTTTAACCCAAACGTCATTATCCCCGTTTTACACGTTCGCTACAATATAAGATATGTTGGGTTTAACATTTAAACCCAACTTAGCCATATGAAAAGGGGAGGCTTATAACATGATGTTTATGAGGTTTCATAAAAGGGGAATGTGAACGCATGAACTTGCAACATACGATTCAATTAACATAAAGTAGGCACATGTGAACTTGCAATTGTAACAGCATATAATCATGGCATAAACAATACTTAAACGTGAATCATTCTATTCATATAATCATGGCATAAACAATACTTAAACATGAATCATTCTATTCATATGATTATGGCATAAACAATACTTAAACATGAATCGTTCTATTCATATAATCATGGCATAAATAATACTTAAACATGAATCATTGTAAACTTGCAATTGGGATGTAAATCTAACTTAATTGTGTCACATATATCACCATATGGTTTTGATAACAACTTAGGCCTAAAACATGTTTCAACTAGACATAATACCAAACATAGTTTAGTCATGTTCATAAAGGTGCTTACTTTTGTTTCTAATACAAAAGTATGATTTGCCAATTTCAACATAGATTCATATAAATCATAGTACTTAGTCGAGTCCAATTACACACTAAAAGTTATCATAAAAGTATGTACATCATGTTGGCATAATAATGAATCATATACTTGCATGAATCCCAATTAAAATTCCACAACATATGGTTGTCAACATAAATCATATACTTGTATGAATCAAATCGTTTAGAATCAAAATAACATACAAATATAGATTATTATCGCCACAATTCCATTTCGTTGTTAACTTCCAACGCAAATCACATACTTGCAAATATCCAATCATATACCATAACATTCCCAAATCGTTTAGAATCAAAATAACATACAAATATATATTATTATCGCCACAATTCCATTTCGCATTTTACACAAATCAAACGCAATTAATTATTCACATCGGAATAGCACTCTACATACAACGTATGACGAATCTTCAATTCAGGAATCTGAATTCTGAATTTGGAGATGCTATCCTTTGTTGTAGGCGTTGTTTTGATTTGATTGACGTTGCTTTAAGCTTTGAATTATCTCCTAATTGTCTCTCAATTTCTGACGGCTATCCTTAGTCTCTCCTCAGCAGCATGACGGTCTCATCTCCATTTTAGTTTGTGTGAATTAGGGTTAGTCTTAGGTCCTTTTTATAGAGTTTGTGAGTTGATTTAGACCGTCGATGGAGCTTGGTTTAATAATAGCCGTTCGTTCGAAGGAGAGACCAACCAGGAGCTGACACCTAGCCCTAGTGACAAGGTAAGGCTCAGAAAATCGACCAAACACAGACCAGGCTAGCCAGGGTGGGATGGGTTCGACCTGGCTCAGGGGCCAGGTCGACCCCCAGTCGACACCGTGTCGACTTGGCAGTCGACACGGGTTACCCAAGTCGACTGCCCAGTCGAC
The DNA here is from genome assembly GCA_030737875.1 of Allium sativum. Classification (NCBI taxonomy): domain Eukaryota; kingdom Viridiplantae; phylum Streptophyta; class Magnoliopsida; order Asparagales; family Amaryllidaceae; genus Allium; species Allium sativum. The sequence goes on along the minus strand of CM060920.1, from coordinate 538,498,561 downwards.
CTGGCTAGCCCTAGGTCGACTGCCAAGTCGACCTGGGTGCCTTGGGCGGGAATTTTCCCGCCCTGGCCAATTGGGCCCGATTTTGAATTTTAAACTTGTTTTTCTTAGCTGTTTTCGTCTGTTTGAATTTTAAACTGAATTCTGAAACTTCCGGAGGCCATATCTTCTTCATACGGAGTCCGTTTTACGCAAACTCGGACTCTATCTCAAGTAGAATTCCGAGACGAACGCAATGGCGTATCCCGTTTCCCTTAATTCTTTGATTTGAAATTAATTATACTTTAATTTGTAAATTTCACTGTTATAGAATACACGGGGTGTTACATTCTCCCCCACTTAAAAGGATTTCGTCCCCGAAATCTTCCAGTTCAGGAAGAATGTACATCCTAACATCCAAACATCCATCTACTCATCCATCAAACATGAGCATCCATTGTCCTTAAAATACTTCTAATGCTTCATGATCATATGCGAAGTGTGTGTGTGTATATGTACTTATATAATGCAAAATCAGGCGGTCTACTGATTCAGTTGACCTCCTTAATGCAAATTATGTAAGTGCCATGAATCCATTATGTATGCAAATTTTCATATTCATGATTCTACATGAGTGCACAATCATTCATACAAATGCAACATCCATATGACAACACATTAAAGTTCAACCATATACGAATATAAATACATTTATGCATATGCAATATGAAGTGACTGAGCCGATCTAAAACCTAGATTGTGTGTGTATATGCAACCACGTGCAACCACTAGCAATCACTTGCAACCACTTGCAACCATCACCCATAACATGTTTCAATTACATGTTTTCATCCAAAGGGTTTCTTCCTAAAAGATAAGGTCGAGGAGATATACCTAAAAAGATAGATAAAAGCGCAACTTAAGGAAAAGAAAGATCAAAGATGTACCCTCGAAAAGAAAAGGGTAGGTTGCGCATATTTTAGCTTCAGTTTCCCAAGTTGCATCTTCTTCGGCGTCGCTCCACTGAACTTTGACGAGCTTGACTTCGCGGTTGCATAGCTTCTTCACTTCCATTCCTAATATGCGGGTTGGAACTTTCCTTACGGTTGCTTCGCGTTCCACTTCAGCTTCTTCTAGGGTATTTGGCTCTACCACTTCAGCTGACTCATGTAGACATTTTCGGAGATGTGAAACGTGAAAGACGTTGTGAACTCCGGCCAATTTTTCGGGTAGCTCTAATCTATAGGCCATTTTCCCAATTTTCTCTATGATAGGGAATGGCCCCACGAACCTTGGTGCTAGCTTTCCTTTGGTTCCAAAACGAACAATGTTCCTTAGCGGAGATACGTTAAGAAAAACTCTGTCCCCAACCTCAAATTCAAGGTCGGTCCTCCTCTTGTCGGCGTAGGACTTTTGTCTGTCTTGGGCCGTCTTCATCCTCCTTCGTATTAAGTCTACTTTCTCTGAAGTCTCTTGGATCATATCTGGTCCAAGTATGAGCTTATCAGTAGACTCCCACCAAAAAGTGGGTGATCGGCACGGTCTTCCATATAAAGCTTCGAAGGGCGCCATTCCAATGGTTGCTTGGTAGCTGTTGTTGTAGGAAAATTCCACCAAAGGAAGATGGTCTTCCCATGTCCCTCCGAAGTCAAGGACGCACAGTCTTAAAAGGTCCTCCAAAACTCTGTTCACTCTTTCTGTTTGGCCGTCGGTTTGGGGATGATAAGCTGTGCTTAAGCATAACTGTGTGCCTACCGCTTCTTGCAGACTCCGCCAAAACTCACTTGTGAAGATAGGGTCTCGGTCACTAACAATGCTGGATGGTATTCCATGGAGTCGAACAATTTCCTTGAGGTAAAGAGATGCTAGGGATGAGGCAGTTCTTTTACTTTTGACAGGTAAAAAGTGGGCGCTTTTAGTAAGCCTATCCACTATTACCCAAATGCTAGTGTTGCCTCTCCTAGACCTAGGTAGCCCATCGATGAAGTCCATTGAGATGCTATCCCACTTCCACTGCGAGACCTCTAGAGGATGTAGCAGACCGCCAGCCTTTTTCTGTTCCGCCTTAACCTGTTGGCACACCATACACTTAGAAACGAAATCTGCCACGTCCTTTTTCATGCCGTTCCAAAAGAAAGTTCTTTTTATGTCCTTGTACATTTTATTTCCGCCTGGGTGTATCGTCATCTTGGAGTGATGCGCTTCTTCGAGAACCTTCTTTACTAAATCCCTTGTCTGTGGGACGCATAGTCTTCCGTCTCGCCTTGGCCAACCCTTATCGTCGATGGAGTATCTGTTGAGGTGACTTGAGGTCTCACCCCTAATTAGCCTATCAATCGTCTACACAAGCTGAGGGTCTTCGCGTTGTGCTGTCCCTATTGAGTCCACTAAAGTCGGGCGTAATTCGAGAGATGCTAGCAAGCCTGGTACAAAATCGGAGGAGGTCCTAAAGTCAAAGCTGGCTATAAACTCTAGGCTTTGTCTTTCAACAAACAGCGTGCTTAGGGTTAGTTTCTTTCGGCTCAACGCGTCTACCACTACGTTGCCTTTGCCCGGAGTGTAGGAGATCTCGAAATCATACGAGGCAAGAAACTCCACCCATCTCTGTTGCCTCAAGTTAAGGTCCTTCTGCGAGAAAAGGTATTTCAACGATTTATGGTCAGTGTAAAGTTCGAACTTCTCACCTAGGAGATAGTGTCGCCAAGACTTGAGTGCAAAGACGATGGCGGCTAACTCAAGGTCGTGGGTCGGGTAGTTCTTTTCATGCACTTTCAATTGTCTCCCGCCATAAGCTACTACCCTTCCTTCTTGCATTAAGACAGCGCCTAGCCCTGTCCCACATGCATCTGTATAAACTGTGAACATCTTGCTTCCATCTGGCAGTGTTAAAACTGGGGCTGTTGTAAGAGCCCTTTTTAGTCGTTGGAAAGCAAACTCGCAATCCAAGTCCCAATTGAACACTAGATTCTTCTTGGTCAGCCTTGTGAGCGGAGCTGGGATTTTCGCAAAATCCCTTATGAACTTTCGATAGAAACATGCTAGTCCTAGAAAACTTCGGACCTCAGTTGCACTCCTTGGTGTCTTCCAATCCTGTACCGCTACTACCTTAGCCGGGTCTACTGCTAACCCTTCTTTGGATACTATGTGCCCAAGGAACCTCACTTCTTCTCTCCAAAAGTGGCATTTGGAGAATTTGGCTTTTAGCTGATGGACTCGCAGAGTTTCCATGATTGCCCTTAGGTGCTGGGCATGCTCCTCTTCACTCTTTGAAAAGATCAAGATATCGTCTACGAAGACCACTACGAACTTATTGAGGAAATCTCTGAACACCCTACTCATTAGGTCCACGAAGTAAGCAGGTTCGTTTGTCAAGCCAAAAGGCATGGCAAGCCATTCAAAGAAGCCGTCTGGGGTTCTGAATGCTATTTTATCGATGCTATCTTCAGCCACCCTTAGCTGATGAAAACCGGTTGCTAAATCGAGTTGGGAGAAAACAGACGCTCCTACAAGCTGATCAAACAGATCGTCAATTCTAGGGAGAGGGTGCCTATTCTTTTTCGTTAGCTTGTTGAGCTCCCTATAGTCAACACATAGACGGAGTGAACCATCCGCCTTTGTAGCGAACACCACTGGAGTGCCCCATTCTGAAATGCTTCTTCTAATGAACCCCTTCTCTAGAAGCTCTTTAATCTGTTTACTGAGCTCTTTCCTTTCCCGTGGAGCCATGTGTCTAACAGGCAACGCAACGGGCTTTGCATTATCTACAAGATGTATGCGGAAGTCTATCTCCCGCTTCGGAGGCAAGCCCTTCACCTCTTCGAAGACATCCGGATATTCCCGGACCACTCTAACCGATTGCAAATTGTCGACAGAGGCATCTAGCGATTCAAGATAACTAAGCATAACCGCATACGAGGGATTACAAGAAATTTCCAAAGTGTTACCGAGCTAGGTCAGGAGCCTAACAACCCTTTTCTCACAATCAAGGATGGCCCCATTACTGGATAGCCAATCCATGCCCAAAATCAAACCATATCCCGAAAAGCCCAAAACAAAGGCACTACATTTAAATTCTACGCTTAGAATAGAAATTTTCAACCCCACACAGATCATAGAAAAATGAGCCGGGCCCCCAATTGGGTTTGAAACAATTAAGGGGTCCTCTACCGTACTAGTTTTTAGGTGCAGAGATTCTACTAAAGCAGACGAGATAAAGGAGTGTGATGCGCCAGAATCAAATAAAGTGTGAACGGGGTGATCATAAAGATAAACTACACTTTCTACAGAAGTGTTTATACCTCGCTGTTGCAGAGGTGGCGCCTCTAGCACATGAACCTGCGCCTCTGAGGTGGATCAAGCCCTCTGCCCCTGTCCTCGTTTCTTTGGGCAGTCCTTAGCCATGTGGCCTGTCTCACCGCAAGAAAAGCACCCACCATTCATCTTGGCCTTCTTTTTCCGGCAATCTTTCACTAAGTGCCCCACTTTGCCACAGAAATTACACTTCCTCTTCTCTTTGTTGTCTTTCCCTCCCTTCTTAAAGTCTGTCTTCTTAGGCTGTAAACCCTCTTTCTTCCCTTGAGAGCTTTCTGCCTTTGTCTCCTTCTTGCCCTTATCCTCTTCGTTCAGCAATGCCATCTGTACCAACCTTTCATATGTAGCTCCCATGGGTATATGGGTCATGGCCAAACTGTGTAATGGATCATTCAACCATTTGACGAAACGGAGAGCCTTCTTGTGCGGGGTGTTGACTAGGTCCAGTCCGAACCTAGCCAGCTCATCGAATTGATTAACATACTCTTTGCCTGTCTTGTTCCCTTGCTTAAGAAATAAGAATTTTTCCAACTGCAAACTCCTTTCCGCGTCTGAGAGAAATTTAGCCTCAAACCTTGCCCTAAAGTCCTCCCATGTTTCCACTGGTCTTTCTGCATTAGTGACTTCCCACCAGTAGGAAGCCTCACCTTTTAGTAGCCACACTGCCAGTTGTACCTTCTGCCTATCTTCTACCTCAAAAATGACGAATAAGTTCTCGGTTTCCTTTAGCCAATTTCTAGCTGCCACGAAGGACTCAGTTCCATGAAAGTCCTTTCCTCCCATAGCTTTAAAATCTTTACATATCTTAGCAAAAGTGTTTCCCCGCGGAGGAGGTGGAGGAAGAGGTGCTGCTGTAGCTGGATGATTTCCTACAGCTGGGGGAGGAGGAACGGTAGGACCTGGCTGAGTGGCCCTTGCTTCTAAGAACCGTCTAAACCAACCAGGTATTGGTACACCCTCTGGCAAGTTAAGTTCTTCGGACATGCTGAAACAAAAAGGATAGATTCAAAACGAAGGATAAGAGATAGTACCTATGGCTTTGGGGGACTTTGCCTTTTTAAAATAAAATAATATTTTATCTTTTAAAAAAAATGCTTCTTTAAATTTCCTTTTTGAAAATAAAATTTCAAAACTTTTTATCTTATCTGGTAAACCTATGCTCTGATACCAAGTGAAACACCCCACCTCCGTTAGGGTCACTCTCAAAGGGAATGCCCTAATTTTGGTGGAGGTTTATAAGTATAAGTCACAGATATACAAGACAGATATAAGAACACATATTTTTGAACAGTTGAAAACAACAACAACTTTTATTTCATTAAAATACGTTTTACACAAACCATGCCATAATTGTCTTACAATCCTTCCAAAAACATAACACCTTCATAACTGTCTTGATTACATTATTTAAAGAAGCATAAAGAAAACATAAATAAACTGCAAAAGTCCATAATTGTTGTCCAAAGCCATAGTCCAAAACGGAAAAGTTCCAAGCAATACATTCTTTCTCTTCAAGCTTGATATGAAAACTGGTCAAGCTGCGGTATTCCCTCCCTGTGGACCTGGGGGGGGGGGGGGAGAAACGAAAGAAAAGAAGGTGAAAGAAAAGTAGAGTCAGACATAAAGCCTGAGTAAGTCTAGGACTATTCAGTCTATGAATAAAGAACTGGGTATGATAAGCATAAACTGGAAATGGGAAAGCACCATAAACTAAGTTAAGTTGTCTAGGGTCGAATACTATCGTACCCCATATTAATCTCTGTACCCATATAAACTAGTTCCCAACAGGCACCCCATAATCAGGGTAAAGTGATCCATTTCTGATGATCGGCTCCTACTCGCATAGTTACATGTGTCTTAGGCCCCCGTTGTTGTAGTTACCTATGCTGGTCCCACCATGGGGTGTATCAAGTCCCATGGTGGCGGCCCGACACAATTCTAGAATGCACAGGTATGCTACTGGTGCCCAGTGCCTTATTTTTCTGCGCCGGAGTGTGTGCACGCCCACACCCCGTTAGAACCTACACCGCTGCACCACCGCCGTCGATTTGACCTCTTACAGTCAGCCCAGTAATCGTGCCCCACCCTGCCTAGTTCAGGGTATCCTGATACACCTTGTAGGGTTACTGCTGAAAAGGGTCCCCCGCTACTAGGTTTTCTATTTCTAGCCAACATGCTAAGTTGGTTAAGTGTTTAATAAACCTAACCCCCAATCAGTCTGTTTAGTTTAGCATGTTCCATTTTTGATTAAGTATTAATATAATTTACTTAATCCTATCAATCCTGACTCAGCCTTAATTGTCTTATTAAAGCCTCGACCTCTCACATTAGACATGTATTGTTGTGGCTGCCTGTTGCCGGTTGGGTCCGGGCAGTCTTACGCCACAACTCAGTCTAACCTCGGGTCTTTATCGGGCTCCATGTTTAACCACCCACATTGGATAGTTATTGTTGTGACTACTGGACAGTCGGGCGGTTCCGGGCAGGTTTACATCACAACTCAATCCAACCTCGGGTTAAACACTTCGTATTTTCTACATTTACATATTTTGTCTCTTTTCTTTTTATATGTAAATATTTGCGGCCCATTATTCAAATTTATCTTTATTTGTTAAAATTTATTTATGCCACTTAATTGTTTTTCAAGGTTGTTGGCATGCGTTAAACATGCCAACACATATGTTCTATATTTTAACCCAAACGTCATTATCCCCGCTTTACACGTTCGCTACAATATAAGATATGTTGGGTTTAACATTTAAACCCAACTTAGCCATATGAAAAGGGGAGGCTTATAACATGATGTTTATGAGGTGACATAAAAGGGGAGTGTGAACGCATGAACTTGCAACATACGATTCAATTAACATAAAGTAGGCACATGTGAACTTGCAATTGTAACAGCATATAATCATGGCATAAACAATACTTAAATGTGAATCATTCTATTCATATAATCATGGCATAAACAATACTTAAACATGAATCATTCTATTCATATGATTATGGCATAAACAATACTTAAACATGAATCGTTCTATTCATATAATCATGGCATAAATAATACTTAAACATGAATCATTGTAAACTTGCAATTGGGATGTAAATCTAACTTAATTGTGTCACATATATCACCATATGGTTTTGATAACAACTTAGGCCTAAAACATGTTTCAACTAGACATAATACCAAACATAGTTTAGTCATGTTCATAAAGGTGCTTACTTTTGTTTCTAATACAAAAGTATGATTTGCCAATTTCAACATAGATTCATATAAATCATAGTACTTAGTCGAGTCCAATTACACACTAAAAGTTATCATAAAAGTATGTACATCATGTTGGCATAATAATGAATCATAAACTTGCATGAATCCCAATTAAAATTCCACAACATATGGTTGTCAACATAAATCATATACTTGTATGAATCAAATCGTTTAGAATCAAAATAACATACAAATATAGATTATTATCGCCACAATTCCATTTCGTTGTTAACTTCCAACGCAAATCACATACTTGCAAATATCCAATCATATACGATAACATTCCCAAATCGTTTAGAATCAAAATAACATACAAATATATATTATTATCGCCACAATTCCATTTCGCATTTTACACAAATCAAACGCAATTAATTATTCACATCGGAATAGCACTCTACTTACAACGTATGACGAATCTTCAATTCAAGAATCTGAATTCTGAATTTGGAGATGCTATCCTTTGTTGTAGGCGTTGTTTTGATTTGATTGACGTTGCTTTAAGCTTTGAATTATCTCCTAATTGTCTCTCAATTTCTGACGGCTATCCTTAGTCTCTCCTCAGCAGCATGACGGTCTCATCTCCATTTTATTTTGTGTGAATTAAGGTTAGTCTTAGGTCCTTTTTATAGAGTTTGTGAGTTGATTTAGACCGTCGATGGAGCTTGGTTTAATAATAGCCGTTCGTTCGAAGGAGAGACCAACCAGGAGCTGACACCTAGCCCTAGTGACAAGGCAAGGCTCGGAAAATCGACCAAACACAGACCAGGCCAGCCAGGGTGAGCTGGGTTTGACCAGGCTCAGGGGCCAGGTCGACACCCCAGTCGACACCGTGTCGACTTGGCAGTCGACACGGGTTACCCAGGTCGACTGCCCAGTCGACCTGGCTAGCCCCAGGTCGACTGCCAAGTCGACCTGGGTGCCTTGGGCGGGAATTTTCCCGCCCTGGCCAATTGGGCCCGATTTTGAATTTTAAACTTGTTTTTCTGAGCTGTTTTCGTCTGTTTGAATTTTAAACTGAATTCTAAAACTTCCGGAGGTCATATCTTCTTCATACGAAGTCCGTTTTACGCAAACTCGGACTCTATCTCAAGCAGAATTCCGAGACGAACGCAATGGCGTATCCCATTTCCCTTAATTCTTTGATTTGAAATTAATTATACTTTAATTTGTGAATTTCACTGTTATAGAATACACGGGGTGTTACAGCCGAGTTAATTCTCATTTCAAATAATCGATCGATGGTGAGAAGTCGAAGAGTTGAAGACGATTCAAGACCGACGATCTTCACATTGGATGGATGGGCGCTACTGATGCTCATGATTCGAGTAGCTACCTTAAAGGAGTTGAGGTGGTAGTCGTCCGGACTTATTGTTGATTGTGCGGATATGCGAGGAATTTGGTGCCTCCGGCTTCGTTCATACCCAGAACGAACTTGTAAATGGACTGTGTGTCTGACATTGGATTTTGTTATGTGCCGATTGATCTCTATTAAATATATATCTGTTTGGCGGTGGAGAATTTATTCTATTGCTTAACGCCCTTCTCTGAGGTTATATATCGATAGAAATCAGTCGCATGGAGTGGATTGCCTGTGTGTCACGCCTAAGTGGCATATGATCAAGGCTTCTGTTACAAAGCAAAGTCTTGTGGTTGATTATCAAAGCATGGCCCGTGTGGCGTAGCTTTGTGTATAGCGTGGATTCGCAAGCCTCACACCTCGGTATAAGTCAAAAACAGGAGAAGGACCCAAGGAGTGCACAACGTTTCTTTCTAGCTACGGTGGTGTTAGTGACTTACCAGCCCTGACATTTATATATACTTTTCACCTGTGTGGTTGTTGGAATGCGAGGCGCCTCGATTATAGGTCTGTAAGGACCGGGAAACATGTGTTCAGGAATTAGCAATCCTCAAAAGTAAGAGAGGACCGGCCTTGGAGGATCCAGGGATTGTTGTGTGCGGCCCTGAGGCATTTCCTAGAGTGTCTCGAAAGGAGAGGAGCTTGTCCCTTGCCTTGGCTCGTGATGGAATCCAATTTCCAATACGAAATTGCAGATGTGGTTGTATTACTAGTATGGCGACATGATATATGGTGCCCATGCCATCAATGATTGATATTTATGATTGAATTTGCTTTTGAAACATATATGCACTAGTAATAATATCACACTTTTGTTTTATACGTATCAAGCATTTCTTAGCCATTGTAAGGTAAAACTCTATCCTCCGGCTTGCGTTGCATTGTGTGATGGGACCTGAGTCTTATAATGGCTTCATTTTTATAAAAAGCATTGCGATGATTTAATAATTTACTTTATTTCATGCACTAGCACTCATTGGAGTAAACTCGTTCCGCGAAAGTGGCGTGGTCCTTTGATTTACCTTATAATTGTGATTTAATTAGTTAAGTAGATTTCTCATACCAGTCCCATGACTGACTCATAGTTTGTTTCACCTTGCAAACTCGGGTGCCCCTATTTTCACATGGGCAGCCTAGTTACAGGTAGCTGACATATTTTGGCTTGGCACCGCAGTAGAGGTGCACTTTTGGCTCATGGCGAGGCTTGACTACATGTTGATGACTATGATTTTTCTGCCATTATTGTATATGTATATGATTCCGCCATAGGCGATGTAGACTGATGTTTCGTTTATGTACTCTCTATATATGTGATTCCGCCACAGACGATGTAGAATGATTATGTATTATTATGCACTAAGTTGTATCCTGCACTGCGCTCTCTGATGTGGTGATATATACATGATTTCGCTGTCATATTTGTGTAAATTATTCTATTTCTTGTTTATGCTATTATCTGCACTGTGCTCTCTGATGTGGTTGTTGCTGGATACCAGAATGAAACGACCCGAACTTCCCCAGTAAGGAAAGCCCGGATTGAATTTAGAACGAGCCACATCGGAACGCAAACAGAAGAACATTTCATTTTATATTACAACAATTCCATCAGAATACAAGAATACAGAGTATGAATAAATATTACACATTATAAAATATCAGAGATTACAATACATTAAATAGCAGCGGAAAATAATACAATACACAACTAGAAGTAATACATGGATACAGAGCTTTCCGAGTATCGTTCCAGCTGTAAATCAGGATCCTCTAAATATAAATCTGCAAAACCAAAACTAATAGCTGCCCATGTCAAAATAAGGGCACCCAGAGTTTAGGTTAAAACAATAAACTCCAGGCCAGTCATGTGACTGGTGTGAGAACTAAAACAATTATTAATCTTTATTTTAAAGTTAGGTAAATCAAGGGACCACGCCGTATAACACGGAACGGGTTTCCTCCCAAGAATACCAGTGCATAAAACAACAACGCAATGCTAAATAAAGAAAAATGAAGCTATTATAAGACCCAGGTCCCATCACACAATGCAACACAAGTCGGAGGATAGGGTTTTACCTTATAATAGCCAAAGAATGCTTGATACGCTAAATTTCATGTTTTATTATTACTATAAGTGTATAGTATTAAAACAATTTCAATCATAAATATCAATCATAGACGACATGGGTACCATATATCATGTCGCCATACTAGGCTCTACAATCAAAACCGCAAATGTCACATATTTGGAAGTTGGATTTCCATCTGTGAACCGAGGCAAAAGATAGTCCTCTACCGATTCGAGACGCTCTAGCCCGTGTCTCAGGTCAGAGCTCGAGTGACCTTTGGATCGTCAGGGCCGGTCCACCGATGTGGATTAAAATGCCTGAACATTGCGTTTCCCCACCCTTTGGGGTGTCAAATCAACACACACAGATTTTATTTGTGCAGTTGGGTGATGTGTAAAATTTATCATCCCAATCAATATCGGTCAAATCAGTCTATATAAACAAATCGTCCGATTTGTTTATAAATATTTATTTTATATACATGTTAAAAATTATATTTTTAGCTATAAAATATTTTCCACTATAAAATATTTTATTTCATTTCACATTCTTAGGGATAGGTTCCCATTAATTTAATCAAAGATAAATTACTTAAATTTATTCTTTAATCTTCTTTTGAATATCAATTCAAACCAAAATATGGTTTATCCAAACTAGCCGGGATTAACGAACCTTACCGAAGTAATCATTTTTTTTAATTTCCCAACCCCAACCTATTCATCCTATGACGTAAAACTGGTAATACTTCATATCTGACACCACGGTTTTATCGGTAAATTCAATTACCATTTCACGTTCAAATCTAATTAAAGATTTAACTATCGCTTGGAGCAAAAGTGGTGATACTCCATTCTCGATCTTTTCAATCTAATTAAAGATTCGTTAAAACTCCACCTAGTTTTAATCTTTAACTGGGTCAAAGAATCAATGTCATTTAAAACACGGTTCGCGATAAACCCAAAATCACATTCCATTAATTATCGGGTTAAAGAACAAGTGTTATTTAAAACACTGTTCACGATAAACCCAAAAATCAATACCAATTCAATTCCAATTAAATATTATTTAATTAGTACACTTCATTAAATCTAAATAAAAAGATTTAATCTTTTTCTCAACTGGGCTTAAGAACAGTGTTAATGAAGACACCATTCGCGACAAACCCAAATCACATTTGATATTAAATACAAGGCTCTGAATAGAAAATATATCGGCTTATATTCAATATCAAATTCTACGACCAACAAATATCGTATTGGAAATAACAATATAAATATATCTTTCAAATTCCCATAATAATATCTGTATCATCACGAAATCCAACATCGAAATATTCCAAAGACAATTTCGATTCAAATCCATTCTAATTCAATTATTGGAAATTATGGTTACTTTTAAAACCATTTAAAATCCACTTTATTTATTTTAAAAATAAATAGAATTATAATTCTAGTTCAAAACTAGTTCATTTCGATAAAAATCTATTTTTTTACCCCGCTACTATATAGATAAAAATTCTATTTTTACACCGCTACTATATAGATAAAAATTCTATTTTTTACCCCGCTACTATATAGATAAAAATTCTATTTTTACACCGCTACTGTATAGATAAAAATTCTATTTTTACACCGCTACTATATAGATAAAAATTCTATTTTTACCCCGCTAGTAATATAATAAAAAATATATTTTTATTACTCTACATGAATAAAAATTATATTTTTATTCTTCCTATGATATAAAAATCTTATCTTTATACCTTCTATAAATTAAAAATCGGATTTTTATTCGCTCTAAAATATAAAAATCATATTTTTATAAAAAATATAATCCTTTCACTTTTAAATCAAAACTTTTCAACGATAAAAATTGTAACAACCCGGAAAATCTGAGCGAGTTTAAATTTTTTAAATTGGCTATTTTAAGTGGATTTTATGTATTTAAAATAAATATTTTAAATAATAACGATGAAAATTATGTTTAAACTGATGTTTGAAAATAAATATAATTATTTTAAATTATAAACAAGGCCTGAAATGGCGCGGTAGTTTCAAAATTTGAATTCAAACTTTGACTGACTGTACCGGGTGCAAAATAAAACGGATTTTAGTGAAACCAAAAATATTTAAATCTATTAGTGAATATCTTTCTAAGAATTTGAAAAATCTAAGTTTCAAAGCAGGAGTCAAAAGTTATGGCCAAATGAATTTTCAGAAAGGTCGCTATAGAGAATATATAGCCCTTGAAAATAGACATTTTGCAAACGGCCTCGGAATTCGACGAAACCATTTTTGTTGGATCCGGGATGTGAAATTATTGCTAGGTTTCAAATTTCATAATTTTTGAAGTTGATTTGTGAGCGCGGCGAAGGAAAATGTGTTTGGTCAATTAAAGTTAAATTGGATCGACCAGAAAATGGCCATTTTTCAAACGGTCTCAAAATTCAACGAAACTAGTTTTGTTGGGACCGTATCGCCAAAACATGGCTAGATTTATTTTTTCTGGAATTTTTGGGATCAGTCTGTGGCCCCGGCAAATTGAAATGTACGTTCAAATCAAATAGTGAATGTTTTATATTTTAATTTGAAGAGAAACTGACTGAAACAGTCGAATGGGCCTACGAAACGTATCCCATTGTGTTTGGAACGGGGGTATTTAGCTAGGGACGACAGTCGTTGGGTTTGAATTGGAGTTCGTGGCTATAACCAAGCATTTTTCGAATTAAATAATTAACTAATATAAAAATATATTATATGTATACCATCTAAATACGCGTAACCCTAACTAAATTATACGGGCCGCCGTTCTTCTCTGGAATCAAAGGCGGAAATCGCCTAGAACTACCTCCCCTTTGATCTCCTCCTACGTTCAACAATACCACAAACTTCCAAAGCCAAATCGAAGCACCCAGTATGATCTCCATATCCAACGGGCAAGATTGGATCTAATCACCTATAGCGCTTGAAATTGAAGCCCAAAGCTTCACCTCGCGAGGCATTTTCAGGGGCCAGGCTGCCACCGAGTCAGCCAGAAGGAGGTGGCGCCGGTGGGCCTCACGTAGCTTGACGTCGTGATGCCCTCAGATCCTCCTCAATCGGTTCGGATTTCGTGAAAGATCGATCCCTAGTTTAGAACCCCAGTTGAACGACGGTTTCCAGAGGGGGGTTTTAATTTGGAAAAGGTAGCGTTTTTAGCGCCGAAAATTTAATTAATTACAATTTTAAATTGTTTGATGTTTAAAATTACATATCTTTTTCATTTGTTGACGAAATTCAGTGATACAAGAGATAGTGGACTCGTGTGGACGTCTTCTACATTCTAGAAGAGACCGCATATTTTTCTGAGCCTTCTGCAATTTTTGGTGGAGTGGAACCCAATGTGAGATTTCTAATTTATAAACGATATGGAAAACAACGATGTATAAATTATATAGTCGATGTATGAGTTATATAAGCGTTGTACACCTCATTTATAAGCATTGTATAAGTTGTATGTTCGATGTATAAGTTATATATGCATTGTAAAAATTATATATGCGATGAAATGACATTGAAATGAATTGAAGTGAATTGAAATATATTTATATACGAATATATATATATATACTCCCCTCGTCCACAGACCATGGACGATATATATTGGTTATGATATTGTTTGGATTATTGGTTGATGTGAAATTTGGTGAATAATGCGAATGGTTGATAGAATTGTTTGTGGTTGAGAATGATTGACTGTGGTTGAAAAATACCCATTTGTGTTTGAAAACAAAATTAGAATATGTTGTGGAAATGAAAGAAAACATGCTCGCCTGCGTGCGAATTAGATGCATGAAATCCCCATTGTCAAAAACCGCAAGGTTTTTAGGTAGAGCGAGGAGCCGTACATTGATACGGTCCCGGTTTTAACTACCCTGCCGTTATGCTACCGAAATTTTCAATAATATTCATGTGTTAGAATTATTTTCATGTGTTGAAACTATATTCGTGTGTTGAATAGAAATTCATGTGTTGAACGACATTCATGTTTTGAAATAAATTGTTTTATAATAAAAATCATATTTTTTATCATCTATATGAACTATGTAAAATAGTCGTGTTTTGAAATAAACTGTTTTATAATAAAAATCATATTTTTATCATCTATATGTTAGTCGTGTTTTGAAATAAATTGTTTTATAATAAAAATCATATTTTTATCATCTATATGAACTATATAAAATAGTCATGTTTTGAAATAAATTGTTTTATAATAAAAATCATATTTTTATCATCTATATGAACTATATAAAATAGTCGTGTTTTGAAATAAATTGTTTTACAATAAAAATCACATTTTTATTATATACGTGAATTGTTAAAAATAGTGAAGAGTTGAAATAAAAGTCTGTTGGATAAAAATATCATTTTTATCAAATGTATGAAATGAATATGGTTTTGAAATCAAAGAATAGATTATATTTATATATATATATATAAATATAATTAAAATTAATCGAATAACGAAGCTGCAGTTCGTGTTTTGAAACCGTGATTTCAAACGATTAATGCGGGAGATCCGACCATCGGATTTTCCCGAAACCGAAACCGTTGGGTTCGCTTTGGAAATATCTTTCCAATGACACCCACATTGTGAATATCCAACGGTTGGATTGTCTGGAATGTTTAATTCAAATCTGAAGAAAAACAGCGCCAGAATCAATTATGTTTATCTATATATATATAATTAAATTAAATCAAATAACGACGCTGCAGTTCGTATTTTGAAATCGTAAATTCAAACGATTAGTGCGGGAGATCTGACTGTAAGATTTTCCCGAAACTGAAACTGTTGGATTCATTTTGAAAAGATCTTTCTAATGATATAAAATTTGTGAAGATCCAATGGTTAGATTTTCAGATATGTGTAAATCAAATATGAAGAAAAACAGCGCCACGACCGCGTTATTGCCTGAAGCGTCGTTTGAATGAATTGGCTATTTTTAAATAAATAAAAATAGCGATAAATCGTGATAAAATATTATAAATGATATGGAATGGAAATAAACCGAATTTGCTTGGTTTATGTGATATTTGATGGTTGAATGTGTTTGATGTGAAATTACATTAAAGAACAGAATTGGTGATGTCGAATAATTTAACCATTGAAATGAATTGATTTGAAATTCTAAATACATGAATTATTTGAAAAGGCTGAGTTAATTCTCAATTCAAATAATTGATCGACGATTGAAAGTCGAAGATATGAAGACGATGCAAGACCGATGATCTTCACGTCGAATGGAGGGGTGCTACTGATGCTCATGATGGGAGTAGCTACCTTAAAGGGGATGAAGTAGTAGCCGTCCAGACGTACATGTTGATTGTACGGATATGCGAGGAATAAAGATCCTCCGGTTTCGTTTAGACCCAGAACGGACTTGTAAATGGATTGTTTGTCTGACATTGCATTTCATTCTGTGTGATTGATAGACGTGAGTTGCATGGCGTGAATTGCCTGTGTGGCATGCTGAGATGCAATGATCAAAGCTTTTGTTGAAAAGCAGATCTTTGTGGTGGATGATCAAAGCACTGCCTGTGTGGCATAGCTTTGTGTATAACATAAATTCGCGAGCCTCACACCCCGGTATGGACCAGAAATGGGAGAGGACTTCAGGGAGGACATGCGTTTCTTTCTAGCTAGGGTGGTATCAGTGACCTTCCAGCCCTGACATTTATATTACTTTCACCTGTGTGGTTGTTGTTGTTGCGAGGCGCCTCGGATATATCGGTGACTATGTGAAGCCGATGGAGTCGTAGGACTCATTTACGACCCAAATGGCAGGGAAACGCAGTGTTCAGGCATTTTAATCCACATCGAGTGGACCGGCCCTGACGATCCAAGGCTTGATTGAGTACTTGCCTGAGACATGGTAGGCTAGATTGTCTCGAAGCGGTGAGGACAATCCCTGGCCTCGGTACATGACGGAAATCCAATTTCCAAATACGACATCGTGCGGTTTTGATTGTATACCTATATATGGCGACTAGTGGTATGGGGCACTTATGCCATCTATGATTGATATTTATGATTGTATCTAAAATTAGAAACTAACTGGAAATGTGCTAGGACGAATGGTTTCCTGGGTATTGGTCTGATGTTGGTTTCGGCCTTCGGGGTTAATACTTAGGGAATCGTTCACTTACTAGTTTATGGTTGGAGTCTGATTAAGAATTAAACGATAAAATTTACATTTTTAGTGATTTTACTTTACGCGTATTAAGCATATCTTGGTCGATATTAGGTAAAACTCTATCCTCTGGTTTGTGTTGCATTGTGTGATGGGACTTGAGTCTTATATCGGCTTCATTTTTATAAAAAGCATTGCGATGTTTAAAAGATTTATTTGTTTTAAAGCACTGGCAATCTAATGGAGTAATCCCGTTCCGTGAAAGTGGCGTGGTCCTGTGATTAGCCATATTGTAAGATGTGTTAAGTAGATTTCTCATACCAGTCCCATGACTGGGTGCCCCTTTTTCTACACGGGCAGCCTTGTATTTAGGTTTTAGCAGGCTCTTTCTGGATAGCTGGAGCTGAAGATGAATTCTATCATTTATCTCTTTTTGTGCTGTTCAACTCCTGTTGAACATACTATGTTTTCTTTTCCGCTGTAGACATTTTACGTATAGCTGAACTGTATTCTGTACTAAGTATGATCCTATATACTGTGTAACTCTGATGATTATATTTATCCAGTGTATTCTATTGTACATTACCAGATGTATTTAATTATTTCTGTTCTGCTATTATCTGTTTATGTGTTATATTCCAAAGATTACCCTTGCGCCGTCCTATCGGGGTTTGGGTCGTCACAAACGTGGTATCAGAGCTTTGGTTAAGCTTAGTCCTGGAATATAACATGTGAACGAATTCGTCAGAAATAGAACCAGTAGTGTTCTAAGATGAGTAACTCATTACAAATAGGATCAGTAATATCCTAGTATGAGTATAGTAGAATGGAATACACCTCGATAGACACATTTACATTCAAGTATATGTCTCTATGTTTTATAATATCTTTTCTGATGACCTGACACTTGGTCTGCTATTTGCAAAAGTACTGGAAAATGAGTGCCAGAAACAGAAGGAATCCAGACCTAGATATAGAAGCTCTATTTATGAAATATAGAAATCTGGGTGGAGCACTATTCTTGGGCGAAGAATCTATTGCTAAAACACAAGCTTGGATTCGTTCTGCTGAGAAAATCTTTGAAGGTTTAAAGCCGAGGGATGACCAGAAAAGATTACTGGCATCTTAGGCACTCAAAGACAAAGCTTTGTTCTTGTGGGATTCGATTTTTAAAGATAATCCAGAGGGTGATATCACCTGGGATAGATTCAAAGAGCTTTTCAGTGAAAAATTTATTCCTCCAGAAGCAACTGAGCGGTTATGTGATGAATTCTACAATTTGATACAAGGAGATATGAATATCCTAGAATATCATAAGAGATTCAATGAACTTTCTCATTTTGCTCTGCATCTGATTCAAGATCCAAAGCGGAAGAATCTGAGGTTTATAAACTGTCTTCAAAGAAAATACCAGAATAAAGTAATGGGGCATGTGAAGCTTCCTTTTTCTGAAATGATATACATGGCCTACCAGTATGAGGATCTCGATAGGAAAGGTATGTTGCGAGACGAAGGGGAAGTCAGTTCTTGCAGCAAAAGAAAACTCGAAACCGATAGCCCAGAAACAAATGCACAGCCTGGGGCTAATACGATGTCTGGGGCCAGAAAGAAGCCTAGAATCAATAGGAAAAAGTTAAAGGCAGTCTTATGTTTAAAGTGTAATCAATAGGGACATTCGATGAGGAACTGTGAATCCTCGGAGAAAGAAAGAAATGTCGGATTTAAACCCAATAAGGAGCAAAAGAAATCTCATGGTACAAGGGAATGCTGTAAGTGTCACCGGGCAGGTCATCTTGCTAGAAATTGCCAACTGGCAATGAAATCTGAAATAGTACAAATAAATGAAGTGGCTGAAACTTCAGAACCCTCCCCTACCCTGAGAAAGCCAGATGTTTTAGAAGGCACTCTTACTGTCAAGGATATTCCAATTAAAGTATTATTTGATATAGGCATGTCGCGAAGCTTTGTTGCAAAGAATGAAGTTAAGAAACTGGATTTGAATTTGAAGAAGCTCAAAGCACCCTTGACTGTTCATAATCCGGTTGGGGGTTCTGTCGATCTTAATTAGGTTTGTGGAGTGCGTGCCTCTTTTTCCCGGTATCGGTTCCCCACTATCGCGATCATAATGAAATTTACAGAATTTGACCTTGTACTGGGATTGAATTGGTTAACCCAATATGAAGCTGAAGTTAAATGCGCCGAGAGAATTGTTAAGGCAAAAACAAATTTCAGGGAATATATAACCATTCCATGTGAAGGACCGAATTCATAGAAAAGACTTCTGGTCAGCTTTAGATGTTTCTCCTGATCAGATAGAACCTGTTCCTGTCATCGCAGAGAATATTCCGGTCGACATTGAAAATATCCCAGTTGTCAAGAACTATGCGGATGTGTTCGAAGAAGTTGTTAGCTTACCTCCACAGAGAGAAATTAATTTTAGAATCTCTTTAGTTCCGAATGCAAGGCCAGTAGTTCACGCCATTCGAAGAATGACCTTGAAAGAGAAAGAAGAGTTGGATAATCAGACTCGACAGCTTGTATGGAAAGGTCTAATCATACCTAGTTTCTCTGATTGGGAAGCACCAGTGGTATTTGTCCCGAAGTCAGACGGTACTCTCAGAATATGTGTAGATTATCACGACTTGAATAAGCAGACGTTGAAAAACAAATATCCATTGTCGCGGATTGATGGCCTGCTTGATCGATTGAATGGCGCACAAGTGTTTTCCCGAATGGACCTAGCTACAGGTTTCCATCAGCTTCGTATTGCCGAAGAGTGTGTTCCTTTGACAACATTCAGAGGCCCACATTTGTTCTACGAGTGGTTAGTAATGCCGTTCGGCTTATGTAACGCTCCGGCATATATTGTCGATCTAATGAACCGGGTATTCAGAGGAGTATTGAACAAATTCGTTCTGGTTTTCATTGATGATATTTTGATCTTCTCTAAGTCATAAAGCGAGCACGAAAACATTTGGAACAAGTGTTAGAAATTCTCAGAAAGATTGTTTTAAAAGCAAAGTTTTCCAAATGTATATTCTGGCAAGAAGAAGTCAAATTTCTTGGCCACGTCGTGTCAAAACAAGGAATCTCAGTGGATCCCAGTAAAATCACTGCTATTCAGAATTGGAAACAGCCTCGTACGCCCACAGAAGTTAGAAGTTTTCTTTGATTGGCCAGTTATTATCGGAAGTTCGTTGAGAATTTTTCGAAGATATCCAGTCACTTAACGAAGCTTACTAAGAAACATTCGAGATTCAACTGGACTCCCGAATGTGAGGCAGCTTTCCAGGAGCTGAAGTTAAATTGATGACTACTCCAGTGCTCACAATTATTAACGGCAATCAGGATTTAGAAGTATGGACTGATGCTTCTAAAGAAGGCCTTGGCGTAGTGTTGATGTAAAGAGGCCATGTAGTCGCTTATGCTAGCCGTCAATTGAAACCACATGAAAAGAATTATGTAACTCACGATCTAGAATTGCTAGCTATCGTGTTTGCTATGAAAATCTGGAGGCATTATCTATTGGATGAGAAGTTTGAATTATACACAGATCATCAATCATTGAAATATTTATTCACCCAGAAGGATCTGAATATGAGGCAGCAGCATTGGTTAGAATTTCTTGCAGCTTATGATCTAGATATTTTACATACTCCGAGGAAAGCCAATGTTGTAGCTGATGCGCTCAGCAGGAAGAATGTGATCATCGCCAGTATTATCAGTACACCATCGTTGATTGATAAAATAGCTATTCTTCAGAAAGACGATAGTTTTATTAAGGAGATGATCAGAAGAATTCAAAAAGGAGAAGTCTTCAGTTTCCAAGTGGATGGCGCAGGAGTTCTGAGATTGAAAGGTAGAATTTGTGTTCCCGACAACATTGAACTCAAAAGAGAAGTATTGGACGAGTGTCACAAGTCCAAGTTCTGTATCCACCCAGGGGTTAGTAAAATGTATAATGACCTCAAGCGAACTTTCTGGTGGAAGCAATGAAAAGAGATATCTCTATATATGTTAGCCGGTGTTCTACTTGTCAACAAGTCAAAAGTGATCAGCAGAAGCTCGCTGGATTGTTGCAACCTTTAGAAATTCCAGGTGGAAAGTGGGAACAGATTTCTATGGATTTCATAGATGGTTTGCCCAGAACCAGGAAAGGAAATGATAGTATTTGGGTGATCGTAGATCGTTTCACGAAGACCGCCATTTCATACCTGTCAAATCGAATAGAACTGCTCAAAGTCTGGCGCAGATTTATTTCAAAGAAATTGTTAGACTGCACGGAGTTCCCATGAGCATCGTTAGTGATCGTGACCCGATTTTTCTAGTAAATTCTGGGAATCATTCCAAGCAGAATTGGGAACGAAACTGAACTTGAGCACCGCATATCATCCTCAAACAAATGGCCAAACTGAGAGGGTGAATCGCATTCCTGAAGATTTATTGCCGGCGTGTATTATTGATTTTGGCGGATCATGGGAAGACCATTTTCATTTGGTTGAATTCTCATATAATAACAGCTACCAGGCGAGCTTGAAAATGTCTCCATTCGAAGTATTGTATGGTAGACCGTGTCGATCCCCTGCTTGTTGGGTTGAACCTGGTGATAGACTCGTATTGGGGCCCGATATGATTCGTAATGCTGCGGAAAAAGTCGATTTTGTTAAGAAACGATTACTAGCCACTCAAAGCCGACAGAAAAGCTATGTAGATAAGAGAAGAAGAGATATATCATTTGCTGTTGGCGACTATGTATATTTTAAGGTATCTCCGATGAGAGGAGTCATCCGATTCGGTAAAACAGGGAAATTGGCGCCCAAATTTATTGCTTTGTTTCCTATTCTAGAACGGATTGGAACTCTCGCATATAGGGTTCAATTGCTTGATTGGTTGCCTGGAGTACATGATGTATTTCACGTATCTCAACTGCGAAAGCATGTGCATGATCCAGATCTCGTTGTAGAAGAAGCTGCAGAACAGGATTTGGAAATCACTCCAGAATTGGCAGTTAGAAGAAAGCCACTAAAGATTATTGGCAAAGAAACAAAAGAGCAGAGGAACAAGAAGGTTCACTTAGTCAAAGTGCAATGGAGTGGAGATCCGCGAGATTGTACCTGGGAAACTGAGGAGATATTAAGAAAGCCTATCCTAAGTGCAGGGTGGATGTCTCTGATTGACTCTAGTGCAAGGTACATTTACCATACTTTGCATTACCACTTTGTTCTCTACTTTCTTGTTGTTTTCGTTACATGAATGTATAACTTTTTAGTTATATAGTCTAAATGATGTTAAAAGAGTATATGAATTAATTGGTATATTTCTTAAAAGTTAAAAACAAATTGATTGTTGTTTGTGTTGTGTGATGGTGGATTTGATTAATTAAATTATTAGAATGATAGTTAATTTAATCAAGGAAGGAATGGTAAATTTATGCAATTAAATCACACATTGAACTGGTTTAAAAATAGGCAGTAATATGTACATATGCATTATATATGTTTGAACAGGCAAATGGATTAGCTGTTGAGTAAAGAATTTATTTGCATGCCCGACAAATAGGTAAACCTTAATAAGTTGGTTGCGCAATTTTATTATTATATCAACTCCTGTGAATGCCGTTGGATGCAGAGTGCTGGTTGTTCTATGTGTAATAATAAATGTTGCCATAGGATAGTAACAATTAATTTTGAACTACACTACATGGCATACTTCTTGAAGATAGGCATACTTCATCATATACCACATAAGCATTTGGAGCTTGTGTGACGAGGTAAAAGATTTACCATACGAGCGAGAGGCTTGTATGGCGATGACTATATTTTACAGGTTGAACTGATGACTGATATGGACCATATAAAATGTAACGGTAAATTGCCAGATTAAAAAAAACCCCACACGGGTCTGGAGATGACAATAAACACGTCCCTCTGGTCATTAAGGCACAAAAACCATTTATAGGGTGACGAGAATTTATTCTCTGGAGTTATGATCTATACACACTCCCCTGTGGACACCGGTATATTACTATAAATATGTGCATGCTTATTAGGATTTATTGGGTACCTAATACGGCCCAATAAATTTCCAAACCCCTCCCCGTACAAAGGAGGTTATGGCGAAATTTTTCAAAAATTTAGGGTGTTAGCCAAATTTTTTAAGAATTTTAAATTTCTTAGAAACTGAAAAGTTGAAGAATGGAAGCCAGATTGAAAGTAGAGTTAGTTAATCAAACCACTTTCGACTTTGTTCCTTTTCGGGGACGAAAAGTTTTAAGTGGGGGAGATTGTAACAACCCAAAAAATCTAAGCCCGTTTAAAAATTTTAAATTGGCTGTTTTAAGTGGATTTTAAGTATTTAAAATAAATATTTTAAATAATAACGATGAAAAGTGTGTTTGAATCGATGTTTGAAAATAAATATAATTATTTTAAATTATGAAAAAGGCGTGAAATGGCGTGGCAGTTTCAAAATTTGAATTCTAACTTTGACTGACTGTACCGGGAGCAAAATAAAACGGATTTTAGTGAAACCAAAAATATTTAAATCTATTAGTGAATATCTTTCTAAGAATTTGAAAAATAGAAGTTTCAAAGCAGGAGTCAAAAGTTATGGCCAAATGAATTTTCAGAAAGGTCGCTATAGAGAATATATAGCCCTTGAAAATAGACATTTTGCAGACGACCTCGGAATTTGACGAAACCACTTTTGTTGTATCGGGATGTGAAATTATTGCTAGGTTTCATATTTCATAATTTTTGAAGTTGATATGTGAGCGTGGCGAAGGAAAATGTGTTTGGTCAATTATAGTTAAATCGGATCGACCATAAAATGGCCATTTTTCAAACGGTCTCAGAATTCGACAAAACTAGTTTTATTGGGACCGTAACGCCAAAACATAGCTAGATTTATTTTTTTGGAATTTTTGGGATCAGTATGTGGCCCCGACAAATTGAAATATACATTCAAATCAAATACTGAATGTTTTATATTTTACTTTGAAGAGAAACTGACTGAAACAGTGATGACAATCGGTGGGTTTGAATTGTAGTTCATGGCTATAACCAAGCATTTTTCGAATTAAGTAATTAACTAAGATAAAAATGTACTATGTGTATACCATCTAAATAGCGTAACCCTAACTAAATTATACGGGCCGCCGTTCTTCTCTAGAATCAAAGGTGAAAATCGCCTAGAACTACCTCCCCTTCAATCTCCTCCCACGTTCAACAATACCACAAACTTCCAAAGCCAAATCGAAGCACCCAGTATGATCTCCATATCCAACGGGCAGGATTGGATCTAATCACCTGTAGCGCTCGAAATTGAAGCCCAATGCTTCACCGTCGCGAGGCATTTTCAGGGGCCAGGTCAGCACCGAGTTAGCCAGAAGGAGGTGGCGTGGGTGCGCCTCACGTAGCTTGACGTCGTGAACCCTCAGATCCTCCTCAATCGCTTCGGATTTCGTGAAAGATCGATCCCTAGTTTAGAACCCCAGTTGAACGACGGTTTCCAGAGGGGCGTTTTTAATTTGGGAAAGGTAGCGTTTTTAAGCGCTGTAAATTTAATTAATTACATTTTTAAATTGTTTGATATTTATAATTACATATCTTTTTCATTTGTTGAAGAACTTCAGTGAAACAAGAGACAGTGGACTCGTGTGGACGTCTTCTACATTCTAAAAGAGACCGCATATTTTTCTGAGCCTTCTGCAATTTTTGGTGGAGTGGAACCCAATGTGAGATTTCTAATTTATAAACGATATGGAAAACAACGATGTATAAATTATATAGTCGATGTATGAGTTATATAAGCATTGTATACCTCATGTATAAGTTGTATGTTCGATGTATAAGTTATATATGCGTCGTAAAAATTATATATGCGAAGAAATGACATTGAAATGAATTGAAGTGAATTGAAATTTATTTATATACGAATATATATATATATACTCCCCTCGCCCACAAACCATGAACGATATATATTGAGTGTGATATTGTTTGGATTATTGGTTGATGTGAAATTTGGTGAATAATGCGAATGGTTGATAGAATTGTTTGTGGTTGAGAATGATTGACTGTGGTTGAAAAATACCCATTTGTTGTTGAAAACAAAACTAGAATAGGTTGTGGAAATGAAAGAAAACATGCTCACTTGCGTGCGAATTAGAGGCATGAAATCCCTATTGTCAAAAACCGCAAGGTTTTAAGGTAGAGCGAGGAGCCGTACATCGATACGGTCCCGACTTTAACTACCCTGCCGTTACGCTGCCGGAATTTTCAATAATATTCATGTGTTAGAATTATTTTCGTGTATTGAAACTATATTCGTGTGTTGAATAGAAATTCATGTGTTGAATAGAAATTCATGTGTTGAATGACATTCATGTTTTGAAATAAATTGTTTTATAATAAAAATCATATTTTTATCTTTTATATGAACTATGTAAAATAGTCGTGTTTTGAAATAAATTGTTTTATAATAAAAA
This sequence comes from Allium sativum, assembly GCA_030737875.1. Lineage (NCBI taxonomy): Eukaryota > Viridiplantae > Streptophyta > Magnoliopsida > Asparagales > Amaryllidaceae > Allium > Allium sativum. The sequence continues at coordinate 538,472,920 of CM060920.1, read as the reverse complement.
TCATATTTTTATCATCTATATGTCAGTCGTGTTTTGAAATAAATTGTTTTATAATAAAAAATCATATTTTTATCATCTATATGAACTATATAAAATAGTCATGTTTTGAAATAAATCGTTTTATAATAAAAATCATATTTTTATCATCTATATGGACTATATAAAATAGTCGTGTTTTGAAATAAATTGTTTTACAATAAAACTCACATTATTTTTGTATACATGAATTGTTAAAAATAGTGAAGTGTTGAAATAAAAGTCTGTTGGATAAAAATATCATTTTTATCAAATGTATGAAATGAATATGGTTTTGAAATCGAAGAATAGATTATATATATATATATAAATATAAGTAAAATAAATCGAATAACGAAGCTGGAGTTCGTGTTTTGAAACCATGATTTCAAACGATTAGTGCGGGAGATCCGACCATCAGATTTTCCCGAAACCGAAACCGTTGGGTTCACTTTGGAAATATCTTTCCAACGACACCCACTTTGTGAAGATCCAACGGTTGGATTGTATGGAATGTTTAATTCAAATCTGAAGAAAAATAGCGCCAGAATCGATTATGTATATATATATTTATATATAATTAAATCGAATAACGACGCTGCAGTTCGTATTTTGAAATCGTAACTTCAAACGATTAGTGCGGGAGATCCGACCGTCGGATTTTCCCGAAACTGAAATCGTTGGATTCGTTTTGAATAAATCTTTCTAATGATATATAATTTGTGAAGATCCAATGGTTAGATTTTCAGATATATGTAAATCAAATTGGAGAAAAACAGCGCCACGGCCGCGTTATGGCCTGAAGCGTCGTTTGAATGAATTGGCTATTTTTAATTAAATAAAAATAGCGATAAATCGTGATAAAATATTATAAATGATATGGAATGGAAATAAACTGAATTTTCTCAGTTTATGTGATATTTGATGGTTGAATGTGTTTGACGTGAAATTACATTAAAGAACAAAATTGGTGATGTTGAATAATTTAACCATTGAAAAAAATTGATTTGAAATTCTAAATACGTGAATTATTTGAAAAGGCCAAGTTAATTCTCATTTCACATAATTGATCGACGATTGAAAGTCGAAGATATGAAGATGATGCAAGACCGATGATCTTCACGTCGAATGGAGGGGTGCTACTGGTGCTCATGATAGGAGTAGCTACCTTGAAGGGGCTGAAGTAGTAGCCATCCGGACGTACATGATGATTGTACGGATATGCAAGGAATAAAGATCCTCCGGTTTCGTTCAGACCCAGAATGGACTTGTAAATGGATTGTTTGTCTGACATTGCATTTCATTCTGTGTGATTGATAGACGTGAGTTGCATGGCGTGAATTGCCTGTGTGGCATGCTGAGATGCAATGATCAAAGCTTTTGTTGAAAAGCAGATCTTTGTGGTGGATGATCAAAGCACTGCCTGTGTGGCATAGCTTTGTGTATAACATAAATTCGCGAGCCTCACACCCCGGTATGGACCAGAAATGGGAGAGGACTTCAGGGAGGACATGCGTTTCGTTCTAGCTAGGGTGGTATCAGTGACCTTCCAGCCCTGACATTTATATTACTTTCACCTGTGTGGTTGTTGTTGTTGCGAGGCGCCTCGGATATATCGGTGACTATGTGAAGCCGATGGAGTCGTAGGACTCATTTACGGCCCAAATGGCAGGGAAACGCAGTGTTCAGGCATTTTAATCCACATCGAGTGGACCGGCCCTGACGATCCAAGGCTTGATTGAGTACTTGCCTGAGACATGGTAGGCTAGATTGTCTCGAAGCGGTGAGGACAATCCCTGGCCTCAGTACATGACGGAAATCCAATTTCCAAATACGACATCGTGCGGTTTTGATTGTATACCTATATATGGCGACTAGTGGTATGGGGCACTTATGCCATCTATGATTGATATTTATGATTGTATCTAAAATTAGAAACTAACTGGAAATGTGCTAGGACGGATGGTTTCCTGGGTATTGGTCTGATGTTGGTTTCGGCCTTCGGGGTTAATACTTAGGGAATCGTTCACTTACTAGTTTATGGTTGGAGTCTGATTAAGAATTAAACGATAAAATTTACATTTTTAGTGATTTTACTTTACGCGTATTAAGCATATCTTGGTCGATATTAGGTAAAACTCTATCCTCTGGTTTGTGTTGCATTGTGTGTGACATTGGATTTCATTCCGTATGATTGATAGACGTTAGTTGCATGGCGTGAATTTCCTGTGTGGCATGCTGAGATGCAATGATCAAAGCTTTTGTTGAAAAGCAGAGCTTTGTGGTGGATGATCAAAGCACTGCCTGTTGGCATAGCTTTGTGTATAACGTAAATTCGCAAGCCTCACACCCCAGTATGGATCAGAAACGGGAGAGGACTACAAGGAGGACATGCGCTTCTTTCTAGCTAGGGTGGTGTCAGTGACCTACCAGCCCTGACATTTATATTACTTTCACATGTGTGGTTGTTGCTGTTGCGAGGTGCCTCGGATATATCGGTGACTATGTGATGCCGATGTAGTCGTAGGACTCATTTACGCCCTAAAGGGCGGGGAAACGCAGTGTTTAGGCATTTTAATCCACATCGAGTGGACCGTCCCTGACGATCCAAGGTTTGACTAAGTACTTGCCTGAGACATGGTAGGCTAGATTGTCTCAAAGCGGTGAGGACGATCACTGGCCTCGGTACATGACGGAAATCCAATTTCCAAATACGACATCGTGCGGTTTTGACTCTATACCTATATATGGCGACATAGTGGTATGGGGCACTTATGCCGTCTATGATTGATATTTATGATTGTATCTAAAATTAGAAACTAACTGGAAACGAGCTAGGACGGATGGTTTCTTGGGTATTGGTTTGATGTTGGTTTCGGCCTTCGGGGTTAATACTTAGGGAATCGTTCTTTTACTAGTTTATGGTTGGAGTCTGATTAAGAACTAAACGATAAAATTTACATTTTTAGTGATTTTACTTTACGCATATTAAGCATATCTTGATCGATATAAGGTAAAAGTCTATCCCCCGGTTTGTGTTGCATTGTGTGATGGGACTTGAGTCTTATATCGGCTTCATTTTTATAAAAAGCATTGCGATGTTTAAAAGATTTATTTGTTTTAAAGCACTGGCAATCCAATGGAGTAAACCCATTCCGCAAAAGTGGCGTGGTCCTGTGATTAGCCATATTGTAAGATGTGTTAAATAGATTTCTCATACCAGTCCCATGACTGACTCATAGTTCGTTTCACTTGCAAACTCGGGTGCGCCTTTTTCTACATGGGCAGCCTTGTATTCAGGTTTTAGCAGGCTCTTTCTGGATAGCTGGAGCTGAAGACGGATTCTATCATTTATCTCTTTTTGTGCTGTTCAGCTCCTGTTGTACATACTATGTTTTCTTTTCCGCTGTAGACATTTTATGTATGGATGAACTGTATTTTGTACTAAGTATGATCCTATATACTGTGTAACTCTGGTGATTATATTTATCCAGTGTATTCTATTGTACATTACCTGGTGTATTTAATTATTTTTGTTCTGCTATTATCTGTTTATGTGTTATATTCCAAAGATTACCCTTGCACCATCTTATCGGGGTTTGGGTCATCACAAAAATCAATCCTTTCTAAGTTAAAAAGCTGATTTTTACTTTGCTAAAAATCTGCATAAAAATCTAACTTTTCTATCTATATAAATTCATGTGTTGAATAAAAGAAAATTCATGTGTTGAATAGAATGTAGATTCATGTGTTGAATAGAAGATAAATTCATGTGTTGAATAAAAGAAAGGTAAATTTTATTTATTTCCGTTATGACAACCCCAAAACCCCGTACGACGGTGTCAAGGGTAATCTTTGGAATAAAACACATAAACAGATAATAGCAGAACAGAAATAAATAAATACACCAAATAATGTACAATAGAATACACTAGATAAAGGTAATCATCAGAGTTACACAGTATATAGGATCATACTTAGTACAAATACAGTTCAGCTATACATAAATTTCTACAATGGAAAACAAACATAATATGTACAATGGGAGATGAACAGCAAAAAAAAAGATAAATGATAGAATTCATCTTCAGATCTAACTATCCAGAAAGAGCCTGCTAAAACCTGAAGACAAGGCTGCCTGTGTAGAAATAAGGGCACCCGAGTTTGCAAGTGAAACAAACTACGAGTCAGTCATGGGACTAGTATGAGAAATCTACTTAACTGGTTAAACAATAGTAATACGGCAAATCATAGGACCACGCCACTTTCGCGGAACGGGTTTACTCCAGTGATTGCCAGTGCAGGTAACAAAGCAAATCTTTTTAAAACAACGCAATGATTTTTAGAAAGAATGAAGCCGATATAAGACTCAAGTCCCATCACACAATGCAACGCAAACCGGAGTATAGAGTTTTACCTTATATCGACCAAGATATGCTTAATACGTGTAAAGTAAAATAACTTAAAACGTAAATTTTATCGTTTAATTCTTAATCAGACTCCAACCGTAAATTAGTAAGAGAGCGATTCCCTAAATATTAACCCCTAAAGCCGAAACCAACATCAGACCAATACCCAGGAAACCACCCATCTTAGCTCGTTTCCAGTTAGTTTCTAATTTTATATACAATCATAAATATCAATCATAGATGACATGAGCGTCCCATGCCACTATGTCGCCAAATATAGGTTTACAATCAAAACCGCACGATGTCCTATTTGGAAATTGGATTTCCGTCATGAACTAAGGCAAAAGATAGTCCTTACCGATTTCGAGACAATCTAGCCCATGTCTCAGGATCAGAGCTCCAGTGACCCTTGGAGCGACAGGGCCGATCCACCGATGTGGATTAAAATGCCTAAACACTGCGTTTCCCCACGCTTTGGGGCGTAAGTGAGCCAACGAATGACTCCATCGGTCCTGTATCGACCGATATAACTGAGGCGCCTCGCAACAACAACAACCACACAGGTGAAATTAATATAAATGCCAGCCAGTCTAAGCTCTGATACCACGTTATGACGACCCCAAAACCCCGTACGATGGTGTCAAGGGTAATCTTTGGAATATAACACATAAACAGATAATAGCAGAACAGAAATAAATAAATACACCAAATAATGTACAATAGAATACACTGGATAAATTTAATCATCAGAGTTACACAGTATACAGGATCATACTTAGTACAAATACAGTTCAGCTATACATAAATGTCTACAGCGGAAAACAAACATAATATGTACAATAGGAGCTGAACAACATAAAAAGAGATAAATGATAGAATCCATCTTCATCTTCAGCTATCCAGAAAGAGCCTGCTAAAACTTGAAGACAAGGCTGCCCGTGTAGAAATAAGGGCGCCCGAGTTTGCAAGTGAAACAAACTACGAGTCAGTCATGGGACTGGTATGAGAAATCTACTTAATTGTTTAAACAATAGTAATACGGCAAATCATAGGACCATGCCACTTTCGCGGAACGAGTTTACTCCAGTGATTGCCAGTGCAGGTAACAAAGCAAATCTTTTTAGAACAACGCAATGATTTTTAGAAAGAATGAAGCCAATATAAGACTCAAGTCCCATGACACAATGCAACGCAAACCGGAGGATAGAGTTTTACCTTATATTGATCAAGATATGCTTAATACGTGTAAAATAAAATCATTTAAAATGTAAATTTTATCGTTTAATTCTTAATCAGACTCCAACCGTAAATTAGTAAGAGAACGATACCTTAAGTATTAACCCCGAAGGCCGAAACCAACATCAGACCAATACCCAGGAAACCACCCATCTTAGCTCGTTTCCAGTTAGTTTCTAATTTTATATAAAATATATAAATATAAAGACAAAATATCATTGGTCAACCATCTTTCTCTCTCCCTGAGGAGCTCCAACGATCGACGGAAAGGCTTCATATCTTTCCTCCCTCATAACTTTTGATTCTCTCAGTGAAATTTAGTGATTCAAAAGGGGATTTTGAAGAGATTTTTACGATATACAAATCCATACAAGAGTGGTATTTTTTCGTTACCTGAATTAGGAGATTCACCGCGCCAAAGACCCCGACTTTCAGCCGCCGTCGTGAGCAGCTCCGACCGCCGAGTTCGACCCCCTTCCAGGCGATGACACGCCACTCCAAGCTCTTCGTCGTGGTGTAGGTGGTTCGGCCTCAAGCCTCACGAATTTGATGAAAATCTGAACCCTAGTTTTGAAGAATTTTGAAAGGTACGGCTGATTATAATTTAAACTATTCTATAGCACTTTAAAGCGCTACGGTTTATGATTTCACTGTAAAAATCATGTCTTTCTCGTTTGTTGACGAAATTCAGTGAAACAAGAGACAGTGGACTCATGTGGACGCCTTCTACATTCTAGAAGAGACCGCATATTTTTCTGAGCCTTCTGCAATTTTTGGTGGAGTGGAACCCAATGTGAGATTTCTGAATTATAAACGATATGGAAAACGACAATGTACAAATTATATAGTCAATGTATTAGTTAAATAAGCATTGTACACCTCATGTATAAGCGTTGTATAAGTTGTATATTCGATGTATAAGTTATATATGCACTATAAAAATTATATATATGTGTTGAAATAGAAGTGAAATATACTAATATAAATATATATATATATACACACGCCCCTCGTCCACAAACCATGGACGATATTTATTGATTGTGATTGGTGTGAAAATTGGTTGATAGCGAATGGTTGATTAGAATTGTTTGTGGTTGAAATTGATTGATTGTGGTTGAAAAATACCCGTTTGTGGTTGAGAATTATTTGGTTGAAACCACATAGGATTAGATTGTGGAAAAGAAAAAAAATAAACATGCCGCCTGCGTGTGAACTAGATGCATGAAATCCCCATTGTCAAAAACCACAAGGTTTTAAGGTAGAGCGAGGAGCCGTACTAGGGACGGTCCCGGTTTTAACTACCCTGCCGTTATGCTGCCGAAATATTCTGAAATATTTCTGTGTTTGATTTAAATTCATGTGTTGAATGTTGAAATAAAATTCATGTGTTGAATGTTGAAATAAGTTCATGTGTTGAACGGAGTTCATGCAGTGAATAAATTCTTTGACAAATAAAAATAAAAAATTTACCTTATATATAAACTATATAAAATAATTGTGTTTTGAAATAAATTGTTTTTGCAATAAAAATCACATTTCTATTGTATATATAAACTGTATAAAATAATCGTGTTTTGAAATAAATTATTTTGCAATAAAAATCACATTTTATTATATATATAAACTATATAAAATAATCGTGTTTTGAAATAAATTGTTTTGCAATAAAAATCACATTTTTACTATATATATAAACTATAGAAAATATTCATGTGTTCAATGTTGAAACAAAATTCACGTGTTGAATGTTAAAACGAAATTCATGTGTTGAATAGAAATTCCTGTATGGAAATAAAATAAACAAAATTCATGTGTTGAAATAAATATCTGTTGGATAAAAATATCGTTTTTTACCAAACTGTTACGACCCGAACTTCCCCGGTTAGGAAAGCCCGGATTGAAGCGAGAACAAGCCACATCGGAACTTAACAGAAGAACATGTCATAGCTTATTACAACAATTCATCAGAATACAAGAATATACAGAGTATTAACAAATAATATACATTATAAAATATCAAAGATTACAATACATTACATAGCAGCGGAAAATAATACAATACACAACTAGAAGTAATACAAGGATACATAGCTTTCCGAGTATCATTCCAGCTGTATATATGGATCCTGTGAATATAAATTTGCAAAACCAAAACTACTAGCTGCCTGTGCGGAAAATAGGGGCACCTAGAGTTTAGGTTAAAACAATAAACTCCAGGTCAGTCATGTGACTGGTTGAGAACTAAAACAGTTATTAATCTTTACTTTAAAGTTAGGTAAATCAAGGGACCACGCCGTATAACACGGAACGGGTTTCCTCCCAAGAATATCAGTGCATAAAACAACAGCGCAATGATAAATAAAGAAAAATGAAGCTATTATAAGAACCAGGTCCCATCACACAATGCAACGCAAGCCAGAGGATAGGGTTTTACCTTATAATAGCCAAAGAATGCTTGATACGTTTAAAAACAGATTATTTTGATATTACTATAAGTGTATAGTGTATAAAACAATTTCAATCATAAGTATCAATCATAGATGGCATGGGTACCATATATCATGTCGCCATACTAGGCTCTACAATCAAAACCGCAAATGTCACGTATTGGAAGTTGGGTTTCCATCTGTGAACCGAGGCAAAAGATAGTCCTCTACCGATTCGAGACGCTCTAGCCCGTGTCTCAGGATCAGAGCTTGAGTGACCCTTGGAGCGTCAGGGCCGGTCCACCGATGTGGATTAAAATGCATGAACACTGCGTTTCCCTGCCCTTTGGGGTGTCAACAAGTCCAATGACTCCATCGGTCCCGGTTCGACCGATATATCTGAGGCGCCTCGCAAAAGCAACAACCAAATAAGTCAAACTCGTCAGGGCATGTAAAACCACTGGCGCCAATTCTAGCTAGAAGGAAACGCATGCCCTCCCTGAGGTCCTCTCCCGTTTCTGGTCCACTACCGGGGTGTGAGGCTCGCGAATCAACGCCACACAAAGCTGTGCCACACAGGCCGTGCTTTGATCATCAACCACAAGACTCTGCTTTTCAACAGAAGCCTTGATTATATTGCCACTTAGGCATGCCACACAGGCAATTCACTCCATGCGTTTGATATCCATCAATATATAACCTCTGAGCTCGTACATCTCAGAGAAGGGCGTTAAGCAAGAGAATAAATTCTCCGCCGCCAAACAGATATATCTTCAATAGAAATCAACCACACAGAATAAAATCCAATGTCAGACACACAGTCCATTTACAAGTTCGTTCTGGGTCTGAACGAAACCGGAGGCACCTAGTACCTCGCATATCCATCGATCTCCAAGTACGTCTGGACGATCACTAACTGATTCCCTCCTCTTGGGTGTATGGCCCAATCAAGATCTTCAGTAATCACCCAAACGACGTGAAGACCTCCGGTCTTCGACCACCATCTTCATCTTCGACACCACGTTGAATCAGTTATTCAGAATGGGATAAACCTGGTCTTTCTGAATAACTCGCGTATATAATAAACAAGTGTTACACAAACACTACATACGCCTCATTCCAATTCAGAATATTCTTTTATTCAAATATTCTTATACTTTAGGAAAGTTTCCCATTAATTTTATCAAAGATAAATTCATTAAATTTATTCTTTAATCTTCTTTTGAATATCAATTCAAACTAGTCGGGAATAGAGAACCACACCAAAGTAATCATTTATTTTATTTCCCAATCCCAACCTATTCATCCCATGAAGTAAAACTGGTCATACTTCATATCTAACACCACAGTGTTATCGGTAAATTCAACTACCATTTCACATTCAAATCTAATTAAAGATTTAACTATCGCCTAGAGCAAAACTGGTGATACTCCATTCTCGACCATTTCTATCTAATTAAAGATTCATTAAAACCCCACTTAGTTTTAATCTTCACAGAAATCAATATCCTGTCTTTAACTGGGATAAAGAACCAATGTCATTTAAAACACGGTCCACGATAAACCCAAAATCACATTCTATTAATTATCGGGTTAAAGGACAAGTGTTATTTAAAACACCTTTCACGATAAACCCAAAAATCAATCCCAAATCAATCCCAATTAAATAATATTTAATTGGTACACTTCATTAAATCTAAATAAAAAGATTTAATCTTTTTTCTCGACTGGGCTTAAGAACAGTGTTAATGAAGACACCGTTCACGACAAACCCATATCCCATTTGATATTAAATATAAAGCTCTGAATAGAAAATATATCGGCTTATATTCAATGTCAAATTCTATGACCAACAAATATCGTATTGGAAATAACGATATAAATATATCTTTCAAATTTCCATAACAATATCTGTATAATCACGTAATCCAACATCGAAATATTCCAAAGACAGTTTGGATTCAAATCCATTTCCACTTTATATATTGGAAATTCTGGTTATTTTCAAAACCATTTCAAATCCACTTTATTTATTTTTAAAAATAAATAGAATTATAATTCTAGTTCAAAACTAGTTCATTTCGATAGAAATCTATTTTTATCTTTTCAAATATGGAAATTTTGCAAACGACCTCGGTTTTCGACGAAATATATAATATATATATATATATATAATGGCCTGAATAGAACGCGCCGCGCTGCGGCAGTTCGCGAATTTCGACCATTGACTTTGAATGGACATTACAGGAGATCTGACCATTGGATTCTCCTAAAATAGGAACCGTTGGGTTCGTATCGAAATAAGCTTTCTAACGAATATTAGAAATTTGAAATCTAACGGTTGGATTTGGAATCATGTCTAAATCATATTTGGAAAAGGTCGTTGTAAGTGTAGTTCGATGGCCGTTGATGGAAATCGACTATACGGGCCTTGATAAAATTATTAAAAATATCAATAATTTGTGTAAAATCATAAGAAATGATTTGTGAAGAACTTAAAACTTTACGTCCCCGAAAAGGAACAAAGTCGAAAGTGGTTTGATTAATCAACTCTACTTTCAATCTGGCTTCCATTCTTCAACTTTTCAATTTCTAAGAATTTTCAAATTCTCCAAAAATTTGGCTAACACCCTAAATTTTCAAAAAAAATCGCCATAACCTCCTTTGTACGGGGAGATTGTAACAACCCGTAAAATCTGAACCAATTTAAAATTTTTAAATTGGCTATTTTAGTGGATTATAAATATTTAAAATAAATATTTAAAATAATAACGATGAAAAGTAAGTTAGAATCGATGTTTGAAAATTAATATAATTATTTCTAATTATAAACAAGGCCTGAAATGGCGCGGTAGTTTCAAATTTTGAATTCAAACTTTGACTGACTGTACTGGGAGCAAAACAAAACGGATTTTAGTGAAACCAAAAATGTATAAATCTGTTAGTGAATATCTTTCTAACGAATCTGAAAAATTGAAGTTTCGTTGCGGGAAGCAAAAGTTATGGCCAAATTAATTTTCAGAAAGTTTGCGATAGAGTTTATATAGCCCGTGAAAATGACAATTTTGCAAACGACCTCAGAATTCGACGAAACCACTTTTGTTGGATCTGGGATGTCAAATTATTGCTAGGTTTCAAATTATTGCTAGGTTTCAAATTTCATAATTTTTGAAGTTAGTATGTGAGTGTGGCAAAGGAAAATGTGTTTGGTCGATTTCTATTAAATTGGATCGACCAGAAAAGGGCCATTTTTCAAACGGTCTCAGAATTCGACGTAACTAGTTTTGTTGGCACCGTATCGTCAAAACATAGTTAGATTTATTTTTCTGGAATTTTTGGGGTCGTCATAACGTGGTATCCAAATGTAAGATACCACGAAATTTGATAGGCTTTGCAACCATCCATTCACCCTCCAGTACAGCAGGTAAAACCCACTGTGGCATACAAGTGGTCCCCCAGTACGCTTGTTTTACGGCGACCCTCTCGAGCCTCCCGGCCACTGCCTAACCAACCCCCGCAAGGGACTTGTGGGGGTAAGAGTCTTCCGTTCGCCATCAAACCGTGAAGCGAGAACCCCCCATCATGACTGCAACAAGAACTGGTGATACTCCATTCTCGATCTTTTGAATCTAATTAAAGATTCATTAAAACTCCACTTAGTTTTAATCTTTAACTGGGTCAAAGAATCAATGTCATTTAAAACACGGTTCGCGATAAACCCAAAATCACATTCCATTCTATCAGCTTTTAACCGTAAAATAGCAAGTGAGCAATTCCCTAAGTATTAACCCCGAAGGCCGAAACCAACATCTGATCAATACCCAAGAAACCATTCAACTTAACTAATTTCCAGTTAGTTTCTGATTTTCTTAATTCCGTTGGGTCTAAGAACAGTATTATTGTAGATACCGTTCACGACAACCCAAAATCACATTCCATTAATTATCGGGTTAAAGAACAAGTGTTATTTAAAACACTGTTCACGATAAACCCAAAAATCAATACCAATTCAATTCCAGTTAAATATTATCTAATTGGCACACTTCATTAAATCTAAATAAAAAGATTTAATCTTTTTCTCAACTGGGCTTAAGAATGGTGTCTATCATCAATTTGTTCTAGATCGGTCTGATTTTCTGTGCAGAATCCTTCTTTATTTCGGTCATTCAAAACAGTTTGTTCTTCCTCTTCATTGCAAAACAATGGCTTGCTTCTTAGCATTGACTGGTTGTTCTTCTAATTGAATGTTACGCTTTAGCTTTGACTTATGTTTCTGTTTTGGCTTATTTTTTTGGGATTCCTCTGCAACCTTTATTTGGTTGCAAATAGGTACATTACTTGTCGACAACTTTTCTGCAAATGAAACAAAATACAGTATAAACACATAAGAAACTGGCACTTAAATATGATCAATATATGTATATACATACACGCGCTGACGCACATGTATATACAGTCATAAATACCAATTTCAATGGCAAAGGTCGAGAGAATTGCATATACGTTTATACTCTAAATACATACATAATTTAAATTGTATATACAGTCATAAATACATATATAATTTAAATTGTGCAATTTGATGTAATGAAATGCACGACCACACAAGGTAGCACAACGTATATGTATATAAAGTATACATATATGTATATAAAGTATACACATATAAAGAATTGCAAAACCAGACTAGACTAGACAAATTTCAGGTTTAATGGCAAGACCAGACAAGGTAGCATAATGTACTAGTGCGTGTGCATGTAATATGAAAAAGAGGCCAGATCACATGGCCGAGAAATGCCAAACTTTCTAGTATAACATAAATGTATATAACATAGATTCAGGTGCAACACAAATGCCAAGTTTCAAATGTTTTTTTATTGATGCTACTGAGAGAAAGTATGCTTACAATTTCACATGTTTTTTTAATGATGCTACTGAGAGAGAAAGTATGCTTACAATTTTTGTATAAGAAGTCAAAACCTAAAAATAATTAATAAGAAAGATTAATCGTATTGGGTAGGCATATGCGGTGAAATCAATACAACCAACACTAAAGAAAGAACTTAATGGTGGAACAAATGAATAACTAACACTAAAGAAAATCAATATTGTACAATGAGCTTTCCAAATAGCCTGGATTTAAGTTATAAGTTCAACTATCACTAAAGAAAATGAACAACAATGCTCAAGTAGGACATATAATCTACTCAAGTATACCCTCGGAGTCCTCTGTAACTTAGCTAACATTTTCATCATCCACTTCGGTTATTTCATCTTCCACCACTGGATATCTTCCTTGATGCTATCAAGATCCTCAAAATCAGTATAACTTCTTAATGTTACTTTCATTACAACATACCAATTAGAATCATCGTTCCCTCTTGAATAAAATACTTGTTTTGCTTATGATGCGAGTGTTCATGGGTCTCGGATGTTTGATGTAAATTAATAAGAGTGAACTCATCATCAACATTTACTCCATTTCCTTTATGCGTCAACGATACTTAAAAACTGGAATATAAAACCAATTATAATCTACAAAAATTATATCTGTCAATATTCCATAATAAGTGACCACATCAACTACTTGGGACATATCTTTTGCACTTGCCTTACACATAATAGTTGCATCAAAAGTCACCCTACAATTCTGAGTTTGTCTCCCTAAATCTTTTACATGAAAACATTGCTCGTTGATGATATATCCTTTGTAAGATATGGCATCATCCTTTGGACCGTAAGCAGTCCATTTTAACATGTCTTTATGATCCTTGGATGTAATAGGTATCTACAACGAATTTCATTTAGCATGTAAATTTTATAGTAATATTAATGGTCATATGAGAATATATTTGAAATCTAACTAACTTCCTTTAAATCCAATTGGAAAATTTTTTGTTATGTGTTTCCTGAAGTAAGGTCGCATTTTTTTCATGCGCTGGTCTGAATTTTCTAATTCCTCTAAATGTAAACTGGTATTGAACGTTTGATTATTAGTTATGTATATCATTACAAACACATAAAAATAACTAAAACAATATATAACATAAACTTACTCCATAAATGGTTCCACCATGGCCATATTCATTAACATATCTAAAACAACCCCTTTCTTTCTCATTAGTTGGCAAAGTAATTGTCTTCTATATTGAAATTGGACGTCCCTCGAATGTTCCACTGCTTTCATAATCTTCATTTTGAGCTCATTTCTCCTCTATATGTCTTGATTTTTTCAAAAATTCATTGCAAAACAACATGCATTCTTGTGCAAGATACGATTCCGCAATACATCCCTTTGGTCGTGCATAGTTTCAGACATAATCTTTGAGTTCCTTCATATATCGTTCGAATGGGTAAATCCAACGAAAATGAACCGGTTCACACATATGTGCTTCTTTTCCAAGATGAATAGATAAATGTACCGTTATATCGAAGAAAGATTGTGGAATTTTTTTTCCAAGCTCACATAAAACTTCAATAATCTCAACATTGATTTGTTCTACGTTCCCTCAATTAAGAATACATTGACATAATTTGTGGAAAAAGAACATAAGCAAATTATTGCTTTTCTTTCCTTCTTTGCCATTAATCCTCTCGATGCTACTGGCAATAAATGTTACATTAATACATGGTAATCATGTGACTTAAATTCACTAATTTTGCAATCTAACAACGAATTCTGATTTTTAAAATTTGAACATTAGCCATCTGGTCCGTTGAAATCGTATAATCTTTTGCAAAATATTTTTCTCTTGGATTCTGATAACAAATATGAAGCCGGTGGAAGATATATTTTATTCCCACGAGGTTTTATATGAAGCTCACGTCGAATTCCCCAATCCAATAAATCCTTCCAACAGTTGGTTCCATCTTTGGATTTATTACCATGCAACATTGTGCCCAATAGGCTTTCACCAATGTTCTTCTCCACATGCATCACATCTTTATTGTGTTGCAATGGAAGTTCCTGTGAAAACCATAAATGTAACGCATTATTGGGTTTTTCTTACGTTAAAACAGTGAAAAATATATAAATTAACCACTAACTTCCCAATAAGGCAAATCGAAGAAAATTGATCTTTTTCCACTTTGATATCTCTATTTTCGTGGAAGTGTTACTATCATCATATTCATATTCTTCATCATAAACACACTTTCTCTTATTACTTTTCTCTTCTTTTCCTTTTCCAAAAGCATTTTTATAATCCTTCAATAATGCATAGATGTTTCTCCCAGTAAGCACTCTAGAAGCACTATCTGTCTCTATTGTGTTATTAAACAATGCCTTTTGTTTCCTGCGTGAATCTGAAGGAAGTAGAAATCTTCTATGATCCATGTAGGCAAACTTTCGACTATGATTCAACCAACGAGAATGGGTATTGACACTACATAATAGGCAAACTTTTCCCCTTTCACACAACATCCAGCAAGATTTCCATAAGCCAGCAAAATTGCATTTCATTTAAGTAATGTTTTGCTAAACGCGTCATAAGCATTAACTCTGTTAGACCATAAGTGATGCAAGTCTTCCACCAAAGGCACCATATATGTAATGACCCGCATTGTCAGAGGCACTATAATTAATTTATTTAATTATATAAATAGTGATTTAGGGAATTAAATCGTCGTTAATTAAATTATAGTGAATATTTAATTAATTTAAATAATTAAATAATATATTTAATTCATAAATAATCAAAATATTGGAAATCACAATATTCTGTGAACTGGGTCATCCCTAAGATTTAATTCAGCTTAGAGTTGAATTATATTGACGAATATATTCAATCGATGACAGTTTGAACGTGTAATTATAATATAATTAAAATAGAGCTTGAAATGGCACTGCAGTTCGTAAATTGGCGATTCGAACTTCAACTGAATGTACAGGATTCGTTTTAAGCCGGATTTCTGTGAAACAAGAAACGTGTGGAGCTGGTGGAGTATATCTTTCTAGTGGAAGAGAAAAATCGGGATTTCGTCATGTAGATTTTGAGATATGTCCAAATCAAATTTTAGAAATTCATATAGGAATATTCTAGAGCTGTATAGTATAAATGAATATTACACAGAAATATCAGAGATTTAAATTACATTTAAATACATCGCAGCGGAAAATAATACAATACACAACTAGAAAGAGATATACGGATACAAAGCTTTCCGGATATCGTTCCAGCTGTAAACTAGGATCCTGTGAATGTAAATCTGCAAAACCAAAACTACTAGCTGCCGTGTCAAAATAGGGGCATCCAGAGTTTAGGTTAAAACAATAAACTCCAGGTCAGTCATGGGACTGGTGTGAGAACTAAAACAATTATTAATCTTTATTTTAAAGTTCGGTAAATCAAGGGACCACGCCGTATAACACGGAACGGGTTTCCTCCCAAGAATACCAGTGCATAAAACAAACAGCGCAATGCTAAATAAAGAAAAATGAAGCTGTTATAAGACCCAGGTCCCATCACACAATGCAACGCAGCCGAGGATAGGGTTTTCCCTTATAACAGCCAAAGAATGCTTGATACGTTTAAAACAGATTGTTTGATACTATTATAAGTGCATAGTGTATAAAACAACTTCAAATCATAAGTATCAATCATAGGCGGCATGAATGGCCCATAACACTATGTCGCCATATATAAGTTTACAATCAAAACCGCAAATGTCGTATTGGAAGTTGGGTTATCATTTATGGTATGAACCGAGGCTAGGGGCAAGATCCTCACCGATTCGAGACGCTCTAGTCCGCCCCTCAGGACCCAGACTCAGGTGGGCCCTTGGATCGTCAGGGTCGGTCCACCGATGTGGATTAAAATGCATGAACATGCGTTTCCCCGCCCTTTGGGGCGTAAGCCTGGCCCGTCAGCCGACCAGAAGCATCGGCCGAAACCGATATCACGAGGCGCCTCGCTTTTCAGCAAGTAATAATAAGTAACATCCACATGAGTCAAACTCGTCAGCCAGTTCAAGCACTGACGCCACTCCTAACTAGAAAGAAACGCATGTCCTCCCTGAGGTCCGTCTCCCGTTTTTGATTCATACCGGGTGTGATACTCGCGAATCAACGTTACACAAAGCTACGCCACAAAGGCCGTGCTTCGATCATCAACCACAAGACTTTGCTTTTCAACAGAAGCCTTGATCATTTGCATCTCAGCATGCCACACAGGCAATTCACTCCATGCGATTGATATCCATCAATATATAACCCCTGAGCTCGTACGTCTCAGAGAAGGGCGTTAAGCAAGAGAATAAATTCTCCGCCGCCAAACAGATATATATTTAATAGAGATCAATCACACGGACTAAAATCCAATGTCAGACACACAGTCCATTTACAAGTCCGTTCTGGGTCTGAACGAAACCGGAGGCACCTAGTACCCCGCATATCCATCGATCTCCAAGTACGTCTGGACGATCACTAACTGTTTCCATCTTCTTGGGTGTACAGTCCAATCAAGATCATCAGTAATTACCCAAACGACGTGAAGACCTCCGGTCTTCGACCATCGTCTTCATCTTCGACTTATCGCCGTATCAGTTATTCAGAATGGGATAAACCCGGTCTTTCCGAATAACTCGCGTATATTTTAAATAAGTGTTGCACAAACACAACATACGCCTCATTCCAATTCAGAATATTCTTTTATTCAAATATTCCTATACTTTGGGAAAAGTTCCCATTAATTTTATCCAAGATAAATTCTTTAAATTTATTCTTTAATCTCCTTTGAATATCAATTCAAACTAGTCGGGATTAGCGAACCACACCGAAGTAATCATTTATTTTATTTCCCAATCCCAACCTATTCATCCCATGAAGTAAAACTGGTAATACTTCATATCTAACACCACAGTGTTATCGGTAAATTCAATTACCATTTCACGTTCAAATCTAATTAAAGATTTAACCATCGCCTGGAGCAAAACTGGTGATACTCCATTTTCGGTCATTTCAATCTAATTAAAGATTCATTAAAACTCCACTTAGTTTTAATCTTTAACTGGGTTAAAGAATCAGTGTCATTTAAAACACGGTTCACGATAAACCCAAAATCACATTCCATTAATTATCGGGTTAAAGAACAAGTGTTATTTAAAACATTGTTCACGATAAACCCAAAAATCAATACCAATTCAATTCCAATTAAATATCATTTAATTGGTACACTTCATTAAATCTAAATAAAAAGATTTAATCTTTTTTCAACTGGGTTCAAGAACAGTGTTAGTGAAGACACCATTCACGACAAACCCAAATCACATTCGATATTCAATACAAGGCTCTGAATAGAAAATATATCGGCTTATATTCAATATCGAATTCTACGACTAACAAATGTCGTATTGGAAATAACGATATAAATATATCTTTCAAATTTCCATAACAACACCTGTATAATCACGAATTCCAACATCGAAATATTCCGAAGACAATTTCGATTCAAATCCATTCCAATGCAATCATTGGATATTCTGGTTATTTTCAAAACCCTTTTTCAAATTCAATTTATTTATTTAAAAATAAATAGAATTATAATTCTAGTTCAAAACTAGTTCATTTCGATAAAAATCTATTTTTATCTTTTCAAATATGGAGTTTTTCATCCCAATTCATTCTAAATCATTTCTTATGATTTTACACAAATTATTACTATTTTTAATAATTTTATCAAGGCCCGTACAGTCGATTTCCATCAATGGCCATCGAACTGCACTTACAGCGACCTTTTTCGAATTTGATTTGGACATAATTCCAAATCCAACCGTTAGATTTCTAATTTCCAATATTCCTTAGAAAGCTCTTTTCGATACGAACCCAACGGTTCCGGTTTTAGGAGAATCCGACGGTCGGATCTCCCGCAATGTCCGTTTGAAATAAATGGTCGAAATTCACGAACTGCCGCGGCGCGGCGCGTTCTATTCAGGCCATTATATTATATATATAATATATATAATATATATATCGTCGATTTCTATTTAAAACGAATTATATAAATAGTTTTGAATTCGTTTCAAAAACATTTTTCAACTTCCATTTCAATTCAAATCAAAATTGAATTCTTCTTTATAAATTCGTTTTAAAATCCATTTCTATTCAATTCAAATTTCAATTCAATTTGAATTCATTTCACTTCGCTTTCAATTCAATTTGAATTCGTTTTCAATTCAATTCATTTCGAAATCGTTTTCAATTCATTTCATTTCAAAATGAATAAAATCGATATAAATATCGTTTACGTCAAAATGGCGTCAATCTAATCAACACGGCTTCATAAATTTCTATTTTCAAATATTCTATTTCAAATATTTCTTTTTCAAAATAGTTGTTGTTATCAAAATATTTCGTTCAACACATGACCAATCTCAATGGATGAGTACTGTCAACACATGAACCTTTATTTTATATTGATAAAGATGTAAATTTTATTACTAAAATATTTCGTTCAACACATGACCAATCTCAATGGATGAGTACTGTCAACACATGAACCTTTATTTTATAATATTCTTTATTTTTCAAATTGGAATGAGGCCCAATCAATTACCATATAAAGTTAATTATATGGATTTTCATACAACACATGTATATCATAGCATTGAAAAATAATCAACCAAAGTGCACTACACTGTATAAGCATCAAATATAGATATTCAACGCTTATAACAGCCTGTCAATCAATCGATCGACATATTTAATCAATCAGGATGAGTGAACTTCAAATTTCATCCCAACACCCGTGTGGGGTTTTCAAATAATCAAACACAGATTTTAGTTGTGCCGTTGGGCGATGTGTAAAATTTATCGACCCAATCAATGTCCTTCAAATAGGTGTACATAAACAAACCGTTCGGTTTGTAAATGAATATTTATTTATTCACATTCACGTTAAAAATTATATTTTTAACGATAAAACATTTTATTTCAACATATGAATTTCTATTCAGTTCATTTATTCAATAAAATGATATTTCTATTTTTCTAACATATTTTAGAAAATTTCGGCGGCATAACGGCACGATACTAGAAACGGGACGAGGCCTAGCCTTATCCCCGGTCTAGTGAAGGCCCACGCCATTCACACATCAATCAAATCAATTCATTTCACCACACAATTCAATTTCACCAAACGATTCAATTTCACCAAACAATTCAATTTCAAATCAAATCATCTACCTAATCTATGCAACCAAACAAGTCCATGGTCTGTGGACGATTGTGTCGGGTGCTACTAAGCACCGTCTGCATCCTAGTATATATATATAAATAGAAATGAAATTGAAAGGTGAGAAATTCTCACATATAGCTATCCTAGCTCCACAGCACTTCTAATGCAGGAAATCTTCACTGTTCTCGCCTCTTATCACTTTCTTCGCTGTCCGCTTTCACTACATATGTAAAAATCGAATTTTTACTTCGCTATTCAATATATAAAAATCCCATTTTTAACTCGAAGTTCAATATATAAAAATCCTATTTTTAACTCGAAGTTCAATATATAAAAATCCTATTTTTAACTCGAAGTTCAATATATAAAAATCCTATTTTTAACTCGAAGTTCAATATATAAAAATCCTATTTTTAACTCGAAGTTCAATATATAAAAATCCTATTTTTAACTCGAAGTTCAATATATAAAAATCATATTTTTATTTCGCTATTTCTATTTTGAAAACAATGTTAATTTTATTTTCAAAACAAAGTATGTTTCTCTATTTTCTTTTCAGATTTTATAAACCATAATTTTCAGATTTTATAAACCATAATTTTCAGATTTTATAAACCATAATTTTCAGATTTTATAAACCATAATTTTCAGATTTTATAAACCATAATTTTCAGATTTTATAAACCATAAAGCTAATACTTCACTGATTACCTTAAAATCATCTGGGTCGTTCCTCTTTGGTTTCTTCCCTCCAGCGTTAACTCGAACCCACAAACCTCGACTTCGATTAAGCCATCGCGCCACCACCTCAAGGCGTCGGAACCAAATCGGAGACCACCCCCGTGATGCCACCAATGACCTCTCCCAGTGCCAGCCACCGCGTGGAGCTCGAGCTCCTCCTCCTGCGTCAAGAACCGAACCAAAAGTCGTCGTCTTCACGAACGAGAATCGAGCAAACCGTGGCTCCATTTCAGATCATTACCGCCGGAGTTAAAGTCCTCTCCAAGATCAATCATTATCCTTTTCCAGTTTTGTTTAATTTCAATTAGGTTGGGAGATTTATTTATTTAAATTCTGAGCGGTTTTGGCCCTTGAATAGATGAAGATGGCGGCGGATTTTATTGGGCTAGGGTTTAGGAAAAATAAGGTTATTTATATAAATTTATAATATTATTTAATTCAATTCATTTTCAAAAGTTAAAATCTTCATCCGAACTCTAAATCGAACCCAACGACTATCGCCCCTAGCTATTTACCCCCATTCCGAATACAATGGGATATGTTGCGCTAGCCAATTCGACTGTTACAATCAGTTTCCGTTAAATTTACATTTAAATCACTTTATTGAATTTTAAACTTACATTTCAATTTACCAGGGTCACATACTAACTCTATAAATCCCATAAAAATATTTTCTAGCTTCGTATTGACGATACGGTCCTAACAAAACTAGTTTCGTCGAATTCTGAGACCGTTAGAGAAATGGCCAATTTTCAGTCGATTAAAATCAACTGAAATGGTCAAAACACGTTTTCCTTTGCCACGCTCACATATTGAATCGAAAAATTATGAAATTTGAAACCTAGCAATAATTCAACATCACGGACCCAACAAAACTGGTTTCGTCGAAATCCGAGGTCATTTGCAAAATGGCTATTTTTAAGGGCCTGAATTCCATAGCGACTATTCAGAATTTTCAACTGGACATATCTTATCATTTCTAAGATGAAATCTCAGTTTGTTAACTTCGTTACAAAGATATAGTTATACAGATTCAAATATTTCTTGTTTCGTTCAATTCTGACTTATATTGAATTCTGTATATTCATTTGAAATTAGAAATCGAATTTTCGAACTACCGCGCCATTTTCAATTCCTTTTATAATTATATATAATTATTATATATTCTAACGACGACGTATATAATATATACGTCGATTTATATTCGAAATAAATTTCTCGACAATATTATTTAAAATAATTCATTTTAAATATTCAAAATTCGCTAAAATTGCCAAAATAAAAATTTCAAACTGGCTCGCATTTTCCGTGTTGTTACAATCTCCCCCACTTAAAACTTTTCGTCCCCGAAAAGGAACAAAGTCGAAAGTGGTTTGATTATTCAGCTCAACTTCCATTGTTTTGATTACGGCTTAAGTTCTTCAACTTTTCAGTTTCTAAGAACTTTTCAAAAATTTCAAAAAATTTGGCTAACACCCTAAATTTTTGAAAAATTTCGCCATAACCTCCCCTGCACCGGGAGCATCGGGGAATTTCAAATAGCTTCCCCGGTCCTTCAGATCTCAAAAAGAAAAAGAAAAAGCCAAGCGGCTAGCCAATAGGCTCATAAAATCATCATCACCCAAACAAAACAGTAAATTATGTAGTAAACATGTACCTATTTGTCGGGCAAACAAATTTTATTCTCTGCTCTAGCCTCCTTGCTATGACCTGTTCAATGATATATATGTATATGCAAGCAAATGCAACCAATTTTCAATACAATTCAATATTTGTTTCAATTAGGCTAAATGGCTAAAAATTAGCAAACAAATAAACAAACAACACAAACATCAATCAATTAGTGGATTAGAGTTTCAAATTGATAACTTTGATACATATACAAAAAAAATCATATTTTGATGCCAATTCACAACAATGTGTTCTATCTAATTTTGGTTCTCACACCAGTCTAATGGAAATATATAGATATCACACCTTCGTTACTCGAACATGAATACTAATGACGACTAGTCAATCATCAGAATCATCTTCGGGCCACTAGAGTATGATTCTATATCTATCCAGTATATTAAAAATTCGAATACACGCGGATCAGACGTATACGCAAAATCTGTATATACTGGATTGTCCACATCAATATAAATAGATAATCAAATACGAATAATTGATTTTAAATTTTCAAAACAAAATTGTTTTCATTTGAAAAATATACTCTTCACACTCGTTCTAGGATACTACTGATCCTATCTCTAACGAGTCATTCTAATTGGATATTACTAACCCAATATCTGATGAATTCTTTCGTATGGTTCTAATGTGTCTTGTTCTCTGAGCTTTGTAAACCAAAGCTCTGATACCAACTGTGAAAACCCGTAACTTCCCCGTAAAGGAAAGCGGCGGATAGTTCGAGAACAAGCCACAACAGAACGCAGACGGAAGAACATTTCATTGTATATTACAACAATGCATCAGATTACAAAAATATACAGAGTATAAATGAATATTACACAGAAATATCAGAGATTTAAATTACATTTAAATACATCGCAGCGGAAAATAATACAATACACAACTAGAAAGAGATATACGGATACAAAGCTTTCCGGATATCGTTCTAGCTGTAAACTAGGATCCTGTGAATGTAAATCTGCAAAACCAAAACTACTAGCTGCCCGTGTCAAAATAGGGGCACCCAGAGTTTAGGTTAAAACAATAAACTCCTGGTCAGTCATGGGACTGGTGTGAGAACTAAAACAATTATTAATCTTTATTTTAAAGTTCGGTAAATCAAGGGACCACGCCGTATAACACGGAACGGGTTTCCTCCCAAGAATACCAGTGCATAAAACAAACAGCGCAATGCTAAATAAAGAAAAATGAAGCTGTTATAAGACCCAGGTCCCATCACACAATGCAACGCAGCCGAGGGTTTTCCCTTATAACAGCCAAAGAACGCTTGATACGTTTAAAACAGATTGTTTGATACTATTATAAGTGCATAGTGTATAAAACAACTTCAAATCATAAGTATCAATCATAGGCGGCATTAATGGCCCATAACACTATGTCGCCATATATAAGTTTACAATCAAAACCGCAAATGTCGTATTGGAAGTTGGGTTATCATTTATGGTATGAACCGAGGCTAGGGGCAAGATCCTCACCGATTCGAGACGCTCTAGTCCGCCCCTCAGGACCCAGACTCAGGTGGGCCCTTGGATCGTCAGGGTCGGTCCACCGATGTGGATTAAAATGCCTGAACATGCGTTTCCCCGCCCTTTGGGGCGTAAGCCTGGCCCGTCAGCCGACCAGAAGCATCGGCCGAAACCGATATCACGAGGCGCCTCGCTTTTCAGCAAGTAATAATAAGTAACATCCACATGAGTCAAACTCGTCAGCCAGTTCAAGCACTGACGCCACTCCTAACTAGAAAGAAACGCATGTCCTCCCTGAGGTCCGTCTCCCGTTTTTGATTCATACCGGGTGTGATACTCGCGAATCAACGTTACACAAAGCTACGCCACAAAGGCCGTGCTTCGATCATCAACCACAAGACTTTGCTTTTCAACAGAAGCCTTGATCATTTGCATCTCAGCATGCCACACAGGCAATTCACTCCATGCGATTGATATCCATCAATATATAACCCCTGAGCTCGTACGTCTCAGAGAAGGGCGTTAAGCAAGAGAATAAATTCTCCGCCGCCAAACAGATATATATTTAATAGAGATCAATCACACGGACTAAAATCCAATGTCAGACACACAGTCCATTTACAAGTCCGTTCTGGGTCTGAACGAAACCGGAGGCACCTAGTACCCCGCATATCCATCGATCTCCAAGTACGTCTGGACGATCACTAACTGTTTCCATCTTCTTGGGTGTACAGCCCAATCAAGATCATCAGTAATTACCCAAACGACGTGAAGACCTCCGGTCTTCGACCATCGTCTTCATCTTCGACTTATCGGCGTATCAGTTATTCAGAATGGGATAAACCCGGTCTTTCCGAATAACTCGCGTATATTTTAAATAAGTGTTGCACAAACACAACATACGCCTCATTCCAATTCAGAATATTCTTTTATTCAAATATTCCTATACTTTGGGAAAAGTTCCCATTAATTTTATCCAAGATAAATTCTTTAAATTTATTCTTTAATCTCCTTTGAATATCAATTCAAACTAGTCGGGATTAGCGAACCACACCAATGTAATCATTTATTTTATTTCCCAATCCCAACCTATTCATCCCATGAAGTAAAACTGGTAATACTTCATATCTAACACCACAGTGTTATCGGTAAATTCAATTACCATTTCACGTTCAAATCTAATTAAAGATTTAACCATCGCCTGGAGCAAAACTGGTGATACTCCATTTTCGGTCATTTCAATCTAATTAAAGATTCATTAAAACTCCACTTAGTTTTAATCTTTAACTGGGTTAAAGAATCAGTGTCATTTAAAACACGGTTCACGATAAACCCAAAATCACATTCCATTAATTATCGGGTTAAAGAACAAGTGTTATTTAAAACACTGTTCACGATAAACCCAAAAATCAATACCAATTCAATTCCAATTAAATATCATTTAATTGGTACACTTCATTAAATCTAAATAAAAAGATTTAATCTTTTTTCAACTGGGTTCAAGAACAGTGTTAGTGAAGACACCATTCACGACAAACCCAAATCACATTCGATATTCAATACAAGGCTCTGAATAGAAAATATATCGGCTTATATTCAATATCGAATTCTACGACTAACAAATGTCGTATTGGAAATAACGATATAAATATATCATTCAAATTTCCATAACAACACCTGTATAATCACGAATTCCAACATCGAAATATTCCGAAGACAATTTCGATTCAAATCCATTCCAATGCAATCATTGGATATTCTGGTTATTTTCAAAACCCTTTTTCAAATTCAATTTATTTATTTAAAAATAAATAGAATTATAATTCTAGTTCAAAACTAGTTCATTTCGATAAAAATCTATTTTTATCTTTTCAAATATGGAGTTTTTCATCCCAATTCTTTCTAAATCATTTCTTATGATTTTACACAAATTATTACTATTTTTAATAATTTTATCAAGGCCCGTACAGTCGATTTCCATCAATGGCCAACGAACTGCACTTACAGCGACCTTTTTCGAATTTGATTTGGACATAATTCCAAATCCAACCGTTAGATTTCTAATTTCCAATATTCGTTAGAAAGCTCTTTTCGATACGAACCCAACGGTTCCGGTTTTAGGAGAATCCGACGGTCGGATCTCCCGCAATGTCCGTTTGAAATAAATGGTCGAAATTCACGAACTGCCGCGGCGCGGCGCGTTCTATTCAGGCCATTATATTATATATATAATATATATATCGTCGATTTCTATTTAAAACGAATTATATAAATAGTTTTGAATTCGTTTCAAAAACATTTTTCAACTTCCATTTCAATTCAAATCAAAATTGAATTCTTCTTTATAAATTCGTTTTAAAATCCATTTCTATTCAATTCAAATTTCAATTCAATTTGAATTCATTTCACTTCGCTTTCAATTCAATTTGAATTCGTTTTCAATTCAATTCATTTCGAAATCGTTTTCAATTCATTTCATTTCAAAATGAATAAAATCGATATAAATATCGTTTACGTCAAAATGGCGTCAATCTAATCAACACGGCTTCATAAATTTCTATTTTCAAATATTCTATTTCAAATATTTCTTTTTCAAAATAGTTGTTGTTATCAAAATATTTCGTTCAACACATGAACAATCTCAATGGATGAGTACTGTCAACACATGAACCTTTATTTTATATTGATAAAGATGTAGATTTTATTACTAAAATATTTCGTTCAACACATGACCAATCTCAATGGATGAGTACTGTCAACACATGAACCTTTATTTTATAATATTCTTTATTTTTCAAATTGGAATGAGGCCCAATCAATTACCATATAAAGTTAATTATATGGATTTTCATACAACACATGTATATCATAGCATTGAAAAATAATCAACCATCAACCAAAGTGCACTACACTGTATAAGCATCAAATATAGATATTCAACGCTTATAACAGCCTGTCAATCAATCGATCGACATATTTAATCAATCAGGATGAGTGAACTTCAAATTTCATCCCAACACCCGTGTGGGGTTTTCAAACAATCAAACACAGATTTTAGTTGTGCCGTTGGGCGATGTGTAAAATTTATCGACCCAATCAATGTCCTTCAAATAGGTGTACATAAACAAACCGTCCGGTTTGTAAATGAATATTTATTTATTCACATTCACGTTAAAAATTATATTTTTAACGATAAAACATTTTATTTCAACATATGAATTTCTATTCAGTTCATTTATTCAATAAAATGATATTTCTATTTTTCTAACATATTTTAGAAAATTTCGGCGGCATAACGGCACGATACTAGAAACGGGACGAGGCCTAGCCTTATCCCCGGTCTAGTGAAGGCCCACGCCATTCACACATCAATCAAATCAATTCATTTCACCACACAATTCAATTTCACCAAACGATTCAATTTCACCAAACAATTCAATTTCAAATCAAATCATCTACCTAATCTATGCAACCAAACAAACAAGTCCATGGTCTGTGGACGATTGTGTCGGGTGCTACTAAGCACCGTCTGCATCCTAGTATATATATATAAATAGAAATGAAATTGAAAGGTGAGAAATTCTCACATATAGCTATCCTAGCTCCACAGCACTTCTAATGCAGGAAATCTTCACTGTTCTCGCCTCTTATCACTTTCTTCGCTGTCCGCTTTCACTACATATGTAAAAATCGAATTTTTACTTCGCTATTCAATATATAAAAATCCCATTTTTAACTCGAAGTTCAATATATAAAAATCCTATTTTTAACTCGAAGTTCAATATATAAAAATCCTATTTTTAACTCAAAGTTCAATATATAAAAATCCTATTTTTAACTCGAAGTTCAATATATAAAAATCCTATTTTTAACTCGAAGTTCAATATATAAAAAATCCTATTTTTAACTCGAAGTTCAATATATAAAAATCCTATTTTTAACTCGAAGTTCAATATATAAAAATCCTATTTTTAACTCGAAGTTCAATATATAAAAATCCTATTTTTAACTCGAAGTTCAATATATAAAAATCATATTTTTATTTCGCTATTTCTATTTTGAAAACAATGTTAATTTTATTTTCAAAACAAAGTATGTTTCTCTATTTTCTTTTCAGATTTTATAAACCATAATTTTCAGATTTTATAAACCATAATTTTCAGATTTTATAAACCATAATTTTCAGATTTTATAAACCATAATTTTCAGATTTTATAAACCATAATTTTCAGATTTTATAAACCATAAAGCTAATACTTCACTGATTACCTTAAAATCATCTGGGCCGTTCCTCTTTGGTTTCTTCCCTCCAGCGTTAACTCGAACCCACAAACCTCGACTTCGATTAAGCCATCGCGCCACCACCTCAAGGCGTCGGAACCAAATCGGAGACCACCCCCGTGATGCCACCAATGACCTCTCCCAGTGCCAGCCACCGCGTGGAGCTCGAGCTCCTCCTCCTGCGTCAAGAACCGAACCAAAAGTCGTCGTCTTCACGAACGAGAATCGAGCAAACCGTGGCTCCATTTCAGATCATTACCGCCGGAGTTGAAGTCCTCTCCGAGATCAATCATTATCCTTTTCCAGTTTTGTTTAATTTCAATTAGGTTTGGAGATTTATTTATTTAAATTCTGAGCGGTTTTGGCCCTTGAATAGATGAAGATGACGGCGGATTTTATTGGGCTAGGGTTTAGGAAAAATAGGGTTATTTATATAAATTTATAATATTATTTAATTCAATTCATTTTCAAAAGTTAAAATCTTCATCCGAACTCTAAATCGAACCCAACGACTATCGCCCCTAGCTATTTACCCCCATTCCGAATACAATGGGATATGTTGCGCTAGCCAATTCGACTGTTACAATCAGTTTCCGTTAAATTTACATTTAAATCACTTTATTGAATTTTAAACGTACATTTCAATTTACCGGGGTCACATACTAACTCTATAAATCCCATAAAAATATTTTCTAGCTTCGTATTGACGATACGGTCCTAACAAAACTAGTTTCGTCGAATTCTGAGACCGTTAGAGAAATGGCCAATTTTCAGTCGATTAAAATCAACTGAAATGGTCAAAACACGTTTTCCTTTGCCACGCTCACATATTGAATCGAAAAATTATGAAATTTGAAACCTAGCAATAATTCAACATCACGGACCCAACAAAACTGGTTTCGTCGAAATCCGAGGTCATTTGCAAAATGGCTATTTTTAAGGGCCTGAATTCCATAGCGACTATTCAGAATTTTCAACTGGACATATCTTATCATTTCTAAGATGAAATCTCAGTTTGTTAACTTCGTTACAAAGATATAGTTATACAGATTCAAATATTTCTTGTTTCGTTCAATTCTGACTTATATTGAATTCTGTATATTCATTTGAAATTAGAAATCGAATTTTCGAACTACCGCGCCATTTTCAATTCCTTTTATAATTATATATAATTATTATATATTCTAACGACGACGTATATAATATATACGTCGATTTATATTCAAAATAAATTTCTCGACAATATTATTTAAAATAATTCATTTTAAATATTCAAAATTCGGTAAAATTGCCAAAATAAAAATTTCAAACTGGCTTGCATTTTCCGGGTTGTTACAACTTCTTCCTAAACCTAATTCATTCACTTTCCACAGTCAAAAGTAAAATGCACCGTCAGTTTTTCCAAACAACAAAATACCGCAACCTCCAAAATCAAAGAAGAAAATCAACCAAAATACTATAAATCGAGAGGAGTGTATAGTTGGATCCCTGAGTGTTTTCTCTTTGCGTCAGTACCCATTTCCTGATACTCGATGTCCATTCATGAGGTGCAAGTTTTGACAGTACGCTAAGGTTGAGAACAATGCGTAGATGGAAGTATAAATACTCGGATTCGGGTTCATTTTCTTGTTGTTGGGATCGAGAGGGACTCGTCGGCTGGTTTTGGGTGAACTCGGTGAAAGCGTGGGTCGCGAGGGTGCTGTAGATGGCCCGGATAATGTCGACGACGCAGTGAACAAGGTGGGGCAAGACTGTAGGGTTTTGGACGCTGAGTTGAATTGTGGTAGGGGCGCTCGAGTTGGATGGCCGAAGGGGGAGGAACCATTGGTCAAAGGTGCGGTTTTTGCTTTTCTGTGGAGGAGCTGAAACCGTGAATGAAATTTGGGGAAGAAGCTAAATGAAGCAGACGGGTTTTAATTGATGGAGTTGGGACGGATTGGTGGTAAGGCCCGAAGCAATTTGTTTAGTTAAATTTTAGTTTAAATTATATATGAAATTCAAAAATACATAACTTATTCATACGTGATCGAAACTCAGCGAAACAAGATCCACAGGACCGTATGGGCGAGAGCTTCACAATGAAGCTGACTGGAAGTGGATTGGGAATCGTAGGAATTTATGGCGAAATAAATTGTTTGATTCAAACCAGACAAGACAGTTAATCGTTTTTAATGATAACAGTCCAATGTGAGTAAATCTCACCAACTCTGAACAGTTATATTTTTATAATGTATTTTTAGAACTGTTAATCATCTGTTGATTGCTGTGTGTTGGTTGATTGATTGAACTGCTAGTCAGTTAGTGAGAATTTTATATATATATAAATATATATATATATATATATAAACCGTTAAATATCTATATATTGATTCTGCTATCAGAATAATGTATATTGAATTGAAAGTGATGATAATCATATTGTGTGACATCTGTGGATGCAGGGAAACAGGTTGGAGGGACCCAACTGGGTTCCTCAATATTTATAATACTGTTTTGATTCATATATTGTGGTATAGAATCCGTGGTCGATTATATGTGCTTGGACGATATTGAACATCGTGATTTGATCTGATTGAATACCATAACATACGGGATGTTGATAAGGGGATTTTCAAAGTGATATTGGAAACAGAATATTTATAAACTGGAATATTTGTAAATAAGAGATATTTATAAATTCGAATATTTATAAATAAGAAATATTTATAAATTGGAATATTTATAAATAGGAGATACATAGAAAAAGAAAATAATTTCAAAACATTTTCTTTTGAGTGGAAAGGCCTGTGTGGCGGGTTTGGGGATTTTCCCGATGCTCCCGATACAAAGGAGGTTATGGCGAATTTTCCCGGAAATTTAAGGAGTTAGAATATATAAAAGGAATATTTGTGAAAACCAAATACAAGGGAAATATTTGTGGAAACCAAATATAAAGGAAATATTTGTGAAAATATATAAAGAGTTAAAAGGAAATATTTATGTAGGAAATAAACAAAGTTATAAAGGAAATATTTATATGATATAAATATAGGCAAATTAAAAAGGGAAAATCATTTTTAAAGTGAAGAACCGTCACCAAAAGTAAATCTTTAAAAATGAATAAACGTTGTTAAAAGGAACGTAATGAATAACCAGTTAGAGTTAACCAGTCCAGTAGAGTTAACCAGTTCAGTAGAGTTAACCAGTTCAGTAGAGTTAACCAGTTCAGTAGAGTTAACCAGTTTAGTAGAGTTAACCAGTTCAGTAGAGTTAACCAGTCCAGTAGAGTTAACCAGTCCAGTAGAGTTAACCAGTTCAGTATAGTTAACCAGTCCAGTAGAGTTAACCAGTTCAGTAGAGTTAACCAGTTCAGTAGAGTTAACCCGTTCAGTAGAGTTAACCGGTTCAGTAGAGTTAACCGGTTCAGTAGAGTTAACCGGTTCAGTAGAGTTAATCAGTTTAGTAGAGTTAACCAGTTCAGTAGAGTTAACCAGTTCAGTAGAGTTAACCAGTTCAGTATAGTTAACCAGTTGGGTTAAGTAAGTCGAGTTAACCAGTTGGGTTAAGTCAGTCAAGTTAATCAGTAAGAGTTAACCAGTTAGAGTTAACCAGTTAGAGTTAATCAGTTAGAGTTAATCAAGTAGGTAAATCAGTTAGAGTAAATCGATTAGAGTTAAAATGAACTAGAGTTAATCAAATATAGTTATTTTAGATAGAGTTAGTCAAACATAGTATTCAGGGTAAGTTGTCATCTCGTACGACTGCTAGCAAAATTCGCAGGGCTACAGATAGCCTAAGGCGGTCGGATGTTTCCTGAGGGAATCAGGTGTAACCATTTGTGATCGCTGTGATTTAGAGTCAAACGAATGGAGTTAAATCGAATATTAGTTATTCGATAGGAGTTAATCAAGTTGAGTTAAATAAAACCAAGTTAGTCGAGCCTAGGTTAATCGAATCGAATTGGTCGAACCAAGTAAGTCGAGTTAGTCGAGTCAAGTTAAGTTAGTTGAGTTAGTCGAGTTAAGTTCGTCAAGTTAAATTAATCGATGTTAGTTTCATCGAAAGGAGTTATCGATGTTAGTTTCATCGAAAGGAGTTATCGATGTTAGTTTCATCGAAAGGAGTTATCGATGTTAGTTTCATCGAAAGAAGTTATCGATTATAGTTTGATCAAAGTGAGATTTAACAAATAGGAGTTATTCGAAAAGAGATTATCGAATATAGTTTATTCAAAAGTGAGATTTTCAGATATGAGATATTTGAAAAGAAAGAGTTATCGAATATTAGTTATTCGAAGAGAGATTATCAAATATCGTTTACTCGAGAAGGAGTAATCAAATATAGTATATTCGAAAGGAAGGGGTTAATCGAATATAGGTTATTCGAAGAAGAGTTAATCAAATAGAGACTTCTCGAAGAGAGTAAATCGGCGAATTCGATTATATCGAATTCGGGAAAATACTTATACTTTCCAGTGTTTGAATAGAGATTTATTTATTTATAAATAAATAAGTGTTAGGTTAATTATTCACTAATAAGAATAGAAGTTATAATTAAAGTTAGATAATTCGAAAGTAGGGATTGTAATGTTATCGTTATAACCAATGTTTTAATATAGAAGTGGATTAGTAAAATTGAATCCGAGAAAGGCGTAAAGAAGTTGTTAAAGATTAAAAGATAAACTTTGACTATTTCGAAGTTATAACGTTGTTCAGTTAAGGTCTGAGAGGTAATTATACCCCAACTTGAGTGACTTCCTTCTTTACTAAGAAATGGTAAGGTTTGATCGTAAAGGAGTTTTGGAAATGTTTTCCAAACGAGAATCAGAAATGTTTTCTGATAAAAGAAAATAAGAATTTAGATTATAGGGAAACAGGAGACAAGTAATAAATGAACTAAAGAGATTAATGTTAAATGATGTTTGTTCGATATAATTTCCATCTGGAAATAATATCGTTGTTTGCACACTTGTTTTTCTTTGATAGTTAACTCACAGACTATCGAAGTTTTGACCATTTTAACGTTGTTAATATGGAGAGACCGGTTGGATTATTATCCAAAGAACCACTCTGTATTGGCATAAGCGTTGCGAATCATATATGCCAAAGATAATTGAAGACGGTGTAAAGTGCAAGGGCTATTGTATAAGTCTTAGATAACAGTGCCTAATATGGATGTACTGAATAGTGCCTTCGGTTCATTCTGTTCCTGGATGACTTGTATGGATGAATGTCTGACAGAGTATTTCCGGAAAGGTCACGTACATTGATTTCTTCACCCGTACCAAGAGTGGAAGCGGAGAAGGAAACTTCTTTTAGCTGACATGTAATGTATGGTTGTAGACGTCAAGTTAGTGATTTTAATGGATCTGACGATGTGACATTTGAAGTGAATCTGATGTGATGATAATGTGTAACTTCTAGCCTCATCATCTGGTAAATGACAGAAATAGGGCAGGCAGCATGGCTAAGTCGGTCGCACCGAAGTAGGGTGTATAATCATCTATCTAGAGAATATTCATTTGCTTCTTTAATCTATCAATGTTGTCTCATATATATATATATATATATATATACGGGAAATGGTTGCTGATCCCAACCGTTGGTGATATACATTCGATACACTCAAGCAAAATGAGTGGTCGGTCATGTGTGGCTGAGTTACAAGATGTTCTTGTTTAACTCCAATGTATCGTTCCTAGAATACACTGATCGGAAGGTGGTTCCATACCTTGTCATAGTTGGAAATCCATTATCCAATACGTGCTTGCGATTTTGATTGTATACTATATATGTAGAACGTGAGATGAAAGCGTTTCTGCTAGTTGATATCTATTTGTACATAGACATTATTATAATATCAAAAGGTTTTTGATATAAAGATATTTTGGATTCTCATAAGGGAAAAACCCGTTCCGTTCTGCGGCGTGGTCTTATGAGATACCGTTTACTTGTTCATATACCTGTTTAAACTGTTTTACTCACACCAGTCCCATGATTGACCCGGAGTTTACTTTGTTGTTTTCCCTAAACTCTTGTGTGTCCAATTTTGTACGGGCAGTCAAGTAGTCAGGATTTTATAGATATACTTGGAGAGCTTGGAGCAGGAGGCTTCAAGATCATATAGCTATAGTTATTTCCGATGTGTTGTAAGTGTTGTACTCTGATAAGTGCTATTGTACACATAACTGTTATATTTCAAAGTTATGTTATCTATTATATGTTATTCGTTCTGCTGTGAGGTTCGTGTTACTCTGATGTTGTGTTCTTCTTCTTCTTTTATTCTAAGTTTCTATCTTATCTATTCTCACCTTCTAATTTCTTTCATTAATTACCGGGATTTTTCGATGTTTTGGTTATCTACATTGAGCTTATGTCGATAACCAAAGTCGCTCAAAATCCGGGTCGTTACAATATATACATCAATATCATTCTTGGATTGCTTTAGGCCTGGAATAAGTAAAGTCAACATAATATCTTTCTTATTCATGCACAACATAGGTAAGAGATGTTATGTCACAACCATTACTAGCCAACAACTATATTTCGAACTTAACATGGAAAATGGATTGAATCCATCTGTAGCAAGATCAAGCCTAAGATTGCATGGATTAGATGAAAAAGATTTATACTTTTCATCCACCATTTTCCATGTCATAGAATCCATGGGATGATGCATTTTTCCATCGTTACTTTTATTATTAGAATGTCATCTTAAATCTTCTGTCATCTTTTGAGATCCATACATTCTTCTAAGTCTCGGAATGATTGGAAAAAATATCAATACTTTAACTTGAACACCTTGTATAACCTCTTCAGTACCTTGATTTTTCTTCCATCTCGAAGAACCACATTTTGGATAATTTTCTAAATGTTTGTATTCTTTTCTGAAAAGGAAACAGTCATTCTCACAAGCATATATCTTTTCAAAACCCGTGTCGAACACTATAAGAAATTTCTTGACTTCATATAAGGTTTCGGGAACCACGTTCTCCTTTGGTAGAAATATATGTTGCAAAGCTAAAAGCTTATCAAACCCACTACCAGACAAGCTAGTCTCGCATTTAAGATTATACAAGACAGTGATGGCAGATAATTTTGTGTGCTTTATACAACAAGGATATAATGAAGTTTCTGCATCATCCAAGTTCTTGAGTAACTCATCCTATGTTATTCGAGAATTAACATTATTTTCATCATCATCGAAATAATCATTATTCATAAAGTTTTCATTTTCATAGTGATTCATCTTGAATAGATCATATATATCAAACACATTTGTTTTCTTCTCTACATTTATCGTTTCACCATGATTAATCCATTCACGATTAATGTATCTAGTATCCATTCCTTTTATAATTAAATGATCAATAATAATTTGGTCATCATGGCGACTATGATTCCGATAATCTCTACAAGGGCATAATTTTTTTCTAGATTTCTTACATTCCTCTTTGCAGCATGCACAAAATTCATTGTCCCTTGTCGATACTCTATACTAGTTCTATAACAAAAGTAAAAAACATAAAAAATTGGGTTTTAATATTTGATTATATGTTCTAATTCTCGAAATACATATTAAGTTAAGCATTGTTTTATCATCTCTTTAAAAATACCCAATCTTTTTCCACCAATGACATATGAAGGCAAATAAGTTTCCAATCTTTGACGTATAAAATGGTCATCTGTTGTTAGCAAAAAAAGTAATGAACCACCGAAATGGGCCTAAATTTCGACCTAGAAAAGACCCATCGAAACTTAGAGCCATTCTAAACGGGCTGTTGTTTCCTATAAGGATTACATTTGCACTGATAACAATAAACATATACTTTGAATGGAAATCTCACACAACGGAAAGAGAAAATAAAATATTCAAAGAAGATGTACCATTATTTCAAAAACCTCAGAAATACACAACCACGGTTACATTTAATCAAAAGGTACATCAAATAGTTCATCTTCATAAAATTCCAAAAGAAGCACAGCAATAATAGCTAATAATATCATAATAACTTCATCTTCATTATCGTCTTCAACCAGGACTACATCCAGGGCTTTACCCTACTACTAGCCTATTGGATGTAAAGGAGAGGGGGTCAGAACACAAAGTTCTGTGTGACTAGATTATAGTATTATTTAATGTCCATACCCTATATTTTTTGCAGCTTACATATGTCAAGGTGTGCTACGCGGCACACAAGATTTCACACAAACATATCTAACCAATGGGGTGGATATCCAAGTCAATCGCCCATTAGTGTTTTAGGGTAAAGACCCAACGAGGTGGCATTCTCGGTCACTTATGGCCTAATTAAAGGTGGATTCTTATAATCTCTTATAACCCTGAGGCGGACCCCTAGCCCTTTAAGAACCCCAACCTAGTATGTTAACGTTCTTAAGTATATTCTCTCATTTCCAATATGAGAAGTAGTATTGTGAATGTTACTACTTAACTGATATTACCCGATAGAGCACCTATGTCACTTAAGACTTCCGTTAGACAGTTGGTGAGCATGCAATGGCCACATATCCTTTAATTACCAATCTGTCCATAGTTGAGCCCTTACAAGCTTCTAGAGGAAGTGGGCATTCCCGTGAACTACCCTACTCCATTAACCGTCTTCTGCCTAACCACTTTTAAAGAAGGAGGACCCAAAGACTTACCTTAATACTAATAAGGGTGGGCCCCATGACTTGGGTTCCTCTCCAAGGAATAAACCTTTGGAGGGTTCTTAGTCCTAACCACTTAAGACCTGAATCAGACAAAGAGGTGAGTCAGCCATTTAAGACCTTCTTAAGGCATAGTAAGCCTATTTGTTTCACACATCAACTTATATATATATATATATATATATACGGTTATATATTTATATACACACTAGACCTCTCACATTGACCCATACACTTGTAGGTGCTAGATATGTTGGTCGGTTCTGGGAAGGCTTCTGCTACAAGTTGGTTTAACCTCGTGTCTAGTGTACTAAGTTTATGAATGGCCCATGGCACCTAGACATCTCACATTTGTTGGGTCTACTTGTGGTAGCTGGATATACCGGTCGGTTCCCGGCATGCTTCTACCACAAATGGCAACTAACCTCGTGTCTTTGTGTCATATATATATATACATATATATATATATATATGCCATCCTACATATATATACACGCACACACAAGCAAGCAAATATATATGTATATTTGTTGAGGGGACATTTCAAATTCAAACTCTAACCTAATCGCGTTTATTACGCTAATATAACGTTAATTACGTTTAAATAATTAATATAATAATAGCGCCTGATTAACGTAATATTTGTATAACTGGGGAAATGTTCTAATCGGGATGAAAATTGTCATTTATCCAAAATAAGGCATACAAGTTTAGGTCTTTCCATATTTTACCGCTACAACATAACATGATGGCATAATGAACATATAGGAAATAACAATAATGGAAAACATACACATACATAACAACTACAACTTGTATCCTAGGCATTTAGAAAAATTTTCAATATTAAATTGAAAGTAGAGTATTTCATATATTCAATCTAAATTTCACCAAATCCACCCTTTTTGTGGTGTTATACACCTAAAAATGTTTGCATTTGACTTATTTCAATATATGAATGCGTTTACACCCAAATTAGGATCCAAATCCAATTCACTTATGAAACAATTCAAAATCCAACTTTTTAGGCCAAATCAAATGATAATAATGGTGAATTGCATAAAATATAAATATTAATATAATACTTATTTTTACCTTTAATCCAATATAAAAATCACAACTCCACAAAACCAATATAACATGACAATTCCTACGTGATTAAAAAGTGGAAGATTTGGGGATTTTTCATGTTTTATTATCGCTTAACCAAATCTTCATAGGCATAATAATTCATATAACAAACTGATAATAATGTGAATATACCTTTAAGAAAAACTGGATTCCACTCACAAATTAAGTGGAGATGTGATGGAAATCTCAAAATCTACGACGATTCTTAACGTCCAAGCAAGCTCTGATTGATCACCTAATAATATAAATATTTGAAACATATAATTAGATTCTTATATACTGTGCTATTCTCCAACTTCCTAAACATATATAAATTGAAATAAAGAGATATAGAATGGAGGTAGAGAAGTAGAAGAAGCATCACCCTTTTTCTCTTTATTTTTCTATGGAATTCAACAGCATGGAGGAAGAGGTTTAGAATAATCAGGTTCTTTAGCGTGGGGTTTGAGGGGTTATTTATACTTGCTCTTGTGAGCTTGAGACGTCGTATTGATAAAATTTAATCCGAGCCTTACATATAAACACAACCTCTTAGAAAACCCTAATCACATAGCCGCATTGTGTTGTTCTAGCCATCAGAGGGTCGATCTCTAGTGTTCGACCGTCGGTCGAAACCCCTTAGGGAGGTGTTATCGACCTCCTTCAGGCTGGAACACCCAATTTGGCTCGTTTGCTGACTGTTAACTTATATTAATACATTATTAATTTTGTTTATTGTTTTCAATATATTCAATATACGTTATCCCCTAAACCTTATCTCCAATTTCAAATTTTAAATCGCCCACTTTTTATTTTTATTATTATTTGGACAATACATATAATATACACAATTATATATGTATATTCTACGTATATTGTCCAACATTCGTTCATAACTTTTTCATATGTTGACCGTTTTCAACATATTATATATGAAAACAATTCAGAATTTCGCCACAAACCCAAATAAAAGAGTTTCGTAGCCATATTCCTAAAGCTACGAAATCTCATTTTCTAGCCATATCATTTAATTGCTTGTTTTTATTTATTTAATTATTATTAATACGTATTAATTTTATGGGGTGTTACATTCTTCCCCCCTTAAAACAGATTTCGTCTCGAAATCTGTTTATGGGGCGAAAAATACAACTTGCACTAAACATCGATGTTGTACACCCATGTTGTTTATAATTCATCCATAAGCATCCATGAATCGTGGTGATTATGAACTGTAGACCCACTAAAGTGAGCCCTACCCTAGCATGTAAGTGTAATAAGTGATGCAACATGTATGCAAACAACCTAAATATGCATATATTTCTATATGAGTATTCGGTGCAATGGTGTTGCATCCATTCCTTATCATCCAATTTAGCAATTACGATGCATTCACAAATGGAAATTTGAGAGGAAAATACCCGTAAAAAGCTCTGGGTGAGTCTGTCTCATCTTATCCTTGGTCTCCCATGTTCTTTCCGCAGGGTCAATCCCCCATTGTACTTGGGCGAGGCGGTCGGTTTTGTTGCGGAGCCTCTTGATTCCATGCTCTACAATCCTAACAGTGGCACGGGGCACCCTAGACTCCAACTCGAGTTTCTTTATGTCCCAAATTTTATCAAGCTCAAGTCTGACAGCAGAATCATGAAGGCGTTTCCTTAGATGAGTTACATGAAAAACATTGTGGATTCCCAATAGGCGCTCTGGGAGATCCACTCAATAAGCCAAAGATCCTATCTTCTTGATGATACTAAAAGGCACAATAAATCTAGGAGCCAACTTCCCAATCTTTCCAAACTGAACAGTTTTCTTAAGAGGAGATACTTACACAAACATTAAGTCTCCAACATTAAATTCTAGTTCCCTCCTACGCTTATCGACATACAATTTCTGACGGTCTTGGGCTGCCTTTATTGTCTACCTAATCAAAGATTTCTTCTCTATGGATTCACGGACGAAATCTGGCCCGAGTATAACCTTGTTGGTAGTTTCCCACCAACAAGTTGGCAATTTGCATAGCCTCCCGTATAGCGCTTCGAATGGGGCTATACCAATCGTCGCTTGAAAACTATTATTATACGTGAACTCCACAAGTGGTTGGTGCTGCTCCCAAACTCCTCCAAAGCCGATGATGCAAGCTCTGAGCAAGATTTCTAAGATTCTGTTTACTCTGTCTGCCCATTGGTCTGCGGATGATAAGTTGTGCTAAAGTTAAGGGTCGTTCCCAATGCTGCTTGTAGGCTTCTCCAAAATTCGCTTGTGAATAAGGGATCTCTATCACTCACAATACTTAATGGGATACCACGGAGTCTGACTATCTCTTTGACGTATAATTGGGCTAACGAGGCAAAAATCCTAGTCTTCTTGACTGGTATGAAAGGGCGCTTTTGGTTAAATGATCTACCACAACCCAAATGGCCTCCTTCCCTTTTTAGCTTCTAGGAAGTCCATCTATGAAGTCCATGGAAGTATTCTCCCACTTCCACGTGGGGATCTCTAAAAGTAACAACAATCCTTCGGGCTTCCCTTATTCTACCTTGACTTTTTGGCATGTCAAACATTTGGCCACGAACTCGGCTACGTCTCTCTTCATTCCTTCCCAAAAGAGATTCCTCTTCATGTTCTTGTGCATTTTATCACCACCGGGGTGTACGGTCAATCTCGACCTATGGCACTCTTCTAAAATTTCTTTCCTCAACTTTCATCCTTAGGGACGTAAAGTAGTCCATCCCAAAGTAAACTATTATCATTGTGGATCGTATACCTAACCGAATGAGGAAAGGTCTCTCTCTTTACCACTTTCTCTTTTATGCCTTTTAACTCTTCGTCAAGGTTTTGTGCACTTTGGACTCTTTCTCTAAGGGTAGGTCTAATTATTTTAGCCCCAAGAAAAACATTGGATGCTGCCGGTGAGGGTTGCAAATTAAAATCGGCGAGGAACTCTAATTATTTCCGTTTGATCATCGCATTCAATGTTGCATGTTTCCTACTTAAAGCATCTGCCACATTATTTCCCTTGCCCGGGGCATACTGAATTGTAAAATCAAATTAGGAAATATATTCCTTCTGTCTTTGTTGTCTTAAGTTTAAGTTAAGTTGAGAAAATAAATACTTAAGGTATTTATGGTCTGTAAACAATTCAAACTTATCCCCTAAGAGATAATGCCTCCACATCTTAAGGCCGAACACTACTGCGGCTAACTCAAGGCCATGCAGTGGATATCTTTTCTATAGATCCTTGAGTTCTCTACTAGCATAGGCAACTACTCTTCCTTCTTGCATAAGGTCTGCTCCTAAACCGGTCCCACATGCGTCCATGTAAACAATGAAAAACTTTTGAGCCGTGGTTATAATTAAGACTGGTGCACTAGTTAATGCTTCCTTCAATTTCTTAAAGGTTATATCACTTTTACTACTCCAAGTGAATACCAAATTCTTTCTTATCAATTGGGTTTACGAAGTAGCAATCTTTACGAAGTATTTAATGAATTTCCTATAACACCCGGCCAGTCAAAGGAAACTTCATACTTCTGTAGAATTTCGAGGTATTCTCCATCCCATGATTGCCTTAATTTTGTGGGGTTTATGGCTAAGCCTTTACTCGACATAATATGTCCTATAAATCTCACTTATTCCCTCCAGAAATGGAATTCGAGAATTTTTCTTTCAGTTGATTCTTTCCTAATATCCCTAACACTTGTCTCAAGTGTTTTCATGCTCTTCACGATCTTTTGAAAATATGAGGATATCATCCACGTAGACTACCACAATTTTATTTAGAATGCCCCTAAATACTCTACCTATGAGGTCTATGAAGAAAGCGGGTGCATTCGTCAATCCGAAGGGCATAACTTCCCGCTGGAACAATCCATCTAGCGTCCTAAACGCGGTTTTGTCCTTGTTGTCCTCCACAATTTTCAACTAGTGAAATCCAGTAGCAAGATCTAGTTGGGAAAATACCTGGGCTCCTTCCAAGTGGCCAAAGAGGTCACCGATTCTTAGTAAAGGTTACCTGTTCTTTTTGGTCAATTTATTAAGTTCCCTATATTCCACACAAAGTCTTAAGGATTCGTATGCTTTGGTGGCAAATACTATAGATGCACCCCATTCTGAGGTACTACGACAAATGAAACATTTTTGCAACAAATCTAGAATATGCTTATCTAACTCCCTTCTTTCCTTGGGAGCCATATGCCTCCAGGGTAGTGCTACAATTCTAGCGTCCTTCTCTAGGTCAATAAGAAAGGAGATTTCTCTGTAGGGTGGAAGCCCCGTAATTTCCTCAAAAACGTCCAAGAACTCACAAACTATAGGGACCAAAGATGGTCCTTCAGAATTAAGGTATAAGAAATATAAAAAGGCTTTGTCCTTGTTCTAACATTACAAGGAATATTTAGGTTGCGTCCTCCTCGGCTCCCAAGACGAACGAGTCTCTTACAACAATCTTGGACGACCCCATAGAACGATAGTCATTCTATACCTAAGATAAGGTCATACCCCATAAAATCCAATGCATACGCTTTGTAGTGGAACTCAACATTATCGACCTCCATTATTAGGTCTTTACGCAACAAATCAAGATACCTAGATCCTCCAATAGGGTTGGCCACCTCAATCGGACTATCTGAAATAGATATAGAAAGATTCAACAGATTTACTAATCGCTTGGAGATAAAAGAATGGGTAGCTCCAGAATCAAGCAAGGTGTATGCTGAATTTCCTTAAATAGAGATTATACCTTCAAGTGTGGGCTGCCCTTGATCTCTTGGGGTTGGCTTTCAATTGGGGTTGCTTCAAATTCATAGTTCGAGCCACTTTTGGCAGGCTTGGGCTTTGGGAAGTCTTTGGACATGTGCCCTTCTTCGTGGCAGTTGTAACATTTTCTCTTAAACTCCCTCTTTGCTAATGAGACCCCATAATCCTTGGCTCATGGCTCTTGCAGTTGCACCTCGCGCTAGTCTCTACATCCTTTTTTATGTTCTTCTTCTTCTTCTTCTTTTTCCACCATTCTTTCTTCTTGTTGGAGCTTTCTCCCTTCTCACCCTCCTTATCCTCCTTGGAGCTTTCAGCCATGCAAAGGGTAGCTGTCTCAACTAAAGTCTCAAAAGTCTCCACAACTGCTACTTGGGCTAATAAGGTTTCCTTCAACGGGGAGTTTAGTCCTTTCACAAACCTAGGTGCTTTGTTCATGGGGGTGTCTACCAATCCTCTACCAAACTGACATAATTTGGTGAATCTTGCAGACTCAAGCTTCCTTGCTTGAGGTGGTTGAATTTCTCTAGTTGAATAGTCATTTCTTCCCTGAGAAAAAATTTCGCTTCGAATCGTGTCTTGAATTCGGCCCATGTGAA
This sequence comes from Allium sativum, assembly GCA_030737875.1. Lineage (NCBI taxonomy): Eukaryota > Viridiplantae > Streptophyta > Magnoliopsida > Asparagales > Amaryllidaceae > Allium > Allium sativum. The sequence goes on along the minus strand of CM060920.1, from coordinate 538,429,372 downwards.
GATCCGACCCTTGTTCTCCATTGATATTAAGTTCCACCACTCTAAGGCTTCATCTTTCAAATGCCAGACCGCTGTCCTTGTTCTTATTTCATCGAGCCAGGCAGTAGTCTCAAAGATCCGTTCACAGCCCATAACCCAAGATTGGGCACTAGCAAAGCCTTCCTTTCCAGAAAATGGTTTCCTTCCAAAATTTGTAAAGACCTTACATAAGTGAGAAAAATCAAAGGCTACATTAGCGGCATAAGCTGTGGGAGATGTCGGGGCCGGATTAGCTACAGGGACCTGCCCCACAGTACGGAGGTACTGCTGGAACCATTCTGGCAAGTAGCGGGGTCTTACCTGGTTACCTTGCTCATTAGGATTTTCAGCCATTCTGCTATCTGAAAATAAAAGGAAAAATCCATTAATGGATACTCTGAGATAGTATTTAAGCTGAAAAAAGGAAAAAAAGGAACAAACAATAAAGGTGCTTAGTATAAATGTGTATGCTTAATAGGGTAAACATATTATATATATATATACACACACACACACACTTTGAAATGTCTTTTTTAGTGTACAAATACGCCTCTCATACGTATATTTCCCTTATAATCGGGTAACCTATGCTTTGAAACCAAATGTAACAACCCGCCCGGAATAGGCCTAAATTTCGACCTAGAAAAGGACCATTGATACTCAGAGCCATTCTAAATGGGTCGTTGGTTCCTGTAAGGATTTCGCTTTCACATATAATGTAACACCCTGAAAATTCTATAACTGTGAAATTAGCGAATTTAAGTATAATTAATCTGAAATCAAGGAACTAAGGGAAACGGGATACGCCATTGCGTTCGTCTCGGAAAAATACGCGAAATAGAGTCCGAGTTTTCGAAAAACGGAGTCCGTATGAAGAAGATATGGCCTTCGGAAGTTTTGAATTAAATTTAAAATTCAAACAGATTAAAATAATTAAATATTCCGAAGTGGGGCCCATTGGGCCAGAAAAACGCCGCCTGGGCCACCCAGGTCGACTGGGCTGTCGACCTGGGCTACCCATGTCGACAGGGCTGTCGACAGCCCTGTCGACAGGGGTATCGACCTGGTCGAGCCCAGTCAACCTGGCTGGCCAGGTCGGTGTGTGGTCGAATTTCTGTGGTCTGCTTTGTCATTAGGGCTAGGTGGCGGGTTTTTATTGGTCTCTCTTCCTAATGAATGGCTATGATCTAACCTAACAACATCAATGGTCCTAATCAATTCCTAACCTCTATATAAACAACCCTAGACTAAACCCTAATCTATTCATTCAAAATAAGATTATAGCCGCCATGTTGCTGAGGAACGACAAAGAGTAGCCGCCAACTAAAGAGAGGATTAGGGAGAAAGTTCTAAGGCCTAAAGCAATTCAAGCAACCTAAAGCTAATCAATTCAACAAAGGAATTTGCGTCTTCAATCCCTAAACTAGAGAATTCATCAAACCATTGTAAGTAGAGTATTACTTTGGTATAATAAACAACTGTGTTGATGTGTACGCTTGAATTGTGGCAATGGAAGTAATTCATGTTTGTGCAAAATTATGTTATTCATTATAAAGAACTACATGCGGTAGTTCTATGCAAGTTTACGTTTGGAATGTTGCGCAAATTATGTTATCTATGTTGAAGCTACATGTATGTAGTTGATTGAAATTTATGCAAGTTTGGGCTTTGTTATTATGCCATCATGATGTATATTTTGTGCATAAATCATTTTGCAAGTAATTGAAACAAGTTTGGTTGTTATAGTTCATATGAAACTATGTTGGAATTTTGACACCATAATCCATGTGTTTGCAAAACTTATGAATATGGCTAGGAATGATATTTGGCATAATTGAAACCTGTTATTAAGTCTATTTTGTTTTAAAGGATTATATGATGACATGGCTAGGTTAGACTCAAAAATCCCTTTTTGCAAGTTTAAAGCAAACACCATGTTTAGGAATATTTATGCATAAGTATGTCTATACCATCGTTATGTGATTAGGCTTAAATCATGATTAAGTTGAAATATGCTATGTTCATGCTAGAAGTATTTATGCCATCCTTATGTTTGACAATATGTCATGTTTATGCTAGAAGTATTTATGCCATGCTTATGTTTGACAATATGCCATGTTTATGCTAGAAGTATTTAGGCCATGCTTATGTTTGACATTATGCCTAAATAAGAATATAAGTTCATGTTGTAGTTAAACCTATGCAAGTTTACATGCCTTGATTTATGTCACCTATGTTTTATGACTAAGATATATGTTACCACTATGCAAGTACACCAATTTCTATTATGTATTTTCCAACGTCATATGCAAGTTCATGCGCTCACTTTCCCCTCTTTGTGTATACGCCATAAGCCTCCCCTTTTCGCATGGCTAAATTGGGCTTTAAAAGGCTAAGCCCAATATATATAAACGAACGTGTAAAACGGGGGAAAATAACGTTGGGTTAACATTAATTTAATGAATAAAAACTAAAGTAAAAGGGCCCAAATTCAAGTATGGGTTGGGCCCATGATTGGTGTAACCTTTACACCATTAACTTAATAATGGGCCGCAAATATTTACATATAAGAAATAAAGAAGAATGACAAAATATGTAAATGTAGAAAAGACGATGTGTTTAACCCGAGGTTGGATTGAGTTGTGATGTAAACCTGCCCGGAACCGCCCGGCTGTCCAGTAGTCACAACAATACCTATCCAATGTGGGAGGTTAAACATGGAGCCCAGCAAGGACCCGAGGTTAGACTGAGTTGTGGCGTAAGACTGCCCGGAACCAACCGGCAACAGGCAGCCACAACAATACCTGTCTAATGTGAGAGGTCAGGGCCTTAATAAGACAATTAAGGCTGAGTCAGGATTGTTAGGATTAAGTGGACTAAAGACTTAATCAAAATGGAACATGCTAAACTAAACGGACTGGTGGGGTTAGGTTAGGAAACACTTAACCAACTTAGCATGTTGGCTAGAGATAGAAAACCTAGTAACGGGGGACCCTTTTCAGCAGTAACCCTAAAAGGTGTATCAGGATACCCTGAAACTAGGCAGGGTGGGGCACGATTACTGGGCTGATTGTAAGAGGTCAAATCGACGGCGGTGGTGTAGCAGTGTAGGTTCTAACGGTGTGCGGGCGTGCACGCACTCCGGCGCAGAAAAATAAAGCACTGGACACCAGTAGCGTACCTTTGCACTCTAAGGTTGTGTCGGGTTGCCACTATGGGACTTGATACACCCCATGGTGGGACCAGCATAGGTAACTACAGACATCGGGGGCCGTAAGACACATGTAACTTTGCGAATAGGAGCCGATCATCGTAGAATGGATCACACTACCCTGATTATGGGGTGCAAATTGGAAACTAGTTTATATGGGTTCAGGGATTAACATGGGGTACGATAGTATATTCGACCCTAGATAACTTAACCAAGTTCATAGTGTTTGCCCACTTCCTGTTTTACTTATCATACCCAGTTCTTTATTCATAGACAAAGTAGTACTGGACTTACTCAGGCTTTATGTCTGACTCTATTTTTCTTTCGTCTTCTTTCTTCCGTTCCCCCCCCCCCCCAGGTCCTCAGGGAGGGAACACAGCAGCTTGATCAACCTCAACATCCAGCTTGAAGAAGAGAAATGTATTGCTTGGACTTTCCTGTTTTTGAACTATGGCCTGGGACAACCGCTATGGGGTTTTTTGCAGTTTATCTATGTTTTATTCATGCTTCTTTAAATAATGTACTCAAGACAGATTATGAAAATGTTATGTTATGTTTTTGGAAAGGATGTAAGACAATCATGGTGATGTTTTGTGACACGTATTTGACTTCATGAAATAAAAGTTTGTTGTTCTTCCGCTGTTTACAAATATGTGTTCTTATATCTGTCTTGTATATCTGTGACTTGTACTTATAAACCTCCACCAAAATTAGGGCATTCCCTTTGAGAGTGACCCTAACGGAGGTGGGGTGTTTCACTTGGTATCAGAGCACAGGTTTACCAAATAAGATAAAAAGTTTTGAAAAATTATTTTCAAAAAGGAAATTTAAAGAAGCATTTTTAAAAGAAAAATATTATTTTATTTTAAAAAAGGCAAAAGTACGCTCCCCAAAGCCATAGTACTATCTCTTATCCTTCGTTTTGAATCTATCCTTTTTGTTTCAGCATGTCTGAAGACCTTAACTTGCCGGAAGGGGTGCCCATACCTGGTTGGTTTAGACGATTCTTAGAAGCTAGGGCCACTCAACCAGGTCCTACCGTTCCTCCTCCCCCAGCTGCAGGGAATCATCCAGCTGCAGCAGCACCTTTTCCTCCACCTCCTCCACGGGGAAACACGTTCGCTAAGATATGTAGAGATTTTAAAGCTATGGGAGGAAGGGATTTCCATGGAACTGAGTCCTTCGTAGCAGCTAGGAATTGGCTGAAGGAAACTGAAGACCTATTCATCATCTTTGAGGTAGAAGATAGACAAAAAGTACAATTGGCAGTGTGGCTATTGAAGGGCGAGGCTTCCTACTGGTGGGAAGTCACTAATGCTGAAAGACCAGTAGAAACATGGGAGGACTTTAGGGCAAGGTTTGAGACTAAATTTCTCTCAGATGCGGAAAGAAGTTTGCAGTTGGAGAAATTCTTATTTCTTAAGCAAGGAGACAAGACTGTTAGAGAGTATGTGAATCATTTTGATGAGCTGGCTAGGTTTGGGCTTGACCTAGTCAACACCCCGCACAAGAAGGCTCTCCGTTTCGTCAAGGGGTTAAATGAGCCATTACACAGTTTGGCCATGACCCATATACCCATGGGATCCACGTATGAAAGATTGGTGCAAATGGCATTGCTGAATGAAGAGGATAAGGGCAAGAAAGAGACAAAGGCAGAAAGCTCTCAAGGGAAGAAAGAGGGTTTGCAGCCTAAGAAGACAGACTTCAAGAAAGGCGGGAAAGGCAACAAGGAGAAGAGGAAGTGTAATTTCTGTGGCAAAGTGGGGCACTTAGTAAAGGACTGCCGGAAAAAGAAGGCCAAGGAAAATGGTGGGTGCTTTTCATGCGGACAGACAGGCCACAGGGCTAAGGACTGCCCAAGGAAACGAGGGCAGGGGCAGGGGGCTGGATCCACCCCAGGGGCACAGGTTCATGTGCTAGAAGCGCCACCATTGCAACAGCGAGGTACAAATACTTCTGTAGAAAGTGTATTTTATCTTTATGATCACCCCGTTCGCACTTTATTTGATTCTGGCGCATCACACTCCTTTATCTCGTCTGCTTTAGTAGAATCTCTGCACCTAAAAACTAGTATGGTAGAGGACCCCTTAATTGTTTCAAACCCAATTGGGGGCCCAGCTCATTTGTCTATGATCTGTTTGGATTTGAAAATTTCTATCCTAAGTGTTGAATTTCTATGTAGTGCCTTTGTTTTGGGCTTTTCGGGGTATGGTTTGATTTTGGGTATGGATTGGCTATCCAGTAATGGGGCCATCCTTGATTGTGAGAAAAGGGTTGTTAGGCTCCTAACCCAGCTCGGTAATACTTTGGAAATTTCTTGTAATCCCTCGTATTCGGTTATGCTTAGTTATCTTGAATCGCTAGATGCCTCTGTTGAAAATTTGAAATCAGTTAGAGTGGTCCGGGAATATCCGGATGTCTTCGAAGAGGTGAAGGGCTTGCCTCCGAAGCGGGAGATAGACTTCCGCATATATCTTGTAGATAATGCAAAGCCCGTCGCGTTGCCCGTTAGACATATGGCTCCACGAGAAAGGAAAGAGCTCAGTAAACAGATTAAAGAGCTTCTAGAAAAGGGGTTCATTAGGAGGAGCATTTCAGAATGGGGCGCTCCAGTGGTGTTCGCTACAAAGGCGGATGGTTCACTCCGTCTATGTGTTGACTATAGGGAGCTCAACAAGCTAACGAAAAAGAATAGGCACCCTCTCCCTAGAATTGACGATTTATTTGACCAGCTTGTAGGAGCGTCTGTTTTCTCCCAACTCGATTTAGCAACCGGTTTTCATCGGCTAAGGGTGGCTGAAGATAGCATCGATAAAACGGCTTTCAGAACCCCAGACGGCTTCTTTGAATGGCTTGTCATGCCTTTCGGCTTGACAAATGCACCTGCGTACTTCGTGGACCTGATGAGTAGGGTATTTAGAGATTTCCTCAACAAATTCGTAGTGGTCTTCGTAGATGATATCCTTATCTTCTCAAAGAGTGAAGAGGAACATGCTCAGCACTTAAGGGCAATCATGGAAACTTTGCGAGTCCATCAACTAAAAGCCAAATTCTCCAAATGCCACTTTTGGAGAGAAGAGGTGAGGTTCCTTGGGCACATAGTATCCAAACAAGGGTTAGCGGTGGACCCTGCTAAGGTAGTGGCGGTACAAGATTGGAAGACACCAAGGAATGCAGCTGAGGTCCGAAGCTTTCTAGGACTAGCAGGTTTCTATCGAAAATTTATAAGGGATTTTGCAAAAATCTCAGCTCCGCTCACGAAATTGACTAAGAAGAATCTAGTATTCAATTGGGACTTGGATTGCGAGTTTGCTTTCCAACGGCTGAAAAGGGCTCTTACAACAGCCCCAGTTTTGACGCTGCCAGATGGGAGCAAGATGTTCACTGTTTATACGGATGCATGTGGGACAGGGCTAGGCGCCGTCTTAATGCAAGAAGGAAGGGTAGTAGCTTATGGCGGGAGGCAATTAAAGGTGCACGAAAAGAACTACCCAACCCACGATCTAGAGTTAGCCGCCATCGTCTTTGCACTCAAGTCTTGGCGACACTATCTCCTAGGTGAGAAGTTCGAACTTTACACTGACCATAAATCGTTGAAATATCTTTTCTCGCAGAAAGATCTTAACTTGAGGCAACAAAGATGGATGGAGTTTCTTGCCTCGTACGATTTCGAAATCTCCTACACTCCGGGCAAAGGCAACGTAGTGGCAGACGCGTTGAGCCGAAAGAAATTGACACTAAGCCCGTTGTTTGTTGAAAGACAAAGCCTAGAGTTTATAGCCAGCTTCGACTTTAGGCCCTCCTCCGATTTCGTACCGGGCTTGCTTGCATCTCTCGAAGTGCGCCCAACTTTAGTGGATTCAGTAGGGACAGCACAACGCGAAGACCCTCAGCTTGTGGAAATAATTGATAGGCTAATTAGGGGTGAGACTTCAAGTCACCTCAATAGATACTCCATCGACGATAAGGGTGTACTAAGGCGAGATGGAAGACTATGCGTCCCACAGACGAAAGATTTAGTAAAGAAGGTTCTCGAAGAAGCACATCACTCCAAGATGACGATACACCCCGGCGGAGATAAAATGTACAAAGACATAAAAAGGACTTTCTTCTGGAACGGCATGAAAAAGGACGTGGCAGAATTCGTTTCTAAGTGTATGGTGTGCCAACAGGTTAAGGCGGAACAGAAAAAGCCTGGCGGACTACTACATCCTCTAGAGGTCCCGCAGTGGAAGTGGGATAGCATCTCAATGGACTTCATCGATGGGCTGCCTAGGTCTAGGAGAGGCAACACTAGTATTTGGGTAATAGTGGATAGGCTTACTAAAAGCGCCCACTTTTTACCTGTCAAAAGTAAAAGAACTGCCTCATCCCTAGCATCACTTTACCTCAAGGAGATCGTTCGACTCCATGGAATACCATCTAGCATCGTTAGTGACCGAGACCCCATCTTCACCAGCGAGTTTTGGCGGAGTCTGCAGGAAGCAGTAGGAACGCAGCTATGCTTGAGCACGGCCTATCATCCCCAAACCGACGGCCAAACGGAGAGAGTGAACAGAGTTTTGGAAGACCTCTTAAGGCTATGCGTCCTCGACTTCGGAGGGACATGGGAAGACCACCTCCCTTTGGTGGAATTTGCCTACAACAACAACTATCAAGCAACCATAGGAATGGCGCCCTTCGAAGCTTTATACGGAAGACCGTGCCGATCGCCCACTTGTTGGTGGGAGTCCACGGATAAGCTCATACTTGGACCAGACATGATCCGAGAGACTTCAGAGAAAGTGGACTTAATACGAAGAAGGATGAAGACGGCCCAAGACAGACAAAAGTCCTACGCCGACAAGAGAAGGACCGACCTTGAATTCGAGGTTGGAGACAGAGTTTTTCTCAAGGTATCACCACTAAGAAACGTTGTTCGTTTTGGAACCACAGGAAAACTAGCGCCAAGATTCGTAGGGCCATTCCCTATTATCGAGAAAATTGGGAAAATGGCTTATAGATTAGAGCTACCCGAGAAGTTGGCTGGAGTCCACAACGTTTTTCACGTTTCACATCTCCGAAAATGTCTACACGAGTCTGCTGAAGTGGTAGAGCCGAATATCCTCGAAGAGGCCGAAGTGGAACGCGAAGCAACCATAAGAAGAATTCCAACCCGCATCTTAGGAACGGAAGTGAAGAAGCTACGCAACCGCGAAGTCAAGCTCGTCAAAGTTCAGTGGAGCGACGCCGAGGGAGACGCGACTTGGGAAACTGAAGCTAGAATCCGTACAGCCTACCCTTTTCTGTTCGAGGGTACATCCTTGATCTTTCTTTTTCCTTAAGTTGCGCTTTTATCTATCTTTTTTAGGTATATTTCCTCGACCGTATCTTTTAGATAGAATCTCTTTGGATGGAAACATGTAGTTGAAACATGTTATGGATGAGGGTTGCAAGTGGTTGCAAGTGATTGCTAGTGGTTGCTCGTGGTTGCATATACACACACAATCTAGGTTTAGATCGTCTCAGTCACTTCATATTGCATATGCATATATGTTTGCTTTCGTCTATGGTTGAACATTAAAATGTTGACATGTGGATGTTGCATTTGTATTGAATGATTGTGCACTCATGTAGAATCAAGAATAGGAAAATTTGCATACATAATGGATTCATGGCACTTACATGATTCGCATTAAGGAGGTCAACTGAATCAGTAGACCGCCTGATTTTGCATTAGATAAGTTCATGTATACACACACACTTTGCATATGATCATGAAGCATTAGAAGTCTTTTAAGGACAATGGATGCTCGTGTTTGATGGATGAGTAGATGGATGATTGGATGTTAGGATTTACATTCCTCCTAACTTGAAGATTTCGGGGGCGAAATCCTTTTAAGTGGGGGAGAATGTAACACCCTGAAAATTCTATAACTGTGAAATTAGCGAATTTAAGTATAATTAATCTGAAATCAAGGAACTAAGGGAAACGGGATACGCCATTGCGTTCGTCTCGGAAAAATACGCGAAATAGAGTCCGAGTTTTCGAAAAACGGAGTCCGTATGAAGAAGATATGGCCTTCGGAAGTTTTGAATTAAATTTAAAATTCAAACAGATTAAAATAATTAAATATTCCGAAGTGGGGCCCATTGGGCCAGAAAAACGCCGCCTGGGCCACCCAGGTCGACTGGGTTGTCGACCTGGGCTACCCATGTCGACAGGGCTGTCGACAGCCCTGTCGACAGGGGTATCGACCTGGTCGAGCCCAGTCAACCTGGCTGGCCAGGTCGGTGTGTGGTCGAATTTCTGTGGTCTGCTTTATCATTAGGGCTAGGTTGCGGGTTTTTATTGGTCTCTCTTCCTAATGAATGGCTATGATCTAACCTAGCAACATCAATGGTCCTAATCAATTCCTAACCTCTATATAAACAACCCTAGACTAAACCCTAATCTATTCATTCAAAATAAGATTATAGCCGCCATGTTGCTGAGGAACGACAAAGAGTAGCCGCCAACTAAAGAGAGGATTAGGGAGAAAGTTCTAAGGCCTAAAGCAATTCAAGCAACCTAAAGCTAATCAATTCAACAAAGGAATTTGCGTCTTCAATCCCTAAACTAGAGAATTCATCAAACCATTGTAAGTAGAGTATTACTTTGGTATAATAAACAACTGTGTTGATGTGTACGCTTGAATTGTGGCAATGGAAGTAATTCATGTTTGTGCAAAATTATGTTATTCATTATAAAGAACTACATGCGGTAGTTCTATGCAAGTTTACGTTTGGAATGTTGCGCAAATTATGTTATCTATGTTGAAGCTACATGTATGTAGTTGATTGAAATTTATGCAAGTTTGGGCTTTGTTATTATGCCATCATGATGTATATTTTGTGCATAAATCATTTTGCAAGTAATTGAAACAAGTTTGGTTGTTATAGTTCATATGAAACTATGTTGGAATTTTGACACCATAATCCATGTGTTTGCAAAACTTATGAATATGGCTAGGAATGATATTTGGCATAATTGAAACCTGTTATTAAGTCTATTTTGTTTTAAAGGATTATATGATGACATGGCTAGGTTAGACTCAAAAATCCCTTTTTGCAAGTTTAAAGCAAACACCATGTTTAGGAATATTTATGCATAAGTATGTCTATACCATCGTTATGTGATTAGGCTTAAATCATGATTAAGTTGAAATATGCTATGTTCATGCTAGAAGTATTTATGCCATGCTTATGTTTGACAATATGTCATGTTTATGCTAGAAGTATTTATGCCATGCTTATGTTTGACAATATGCCATGTTTATGCTAGAAGTATTTAGGCCATGCTTATGTTTGACATTATGCCTAAATAAGAATATAAGTTCATGTTGTAGTTAAACCTATGCAAGTTTACATGCCTTGATTTATGTCACCTATGTTTTATGACTAAGATATATGTTACCACTATGCAAGTACACCAATTTCTATTATGTATTTTCCAACGTCATATGCAAGTTCATGCGCTCACTTTCCCCTCTTTGTGTATACGCCATAAGCCTCCCCTTTTCGCATGGCTAAATTGGGCTTTAAAAGGCTAAGCCCAATATATATAAACGAACGTGTAAAACAGGGGAAAATAACGTTGGGTTAACATTAATTTAATGAATAAAAACTAAAGTAAAAGGGCCCAAATTCAAGTATGGGTTGGGCCCATGATTGGTGTAACCTTTACACCATTAACTTAATAATGGGCCGCAAATATTTACATATAAGAAATAAAGAAGAATGACAAAATATGTAAATGTAGAAAAGACGATGTGTTTAACCCGAGGTTGGATTGAGTTGTGATGTAAACCTGCCCGGAACCGCCCGGCTGTCCAGTAGTCACAACAATACCTATCCAATGTGGGAGGTTAAACATGGAGCCCAGCAAGGACCCGAGGTTAGACTGAGTTGTGGCGTAAGACTGCCCGGAACCAACCGGCAACAGGCAGCCACAACAATACCTGTCTAATGTGAGAGGTCAGGGCCTTAATAAGACAATTAAGGCTGAGTCAGGATTGTTAGGATTAAGTGGACTAAAGACTTAATCAAAATGGAACATGCTAAACTAAACGGACTGGTGGGGTTAGGTTAGGAAACACTTAACCAACTTAGCATGTTGGCTAGAGATAGAAAACCTAGTAACGGGGGACCCTTTTCAGCAGTAACCCTAAAAGGTGTATCAGGATACCCTGAAACTAGGCAGGGTGGGGCACGATTACTGGGCTGATTGTAAGAGGTCAAATCGACGGCGGTGGTGTAGCAGTGTAGGTTCTAACGGTGTGCGGGCGTGCACGCACTCCGGCGCAGAAAAATAAAGCACTGGACACCAGTAGCTTACCTTTGCACTCTAAGGTTGTGTCGGGTTGCCACTATGGGACTTGATACACCCCATGGTGGGACCAACATAGGTAACTACAGACATCGGGGGCCGTAAGACACATGTAACTTTGCGAATAGGAGCCGATCATCGTAGAATGGATCACACTACCCTGATTATGGGGTGCAAATTGGAAAGTAGTTTATATGGGTTCAGGGATTAACATGGGGTACGATAGTATATTCGACCCTAGATAACTTAACCAAGTTCATAGTGTTTGCCCACTTCCTGTTTTACTTATCATACCCAGTTCTTTATTCATAGACAAAGTAGTACTAGACTTACTCAGGCTTTATGTCTGACTCTATTTTTCTTTCGTCTTCTTTCTTCCGTTTCCCCCCCCCCCCCCCCAGGTCCTCAGGGAGGGAACACAGCAGCTTGATCAACCTCAACATCCAGCTTGAAGAAGAGAAATGTATTGCTTGGACTTTCCTGTTTTTGAACTATGGCTTGGGACAACCGCTATGGGGTTTTTTGCAGTTTATCTATGTTTTATTCATGCTTCTTTAAATAATGTACTCAAGACAGATTATGAAAATGTTATGTTATGTTTTTGGAAAGGATGTAAGACAATCATGGTGATGTTTTGTGACACGTATTTGACTTCATGAAATAAAAGTTTGTTGTTCTTCCGCTGTTTACAAATATGTGTTCTTATATCTGTCTTGTATATCTGTGATTTGTACTTATAAACCTCCACCAAAATTAGGGCATTCCCTTTGAGAGTGACCCTAACGGAGGTGGGGTGTTTCATATAATAGTATACATATACTTCGAATGGAAATCTCACACAGTGGAAAGAGAAAATATAATATTCAAATAAGATATACCATTATTTCAAAAATCATAGAAATACATAATCACAGTTAAATTTAATCAAAAGGTACATTAAATAGTTCATCTTCGTAAAATTCCAAAAAAGCACAGCAATAATAGCTAATAATATCATAATAACTTTGTCTTCTCCGTCGTCTTCAATCAAGACTTTATCCATGGCTTTACCCTATCTACTGACCTGGATGCTAAGGAGAGGGGGTCAGAATGTAACAACCCGAAAATCTGGGCCAGTTTAAAATTTTTATTTTGGCAATTTTAGCGAATTTTGATTAGTTAAAATGAATTATTTTAAATAATATCGACGAGAAATTTATTTTGAATATAATTCGAACGTACATTATATACGTCGTCGTTAGAATATAAATAATTATATATAATTATAAATAGAATTGAAAATGGCGCGGTAGTTCGATAATTCGATTTCAAACTTCAATTGAATGTACCGGGTGCAAAATAAACCTTATTTTAGTGAAACCAAAAATAATAGGATCGTTTTGAGGATATCTTTCCAACGAATCCGAAAAATTGAAATTTCATAGCGGGGATCAAAAGATATGTCCAAATGAAAATTCTGAATAGTCGCTATGGAATTCAGGCCCTTAAAAATGGAAATTTTGCAAATGACCTCGGATTTCGACGAAACCACTTTTGTTGGGTCCGTGATGTCAAATTATTGCTAGGTTTCAAATTTCATAATTTTTCGAATCAATATGTGAGCGTGGCAAAGGAAAACGCGTTTGACCAGTTTCAGTTGATTTTAATCAACTGGAAATTGGCCATTTTTCCAACGGTCTCAGAATTCAACGAAACTAGTTTTTTTAGGACCGTATCGTCAATACGAAGCTAGAAAATATTTTTCTGGGATTTATAGAGTTAGTATGTGACCCTGGTAAATTGAAATGTGCGTTTAAATTGAATATATAAAGATTTATATTTTAAATTCAACGAAAACTGATCGAAACAGTCGAATCAGCTTACGATACATATCTCATTTTGTTCGGAATGGGGGTAAAACGCTACAGACGACAGGCGGTGGGCCTCGTTTAGAGGTCGTATGAAAAAGTCAACTTTTTTTGAAATAAAATATTAAATAAAATAAAAAGAATTCCTCTCTCTTCCCTTATTCCTTTATCTCTGCCCCCCCCCTTTTCGTTCATTCAGCAGAGAAATAAAAAAATAAAAAAAGGGGCGAACGATGGGGGGAGGAGCGCCGCCGCTCCTCCCATCGGAGCGCGCCGCGCCCTAGGGCGGCGCCGCCACATCGCACCCCCTTCCCCCTTCGATCCCTTCTCCTTCTTCTCCTCTCCCCTCTGCTAAAAACCGTGACCGCCCTCCCTTTCTTCTTCTCTCCTCGTCGAAGCCCCCCCCCCCCAGCCGACACCCCCCTCCTTCAGCCTCCGCGAGCACAGCAGTCCCCTCTCCCTCTCCACTTCAAATTCGCAGCAAAACCCCCCTCCCTATTCGCTGTGAGTTCTTCTTTCTTTTATCTATTTATATTAAATGTTTAGCTTAGTTTAATCAATTTAAAATCAGATTTGTATATAGGTAGATTAGTGTTAAAGATATGATTTTTACTTCGATGAAAGTAGCAATTTTTATCATAGAGAAGAAGTGATTTTCATATGAACGATATTGATTTGAAAATATGATTTTTATATTATAAAGAGATTAAAAAAATATAATTTTTATATGATGTGAAGGATAAAAATATAATTTTTATAATATAGAAAGGTTAAAGATATAATTTTTATATTTTATAGATGGTAAAAATATCATATTTATATATGTAGCAAAATAAAAATATTAATTTTATAGTGTTGAAATAGAAAAGTCGAAATCTTTATATTTGAAAAGGCGAAATCTTTATATTTGAAAAGGCGAAATCTTTATATTTGAAAAAACGAAATTTTTATCTATATAGTAGCGATGTAAAAATAGAATTTTTATCTATATAGTAGCGATGTAAAAATAGAATTTTTATCTATATAGTAGCGATGTAAAAATAGAATTTTTATCTAAATAGAATAGCGATGTAAAAATAGAATTTTTATCCATATGGAGTAATGATAAAAATATGATTTTTATATACATAGCAACAATATAAAAATGTGATTTTTATATATGTAGTGAAAGCAGGCAACGAAAGTGACAAAAGGCGAGAACGGCGAAGACTTCCACTTTTGAAGTGTCTTGAAGTTGGGATAGCTATTGGTGAGAACTTCTCACTCTAAATTTCTTTTCCTAGTTATATATATATATATATACTAGGATGCAGACGGTGCTTAGTAGCACCCGACACCCGTTGTCCATAGACCATGGACGGCTTGTATGCTTGTTTGATGTGTTGTGAAATTTGTTTGTGTTGTTGATGTGAAATCGATAATAAAATGTAGATGGTTGAAATAAATTGATTATCATTAAAAATATAATTTTTAACGTGAAAGTGAATAAATGAATATTTATAAACAGATCGGCCGATTAGTTTATATGCACTGATTTGACTGATATTGATTGGGATGATAAATTTTACACATCACCCAACTGCACAAATAAAAATCTGTGTTTGTTGATTTGAAACCCCACACGGGTGTTGGGATGATATTTGGCATACACTAATCCCAATTATTTCATTGTATGTCGATCGATTGGTCGACAGGCTGTGTAAGCGTTGATTATTTATATTTGATGCTTATGCAGTTTTGTTGTGCAATTTGGATGATGGTTGATGGTTTATCGTTGCTATTATATACATGTGTTGTATGGAATCCATATAATTAACGTTATATGGTAATTGATTGGGCCTCATTCCAATGGGGGAAAATATTCATGTGTTGACGAAGTTCATGTGTTGAAACTATTCAAGTGTTGAGTAAAATATTTTAACAATAAAATTTACATCTTTATCATATTTAAAATTAGAACTACTTCACGGCGGAGTCTAATTGAAAATCAAACGATAGATACCATAATTTTATAAAATAGTTTACATAATAAAAACAGACGTGTTGAAAGAAATATAGATACATGTGTTGAATAGAATAAATATTCATTTGTTGAATAGAATAAAGAAGTTTTTGAAAAATATAAAGCCGTGTTGATTAGAGATGCGTTATTTTGACGCGAACGATATTTATATCGATTTTATTGGTTTTATAATGAATATTGAAAAGTGATTTCAAAATTTAATATTTTGAAATGAAATTCAAATTAAATTAGATTAAAATTCAAATTGAAATTTTATTGAATCAATTTGAAATCAATTCAATTGAACTAAATTGAAATTGAATTAAAAACGAATTGAAATCGTTTTGAATGAAATTTAAAACGAACTGAAATTGAATTGAAATCAATTGGAAATGAATTCAAATTGAATTGAAATCAAATCGATTTGAAATTGAAGATGAAGTTGAAATTGTTTTTGAAACGAATTTAGAACTATTTATAAAATTCGTTTTAAAAAGGAAATCGACGAAATATATATATTATATATATAATGGCCTGAATAGAACGCGCCGCGCCGCGGTAGTTCGTGAATTTTGACCATTGACTTCGAATTGACGTTGCTGGAGATCCGACTGTCGGATTCTCCTAAAACCGGAACCGTTGGGTTCGTATCGAAAAGAGCTTTCCAATGAATATTAGAAATTTGAAATCTAATGGTTGGATTTGGAATTATGTCCAAATCAAATTTGGAAAAGGTCGTTGTAAGTGCAGTTCGATGGCCGTTGATGGAAATCGACTGTACAGGCCTTGATAAAATTATTAAAAATATTGATAATTTGTGTAAAATCATAATATATGAATTGGAAAGAACTGGGAAGAAAAACTCCACATTTGAAATGATAAAAATAGATTTTTGTCGAAATGAACTAGTTTTGAACTAGAATTAAAATCAATTTATTTTTGAAATAAATAAATTGAATTTGAAAGTGATTTAAAAAATAATCAATATTCCCAATACGTGAATTGGACCGGAGTTGAATCGAAATTATCTTTGGAATATTTTGATGTTAGATTTCGTGACTATACAGATATTGTTATTGGAATTTGAAAGATATATTTTATATCGTTATTTCCAATACGATATTTGTTGGTTTCAGAATTTGATATTGAATATAAGCCGGTATATTTTCTATTCAGTGCCTTGTATTTAATATCAAATATGATTTGGGTTTATCGTGAATCGTGTTTTAGATGACATTGGTTCTTTAACCCAGTTAAAGGCAAGGTGTGGATTTTTGAAAGGATTAAAACTAAGTGGAGTTTTAATGAATCTTTAATTAGATTAAAATGTGAATTGATAATTTAAATTATCAAATCTGAAAAGTGATCGAGAGTGGAGTATCACCAGTTTTGCTCCAAAGCGATAGTTAAATCTTTAATTAGATTTGAACGTGAAATGGTAATTAATTTTACCGGTAAAACCGTGGTGTTAGGTATGCAGTATTACCAGTTTTGCTCCAGGGGATGAATAGGTTGGGATTGGGAAATAAAATAAATAATTATTTCGGTGTGGTTCGCTAATCCCGACTAGTTTGAAATGATATCCAAAGGAAGATTAAAGAATAAATTTAGAAGAATTTATCTTGGATAAAATTAATGGGAGCCTTTCCCTAGGAATGTGATTTTGTGAATAAAAGAATATTCTGAATTAGAATGAGGCGTCTGTTGTTTTTGTATAACATTTGTTTATCATATACGTGGGTTATTCAGAAAGGCCGGGTTTATACCCATTCTGAATAACCGATTCGACGAGATGTCGAAGATAAAGACGGTGGTTGAAGACTGGAAGTCTTCACATCGTTTGGGTGATTACTGATGATCTTGATTGGGCTGCACACCCAAGATGAGGGAAACAGTTGGTGATCGTCCAGACGTACTTGGAGATGGATGGATATGCGAGGAAAGTGCCTCCGGTTTCGTTCAGACCCAGAACGAACTTGTAAATGGATTGTGTGTCTGACACTGGATTTTATTCTGTGTTGATTGATCTCTATTAAATATACATCTGTTTGACGGCGGAGAATTTATTCTCTTGCTTAACGCCCTTCTCTGAGACGTACGAGCTCAAAGGTTGTATATCGATGGACATCAGTCGCATGGAGTGAATTGCCAATGTGGCACGCGTAAGTGGCAATTGATCCGGGCTTCTGTTGAAAAGCAGAGTCTTGTGGTTGATGATCAAACCACGGCCTGTGTGGCGTAGCTTTGTGTATAACATGAATTCGCGAGCCTCACACCTCGGTATGAGTCAAAAACGGGAGACGGACCGCTGGGAGAGCACGACGTTTCTTTCTAGCTAGGGTGGTGTCAGTGACCTACCAGCCCTGACATTTATATACTTTTCACCTGTGTGGTTGTTGGAATGCGAGGCGCCTCGGATATAGGTCTGTAAGGATCGGGAAACGTGTGTTCAGGAATAACTAATCCACAAAAGTAAGAGAGGACCGGCCCAGCCGATTCCAAGGATCAAAGTGCGGTCCTGGGACATTTGCTAGTGTGTCTCGAACGCGGAGAGGAGCTTGCCCCTTGCCTCGTCTCATGACGGAAATCCAATTTCCAATACGTGTATTTCGGTTTTATTTGTAGAACCTAGTATGGCGACATAGTGGTATGGGTCATTCATGCCGCCTATGATTGATATTTATGATTGAAATTGATTTGACGCTATACACTTATTATAGTATCAAATAATGTGTTTTTAACGTATCAAGCATGCTTTGGATGTTATAAGGTAAAAACCCTATCCTTCAGCTTGCGTTTCATTGTGTGATGGGACCTGGGTCTTATAACAGCTTCATTTTTCTTTATTTAGCATTGCGCTGTTTGTTTTATGCACTGGTATTCTTGGGAGGAAACCCGTTCCGTGTTATACGGCGTGGTCCCTTGATTTACCTAACTTTAAAAATAAAGATTAACAACTGTTTTAGTTCTCACACCAGTCACATGACTGACCTGGAGTTTATTGTTTTAACCTAAACTCTGGGTGCCCTTATTTTCGACACGGGCAGCTAGTAGTTTTGGTTTTGCAGATTTATATTCACAGGATCCTTATTTACAGCTGGAACGATGCTCGGAAAGCTCTGTATCCGTGTATCACTTTCAGTTGTGTTTTGTATATTTTTCCGCTGCTATGTAATTTATTGTAATCTCTGATATTTATCGAATGTAATTTATTCATTTATACTCTGTATATTCTTGTATCTGATGGAATTGTTGTAATAACAATGAAATGTTCTTCCGTCTGCGTTCTTTTATGTGTTGTTCTCAAAGTATCCGCTCTTTCCTTCACGGGGAAGTTACTGGTCCTTACACAGAACATAAAGTTCTGTGTGACTGCAATATATAGTATTACTTACTATCCATACCCTATATTTTTAGCGGGCTGCATATGTCATGGTATGTCTAGGCGGCACAAAAAATTTCAAATAAACACAAGTATCTAACCAATAGGGTGGATATCCAAGTCAATTTCCCATTAGTGTTTTTTGGGTAAAGACCCAACGAGGTGGCATTCTTGGTCACTTATGGCCCTATTAAAGGTAGATTCTTATAATCTCTTATAACCCTGAGGCGGACCCCTAACCCTTTAAGAACATCGTCCTAGTACGTTAACATTCTTAGGTCTGTTCCCTCATTTGTAATATGAGAATTAGTATTGCGAATGTTACTACTCAACTGATATTACTCGGTAGGACACCTAGGTCACATAAGACTTTCCTTAGACAGTTGGTGAGCATGCCATGGCCACATATCCTTTAATTACCAATCTATCCCTAGTTGAGCCATTACATGCTTATAGAGGAAGTGGGCATTCCCGTGAACTACCCTGCTACGTTAATCGTCTTATGCCTAACCACTTTTAAAGAAGAAGGACCCAAAGACTTAACTTAATACTAATAAGGGTGGGTCCCGTGACTTGGGTTCCTCTCTAAGGAATAAACATTCGGAGGGATCCTAGTCCTAACCGCTTAAGACCCGAATTAGATAAAGAGGTGAGCCAGCCACTTAAGACCTTCTTAAGGCGTAGTAAGCCTATTTGTTTTTACACATCAACTTATATATATGGTTATATATACACACTAGACCTCTCACATTAATCCATATACTTGTAGATGCTGGATATGCGGTCGGTTCCAAGAAGGCTTCTACTACAAGTCAGTTAACCTCGTGTCTAGTGTACCAAGTTTATGAATGGCCCATGGCACCTAGACATCTCACATTAGTTGGGCCTACTTTGTGGTTGTTGGATATGCCAGTCAGTTCCGGGCAGGCTTCTACCACAAATGACAACTAACCTCATGTCTTTGTGTCATTTATTTATATATATGTATATTTAAGCCATTCTATATATATACGCACACACAAGCAATATATATATATATATATATATATGTTAAGGGGACATTTCAAATTCAAACTCTAACCTAATCACATTTATTACGCTAATATAACGTTAGTTACGTTTAAATAATCAATATAATAATAGCGCCTAATTAACATAACATTCGTATAAATGGGGAAACGTTCGAATCGGGATGTAAATTGTCATTTATCCAAAATAAGGCATACAAGTTTAGGTCTTTCCATATTTTACTGCTACAACACAACATGATGGCATATTGAACATATAGCAGATAACAGTAATGGAAAACATACACATACATAACAACAACAACTTGTATCCTTGTCATGTAGAAAAAGGTTACAATATTAAATTGAAATTAGAGTATTTCATACATTCAATCTATATTCCACCCAATCCACCCTTTTGTGGTGTTATACATCCAAAAATGTTCGCGTTTGACTTATTCCAATTTATGAATGCGTTTACACCCAAATTAGGATCCAAACCCAATTCAATTATGAAACAATTCAAATCCCTACTATTTTAGGCCAAATCTAATGATAATAATGGTGAATTGCATAAAATATAAATAATAATGTAATACTCATTTTTACCTGTTTGCGATCACCTTAAAAACCGGTCGGCCTTGCCCAAAAAAACCACAATTCCACAAAACAATTCAACATGATAATTCCTATGTGATTACAAAGTAGGAGATTTGATAATTTTCATGTTTTATTATCGCATAACCAAATGATCATAGGCACAACAATTCATATATCAAACTGATAATAATATGAATGTGCCTTTAAGCAAAACTAGATTCCACTCACAAATTAAGTGGAGATATGATAGAAATCTCAAGATTTGCATTGGTTTTCAACATTCAAGCGAGCTTTGATTGATCTCCTAACAATATAAATATAAGAAACACATAGTTAGATTCTTATATATATTGTTTATGCTAAATTCCGACTTCCTAAACATACATAAATTGAAATAAAGAGATATAGAATGGAGGTAGAGGAGTAGAAGAACCTTCACCCTTTTTCTCTTTATTTTTCTATGGAATTTAGCAGCATGGAGGCAGAGGTTTAAAATAATTAGGGTTTCTAGTGTAGGGTTTGAGGGGTTATTTATACTTGCTCATGTGAGCATGAGCCGTCGGATTAATAAAATTTAATGTGGGCCGTACATATAAACACGACCTCTTAGAAAACCCAAATCACATAGCCTTATTGGGTTGTTCCAACCGTCATGGGGTCGACCCCTAGCGTTTGACTACTGGTCGGCACCCCTTAGGGGATGCGGTCGACTTCCTTCAGGCTGGAACATACAATTTGGATCGTTTGCTGAGTTATTAATTTTTATTAATATGTTCTTAATTTGGTTTATTATTTTCCATATATTCAATATACGTTGTCCCCTAAATCTTATCTCCAATTTCAAATTTTAAATCTCCCTCTATTTATTTTAAAATATTATTTGGATAATATATATACAATATTTACACAATTATATGTATATATATATAATTCTGCGTACACCGTCCAAATTCATTCATTCGTATTTTTTACATATGTTGACTGTTTTCAGCATATTATATATGAAAATGACTCGGTATTTCGCCACAAATCCAAATAAAAGAGTTTCGTGGCCAAATTCCTAAAGTTTCAAAATCTCATTTTCCAGCCATATCATTTAAATGCTTGTTTTTAATTATTTAATTTATTATTAATACTTATGAATTTTATGGTGTGTCACAAAATAACTACACATTAAAGTTATTGCCCAAAAAGGTATCCAAGCGTCTTATAAATGATGCACTAAATAGCTAATTCTAGTTCAGTGAATCTGATTATATGTTCAAATACAAATCCGCGAGGAACAATTATAAGAGAGAAGGAAAAGAAGTGCAATGGTTTCAAAGTAAAATGGTTGTTTGATAGATGTCGATAGTGCAGTTCAGACTTTGTAGTTTGTTTGAAGTCCAGTACATACCAAATTACAAGGTGGTTATTTAATTATGAGCATCTTGATCGATTTTCAAAAGATGAATGGACTAATTATGTCCAACACTACGATTATCTTTGGAGAGTAATCAATTATATTTTAAAATTCAATGCTAGACGGACCCTTGCTTCTTAATGAAATGTTCTCAACTTAGCACTGAATCTTGTGTATTAGTACTACATCATTCATTTGAGGCCAGTGACTATTGGTATGAATATATAATTTGTTCACCTTAACTTGAACTCAATTAACAAAGTTTGAATACTAATAAACATAGCTATTTGCCTAGCTTAAACTCAATTAACAAAGACTTGATAAATCTCACGTAAATGAGAGTATATGATATATGCCACATCTCCTATCACCAATTCCTATACTTTATCCTTTTTTGGTCTGAATACCAGCACCAATCAGATTGATTTGATCCATAAATGGGGTTCACTGTAACTATTATAAACGTAAGCATGCACATACAAATTGTTTTTTAGAACAAAGCCGACAATCATCTTCATCCGGTATGAAAACCACAAAAATTAAATAAATTAGACCAGATTAGAATTCAATAGACAACATAAACTGTAACATGATCGACAATAATAACAATCATCAAAATAGCTTGTCAGAAAAGCATCAAGCAAAACATGAAAATCAAGCGGTTATACCATAAACGAACCCTAGAAAGATAGGAGATGAGAAAATAAAAAAGAACAGAATAAAATAGAATAAACGATTACAAAGAGAACGAAGGTTAAAAATTCTATGTATGAGCTGGAGAGGAATAGAAAATAGGTGGTTACAGTTATTTTGGACCACGTGGACTATTTTTTCTTAGGTAGGGAATTGAATTTTTTTGCCACCTTTATATTGTGAGTGAAATCACCTTTACTTGCATTTGTAAATAAACGCCACTGATTTTTGCAATAAAAAATCATTTTTCTTGTAGTGCTTGTTTCAAAGCCAAAAATCTGTCTATCTTTAATCCTTCTTCCCCCAGAGATAAAAACTTTATCTCAAACTCTACCAAAAACCATCCCAAGTAGCTATTGGTTGTCTTGCGTGTGTCACCTACCACCAGTATAAAGCTTCGTCCTTCAGTTGCCATGAGGCCAACTGTATCTTCCTCCTATCGTCGAGCTCAAAAAGGCCAAACACGCTCTCCATTTTCCTAAGCCAATTTTGCGCCTCAACAAAGCTCTCGATACCACGGAACGATTTCCCTTTCATAGCGCAAAAGTCCTTACAAAACTTAGAAAAGTTATCTACTCGTGGAGGTGGAACTACTACGACTGCAGCTGGGGGTGGGGCATCTCCTTGAACATCGGCAGGTGTCGTAGCCTCTAAATACCTATGGAACCATGTCGGTAGCGCAATCCCCTCAGGAAGATTGGGTGCCCTAGACATCTGAAAAGAGAAGAAACAAAAGATTCTATGAGAGTTCGAGAGAATATTGAATATGACCCGAGGGGGTACGTTTTGCAAAAATAGGTTTTTATTTGAAAATACATTGCTTTTGAAAAAAAATCCAAAACTTTTCTCCGATCTTGTAACATTTGGCTCTGATACCAAATGTGACACCCCACGTCCGTTAATGTCACTCATAAGAGAATGCATTAAATTTTGGGAAGTGCAATAGGTAAACAGTAACAAAATTTCACAAGATAAATAGAAATAAGCAGCGGAAAAAATCAACTTTGTTGTTGAAAATAAAACATTATTTCAAATCAAGTTACATCATCAAACTAGTTATATCTAAAACAAAGAACCTCAATTTATCCATTTGTCTCATAATGCCCAATAACAGAGTGTAATAATATAAAATTTTATCCCTCATAGCAAGATGTAACAGAGTAGAAAGTAAATCAAAGCGGTACATCTGAGAAAGTCCAGATCCAAGCTGAAAGAGGAAGTTCTAATCACTGAGGAGTGCTACCACTCTGAGTACCTGGGGGGAAGGATGAGAAAGAAGTGAAACAAAAGAGTCAAACATAAAGCCTGGCGAGTTCCAGTGATTTTCAGTATATGCATAAAACAGAGGTATCAAGACAGATAAACAAGACTGAATGAGAAAGTACAGTATCATATAAGGCAACAAGTAAACAAAATAAATTGAATGGAAGGATAAACAATGATGTAAAGCTTCTCATTTATATCCCTAAAAACAGGAAAGCTTCTCATTTATATCCCTAAAAACAAGTTTTTGCACCAATACTAGTATAATAGGATTAGGCATTAACCTAATTACACAACAGGAATAGGATTAGGTGTTAACCTAATTACTTAACAGAAACAAGAGGATTACAGTAGGATTATGTATTACCCTAATTACATAACAGAATTAGGTGTTACCCTAATTACTACCCATGCGATCAGCTCCCTACTACGTAAATACCCCGTGTCAGTCCTAATAGTAGGGTGTATCTCTTTCTAACCTAGAAACTTATAAAACACAAACCTATTTACTGGTGTGACAGCGGCTTTGTTTCCCTAATCGGACCCAAGCACGCTCATGACTCTGTCGGAACGCTCCCGTACTCACCTTCCTCATTTGAACCTCTTACTATCCAGTTCAGTAAAGCGTGCCCTGGCCCCTACCCAGTGCGAGGCCCTCTAACAAAATACTAAGAGGGATACTGACTGATATGGGTTCCAACAACATATTGACACAAGCTAAACCCCCTAAGCTTATGCCCCTAAGTAACTAGGATTTAAGAGTCCCCAAAACCTGAAACAATAGCAAAATGAGGGACCTCTTCTTATTAATAATCAGGTTTAACCTAGCAGGTTTTGGTTCATTAATAAGCGTGGTTGTAATATTACAAGTTATTGTGTGTACGCAACCCTTTCCCCAAAACTAACACGTTCCCAGATGTATATAATTACTATAGTAATTTAGTTTACCTATCCTACATCTAGTACTTACATTATGTTATGGTGTCCAATACTACATTAAGTCAAATCTAACAAGTTTATACATATGTATACTATTCCCTTCAACTACATTTTCTAAATTACAACATGTACAAGTTTATGCATGTTATCCCTTTTTATCGTATTCTCAAATTACAGCAAGTACAAGTATATGCGTATTATCCCTTTCCCAAATTATAGTCAAAAATTCCTCAATTTATAATATGCCATATTCTCCTTTTTCGTATCATTTTTTATTATCCTAATTTTAACTATACGCAATCTTAAATTGGACATAGTCTAGGCTTTCAATGGCCTAGGCTTAGCGTAAATAAACGGGAAAAATAGAAGAAGAAGAATAGAACCAAATCAAACTGTATAAAAATAGGCATATAGGAAAAACTAGAAATAAATTAAAACAGCAGAAATAAGGAAAAGGTAAATAGATACACTTAACAATAAAAGAACATATATTACTTTAACAATGGCATAGATGAATAATAGTGAAAGAACATGTATAACTTATGGGTACTATATGTTCTATATCAGAGCTGAACATAACATGAAACTCACAGCGGGTCTTGGTGAAGAAGAGATTATCTCTCTTTGTATATACACACACACACACACACACACACACACACATATATATATATATATATATGTATGTATGCCATCGTAGAAAAGTCCACTTCTATCTTTTTGTTGTTGTTGAGCAGTCCGAATTGTCCTTGTTATTTTATATTTGGTCAACAACTCAGTAGTTCTATGTGTATATTAATATCAGAAAAGGTTTAGAGAAAGAAAGGGTAAAATAATTTTGTGTGTAGAACAAATGAGGTTGCATGCCTTTACATAGACTACTTAGGACAATCCATCACTGTTAGATATAAGGTTTTCAATCTAAGCCATACACATAATGTTGAGTCATCGGACAAATCCAGATATAAATACAGTCTAGGTGCAAACTCAGAATCAAGCCTGCATACGGGAAGGTCAACCCAGGTAAGGCATGGATCGCCCTATGACAGTTGCTTCATGCGCAAATTTCTCGGTTTGAATTTATTTATATATAATCTTCTTATATATATATATGTAAACATCTAAGGTTCATATCTTCTTCACACATTATTCGATTTACGCAAACTTGCGGTCTATTTGAACCAGAATTCCGAGAAGAACACAATGGTAAAGTCAGTTTTACTTAATTTTGAATATTTAATTATATAATATTCATTTTATTGTCTTTATAGTATGGTTATAGTGTATTAAATTTTTCTGTGTTACACCTCTAGATCGATGCCTCTCCCAGGCTTCACCACAGAACAGTAGCGAACTCATATTCAGGTTGTTTTTTATGCTTCTCATTCACCTCATAATCGTTTAAATGGTGAGTGGATCATCGATACAAGTTGCTCTAATCATGTTACAAGGAATCTTTCTTATTTGAAGGATGTCAAAGATATAGTTCCTTGTTCAGTTAGGCTTCCTAATAGTGGAAATATCATGGCTTCAAAGGAGCAAGTAGTTAAATTAAATGAGAATAATCATTTTTATCATGTGCTTTACATATTAAACTTAAATTATAATCAAATTTCTGTTTTACAGCTGAGTGATGACTTGAAATTTTTGTCACTTCTAATTCTAACTCGTGTGTTACTCAGGACCAATTGACGATGGAGGTGATTGGAATGGGTGAAAGACAGGATGGACTTTACTACTTGCATGAAGGGACACTAGTTTAAGAACTTACAGTTGCAATCATGTCTTCATTAGAATTATGGCATAATATGTTGGGTCATCCTTCACAAAAAGTAGTGAAGTGGCTTCCTTTTTCTTATGATTCTAAAGATAATTTGAATAAAGTATGTGACATATGCCATCGTGCTAAGCAACTTAGGGATAATTTTCCTTTAAGTGAAAATAAAACAACTCGTATTTTTGAGTTAGTACATTGTGATTTATGTGGTCCGTAGGCTAAACTTTCTTTTTGTGGTGCTCATTATTTTCTTACAATACTAGATGATTTTTCCCATGCTATGTGGGTCTATTTGTTGGTTGATAAAATTAAAGTTTTTGAGATATTTTTTTCATTTATTGCTATGATTGATCGTCAATTTCTCAAAAATTAAAAATTTGTTCAAAGTGATAATGGAACATAATTTAACTGTTTGATGGATAATTTTTTGCAAATGGTTTTCTTTTCAAACTACTTTTGCAGGTAGTCCTCAACAAAATGGGAGAGTGGAACGAAAACATAAACATATTTTGTGTGTTGCAAGAGCTTTAAGATTTCAAGGTGGTTTGCCTATTTCTTTTTAGGGAGAATGTGTCTTGGCTGCTGCTCGTTTTATTAATCGTACTCCTTCTAATGTTCTTCAGAAAAAGACATTATATGAGATTTTGTTTTGTCATCCACCATCGTTAAGAGAAATGCGTGTTTTTGGTTGTCTATGTTTTTCTCATAACCAAAAGGCAAAAGGTGACAAATTCGCTAGTTTAAGTCATAAATGTGTTTTGTAGGTTATCCGTTTGGTAAGAAGGGATGGAACTTATTTGACTTAGAAACTAAGAAATACTTTATCACCCGTGATGTTAAATTTTATGAGAATATTTTCCCATATTTTGATGTTGAACTTTAAAATGTTAGCATTTTACCTGAGATGCATATGGATGGGAGTACTGCTGATGTTTTAGACCATGTTGATGATGTGAACATGGGGTCGAAAATTCCCCATGTTCCGGATGAGGCCCAACCAAACCTGCCTTTGGCTGCAGGCGGAAAGTGGATATGGTGGATTCATATAATGGTGCGGATTTGGATGATAATTTGGGTTGTGGACTACCTGTTAAGTATCCCTCAGCAAAATTGCGTGATTTCGACTCATATGGTGATCAAGAAAAGCCATATCCCCGTTTCACTTGATCCCTCTTCACAATCTCCTTTAGGTACTCCTTGTCCTATAACACGCTATGTGTAGTTGTGACAAAGTTTCAATGAAACACTGAAATTTTATTGCAGCAATAACAACTAGAGCATAACTATAGTCTTTTAAGGAGACTGTGAAAGATGAAGGGTGGCGTTGTGCTATGCAGAAAGAAATTCATGCTTTGGATAATAACGAAACATGGACAATGGAAAAACTTCCTACCTGAAAGAAAGCTCTAGGAGGCAAGTTGGACATCTATGATTCTCATGCTCCAACTTGAGGGGGGTAGTAGTGGGAAATTACGGATATTATGTGATTTGGTGAGCTAGCAGTGATTAAGATATGAGTGAAGTTTAGGTATGTAATTTATTGTTTCCCTATTTATGTATTTTTGTGACAAAATCAAGTTTAGGGATGTAATTTGTAGTTTCCCTGTTTATGTGATTTGGTGACAAAATCAAGTTTAGGGACGTAATTTGTTGTTTCCCTGTCTAATTGATTCATTGATAAAATAGAACAGGACGTTGTGTATAAATGGTTTATGTTAATGAATGAAAAAATATGACCTTTTAGTCAAAAAATCACAATTCCTATCATTTTGTTACATGTAGAGCTAAAAAATTGACATTCCTTAAAATTCGAAAGAAATATTAGTTAACAAAATTTATTTGAATTTCTTAACTTTTAGGTTGTGTAACTAATTTAAATATGTTGATTTAAATATAAAATGTTAGGAGCTTACTGTTAATCTATATGTAAATAATTGTGTGAACTCCAAAATGTCCATACCAAAATGTAAAATGATAGACGAGGTAAAATAATAAAAGAGGTTTATTAAATAAGCATAAAGTGAGAAACTAATATGAAAATAAGGTACCTAGAGATAATTGACGAGAATAAAGAGAACACACAGAATTAATGGGAGATCTTAAAATTCTTCTGCTTTGCTATTATTTAATAAATGGTATTAGCTGCAATTTCAATAAAAGAAGTTATTAAGCCTTTTTCCAGTGCAAATCACAAGCGACTCGAGAGCTCCAATATATTCAATATTTTATTAGTTGAAAATGAATTTGCTTGAATAACTATTTCTACTCTAAGTAATATCCATAATTTGAAGGAATATTGCTAATGTAAGTAATGTTTAGGGTAAGCCAAAATTTGATATCTATTTTGTTAATGTGGTTCATTGTTTATCTATTATTATCCAAATCCACGTTAGTTAACTTTGTTTTATTTTAATTTAATGACAATCACTAATCAATTATCGATTCTAGATTCACAATATGGCTTCTTAGATCATTGTTATTAAAGGCTTAACTGAACGTATCAAGCAAAAACAGAGAAGCGTTAATTAAATTACAAAAAATTTAAATCATCCATAGCTATTTTAAACCCCAATCGTTTAAAGGTTATAATTCTAGATATAATCAAATATTTGACTAAAGATGGAAAATTTTATATAGTTATGTCATTTTAAAAGTGTAAAGAAAATTATATATAGTGAATAAAAAGAGAATAAGTTGTTATATATATATCATATATAGAGAAAATACTTCCCTCTTCAAAGCCTTTTTCTGAATGCCCAACCTACCCTCTCAAATTTCAAGATTAATGTTATCCTATACGGTCAGATTTGCCTTTTTCCCTATTACATGTCTTCTGCCCGCTGTCGTGACCATGTCTTACCCCACTTCCATCCATATTTCTTTCAATATTTTTCAGTTTAACCGAAACCGACATTCTCATCCTCTCCTCTTTCAATTTCTTCACAACAAAAATGACATGAATTTCTCTAAACCTCGAATTTTTGAACCTTTGTTGAACACGCTCACGCGTGGTTTTGATTCGCTGAAGCTCAGTCGTACATGATGAAATTATAATCTGTTCATAGATCTTTCTTACTATCTTAATTTGGCCAATAATAATTGTTTTAAACTTTGTAGGGTTGTAAAGAAGCATTAAAGGAGGTTTATTCGGCTATAGGCATGGTCACGACATAGTAGATTCAGTTGATTAATTTCCCTTCTTTCTTTTTTCTTACTTAATTTGATTCCAAGAAATGTATGTTTATTATGGTATATATTTTCAAAATAGTTCGCAGTTTAACTAAGTATGCCTCTCAAAGAGTAGCTCCGGTTGATTAATTCGGCTATAGGTATTGCTTTTATTAGTAGTTCGTTATTTTCTAACTACATAATTTGAAACTTCTATTACCGATTTATTGATATAACATTTTCTATTAGTTCTTCGATGAGTTATGATTCTGCGGATGGCGAGGGACAAAGATTACCCCTATTTTTTTTATAGCAGTTCACCTGAAGTACTTTAATTGAGGTAATTTATTAAAACATTGTATTAAATAGTTTATTTGGGAATTGGTAACTCCTTGATGTTTTTGCTGAATTTGTTTTCCTTTCATGAAAATTAACTCCTATATAACTAAAGAGGAATCGATGTGGAGGAATGAATTCATTTTCTGCATTACTGCATCCTCCGTATACATAAATAGGTATTGTTGGTGATTTTATATTTTCAGTTGATTAACATTTTTTATGTTGAGTGAGATGCTTCGTCTTTCACTGTTCTTATAGATAGCGTCTCTCATTTATTAAACAATTGGATAAAAATTATCTATCATCTTGACATTCATTCTTGATCGATTTTTACATTGACATTTGCTCAGAATTGAATCATAATGTCTAAAATGGAAAATTCTCTGCTTATATTATAAATTTAGTAATATCACAAAATTAAACTACTTTCCATTTTAACATACGCTTCACAAAGTTATCCTCCTTTTAGAAAAGGGACAAATTATATTGCATGTGATGTGTTTGCTCAATTGTTGCTATAACTGAATACTCGTACCATATCTAAATATGATATTCTAATTGATATGTTCTCTTTTTTTCTAGGTTGAACCTAAGCCTTGGGAGTGAAGGAGAAGCACCATTAATTGTGTTTTAAGTATGCAAATGTTTCAGAGGTTTGCTTTCATAAAGGATTTGTGATGGTTGAAAATTTTAAGATATGCCTCAATGAGGGTGTTTAGTTTTATAAGAAGTGCACTTAACAACATCAAAAAATTACCGACCTTGATCAATAGACTATTTTATCACATTATTGCATATAAAATTCAATTCAATATTCTGCATATAAAGTCTGGATCTTTCCAGTTTTGCATGAACGGTGAACTAATCTCGATCATATCCACCGCAAGGTGTCATTTATGTTTCAATCAGCAGCTTTCACTCTTGATTGCTCTCCTAATTATTTGATATATAGGTTAGGTATCAATTTGTATTCTATTTATGTTTGTCTTCGTCTAAAGCATGAATCGGAATGAGAACAATGAATAGAAAAAAGATCTACAACATATGGTTTTGGTTTCAGGTGCGATATTATAGGGTGCATATTTTCTTTCTTATATAATTAGTCATTTTAAATTATCCATGAAGGCATTTAACTTTACATGCAAATTTATTCATATTTATTACTTTTGCGAAGATTATTGAATGGATTTCTTATTTCAGCTTTTTGATTTTAAAAAACCAAACTTTAGATTGTATGGTTATCCAAGGGAAAGCATGTCTTCATTAGAATTATGGCATTATAGGTTGGGTCGTCCTTCACAAAAAGTAGTCAAGTGGCTTCCTTTTTCTAATGATTCTAAAGATATTTTGAATAAAGCATGTAGAATATGCCATCGTGCTAAGCAACCTAGGGATAATTTTTCCTTTGAGTGAAAATAAAACAACTCGTATTTTTGAGTTTGTACATTGTGATTTATGTGGTCCGTACGCTAAACTTTCTTCTTGTGGTGCTTATTATTTTCTTCCAATACCGGATGATTTTTCCCATGCTGTGTGGGTCTATTTGTTGGTTGATAAAATTAAAGCTTTTGAGATGATTTTGTCATTTATTGCTATGATTAATCGTCAATTTCTCAAAAATTGAAAATTTGTTCGTAGTGATAATGGAACATAATTTTACTGTTTGATGGATAATTTTTTGCAAATGGGATTTGTTTTTCAAACTACTTTTGCGGGTAATCCTCAACAAAATGGGAGAGTGGAATGAAAACATAAACATATTTTCTGTGTTGCAAGAGCTTTAAGATTTCAAGATGGTTGGCCTATTTCTTTTTAGGGAGAATATGTCTTGGCTGTTGCTCGTGTTATTAATCATACTCCTAATGTTCTTCATAAAAAGACACTATATGAGATTTTATTTTGTCATCCACCATCATTAACAGAACTGCGTGTTTTTGGTTGTCTATGTTTTGCTCATAACCAAAAGGCAAAAGGGGACAAATTCGCTAGTTCAAGTCATAAATGTATTTTGTAGGTTATCCGTTTCCTAAGAAGGGATGGAACTTATTTGACTTAGAAACTAAGAAATACTTTATCACTTGTGATGTTAAATTTTATGAGAATGTTTTCCTATATTTGGATGTTGAACTTAAAAATGTTAGCACTTTACCTGAGATGCATATGGATGGGAGTACTGCTGATGTTTTAGAGCATGTTGATGATGAGAATATGGGGTCGAAAATTCCCCATGTTCCGGCCGAGGCACAAACAAACCTGCCTTTAGCTGCAGGCGGAAAGTGGATATGGTGGATTCATGTAATGGTGCGGATTTGGATGATAATTTGGGTTGTGGACTACCTCTCAATTATCTCTCAGTAAAATTGCGTGATTTTAACTCATATGGTGATCTAGAAAAGTACTATCCCCATTTCACTTTATCCCTCTTCACAATCTCCCTTAGGTACTCCTTGTCCCATGACACACAATGTTAGTTGTGACAAAGTTTCTATGAAACACCGAAATTTTATTGTAGCAATAATAACTGGAGCAGAACTACAGTCTTTTAAGGAGACCGTGAAAGATGAAGGGTGGCGTTGTTCTATGCAGGAAGAAATTCATGCTTTGGATGATAACGAAACCTGGACAATGGAAAAACTTCCTTCAAGAAAGAAAGCTCTAGGAGGCAAGTTGGACATATATGATTCTCATGCTCCAACTTGAAACGACCCGTAACTTCCCCGTAAAGGAAAGCGTCGGATAGTTCGAGAACAAGCCACAACAGAACACATACAGAAGAACATTTCATTGTATATTACAACAATGCACCAGATTACAAGAATATACAGAGTATAAATGAATATTACACAGAAATATCCGAGATTTAAATTACATTTAAATACATAGCAGCGGAAAATAATACAATACACAACTAGAAGAGATATACGGATACAAAGCTTTCCGGATATCGTTCCAGCTGTAAACCAGGATCCTGTGAATATAAATCTGCAAAACCAAAACTACTAGCTGCCCGTGTCAAAATAAGGGCACCCAGAGTTTAGGTTAAAACAATAAACTCCGGGTCAGTCATGGGACTGGTGTGAGAACTAAAACAGTTATTATTCTTTATTTTAAAAGTTAGGTAAATCAAGGGACCACGCCGTATAACACGGAACGGGTTTCCTCCCAAGAATACCAGTGCATAAAACAAACAGCGCAATGCTAAATAAAGAAAAATGAAGCTGTTATAAGACCCAGGTCCCATCACACAATGCAACGCAGCCGAAGATAGGGTTTTCTCTTATAACAGCCAAAGAATGCTTAATACGTTTAAAACAAATCATTTGATACTATAATAAGTGCATAGTGTGTAAAACAACTTCAAATCATAAGTATCAATCATAGGCGGCATGGGTACCATATATCATGTCGCCATATATAGGTTTACAAATAAAACCGCAAAGTCACGTATTTGGAAATTGGATTTCCATCTATGAACCGAGGCAAAAGATAGTCCTCAACCGATTCGAGACGCTCTAGCCCGTGTCTCAGGAACAGCCGCAACTGCCCCCTGGATCCTCAGGGCCGGTCCACCGATGTGGATTATTATGCCTGAACACTACGTTCCCCCACCCTATGGGGTGTAAGTCTGGTCCGTCAGCCGACCAGAATGCATCGGCCGAAACCGATATAACCGAGGCGCCTTGCAACAGCAACAACCACATAAGTCAAACTCGTCAGGGCGTGTAAAACCACTGACGCCACTTCTAGCTAGAAAGAAACGCATGCCCTCCCTGACGTCCGTCTCCCGTTTTTGGTTCACAACCGGGGTGTGAGGCTCGCGAATTCACGTTACACAAAGCTGTGCCACACAGGCTGTGCTTTGATCATCACCACGAGACTTTGCTTTTCAACAGAAACCTCGATCAATTGCCACTCAGGCATGCCACACAGGCAATTCACTCCATGCGTTTGATATCCATCAATATATAACCCCTGAGCTCGTACGTCTCAGAGAAGGGCGTTAAGCAAGAGAATAAATTCTCTGCCGCCAAACAGATATATATTTAATAGAGATCAATCACACAGACTAAAATCCAATGTCAGACACACAGTCCATTTACAAGTCCGTTCTGGGTCTGAACGAAACCGGAGGCATCTAGTACCTCGCATATCCATCGATCTCCAAGTACGTCTGGACGATCACGAACTGTTTCCATCTTCTTGGGTGTACAGCCCAATCAAGATCATCAGTAATCACCCAAACGACGTGAAGACTTCTGGTCTTCGACCACCGTCTTCATCTTCGACACCACGTCGAATCAGTCATTCAGAATGGGATAAACCCGGCCTTTCTGAATAACTCGCGTATATATTATAAAAGTGTTACACAAACACAACATACGCCTCATTCCACTTCAGAATATTCTTTTATTCAAATATTCCTATACTTTGGGAAAAGTTCCCATTAATTTTATCCAAGATAAATTCTTTAAATTTATTCTTTAATCTCCTTTGAATATCAATTCAAACTAGTCGGGATTAGCGAACCACACCGAAGTAATCATTTATTTTATTTTCCCAATCCCAACCTATTCATCCCATGAAGTAAAACTGGTAGTACTTCATATCTAACACCACAGTGTTATCGGTAATTCAATTACCATTTCACGTTCAAATCTAATTAAAGATTTAACTATCGCTTGGAGTAAAACTGGTGATACTCCATTCTCGATCTTTTCAATCTATTTAAAGATTCATTAAAACTCCACTTAGTTTTAATCTTTAACTGGGTTAAAGAATCAGTGTCATTTAAAACACGGTTCACGATAAGCCCAAAATCACCTTCCATTAATTATCGGGTTAAAGAACAAGTGTTATTTAAAACACTGTTCACGATAAACCCAAAAATCAATACCAATTCAATTCCAATTAAATATCATTTAATTGGTACACTTCATTAAATCTAAATAAAAAGATTTAATCATTTCTCAACTGGGTTCAAGAACAGTGTTAGTGAAGACACCATTCACGACAAACCCAAATCACATTCGATATTCAATACAAGGCTCTGAATAGAAAATATATCGGCTTATATTCAATATCGAATTCTACGACTAACAAATGTCGTATTGGAAATAACGATATAAATATATATCTTTCAAATTTCCATAACAACACCTGTATAATCACGAATTCCAACATCGAAATATTCCAAAGACAATTTCGATTCAAATCCACTCCAATGCAATCATTGGAAATTCTGGTTATTTTTAAAACCCTTTTCAAATTCAATTTATTTACTTAAAAATAAATAGAATTATATTTCTAGTTCAAAACTAGTTCATTTCGATAAAAATCTATTTTTATCTTTTCAAACATGAAGTTTTTCATCCCAAATCTTCACAAATCATTTCTTATGATTTTACACAAATTATTACTATTTTTAATAATTTTATCAAGGCCCGTACAGTCGATTTCCATCAATGGCCATCGAACTGCACTTACAGCGACCTTTTTCAAATTTGATTTGGACATAATTCCAAATCCAACCGTTAGATTTCAAATTTCTAACATTCGCTAGAAAGCTCTTTTCGGTACGAACCCAACGGTTCCGGTTTTAGGAGAATCCGACGGTCGGATCTCCCGTTATGTCCGTTTGAAATAAATGGTCGAAATTCGCGAACTGCCGCGGCGCGGCGCGTTCTATTCAGGCCATTATATTATATATATAATATATATTTCGTCGATTTCTATTTA
The DNA here is from genome assembly GCA_030737875.1 of Allium sativum. NCBI lineage: Eukaryota > Viridiplantae > Streptophyta > Magnoliopsida > Asparagales > Amaryllidaceae > Allium > Allium sativum. The sequence goes on along the minus strand of CM060920.1, from coordinate 538,393,641 downwards.
AAACGAATTATATAAATAGTTTTAAATTCGTTTCAAAAGCAATTTCAACTTCCATTTTAATTCAAATCAAAATTGAATTCTTCTTTATGAATTCGTTTTAAAATTCATTTCTATTCAATTCAAATTTCAATTCAATTTGAATTCATTTAAATCCACTTTCAATTCAATTTGAATTCGTTTTCAATTCAATTCATTTCGAAATCGTTTTCAATTCAATTCATTTCGAAATCGTTTTCAATTCAATTCATTTCGAAATCGTTTTCAATTCAATTCATTTCGAAATCGTTTTCAATTCAATTCATTTCGAAATCGTTTTCAATTCAATTCATTTCGAAATCGTTTTCAATTCAATTCATTTCGAAATCGTTTTCAATTCAATTCATTTCAAAATCGTTTTCAATTCAATTCATTTCGAAATCGTTTTCAATTCAATTCATTTCGAAATCGTTTTCAATTCAATTCATTTCGAAATCGTTTTCAATTCAATTCATTTCGAAATCGTTTTCAATTCAATTCATTTCAAAATCGTTTTAAAATCGATATAAATATCGTTCACGTCAAAATGGCGTCAATCTAATCAACACGGCTTCATAAATTTCTATTTTCAAATATTCTATTTCAAATATTTCTATTTCTAAACTGGAATGAGGCCCAATCAATTACCATATAAAATTAATTATATGGATTTTCATACAACACATGCATATAATAGCATTGAAAAATAATCAACCATCAACCAAAGTGCACTACACTGTATAAGCATCAAATAAAGATATCTAACGCTTATAACAGCATGTCAATCAATCGATCGACATATTTAATCAATCAGGATGAGTGAACTTCAAATTTCATCCTAACACCCGTGTGGGGTTTCAAACAATCAAACACATATTTTATTTGTGCTGTTGGGCGATGTGTAAAATTTATCGACCCAATCAATGTCCTTCAAATATGTGTACATAAACAAACCGTCTGGTTTGTAAATGAATATTTATTTATTCACATTCACGTTAAAAATTATATTTTTAACGACAAAACATTTTATTCCAACATATGAATTTCTATTAAGTTCATTCTTTAAATAAAATGATATTTTTATTTTTCTAACACATTTTAGAAAATTTCGGCGGCATAACGGCACGATACTAGAAACGGGACAAGGCCTAGCCTTATCCCCGGTCTAGTGAAGGCCCACGCCATTCACACATCAATCATATCAATTTCAATTTCACCAAAACAATCCAATCCAAATCAAATAATCTAACCAACTACACAACCAATCAAACAAGTCCATGGTCTGTGGACGGGTGTCGGGTGCTACTAAGCACCGTCTGCATCCTAGTATATATATATATATATATATATATATATATATAACTAGAAAAGTAGAATTTGAGTGAGAAGTTCTCACCGATAGCTACCCAATCATCTTGACTCTTCTTTGATATAAAGCTTCTTCGTTCGCCTTTTTGTCACCTTCGTTATCCGCTCACTACCTATGTAAAAATCGAATTTTTACTTCGCTATTCAATATATAAAAATCATATTTTTATTTCGAAGTTCAACATATAAAAATCCTATTTTTAATCCGAAGTTCAATATATAAAAATCCTATTTTTAATTCGCCATTCAATATAAAAAAACTAATTTTTATTCTTCGCTTTCATATATAAAGATCTAAATTTTCTTCTATGTAAACAATATAAAGATCATATTTTTATTTCGATTTAAACAATACAAAAATTATATTTTCAAAGCAAATTCATTTTTAAAAACCATAGTTTTATATTCAAAGCAAATTCATTTTTAAAAACCATAGTTTTATATTCAAAGCAAATTCATTTTTAAACCATAAAGTAAAATCAGTTTTTATTTTTCTACAAATATAAAGATCTGGTTTTCCTAATACAAAAATCTGAACTTTTATAAATTAAAAATCTAAATTTTTATAACTTAAAAATCCTAACTTTTATATATTAAAAATCCTAACTTTTATATATTAAAAATCCTAACTTTTATATATAAAAAATCCTAACTTTTATATATAAAAGTGCTAACTTTAATAAATTAAAAATCCTATACATAATAAAAAAAACAAAAAAAAAGAAAGGGAAAAACACTTACAGAGGGGGGGGGTTCTCATCAATCGGCGGTAGGCTTAGGGGGGGGGTTTCTCTGTCGATCGGCGGTAGGCTTGGGGGGGGGGGGTTTCTCTGTCGATCGCTTGAGGAGAGAGGGGGGGGGGGGGGTCGCGGCTACCGCAGGTGGAGGAGGGAACGTCGCGATTCATCGGGCTTCAGGGGGGGCTGGAGGTGTGTCGCGGTTCATCGGGGTTCAGGGGGGGCTGGAGGTGTGTCGCGGTTCATCGGGGTTAAGGGGGGGCTGGAGGTGTGTCGCGGTTCATCGGGGTTCAGGGGGGGGCTGGAGGTGTGTCGCGGTTCATCGGGGAGGGGCGGCGGCGGTTTCCCTCCCCCCGTCGCTCTCGTTCTTATTTTTTTTTTTCCCTTTGAATCTGACGAATGATAGAAGGGGGGGGGGCCAGACGGTTAAAGGGGGAAAGATATTATTTTTTTTTATTAATTAATTTATTTATTTTATCCTAAAGAGTTGGCTTTCACATACGACCTCGAAACGAGACCCACCGCCTGTCGTCCCTAGCGTATTACCCCCATTCCGAACACAATGGGATATGTATCATAAGCTGATTCGGCTGTTACAATCGGTTTCCGTTAAATTTACATTTAAATCTCTATATTGAATTTTAAACGTACATTTCAAATTACCGGGGTCGCATACTAACTAGAAAAATTCCAGAAAAATATTTTCTAGCTTCGTATTGACGATACGGTCCTAACAAAACTAGTTTCGTCGAATTCTGAGACCGTTAGAAAAATGGCCATTTTCCAGTCGATTAAATTCAACTGAAATGGTCAAACGCGTTTTCCTTTGCCACGCTCACATATTGATTCGAAAAATTATGAAATTTGGAATCTAGCAATAACTTTACATCACGGACCCAACAAAACTGGTTTCGTCGAAATCCGAGGTCGTTTGCAAAATGTCCATTTTTAAGGGCCTGAATTCCATAGCGACTATTCAGAATTTTCAACTGGACATATCTTATCATTTCTAAGATGAAATCTCAGTTTGTTAACTTCGTTACAAAGATATAGTTATACAGATTCAAATATTTCTTGTTTCGTTCAATTTTGACTTATATTGAATTCTGTATATTCATTTGAAATTAGAAATCGAATTTTCGAACTACCGCGCCATTTTCAATTCCTTTTATAATTATATATAATTATTATATATTCTAACGACGACGTATATAATATATACGTCGAATTCTATTCAAATTAAATTTTTCGTCGATATTATTTAAAATAATTCATTTTAAATATTCAAAATTCGCTAAAATTGCCAAAATAAAAATTTTAAACTGGCCCAGAATTTCCGGGTTGTTACAATCTCCCCCACTTAAAACTTTTCGTCCCCGAAAAGGAACAAAGTCGAAAGTGGTTTGATTAATCAAGCTCTACGTTCGATCTGGCTTCCATTCTCCAACTTTTCAGTTTCTGAGAATTTTCAAAATTTCAAAAATTTGGCTAACACCCTAAATTTTTGAAAAATTTCGCCATAACCTCCCCTGCACCGGGAGCATCGGGGAATTTCAAATAGCTTCCCCGGTCCTTCAGATCTCAAAAAGAAAAAGAAAAAGCCAAGCGGCTAGCCAATAGGCTCATAAAATCATCATCACCCAAACAAAACAGGAAATTATGTAGTAAACATGTACCTATTTGTCGGGCAAACAAATTTTATTCTCTGGCTCTAGCCTCCTTGCTATGACCTGTTCAATGATATATATGTATATGCAAGCAAATGCGACCAAATTTCAATACAATTCAATATTTGATTCAATTAGGCTAAATGGCTAAAAATTAGCAAACAAATGAACAAACAACACAAACATCAATCAATTAGTGAATTCGAGTTTCAAATTCGTAATTTTGATACATACACAAAAATCAGATTCTTGATGCCAAATCACAACAATAAATCCTATACAGCTTTTTGGTTCTCACACCAGTCAATAGGAAATATATAGAAATCTCACTTTCGTCACTCGAATATAAATACTGATAATGTGATCACAATTATCAGCATCATCCCCGGGCGACTAGAGTGTGATTCTATATCTACCCAGTATATTAAAATTTCGAATACACGCGGATCAGACGTATACGCAAAATCTATATATACTGGATGGTCCACATCTATATAAATAAATAATCAAATACGAATAATTGATTTAAATTTTCAAAACAAAATTTGTTTTCACTTTGAAAAATATACTCTTCACACTCGTTCTAGGATACTACTGATCCTATCTCTAACGAGTCATTCTAATTGGATATTACTAATCCAATATCTGATGAATTCTTTCGTATAGTTCTAATGTGCCTTGTTCTCTGCTTTGTAAACCAAAGCTCTGATACCAAATTGAAACGACCCGTAACTTCCCCGTAAAGGAAAGCGTCGGATAGTTCGAGAACAAGCCACAACAGAACACATACAGAAGAACATTTCATTGTATATTACAACAATGCACCAGATTACAAGAATATACAGAGTATAAATGAATATTACACAGAAATATCCGAGATTTAAATTACATTTAAATACATAGCAGCGGAAAATAATACAATACACAACTAGAAGAGATATACGGATACAAAGCTTTCCGGATATCGTTCCAGCTGTAAACCAGGATCCTGTGAATATAAATCTGCAAAACCAAAACTACTAGCTGCCCGTGTCAAAATAAGGGCACCCAGAGTTTAGGTTAAAACAATAAACTCCGGGTCAGTCATGGGACTGGTGTGAGAACTAAAACAGTTATTATTCTTTATTTTAAAAGTTAGGTAAATCAAGGGACCACGCCGTACAACACGGAACGGGTTTCCTCCCAAGAATACCAGTGCATAAAACAAACAGCGCAATGCTAAATAAAGAAAAATGAAGCTGTTATAAGACCCAGGTCCCATTACACAATGCAACGCAGCCGAGGATAGGGTTTTCCCTTATAACAGCCAAAGAATGCTTAATACGTTTAAAACAAATCATTTGATACTATAATAAGTGCATAGTGTGTAAAACAACTTCAAATCATAAGTATCAATCATAGGCGGCATGGGTACCATATATCATGTCGCTATACATAGGTTTACAAATAAAACCGCAAAGTCACGTATTTGGAAATTGGATTTCCATCTATGAACCGAGGCAAAAGATAGTCCTCAGCCGATTCGAGACGCTCTAGCCCGTGTCTCAGGAACAGCCGCAACTGCCCCCTGGATCCTCAGGGCCGGTCCACCGATGTGGATTATTATGCCTGAACACTACGTTCCCCCACCCTATGGGGTGTAAGTCTGGTCCGTCAGCCGACCAGAATGCATCGGCCGAAACCGATATAACCGAGGCGCCTCGCAACAGCAACAACCACATAAGTCAAACTCGTCAGGGCGTGTAAAACCACTGACGCCACTTCTAGCTAGAAAGAAACGCATGCCCTCCCTGACGTCCGTCTCCCGTTTTTGGTTCACAACCGGGGTGTGAGGCTCGCGAATTCACGTTACACAAAGCTGTGCCACACAGGCTGTGCTTTGATCATCACCACGAGACTTTGCTTTTCAACAGAAACCTCGATCAATTGCCACTCAGGCATGCCACACAGGCAATTCACTCCATGCGTTTGATATCCATCAATATATAACCCCTGAGCTCGTACGTCTCAGAGAAGGGCGTTAAGCAAGAGAATAAATTCTCTGCCGCCAAACAGATATATATTTAATAGAGATCAATCACACAGACTAAAATCCAATGTCAGACACACAGTCCATTTACAAGTCCGTTCTGGGTCTGAACGAAACCGGAGGCATCTAGTACCTCGCATATCCATCGATCTCCAAGTACGTCTGGACGATCACGAACTGTTTCCATCTTCTTGGGTGTACAGCCCAATCAAGATCATCAGTAATCACCCAAACGACGTGAAGACTTCTGGTCTTCGACCACCGTCTTCATCTTCGACACCACGTCGAATCAGTCATTCAGAATGGGATAAACCCGGCCTTTCTGAATAACTCGCGTATATATTATAAAAGTGTTACACAAACACAACATACGCCTCATTCCACTTCAGAATATTCTTTTATTCAAATATTCCTATACTTTGGGAAAAGTTCCCATTAATTTTATCCAAGATAAATTCTTTAAATTTATTCTTTAATCTCCTTTGAATATCAATTCAAACTAGTCGGGATTAGCGAACCACACCGAAGTAATCATTTATTTTATTTTCCCAATCCCAACCTATTCATCCCATGAAGTAAAACTGGTAGTACTTCATATCTAACACCACAGTGTTATCGGTAATTCAATTACCATTTCACGTTCAAATCTAATTAAAGATTTAACTATCGCTTGGAGTAAAACTGGTGATACTCCATTCTCGATCTTTTCAATCTATTTAAAGATTCATTAAAACTCCACTTAGTTTTAATCTTTAACTGGGTTAAAGAATCAGTGTCATTTAAAACACGGTTCACGATAAGCCCAAAATCACCTTTCATTAATTATCGGGTTAAAGAACAAGTGTTATTTAAAACACTGTTCACGATAAACCCAAAAATCAATACCAATTCAATTCCAATTAAATATCATTTAATTGGTACACTTCATTAAATCTAAATAAAAAGATTTAATCATTTCTCAACTGGGTTCAAGAACAGTGTTAGTGAAGACACCATTCACGACAAACCCAAATCACATTCGATATTCAATACAAGGCTCTGAATAGAAAATATATCGGCTTATATTCAATATCGAATTCTACGACTAACAAATGCCGTATTGGAAATAACGATATAAATATATATCTTTCAAATTTCCATAACAACACCTGTATAATCACGAATTCCAACATCGAAATATTCCAAAGACAATTTCGATTCAAATCCACTCCAATGCAATCATTGGAAATTCTGGTTATTTTTAAAACCCTTTTCAAATTCAATTTATTTACTTAAAAATAAATAGAATTATATTTCTAGTTCAAAACTAGTTCATTTCGATAAAAATCTATTTTTATCTTTTCAAACAGGAAGTTTTTCATCCCAAATCTTCACAAATCATTTCTTATGATTTTACACAAATTATTACTATTTTTAATAATTTTATCAAGGCCCGTACAGTCGATTTCCATCAATGGCCATCGAACTGCACTTACAGCGACCTTTTTCAAATTTGATTTGGACATAATTCCAAATCCAACCGTTAGATTTCAAATTTCTAACATTCGCTAGAAAGCTCTTTTCGGTACGAACCCAACGGTTCCGGTTTTAGGAGAATCCGACGGTCGGATCTCCCGTTATGTCCGTTTGAAATAAATGGTCGAAATTCGCGAACTGCCGCGGCGCGGCGCGTTCTATTCAGGCCATTATATTATATATATAATATATATTTCATCGATTTCTATTTAAAACGAATTATATAAATAGTTTTAAATTCGTTTCAAAAGCAATTTCAACTTCCATTTTAATTCAAATCAAAATTGAATTCTTCTTTATGAATTCGTTTTAAAATTCATTTCTATTCAATTCAAATTTCAATTCAATTTGAATTCGTTTTCAATTCAATTCATTTCGAAATCGTTTTCAATTCAATTCATTTCGAAATCGTTTTCAATTCAATTCATTTCGAAATCGTTTTCAATTCAATTCATTTCGAAATCGTTTTCAATTCAATTCATTTCGAAATCGTTTTCAATTCAATTCATTTCGAAATCGTTTTCAATTCAATTCATTTCAAAATCGTTTTCAATTCATTTCGAAATCGTTTTCAATTCAATTCATTTCGAAATCGTTTTCAATTCAATTCATTTCGAAATCGTTTTCAATTCAATTCATTTCGAAATCGTTTTCAATTCAATTCATTTCAAAATCGTTTTAAAATCGATATAAATATCGTTCACGTCAAAATGGCGTCAATCTAATCAACACGGCTTCATAAATTTCTATTTTCAAATATTCTATTTCAAATATTTCTATTTCTAAACTGGAATGAGGCCCAATCAATTACCATATAAAATTAATTATATGGATTTTCATACAACACATGTATATAATAGCATTGAAAAATAATCAACCATCAACCAAAGTGCACTACACTGTATAAGCATCAAATAAAGATATCTAACGCTTATAACAGCATGTCAATCAATCGATCGACATATTTAATCAATCAGGATGAGTGAACTTCAAATTTCATCCTAACACCCGTGTGGGGTTTCAAACAATCAAACACATATTTTATTTGTGCTGTTGGGCGATGTGTAAAATTTATCGACCCAATCAATGTCCTTCAAATATGTGTACATAAACAAACCGTCTGGTTTGTAAATGAATATTTATTTATTCACATTCACGTTAAAAATTATATTTTTAACGACAAAACATTTTATTCCAACATATGAATTTCTATTAAGTTCATTCTTTAAATAAAATGATATTTTTATTTTTCTAACACATTTTAGAAAATTTTGGCGGCATAACGACACGATACTAGAAACGGGACAAGGCCTAGCCTTATCCCCGGTCTAGTGAAGGCCCACGCCATTCACACATCAATCATATCAATTTCAATTTCACCAAAACAATCCAATCCAAATCAAATAATCTAACCAACTACACAACCAATCAAACAAGTCCATGGTCTGTGGACGGGTGTCGGGTGCTACTAAGCACCGTCTGCATCCTAGTATATATATATATATAACTAGAAAAGTAGAATTTGAGTGAGAAGTTCTCACCGATAGCTACCCAATCATCTTGACTCTTCTTTGATATAAAGCTTCTTCGTTCGCCTTTTTGTCACCTTCGTTATCCGCTCACTACCTATGTAAAAATCGAATTTTTACTTCGCTATTCAATATATAAAAATCATATTTTTATTTCGAAGTTCAACATATAAAAATCCTATTTTTAATCCGAAGTTCAATATATAAAAATCCTATTTTTAATTCGCCATTCAATATAAAAAAACTAATTTTTATTCTTCGCTTTCATATATAAAGATCTAAATTTTCTTCTATGTAAACAATATAAAGATCATATTTTTATTTCGATTTAAACAATACAAAAATTATATTTTCAAAGCAAATTCATTTTTAAAAACCATAGTTTTATATTCAAAGCAAATTCATTTTTAAAAACCATAGTTTTATATTCAAAGCAAATTCATTTTTAAACCATAAAGTAAAATCAGTTTTTATTTTTCTACAAATATAAAGATCTAGTTTTCCTAATACAAAAATCTGAACTTTTATAAATTAAAAATCTAAATTTTTATAACTTAAAAATCCTAACTTTTATATATTAAAAATCCTAACTTTTATATATTAAAAATCCTAACTTTTATATATAAAAAATCCTAACTTTTATATATAAAAGTGCTAACTTTAATAAATTAAAAATCCTATACATAATAAAAAAAAAACAAAAAAAAAAGAAAGGGAAAAACACTTACAGAGGGGGGGGGGGTTCTCATCAATCGGCGGTAGGCTTAGGGGGGGGTTTCTCTGTCGATCGGCGGTAGGCTTGGGGGGGGGGTTTCTCTGTCGATCGCTTGAGGAGAGAGGGGGGGGGGGGTCGCGGCTACCGCAGGTGGAGGAGGGAACGTCGCGATTCATCGGGCTTCAGGGGGGGCTGGAGGTGTGTCGCGGTTCATCGAGGTTCAGGGGGGGGGGGGGGCTGGAGGTGTGTCGCGGTTCATCGGGGTTAAGGGGGGAGCTGGAGGTGTGTCACAGTTCATCGGGGTTCAGGGGGGGCTGGAGGTGTGTCGCGGTTTATCGGGGAGGGGCGGCGGCGGCTTCCCTCCCCCCGTCGCTCTCGTTCTTATTTTTTTTTTCTTTTCCCTTTGAATCTGACGAATGATAGAAGGGGGGGGGGGCAGACGGTTAAAGGGGGAAAGATATTTTTTTTTTATTATTAATTAATTTATTTATTTTATCCTAAAGAGTTGGCTTTCACATACGACCTCGAAACGAGACCCACCGCCTGTCGTCCCTAGCGTATTACCCCCATTCCGAACACAATGGGATATGTATCATAAGCTGATTCGGCTGTTACAATCGGTTTCCGTTAAATTTACATTTAAATCTCTATATTGAATTTTAAACGTACATTTCAAATTACCGGGGTCGCATACTAACTAGAAAAATTCCAGAAAAATATTTTCTAGCTTCGTATTGACGATACGGTCCTAACAAAACTAGTTTCGTCGAATTCTGAGACCGTTAGAAAAATGGCCATTTTCCAGTCGATTAAATTCAACTGAAATGGTCAAACGCGTTTTCCTTTGCCACGCTCACATATTGATTCGAAAAATTATGAAATTTGGAATCTAGCAATAACTTTACATCACGGACCCAACAAAACTGGTTTCGTCGAAATCCGAGGTCGTTTGCAAAATGTCCATTTTTAAGGGCCTGAATTCCATAGCGACTATTCAGAATTTTCAACTGGACATATCTTATCATTTCTAAGATGAAAACTCAGTTTGTTAACTTCGTTACAAAGATATAGTTATACAGATTCAAATATTTCTTGTTTCGTTCAATTTTGACTTATATTGAATTCTGTATATTCATTTGAAATTAGAAATCGAATTTTCGAACTACCACGCCATTTTCAATTCCTTTTATAATTATATATAATTATTATATATTCTAACGACGACGTATATAATATATACGTCGAATTCTATTCAAATTAAATTTTTCGTCGATATTATTTAAAATAATTCATTTTAAATATTCAAAATTCGCTAAAATTGCCAAAATAAAAATTTTAAACTGGCCCAGAATTTCCGGGTTGTTACACAACTTGAGGGAAGGGGCGTGGTAGTAGGAAATTACGGATATTTTATGATTTGGTGAGCTGGCAGTGATGAAGAAATTAGTGAAGTTTAGGTATGTAATTTGTAGTTTCCCTATTTATGTATTTTGGTGACAAAATCAAGTTTACGGATGTAATTTGTAGTTTCCCTATTTATGTGATATGATGACAAAATCAAGTTTAGAGATGTAATTTGTTGTTTCCCTGTTTAATTGATTTATTGATAAAATAGAACGGGGCATTGTGTATAAATGGTTTCTGTTAATGAATGAAAAAATATGACCTTTTAGTCAAAGAATTCTCAATTCCTATCACGTTGTTACATGCAGAGCTAAAAAAATTGACATTCCTTAATATTCGAAAGAAATATTAGTTAATAAAATTTATTTGAATTTCTTAAATTTTAGGCTTTGTAACTAATTTAAATATGCTGATTTAAATATAAAATGTTAGGAGCTTACTGTTAATCTATATGTAAATAATTGTGACAAAATGTTCATACCAAAATGTAAAATGATAGACGAGGTAAAATAATAAAAGAGGTTTATTCAATAAGCGTGAAATGATAAACTAATTTAAAAATAAGATATCCAGAGATAATTGAAGAGAATAAGGAGAACACATAGAATTAATGAGAGAGCTTAAAATTCTTTTGCTTTGCTATTATTTAATAAATGGTATTGGCTGCATGTTTAATAAAAGAAGTTATTAAGCCTTTTTCCAGTGCCAATCGCAAGCGACTCGAGAGCTCCAATATATTCAATCTTTTATTAATTGAAAATGAATTTGCTTGAATAACTATTTCTACTCTAAGCAATATCCATAATTTGAAGGAATATTGCTAATGTAAGTAATGCTCAGGGTACGCCAAAATTTGATAACTATTTTGTTAATGTAGTTCATAGTTTATCTATTATCGTCAAAATCCACGTTATTTTACTTTGTTTTATTTTATTTTAATGATAATCACTAATCAATCATTGATTCTAAATTCACAATGTGGCTTCTCAGATCATTATTATTAAAGTCTTAACTGAACCTATCAAGCAAAAACAGAGGAGCGTTAATTAAATTACAAAAAATTTAAATCGCCATAACTATTTTAAACCCCAATCGTTTAAAGGTTATAATTCCAGATATAATCAAATATTTGACTAAAGATGGAAAATTTTATGTAGTTAAATCATTTTAAAAGTGTAAAGAAAATTATATATAGTGAATAAAAAGAGAATAAGTTGTGATATATATATATATATATTATATAAAGAAAATACTTCCCTCTTTGAAGCCTTTTTCGGAATGCCCAACCTAGCCTCTCAAATTTCGAGATTAATGTTACCCTATAGGGTCGGATTTTCCTTTTTCCTTATTACATATCTTCAACCCGCTGTCGTGACCACGTCTTACCCCACTTCCATCCATATTTCTTTCAATATTTTTCAGTTTAACCCAAACCGACATTCTCATCCTCTCGTCTTTTAATTTCCTCACGACAAAAATGACATGAATTTCTCTAAACCTCGATTTTTCGAACCTTGGTTGAACACGCTCACGTGCGGTTTTGATTCGCGGAAGCTCAGCCGTACACGATGAAATTATAATCTATTCATAGATCTGTCTTACCATCTTAATTTGGTCAATAACAATAGTTTTAAACTTTGCAGGTTGTAAAGAAGCATTAAAGGAGGTTTATTCGTCTATTGGAACGGTCACGACAGAGTAGCTTCAGTTGATTAATTTCCCTTCATTATGTTTTCTTATTTAATTTGATTCCAATTAACATATGTTTATTATGGTAAATATTTTCGAAATAGTTAGCAATTTAACTAAGTACGCCTCTCAAAGTGTAGCTCCCATTGATTAATTCGGCTACAGGTATTGCTTTTCTTAGTAGTTTGTTATTTTTCAACTACATAAATTGTAACTTCTAGTACCGATTTATCGATATAAAATTTTCTATTAGTTCTCCGATGACTTATGATTCTGTGGATGGCGAGGGACAAAGATTACCGCTATTTTTTTTACAGCAGTTCACCTGAAGTACTTTGACTAAGGTAATTTATTAAAACATTGTATAAAAAGTTTATTTGGGAATCGGTAACTCATTGATGTTTTTGCTGAATTTTTTTTCCTTACATGAAAATTAACTCCTGTATAACCAAAGAGGAATCGATGTGGAGGAATGAATTCATTTTCTGCATTACTGCATCTTCCTTATACATAAATAGGTATTGTTGATGATTTTATGTTTTTAGTTGATTAATAGTTTTTGAGTTGAGCGAGATGCTTCATCTTTCACTGTTCTTATAGATAGCTTCCCTCATTTATTAAACAGTTGGAGAAAAATTATTTATCATCTTGACATTCATTCTTGATAGATTTATATAATGACGTTTTCTCAGAAATGAATCATAATGTCTAAAATGGAAAATTCTCTGTTTATATTATAAATTTAGTAATATAACACAATTAAACTACTTTCCATTTTAACATACGCTTCCCAAAGTTATCCTCCTTTTAGAAAAGGGAAAAATTATATTGCATGTGATGTGTTTGCTCAATTGTTACTATAACTGAATACTCACACCATAATATTATAAATATGATATTCTAATTGATATGTTCTCTTTTCTGCTAGATTGAACCTAAGCCTTGGGAGTGAAGGAGATGCACAATTAACTGTGTTTCAAGCATGCAAATGTTTCAGAGGTTTGCTTTCATAAAGGATTTGTGATGGTTGTAAAATTTAAGATATGCTTCAATGAGGGTGTTTAGTTTTATAAGAAGTGCACTTAAAAACTTCAAAAAATTACCGACCTTAATCAATAGGCTATTTTATCACATTATTGCATATAAAATTCAATTCAATGTTCTGCATATAAAGTCTGGATCTTTCCAGTTTTGCATGAACGGTGAACCGATCTCAATGATATCCACTGCAAGAAGTCATTTGTGTTTCAATCTGCAAATTTCACTCTTAATTGCTCTCCTAATTATTTGATATATAGGTTAGGTATCAATCTGTATTCTACTTATGTTTGTCTTCGTGTAAAGCATGAATCGAAAAAAGGACAATGAATAGAAAAAAGATCTACAACGGATTATTTCGGTTTTAGGTGCGATATTATAGGGTGCATATTTTCTTTCTTATATAATTAGTCATTTTAAATTATCCATGAAGGCATTTAACTTTACATGCAAATTTATTCATATTTATTACTTTTGCGAAGAATATTGAATGGATTTCTTGTTTCGGCCTTATGATTTTAAAAAACATAACTTTAGATTGTATGGTTATCCAAGGGAAAGCTTGATTGTAAATCTTGGCTAAAATATATTGGTTTTTTTTAACTGACATATTTATAGTGTTGAAGGATAGGATTTTATATGATTGTTTTTGTTAATTACAAAGCAAATTATTTATTGTTAACTTCTCAATCTTTCACAATTTCTTTGGTAGCATGAATTGGATGCAATGTTTATGTACGTAAACTTTTATTCTTCGACAAGGGAAAATTTTGCAAATACCTTTGCAGTTTCAAACTATCATTTGCGTGCAATATATACAATAACTTTAATTGTTTTTCTTTTGTTGTAACATCCAATTATATAGTCAACTAGCTTACAGATCTACTTGGACACATTAGCACAATTTACTACATCTTCTGTTTTAATTTCATAGATTGATGAGCAAAAAACTACATCCCAACAATCATCTTAAATAAGTTCGTATTAGAATTGTTACCTTAAAACTAATAATATGAGATGTCTTTTTTATGGTCATCGAATTTTGATTTTTCTTTAACCTGCTCAGTATTAATTTAGCATGTGTTTAATGGCTGCATGAAATCAGGCTGTTTTTACTCTTTCAATTAGTCCTAAGTAGCGTCTGTTGAAAAATTATAAATTTGTGTGATCCTTTAGAAGTAACTTCTTTTGACTTTGAGAGTTTCCATCATATTTACCACAAATAATACAAATAATGAATGATTTAGTTTTAGAAATTGTATGTTGGTTAAATGGTTGAAGATTTGAATATGTTATGCACTCTTAGTTAAAATTATAGATGATCATTATTATTTTCCTTTTATATCCTCTCATTAATATTATTTCTTTCCATAATCAGTTTTATCAACAAATTGCTTTATCAATATCAATTTGGGAACAGATTGCATAGTAGGTTCACACAATGTCAGCGAACAAATTGCATAGTAGATTCACAGAAAGTCGATGAAAGGTTTGAAATCATGCTTGCTTCCTTTGTTTTGAAAAATTATGTTTTTTTTTTTGTGTTATTAAGATTCACTGTTAAACCACTTTGTTTCTAAAATCATATTCACTACGTAGAACCGGTGATATGTGTTGATCTGCATTTTTTTTATATTAGTTTTTTTTCGTAGATTGCATGATAAATTTCAGTTACTTTTGCAAAAAAACACTAGGCTTACAAGGCGTGATCGCTAAACCAAAACAATGGTCCTTAAAAAAGTTGAGTCCAGAAATCAAATAGGCCTTGCTTACGTGAAACACTGCCAGAACCACTAATAACTGCAATTCAGGTTAATTAAATGACTAATGTTCTTACATGAAAATAGTTTTAATTTTAATTAGATTTTTCATTCATTAGAGTATCAATTTTTATCTTGAAATAGTTTTTTTTCTTATTGTAAAGTTCAGCGATATTTTCTTATTATGTTAAGCTTAATTTGAGCATCCCTTATCATTGTAATTAATTTGAGTTTTATTGCTGCACTCCACTAACACCAGCGAAACTTTTAGAAAAAAGCTCTATATAAGTTGGTCATGCCAATTAGTGCTACCCTGAAATAAGAGATGCTATAGGATTCTAGGATTTTAAAAGTAAGGTTATCTTCCAACATACGTAGGGTCATTCTTTAGTGCTTTTCTACTTGCTAAGTTGATGGCTTTAACAAATACTAGGCCAGGTTGATGTTTTCATGCCTAATTGATAAAATAGAAATATTGTTGTCTACGTTTCAAGGTTAGGTAGCGTCTATGATTATTATCATATGATTATCTAATTAATTTGAATTTTCAGTTGGAATCAATATTTTTTGCAAATTTATGACCTATTCATCAGTACTGTCATAATGTTCCGACTACATGCTTGTCTTGATGCAATGATGATAATAACTTGGTGCTAGTCACCCTTTAACTTCTTTCTAGTAATGATCTGGTATTTTCGATGCTTAAATAATTGACGTTAGTTTTTATGTCGATTTTCGGTGTAAAAAACCCAGTTCGTTATAGCATAAGCATTATAAAGCCTAGGTTGTTACTTGAAAAAGACTGTTAGTACACAGCAAGGTCTAGTTATGACAAGTAAATGGTTATGGGCAAGCAAGTTGTTTATATCTTGTGATTTGGACTTTTCTTTGTCAGCGGGGACATGGTCCTAGGACTCTTAGCCCTTGGTAGTAGCTGTGTAGTGTACTTGTTTTCCTAATTTAGTTTGAAAGAATTAAAAGTCTTATTTAAAATTAAGCTCAAATCAGTGGATTAAGTTAATAAGCTAAGAAAAAGTAATGACATAACTAATAGAAAACAAACGATGGTGACAACTGCAAAAGCAAAGCAACAAATATGACAATGGAGATAAATGGAAAATTTTGAGACACTGAAAGAAAAAATTTGGATTTTTCCAAAGTAAGTTGGAAAGAGAAATTTATAACAAAGAAAATTTTCTTATATAAATTGTGCTTGGATAGGAGGATAGAAAATCTCTATATAATAGTTACATAAAATCCATGTACAAATGGAAAAGGTACATGAAAGAAATAGATGATGTGAAGTTTTCCTTTTTCTATCATTTTGTAACATAAGAAATTGAACTTAGAAATTAGACTTTACTGTAATTCAAAAAATTAAAGACTTTGGCAGGGCCTGGATGCCAAAAAAAAGAGGATGAACTATGCTCTTTCTCAGTAAGAGTGTAGGAAAAATTGGATGAAAAAGTATTTTGATTATCAAAATATTACATTCATACAAAATTTGCCGGTATATTTAGGATGTCTGCATCATATTTTCAAAGGATTTTCAAGAAAATTTGCATTCATATAGGAGGTACTGCTTAGGCATTCATTACATTCATGTATTATTATGTTGTATTACACTTTGCACAATTGCACAGTTGATTGAAAAATTCGATGTACACATAATGATTGCAATTTATCCATTGAAGAACATCACCCCATCCTTATCAAATTTCGAGGATGAAATTTCCTAAAGAGGGGAGAATGTAACACCCCGTATTTTAAATAAATATTAAATGAAAATATCGATAATTTATGATCTCTGAAATTAGCCCCGAAACATATACTATTGTGTTCGTAGTAATTTTCTAATTCGCTTTGATATTTGACTTGTCCCAGATGGAGTCCATATACGAAAGTTATTGATGAATAAAGATATAAAAGGTTGTATGCATATATATATGCACACAAGTTCAAATTTTGAAATTAGATATGTGTTATAAGAAGAAAATAATAATTCATGTCAGCAACATTAAGAAACAAAACAAACGTTAAACGTAACGTCAAAATAAAAATAATAGCCACTGAAGTATCATTCAGACCTAGGCTTTGGGTCAACCAAGGGAATACATGGGTCGACCACAGGGTCGACACACCTCTAAGGTAGGTCGACACATTAGTCGACCCACAGGGCCAGATCTATTTTATAAGTGATGAGTTTTTATTGTTTAAACAGTTCAGATTTTATATTATTATATCCGACAGACTAGAATTCCTTGTGGAAAGTAGGCTTACGAATAGAAAATATGAAGGAAGTAGGCCTTCTATTGGTATACTTATAACTGAAAGCGTTAAGTCTAATAAAACAAATAAATAATAAGTGGAAGACCTCTCCAGCGACATTGGGATGAATAATGAAAGTAAGCAGCCAATTGGAAGCTAATGGATCTGGTAGCTTGAATGAAAAATGAATATAAGGATAATCAAGTTAATCAACAATCTGATAAGATAAAGAAAACGCATGATTAAATGGTTAGACGTTGGATCTAATAACATGTTACTACGATGCGCCTGGACCTGTCCGCAGGTACGAAGATGAACAACCCAACAAGGTAGATCATCGTGGTGTCTTGAGACATGAGAGGAGCACATCCATCTTATTATTCTGCCTGATTGCTTTGTATGATTGCTCTGCGGGACTGGAGGGAAGCACGCGCCTTCTCCGGGACGTGGAAGGGTACTCTATGGTGGTCCTCTGTGTGGTGTATCCTCAGGCTATACTCGAAGAGCGCTACTACAAAAGTGTACATATTCGACACTAATATGTGTGCGTTGCAAGAAAAGTGTTGGCGAAAGCTATGCTTTCTTTGATCTTCTGCAACAATATTCATATGTTATTGCATTAGACGTGAATGCATTGTTGCGGTGGGAATTTAAGTGTTGTGATGTGCAACACCAGTTCAAAGCGTAGCTTTACATAAATGTAACCCATGTCAGCGATCCGTGTTATCAAAATAACCAAATAAATCACCGTAGATGCATGATTAATCCGACGGTTCAAATCAATCTCTACTTCCTATTTAAAACATTACCCTATCATCCAATCATTGATAGCCACCTTGTTGCACTCTTCTGCTATGTGAAATTTTGGTGCGATTTTTCAGAACTCATGAAATACTAATCGTTCTTTTTCCCTGACATTTTCACTTCACTTTCACTTTATTGAACAAAATTTAAACCTAATTTCACCAAAATTTAAACCTAAATTCTATTGCTCTTTCACTTTCCCAGTTTGATTTCATCTTCTGTTCGACGCTTCCACAAATTTGTGTTCATCTCCTATTCGATGTTAAAACTAGGGCAAGTTTGATTCATCTAGTGCTTGAAATCGAATGGGGAAGCTATAATCAGATGAGAGCGATCATAGAAAAGCATTCAACTGGGTTTAATCTCCTATTCAACATCAAAAAAATCCTTCCCATGGAGGAATTCTCCATAAAGGTTCGAGCTTTGCAGGTATGCAGTTCGTACTTGATTTAATATCTGTAGTTTATTGATCGAGTATCTTTGCTAATCGTACACCTTTTCGTTTGACAAACTGGTAACCTACCCCCCCCCCCCCCCCCCACCCCCAAATACCGATGCATCTTGCAGCTTGTTCATGGGATTTCACACCCATCCCCAATTTATAGGATTAATTCCCAACTGTCTGAAATTTTATTATGTAACTCCCCTAACTAAGTTATTTTTCGATCAACTGAGTGCTTGGGGATTTTTTTGTTGTATGCTTCTTACTTAAGGGCAAAGGGTAGCAGTTCAAACTTGAAATATATTCATTTAAACCCCAAAGTTTATACCCTACCAATAATTAAAATAAGTTACCGCATTCAGGTTTACAGGTTCAGTAATTCTTGGCGTTAAATTGCAAATTTTAAAACCCCACATGAATTTGTATAAAGTCTATTGATATTATATTTAAAAAAATAAATTAATTAAAATAAGTAAATGAATAGAATAAGGATAATACTTGTAACAACCCAAAAAATCAGAACCAATTAAATTTTTTTATTTTGGCAATTTTGATAAATTTTGAATATTTAAAATGATTTATTTTAAATAATAACGACAAGAAATTTATTCTGAATAGAATTAGAATGTATAAATTTATCTAAATCGGAATTAGAATATAAAAATTTATTTTAATTATAAAAGGAATTGGAAATGGCGTGATAGTTTGAAAGTTCGATTTCAAATTTCAAATGAGTGTACAAGATTCAAAATAAACCAGATTTTATTGAAACTAAAAATATTAGAATCTAATTGAAAATATCTTTCCAACGAATCTGAAAAATTGAAATTTGATAGCGGGAATAAAAAGTTATGCCCAGTTGAAAATTCAAAATAGTTGATATGGAAATAAAGCCCTTAAAATAGGCATTTTGCAAACGACCTCCATTTTCGACGAAACCACTTTTTTTGGATCTGATATGTCAAATTATTGCTGGGTTTCAAAATTCATAATTTTTAGGATCAGTATATGAGTGTGGCGAAGCTAAACGTGTTTTGACGGTATTAGTCAATTTGGATCGACTAGAAAATGACCATTTTTCAAACGGTCTTCAAATTTGATGAAATAAGTTTTGTTAGGACCGTATCGTCAATACGAAGCTAGAAATATTTTTTTTGGAAGTTTTAGAGTTAGTATGTGGCCCCGGAAAATTGAAATTGAATATATACTGATTTAGATTTTAATTTAAATGAAAATTGGTCGTAACAGTTGAATTGGCTTACGGGACATATCTCATTGTGTACGGAATGGGGCAATTGGCTAGGGACGACAGTCATTGGGTCTTGTTTGGAGTTCAAATAAAAAGTCAACCTTGTTGGAAAAATTAAAATTAAATAAATTAATTATATATTAACCCTCACCCTTCTCTACTCTCTCTCCTCCCATTTCAGATCATGAAAAAAAAAGTAAAACCGCTTGAACCCTCCAGCCATTCATCCACCGCCGCTCCCACAGGCAGAGCACCGTCACGACCAGAACCCTCCCCCCTGGTGCCTCTCTTCTCTCCACCTCTCCCTCTCCTCCAGAAATCCGACGCTCCACGCACCCACGGCCGTTCACCCCATCTTTCCCTAGCCTCAGACCACCTGCGCCGCCTATGCCACCACCTGACGCCTGTCCTGACCCTCAACCGATCACCCACGCCCCCCACCGACGATCCGCAGCCACCACGGGCCCTCCCGGTAATTAAAAATCCGATTTTTAATATTTGTTTTACAATTAACACCTCCTCCTCCTCCGTAATCGCAGCGCATCCTCCACCCCCAATGTCGTAGTGAGTTTTTACTTATACTTATTCATTTATGTAATTGAAGATAGGATTTTTAAATGAATAACATTATTTTAAAATTAGTTTTATCATTATATATATAATGACGAGATTTTATACAAAGAAATTTGAGATTTCTATACATGAAGAGTAATAAAAAATATTGATTTTTATTTATGAAAAGATTCGATTTTTAAAGTAATAAAAATTATATTTTTTATAATGAAAAGAGTAGATTTTTATCATATGAAAGCGAAGAAAAAAAATTAGTTCTTCACATATGAAGTAGTGATAAAAATATATTTTTTATATATGAGTTGCCGTTATAAAAATGTGATTTTTTTAAAATAAAACATCATATTAAAAATGCGATTTTTACTATGAATAGCGGGAAAAGATTGCATTGGAATTTTGGGCAAATACGAACCGTTTAGAATTTGAGAATGGAGGAGTGGATCCCCAAGGTGAGAACTCCTCACTATAATTTTCTTATATAGTTGTTTATTTTATAACTACATATATGAACTGTTCCCGTCGTCCATAGACCGTGGACGATTTGTTTGATTGTTTGGTTTGGTTGATTAGATTATTTGGTTGAATTTGGTTATTTGGGTGAAATGAATTGATTAGAATTGTTGTGTGTGTATGGCGCCAGCCAATATCAGGAGAGGGGCAAAGTTAGACATTACCTGATTCTGTTATCGTGTCGTTATGCTAACAAAATTTTTAAAATATGTCAGAACAATAAAAATATCATTTTTATTGTATAAATGAACTGAATAAAATATTCATGTGTTGAAATAAATATTTAATAGTAAAAAATATAATTTTAAACGCGTATATGAATGAAATAAATATTCATTTACAAATCAGACAATTTGTTTATGAACACCCATTTTACTGATATGGATTGGGACGATAAGTTTTACACACAGCCCAACTGCACAAATAAAATTCCTTATTTATTGATTGAAACCCCACGCGGGTGTTGGGATGATATTTAACATGCACTAATCCCAACTGTTTAATAGTATGTCAATCGATAGGTTGACTGACTGTTGTAAGCGTTAAATATTTATATTTAATACTTATACACTGTAGAATGCACTCTGGATGATGGATGATTATTTATCACTGTTGTTGTATACATGTGTTGTATGAAATCCATATAATAACATTATATGGCAATTGACTGTGTCTGATTCCAGTTCAGAAAGAACGAATATTTTAAAATAACGAATATTTTAAAATAATGAATATTTTAAAATAACATTCAGTAAAAGATCAAAATATGATTTTGATGCCCGATTTGGGATGGACACGAATATATATAAATATATAAAGTCGTGTTGATTAGATTAACGCCATTTTGACGTGAACGATATTTATATCGATTTTATTCATTTTTATAATGAATATAAAAAAGGAATTGATTTCAAAATCTAATGTTTTGAAAATATTATCATTTATATATTTATGATATGGAATATTCAATTTTGATTTGAAATTGAATATGAAGTTGAAATCGTTTTGAAAACGAATTTAAAACGATTTATAAAATACATTTTAAATGGAAATCGATGAAATATATATTATATATATATAATATAATGGCCTGAATAGAACGCGCCGCGCTGCGGTATTTCACGAATTTCGACCATTGACTTCGAATGGACATTAGGGGAGATCCGATCATCGAATTCTCCTAAACCGGAACCGTTGGGTTCGTATCGAAAAGAGTTTTCCAACGAATACTAGAGATTTGAAATCTAACGGTCGGATTTGGAATTATGTCCAAATCAAATTTGGAAAAGGTCGTTGTAAGTGCAGTACGATGGCCGTTTATGGAAATCGACTGTACGGGCCTTGATAAAATTATTAAAAATATTAATAATTTGTGTAAAATCATAATAAATGATTTGGAAAGAATTAGGTTAAAAAATTCCATATTTAGAAAGATAAAAATATATTTTTATCAAAATGAACTAATTATTAACTAATTATGAAATCGAATAATTTTTATATAAAATAAATTGGATTTGGAAAGGTTTTAAAAATAACCAGAATTTCCAATATATAAATTGGAATGGATTTGAATCGGAATTGTCTTCATAATATTTCGATGTTGGATTTCATGATTATACAGATATTGTTATGGAAATTTGAAAGATATATTTATGTCGTTATTTCCAAAACAATATTCGTTGGTTGTAGAATTTGATATTGAATATAAGCCGATATATTTTCTATTCAGAGTCTTGTATTTGATATCAAATGGGATTTGGGGTTCGACGTAAGCGGTGTCTTCAGTAACACTGTTCTTGAACCCCAAGTGAAGAGAATAAATCTTTTAATTAAGATTGTTAGAGTTTCCAATTATATTTAATAATTGGAATAAAATGGAACGTGAATTGGGTTTATCGTGAACTGTGTTTTAACGACATTCGTTCTTTAACCCGATTTACAGGGAAATATGATTTGGAATTTATAAATCTTTTGTTAAGATTTAAAGGATATTTTCCAAAGTAAAGATTTCCAATTTAACATATTAAATTGGAATTGAATGGAATTTGATTTGGTAATAATCGAAGTGAGCTTCTGTAGAGGAAGACTGTTGCTATATATGGAATTTAAGAGGCTTTGCCGTTATTCCATTTATAGTATCGGTTGGATATGGAAGTTCATATTGATTATATATATTGATCTGTTTTCCATGAAGATTCCATTGTTAATGGAACGTGATATTGGGTTTATCGTGAGCTTTGTTTTTAAATGACATTAGTTCTTTAAGCCAGTTAAAGATAATATTTATTTCTTAACTTTGAATAATCATTATTTGGAAATTAAACTGAAATAGAGTTTTAATGAATCTTTAAATAAATTGAAAGGTGAATCTAATAACTAAAATTATCAAATTCCAAAAATGATCGAGAATGGAGTACCACCAGTTTTACTCCAGGCGATAGTTAAATCTTTAATTAGATTTCAACGTGAAATGGTAATTGAATTTACTGATAACACCGTGATGTTAGATATGAAGTATTACCAGTTTTACTTCATGGGATGAATATGTTGGGATTGGGAAATTAAAAATAATGATTACTTCGTTAAGGTTCGCTAATCCCAACTAGTTTGGATAAACCATAATTTGGTTTGAATTGAAATCCAAAAGAAGACTAAAGAATAAATTTAAATAATTGTCTTTGATAAAATTAATAGGAACCTTTCCCAGTATAAGAATATTTGATTAAAGGAATTATGGATTGGAATGAGGTGTATGTTATGTTTTTATAGCACTTGTTTATTATATACGCGAGTTATTCAAAAAGACCGGGTTTATCCCATTATGATTAACTGATTTGACGATGTGTCGAGGATGAAGATGGTGGTTGAAGGCCAGAGGTCTTCACATCGTTTGGATTATTACTGATGTCTTGATTGGGCTATACACCCAAGACAAGGTAATAAGTGGTGATCTTCCAGACGTACTTGGAGATCGACCAGATATGCGAGGACCTCTCTCCTATATTGGACATATGGGACGAGGAATAAGGTGCCTCCGGTTTTGTTCAGACCCAGAACGAACTTGTAAATAGATATGTGTAGAGTCCCGAAATCCCAGTACCATTTAAGCTGACCAAATAACACAAGTCCAACCCAAATTGCACTGGAAACCAGAAAACTAATAGAAAGAAAACAGAGGGTGAGAAAAGATAAGATAGAAACTTAGAATAGAAGAAGAAGAAGAAGAACATACAACATTAGAGTAAACATGAATCTCACAGTGGAACGAACACTATATAATAGATACATACCTTTGAAATAAAATCAGTATATGTATACAGTAACATTATCAGAGTATAACACTTACAACACAGCGGAAATAAACAATAGCTATATATTCCTAAAGCCTCCTGCTACAAGCTCTCCAAGTATATCTATAAAATCCTGACTGCTTGACTGCTCGTACAAAATTTGGGCACCTAAGAGTTTAGGGAAAACAAAACAAAATAAACTCTGGGTCAGTCATGAGACTGGTGTGAGTAAAACAATTTAAAACAGTTTGAGCAATTAAACAATATCTCATAAGACCACACCTTATAACGGAACAGGTTTTTTCCCTTATGAGAATCCAAAAAACTTGAAGTAACTTTCAAAATCTTTTTGAAACAAGCTATAATCTTTATATCCATCTCTTTTGATATTATAATAGTGTCTATCAACCACAATATAATAATCATCTAGCAGAAACGCTTTCATCTCATGTTCTATATATATAGTATACAATCAAAATCGTGAGCACTTATTGGATAATGGATTTACAACTATGACAAGGTATGGAACCACATTCCGATAGTGTACCTCTGCACAGGAATACACTAGGTTCAACAAGAACTTCTTGCAACCCGGCCACACATGACCGACCACTCATTTCGCTTGAGTGTACCGAACATATATCACCAACGGTTGGGATCAGCAACTGTTTCCCAAAAGGGACAGCATCGAATAGATTAAAGAAGTAAATGAAACTCTAGATAAGGTGACAATATACCCTAATTGGAAGCAACCCACTTAGCCATGCCACCTGCCCGATTTTTGTCATTTCCCGGTTGTGAGGCTAGAGGCCATGCTTATCTCTGACAGATCACACAATTATTCACTTTGAATGTCACATCGTCATACCTGCCAAATCACAAATTGATTTCCCCAAAAATAAAATGGGTATACAGCTAAGAGAAAAGAATTCCTCCGCCAACAAATGTAAATACGTTTGAAGAGATCAACTTATGTGATCTATTAAATATACTCTGTCAGACATTCTTCCATACAAGTTGTCCTGGGACTGGACAAACCGAAGGCACTATTCTGTAAACAGGACAGCACTTGCATACTTCCGCCTTCAGTTATCTTCATCATATTTGATCGCAACGCTAACGCCGATACGAAGTGGTTTTCAGATAATAAATATGATCCTAGTCTCTCCGTATTGACAATGGAAAAATGGTCAAAAACTTCGATAGCCGGTGAGTTAACTATCAAGAAAAACACGTGTGCAAACAAAAATATTATTTCCAGATGGAAATTCTATCGATCAATCATCATTTAACATTTCTCTCTTTATTTCATTAATTTATTTATTTCCTGTTTCCATATATTCAACATTCCTTATTTTCTAAATTTAGAAAATATAAGTTATTAATCATTGGAAAACATTTCCATCTCATTTGCACATGTCACTGTCATTCCAGTATTCTTTACCATCAAACATTTCATTTTCTATGATTAGACAATATCTCTGATTATATTTGGAAAAAATGTTTCCAAAACTCATTCATTGGATTTAAACAGATGTTTAAATAAAACATCGCTATGCCAACTCAAACCATTATACTCGTTAACTAAATTCACTTAACCAACCTTTACTCTCAAACCTTAACCATTCCTTAGTTAAAAATGGAGTCAATCAAGTTGGGGTATAACTACCTCTCAGATCATAACTTAACAACATTTCTAACTTCGAAATAGACAAGATTTACCTTTCAAAATCTTTAACAAACTTCTTTACGTAACTCTCGAATTCAATTTACGAATCCACTTCTTTATTTAAAACATTGATTATACAATAGTGCTATAATCCTAAGTTCTGAAATCTTTAACTTCCATAAATATAACTTTTACTCCTTGATTTAACTAAATAACTAAATAGACAATTTATAACTAAATAAATAAATCTTGATTAAAAGGAAAGTGAACAGTACTTTCCCGAATTCGATATAATCGAATTTCAGCGTATAACTCTCTTTTGAAAAATCTCTATTAGGTTGCTCCTTTTCGAATAAACTATATTAGATTAACTCTCTTCGAATAACTAATATTCGATTAATCTCTATTTTGAATAAATTATATTCGAAAATCTTCTTTCGAATAAACTATATTCGACTAACACCTTTCTTTGAATAAACTATATTCGATTAACTCCTTTCGAATAACTATATTCGACTAACTCCTTTCGAATAACTATACTCGATAATTCCTTTCAAATACTATATTCGATTAACTCCTTTCGAATAAACTATTTTCAATTAACTCCTTTCAAATACTATATTCGATTAACTCCTTCCAAATACAATATTCGATTAACTTCTTTTTCAACTAACTCAAATCCGACTAACTTTATTCGAATAACTAATATTCGACTAACTCTTGTTCAATTAACTCTATTCAATTAACTCTAACTCGATTAACTCTAATCGATTAACTCTAATTTGATTAACTCTAACTCGATTAACTCCTTTCAATTAACTCTAACTTGATTAACTCTAACTCGATTAATTCTAATTTGATTAATTATAGTCGATTAACACTAACTGATTAACTCTAACTGATTTAACCATAATAAATTAACTCTAATCGATTAACTCTAACTGATTAACTCTAATCGATTAACTCTAACTGATTAACTCTATCTGATTTAACCATAATAGATTAATTCTAATCGATTAACTCTAATCAATTAACTCTACTCGATTTACTCTAATCAATTAACTCTAACTAATTAACTCTAACTAATTTAACCATAATAGATTAACTTTAATTGATTAAATCTAATCGATTTACTCTAATCGATAAACTCTAACTGAATAATTCTAATCGATTAACTCTCTTTTATAATCCTATTACTTTCCAAATATTTCCATTTATGATTTCTTAATTATTTTCTAAATAAATATTCCTTTTATCTTTCTATTTATTTTTCCAATATATATCTCTTTCCTCTTCTATTTGTTCAACAAATATTTCCTCTTCAATTCTATTTATTTAACAAATAAATATTTCCGTTCAATTCTATTTATTTAACAAATAAATATTTCCTTTTCAACTCTATTTATTTAACAGATAAATATTTCCTTTTCAATTCTATTTTTTTAACAAATAAATATTTCCTTTTCAATTCTATTTATTTAACAAATAAATATTTCCTTTTCAATTCTATTTATTTAACAAATATATATTTCCTTTTTAATTCTATTTATTTAACAAATAAATATTTCTTTTTTAATTCTATTTGTAAATGTTTTACAAATATTTCAATTCTATTTATTTAACAAATATATATTTCCATTTTAATTCTATTTATTTGACAAATAAATATTTCCTTTTTAATTCTATTTGTAAATGTTTTACAAATATTTCCATTTCAATTATATTTGTTTACAAATATTATTTATTTTCAATATACACTTTCAAAATTCCCTTGTTATATTCCAGTATTTCTTATGGTATTTAAAATACCATATATCACTGTTCAATATCATCCAAACACACACAATCAACAACAGATTGTATATCACATCATATATCACAATCTATATGAAAAATAGTAAAATAAATGTTGAGGAATCCAGTTGGATCCCTCCGACCTGTTTCCCTGCATCACAGATGTTACACAATATAATTCACATCAATTTCATTTCACTATGAAATATTCTGATAAACAGAATCAATATTTGATTAATGATATATATATATATATATATAACTATATCGATATTTTCAACCAAGCAATTAGCAGTTCAACCAAACAGTCAACACACAACAATGAATCTTAATTTATCAGTTCTAAAAATACGTTATAAAAATATGAACTGGTAGAGCTGGTGAGTTTTACTCACATTGGACAGTTATCGTTAAATAACGATTAACTATCTTTGATTCAAAAGGACAATTTATTTCGCTATAAATTGTAATGACCTCCAATTCACTCCCAGTCAGTTCCATTGTCCAGCCGCCGTCCATACGATCCCAACGGATCTTGTTTCGCTCAATTCTGATACTGTATGATAAGGTTATATATTATAAAAGTTTATATACATATAATGGTCATTACTAAATTAATTAATTAAATAATTAGGTTTAATCATCCTACCTAATCACGTTTTACTTTGCTCATGATCTTCTCCCAGGCCAGTATACGAACCCCGATTCATCACTTCAATACCCATGATTGATTTTCATCTCCAAAATACATCATCGAGAGACCGAAATTCAAACAAAAATCAAAATAATTTATCTCGTCTGATGCTCTTTTGGACCATACCAAAATCATTTACTTCGAAACCAGAAACCACATTGCGTCAGTTTTGTCTTCTCCCCCAGTTCGAAATCATGAACCCAAAAACAGACCCGTTCTTCCATCCATACTCCCTCTCCGCTTCGCTGTTTCACAAATGGAGACCGCCATCATTCATCTCTCACTCTCCTTGACCTGGCCATCCTCTTTTCAGTCCACTCGCCCTCCCCTTGTCGACATCGACTTCTGTCTCGCACCCGCCACTACTGTACAATGGATCGAACGAGTTTATGTTCGAATGCTACACAAGTTTCCACGCAAGGAGTATCTGATACCAGAAATCCAAAATTCATAGTGAAATCGCGAATTAAAACTCCTAGTGGCCTCCGAATCTCAACCCTATTTCCACCATTTTTTCCGAACACCCAAACATGAATTGCAACCACCAAATTGTGTACTAGGTTGAAGATTAACACATGCTTTTCTCACATTAATAGGTTTTGAGATTTATAGAAATTAATTTAGATTTATAGGAATTTATTTAGATCGATTTTACCATTTGGAATGAGAAGAACCAGCGGGGGAAAAATCGTTTGACCATGAATGAGAAGTTTAGGGTTTAGAAGAAGTTAAGGTTTATTTATAGAAATATTTTGATTTTATATTAATATTTTCCATAGCGCTGTCTACATTCATTGTTAAAAATCCCTATGATTACATAAAGTATCTAGTTTTGATGAAAATGTACATGTAGCCACAGTTCGACATTATGGACCCAACGAAGCTGGTTTCGTCGAATTCCAAGTCCGTATGCTCACACAGCGTATTTTTAAAGTCAAATAATTGACTGTTTTTCACATTAAAATTCCGTACGGTCACATACTGACTCCAAAAATTACGAAAATTGAGATCTAACAATAATTTAATACTGCGGATCTAACAAAATTGGTTTCGTCGAAAACGGAGGTCTTTTGCAAAACTAGCTATTTTTAAAGCTCTAAATAAACCCATTTAAATATTAATATATTTAAAAATAATTAAATTTAATATTTATAAATAAATATTATCGTATATATTCACAATATAATATCATACAGCTCCAAATGGATTTATAACTCGATATTTCAAATCCTGATATAAATCGATATTCAATTTATATTGAAAAAATCATTTATAATATAAATAAATTGTATAAATTATAATGGAATTCCATAGCGACTTTTCGAGAATTTGATTTGGACATAAATCAAAATCTAAATGACGAAATCCTAATTTTTCTCTTCCATTAGAAAAATATACTTCACCAGCTCTGAACGTTTCTTGTTTCACAGAAATCCGACTTAAAACGGATTCTGTATATTCGTTTAAAGTTCGAATCGCTAAATTACAAACTACAGTGCCATTTCGAGCTTGATTATAATTATAATATAATTCTACATTCAAACTTTGTTTAAATAATATATTCGTTATTCAAATTCAATTCCAAACTGAATTATATATTTTAAATTGCCCAATTCACACAATACTGTGAATTCTGTTATTTCCGATTATTGTGGAATTAAATATGTTATTCAATCATTTATTTTAATTAATTAAATCTAAATATTTAAATTCTACTCATTTTAAATTACCGAACAAATATTCAAATAATTAAATAAATTAATTATTATACCGTAAAAATACAGGACATTACATTCTTCCCCCCTTAAAATAATTTTGCCCTCAAAATTGCTAAGGTAGAAAACAAACCAAATTGACAGGTTAGAACTTATTTGTTCACTTCTTAACTTCAGTTTCAACTGAACCAATTTAATTTCAATTAAATATTTATTCATTCCTACAAACGAAAATTTTCAAAAATCATGAAAATTTTCTAACACCTTAACTTTTCGAAAAATTTCGCTAACACCTTCTTTGTACCGGTCAATAACTCAAACTCCAACTCGCCTCTCTAGGCCATCTTCAACCTTAAAGAAAATCAAATAGCCAAGCAGCTTTCCAATTCGGCTCATCAAAATCTCAAACCCATATGTAATATAAACTGGTACCTTTTTGTCGAGCATATCAATACATCCTTTCCTTTTGTTACAAATTCTGCATATACCAATGTCATCCCAATCATCTCCAATCAATATATCCTCAAAACCAAATCATCTGCTTATACAAGACAAATTTAAATTCCGATTTCAATTCTTACTTACCAGTCAAATTTCCATTTCAGATTATCTCTAATCCAATCTAATTCGATATTTTCTATCTCAACTCATTTTCCACTTAACTAGTTTCAATTCAATTTCTATTTCTATTTGCTTTTACAAATTCTACTTTAATTTTTTTTTAATTCAAATAATTTGTTTCTGGGAATTTTTAAACAGCTTAGCCTTTTCCAAAAATGAAAATATTCAATTGGAATATCAAAACAACTTGTTTTCTCAAAACAATTCAAAAACAAAAACTTTGGTAGTAATCCGTCACTTACAACTCAAAAATGAACACCGATGATGTCATGATCATCATCGGAATCTATTTCCCAACTATCGAAGTGAGTTCAATACCAGATCACTTTCAAAATCATTTCAAAACACTTTCATTTTGAAATTCATTTCAAAATATCCTTCACAATGCTTGTAAACAATTTAAAATCTCCCAGGATTTTAAATTTCTCAGATATTTAATCCAATTCCATTTATAAACACTTTTCATGTTTTCGGAATTTTAATTCTGATTTAAATTTAGATTCAATTCATTTCGATTTCATATTTTTCACTTATATGAATTCTGATTGGCTATTTACATAATCATTTAATTTATAATCTCATTCGATTATAATAACAACCAATATATCCAATATATTATAATCATTTCGAATATCTATACTTTGTTTATATCAAAATATAATTTGGATAAAATTATTTCATTTACCCCTTATTCAAAACATACTGTGTCGGTTCATCATATTCGAGTGTTTAGAAAACCCTACCGACACAGTGGATCAAACTGATCGACCAGACCCCATAAACAACTCAACCAATAAGTCACCACAATATAAAATAATTTTATATCAAATAACAAATACATTCACTCATATATATACACTCAACTCAATCTAGGGTATAACTAACCCCATCACTACTGAGTTACGTCACAGAGCCAAGGTAATTACTTAACCTTAAGCTATGATACCAACTGTAGTGTCCAGAAATCCCGGTACCATTTGAGCTTACCAAATAACACAAGTCCAACCCAAATTGCACTAGAAACCAGAAAACTAGTAGAAAGAAAACAGAGGGTGAGAAAAGATAAGATAGAAACTTAGAATAGAAGAAGAAGAAGACCATACAACATCAGAGTAAACACGAATCTCACAGCGGAACGAACAATATATAACAGATACATACCTTTGAAATAAAATCAATCTATGTATACAGTAACATTATCAGAGTATAACACTTACAACACATCGGAAATAAACAATAGCTATATATTCCTGAAGCCTCCTGCTCCAAGCTCTCCAAGTATATCTGTAAATCCTGACTACATGACTGCCCATACAAAATTTGGGCAACCAAGAGTTTATGAAAAACAAAACAAAATAAACTCAAAGTCAGTCATGAAACTGGTGTGAGTAAAATAATTTAAAACAGTTTGAGCGATTAAACGATATCTCATAAGACCACGCCGTATATCGGAATGGGTTTTTTCCCTTATGAGAATACAAAAAACTTGAAGTAACTTTCAAAATATTTTTGAAACAAATGATAATCTTTACATCAAACTCTTTTGATATTATAATAGTGTCTATCAACCACAATATAATAATCATCTAGCAGAAACGCTTTCATCTCACGTTCTACATATATAGTATACAATCAAAATCGCGAGCACTTATTGGATAATGGATTTCCAACTATGACAAGGTATGGAACCACCTTCCGATAGTGTACCTCTAGAGAGGAATACACTGGGTTCAACAAGAACATCTTGCAACCCGACCACACATGACCGACCACTCATTTCGCTTGAGTGTATCGAATGTATATCACCAACGGTTGGGATCAACAACCGTTTCCCGAAAGGGATAGCATTGAATAGATTAAAGAAGTAAATGAAACTCTAGATAAGGTGACAATACACCCTAATTCGAAGCAACCCACTTAGCCATGCTGCCTGCCCGATTTTTGTCATTTCCCGGTTGTGAGGCTAGAGGCCACGCTTATCTCTGACAGATCACATAATTATTCACTTTGAATGTCACATCGTCATACCCGCCAAATAACAAATTGATTTCCCCAAAAATACAATGGGTATACAGCTAAGAGAAATGAATTCCTCCACCATCAAACGTAAATACATTTGAAGAGATCAACTTATGCGATCTATTAAGTATACTCTGTCAGACATTCTTCCATACAGGTGGTCTTGGGACTGGACAAACCGAAGACACTATTCTGTAAACAGGACAGCCCTTGCATAATTCCATCTTCACTTATCTTCATCATATTTGATCGCAGCTAATGCCGATACGGAGTGGTTTTCAGATAATAAATCTGATCCCGGTCTCTCCGCATTGACAACGGAAAAATGGTCAAAAACTTCGATAGTCGGTGAGTTAACTATCAAGAAAAACACGTGTGTAAACAACGATATTATTTCCAGATGGAAATTTTGTCGATCAACCATCATTTAACATTTCTCTCTTTAGTTCATTAATTTATTTATTTCCTGTTTCCATATATTCAAAATTCCTTATTTTCTAAATTTAGAAAATATACGTTATTAATCATTGGAAAACATTTCCATCTCTTTTGCACATATCACTGTCATTCCAGTATTCTTTATCATCAAACATTAAATTTTCTATGATTAGAAAATATCTGTGATTATATTTGGAAAAAAAGTTTCCAAAACTCATTAATTGGATTTAAACAGATGTTTAAATAAAACATTGCTATGTCAATTCAAACCATTATACTCGTTAACTAAATTCACTTAACCAACCTTTACTCTCAAACCTTAACCATTCCTTAGTTAAAAATGGAGTCAATCAAGTTGGGGTATAACAACCTCTTAGACCTTAACTGAACAACATTTCTAACTTCGAAATAGACAAGATTCACCTTTCAAAATCTTTAACAAACTTCCTTACGTAACTCTCGGATTCAATTTACGAATCCACTTCTTTATTGAAAACATTGATTATACTTTAGCGTTATAATCTCAAATTCTGAAATCTTTAACTTCCATAAATATAACTTTTACTCCTCAATATAACTAAATAACTAAATAGACAATTCATAACTAAATAAATAAATCTTGATTAAAACAGAAAGTGAACAGTACTTTCCTGAATTCGATATAATCAATTTCAGCCTATAACTCTCTTTCAAAAAATCTCTATTCAATAACTCCTTTTCGAATAAACTATACTCGATTAACTATTTTCAAATAACTAATATTCAATTAATCTCTCTTTCGAATAAACTATATTCAATAATCTTCTTTCGAATAAACTTTATTCGACTAACACCTTTCTTTGAATAAACTATATTCAATTAACTCCTTTCGAATAACTATATTCGATTAACTCCTTTCGAATAACTATATTCGATAACTCCTTTCGAATACTATATTCGATTAACTCCTTTCGAATAAACTATATTCGATTAACTCCTTTCGAATACTATACTTGATTAATTCCTTTCGAATACTATATTCGATTAACTCTTTTTTCAACTAACTCAAATCCGACTAACTTTATTTGAATAACTAATATTCGACTAACTCTTGTTCAATTAACTCTATTCAATTATTTCTAACTCGATTAACTCTAATTGATTAACTCTAATTTGATTAACTCTAACTCGATTAACTCCTTTCAATTAACTCTAACTCGATTAATTCTAACTCGATTTATTCTTATTCGATTAACTCTAATCGATTAACTCTAACTGATTAACTCTAACCGATTTAACCATAATATGTTAACTCTAATTGAATAACTCTAATCGATTAACTCTAACCGATTAACTCTAATCGATTAACTCTAACTGATTAACTCTAACTGATTTAACCATAATAGATTAACTCGAATTGAATAACTCTAATCGATTAACTCTAATCGATTTACTCTAATCGATTAACTCTAACTGATTTAACCATAGAAGATTAACTCTAATTGATTAACTCTAATCAATTAACTATAATCGATTTACCCTAATCGATAAACTCTAACTGATTAACTCTAATTGATAAACTCTCTTTTATAATCCTATTTACTTTCCAAATATTTCCTTTTATGATATCTTATTTATTTTCTAAATTAATATTCCTTTTATCTTTCTATTTATTTTTCCAATATATATCTCTTTCCTCTTTTATTTGTTCAACAAATATTTCCTTTTCAATTTTATTTATTTAACAAATAAATATTTCCTTTCAATTCTATTTATTTAACAAATAAATATTTCCTTTTCAATTCTATTTATTTAACAAATAAATATTTCCTTTATAACATTCTATTTATTTAACAAATAAATATTTCCTTTTCAATTCTATTTATTTAACAAATAAATATTTCCTTTTCAATTCTATTTATTTAACAAATAAATATGTCCTTTTTAGTTCTATTTATTTAACAAATAAATATTTCCTTTTTAATTTTATTTGTAAATGTTTTACGAATATTCCCAATTCAATTATATTTGTTTACAAATATAATTTATTTTCAATATACACTTTGAAAATTCCCTTTGTATATTCCAGTATTTCTTACGGTATTTAAAAATACCATATATCACTGTTCAATATCATCCAAACACACACAATCAACAACATATTGTATATCACAATATATATGAAAAATAGTAAAATACATGTTGAGGAATCCAGTTGGATCCCTCCGACCAATTTCCCTGCATCACAGATGTTACACAATATAATTCACATCAATTTCATTTCACTATAAAATATTCTGATAAACAAAATTAATATTTGATTAATGATATATATATAACTATATCGATATTTTCAAACAATCAGTTAGCAATTCAACCAAACAGTCAACACACAGCAATCAATCATCATTTATCAGTTCTAAAAATACGTTATAAAAATATGAACTAGTAGAGTTGGTGAGTTTTACTCATATTGGACAGTTATCGTTAAATAACGATTAACTATCTTTGATTCAAACGGACAATTTATTTCGCTATAAATTGTAATGAGCTCCAATTCACTCCCAGTCAGTTCCATTGTGCAGCCATCGTCTATACGATCCCAACGGATCTTGTTTCGCTCAATTCTGATACTGTATGATAAGGTTATACATTATAAAAGTTTATATGCATATCATGGCCTTTACTAAATTAATTAATTAAATAATTAGGTTTAATCATCCCACCTAATCACGTTTTACTTTGCTCATGATCTTCTCCTAGGCCAGTACACGAACCCCGACTCATCACTTCAATACCCATGATTGATTTTCATCTCCAAAATACATCATCGAGAGACCGAAATTCAAACAAAAATCAAAATAATCTATCTCGTCTGATGCTCTTTTGGAACATACCAAAATCACTTACTTCGAAACCAGAAACCACATTGCGTCTGTTTCATCTTCTCCCCCAGTTCGAAATCATGAACCCAAAAACAGATCCGTTCTTCCATCCATACTCCCTCTCCGCTTCGCTGTTTCACAAATGGAGACCACTGTCATTCATCTCTCACTCTCCTCGACCTGATCATCCTCTTTTCAGTCCACTCGCCCTCCCCTTGTCGACATCGACTTCTGTCTCGCACCCACCACTACTGTAGAATGGATTGAACTAGTTTATGTTCGAATGCTACATGTAACACCCCACGCCCGCTATGGTCACTCACTAAGGGAATGCCATAGCATCGGTGGAGTATTTTAGTGAATATAGAACAGAAAAATTACAACAAGACAGATATAATTAGTACTTGAAATTTTAAAACATCATCTCATAACAGCGGAAATAAACATGTCTGGTTACATCATAAAACCACGATAAAAGTCAAGTACAATATCTGTCAAAATAAAGAAGTACATAATCCCACTCTCTCATTCAATAGCCAGAACAAAAGAAAAGATAACTGGATAACTGGAGCTTTACATCTATCAAGCTCCTAAAGACTGGAACAGCAATCTGATCAAGCTCCACTACTGCTAGGATCCACCGTAGGACCTGAGGGTTTGGGAAAAAGATAGAAACAACGGGGTCAGACATAAGTCTGAGTGAGTCCTATAACTTTAACAATATAATCATTAAAGTAACCAGAGAAGACATAAACTTGACCTACGGTAATATCTGGGGATGAATGGCTACACTAAGCAGCTTGGTAGACTTAGGATAAACTAAGATAACCGTAAGGACGCATCTACCCACCCAAGGATATTTACTAACTGCACCACACCAGTCATTCCTACTTAAAGGTTGATCCCTTTCCAAGGACTTAGAAAATTTCCCCAGTAGTTCCATGTACTCCTAGCCCACTACATAGGTGTCGTCTGCCCCTATCTCCACTAGGTGTACCCAGTAATTCTTACCCAGTAGTTTCGTGTACCCCTACATAGGTGCCGTCTTCCCCTATCTTTATTAGGTGTAACCACTACTCCCCAGCGATCGTCTCCCTACCGTAGATACCCGTGCTGGTCCCACGATTGGGGTGTATCATTCCCCTAAAGTGGCTACCAGATAATATCAACAGTGCACGGCTTTATATCTACACGATGCAACAACGACTTACCAACCAGCCCGGGTCCACACACGCATATGAAACCCGTTGGTCCCGCGTTGCCACCGCTAACCCGGTTTGGCCTCTTATAGTCAAGCCCAATATGCGTGTCCCGTCACTCGACTTGAGTCGAGCCCACAAAGATACGTTTGGGATATTGGTTGAAATGGGCCCCCACAAGCTACCACCTAAGCTTGAAATTTTATCTAGTGCATCCCACTTAACCCCTCTTTATAATCATGCCCACTTACATGTTAAGTTTTGGTTAAGTCATCTAATCATATTTCAATTGCCCCTTAAGGCACCCACTAGATTCCTACATGCCACCTAAGGCACTTACTTAACCCTTTAATCATGTTTACTTACATGTCCCACTTTGGTTAAGTATTCTAATCGTATTTTCACATGCCACCCATGGCACTTACTTAACCCTTTAATCATGTTTACTTACATGTCCCACTTTGGTTAAGTATTCTAATCGTATTTTCTATTGCCACCCGAGGCAACCCACTAGTTTCCTCATGCCACCCAAGGCACCCACTTAACCCTCATGCCCCACAACATGCTTATATGGTTAAGTGTTTCTTAATTAATTAAGACCGTGATCCTCATAAAGACCTCTCACATTAGACTATCTTTTATGACTGCTGGTTAAGCCGGTTGGGTCCGGGCAGCCTTATGTCATAACCGAGTCTAACCTCGTGTCTTTATATTAATCACATATTTAGTTTGTGCCTAAGACCTCTCACATTGGGCTAACATTTGTAGCAACTGGTTAAGCCGGTTGGGTCCGGGCAGTTTTACACTACAAATGAGTCCAACCTCGTGTCTTAGTCGATTAATTACATCTAATTAATCACCCCCATATTAATTGTTCCTAATTAATATCAAGTTTCTCATAACATGGGTAGACCTAACTCAATAGGTAAATTCCCATGGGGTAGACCTAACTCAATAGGTAAATTCCCACTTATGTTAATTTATTTTTATGGTATGCTTAATCATACCCAATCACACTTTTATTAACATATTTATTAACCCCATCGTTCCCCACGCAAATCGTTCTCATTTCAAGACATGATAAAAGGGAAGATCTATCACAAACATCGTGGGTTTAACCAAATCTTAGCATATAACTTTGTCATGGGTTAAGAGGATGTCAACTTGCATATATGAGCATATATTAACCCAACTACGTTTAACCCAAACTTGCATATTATCACACATGACTTGCATAACATATTGCATATGAACTTGCATATTATCATACACATATCTTGCATGACATGTTGAATCTTGCATATAAGCATTCACATAACTTGCATAACATGTTAAATTTGCATATAAGCATTCACATAATTTGCATAAGCATACATAACTTGCATAACATGTTGAACTTGCATATAACCATTCTCACAACTTGCATAATATGTTAAACATGCATTTAAGTATACATATTACTTGCATAAGCATTCACATTCTTGCATAAGCATTCACATACTTGCATAAGCATTCACATACTTGCATATTAACTCATAAACTTGCATAATGTGTCATCATGAACTTGCATATTAACAAACATGTAACTTGCATAGCATATCTTGCATATTAACATACATGTAACTTGCATAGCATATCTTGCATATTAACATACATGTAACTTGCATAGCATATCTTGCATATTAACATACATGTAACTTGCATAGCATATCTTGCATATTAACATACATGTAACTTGCATAGCATATCTTGCATATTAACGTACATGTAACTTGCATAGCATATCTTCATGAACTTGCATAACATGCATATGATCACATAGCCCACAACTTGCATATTTAGCATCATGTAAACATAACATACATCATACTAAACTTGCATAAACTTACATACTCAACATGCATAAACCCACTTGTTAAACATGCATAAACCAACTTATTAATCATGCATAAATCCACTTATCAAATATGCATAAACCAACTTATTAATCATGCATAAATCCACTTATCAAGTATTCATAAACCAACTTATTAATCATGCATAAATCCACTTATCAAATATGCATAAACCAACTTATTAAATATGCATAAACCAACTTATTCAATATGCATAAACATAGGAAAACATAGAGTAACATATCATTACAAATGATTCAAACTCACTAATCCGCATTCAAGACCATAAGTCTCATTACACCCAATCTACTTACTTTAACAATTGATGTTAAAGTGATAGAAACTCACCACTAGCAAATTTGCACTCCAAATGAAGAAGATTAAGATGCTTAGAATGGATTAGAGGTTGATTAGAGAGTGATTTGCTTGCAACTTCCTTCATGAACTAGTGGAGGCCATGCTCAATTTTCATTTTGCCATAGTTTAGTTACAAGACCTAATTATGAATGAATTAGGATAGGGTTAGGGTCTTATTTATAGGATTAAGTTGCATTTTAGACCCTTAGATTAACCCTAGATTGGTTTAGATCCGTCTGATCCAAGAAGCTTCCAGAACCAGCCCTCCAAGCCAGCCCAAGAACCTAAACTGGTGCACCCAGTTTTACTGGGCGTCGCCCCCCTGTCGACAGGCAAGTCGACAGGCAAGTCGACACCCCTGTCGACAGGCCTGTCGACAGCCCTGTCGACATGGGTAGGGCGGGAATCTTCCCGCCTGGCCCCGCTTGCTCTATTTTAAAATCTGGTTTTAAATTATTAAATCTGTTTTTATCTTTGAATTTTCTGCAAACTTCATCGGGCCATAACTGAGCCATACGGACTCCGATTTTCGAAAACTCGGACTCTATTTCGCGTATTTTTCCGAGACGAATGCAATGACGCAGCTCGTTTCCCCTAATTCCCACATATGAGATTATTTATTCTGTAATTAGTGAATTTTAGCATTAATCGAAATTCGGGGTGTTACATTCTCCCCTCCTTAAAGGATTTCGTCCCCGAAATCTTTAAGCTAAGGAGAATGCATATCCTACCATCCAAACAACCATCTACTCAATCCATCAAACACGGGCATCCATTGTCCTTAAAACAATTTCTAATGATGTATGAGCATATGCAAAAAGTGTGTGTATATGTTCCCTACCTAATGTATGAACATATGCAAACCATGACAGTGCCATGCGTCCATTATGTATGCGAGAGAACCCTATCGACACATACAATATCTACATGAGTGCACAATCATTCACCAAAATGCATCATCCATATGATAACATAATCATTAAACATCCATAAATATAGCTTCCTACACACAATTTTATGCAATATGCAATATGAAGTGATTGAGCCGATCTAGTGCCTAGAGTGTGTATATATGCATCCACGAGCAACCACTAGCAAACACTTGCATCCACATGCATCCATCAATCATAACATGTCTCAAACACATGTTTCAACCATAGGTTTACCCTATCTAAAGGTCAAAGGTACTAACGAGAGGACATACTAAGGATAAGATAAGCACAAGATATGTGATGAAGGAGAAGCAAAAGGACATACCCTCCGAAAGAAAAAGGGTACCTCGAACGCATCTTCGCTTCCGTCTCCCAGGTAGCATCGCTCTCTTCATCTCCCTTTTTGTACTTTGACTAGTTGAACCTCTCTGTTTCTCAGCTTCCAAATCTCTGACCCAAGGATGCAAGTAGGAGCTCGTCGAATCGTCGCATCACACTCTACTTCCACTTCTCTAAGCAAACTCGGCTCTACCACCTCTGCGGTCTCATGTAGGCACTTCCTCCTATGGAATACATCATGTACACTACTAAGTCTGTCGAGTATCTCCACCAATGGAAGATGCTCCTCCCGTGTACCTCCAAAATCCAAGATACATAGCCTCAAAAGGTCTTCTAAAATATGATTCACCCTCTCGGTCTGGCCGTCTATCTGAGGATGAGATGCGGTACTCAATTACAACTGAGTCCCTACCGCCTCTTGGAAACTCTTCCAAAACTCTCTAGTGAAGATAGGATCTCGATCGCTCACCATACTGGAGGGTACACCATGCAATCTAATAATCTTTCGAATATAAACTGAAGCTAGACATGGAATAGTCCTCCTGCTCTTCACAGGTATGAAATGGGCACACTTAGTAAGTCTATCTACCACAACCCAAATTCCCGTATTACCCTCCCTCGATCTCGGTAATCCATCGACAAAACCCATCGAGACACTATCCCACTTTCATAGCGGAACTTCCAATGGGTGAAGCAACCCACTGGGTTTCTTTTGCTCCGCTTCCATTTGCTAGCTCACCAAGCATCTAGCGACATACTCGGCCGCGTCTTTCTTCATACCGGCCCAGAAGAAAACCCTCTTCATGTCTCGGTACATCTTGTCCCCACCGGAATGAATGGTCATCCTAGAACGGTGTGCATCATCAAGAATAGCCTTCCTCAAACCCTCATCTTGCGGTACACAAAGTCTACCGTCTCTACGCAAGCACCCCCTATCGTCTAGGGTGTACCTACTCAAATGGTTGGACGACTCCCCTCTTATGAGCTTTTCTACCAACTCAACCAACTGTGGGTCGTCCCTCTGTGTTTCCCCAATCCGCCCCAAAAGAGTAGGCCTAACTTCCAAGGAAGCTAGCAAACCGGGTACAAAGTCAACGGAAGGTCTAAAGTCAAACATAGAGATAAACTCTAAGCTCCGTCGTTCAACGAACAATGAACTCAAGGACAACCTTTTTTTCCTACTTAAGGCGTCCGCTACCATGTTTCCCTTGCCATGGGTATACGCTATCTCAACCTCATAGGTTGCTAAGAATCCCATCAAAAATCATCACAACTGTCCATCTCTCACGCAGACCATCCTAGTCGAACTCGACATCCCCCAAATGCAAGCCCCAAAGGCCTAAACCAATATCAGACAAACACCCAAGGGATACCTCCTTCGAATTCAGACGACCTACGTGAGATGATACTAGTAAAAACGGCTAAATAATTAAGCCCCTTGTCCAACCCTGGATGTCCTCGCCAGTCTCGCTCCAAAACCAACGTTTTCCCATAGCTGGCTTTGCTCACCCCGTTGAGCACATACGAAAACTTATTTCGCTCCTAGTAAAGACCAAGATGTCATTTACAAAGACCATCACGAACTTATTTAGGTACTCCTTGAACACCCTTCTCATTATATGCGGGGGCGTTCGTCAAACCAAATGGCATCTCCAGTCACTCATAAAAACCATCCGGAGTCCTAAAGGTAGTCTTCTCTATACTATCCTCAGTCACTCTCAACTGACGAAACCTCGTGGTTACGTCCAACTGCGAAAATACTGAGGCGCCCACTAACTGATCAAAGAGATCATCAATCCTCGACAATGGGTGTCTATTCTCCTTTGTGAGTTTATTTAGCTCTCTTTAGCCTACACAAAGTCTGAGGGACCCATCCGCCTTTGTGGCAAAAACTACCGGAGCACCCTACTCCGATATACTTCGTCTTATGAACCCCTTCTTAAGCAAACCACCTACTTGCTTATCGAGTTCCCTCCTCTCACGAGGAGCCGTGTGGCACACAAGCCAAAATACTGGGTTGGCATTATTTACCAGATATTTTCGGAAGTCAATCTCCCGCTCCGGAGGTAAGCCCTTCACCTCCTCACACACATCCGAGTATTCCCGGACTGCTCTAACAGATCGCAAACTCTAGACCGACGTGTCAAGCGATTCTTGATAACTTAGCATAACAGATTCTATGGGATTACAAGAGGTCTCGAGAGTGTTACCCAAGCGGGTCATAAGCCTAACAACTCTCCCTTCAAAATCAAGAACGGCACCCCTACCGGATAACCAGCCCATGCCCAACACTATCCCATAGCCCGTGAAGCCCAAAAAGCATCACCTCTAAACTCAACGCTAAGTATAGAAACTTTCAAACCCAAACACATCATGGAGCCCCAATTGGGTTTGAAACAACTAAGGGATCCTCTACCAAACTGGTGTCTCAGTGCAGTGACTCTACTAACAATGAAGAGATAAATGAATTCAATGCATCAAAATAAAGTACGGACAGGATGATCGATCAGAAAAACTAGACTTTCAATAGAAATAGTTCTACCTCTTTCCCGAATCCCGAGAGCCTGTACTTGCCCCCTAACCTGACCTGGTGCCACAAGAGCTTGCACCCGTCCTCCTGAGGTAGACCCCGTCCTTTGCCCTTTCTTAGGACAGTCTTTCACTAGATGCCCTGCTTCGCCACAGTGGAAGCAGCCAGTCTTAGTCTTCTTGCGACAATCTTTGTTTAGGTGGCCTAGTGTCCCACAATTGAAGCACCTCTTCTTTCCCTTGCCACCGTTGCCTTTCTTCTCGTGTGCTTTATTAGCATTGGCACCCTTCTCTTCCTCATGCATATTTTCTTCCGCTTTTGAGAGAAACTTTGCCTCAAACCTATGCCTGAAATCC
The DNA here is from genome assembly GCA_030737875.1 of Allium sativum. Taxonomy (NCBI): domain Eukaryota; kingdom Viridiplantae; phylum Streptophyta; class Magnoliopsida; order Asparagales; family Amaryllidaceae; genus Allium; species Allium sativum. The sequence goes on along the minus strand of CM060920.1, from coordinate 538,349,617 downwards.
ACCCAAGAGTCAATCGGGCGTTCTCCATTAGTGACCTCCCACCAGAACGAGGCCTCTCCTTCCATTAACCAAGCGGCTAACCTGACTTTCTGTAACACCCCACTCCCGCTATGATCACTCACTAAGGGAATGCCATAGCATCGGTGGAGTATTTTAGTGAATATAGAACAGAAAAATTACAACAAGACAGATATAAATAGTACTTGAAATTTTAAAACATCATCTCATAACAGCGGAAGTAAAACATGTCTGGTTACATCATAAAACCACAATAAAGGTCAAGTACAATATCCATCAAAATAAAGAAGTACATAATCCCACTCTCATACAATAGCCAAACAAAAGAAAAGATAACTGGATAACTGGAGCTTTACATCTATCCAAGCTCCTAAAGACTGGAACAGCAATCCGATCAAGCTCCACTACTGCTAGGATCCACCGTAGGACCTGAGGGTTGGGAAAAAGATAAAAACAACGGGGTCAGACATAAGTCTGAGCGAGTCCTATAACTTTAACAATACAATCGTTAAAGTAACCAGAGAAGACATAAACTGATATACGGTAACATATAGGGATGAATGGCTACCCTAAGCAGTCAACTAAACGAAGATAAAGGATAAAGACGCATCTACCCTCCCTAAGGTAAATTACTAAACTGCACCACACCAGTCGTTCCTAACTTAAAGGTTGATCCCACCCAAGGACTTATAAAATTTACTAATTAGTACTTGCGTACCCCTAGGTGACCAAGTAGGCGCCACGGGGCCCTACAATCCACTAGGTGTACACACTACTTCCCATTCGATCGGCTCCCTAACGTAGATACCCGTGCTGGCCCCACCGTGGGATGTATCATTCCCCAATGTGGCAACCTGATGAAACTAAAGGTGCACGGCTTATATCTACTCGATGCAACAACGGCTTACCTACCAGCCCGGGCCCACTCACGCATATGAAGCCCGTTGGACTTGCGTTGCCACCGCTAACCCGTTTGCCTCTTACAGTCAAGCCCAGTATGCGTGTCCCGTCCTCGACATGGGTCGAGCTCACAAAGATACGTATGGGTTACTGGTTGAAATGGGCCTCCACAAGCTACCCACCTAAGCTTGTCCCTTTTTCTAGTATATCCCACTTAACCCTTTAATCATGTTTTAATTACATGTTCCATTTTGGTTAAGTATTCTAATCGTATTTTCTATTGCCACCCAAGGCAACCACTAGATTTTCTCATGCCACCCGAGGCACCCACTTAACCCCTCATGTCCCTCTACATGCTAATGTGGTTAAGTGTTTCTTAATTAATTAATTAAGAACGTAACCTTTGTAAAGACCTCTCACATTAGACTGTCTTTTATGACCGCTGGTTAAGCCGGTTGGGTCCGGGCAGCCTTATGTCATAACAGAGTCTAACCTCGTGTCTTTACATTAATTACGTATTTAGTTTGTGCCTAAGACCTCTCACATTGGGCTAACATTTGTAGCAACTGGTTAAGCCGGTTGGGTCCGGGCAGTTTTACGCTACAACTGAGTCCAACCTCGTGTCTTAGTCAATTAATTACACCTAATTAATCACCCTCATAATTTTATATTAATTATCCCTAATTAATCAAGTTTTCTTAACATGGGTAGACCTAACTTAATAGGTAAATTCCCATGGGGTAGACCTAACTCAATAGGTAAATTCCCAACACATAGTATGGGTACACCTAACCAAATAGGCAAATTCCCATACTATGTTTATTTATTTTGTGTTATGCATAATTATATTAATTTCACACAATCTTATTAACTTATGCATTTAATTACCCCATCGTTCCCACGTAATTTCGTTCATGATATAACACATATAAAAGGTGTCAACTTGCATATGAATGAACATGTTTCAAAGGTGCCATCTTGCATATTAACAAACACATAACTTGCATATGAACTTGCATAACATGTCACATAACTTGCATATAATATGTCACATAACTTACATATTCATTTTGCATAACAAACTTGCATATTAGCTTATAGACTTGCATAATGTGTCATCATGAACTTGCATATTAATAAACATGTAACTTGCATATTTACATACATGTAACTTGCATATTAACAAACATGTAACTTGCATATAAAGAAACATGTAACTTGCATATTTACATACATGTAACTTGCATATTAACAAACATGTAACTTGCATATTAACAAACATGTAACTTGCATATTTACATACATGTAACTTGCATATTAACAAACATGTAACTTGCATATTTACATACATGTAACTTGCATAGCATATTACCATGAACTTGCATAACATGCATATGATTACATAGCCCACAACTTGCATATTTAGCATCATGCAAACATAACATACATCATATTAAACTTGCATAAGCTTACATACTCAACATGCATAAACATAAGATTAATGCTAACATCATATCATATGATTCAAAGCTCATTAACCCACATACAAAACCATAAATCTCATCACATCTCATCTAATTAGTTTACCAAAAGATCATCAAAGTGATAGAAACTCACCACTAGCAACTTTGAACACCAAATGAAGAAGATTAAGATGCTAAGAAGGGATTAGAAGTTGATTAGAGAGTGATTAGTATGCAACCCTCTTCATAAAATTAGTGGAGGCCATGAGAGCTAGCATTTTGCCATAGTTTAGTCACTAGGTTTAATTATGAATGAATTAGGGTAGGTTAGGGTCTTATTTATAGATTAGGCAAGTGTTTTAGGCCATAGGATTAACCCTAGATTCAATCCAAGCCATCAAAGCATGTCTTGGGGAAGAAGTCAAGTGTAGGAACCATCTAGGGCCTTTAGATTAAAGATGGACCATGAGAACCATTCAAATGCAAAATCTGCACTTGAGCGAATCGGCCCACGGGTTGACAGCCAAACACCCTGGATTAACCCCTAGTCGACCCAGCGGGCTCGGGTCGACTTCAAAAATCGGCCGGTTCGGTTATTCCCCTCTCCCAATTCGCTGTTTTGAGCATTTTTGCATATTTATTTATTAAATTTTCAATTATATATATATATATATATCAATATATATATATATATATATATCTACACAACCCATTTCACTTAATTAAGTATACTTTAATTTGGGAATTTTCGTGAAACTTCGCGAGGCCATATCTTGGTCATACGGACTCCGATTTTCGAAAACTCGGACTCTATTTCGCGTATTTTTCCAAGACGAACGCAATGGCATAGCCCGTTTCCCTTGATTCCCATTTTAGAATTAAATTCTGCCTCGATTTATGTTATTACAGGTTATTGAAAATACGGGTTGTTACACTTTCTTTCCCTCTTCTACTTCCAAGATTTCCATCAATTCTTCCGTCTCATTAAGCCAATCCCTAGCTCCCACAAAAGGTTTTCCTCCCATAGCCTTAAACTTCCTACAAGTCATAGCAAAAGTATCCGCGCGAGGAGGAACGAGTGCAACGGGTGGAGGAGGAACATTTGCTGGACCTGCAGCGGCGGCCCTAGCCTCTAACAACCTCCTATACCATACTGGTACCGCTACATCGTCCGGAAGATAAAGATCTTCAGCCATGCTGAGACGAAAAAGGAAAGATTCAAAATGGAGAATTCGAAAGATAAAGATATGGCTATCGGGGATTATGCTTTTCTTTCAAAAACTTTTCTCTTTAAAGACATGTTTTTGAAAATATTTCTTCCAAAAATGTTTTTAGAAAAATAGTTTACTAAAACTTTTATCTGTTCTGGTAACCTTTGCTCTGATACCACGTGTAACACCCCACGCCCGCTATGGTCACTCACTAAGGGAATGCCATAGCATCGGTGGAGTATTTGAGTGAATATAGAACAGAAAAATTACAACAAGACAGATATAATTAGTACTTGAAATTTTAAAACATCATCTCATAACAGCGGAAATAAACATGTCTGGTTACATCATAAAACCACGATAAAAGTCAAGTACAATATCTGTCAAAATAAAGAAGTACATAATCCCACTCTCTCATTCAATAGCCAGAACAAAAGAAAAGATAACTGGATAACTGGAGCTTTACATCTATCAAGCTCCTAAAGACTGGAACAGCAATCTGATCAAGCTCCACTACTGCTAGGATCCACCGTAGGACCTGAGGGTTTGGGAAAAAGATAGAAACAACGGGGTCAGACATAAGTCTGAGTGAGTCCTATAACTTTAACAATATAATCATTAAAGTAACCAGAGAAGACATAAACTTGACCTACGGTAATATCTGGGGATGAATGGCTACACTAAGCAGCTTGGTAGACTTAGGATAAACTAAGATAACCGTAAGGACGCATCTACCCACCCAAGGATATTTACTAACTGCACCACACCAGTCATTCCTACTTAAAGGTTGATCCCTTTCCAAGGACTTAGAAAATTTCCCCAGTAGTTCCATGTACTCCTAGCCCACTACATAGGTGCCGTCTGCCCCTATCTCCACTAGGTGTACCCAGTAATTCTTACCCAGTAGTTTCGTGTACCCCTACATAGGTGTCGTCTGCCCCTATCTTTATTAGGTGTAACCACTACTCCCCAGCGATCGGCTCCCTACCGTAGATACCCGTGCTGGTCCCACGATTGGGGTGTATCATTCCCCTAAAGTGGCTACCAGATAATATCAACAGTGCACGGCTTTATATCTACACGATGCAACAACGACTTACCAACCAGCCCGGGTCCACACACGCATATGAAACCCGTTGGTCCCGCGTTGCCACCGCTAACCCGGTTTGGCCTCTTATAGTCAAGCCCAATATGCGTGTCCCGTCACTCGACTTGAGTCGAGCCCACAAAGATACGTTTGGGATATTGGTTGAAATGGGCCCCCACAAGCTACCACCTAAGCTTGAAATTTTATCTAGTGCATCCCACTTAACCCCTCTTTATAATCATGCCCACTCACATGTTAAGTTTTGGTTAAGTCATCTAATCATATTTCAATTGCCCCTTAAGGCACCCACTAGATTCCTACATGCCACCTAAGGCACTTACTTAACCCTTTAATCATGTTTACTTACATGTCCCACTTTGGTTAAGTATTCTAATCGTATTTTCACATGCCACCCATGGCACTTACTTAACCCTTTAATCATGTTTACTTACATGTCCCACTTTGGTTAAGTATTCTAATCGTATTTTCTATTGCCACCCGAGGCAACCCACTAGTTTCCTCATGCCACCCAAGGCACCCACTTAACCCTCATGCCCCACAACATGCTTATATGGTTAAGTGTTTCTTAATTAATTAAGACCGTGATCCTCATAAAGACCTCTCACATTAGACTATCTTTTATGACTGCTGGTTAAGCCGGTTGGGTCCGGGCAGCCTTATGTCATAACCGAGTCTAACCTCGTGTCTTTATATTAATCACGTATTTAGTTTGTGCCTAAGACCTCTCACATTGGGCTAACATTTGTAGCAACTGGTTAAGCCGGTTGGGTCCGGGCAGTTTTACACTACAAATGAGTCCAACCTCGTGTCTTAGTCGATTAATTACATCTAATTAATCACCCCCATATTAATTGTCCCTAATTAATATCAAGTTTCTCATAACATGGGTAGACCTAACTCAATAGGTAAATTCCCATGGGGTAGACCTAACTCAATAGGTAAATTCCCACTTATGTTAATTTATTTTTATGGTATGCTTAATCATACCCAATCACACTTTTATTAACATATTTATTAACCCCATCGTTCCCCACGCAAATCGTTCTCATTTCACGACATGATAAAAGGGAAGATCTATCACAAACATCGTGGGTTTAACCAAATCTTAGCATATAACTTTGTCATGGGTTAAGAGGATGTCAACTTGCATATATGAGCATATATTAACCCAACTACGTTTAACCCAAACTTGCATATTATCACACATGACTTGCATAACATATTGCATATGAACTTGCATATTATCATACACATATCTTGCATGACATGTTGAATCTTGCATATAAGCATTCACATAACTTGCATAACATGTTAAATTTGCATATAAGCATTCACATAATTTGCATAAGCATACATAACTTGCATAACATGTTGAACTTGCATATAAGCATTCTCACAACTTGCATAATATGTTAAACATGCATTTAAGCATACATATTACTTGCATAAGCATTCACATTCTTGCATAAGCATTCACATACTTGCATATTAACTCATAAACTTGCATAATGTGTCATCATGAACTTGCATATTAACAAACATGTAACTTGCATAGCATATCTTGCATATTAACATACATGTAACTTGCATAGCATATCTTGCATATTAACATACATGTAACTTGCATAGCATATCTTGCATATTAACATACATGTAACTTGCATAGCATATCTTGCATATTAACATACATGTAACTTGCATAGCATATCTTCATGAACTTGCATAACATGCATATGATCACATAGCCCACAACTTGCATATTTAGCATCATGTAAACATAACATACATCATACTAAACTTGCATAAACTTACATACTCAACATGCATAAACCCACTTGTTAAACATGCATAAACCAACTTATTAATCATGCATAAATCCACTTATCAAATATGCATAAACCAACTTATTAATCATGCATAAATCCACTTATCAAGTATGCATAAACCAACTTATTAATCATGCATAAATCCACTTATCAAATATGCATAAACCAACTTATTAAATATGCATAAACCAACTTATTCAATATGCATAAACATAGGAAAACATAGAGTAACATATCATTACAAATGATTCAAACTCACTAATCCGCATTCAAGACCATAAGTCTCATTACACCCAATCTACTTACTTTAACAATTGATGTTAAAGTGATAGAAACTCACCACTAGCAAATTTGCACTCCAAATGAAGAAGATTAAGATGCTTAGAATGGATTAGAGGTTGATTAGAGAGTGATTTGCTTGCAACTTCCTTCATGAACTAGTGGAGGCCATGCTCAATTTTCATTTTGCCATAGTTTAGTTACAAGACCTAATTATGAATGAATTAGGATAGGGTTAGGGTCTTATTTATAGGATTAAGTTGCATTTTAGACCCTTAGATTAACCCTAGATTGGTTTAGATCCGTCTGATCCAAGAAGCTTCCAGAACCAGCCCTCCAAGCCAGCCCAAGAACCTAAACTGATGCACCCAGTTTTACTGGGCGTCGCCCCCCTGTCGACAGGCAAGTCGACAGGCAAGTCGACACCCCTGTCGACAGGCCTGTCGACAGCCCTGTCGACATGGGTAGGCGGGAATCTTCCCGCCTGGCCCCGCTTGCTCTATTTTAAAATCTGGTTTTAAATTATTAAATCTGTTTTTATCTTTGAATTTTCTGCAAACTTCATCGGGCCATAACTGAGCCATACGGACTCCGATTTTCGAAAACTCGGACTCTATTTCGCGTATTTTTCCGAGACGAATGCAATGACGCAGCTCGTTTCCCCTAATTCCCACATCTGAGATTATTTATTCTGTAATTAGTGAATTTTAGCATTAATCGAAATTCGGGGTGTTACACTACACAAGTTTCCATGCAGGGAGTATTCGATGCCAGAAATCCAAAAATCATAGTGAAATCGTGAATTAAAAATCCTAATGGCCTCCGAATCTTAACCCTAATTCCACCACTTTTTCCGAACTCCCAAACATGAATCGCAACCACCAAATCGTGTACTGGGTTGAAGATTAACACATGCTTTTCTCACATTAATAGGTTTTTAGATTTATAGAAACTAATTTAGATTTATAGGAATTTATTTAGATTGATTTTCCCATTTGGAATGAGAAGAACCAGCGGCGGAAAAAACGTTTGACCGTGAATGAGAAGTTTAGGGTTTAGAAGGAGTTAAGGTTTATTTATAGAAATATTTTAATATTTTAATATTTTAATTTTATATTAATATTTTCCATAGCACTGCCTACATTCATTGTTAAAAATCCCTATGCTTACATATAGTATCCAATTTTGATGAAAATGGACATGCAGCCACAGTTCGACATTACGGACCCAACGAAACTGGTTTCGTCGAATTCCGAGTCCGTATGCTCACACAGTATATTTTTAAAGTCAAATAATTGGTTGTTTTTCACATTAAAATTCCGTACGGTCACATACTGACTCCAAAAATTACGGAAATTGAAATCTAACAATAATTTAATATTGCGGATCCAACAAAATTGGTTTCGTCGAAAACGGAGATCTTTTGCAAAACTAGCTATTTTTAAAGCTCTAAATAAACCCATTTAAATATTAATATATTTAAAAATAATTAAATTTAATATTTGTATATAAATATTATCGTATATATTCACAATAGAATATCATACAGCTCCAATTGGATTAATAACTCGATATTTCAAATCCCGATATAAATCGTTATTCAATTTATATTGGAAAATTCATTTATAATATATATAAATTGTATAAATTATAAAGGAATTCCATAGCGACTTTTCGAGAATTTGATTTGGACATAAATCAAAATCTACACGATGAAATCCTAATTTTTCTCTTCATTAGAAAAATATACTTCATCAGCTCTGAACGTTTCTTATTTCACAGAAATCCGACTTAAAACGGATTCTGTATATTCGTTTAAAGTTCGAATCGCCAAATTACGAACTGCAGTGCCATTTCGAGCTCGATTATAGTTATAATATAATTCTACGTTCAAACTTCATTTAAATAATATATTCGTTATTCAAATTCAATTCCAAACTAAATTATATATTTTAAATTGCCCAATTCACACAATGCTGTGAATTCTATTATTTTTTATTATTGTGGAATTAAATATATTATTCAATTATTTATTTTAATTAAATAAATCTAAATATTTAAATTCTACTTGTTTTAAATTACCAAACCAATATTCAAATAATTAAATAAATTAATTATTATACTGTAAAAATACGGGACATTACAATATGTGTCCGACATCGGATTTCATTCTGCGTGATTGATAGACATCGGTTGCATAGCGTGAATTGCCTGTGTGGCATGCTGAGATGCAAATGATCAAGGCTTCTGTTGAAAAGCAGAGTCTTATGGTAAATGATAAAAGCACGACTTTAATATAGCATAGCTTTGTGTTGCGTTAATTCACGAGCCTCGCGCCCCGGTGTGAACCAGAAATGGGAGAGGACATCAAGGAGGGCATGCGTTTCCTTCTAACTTGGAGTGGTGTCTGGGTTTTGCACGCCCAGGCGTTTTACTTATGTGGATGATGGGTAGAGAGGCACCTCGGTTATATTAGTCTCTACGGAGCCGATGGACGGTATGGTCTTTATAAAAACAAATTTTACACCTCATAGGGCGGGAAAACGTAGTGTTCAGGCATTTTAATCCACTCCGTGTGAACCGGCCCTAACGATCCAAGGTGCAGTTGCAGCTATTCCTGAGACATGGGCTAGATTGTCTTGAAGCGGTAAGGACGATCCTTTGCCTTGGTTCACAAATGGAAATCCAACTTCCAATACAACATTTTGCGGTTTTGATTGTAGAGCCTAGTATGGCGACTTAGTGGGATGGGGCACTCATGCCATCTATGATTGATACATTTATATTTGAAATTGTTTTGATATTATACACTTATAGTAATAGTAAAATATGAAATTTCACATACCAAGCATTTTTGGCTATTATAAGGTAAAAACTCTATCCTCAGGCTTGCGTTGCTTTGTGTGATGGGACCTGAGTCTTATAATAGCTTCATTGTTCTTTATTTAGCATTGCGCTATTTGTTTTATGCACTGGTATTCTTGGGGGTAAACATGTTCCGTGTTATATGGCACGGTCCCTTGATACCTAACTTTAAAATCAGATTAATAACTGTTTTAGTTCTCATACAAGTCACAGACTGACCTGAAGTTTATTGTTTTAACGTAAACTTTGGGTGCCCCTAATTTCCACAGAGCAGCTAGTGGTTTTGGTTTTGCAGATTTATATTCACAGGATCTTGGTTTACAGCTGGAATGATATTCGGAAAGCTCTGTATCCGTATATTCCTTTCAGTTGTGTTTTGTATTATTTTCCGCTGCATTGTAACTCGTAAATCTCTGATATTTTTCTGATGTATAATATTTATTCATACGCTATATATTCTTGTATTCTGATGAAATTGTTGTAATAAGTAATGAAATGTTCTTTTGTTTGTGTTCTGTTTTGTCGTGTTCTCAAAGCAATTCGGGCTTTCCTTCACGAGGAAGTTCAGGTCGTTATATTTGGTATCAGAGCTTTGGTTTACAGAGATCGGAGAACAAGACACGTTAGAACCAAACGAAAGAATTCATCAGAGATTGGATTAGTAATATCCAATGAGAATGGCTCATAAGAGATGGGATCAGTAGTATCCTAGAATGAGTCGGAAGAGAGTTGGTTTCAAATAAAGATGAAAACAGTTTTTGTTTTGAAAATTTAAAATATGTTATATGTATTTGAATATTATTTTTTATATTGATTTGGACAATCAAGTATATAAAGAATTTGTGTATACGTCTGATCCACGTGTATTAGAAGTTTCAATATATTGGATAGATATAGAATCGCACTCTAGTCGCCCGAAGATGATTCTGATGATAGCGATCGCGTCATCAGCATTTGTGTTTGAGTTTCATAAGTGGGATATCTATATATTTCCAATTGACTGGTGTGAGAACCAAAATATAGTTAGAATACATTGTTGCGAATTGTCATCAACAACATGATTTTCTGTATGTGTATCAAAATTATGAATTTGAAACGTTAATTCACTAACTGATTGAAGGTTGTGTTGTGTGATTATTCATTTAAACCATTATGTGAATGTAAGGTAAATTTATCCAAATTGTATCAAACGTTGAACTGAATTGAAAATTGCTTGAGAACGCAAGCATATACATGTATATATATTGAACATGTCATAACAAGGAGGCTAGAGAAGAGGAATAAAATTGTATGCTCGATAAATAGGTACATGTTTGCTAAGTTATTGGGTTTGGATGATTTTATGAGCCGATTGGCTAACCGCTTGGCTTTTTCTTTTTCTTTTTGAGATGAGAGGGCCTGTGTGGCAGTTTGGGGATTTTCCCGGTGCTCCCCGTACAAAGGAGGTTATGGCAAAAAATTTCAAAAATTTAGGGTGTTGCCAAATTTTTGAAAAATTTGAAAATTCCTAAAAACTGAAAAGTTGAAGAATGAAAGCCAAACTGAAAGTTGAGTTGGTTAGTTAAACAACTTTCAGCTCCGTTCCTTTTCGGGGACGAAAAGATATTAAGTGGGGCCAATTGTAACAACCCGGAAAATTAGAACCAATTTTTATTTTGGCAATTTTGATGAATTTTGAATATTTAAAATGATTTATTTCAAATAATAACGATGAGAAATTAATTCTGAATAGAATTAGAATGTATAACTTTATCTAACTCAGAATATAAAAATTTATTTTAATTATAAAAGGAATTGAAAATGGTGAGGTAGTTTGAAAATTCGATTTCAAATTTCAAATGAGTGTACAGGATTCAAAATAAACCGAATTTTAGTGAAACAAAAAAATATTAGAATCTAATTGAAAATATCTTTCCAACGAATCTGAAAAATTGAAATTCGATGGCAGGAATAAAAAGTTATGCCCAGTTGAAAATTCAGAATAGTCACTATGGAAATATAGCCCGTAAAAATAGCCATTTTGCAAACGACCTCCGTTTTCAACGAAATCACTTTTGTTGGATCCGGTATGTCAAATTATTGCTAGATTTCAAAATTCATAATTTTTAGAACCGGTATCTGAGTGTGGCAAAGCTAAACGTGTTTTGTCAGTTTCACCCAATTTGGATCAGCCAGAAAAGACCATTATTCAAACGGTCTTCAAATTTGACGAAATTAGTTTTGTTAGGACCGTGTCGTCAATTCGAAGCTAGAAATATTTTTTCTGGAATTTTTATAGTCAGTATGTGGCCCCCGTAAATTGAAATTGAATATATACTAATTTGGATATTAATTTAAATGAAAACTGGTTGTAACAGTCAAATTGGCTTACAGAACATATCCCATTGTGTTTGAAAGGGGGGGTAATTGGCTAGGAACGACAGTCGTTGGGTCTCGTTTGGAGTTCGAATAAAAAGTCAACCTTGTCGGAAAATTTAAAATAAATTAATTATATATTAACCCTCACCCTTCTCTACTCTCTCTCCCCCCATATCAGATCGTAAAATAAAAAAAAGGGGAAAACCGCTTGAACCCTCCCACCGTTCATCCATCGCCGCTACCCCAGGCGAAGCGCTGCCACGACCAGCCCCTCCCACCGGGGCGCCTTTCTCCTCTCCACCTCTCCCTCTCCTCTACAAATCCGATACTCCACGCACCCACGGACCTTCACCCTGTCTTCCCCCAGCCTCAGAACACCTGCGCCGCCTCTGCTACCACCTGATGCCTGTTCCGACCCTCCACCGACCACCCATGCCCTCCATTGATGATCCGCAGTCACCGTGGGACCTCCCGGCAATTAACAAATCCGATTTTTATTATTTGTTTTGCAATTAACACCTCCTTGTAATGACCTGGATTTTTTAGTCGATTAATTTTAAATATTTAATATAGTTTTAAATATTGAGTTATCGATTTAATAATCGAAATACCATTTAATTTCGATTGTATCAAATTATCGTAATTCGAAATATACTTGAATTCGATATTAAAACTAAGTCAAATTATTTTAGATGATTTATAGAAATTCAATTTCAATAGAGACGGTAATAATAATAATTCATCCGAGGAATTGGTTATTTCTGAATTTAAATTATATTATCGATTTATTTTGTATTTTATAAATACATTCGAATTTTATTTCAGAATCTGTTCAGTTAAGTCTAGAATAAAGAATATGGTTAGAAACGATGGTCGTTACAAGTAAATAGGAGTTGGAACCGCAAAATATGTTATTTTATAATTTATAGAAAGGCATGAAATCAAATCGCATTACATAAAAATCAAATCAGAATTAATGGGGAAATCTTTTTTAAAAAAAAGAGAAGAAAAGAAGAAATTTGTATGGTACTTCACCCTACATCGAATTAAATATCGCGCACGATATGTTCCCCCTCCTTTATAAATTGCAATGGAACTTCTTTCTTTTCTCTCTTCGAATTTCATTTGTAGGCAAAATAAAATCTGAAGCTTCATTTAAAATGATCGATTGTTAGCTTCATTTCCTCCACAAACGTACTCTCTCTTCTTTCCTTCCCTTTATCGATTCACAGCAAAAGAAAATCGAAACATCCATATTTATTCTCCTCCCTTCTTATTACTCGAATCGAAACCGAAGGCCATGGGAAAAATCAAAAGCCAGATCCTCTTAAATCAATTCGACGCCAGTATATGATCAAATCAAGTTAGCGCAATAATTCGATGATGCTTAGGTGGTGGGTTCGAGTTTTTCCAGTTCCTAGAATCGCGAGCTCCAATTCCGCAAGTTCAAAGCTCGCTTTGATCAGATTAAGGTTCGCCCCTTTACGTACAACGAGCGAGATAAGCTCGTTCGAATTAACAGTGGACTTAGGGCAGAGGAAAACGTGAGCCACGATGATCAATTGAGATGGCAGGCGAGTTTTAAGGGTTGGAGGCACACGGGTGGCACGAGTTCATGAATTTTGTGCTTGAAATATCCGTGAGTTTTTCCAGCAAGGCAAAAGGGTGCGATCGAAATCAAGGTGTTCAAATGGATGCAGCGAAAGGGACTGAGTCGCGATTGTTTTTCTGTTGGCTGCTGAATTTGCAAGTGATGTTGGTGTTGAAATCAAGGGGAGCTCGATGGACAAACATCGATGGTTCGGCAGTCTACAGGTTTGACAGTTTTGGTTGAGTTTGCAGAGGAGCTATTGGTTTTGTGTTGGAAGAGGTTAATGGAATAAAGGTAATTAATTATAATTTGGTTTACTTAATATTTTCTTATTAGAATTTAATTAGTAATGGTTAGAATTTAATTAGTAGATGTTTAGAATCTAATTAGTATATCACTTAGAATTTAGTAAGTACATCGGTTAGGATTTAACTAGTATATCAATTAAGATTAATTAGTTTATTTGTTAGTAGTTAATTTAATTAAATAATTGTTTAATTGTTAAGTTAAAATAAATAATCATAGTTACACGATAAATTTCATTTGAGTGGGTTCGTAGCCGACGATACAGAATTAAACCAGGATATTCAGCAATGGAAAATTCCAGTCAGTAAATCTCACTCAATTTACTTATTTAGAATTATTTTTAGTCATTAAAAATAATTGATGGTTGTTTGGTTGCATTAAAATGTTATTTGGCTGTTAAAAATATTTTAGTTATGTAGGATTTGTGTTTGTGGCTATTATATATATATATATATATATATATATATGGGTGATTGGTTGGATTCCCGCAGTACCATTAGCGGATGCCCGCAGTATCATTAGCGGATGACCCTATATGCCCCACGATATATGGGTGGATGACCTTCTATACCATGATATCCTGCCTCGAAGCAGGATGGGTATTATTTATGTTGGCTAACGTCTGTGGATGCAGGAAAACAGGTTGGACGGATCCAACTGGATTCCTCAAAAATATTTTTTTTTGTTCTCATATATATTATCATATATGATGTGTTAGAAAATCTGTGGTTGATAATTGGTATTTTTGATTGGTTAAGATATCACTGGACCTGAAATGCTGATATATAAATATCAAGGAAAAGGATATTTTGAAATTTAAAGGAAAAGATCTATTTATCTAAAATAGAATTTGAATTTAAATTGGGCTATAAATATATTAAATTTTTTTAAATGTATAAAACAAGTAGTGAATTTATAAATGTTGTTTATAAATTAATAATGTGGGGCTTGAAGTGAAATTATAAATGTTGTTTATAAATTAAATAATGCAGAGAATTGAAATGAAATTATAAACAATGTTTATAAATAAAGTGGAAGCATTATCATTTTGATAATTTGAATATTTAAATTCAAATGTGAATTTACAGATAGAAATGGGGAAATCGTTTTAAAGAAATAAACGATGGAATTTATTCGAATGTTCAAAATATAAATTAAACTAAAATAAATCCACAGGGATTTATGATTTGAATTCGATTAATTCGAACTTATTTAAACAAAAGTTAAATTGAATATGAAAATAAATTGGGTGTTATATATATAAGTTATTATAAATAGAAATTTCCAAAATAAGATTTTGGTTTTAAATAGATTTCGAACTAGACTTATTTAAAAATATAAACAAGTAAATTTATAAAATGGTGTTTATAAATATAATGAATTAATTATCATTGGATAATTTGAATATTTAAATTCAAATATGAATTTAAAAATAGATTTTGGAATCATTCGAAAGGGAACAACGGTTTTTATTCCGCGATTCGGAATATCCAAGGGATGGAGTTTCAAATAGAAATTTGAAAAGGGAACTTGTTTAAAAATATGAAACAAGGAAGTTGAATTTATAAATAGTGTAATAAATTTGGTGAAATAAATTATCTGTAACACCCCACGTCCGCTAAGGTCACTCATACCAGGGGAATGCCTTAGTTTCGGTGAAGTATTTTAAGTGAATATAGAACAGTAAAATTACAGCAAGACAGATATAAATAATACTTGAAAATTTAAATCATCATTTCATTGCAACGGAAAGTAATACATGTTTGGTTACATCACAAAACCATAAACCAGAGTCAAGTACATAATATCCATCTTGATAAAATAGAAGTACATAATCCCACTACATAACGAATAGCCATAAAAGGAAAGATAAGCTCGGCTTCACTTCAGAGGTCCAAGCTCCATAGGATAGATACAGCAATCAGATCAAAGCCCACTAGCACCAGGCCCACTCTAATAACCTGGGTTTGGGGGAAAAAGATAAAAACAACGGGGTCAGACATAAGTCTGAGTGAGTCCTATAACTCTAACAATACAATCATTAAAATAACCAGAGAAGACATAAGTTGATATACGGTAACGACTGGGGATGAATGGCTACACTAAGCAGCTTGGTAAACTTAGGATAAACTAAGATCACCATAAAGACGCATTTATCCACCCAAGGATAATTACTAGATTACACCGCCCCAGACTTATCCACCCAAAAGTAATTCCTACACTGCACCACACCAGTTTTACCTACCTAAGATTAATTCCTACTTAAAGGTTGATCCCACTAAATGTATTTAGTAATTTTTTACCCAGTAGTTTCTGGTACCCCTACATAGGTGCCGTCTGCCCCTATCATTACTAGGTGTACCCACTACTCCCAAGCGATCGGCTCCCTAACGTAGATACCCGTGCTGGTCCCACAATGGGGTGTATCATTTCCCCAAGTGGCAACCTGATAATATCAACGGTGCACGGCTTTATACCTACACGATGCAACAACGATTTACTAACCAGCCCGGGTCCACACACGCATATGAAACCCGTTGGTCCTACGTTGCCACCGCTAACCCGTTTTTGGCCTCTTATAGTCAAGCCCAATATGCGTGTCCCGTCACTCGACTTGGGTCGAGCCCACAAAGATACGTTTGGGATATTGGTTGAGATGGGCCCCCACAAGCTACCACTTAAGCTTGTTAATTTTATCTAGTGTATCCCACTTAACCCCTTTAACCATGTCTACTTACATGTTATAAATACTTTGGTTAAGTCATTAATCATATTTTTATTTACCTTTCAAGGCACCCACTAGATTTCCACATGACACCCAAGTCCTTTACTTAATTCCCCCATGCCACCCGAGGCACTTACTTAACCCCTTAATCATGTTTAATTACATGTTCCCCTTTGGTTAAGTATTCTAATCGTGTTTTCTATTGCCACCCAAGGCAACCCACTAGTTTTCTCATGCCACCCAAGGCACCCACTTAACCCTCAAGCCCCACTACATGCTTATATGGTTAAGTGTTTCTTAATTAATTAAGACCGTGATCCTCATAAAGACCTCTCACATTAGACTATCTTTTATGACCGCTGGTTAAGCCGGTTGGGTCCGGGCAGCCTTATGTCATAACCGAGTCTAACCTCGTGTCTTTACATTAATCACGTATTTAGTTTGTGCCTAAGACCTCTCACATTGGGCTAACATTTGTAGCAACTGGTTAAGCCGGTTGGGTCCGGGCAGTTTTACGCTACAACTGAGTCCAACCTCGTGTCTTAGTCGATTAATTACACCTAATTAATCACCCTCATAATTTATATTAATTATCCCTAATTAATATCAAGTTTTTCATAACATGGGTAGACCTAACTCAATAGGTAAATTCCCATGGGGTAGACCTAACTCAATAGGTAAATTCCCACTTATGTTAATTTATTTATTTTTATGGTATGCTTAATCATACCCAATCATACTTTAATTAACATATTTATTAACCCCATCGTTCCCCACGCAAATCGTTCTCATTTCACGACATAAATAAAGGGAAGATCCATCGCAAATATCATGGGTTTAACGAAATCTTAGTATATAACTTTGTCATGGGTTAAGAGGATGTCAACTTGCATATATGAGCATATATTAACCCAACTACATTTAACCCAAACTTGCATATTATCGCACATGACTTGCATAACATATTGCATATGAACTTGCATATTATCATACACATATCTTGCATAACATGTTGAACTTGCATATAAGCATTCACATAACTTACATAAGCACACATAACTTGCATAACATGTTGAACTTGCATATAAGCATTCACATACTTGCATATTAACAAACATGCAACTTGCATAGCATATATTATCATACATGTAACTTGCATATTAACAAACATGTAACTTGCATAGCATATCTTGCATATTAACATACATGTAACTTGCATATTAACAAACATGTAACTTGCATAGCATATCTTGCATATTAACATACATGTAACTTGCATAGCATATATTATCATACATGTAACTTGCATATGAACTTGTTAAACATGCATAAACCCACTTGTTAAATATGCATAAAACAACTTATTAATCATGCATATTATCACATACTTAGCATGCATAGAATCACATACTAAACTTGCATAATATCATATACTTAGCATGCATAGAATCACATACTCATTATGCATAATATCACCTACTTAGCATGCATAGAATCACATACTCATTATGCATAATATCACCTACTTAGCATGCATAGAATCACATACTCATCATGCATAAACCACATACTTAACTTGCATAAAATCAATTACTTATTATGCATAAACCCACATATCCAACTTGCATAAACTCTCATATAAACTTACATATTCAACATGCATAAACTCACATATTCAACTTGCATAAACTTACATCTTCAACATAGGATTAATATTATACATAGATTAGCATATCATTACAAATGATTCAAACTCACAAATCCGCATTCAAGACCATAAGTCTCATTACACCTAATCTACTTATCTTAACAATTGATCATCAAAGTGATAGAAACTCACCACTAGCAATTTTGCACTCCAAATGAAGAAGATTAAGATGCTTAGAATGGATTAGAAGTTGATTAGAGAGGTTGATTAGCTTGCTTTCCTTCATTGATTTGTGGAGGCCATGATCAAGTTTCATTTTGCCATAGTTTAGTTACAAGATTTAATTATAAGTGAATTAGGGTAGGGTTGTGGTCTTATTTATAGGATTAGGTTGCATTTTAGACCCTTAGATTAACCCTAGATTAGCTTAGGACCCTTAGATCTCGGAACTCTCCAGAAATCAGCCCTAAGACCAAGCCCAAACCCCAAACTGGTGCACCCAACCAAAGAACTCTCTAGAAACTGTGCAGGTTTCTTGGCTCGGCACGGGCGCACTTCCCAAGTGCGCCAGTCTATTTTTGTACTGGCGCACTTCACAAGTGCGCCAGTGCATTTTTGGCCTGTTCCGGGTTCTTCTGCCTAACTTCGTTCGTCCATATCTCTTTCATACGGACTCCGATTCTCGAAAACTCGGACTCTATTTCGCGTATTTTTCCGAGACGAACGCAATGACGCAACCCGTTACCCTTGATTCCCACATCTGGGATTAGTTATTCTGTAATTAGTGAATTTTAGCATTAACCGAAATTCGGGGTGTTACATTCTCCCCTCCTTAAAGGATTTCGTCCCCGAAATCTCTAAGCTAAGGAGAATGCATATCCTACCATCCAAACAACCATCTACTCAATCCATCAAACACGGGCATCCATTGTCCTTAAACAATTTCTAATGATGTATGAGCATATGCGAAAAGTGTGTGTATATGTTCCCTATCTAATGTACGAACATATGCAAACCATGATAGTGCCATGCATCCAATATGTATGCGAGATAACCCTATCGACACATACAGTATCTATATGAGTGCACAATCATTCACCAAAATGCATCATCCATATGATAACACAATCATTATACATCCATAAATATAGCTAACTACACACAATTTTATGCAATATGCAATATGAAGTGATTGAGCCGATCTAGTGCCTAGAGTGTGTATATATGCATCCACGAGCAACCACTAGCAAACACTTGCATCCACTTGCATCCATCAACCATAACATGTCTCAAACACATGTTTCAACCATAGGTTTTCCCTATCTAAAGGTCAAACAGAACTAACGAGAGGACCTACTAAAGATAAGATTAGTACTAGGCAAGCGATAAAGGAGAAGTTAAAAGACATACTCTCCAAAAGAAATGGATACAAAGAACGCATCTTCGCTTCCGTCTCCCAAGTAGCATTTCTTTCGTCATCTCCCCATTGCACTCTAGCTAGCTGAACTTCTCTGTTCCTCAACTTCCTAGCCTCTGACCCAATGATGCGAGTAGGAGCTCGTCGAATCGTCTCATCGCGCTCTAACTCTAATTCTTTAAGCAAACTCGGCTCTACCACCTCAGCGGTCTTATGTAAGCACTTCCTCAAATGGAACACATGAAATACATCCGGTACACCACTAAGTCTGTCAGGCAACTCCACTCTATATGCCATCCGTCCAATTCTTTCCTTAATGGGAAATGGCCCTACAAACCTTGGTACTCACTTCCTAACAGATCCAAAGTGAACCACATTCCGTAACGGAGACACCTTGATAAAAAAAACATGTCCTAATATCAAACTCAAGTTCTGTTCTCCTCTTGTCCACATAAGATTTTTGCCTATCCTGTGCTGCTTTCCTCCTTCTTCGAATCAAGTCAATCTTCTCTGAAGACTCTCTAATCACATCGGCCCAACCAAGATCTAATCCGTAGATTCCCACCAACATGTAGGTGATCAACAAGGCCTTCCATAAAGAGCTTCGAAAGGAGCCATACCAATACTGGACTGAAAGCTGCCATTATATGCGAACTCCACCAATGGAAGATGCCCTTCCCATGTACCTCCAAAATCCAAAATACATAACCTCAAAAGGTCTTCTAAAATACGATTCACCCTCTCGGTCTGGCCATCCGTCTGAGGATAATATGCGGTACTCAAACACAACTGAGTCCCTACCGCCTCTTGCAAATTTCTCCAAAACTCACTAGTGAAGATAGAATCTCGATCGCTCACTATACTGGAAGGTACACTATGCAATCTAACAATCTCTCGAAGGTAAACTGAAGCTAGACATGTAATAGTCCTCTTGCTCTTCACGGGCATGAAATGGGCACACTTAGTAAGTCTATCTACCATAAGCCCAATCCCCGTATTACCCTTCCTTGATTTTGGTAATCCAACGAGACACTATCCCACTTCCCATTACGGAACTTCCAACGGGTGAAGCAACCCTCCGGGTTTCTTCTGTTCCGCTTTCACTTGTTAGCACACCAAGCATCTAGCGACATACTTGGCCGCGTCTTTCTTCATATTGGCCCAAAAGAAAACTCGCTTCATGTCTTGGTACATCTTGTCCCTACTGGGTTGAATGGTCATCTTCGATCGATGTGCATCATCAAGTATAGCCTTCCTCAAATCCTCGTCTTGCGGTACACAAAGTCCACCGTCTCTACGCAACCACCCCTTACCATCTAGGGTGTACCTACTCAAATGGCTGGACGACTCCCCTCCTTATGAGCTTCTCTACTAACTCAACCAATTGTGGGTCGTCCCGCTGTGCTCTGCCAATACGCCCCAAAAGAGTAGGCCTAACCTCCAAGGAGGCTAGCAAACCGGATACAGAATCAACGGAAGGTCTAAGTCAAACATAGAAATAAATTCTAAACTCTATAGTTCAACGGACAACCTTTTTCTTCTTAAGACGTCTGCTACCATGTTTCCCTTGTTAGGGGTATACGCTATCTCAAACTCATAAGATGCTAAGAATCCTATCCAAAATCGTCACAACTGTCCATCTCTCACGCAGACCACCCTAGTCGAATTCGACATCCCCCAAATGCAAGCCCCAAAGGCCGAAACCAATATCAGACAAACACCCAAGGGACATCTCCTTCGAGTTCAGGCAACCTACGTGAGATGATACTAAAAATAATAATAATAATGGCTAAACAATTAAGCCTTTGACCAACTTTGGATGTCCTCGCCAGTCTCGCTCCAAAACCACCGTTTATCCTATAACTGGCTTTGCTCACCCTATTGAGCACATACGAAAACTTATTACGCTCCTTGAAAAGACCAAGATGTCATTTACAAAGGCCATCACAAACTTATTTAGGTACTCCCTGAACACCCTTCTCTTCCAATCAACAAAGTATGCGGGGGCGTTCGTCAAACCAAATAGCATCACCAGCCACTCATAAAACCATCTGGAGTCCTAAAGACAATCTTCTCTATACTATCGTCAGCCACTCTCAACTGACGAAACCATGTGGCTTAGTCCAACTGCGAAAATACTGAGGCGCCAACCAACTGATCAAAGAGATCATCAATCTTTGGCAATGGGTGTCTATTCTTCTTTGTGAGTTTATTTAGTTCTCTTTAGCCTACACAAAGTCTGAGGGACCCATCCGCCTTCATGGCAAAAACTACTGGAGCGCCCCACTCCGATATACTTCTTCTTATGAACCCCTTCTCAAGCAATCGCCTACTTACTTATGGAGTTCCCTCCTCTCACGAGGAGCCTTGTGGCACACTGGCCAAGTCACTGGTTTGGCATTGTTTACCAAATATATTCGGAAGTCAATCTCCCGCTCCGGAGGTAAGCCCTTCACCTTCTCAAACACATTCGAGTGTACCCGGACCACTTCTAACAGATCGCAAACTCTCGACCGACGTGTCAAGCGATTCTAGATAACTTAGCATAACAGATTCTATGGGATTACAAGAGATCTCGAGAGTGTTACCCAAGCGGGTCATAAGCCTAACAACTCTCCCTTCAAAATCAAGAACGGCACCCCTACTGGATAACCAGTCCATGCCCCAAAACTAACCCATAGTCCGTGAAGCCCAACAAGCATCACATCCAAACTCAACGCTAAGTATAGAAACTTTCAAACCCAAACACATCATGGAGCCCCAATTGGGTTTGAAACAACTAAGGGATCATCTACCAAACTGGTGTCTAAGTGCAGTGACTCAACTAACAATGATGAGATAAACGAACTCGATGCGTCAGAATCAAATAAAGTTCGAATCAGATAATATAGAAATCCCAAATTCCAACCTAGACGGTCCTATCCCCATCTGGTACACTAGCAGTGAGGGAATACAACCACCCTCCAGGAGATTCCGAACCTTGCCTTTGCCCCTTTGGATAATCCTAATAAAATGTCCTATTCCTCCCAAAAGGATAACGACTAGCCTTCTTCTTCTTCCCATTCTCCACTCGTAACCTCCCACCAATGAGGTTTCGTCCTTCATTAACCAAACAACTATTAGAGCCTTCCTCCCATCGTCCATCCAATAAGTACTTACAAGTCCTCCTCCTTCTTGAACCAACTTCTAACCTGATTTACGTCTAATTCCCTTGAAGCGGTTTTCCATTCTTATCTATCTTAGAAAGATCATCTACACACGGAGGGGAAACTCAAACCGAGAGAGAAAGAGATTCAAACGGAGAATTCGAAAGATAAAGATATGGCTATCGGGGATTACGCTTTTCTCTCAAAAACTTTTCTCTTAAAAGACATGTTTTTGAAAATACTCCTTCAAAAATTTTCTTAGAAAAATAGTTTTTCTAAAAATTTTATCTGTTCTGGTAACCTCGCTCTGATACCACGTGTAACACCCCACGTCCGCTAAGGTCACTCATACCAGGGGAATGCCTTAGTTTCGGTGAAGTATTTTAAGTGAATATAGAACAGTAAAATTACAGCAAGACAGATATAAATAATACTTGAAAATTTAAATCATCATTTCATTGCAACGGAAAGTAATACATGTTTGGTTACATCACAAAACCATAAACCAGAGTCAAGTACATAATATCCATCTTGATAAAATAGAAGTACATAATCCCACTACATAACTAATAGCCATAAAAGGAAAGATAAGCTCGGCTTCACTTCAGAGGTCCAAGCTCCATAGGATAGATACAGCAATCAGATCAAAGCCCACTAGCACCAGGCCCACTCTAATAACCTGGGTTTGGGGGAAAAAGATAAAAACAACGGGGTCAGACATAAGTCTGAGTGAGTCCTATAACTCTAACAATACAATCATTAAAATAACCAGAGAAGACATAAGTTGATATACGGTAACGACTGGGGATGAATGGCTACACTAAGCAGCTTGGTAAACTTAGGATAAACTAAGATCACCATAAAGACGCATTTATCCACCCAAGGATAATTACTAGATTACACCGCCCCAGACTTATCCACCCAAAAGTAATTCCTACACTGCACCACACCAGTTTTACCTACCTAAGATTAATTCCTACTTAAAGGTTGATCCCACTAAATGTATTTAGTAATTTTTTTACCCAGTAGTTTCTGGTACCCCTACATAGGTGCCGTCTGCCCCTATCATTACTAGGTGTACCCACTACTCCCAAGCGATCGGCTCCCTAACGTAGATACCCGTGCTGGTCCCACAATGGGGTGTATCATTTCCCCAAGTGGCAACCTGATAATATCAACGGTGCACGGCTTTATACCTACACGATGCAACAACGATTTACTAACCAGCCCGGGTCCACACACGCATATGAAACCCGTTGGTCCTACGTTGCCACCGCTAACCCGTTTTTGGCCTCTTATAGTCAAGCCCAATATGCGTGTCCCGTCACTCGACTTGGGTCGAGCCCACAAAGATACGTTTGGGATATTGGTTGAGATGGGCCCCCACAAGCTACCACTTAAGCTTGTTAATTTTATCTAGTGTATCCCACTTAACCCCTTTAACCATGTCTACTTACATGTTATAAATACTTTGGTTAAGTCATTAATCATATTTTTATTTACCTTTCAAGGCACCCACTAGATTTCCACATGACACCCAAGTCCTTTACTTAATTCCCCCATGCCACCCGAGGCACTTACTTAACCCCTTAATCATGTTTAATTACATGTTCCCCTTTGGTTAAGTATTCTAATCGTGTTTTCTATTGCCACCCAAGGCAACCCACTAGTTTTCTCATGCCACCCAAGGCACCCACTTAACCCTCAAGCCCCACTACATGCTTATATGGTTAAGTGTTTCTTAATTAATTAAGACCGTGATCCTCATAAAGACCTCTCACATTAGACTATCTTTTATGACCGCTGGTTAAGCCGGTTGGGTCCGGGCAGCCTTATGTCATAACCGAGTCTAACCTCGTGTCTTTACATTAATCACGTATTTAGTTTGTGCCTAAGACCTCTCACATTGGGCTAACATTTGTAGCAACTGGTTAAGCCGGTTGGGTCCGGGCAGTTTTACGCTACAACTGAGTCCAACCTCGTGTCTTAGTCGATTAATTACACCTAATTAATCACCCTCATAATTTATATTAATTATCCCTAATTAATATCAAGTTTTTCATAACATGGGTAGACCTAACTCAATAGGTAAATTCCCATGGGGTAGACCTAACTCAATAGGTAAATTCCCACTTATGTTAATTTATTTATTTTTATGGTATGCTTAATCATACCCAATCATACTTTAATTAACATATTTATTAACCCCATCGTTCCCCACGCAAATCGTTCTCATTTCACGACATAAATAAAGGGAAGATCCATCGCAAATATCATGGGTTTAACCAAATCTTAGTATATAACTTTGTCATGGGTTAAGAGGATGTCAACTTGCATATATGAGCATATATTAACCCAACTACATTTAACCCAAACTTGCATATTATCGCACATGACTTGCATAACATATTGCATATGAACTTGCATATTATCATACACATATCTTGCATAACATGTTGAACTTGCATATAAGCATTCACATAACTTACATAAGCACACATAACTTGCATAACATGTTGAACTTGCATATAAGCATTCACATACTTGCATATTAACAAACATGCAACTTGCATAGCATATATTATCATACATGTAACTTGCATATTAACAAACATGTAACTTGCATAGCATATCTTGCATATTAACATACATGTAACTTGCATATTAACAAACATGTAACTTGCATAGCATATCTTGCATATTAACATACATGTAACTTGCATAGCATATATTATCATACATGTAACTTGCATATGAACTTGTTAAACATGCATAAACCCACTTGTTAAATATGCATAAAACAACTTATTAATCATGCATATTATCACATACTTAGCATGCATAGAATCACATACTAAACTTGCATAATATCATATACTTAGCATGCATAGAATCACATACTCATTATGCATAATATCACCTACTTAGCATGCATAGAATCACATACTCATTATGCATAATATCACCTACTTAGCATGCATAGAATCACATACTCATCATGCATAAACCACATACTTAACTTGCATAAAATCAATTACTTATTATGCATAAACCCACATATCCAACTTGCATAAACTCTCATATAAACTTACATATTCAACATGCATAAACTCACATATTCAACTTGCATAAACTTACATCTTCAACATAGGATTAATATTATACATAGATTAGCATATCATTACAAATGATTCAAACTCACAAATCCGCATTCAAGACCATAAGTCTCATTACACCTAATCTACTTATCTTAACAATTGATCATCAAAGTGATAGAAACTCACCACTAGCAATTTTGCACTCCAAATGAAGAAGATTAAGATGCTTAGAATGGATTAGAAGTTGATTAGAGAGGTTGATTAGCTTGCTTTCCTTCATTGATTTGTGGAGGCCATGATCAAGTTTCATTTTGCCATAGTTTAGTTACAAGATTTAATTATGAGTGAATTAGGGTAGGGTTGTGGTCTTATTTATAGGATTAGGTTGCATTTTAGACCCTTAGATTAACCCTAGATTAGCTTAGGACCCTTAGATCTCGGAACTCTCCAGAAATCAGCCCTAAGACCAAGCCCAAACCCCAAACTGGTGCACCCAACCACAGAACTCTCTAGAAACTGTGCAGGTTTCTTGGCTCGGCACGGGCGCACTTCCCAAGTGCGCCAGTCTATTTTTGTACTGGCGCACTTCACAAGTGCGCCAGTGCATTTTTGGCCTGTTCCGGGTTCTTCTGCCTAACTTCGTTCGTCCATATCTCTTTCATACGGACTCCGATTCTCGAAAACTCGGACTCTATTTCGCGTATTTTTCCGAGACGAACGCAATGACGCAACCCGTTACCCTTGATTCCCACATCTGGGATTAGTTATTCTGTAATTAGTGAATTTTAGCATTAACCGAAATTCGGGGTGTTACATTATCATTTGGATAATTTAAACCATTTAAATTCAAATAGGAATTTAAAAGTAAATTGGGAAGTGTTTTGAAATAGAACGATTAATTATATTTCAGAATTCGGAATATAAGCTGAAATGAGAAGAATTCAATGGGTTTATAATTGAAATCGATTATATTGAATTTTATAAATAATTTATTTATAAGAGGAATTGGAATTAAATATAGAAGATCAAAGTATAAATAAATATATTACCGAGTAAGGAAAAAATCGACAATTATAGATAATCGGAAATATTATGTTGAATTGGGAAACTGATTTGATATATATTAAAAATATATCAGAATGGAGTTGAATTTATTATAAATGAAGTTTAAACGTTTTAATTATATATATATATATAATTAAAATGAACTCGCCGCAGCGCGGCAGTTCGTAAATTGGTGTTTCGAACTTCAACTGATTATATAGAACTCAATTTAGGTTGGAATTCTTTGAAACAAGAATCATCAGGAGCGATGTGGTAATAGTTTTCTAATGAAAGAGAAAAATCTGGATTTCGTCGTATATATTTTGAGTTATGTCAAAATCAAATTTTCAGAAAAACAGCGTCGTAACCATTATAAAACCATAACGGTTTATTTAATTTTACAAAAGGATTTTAAGAGAATAAAATTTGAATTTCTATTTAGAAAATTTCAGATTCGAGTTGTAAAATATATGTGAACTCAAGTGGCGTAATGGATTGATTTTTGAAGAAAAAATCAGATTTTTAACTATTGAATAGAATTAACTAATTTGAATAATAATTAGTTAATGAGATTTTAAATTGAAATTGGGCTTCGAATAAGTGAATTCGATTTGGAAATTTGAATTCAAAATCGAAAAGGAAAGTGGAATTGAAAATGGAATTCAATTTGTTTATAAGCAAGTTAATATTTTATTTGAACATTTTACGTTCAAACAAAGAAGTGGAATAAGCAAAATAGCTAATTAGAAAATAAATTAGCGAATTAGGTTAAGACGAATGGATTGAGTTGAAACCAAATGGTAATATCTGGATGTGTGTTAAACAGGTTTGGAATGAAGTATATGAAGAGCTATAAATTGAAATGTCCGACCAAAAGGTACATGTTTAAATTCCATATGAGAATTTATGCGCCGAATCGGCAAGCCACTTGGCTTTTTGATTTTCTTTTTGAATGGAAAGGGCCTAGAGAGGGGAGTTGAGGTTTGAACTCTTTACCTGTGAAAACCCGTAACTTCCCCGGTGAGGAAAGCGCGGATAGTTCGAATTTCAAATCTATTCAATTTCAAATCTATTCAATATTCATTGAAGAATGAATAAAATCGATATAAATATCGTTCACGTCGAAATGGCGTCAATCTAACCAACACGACTTCATATGTTTCTATTTTCAAATATTTCTATTTCAAATATTTCTATTTCAAATATTTCTATTTCAAATATTTTTATTTCAAATATTTTTATTTCAAAATATTTCTATTTCGAAACTGGAATGAGGCCCAATCAATTACCATATAATGTTAATTATATGGATTTTCTACAACACATGTATACAATAACAACGATGAATAATCAACCATCATCCAATGTGCATTCTACACTGTATAAGCATCAAATATAAATATTCAACGCTTATAACAGTCTGTCAATCAATCGATCGACATACAACTAAACAATCGGGATTAGTGTACGTCAAATATCATCCCAATACCCGTGTGGGGTTTCAAACAATCAAACACAGATTTTTATTTGTCCAGTTAGGCGATGTGTAAAATGTTATCGTCCCAATCAATGTCCTTCAAATAGGTGTACATAAACAAACCGTCCGGTTTGTAAATGAATATTTATTTATTCACATTCACGTTAAAAATTATATTTTTAACGATCAAACTATTTTATTCAACCTATGAATATTCTATTCGGTTCATTTATTAAATAAAATGTTATCTTTATTTTTCTAACTTATTTTTAGAAAATTTCGGCGGCATAACGGCACGATACTAGAAACGGGACAAGGCCTAACCTTATCCCCGGTCTAGTGAAGGCCCACGCCATTCACACATCAATCAAATCCATTCCATTTCACCAAACAATTCAATTCAAACCAAATAATCTAACCAACTACACAACCAAACAATTAAACAAACAAGCCATCCATGGTCTGTGGATGACGGGTGTCGGGTGCTACTAAACACCGTCTGCATCCTAGTATATATATATATATATATATATATATATATATATATATATCTAGAAAGAAGAAATTAAAGAGTGAGAAATTCTCACCAATAGCTATTCCAACTCCACGACACTTCATTTATAGAAATCTTCGTCGTTCTCGCCTTTCGTCATCTTCGTTTCCCGTATTCTCTACATATGTAAAAATCGAATTTTTACTTCGCTATTCAATATATAAAAATCCTATTTATATATCGCTACTCTCTATATAAAAATTTCGCCTTTTCAAATATAAAGATTATATTTTTACTACAAATAATGCAGCCTTTTTCTTATAAAAAAACGAATCTTTTACTTGTTAAAAATCGAGTCTTTTACCTATTAAAAATCACGCCTTTCACTTATTAAAAATCACACCTTTCACTCTCATTTTCAAAGCGTTATACATAATAAAACCAAAAATTTTCTCTACCAAAAATCGTGTTTTTACTTCCAACGATTAATTACTTTAACTAATCAATAATAAAACAAAGAAAACAAAGTTTTTAAATTTAAATAAAATACTCACAATGTTTTTTTTTTCAGCGAAGAGGGGGTGGTGGTGGACTGTCGGGGGCGCGACGGGGCTTGGACGCTGGAGATGGCGTTGGAGGCGGCGGAAATGGGGTTAGGAGGAGGTCAGAGGGGGTGCGGGTTTAGGGTTAGCGGCGGCAGGGATCTTGAATCGCGTGTGGGGAAGCTGAGAGCGGCGAGGGGCGAACGGAGGCAGGGTTGGCGCGCCTCGGAGGGGCGGCGCGTTCATCAGCGCGGTGGCGCGTTGAACGGAGGGGCGACGCTGCTCCTCCTTCTCTCTCTCTTTTTTTTTTGTTTCTTTTGCTGATCGAATTTGAAGAAGGGGGTGCCAGATAAAGGAAGGAGAGAGAGAGAGAGAGAAAGCTTTAATTTATTATTTAATTATTTTATTTTCCACCAAAAAGCAACTTTTATTTTCGACCTCAAAACGATGCCCACCGCCTGTCGTCCATAGCGTTTTACCCCCATTTCGAACACAATAGGATATGTATCGTAAGCTGATTCGATCGTTTCGATCAGTTTTCGTTAAAATCAACATATAACTCTATATATTGAATTTGAACGCGCATTTCAATTTACCGGGGTCACATACTAACTCTAAAAATTCCCGAAAAATATTTTCTAGCTTCGTATTGACGATACGGTCCTACCAAACTAGTTTCGTTGAATTCTGAGACCGTTAGAAAAATGGTCATTTTCCAGTCGATTAAAATCAACTAAAACTGGTCAAACGCGTTTTCCTTTGCCACGCTCACATATTGATTCGAAAAATTATGAAATTTGAAACCTAGCAATTAATTTACATCACGGACCCAACAAAAGTGGTTTCTTCGAAATCCGAGGTCGTTTGCAAAATTCCCATTTTTAAGGGCTTGAATTCCTTAGCGACTATTCAGAATTTTCAACTGGACATAACTTTTGATCCCCGCTATGAAATTTCAATTTTTCGGATTCGTTGGAAAGATATTCACGAATCGATTCTATTGTTTTTGGTTTCGCTAAAATCCGGTTTGTTTTGCACCCGGTACATTCAATTGAAGTTTGAAACCGAATTATCGAACTACCGCGCCATTTTCAATTCCTTGTATAAATATAAATAATTATTTATATTCTAACGACGACGTATATAATATATACGTTCGAATTCTATTCAAAATAAATCTCTCGTCGATATTATTTAAAATAATTCATTTTAAATAATCAAAATTCGCTAAAATTGCCAAAATAAAAATTTTAAACTGGCCCAGATTTTCGGGTTGTTACATTACCGGTACAAAGGAGGTTATGGCGAATTTTTTCGAAAATTTAAGGAGTTAGAATATTTTTAAGAAAATTTGATAGTTAGAAATCAATGTATCGATATATACAGAATTTGATAAGGAAATGAACTTAAAAATAGAATGTTATAAACAAAAGGGAAATCTATAATCAAATCTGATAAAATTAGAAAGAGAAACGTATACGTGTTAAACAATGAATAATTGGTTTGTATTATGTTGATTATTTGAGGTAAGTGGTCTTGTCCGTTTTGAAGTTAAGGATGTTTTAAGTCAAGGTCTGAGAGGTAGTTATACCCTAACTTGATTGATTTCATTTTTAACCGATAAAAAGCAAGATTTAGTCTCAAAGAGAAATGCTTAAAGAAATTTTGTCGAATGCAGTATTTTGGGTTGTTGTAGCGATGTTTTACATAACATTCCTTTAACCCCAGTAAGTGGAATTTTGGAAATATAGTAATAAATAATTCCTAACTACAGAAATGAATTGTCGTGAATTGGAGAAGTAACTCGAATATTTTCCAATTATTAATGGAAGATATTTTCTAAGTATAGAAAACAAAAGATGGTTAAATATGGAAACGTTTTCCAAACAGCGTAAGAGACCAAGATGATTATTGAAAATATTTGGTTAATGAATATTGGTAAGGAAATGAAGAAGTGATTTAATTAATGAAATATTAATTAAGAGGCCCAGTGATTTGTTTGATGATTGGAATGTTTTGTTTATTTTTCTTCGATGGTTAAATAGTCGACTATCGAAGTATTTTCCTATATCATTGTCAAATGGAGAGACCGGTTGGATTATTATCCGAGCACCACTCCGTATTGGTAGTAGCACTGCGAATCAGATTATATGAAGATAATCGAAGACGGAGTAAAGTGCAAGGACTTTTTCTATTTATAGAAATTGTGCTTTCGGTTTCGTTCAGTCCCAGAACGAACGTATATGGACGAATGTCTGACAGAGTTTTCCAATGATCGCATATGTTGGTCTGTATGGATATATATGCTGGCGGAGAATTTATTCTCTTAGCATAATATTCAGAATATATTTGTTCAAATCAATTAATGATTAACGAATCTGACAATGTGGCATTCAAAGTGATTGTCCATCAATGAATGGAAAGTAATCGTAGCCTCAGGCCTCAAAGACCGGGAAATGACAAAAATCGGGCAAGCAGCATGGCTGTGTGGGTCGCTCCCATTAGGGTGTATAATCACCTATCTAGAGAAATTCATTCAATTCCTTGTTCTATTCGATGCTGTCCCATTCGGGAAACGGTTGCTGATCCCAACCGTTGGTGATATACATTCGATACACTCAAGCGAAATGAGTGGTCGGTCATTTGTGGGCCGGGTTGCAAGATGTTCTTATTGAACCCAATGTATTCCCCTCTAGAGATACACTATCGGAAGGTGGTCCCATACCTTGTCATGTTGGAAATCCAATCTCCAATAAGCGCCCTGCAGTTTTTGATTTTATACTATGTATGTGGAGCATGAGATGTAAGCGTTCTGCAATTTGGTTATTTATCTGATTAGACATTATTATAATACCATTGGATTTTCGTATCAACGTGTAATGAGTTATAGTAAGGTAAAAACAACCATGTTTATGTGTGGGCTGGTCTTACTATTATCCTTTCTTTCAAAAGGTCTTTGAAAGTTAAACAAATGGTTGGAGTTTACTTACACCAGTCCCATGACTGACCCAAAGTTTATTTTGTTTGTTTTCCCTAAACTCTTGGGTGCCCAAATTTGTACGGGTAGTCAAGTAGTCGGAATTTTACAGATTCACTTGGAGGAGTTTGAAGCAGGAGGCTTCACCAATTAGCTATAGACTATCATATATTCCGCTGTGTATTATGTTAGTATCTGGAAACAGGTGTTTATAACTTTTCCAGAAATAGCTGATGTGCTCTGATGATGGTATGTATATAAAGTTACCGAATTGTATTTCAAAGTTTATATTACTTAATATATTTTATTCGTTCCGCTGTGAATTTGTGATCTTCGCTTCCTTCTATTCTAATATTTCTTTCTTCCTATTTCTCATCCTCTAACTTTTTTCTAATAATGATTCGTATTTCTGTGCAATTTGTTTTGGACATGTGGTGTTATTAGTCAACTCAGATAGTACAGATTTGCGGGCCATTACATCCTCCTTCTCCTTAATCGCAGTGCATCCTCCACCCTCAATGTCATGGTGAGTTCTTACTTATATTTATTCATTTATGTAATCGAGGATAGGATTTTTAAATGAATAACATTATTTCAAAATCAGTTTTATCATTATATATTTAATGACGAGATTTTTGTACAAAGAAAGTTGAGATTTCTATACATGAAGAGTAATCAAAAAGATCTGATTTTTGTTTATGAAAAGAAATGATTTTTATTTATGAAAAGATTCGATATTTAAAGTAATAAAGATTATATTTTTAATAATGAAAAGAGTAGATTTTTATCATATGAAAGCGAAGAAAAAAATTAGATCTTCACATATGAAGTAGTGATAAAAATATATGGTTTTTATATATGAAGTGCCATTACAAAAATGTGTTTTTCTAAAATAAAACATCATATTAAAAATGCGATTTTTACTATGAACAGCGGGAAAAGATCGCATTGGAATTTTAGCAAATCCGAGCCGTTCAAAAATAAAGAATGGAGGAGTGGATCCCCAAGGTGGGAACTCCTCAATATAATTTTCTTATACAGTTATTTATTTTATAACTGCATATATGAACTGTTCCCCGTCGTCTACAGACCATGGACGACTTGTTTGACTATTTGGTTTGGTTGATTGGATTATTTGGTTGAATTTGGTTATTTGGGTGAAATGAATTAATTTGAATTGTTATGTGTGTATGGCGCGAGCCAATATCAGGAGAGGGGTAATGCTAGACATTACCCGAATTTGATATCGCGCCGTTATGCCGCCAAAATTTTCTAAAATACATTATAACAATAAAAATATCATTTTTATTGTATAAATGAACTGAATAAAATATTCATGTATTGAAAAAAATATTTTATAATTAAAAATATAATTTTTAACATGTATATGAATAAAATAAATATTCATTTACAAATCAGACGATTTGTTTATGAACACTCATTTTACTAATATGGATTGGGATGGTAAATTTTACACATCGCCCAACTGCACAAATAAAATTCACTATTAGTTGATTGAAACCCCACACGGGTGTTGGGGATGGTATTTGACGTACACTAATCCCAACTGTTCAGTTGTATGTCAATCGATAGGTTGACAGACTATAGTAAGCGTTAAATATTTCTATTTAATGCTTATACACTGTAGAATGCACTCTGGATGACGGATGATTATTTATCACCGTTGTTCTATACATGTGTTGTATGAAATCCATATAATAACATTATATGGTAATTGACTGTGTCTGATTCCAGTTCATAAAGAATGAATATTTTAAAATAACGAATATTTTAAAATAATGAATATTTTAAAGTAATATTCAGTAAAAGATCAAAATACGATTTTAATGTCCGATTTGGGATGGACATGAACATATATAAATATATAAAGCCATGTTGATTAGTTTAACGCCATTTTGACGTGAACGATATTTATATCGATTTTATTCATTTTTATAATGAATATAAAAAAGGAATTGATTTCAAAATCTAAAGTTTTGAAAATATTATCATTTATATATTAATGATATGGAATAATCAATTTTGATTTGAAATTGAATATGAAGTTGAAATCGTTTTGAAAACGAATTTAAAGCGATTTATAAAATACGTTTTAATTGGGTTCGTATCGAAAAGAGCTTTCCAACGAATATTTGAGATTTGAAATCTAACGGTTGGATTTGGAATTATGTCCAAATCAAATTTGGAAAACGTCGCTGTAAGTGCAGTTCGATGGCCGTTTATGGAAATCGACAGTACGGGCCTTGATAAAATTATTAAAAATATTAATAATTTGTGTAAAATCATAATAAATGATTTGGGAAGAATTGGGATGAAAAATTCGATATTTGGAAAGATAAAAATATATTTTTACCAAAATGAACTAGTTATTAACTAGATATGAAATCCAATAATTTTTAAATAAAATAAATTGGATTTGGACAGGTTTTAAAAATAACCAGGATTTCCAATATGTAAATTGGAATGGATTTGAATCGAAATTGCCTTCGGAATATTTCAATCTTGGATTTCGTGATTATACAAATATTGTTATGGAAATTTGATTGATATATTTATATCGTTATTTCCAATACGATATTTGTTGGTTGTAGAATTTGATATTGAATATAAGCCGATATATTTTCTATTCAGAGTCTTGTATTTGATATCAAATGGGATTTTGGGTTTGTCGTGAACGGTGTCTTCAGTAACACTGTTCTTGAAACCCAAGTGAAGAGAATAAATCTTTTAATTAAGATTGTCAGAATTTCCAATTATATTCAATAATTGGAATAAAATGGAACGTGAATTGGGTTTATCGTGAACTGTGTTTTAACGACATTCGTTCTTTAACCCGATTTACAAGGAAATGTGATTTGGAATTTATAAATCTTTTGTTAAGATTTAAAGGAGATTTTCCAAAGTAAAGTTTTCCAATTTAACTTATTAAATTGGAATTGAATGGAATTTGATTTGGTAATAATCGAAGTGAGCTTCTGTAGAGGAAGACTGTTACTATATATGGAATTTAAGAGGCTTTGCCGCTATCCCATTTATAGTATCGGTTGGATATGGAAGTTCATATCGATTATATATATTGATCTGTTTTCCATGAAGATTCCATTGTTAATGGAATGTGATTTTGGGTTTATCGTGAGTTGTGTTTTAAATGACATTAGTTCTTTAACCCAGTTAAAGATAAGATTTATTTCTTAACTTTGAATAATCATTAAGTAATGATTTTTGGAAATTAAAACTGAAATAGAGTTTTAATGAATCTTTAAATAGAACTAAAGGTGAATCTGATAACTAAAATTATCAAATTCGAAAAATGTTCGAGAATGGAGTACCACCAGTTTTACTCCAAGCGATAGTTAAATCTTTAATTAGATTTGAACGTGAAATGGTAATTGAATTTACCGATAACACCGTGGTGTTAGATATGAAGTATTACCATTTTTACTTCATGGGATGAATAGGTTGGGATTGGGAAATTAAAACAAATGATTACTTCGGTAAGGTTCGCTAATCCCGACTAGTTAGGATAAACCATAATTTGGTTTGAATTGAAATCCAAAAGAAGATTAAAGAATAAATTTAAAGAATTTACCTTTGATAAAATTAATGGGAACCTTTCCCAAAGTATAAGAATATTTGAATAAAGGAATATTCTGGATTGGAATGAGGTGTATGTTGTGTTTTTATAGCACTTGTTTATTATATACGCGTGTTATTCAGAAAGACCGGGTTTATCCCATTCTGAATAACTGATTCGACGATGTGTTGAGGATGAAGATGGTGGTTGAAGTCCGGAGGTCTTCACATCGTTTGGATGATTACTGATGTCTTGATTGGGCTGTACACCCAAGACAAGGTAATAAGTGGTGATCGTCTAGACGTACATGGAGATCGACCAGATATGTGAGGACCTCTCTCCTGTATTAGACATATGGGACGAGGAATAAGGTGCCTCCGATTTCGTTCAGACCCAGAACGAACTTGTAAATGGATGTGTGTTTGACATTGGATTTCATTCTATGTGATTGATAGACATCGGTTGCACAGCGTGAATTGCCTATGTGGCATGCTGAGATGCAAATGATCAAGGCTTCTGTTGAAAAGTAGAGTCTTGTGGTAGATGATCAAAGCATGGCTTTAATATAGCATAGCTTTGTGTAGCGTTAATTCGTGAGCCTCGCACCCCGGTGTGAACCAGAAACGGGAGAGGACATCAGGGAGGGCATGCGTTTCCTTCTATCCAGGAGTGGTGTCTGGGTTTTGCACGCCCAGGTGTTTTACTTATGTGGATGATGGATAGCGAGGCGCCTCGGTTATATCAGTCTCTGCGGAGCCGATGGATGGTATGGTCTTTATACAGACCAATTTTACGCCCTATAGGGTGGGGAAATGCAGTGTTCAGGCATTTTAATCCACTCCGTGTGGACCGGCCCTAACGATCCAAGGTGCAGTTGCGGCTTTTCCTGATACATGGGCTAGATTATCTCAAAGCGGTAAGGACGATCCCTTTCCTTGGTTCATAGATGGAAATCCAACTTCCAATATGACATTTTGCGGTTTTGATTGTAGAGCCTAGTATGGCGACATAGTGGGATGGGGCACTCATGTTGTCTATGATTGATACATTTATATTTGAAGTTGTTTGGACATTATACACTTATAGTAATAGTAAAATATGAAATTTCATGTACCAAGCATTTTTGGGTATTATAAGGTAAAAACATTATCCTTCGGCTTGTGTTGCATTGTGTGATGGGACCTGAGTCTTATAATAGCTTTATTGTTCTTTATTTAGCGTTGCATTGTTTGTTTTATGCACTGGTATTCTTGGGGGTAAACCCGTTCCGTGTTATACGGCATGGTCCCTTGATTTACCTAACTTTAAAATCAGATTAATAATTGTTTTTGTTCTCACACCAGTCACATGACTGACCTGGAGTTTATTGTTTAACCTAAACTCTGGTTGCCCCTATTTTCCACACGGGCAGCTAGTGGTTTTGGTTTTGCAGATTTATATCCACATGATCCTGGTTTATAGCTGAATGATATTCGGAAAGCTCTGTATCCGTATATTCCTTTCAGTTGTGTTTTGTATTATTTTTCGCTACATTGTAACTTGTAAATCTCTGATATTTTTCTGATGTACAATATTTATTCATACTATGTATATTCTTGTATTCTGATGAAATTGTTGTAATTAGCAATGAAATGTTCTTCTGTTTGTGTTCTGGTTTGTCATGTTCTCAAAGCAATCTGGGATTTCCTTCACGGGGAAGTTCGGGTCATTATAATACAGCTGCTACAAGAAATGCAAATGCTAACCAGTTCGATTTCGTGCATTCTGAAGATATAGTAAATGAGGCTACTGTAACAAGCCGGAAAATCTGAGCCAGTTTAAATTTTTTATTTTGGCCCTTTTAGTGAATTTTGAATTTTTAAAATGAATTATTTTAAATAATAGCGACAAGAAATTTATTTTCGACAAAATTAGAATGTATGTATTTATTTGAATCGATGTTAGAATATAAATATTTATTTTTAATTATAAAATGAATTGAAAATGGTGCGATAGTTCGAAAATTCGATTTCAAATTTCAAACGAATATATAGATTCAAAATAAACCGGATTTTAATAAAACTAAAAATATTAGAATCAATTTGAGAATATCTTACCAACGAATTCAAAAAATCCAAATTTCATAGCGGGAATAAAAAGTTATGCCCAGTTGAAAATTTAGAATAGTCGCTATGCAATTTTGGGCCCTTAAAAATGGAAATTTTGCAAATGACCTCCGTTTTCAACTAAACCATTTTTGTTGGATCCGGGATGTCAAATTATTGCTAGATTCCAATTTTCATAATTTTTGGAATCAATATGTGAGCGTGGCGAAGATAAACGTCTTTTGACAGTTTTAGTCAATTTGGATCGACCAGAAAATGGCCATTTTTCAAACTGTCTCCAAATTTGATGAAATTAGTTTTGTTAGAACCGTATCGTCAATACGAAGCTAGAAAATATTTTTTGGGAATTTTTAGAGTCGGTATGTGGCCCCGATAAATTGAAATGTGTGTTCAAATTTGTGACGGCCCGCCCCGCACCAACCGACATTTACTCCAAAAGTGCGTTGTACACATGTCCAGTTAGCACGGGACGGATCGTCAGAAGAAAAGGGAAGAAGAGAACGAACTAACAAGGAACCTGTAGAATTTCTCACAGCGCATAGAACAAAATATAATAATAACATACTTGACATAAAACAGGAGAGACAGTGCATAAGCTGAAAACCAGAACTAAGCATCATAGCAGCGGAAATCCAAAATACAGCTTATTACAACTTTCCAAACTGTCTCAAAAAGAAAAATTAAGATAAAGGAGGTACACTACTAATGCCCAAGTAGCGACCACCAACGACACAGGGAGAATATCTATATATCATACGTGGAAGCCTCATGCTCGCCTCCGAATCAGCTACTCGCGCATCACCAGCTAACTTGTCTCTAGTCTGCTCGTGTGAGCACCCAGAGTAATAAGAAGAGACATAAAACTTTGGGTCTGACATAAAGCCTGGTATGAGCGATAAGCATCTAAACAGAATAATAACAGGTATAATCCAATCATACCTGAACCTGGACCTGCAACCAAAGAGTTAGCACTACATACCGTACAATACTCTAAGGTGTCACTAACATACTGTGTAAGAGATACGGGGGGTGGGGGTGTGCATGTCATAGTGGTGTCAAATAATCAAGCATAGCAATCATCCTCACATCCCTCACTCAGTGCGTAAAGCATACGATATCCACTACTTTGGTCACTAATACTTTGGGCCATGACGGAATCCAATCCCGTGTAACTATCACTACAAGCCCACCATCCATCTCTCAGTGGTGAACCAAAGTTATGAATATCGACAACCCCTTTGCACACGTCTCGCAGCAAAGCCCAACCATGAAGTGAACTCATTGGTTCCCAACTGGATCCTGAGCTCTAACTTCCCATTTGGACTACCTTCGCATCTCGGGTTATGGGTCATCACTGGGTCGGTTCGGGTTCCCCTTCTAGCCATCGGTTCGGGTCGGGTCCTCTACCATGAGTTGGTTCGGTTCGTGGTCTTCCTCTGGTAATGATTCGGTTCGGGTCTTCCTCTGGTAACGATTCGGTTCGGATTCACAACGTCGCATTGGTTCGGGTCGGGTGCCCCACTTCGGGTCGGGTCGAGTTGCCATCTCCTATCCAGTTCGCGCTCCAGCTCCGATCAGCTCCCCTCGTCCTTCGTTTGCTCCGATCCGATCCCCCTCCTCCGATCCGATCCCAGTTCAACTAACGTGGCCTTCCTTTTTGCCAGGTTTCTCAAGTGCCAAGTTCTGATCTGATCGAATCCCTTGCCCAGTTCACTTATCCGACCCGAACCCCCATATTCGATCCGATCCAATTCAAAACCTGCACTTTTCCTGAAACTTTTCCAGTGGGTGTTTTATGCCATTCGACGACGTTTTCGACCATTCTAACTATTCTAAACAATCACTAAGCATACCTTACAGTCATAGCAACATGTATAATCATTCACAAACACCAAAACAACGATCATACCATGTAAAATGGATCAAACATACCGAAAAACCCATATTTCCCCCTTAATCCCTCTTAATCATGTTTGGGTATATAATTAGCAAAACTTATCCGAATTAGCCAAATTTTCTTACAGAGGTCTAAAACAATATTTAAGAATTTCTGAATATTTTTCCAGATTTTAATCATGCATAAATTCGCTAATTATCACTAATCATCCCTTAATCCCCCATATTCCGGGATTTGCTAAATTAGTCGAAATTAACCCAAATTCATATCGGAGGCATAAAATGATGTTTTAGAATTTTAGGAAATTTTCTAGATTTTTCTGAGCCATAATTTCGCTAATCTTCGCTAATTACCATAACTAGCCGTAATTAGTGAAAAACAATGCAAATCACTCACCTTAGCCACAAACAAACTTTAGATCTGAAATAATCTCTGATTTGGATCCAACCCCAATGTGTTCCAACAGCTCTCTCTCTCCTATTCGGTGCTACCCTCCCTTGACGTGATGTAGTTTTGCTTAATCTTCGATTAGAAAGTGATTAGAGACGATTTGGGATGAAATTAGAAGGTGGAGGCCATTACTAGAGTTTCAAGAATGAAAGTGGCGGCTCAAAACTGAAATGAAAATGATTTCCCAAACCCTATCAGCCTCCCCATAACCCTAATCCCGAAATGGGTTATGGATCTAGCTGTTAACTACCCGGTTTAGCCCAATTAAGCTGTTTTTCACCTTCAGAAACTTGTTTCAGCCATATCTCCCAAACGGTAAGTCCGTTTGGCTAATGTAACCACTCTACGGAAAGAGAAATCATCATTCAAATCCAATGGAAGTGGTTTCAGGTCAAAACTCCTTTTCAATCAAAAGCTATGGCCGAAACAGTACCAATTGGGGGTAAAACGGTCATTTAAAAATCGACAAAAATCATGAACATGGGAAATGACTCTAATGGTTGTTTCCCAAAGTTACATGACCATAAGACTTCGTATGAGAAAGAAATAAATATTATACGCTCCTTCGATGCGTAGAATGCGGGTTGTTGCATTCTCCCCCCCTTAAGAAATTTCGCCCCCGAAATTCCCTACCAAAACACACAAAGGGTCCCGCATGCCTATCAACCATAAAACAACAATCAACATGCCAAACAAGTCTATCCTAGCATGCGGTTTACTAACAAGGGAAGAAACTATCACTACCAAAACCTTACCAGGCAAAGAGTTCTGGATACTTCTTCCTTATATCCTCCTCTGTTTCCCAAGTATAGTCTTTTTCATTCTCACCCCACTGGACTTTGACTAGTTTTACCGTCTTCCTTCGAAGCTGCTTCGTATCGTTCCCAACAATACGCATAGGCTTGCGGTTCTCAACAGCCTCGGGTTCAACCTCGTTATCATCCAACTGATCTGGTGAAATAGCCACATTAGGGTCTTGCACAACTTCCTTAACTGGGAAACATGTAATACGTTGTGAACTCCCGCCATCTTGTCAGGTAGCTCTACTTCATACGCCAAATTCCCAACTTGCTCGAGGACTGGGAATGGACCAACAAATATTGGTGCTAACTTACCTCTCCAACCAATCTGAATCATATTCTCAATGGAGAGATCTTGACGAACACCCAGTTGTTAACGAAGAATTCCAAATCTCTTCGTCTCTTATCGAGATAAGTCTTCTGCCTATCTTGGGTAGCCTTCATTCTCTAATATACAATTCACTCAAATACCATCATAACCTGACCTAGTCCTTGGTAAACTATCAATATAATCCATTTGAGACTTGTTCTCAATGGTTGTGACAAACCACTAAGCTTCCTTTTCTCAGCTTCAACTAATTGGCAATTCATGCATTTGGACATAAACTTCCCAACGTCTTTCTTTATCCTTTCCCAGTAGTAGATCTGCTCTATGTCTCAATACATCTTGTTACCACTGGGATGTATAGTCAATTTCGGGTGATGATATGCTCTAAGCACTTCACCTCTCAATCCATCTACGTTGGGTGCAACTAGTCCCTTATTCTTTCGAAGCCAGCCTTCTCGATCAAATCCTTATTTGATCATTCTCTTTCCATCGATACCCATCTCTACCCTAGAGATGGTTTCCAATGGATTTGGATCGTCCTTCTAACTGGAACCAATCCACTCAATCAAAATCGATCTAATCGTCAAGCTTACTAGTGTTTCTGAATCCAATTCACTCTTGGGTCTGAAATCATATCATGTGATATACTCTAGTTGCTTCCATCCTAGAAACAAAACCCCTAAACTGGCATGTCTCCTACTCAATGCAACTATTACCGCACCCAAATCCTTTACTATGATCACTCTGCCCCATGGAGTCATGGCGACTCCACTGCACTGATCCATAGCCACTAGTCCTTTTCTATGTCCACTCTGCCCCATGAAGTCATAACAACTCCACTGCACTGGCTCATAGCCTTACTAATCCTTTACTATGTCCACTTTGCCCCTCGAGTCATGACGACTCTACTGCACTGGCTCATAGTCCTACTACAGTCACTTTGTTCCCCATCACTGGAACCCTACAGGTGATAGTCTACTCAAGGGAAGAAAAATAGGAACAACATAGCAACCATAACATCCATCAAACAAGTCCTACCTATCACCTGCTAAATTCATAAACACATCGACACCTACATGACTGGTCTAACCAATCCCAATATGTCGATTCTAGCATGTCTGGTCCAACCAACATCAATAACTAATGGAAGCCCAGCCTCCATACATACACCGATGCCTACTTGACTGGTCCAACCAATCCCAGGCCAATGGAATCCCCGCCTCCCTACGGACTACCGTACGTCCAACGTACGTTTATCCTCCAAGGATAACTAGATCACGTCCAACGGATCCAAGGTAACGGGCATCCCCAGATACCCCTGCTATTAGTCCGCCTAAAATACTTGAGTCCAACCTAAGTCTATCCATTGTCTTGCTGTCCTCTCGAGTCCAACCCAAGCCGAATCCAATTCCTTGCAGCTTTCTCGAGTCCAACTCGAGTCAATCTATAACTCAAACCCAGTCTTGAGTATCCATTAGTGACAAACTCTAGTCCAACGTGAGTCGTCTCCCTATTCGTTGCATCTCCAAGATCAACGAACACCCATTTTCTTTTACGAGTTCAAGTCCAACTTGAATCGCCCTAATCTTCGTTGTATCTTCCATGATCAACGAACACATCCTATTCCTTCAAAGCTCTACTATCCAATAGAGAACATCAACATAGGGTCCTGAACAATCCATTACTTTGCATCTTTCTCGAGTCCCACTCGAGCAATCTCATAACCCTATCGAGTCTAACTCTGGGCAGTCTATACCATTGAACAGTCTTATCATG
The DNA here is from genome assembly GCA_030737875.1 of Allium sativum. Classification (NCBI taxonomy): domain Eukaryota; kingdom Viridiplantae; phylum Streptophyta; class Magnoliopsida; order Asparagales; family Amaryllidaceae; genus Allium; species Allium sativum. Next base: position 538,306,174 of record CM060920.1, on the reverse strand, counting down.
TTCCGTCTGCCCATCACTCCTCGAGTAAACCAAGGTATCATCCAATGAGAATCGCAACGTCTACTTATCCCTCACGCAAACCATCCTAGTCAAACTCGACATTCCCAAAGCACAAGCCCCAAAGGCCTAAACCAATATCAGAAAAGTACCCAAGGAACATCTCCTCCGAGTTCGGACAACCCACGTGAGGTGATACTAGCAAAACAAGTAAGCACTGGAGCACTCATTTGCCTCCCAGAGACAACTAGAACTTATTACAACGATAACCTTTCAGCTTTCTTAACTCCAGTTACTATCGCCATCACTAGGTAGGTACCTAATACCACCCTATTCATTTGGAGTAGATCGACTCCCCAAAAGAATGCTAAACCCAGTAAAGCCCAAAACAAAGCAATCATAAGGAAACATACATCCATGACTCGATAAGACCAAACCACAACAAATCATACTAAGATCAGTCGAACTACCTATCGGGTTCGTCACAATTAGAGGTCTATCGACTATATCGGGTTTGTCAAACAATACCCGAACAGAAACATCTTAAATAGAAAGCATACCTTTTATAACGACACCCTTTCCCTTCTGCGCCGCACTTGGAGCATTCGACGAAGAAGGAACAGCGTTGATAGCATACGCTTTCACAATCTGCTTCTCCCTAGGAGGTTGTGGACAATCATCCTTATGGTGCCCCGCCTGGCCGCAGTTAAAGCACTTCCTTTCCCCAGGCTTTTCTCGACAATCTCTGGCATAGTGGCCCTTCTTGCCACAACTAAAGCATTCGCCATCTTTCTTATTTTTCTTATTCTGACCATCCTTGGTCGGGTTATGTTTCCTCTTGTTCTGAGAATTCTTCTTGCCTTCACCGCCTGCTTGCGGCTTTGGCTCCTCTGCAGATGCTGTAGCAACCTCAGTCTTCGACTTAGGAAAAAGGCTCTCTGACCTTAATGCCTTTCCTACAATAGACTCGAACGTCTCATCGATATGGTTTATAAGTCTTTCCCCCAAGTACCCATCCAAGCCAGTTATGAACTTCTCGTTCTTCTTTTCGACTGTATCGATAAGGGACCATCCATATTTCGATAAAGTGTCGAATTCAGCGATATACTCCGAGACTGCTCTACCATTCTGCTTAAGCTCCAAGAATTTCCTGAACATTTCTGATTTATGAGCAGCTGGAATAAACTTATCACAAAAGCGAGTCTTAAACTGATTCCAAGTAACTTGAACTTCTGGAGTAGCTGTTCCAATGGCATTCCACCAATTCATCGCTCGCCCTTGCAGTTGACGAGACGCTAGCCTTCTCTTCATCGCATCCTCGATACCCAAGTCGTCGAAGATACAATCACAGCTATCCAACCAATCCTGAACATCCGTGGCCGACTCCGTTCCGTGGAACGGCTTCCCACCAAGGTTAGTGTAATCCTTGCACAACTTGGCGAAATCGACCCTAGGCGCCTGCACTACTGGACCACCACCATTTCCGGGATTGGGAACTGCTCCCTGAACATCTCTAAGCATCTCCCTCATGAAGTTAGTGAACATCGTCCTCATGTCAGGAGCATTTCCATTATTGGTCCATCTACCAGCACCTCTAGCATATCGGCTCATCGTCAATCTGTAAAAGGGAAACGATTAACGACCCCATAGTCGTGCTAGTGCAGTACGACTTCATTCTTATACTACTAATAGTATATATATATATAGCTGTTGAAAACCAAATTAATAACAAATACGCGCTCTCATATACGTACTATCTCTCCCTAGTGTCTTTCCCTAGGTTAACTACGCAACCTAGAGCTCTAATACCAAATGTGACGGCCCGCCCCGCGCCAACCGACATTTACTCCAAAAGTGCGCTGTACACATGTCCAGTTAGCACGGGACGGATCGTCAGAAGAAAAGGGAAGAAGAGAATGAACTAACAAGGAACCTGTAGAATGTCTCACAGCGCATAGAACAAAATATAATAATAACATACTTGACATAAAACAGGAGAGACAGTGCACAAGTTGAAAACCAGAACTAAGCATCATAGCAGCGGAAATCCAAAATACAGCTTATTAAACTTTCCAAACTGTCTCAAAAAGCAAAAGTAAGATAAAGGAGGTACACTACTAATGCCCAAGTAGCAACCACCAACGACACAGGGAGAATATCTATATATCATACGTGGAAGCCTCCTGCTCGCCTCCGAATCAGCTACTCGCGCATCACCAGCTAACCTGTCTCTAGTCTGCTCGTGTGAGCACCCAAAGTAATAAGAAGAGACATAAAACTCTGGGTCAGACATAAAGCCTGGTATGAGCGATAAGCATCTAAACAAAATAATAACAGGTATAATCCAATCATACCTGAACCTGGACCTGCAATCAAAGAGTTAGCACTACATACCGTACAATACACTAAGGTGCCACTAACATACTGTGTAAGAGATACGGGGGGTGGGGGTGAGCATGTCATAGTGGTGTCAAACAATCAAGCATAGCAATCATCCTCACATCCCTCACTCAGTGCGTAAAGCATACGATATCCTCTACTTTGGTCACTAATACTTTGGGCCATGACGGAATCCAATCCCGTGTAACTATCACTACAAGCCCACCATCCATCTCTCAGTGGTGAACCAAAGTTATGAATACCAACAACCCCTTTGCACACGTCCCGCAGCAAAGCCCAACCATGAAGTGAACTCATTGGTTCCCAACTGGATCCTAAGCTCTAACTTCCCATTTGGACTACCTTTGCATCTCGGGTTATGGGTCATCACTGGGTCGGTTCGGGTTCCCCTTCTAGCCATCGGTTCGGGTCGGGTCCTCTACCATGAGTTGGTTCGGTTCGTGGTCTTCCTCTGGTAATGATTCAGTTCGGTTCTTCCTCTGGTAACGATTCGGTTCGGATTCACAACGTCGCATTGGTTCGGGTCGGGTGTCCCACTTCGGGTCGGGTCGAGTTGCCATCTCTCATCCAGTTCGCGCTCCAGCTCCGATCAGCTCCCCTCGTCCTTCGTTTGCTCCGTTCCGATCCCCTCCTTTAGCCGATCTGATCCCAGTTCAACTAACGTGGCCTTCCTTTTTGCCAGGTTTCTCAAGTGCCAAGTTCCGATCCGATCGAATCCCTTGCCCAGTTCACTTATCCGACCCGAGCCCCCATATCCGATCCGATTCAAAACCTGCACTTTTCCTGAAACCTTTCTAGCAGGTGTTTTACGCCATTCGACGACGTTTTCGACCATTCTAACTATTCTAAACAATCACTAAGCATACCATACAGTCATAGCAACATGTATAATCATTCATAAACACCAAAACAACGATCATACCATGTAAAATGGATCAAAACATACCGAAAAACCCATATTTTCCCCTTAATCCCTCTTAATCATGTTTGGGTAAATAATTAGCAAAATTTATCCGAATTAGCCAAAAAATTTAACAGAGGTCTAAAACAATATTTAAGAATTTCTGAATATTTTTCCAGATTTTAATCATGCATAAATTCGCTAATTATCACTAATCACCCCTTAATCCCCCAAATTCCGGGATTTGCAAAATTAGTCGAAATTAACCCAAATTCATATCAGAGGCATAAAATGATGTTTTAGAATTTTAGGAAATTTTCTAGATTTTTCTGAGCTATAATTTCGCTAATCTTCGCTAATTACCATAACTAGCCGTAATTAGTGAAAAACAATGCAAATCACTCACCTTAGCCACAAACAAACTTTAGATCTGAAATAATCTCTTATTTGGATCCAATCCCTATGTGTTCCAACAGATCTCTCTCTGATTTGGTGCTACCCTCCCTTGATTTGATGTAGTTCTGTTTAATCTTCGATTAGAAAGAGATTAGAGACGATTTGGGATGAAATTAGAAGGTGGAGGCCATTACTAGGGTTTCAAGAATGAAAGTGGCGGCTCAAAACTGAAATGAAAATGATTTCCCAAACCCTATCAGCCTCCCCATAACGCTAATCCCGAAATGGGTTATGGGCCTAGCTGTTAACTACCCGGTTTAGCCCAATTAAGCTGTTTCTCACCTTCAGAACCTTGTTTCAGCCATATCTCCCAAACGGTAAGTCCGTTTGGCTAATGTAACAACTCTACGGAAAGAGAAATCATCATTCGAATCCAATGGAAGTGGTTTCAGGTCAAAACTCCTTTCCAATCAAAAGTTATGGCCGAAACAGTACCAACTGGGGGTAAAACGGTCATTTAAAAATCGACAAAAATCATGAACATGGGAAATGATTCTAATGGCTGTTTCCCAAAGTTACATGACCATACGACTTCGTATGAGAAATAAATAAATATTCTACGATCCTTCGATGCGTAGAATGCGGGTTGTTACAAAATTCAATATATAGATTTATATTTTGATTTAGACGGAAACTGATTGAAACGGTATAATTGGCTAACGAAACATGTCCCATTGTGTTTGGAATGGGGGTAATGTGCAATGGACGACAGTTGATGGGTTTGAAATTGTAAGAGCCCGCATTTTACGTATCGAAAGATCGTAAAATATTTTTATTTCATTCTCTGGGGGTTGGATCATTCTCATCTTTTAATATGTTGTTTGTAGGGATGTGAGACATGTCCATAATTTTTACCAATTTTGTTTGTGACCATTATTCCCTTGTCAGCCTTGTACGGGGTATAACTTTTGACTAGGATCGAATTAGAGGGTGAGACTTGTGCCATTGGAAAGGAATTGATGGTTACCTTTCCGTAGAGTGGTGACACTAAGGATTTGGCTCAACGGTTTGGGAGAAATCGTTGTTTTAAGGTTTTTCGGTTGGTTGTTCAGGTTTGAAGAGCCTAATGGGCTGAATTGGGGAGGCCCATTAGTGGGATTGTGGAATCCTATAAATAGGGGGTGAGAGTGGAGGGAAAAGGTTTACTTTCCCATTCTCTCATTTTGAAGGCATTGATCTCCTTCTTCCTACAACACCTTTCCACCATTAAAAATCGAAATCTAGGGAGGAAAATCATAGATCAACACCATTGGAGCTAGATCTACATCATTTCAAAGGTGAATTCATCGGATCAAGGAGATTGGTTCAAATTTCTCGCTGTCCGGATTCATAATTCTATCATTTTAGCTTGTTTTGGAGAATCGGTGAGTGATTTGCATCTCTCACATGAATGCAATGAAGTATATGAGTGTTTGTGCATGTTTCTCATCAAATCGGGATGGTTTACCATAGATTTACACCATTACATGTTCATTTTCATATGCATCACACTATGATCTTATCTAGCAAGTTTTACTCGATAATTTCATGTCATTTAACATGTTTATGTTAGTTAGATCTCTTATTTTGATCATATGTTCATTTTAATGGTTTTTGGTGAGATTTACATCATTTTTATGGTAATCGTCATATGCATGTGGTTTGTAATGTTATGATATGTTTATGATTGTGTTTGATGAGTATGGTTGAGTTGGTTTCGTCGGATTCGTCGTTAGGCGAAGTTTTGATCGAAATCAGAGTAGAATTGAAGATGTGCAAAATGTGGCTCGGGTCGGACCAAAGTGGCTCGGGTTGGGATCAAATTCTGTCGTGCGGAACAAGTCAAAGTTAGCTCGGGTCGGACTAAAGTTGGCTCGGGTCAGACTAAAGGGTGTCAGGTTGGACTAAAGGGGGTCGGGTCGGACCACTCTGGATTGGATTAAAGTGAATCAGACCATTTTGGATCGGGCTAAAGTGGATTGGACCATTCTAAATCGGACTAAGGTGGGTCGGGTCGGGCAAAAGGGGGTCGGGTCGGGCCTAAAGGAGGGGTCGGGTCGGACCAAAGTGGCTCGGGTCGGGCTGTTCTGGACAGCCATTTCTGGTCAGCTATTTCTGGTCGGACACTTCCGGTGATGTTGCGACTTCAAATTGAGTTCAATTGGGAAGTTAGGAAGTGTTGAAATAATGCTATGGATTGTTTTGTACCTTGTAGAGATGTTGGTTGGTTCAACGATGGTGGTGGCTTCGACAAGAGTCCAGAAGGGGATGTTCGAAGTGATGTGATATGTTCGTTGATCGGTGAAAAGCAACGAATAGGCGGACAACTAAAAGGTCGTGAGTTGTTGGATAATGGTTGCTCGAGAAGGTTGTTTGAGCTATAAAATGTCGTCAAGGTTGGATGACTAAAGATGCGAAGGCCAAGAAGTCATCGTTGTCGTAAGTTCTAGCAGGCTCAAAGCAGGGGCACGATGGGGGAACCCAATAGACCGGAAGGTTGCTGGTCGAGTACCTTGGGTATCGTTGAAAGGCCTAGTTGTCATGGTTGGATATTGTCAAGGTTGGACATATGTAGTCTATGCTAGAACTAAGGTTACCATTAGCCCTTGACATATGGCAAGGTTGGTCGTCATATGATTAATGATAGTTTCAAAGCAGGATTGGCGGTGATAGCCAGTGTCAGTCATGGATGATTGGTTGTTCTGCGTGAGACTTATATAATCTAGATGTTATGTTTGTTTTCCATGATTGTTATTCCTTTGGTTGAATAGATTGCAAAGGCTATCACTGTCCGATATGGGGAAGATAAGGTTGAGTTCTTCTCTGGTATCGTAGGTAGATTAGTATGTTTATCTATCCCCTCTCATACACTTTATTGTTGAAATTGTTATCTATTTTATTGCTCACTAAGACTGTTGTCTGACTCAAGGTTTTGTGTATCCTCTTATTACCTTGGGTTGTTCATCCGATTGTGGATGGGCAGACTAAATAACAGGTGACAAGTAATGCTTTAGTGAGGGCGACGATGCTGATCGATGGCGAGCAGGAGGCTAACGTACCAGTTTTACTACTAGCCAATAATTGAATTTCTGCTGTTTGCTTTTCTGAGTGATGTAGTGAGGCAAATTTGTATATACACTGTTTCCAAGTTTGTGGATATTACTTTCTAGTTGTATGAAAGTCCTGTGTTTCTGCTTCACTATTACTACCTGTTGTATATGTTCTATTATATTTTATCCTTGCGCTGTGAGTTTTACGACAGGTTCCGCTTGTGTTTACCTACTCTGATGATCGTCCATGACAGCCTTGCACATCTTTCAGCGCATTATTTCTCTTGTATAGTGCGGGGGTTATGGGCGGTCATCGCATTCATATCAGAGCTCTGGTCAACGATTTTTGGCCAAAGTTCACGGATGTAATCACGTATGAGAGACGTACTTGTAGATTTCTGGTGGATGCTTACTATACATAGTAGCATATATAGTAGTAGCAGTTGTTTTTCTTTAGAAGTTTTTCTTGAAGGTGACTAATTATTCTAAATTGCAGATTTAGAATGAGTAGACAAGAAACAAGATGCGCTGCTAGGAGAGCCAATACTAGAGGGGGAAATGGCGTTGAACCTAATTACCCGACCATGTTTGAGGCCATGGCAGAAGCAGTTATGTGATCCAGTGGCGGCAACGGTAGACGTTGGTGTGCGAGTTCCTAGAGTAGTAGATTTTGCAAAGCTGTGCAAGGACTTTACATCTCTAGGGGGAAAACCATTCAAGGGAACTGAACCAACTGAAGAGGTTCGGAGGTGGATAGACTCATGTGTCCGAATCTTCGGAGACTTCGGTATTGAGGATGCAATAAAGAAGAAGCTTGCAACAAGGCAACTGCAAGACAGGGCCATGGAATGGTGGAATTCTGTTACACTCGAAACTCCAAAGGAAGAAATTTCATGGGAACTATTCCAAGCTAAGTTTGAAGCAAAGTTTATCTCCACTGCTCAAAAGTATGTTCTCTTCAAGAAGTTTGTAGAGTTGAAGTAGAATGGCAGATCAGTTCTTGATTACATTTCTGATTTTGAGGCTTTGTCTAGATATGCTCGTTCATACATTGATACACCATATTAGAAGAACGAGAAGTTTGTCTTGAGTTTGGATGCTTATATCGGGAGGCTGTTAGTGGACCATCTTGATGATTCATTTGAGAAGATTGTGGAAAAAGATATTCGTCATGAGAGCTTGTTTCCTAAGGAAGCAAATGTTGTCGCTGCAACCAAAGAGGCTCAGAAGCCATAGCAAGGTGGTAATAATAAGAAGAGGAAGCAGCAACAACAGAAGGAAAAAGATGGCCAAAAGAGGCACAAGAGTGATGTGGTTTGCTTTGACTGCCAACAGAAAGGCCATTTTGCTAGTAAGTGCAAGAATCCCAAAGCTGAGAAGAAGTGCTTCAAATGTGGGAAGCATGGGCATGAAAAGAAAGATTGTCCAGAATCAGCTAAAGGCAAGCAAGTTCTGAGGGCATATGCTTTGGAAGCCGTGCCAACTTCTTCGAAAGGTCCTACTGCAGAGGAGAAGGGAAAGGGTGTCGTGGTGCAAGGTACTCTTTCAGTTAATGGTGTTTCAGTTCGTGTTCTTTTCGATACTGGAGCATCGCATTCCTTCATTTGCAATGAGCTTGTGTGTCTCGTGGGTTTGGAAACTGAGATTTGTGATAGACCCTTCGTAATGACCAATCCAATTGGGGGTTCATCAAATCTTTGCATGATATGTTGTGGTCTAGTGTTGTCGAGTCATGGTTGCTCTTTTATATGTGATTGCTTTGTTCTTAACTTCACTGGGTTTGGGTTCATCTTGGGCATGGATTGGCTCAAGAGGTATGCTACAAGGGTGAATTTCGAGAAGCTAGAGGTGAGGGTCGGGGATGTGGAAGGGAGAAAGGTGTTGATTAGAGGTAAGTGCGAAGACGGGATCTTCATGAGTTATCTATATTCGCTTGGGATTCCACAAGAAGACCTGTCATCGGTATTAATCTCTAATGAGTGTGTAGATGTCTTTGACGAGGTCAAAGGGTTGCCACCACATCGTGAGATCGAGTTTAGGATCGATTTGGTCGAAGGTGCTAGACCAATCGTTATGCCTCTTAGGTGGATGGAGCCTAGGGAACAGCGAGAGTTAGAGGTGCAAGTTCGAGACCTTTTGGGAAAAGGATTCATTCAGAGGAGTGTATCCGAATGGGGAGCACCGGTCATATTCGCAATCAAGGCAGATGGCTCGTTAAGATTGTGTGTGGACTATCGTGAGCTGAACAAGGTGACAAAGAAGAACAAGTATCCGTTGCCAAGGATAGATGACTTGTTCGATCGGCTTCACGAAGCCGAAGTGTTTTCTCAGATGGATTTGGCAACGGGATTTCACCAGCTGAGGGCGGCTAAGGATAGTGTGTCAAAGACTGCTTTTAGGACACCATATGGTTTCTTTGAATGGTTGGTGATGCCATTCGGGTTGACTAACGCGCCAGCGTATTTTGTGGATCTTATAAATAGAGTGTTCAGAGATCAGTTGAACAAGTTTGTGCTTGCGTTCGTGGATGATATTCTGGTTTACTCCAGAAATGAGGAAGAACATAGGATGCACTTGAGAGTTGTGTTAGAGATCTTGCGGAAGCATCAGCTTAAGGCTAAGTTCTCAAAGTGTCACTTTTGGAAGGATGAAGTGAGGTTCTTAGGTCATGTAGTTTCTGGAAAAGGGATAGCGGTTGACCCCGCTAAAGTTGCAGCAATCCAGGACTGAGATCGACCTAAGAATGCGGCGGATGTTCGGAGTTTCCTTGGGTTGGCAGGATATTACCGATGGTTTATCAGGAATTTCTCAATGGTAGCTGCACCGTTGACAGGATTGAGGAAGAAGAACCAAGTGTTCACATGGGATGCAAAGTGTGAACAAGCGTTCGGAATCCTGAAGGAGAGATTGACGAGTGCTCCTATGTTGACCATTCCAAGCGGGAATGAAGAGATGGTGGTATATACCGATGCACGCGGTACTGGACTTGGAGCAGTACTAATGCAGAAGGATAAGGTTGTGGCCTACGCGAGTCGACAGCTCAAGCCGCATGAGAAGAATTACCCAACTCATGATTTGGAGTTGGCGGCGATTGTATTTGCTCTGAAGATGCGGAGATATTACCTGTTGGGAGTTCGATTCGAGTTGTTTACGGATCACAAGTCATTAAAGTATCTTTTCTCCCAAAAGGATTTGAATCTTCGATAGCAAAGATGGTAAGAGTTTCTAGCGTTATATGATTTTGGCATAGCCTATACTCTGGTCAAGGGTAACGCAGTTGCAGATGCGTTAAGTCGAAGAAACGCAAGTTTGAGAGCGATGTTTTCGGAATGGAAGAGCCTCGAGTACTTGGCAAGGTTCGATTTCAGGCCAAGATGTGAGTTGGAACCTGAAATGTTGGCAAGCTTATCGATAAGACCAACTCTTATCGAAAGGATTGGCGAGAGCCAAAAGAAAGATGCGAAGCTTGTCGAGTTCATTTAGAAATTGGAACCAGAAGATAAAGAGTTCGGGGTCGATCGAGAAGGTTGTCTTCGAAAGCAAGGGTGATTAGTTGTTCATGATATCGATGGATTGAGGGATGAGGTTCTGAGCGAATGTCATCACTCGAAGTTGACGATTTATCCCGGTGGAAATAAGATATATCAGGACATAAAGAGAGTCTACTACTGGGAAGGGATGAAGAGAGATATTGGAAAGTTCATTTCCAAGTGTATGAACTGTCAGTTGGTGAAAGCTGAACAGAAGAATCCGAGTGGTTTGCTTTAGCCATTGGAAGTTCCTACGTGGAAGTGGGAGCAAGTATCGATGGATTTTATCGATGGACTACCTAGAACAAGGGCAGGGAACGGAGGGATTTGGGTAATTGTGGATCATTTGACCAAAAGTGCGAGATTCATTGCTGCCAAGTCGACTAGGACAACATCGAAATTGGCTGAACTTTATGTGAAATGGATAGTTCAATTCCATGGTGTCCCAAAGAGTATAGTAAGTGACTGAGATCCATTATTCACGAGTGAATTTTGGAAAAGTTTGCAAGAAACTTTGGGAAACGAGTTGTGCTTGAGTACGACGTATCATCCCCAAACTGATTGTCAGACTGAGAGAGTGAACCAAGTTTTAGAAGATCTCCTGAGGGCTTGTGTGTTAGACTACAGAGGATCATGGGAAGACCATCTACATCTAGTTGAGTTTGCATATAATAATAGCTACCAGTCTAGCATTGGGATGGCACCATACGAAGCATTGTATGGAAGGCCGTGCAATTCTACAGCATGTTGGTTAGAAACTGGAGATAAGTTGGTACTTGGGCCTTAGATGATTAGAGAAACCTCGGATTGTATCGAGATAGTTCGGCAATAAATGAAGGCAGCCCAGGACCGTCAGAAGAGTTACACCGACAAGCGTCGTAAGGACTTAGAATTCGACGTGGGTGATATGGTTTTTGTGAAGGTTTCACCATTGAAGCATATGGTGAGATATCGTAAGAAAGGAAAGTTAGCTCCAAGGTTTGTTGGACCATTTCGATAGTCGAGCTAATTGGAAAGCTCTCATATAGATTGGAGTTACCCGAGAAGATGTTGAGTGTTCATAATGTGTTTCATGTGTCATTTCTACTGAAATTCGTGCATGATTCGAATGTGGTGGTATCTCCAGAGCAGTATGAAGACTTAGAAGTAAAGACCGTAGTTTCGAGACCTCGTAAGCCACTTCGGGTTGTGGGGAATGACACGAAACAACTCAGAAGGAAGACAGTTACGCTAGTGAAGGTACAATGGAGTGAAGATGGCGACGATTGTACTTGGGAGATGGAAGAGAGTATGAGAGCGACTCATCCAGAAATCTTCGTCGGTAGGATGCTTTGATATCGTATCTTTGTTATATCGTTGTATCTTGCTATTGTTTGGTAGAGTTCTGTGACGGCAAGGAATTTCGCTCGGTCCGAACAAGTCGCTAAACCGATCCAGACCGTTCGAAAACGCCCTATCGTTTTGAGAACACGACAAATCAGAACGCAGACGGAAGAACATTTCATTGTATATTACAACAATGCATCAGATTACAAGAATATACAGAGTTTAAATGAAGATTACACAGAAATATCAGAGATTTAAATTACATTTAAATACGTAGCAGCGGAAAATAATACAATACACAACTAGAAGGAGATATACGGATACAAAGCTTTCCGGATATCGTTCCAGCTGTAAACCAGGATCCTGTGAATATAAATCTGCAAAACCAAAACTACTAGCAGCCCGTGTCAAAATAAGGGCACCCAGAGTTTAGGTTAAAACAATAAACTCCAGGTCAGTCATGTGACTGGTGTGAGAACTAAAACAGTTATTAATCTTTATTTTAAATCATTAGGTAAATCAAGGGACCACGCCGTATAACACGGAACGGGTTTCCTCCCAAGAATACCAGTGCATAAAACAAACAGCGCAATGCTAAATAAAGAAAAATGAAGGTGTTATAAGACCCAGGTCCCATCACACAATGTAACGCAGCCGAGGATAGGGTTTTCCCTTATAACAGCCAAAGAATGCTTGATACGGTTAAAACAAATTGTTTGATACTATTGTAAGTGCATAGTGTATAAAACAACTTCAAATCATAAGTATCAATCATAGGCGACATGAGCGTCCCATGCCACTATGTCGCCATATATAGGTTTACAAATAAAACCGCAAAGTCACGTATTTGGAAATTGAATTTCCGTCTATGAACCGAGGCAAAAGATAGTCCTCAACCGATTCGAGACGCTCTAGTCCGTGTCTCAGGCAAGTACTCAGTCAAGCCTTTGGATCGTCAGGGCCGGTCCACCGATGTGGATTAAAATGCCTGAACACTACGTTTCCCCGCCCTTTGGGGCGTAAATGAGCCAACTAAATGACTCCATCGGTTCGAGAACGACCGATCAATCCGAGGCGCCTCGCAACAGCAACAACCACATAAGTCAAACTCGTCAGGGCGTGTAAAATCACTGACGCCACTTCTAACTAGAAAGAAACGCATGCCCTCCCTGAGGTCCGTCTCCCGTTTTTGGTTCATACCGGGTGTGAAACACGCGAGGTAAACGTTACACAAAGCTACGCCACAAAGGCCGTGCTTTGATCATCACCACAAGACTTTGCTTTTCAACAGAAGCCTCGATCAATTGCCACTTAGGCATGCCACACAGGCAATTCACTCCATGCGTTTGATATCCATCAATATATAACCCCTGAGCTCGTACGTCTCAGAGAAGGGCGTTAAGCAAGAGAATAAATTCTCCGCCGCCAAACAGATATATATTTAATAGAAATCAATCACACAGACTAAAATCCAATGTCAGACACACAGTCCATTTACAAGTCCGTTCTGGGTCTGAACGAAACCGGAGGCACCTAGTACCCCGCATATCCATCGATCTCCAAGTACGTCTGGACGATCACTAACTGTTTCCATCTTCTTGGGTGTACAGCCCAATCAAGATCATCAGTAAGCACCCAAACGACGTGAAGACTTCTGGTCTTCGACCACCGTCTTCATCTTCGACACCACGTCGAATCAGTTATTCAGAATGGGATAAACCCGGTCTTTCTGAATAACTCGCGTATATATTATAACAGTGTTACACAACCACAACATACGGCTCATTCCAATTCAGAATATTCCTTTATTCAAATATTCCTATACTTTGGGAAAAGTTCCCATTAATTTTATCCAAGATAAATTCTTTAAATTTAATCTTTAATCACCTTTGAATATCAATTCAAACTAGTCGGGATTAGCGAACCACACCGAAGTAATCATTTATTTTATTTCCCAATCCCAACCTATTCATCCCATGAAGTAAAACTGGTAGTACTTCATATCTAACACCACAGTGTTATCGGTAACTCAATTACCATTTCACGTTCAAATCTAATTAAAGATTTAACTATCGCTTGGAGTAAAACTGGTGATACTCCATTCTCGATCTTTTCAATCTATTTAAAGATTCATTAAAACTCCACTTAGTTTTAATCTTTGACTGGGTTAAAGAATCAGTGTCATTTAAAACGCAGTTCACGATAAACCCAAAGTCACATTCATTAATTATCGGGTTAAAGAACGAGTGTTGTTTAAAACACTGTTCACGACAAACCCAAAAATCAATATCCATTCAATTCCAATTAAATATTATTTAATTGGTACACTTCATTAAATCTAAATAAAAAGATTTAATCTTTTCTCAACTGGGTTCAAGAACAGTGTTAGTGAAGACACCATTCACGATAAACCCAAATCACATTCGATATTCAATACAAGGCTCTGAATAGAAAATATATCGGCTTATATTCAATATCGAATTCCACGACTAACAAATGTCGTATTGGAAATAACGATATAAATATATATCTTTCAAATTTCCATAACCACACCTGTATAATCACGAATTCCAACATCGAAATATTCCGAAGACAATTTCGATTCAAATCCACTCCAATGCAATCATTGGAAATTTTGGTTATTTTCAAAACCATTTCAAATTCAATTTATTTATTTAAAAATAAATAGAATTATAATTCTAGTTCAAAACTAGTCCATTTCGATAAAAATCTATTTTTATCTTTTCAAATATGGAGTTTTTCATCCCAATTCTTCTCAAATCATTTCTTATGATTTTACACAAATTATTACTATTTTTAATAATTTTATCAAGGCCCGTACAGTCGATTTCCAACAACGGCCATCGAACTGCACTTACAGCGACCTTTTTCAAATTTGATTTGGACGTATCTCCAAATCCAACCGTTAGATTTCAAATTTCTAACATTCGTTAGAAAGCTCTTTTCGATACGAACCCAACGGTTCCGGTTTTAGGAGAATCCGACGGTCGGATCTCCCGTAATGTCCGTTTGAAATAAATGGTCGAAATTCACGAGCTGCCGCTGCGCAGCGCATTCTATTCAGGCCATTATATTATATATATAATATATATATCGTCGATTTCCATTTAAAACGAATTATATAAATAGTTTTAAACTCGTTTCAAAAGCAATTTCAACTTCCATTTCAATTCAAATCGAAATTGAATTCTTCTTTATAAATTCGTTTCAAAATTCATTTCTATTCAATTCAAATTTCAATTCAATTTGAATTCATTTCAATTCGCTTTCAATTCAATTTGAATTCGTTTTCAATTCATTTCGAAATCGTTTTCAATTCAATTTATTTCGAAATCGTTCTCAATTCATTTCATTTCGAAATCGTTTTCAATTCAATTCATTTCGAAATCGTTTTCAATTCAATTCATTTCGAAATCGTTTTCAATTCAATTCATTTCGAAATCGTTTTCAATTCAATTCATTTCGAAATCGTTTTCAATTCAATTCATTTCGAAATCGTTTTCAATTCAATTCATTTCGAAATCGTTTTCAATTCAATTCATTTCGAAATCGTTTTCAATTCAATTCATTTCGAAATCGTTTTCAATTCAATTCATTTCGAAATCATTTTCAATTCAATTCATTTCGAAATCGTTTTCAATTCAATTCATTTCGAAATCGTTTTCAATTCAATTCATTTCGAAATCGTCGATTTCCATTTCACTTTTCAATATTCATTTTTAAAATGAATAAAGTCGATATAAATATCGTTCACGTCAAAATGGCGTCAATCTAACCAACACGGCTTCATAAATTTCTATTTTCAAATTTTCTTTATTTTTCAAATTGGAATGAGGCCCAATCAATTACCATATAAAATTAATTATATGGATTTCCATACAACACATGTATATAATAGCATTGAAAAATAATCAACCATCAACCAAAGTGCACTACACTGTATAAGCATCAAATATAGATATTCAACGCTTATAACAGCCTGTCAATCAATCGATCGACATATTTAATCAATCAGGATGAGTGAAATTCATATTTCATCCCAACACCCGTGTGGGGTTTCAAATCAACAAACACACATTTTTGTTTGTGCAGTTGGGCGATGTGTAAAATTTATCAACCCAATCAATATCCGTCAAATCAGTGTAAATAAACAAATCGGCCGATTTGTTTATAAATATTTATTTATTCACTTTCACGTTAAAAATTATATTTTTAACGTCAAAAATATTTATTTCAACACTTGAATTTGTATTCAGTTCACTTACACAATAAAAATGATATTTTTATTTTTCTAACATATTTTAGAAAATTTCGGCGGCATAACGGCACGATACTAGAAACGGGACGAGGCCTAGCCTTATCCCCGGTCTAGTGAAGGCCCACGCCATTCACACATCAAATTCTAATCAATTCAAGTTCACCAAATAACCCAATTCAAATCAAATAATCTAACCAACTACACAACCAAACAAACAAGTCCATGGTATGTGGACGGGTGTCGGGTGCTTCTAATAAGCACCGTCTGCATCCTAGTATATATATATATATATATAACTAGAAAAAGAATTTTGAGTGAGAAGTTCTCACCGAAAGCTATCCAATCATCTTGACTCTTCTTCTCGCCTTTTTATCGTCTTCTTGTGCCCGTAGTCACTACATATATAAAAATCACACATTTTTATATTTCGTTGTCTTTGAAATAAAAATCACATTTTTATTTATTCACTTTCAATTCAAAAATCATATTTCTATTCCGATATCATATAGATAAAAATTCCATTTCGAAAATATTTATTTCGCCTTTATAAAAATAAAGTTTTCGCCTTTATATAAAATAAAGATTTCGCCTTTTTCAAAATAAAGGTTTCGCCTTTATAAAAATATCTACTTTATTTCAACGTATATAAAATAAAAATCAGATTTTTATTTTGCCACATATACAAAGGTGATATTTTTAACTTCTCTATCCCATAAAGATCATATTTTTAATACTTTAAAAATATAAAAATCATATTTTTAATATTCCTATCATGCAAAAATTATATTTTGACATCACCTATATAGTAAAGACTATATTTTTAATACTTTAAAAATATAAAAATCATATTTTTAATACTTTAAAAATATAAAAATCATATTTTTACTTTCATGTTATATAAAAGATTACATTTTTATATTCTCTACAACATAAAAAAAACAGTTTTTAAGGTAGATAAAAATATCAGTTTTTAAAATAAAGAAAATTCAGTTTTTAAAATAAATAAAATTCAGTTTTTATTATAAATAAATTCGTTTCTTATTACTGTTTATATACAATAAAAATAAATAAATAAATTTAAAAAAACTTACGGGGGGGGGATTTGCTGCTCGCGTGAGGCTGGAAGTGGAAGAGGGGGAGGATCGGAGGTGGGCTTCGCGGTTGAGGGCGACGGTGGGTGGGGGTTTCTTTGTCGGTCGCTTGAGGAGAGGGGGGGGGGGTCGTAGCTTTAGGTGGCGGGTCTGGGAGGGGTGGCGCGGCTGTCTCGACGGAGGGGGGGGTTCTCATCGATTTTAGGGTTCGAAGAAAAAGGGGCGAGATCGGAGAGAGAGAGGGGTTCAGCGATGGTGGGCGCGCTGACGAACTCCGACGCGGTGGCAGGAGGCGGGGCGCAGTCTCCGTCCGTCGTTTTTTTTTCTCCCCTTTTTTTTTCTTTTTTTTTTGTTCTTTGATTCTGAAAATCGAGAGGGGGGGGGGGCCAGAGAAATATAGAGAGGAGAGAGGGAGATATATAATTTTTTTTTTATTTAATTATTTAATTCAAAAAGTTGTCTTTTACATACGACCTCTAAACGAGGCCCACTGCCTGTCGTCCATAGCTATTTACCCCCATCCCGAACACAATGGGATATGTATCGTAGGCTGATTCGGCTGTTACAATCAGTTTCCGTTTGAATTTACATTTAAATCACTTTATTGAATTTTAAACGTACATTTCAATTTACCGGGGTCACATACTAAGTAGAAAAATTCCTGAAAAATATTTTCTAGCTTCGTATTGACGATACGGTCCTAACAAGACTAGTTTCGTCGAATTCTGAGACCGTTGGAAAAATGGCCAATTTCCAGTCGATTAAAATCAACTGAATCCGGTCAAACGCGTTTTCCTATGCCACGCTCACATATTGATTCGAAAAATTATGAAATTTGAAACCTAGCAATAGTTTGACATCACGGACCCAACAAAAGTGGTTTCGTCGAAATCCGAGGTCATTTGCAAAATGTCCATTTTTAAGGGTCTGAATTCCATAGCGACTATTCAGAATTTTCAACTGGACATATCTTTTGATTCCCGATATGAAATCTTGATTATTCGGATTCGTTGGAAAGATATCCACAATTAGATTCCATTATTTTTGGTTTCACTAAAATCCGGATTGTTTTGCTCCCGGTACATTCAATTGAAGTTTGAAATCGAATTATCGAACTACCGCGCCATTTTCAATTCTATTTATAATTATATATAATATTTATATTCTAATGACGACGTATATAAAATATACGTTCGAATTATATTCAAAATAAGTTTCACGTCGATATTATTTAAAATAATTCAATTTAAATATTCAAATTCAGCTAAAATTGCCAAAATAAAAATTTCAAACTGGCCCGCATTTTACGGGTTGTTACAATCTCCCCCACTTAAAACTTTTCGTCCCCGAAAAGAAACAAAGTCGAAAGCGGTTTGATTATTCAACTCTACGCTCGATCTGGCTTCTATTCTCCAACTCTTTAGTTTCTGAGAATTTTCAAAATTTCAAAAATTTGGCTAACACCCTAAATTTTCGAAAAATTTCGCCATAACCTCCCCTTCAATGGGAGCATCGGGGAATTTCAAATAGCTTCCCCGGTCCTTCAGATCTCAAAAAGAAAAAGAAAAAGCCAAGCGGCTAGCCAATAGGCTCACAAAATCATCATCACCCAAACAAAACAGGAAATTATGTAGTAAACATGTACCTATTTGTCGGGCAAACAAATTTTATTCTTCGGCTCTAGCCTCCTTGCTATGACCTGTTCAATGTAAGAATATGTATATGCAAGCAAATGCGACCAATTTTCAATATAGTTCAATATTTGATTATATTAGGCTAAATGGCTAAAAAATTAGCAAACCAATAAACAAACAACACAAACATCAATCAATTAGTGAATTAGAGTTTCAAATTCATAACTTTGATATATAGTCAAAAAATCAGATTTTTGATGCCAAATCACAACAATGTATTCTAGCTATATTAGTTTTGGTTCTCACACCAGTCTAATGGAAATATATAGAAAATCACACCTTCGAAACTCGAATACCAATTCTGATGATGTCTAGACTATCATCAGAATCGTCTCCGGGCGACTAGAGTGTGACTCTATATCTATCCAGTATATCAAAACTTTGAATATACGTTTGCAAGGCGTATATGCAAATTCTTTATATACTGAATTGTCCAAAATCAATATAAATAAATAACCAAATACGAATAATTGATTTAAATTTTCAAAACAAAAATTGTTTTCATTTGAAAAATATACTCTTCACACTCGTTCTAGGATACTACTGATCCCATCTCTAACGAGTCATTCTCGTTGGATATTACTAATCCACTTTCTGATGAATTCTTTCGTATGGTTCTAATGTGCCTTATTCTCTGAGCTTTGTAAACCAAAGCTCTGATACCAAATGTGACGGCAAGGAATTTCGCTCGGTCCGAACCAGTCGCTAAACCGATCCAGACCGTTCGAAAACGCCCTATCGTTTTGAGAACACGACAAATCAGAACGCAGACGGAAGAACATTTCATTGTATATTACAACAATGCATCAGATTACAAGAATATACAGAGTTTAAATGAAGATTACACAGAAATATCAGAGATTTAAATTCGTTTAAATACGTAGCAGCGGAAAATAATACAATACACAACTAGAAGGAGATATACGGATACAAAGCTTTCCGGATATCGTTCCAGCTGTAAACCAGGATCCTGTGAATATAAATCTGCAAAACCAAAACTACTAGCTGCCCGTGTCAAAATAAAGGCACCCAGAGTTTAGGTTAAAACAATAAACTCCAGGTCAGTCATGTGACTGGTGTGAGAACTAAAACAGTTATTAATCTTTATTTTAAATCATTAGGTAAATCAAGGGACCACGCCGTATAACACGGAACGGGTTTCCTCCCAAGAATACCAGTGCATAAAACAAACAGCGCAATGCTAAATAAAGAAAAATGAAGGTGTTATAAGACCCAGGTCCCATCACACAATGTAACGCAGCCGAGGATAGGGTTTTCCCTTATAACAGCCAAAGAATGCTTGATACGGTTAAAACAAATTGTTTGATACTATTGTAAGTGCATAGTGTATAAAACAACTTCAAATCATAAGTATCAATCATAGGCGACATGAGCGTCCCATGCCACTATGTCGCCATATATAGGTTTACAAATAAAACCGCAAAGTCACGTATTTGGAAATTGGATTTCCGTCTATGAACCGAGGCAAAAGATAGTCCTCAACCGATTCGAGACGCTCTAGTCCGTGTCTCAGGCAAGTACTCAGTCAAGCCTTTGGATCGTCAGGGCCGGTCCACCGATGTGGATTAAAATGCCTGAACACTACGTTTCCCCGCCCTTTGGGGCGTAAATGAGCCAACTAAATGACTCCATCGGTTCGAGAACGACCGATCAATCCGAGGCGCCTCGCAACAGCAACAACCACATAAGTCAAACTCGTCAGGGCGTGTAAAACCACTGACGCCACTTCTAACTAGAAAGAAACGCATGCCCTCCCTGAGGTCCGTCTCCCGTTTTTGGTTCATACCGGGTGTGAAACACGCGAGGTAAACGTTACACAAAGCTACGCCACAAAGGCCGTGCTTTGATCATCACCACAAGACTTTGCTTTTCAACCGAAGCCTCGATCAATTGACACTTAGGCATGCCACACAGGCAATTCACTCCATGCGTTTGATATCCATCAATATATAACCCCTGAGCTCGTACGTCTCAGAGAAGGGCGTTAAGCAAGAGAATAAATTCTCCGCCGCCAAACAGATATATATTTAATAGAAATCAATCACACAGACTAAAATCCAATGTCAGACACACAGTCCATTTACAAGTCCATTCTGGGTCTGAACGAAACCGGAGGCACCTAGTACCCCGCATATCCATCGATCTCCAAGTACGTCTGGACGATCACTAACTGTTTCCATCTTCTTGGGTGTACAGCCCAATCAAGATCATCAGTAAGCACCCAAACGACGTGAAGACTTCTGGTCTTCGACCACCGTCTTCATCTTCGACACCACGTCGAATCAGTTATTCAGAATGGGATAAACCCGGTCTTTCTGAATAACTCGCGTATATATTATAACAGTGTTACACAACCACAACATACGCCTCATTCCAATTCAGAATATTCCTTTATTCAAATATTCCTATACTTTGGGAAAAGTTCCCATTAATTTTATCCAAGATAAATTCTTTAAATTTAATCTTTAATCACCTTTGAATATCAATTCAAACTAGTCGGGATTAGCGAACCACACCGAAGTAATCATTTATTTTATTTCCCAATCCCAACCTATTCATCCCATGAAGTAAAACTGGTAGTACTTCATATCTAACACCACAGTGTTATCGGTAACTCAATTACCATTTCACGTTCAAATCTAATTAAAGATTTAACTATCGCTTGGAGTAAAACTGGTGATACTCCATTCTCGATCTTTTCAATCTATTTAAAGATTCATTAAAACTCCACTTAGTTTTAATCTTTGACTGGGTTAAAGAATCAGTGTCATTTAAAACGCAGTTCACGATAAACCCAAAGTCACATTCATTAATTATCGGGTTAAAGAACGAGTGTTGTTTAAAACACTGTTCACGACAAACCCAAAAATCAATATCCATTCAATTCCAATTAAATATTATTTAATTGGTACACTTCATTAAATCTAAATAAAAAGATTTAATCTTTTCTCAACTGGGTTCAAGAACAGTGTTAGTGAAGACACCATTCACGACAAACCCAAATCACATTCGATATTCAATACAAGGCTCTGAATAGAAAATATATCGTCTTATATTCAATATCGAATTCCACGACTAACAAATGTCGTATTGGAAATAACGATATAAATATATATCTTTCAAATTTCCATAACCACACCTGTATAATCACAAATTCCAACATCGAAATATTCCGAAGACAATTTCGATTCAAATCCACTCCAATTCAATCATTGGAAATTTTGGTTATTTTCAAAACCATTTCAAATTCAATTTATTTATTTAAAAATAAATAGAATTATAATTCTAGTTCAAAACTAGTCCATTTCGATAAAAATCTATTTTTATCTTTTCAAATATGGAGTTTTTCATCCCAATTCTTCTCAAATCATTTCTTATGATTTTACACAAATTATTACTATTTTTAATAATTTTATCAAGGCCCGTACAGTCGATTTCCAACAACGGCCATCGAACTGCACTTACACCGACCTTTTTCAAATTTGATTTGGACGTATCTCCAAATCCAACCGTTAGATTTCAAATTTCTAACATTCGTTAGAAAGCTCTTTTCGATACGAACCCAACGGTTCCGGTTTTAGGAGAATCCGACGGTCGGATCTCCCGTAATGTCCGTTTGAAATAAATGGTCGAAATTCACGAGCTGCCGCTGCGCGGTGCGTTCTATTCAGGCCATTATATTATATATATAATATATATAATATATATATTGTCGATTTCCATTTAAAACGAATTATATAAATAGTTTTAAACTCGTTTCAAAAGCAATTTCAACTTCCATTTCAATTCAAATCGAAATCGAATTCTTCTTTATAAATTCGTTTCAAAATTCATTTCTATTCAATTCAAATTTCAATTCAATTTGAATTCATTTCAATTCGCTTTCAATTCAATTTGAATTCGTTTTCAATTCATTTCGAAATCGTTTTCAATTCAATTTATTTCGAAATCGTTCTCAATTCATTTCATTTCTAAATCATTTTCAATTCAATTCATTTCGAAATCGTTTTCAATTCAATTCATTTCGAAATCGTTTTCAATTCAATTCACTTCGAAATCGTTTTCAATTCAATTCATTTCGAAATCGTTTTCAATTCAATTCATTTCGAAATCGTTTTCAATTCAATTCATTTCGAAATCGTTTTCAATTCAATTCATTTCGAAATCGTTTTCAATTCAATTCATTTCGAAATCGTTTTCAATTCAATTCATTTTGAAATCGTTTTCAATTCAATTCATTTCGAAATCGTTTTCAATTCAATTCATTTCGAAATCGTTTTCAATTCAATTCATTTCGAAATCGTTTTCAATTCAATTCATTTCGAAATCGTCGATTTCCATTTCACTTTTCAATATTCATTTTTAAAATGAATAAAGTCGATATAAATATCGTTCACGTCAAAATGGCGTCAATCTAACCAACACGGCTTCATAAATTTCTATTTTCAAATTTTCTTTATTTTTCAAATTGGAATGAGGCCCAATCAATTACCATATAAAATTAATTATATGGATTTCCATACAACACATGTATATAATAGCATTGAAAAATAATCAACCATCAACCAAAGTGCACTACACTGTATAAGCATCAAATATAGATATTCAACGCTTATAACAGCCTGTCAATCAATCGATCGACATATTTAATCAATCAGGATGAGTGAAATTCATATTTCATCCCAACACCCGTGTGGGGTTTCAAATCAACAAACACACATTTTTGTTTGTGCAGTTGGGCGATGTGTAAAATTTATCAACCCAATCAATATCCGTCAAATCAGTGTAAATAAACAAATCGGCCGATTTGTTTATAAATATTTATTTATTCACTTTCACGTTAAAAATTATATTTTTAACGTCAAAAATATTTATTTCAACACTTGAATTTGTATTCAGTTCACTTACACAATAAAAATGATATTTTTATTTTTCTAACATATTTTAGAAAATTTCGGCGGCATAACGGCACGATACTAGAAACGGGACGAGGCCTAGCCTTATCCCCGGTCTAGTGAAGGCCCACGCCATTCACACATCAAATTCTAATCAATTCAAGTTCACCAAATAACCCAATTCAAATCAAATAATCTAACCAACTACACAACCAAACAAACAAGTCCATGGTATGTGGACGGGTGTCGGGTGCTTCTAATAAGCACCGTCTGCATCCTAGTATATATATATATAACTAGAAAAAGAATTTTGAGTGAGAAGTTCTCACCGAAAGCTATCCAATCATCTTGACTCTTCTTCTCGCCTTTTTATCGTCTTCTTGTGCCCGTAGTCACTACATATATAAAAATCACACATTTTTATATTTCGTTGTCTTTGAAATAAAAATCACATTTTTATTTATTCACTTTCAATTCAAAAATCATATTTCTATTCCGATATCATATAGATAAAAATTCCATTTCGAAAATATTTATTTCGCCTTTATAAAAATAAAGTTTTCGCCTTTATATAAAATAAAGATTTCGCCTTTTTCAAAATAAAGGTTTCGCCTTTATAAAAATATCTACTTTATTTCAACGTATATAAAATAAAAATCAGATTTTTATTTTGCCACATATACAAAGGTGATATTTTTAACTTCTCTATCCCATAAAGATCATATTTTTAAAACTTTAAAAATATAAAAATCATATTTTTAATATTCCTATCATGCAAAAATTATATTTTGACATCACCTATATAGTAAAGACTATATTTTTAATACTTTAAAAATATAAAAATCATATTTTTAATACTTTAAAAATATAAAAATCATATTTTTACTTTCATGTTATATAAAAGATTACATTTTTATATTCTCTACAACATAAAAAAAACAGTTTTTAAGGTAGATAAAAATATCAGTTTTTAAAATAAAGAAAATTCAGTTTTTAAAATAAATAAAATTCAGTTTTTATTATAAATAAATTCGGTTCTTATTACTGTTTATATACAATAAAAATAAATAAATAAATTTAAAAAAACTTACAGGGGGGGGGGGGATTTGCTGCTCGCGTGAGGCTGGAAGTGGAAGAGGGGGAGGATCGGAGGTGGGCTTCGCGGTTGAGGGCGACGGTGGGTGGGGGTTTCTCTGTCGGTCGCTTGAGGAGAGGGGGGGGTCGTAGCTTTAGGTGGCGGGTCTGGGAGGGGTGGCGCGGCTGTCTCGACGGAGTGGGGGGGTTCTCATCGATTTTAGGGTTCGAAGAAAAAGGGGCGAGATCGGAGAGAGAGAGGGGTTCAGCGATGGTGGGCGCGCTGACGAACTACGACGCGGTGGCAGGAGGCGGGGCGCAGTCTCCGTCCGTCGTTTTTTTTTCTCCCCTTTTTTTTCTTTTTTTTTGTTCTTTGATTCTGAAAATCGAGAGGGGGGGGGGGCAGAGAAATATAGAGAGGAGAGAGGGAGATATATATTTTTATTTTATTTTATTTTATTTAATTATTTAATTCAAAAAGTTGTCTTTTACATACGACCTCTAAACGAGGCCCACTGCCTGTCGTCCATAGCTATTTACCCCTATCCCGAACACAATGGGATATGTATCGTAGGCTGATTCGGCTGTTACAATCAGTTTCCGTTTGAATTTACATTTAAATCACTTTATTGAATTTTAAACGTACATTTCAATTTACCGGGGTCACATACTAAGTAGAAAAATTCCTGAAAAATATTTTCTAGCTTCGTATTGACGATACGGTCCTAACAAGACTAGTTTCGTCGAATTCTGAGACCGTTGGAAAAATGGCCAATTTCCAGTCGATTAAAATCAACTGAATCCGGTCAAACGCGTTTTCCTATGCCACGCTCACATATTGATTCGAAAAATTATGAAATTTGAAACCTAGCAATAGTTTGACATCACGGACCCAACAAAAGTGGTTTCGTCGAAATCCGAGGTCATTTGCAAAATGTCCATTTTTAAGGGCCTGAATTCCATAGCGACTATTCAGAATTTTCAACTGGACATATCTTTTGATTCCCGATATGAAATCTTGATTATTCGGATTCGTTGGAAAGATATCCACAATTATATTCCATTATTTTTGGTTTCACTAAAATCCGGATTGTTTTGCTCCCGGTACATTCAATTGAAGTTTGAAATCGAATTATCGAACTACCGCGCCATTTTCAATTCTATTTATAATTATATATAATATTTATATTCTAACGACGACGTATATAAAATATACGTTCGAATTATATTCAAAATAAGTTTCACGTCGATATTATTTAAAATAATTCAATTTAAATATTCAAATTCAGCTAAAATTGCCAAAATAAAAATTTCAAACTGGCACGCATTTTACGGGTTGTTACAAGTTCCGCGTGCTAGGATAAGGCTATGGATGTATGGCTTGATGTTTGCTAGTTTGGATGATAGAATTGGCTTTTCATGGATGATAGACATGCGGAATCGTTGTGATTGCTTGGAATTTCGGGGGCGAAATTCTTAAAGGGGGAGAATGTAACATCCCGCATTTTACATATCAAAAGATCGTAAAATATTTTTATTTCATTCTCTGGGGGTTGGATCATTCTCATCTTTTAATATGTTGTTTATGGGGATATGAGACATGTACATAATTTTTACCAATTTTGTTTGTGACCATTTTGCCCTTGTCAGCCTTGTATAGGGTATAACTTTTGACTTGAATCGAATCAGAGGGTGAGACCTGTGCCATTGCAAAGGAATTGATGGTTACCTTTCCGTAGAGTGGTTGCATTAAGGATTTGGCTCAATGGTTTCGGAGAAATCGCTCTTTTAAGGTTTTTTAGTTGGCTGCCCAGATTTGGAGAGCCTAATGGGCTGAATTTGGGAGGCCCATTAGTGGGATGGTGGAATCCTATAAATAGGGGTGAGAGTGGAGGGAAAAAGTTTACTTTCCCATTCTCTCATTTTTAAGGCATTGATCTCCTTCTTCCTCTAACACATTCCACCATTAAAAATCCAAATCTAAGGAGGGAAATCATAGATCTACACCATTGGAGGCTAGATCAACATCATTTCAAAGGTGAATTTATCGGATCAAGGAGATTGGTTCGAATTGCTCGCTGTCCGGATTCATAATTCTATCATTTTTAGCTTGTTTTGGAGAATCGGTGAGTGATTTACATCTCTCACATGAATGCAAGGAAGTATATGAGTGTTTGTGCATGTTTCTCATCAAATTGGGATGTTTTACCATAGATTTACATCATTACATTTTCATTTTCATATGCATCACCCCATCATCTTATCTAGCATGTTTTACACGTTAATTTCATGATATTTAACATGTTTATGTTAGCTAGATCTCTTATTTTGATCATATGTTCATTTTAATGGTTTTTGGTGAGATTTACATCATTTTTATGGTAATCGTCATATGCATGTGGTTAGTAATGTTATGATATGTTTACGATTGTGTTTGATGAGATTGGTTGAGTTGGTTTCGTCGGATTCGTCGTTTGGCGAAGTTTTGATCGAAATCGGAGTAGAATTGAAGATGTGGAGAAAGTGGCTCGGGTCGGACCAAAGTGGCTCGGGTCGAGCTCAAATTCTGTCACAGGGAACAAGTCAAAGTTGGCTCGGGTCGGACTAAAGTTGGCTCGGGTCGGACTAAAGGGTGTCGGGTCGAACTAAAGGGGGTCGGGTCGGACCACTCTGGATTGGGTTAAAGTGAATCAAACTATTTTGAATCGGGCTAATGTGGATTGGACCATTCTGGATCGGACTGAGGTGGGTCAGGTCAGGCAAAAGGGGGTCGGGTCGGGCCTAAAGGAGGGGTCGGGTCGGACCAAAATGGCTCGGGTTGGGCTGTTCTGGACAGCCATTTCTGATCAGCCATTTTTGCCATTTTTGGTCTGCTATTTCTGGTCGGACCCTTCCGGTGATGATGTGACTTCAAAGTGAGTTCAATTGGGAAGTTAGGAAGTGTTGAAATAATGCTATTGACTGTTTTGAACCTTATAGTGATGTTGGTTGGTTCAATGATGGTGGTGGCTTCGACAAGAGTCCAGAATGGGATGTTCGAAGTGATACGATATGTTCGTTGATCGATGAAAAGCAACGAATAGGCAGACAACTCATAGGTCATGATTTGGTGGATAATGGTTGCTCGAGAAGGTTGCTTGAGCTATGAAATGTCGTCAAGGTTGGATGACTAGAGATGCGAAGGCCAAGAAGTCGTCGTTGTCGTAAGTTCTAGCAGGCTCAAAGCAGGCGTACGATGGGGCACCCAATAGACCGGAAGGTTGTTGGTCGAGTACCTCGGGTATCGTTGAAAGGCCTAGTTGTCAAGGTTGGACATTATCAAGGTTGGACATATGGAGTTAATGCTAGAACTGGGGTTACCATTAGCCCTTGACATACGACAAGGTTGGCCATCATACGATTAACGATGGTTTCAAAGTAGGATTGGCGGTGATAGCCAGAGTCAGTCATGGATGATTGGTTGTTCCACGTGAGACTTATATAATCTGGATGTTATGTGTGTTTTCCGTGATTGAATGGTTGCTCTGGTTTCCATGTATGAATTGTTATTCCTTTGGTCGAATGGATTGCAAAGGCTATCACTGTCCGATGTGGGGAAGATAAGGTTTGAGTTCTTTTCTGGTGTCGTGGGTAGATTAGTATGTTTATCTATCCCCTCTCATACACTTTTTTGTTGAAGTTGTTAGATATTTTATCGCTCACTAAGTCTGTTGTCTGAATCAAGGTTTTATGTATCCTCTTATTACCTTGGGTTGTTCATCCGATTGTGGATGGGCAGACTAAGTAACAGGTGACAGGTAATGCTTTAGTAAGGGCGACGATGCTGATCGATGGCGAGCAGGAGGCTCACGTACCAGTTTTACTACTAGCCAATAATTGGATTTCCACTATTTGCTTTTCTGAGTGTTGTAGTGAGGCAACTTTGTATAAACACTATTTCCAAATTTGTGGATATTACTTTCTAGTTGTACGAAAGTCCAGTGTTTCTGCTTCACTATTACTACCTGTTCTATTTGTTCTATTAAATTTTATCCTTGCGCTATGAGTTTTACGACAGGTTCCGCTTGTGTTTACCTACTCTGATGATAGTCCATGACAGCCTTGCACATCTTTCAGCGCATTATTTCTCTTGTATAGTGCGGGGGTTATGGGCGGTCGTCACAGAAATGGAGTTCGAATTAAAAAGTTGCTTTTTGGGAATTTAACGGAATAAAATTTTTAGATAAAAACCCTCCTCTCCTTCCCTCTTCAAGTCAACCCCCCTCCCCCCTCCCCCGTTAAAATCAAAATAGAAGAAAAAATATACGGATCTCGATCCCGTCGCACACCCACCCCAGGAGCTTCACCACGTCCGCCTCCTCTGCGATGACTGGCGCACCCACCTCTGATTCCTCCCTCCTTCCTTCAGTCATGAAGACCGAACTCTGAGCACCCCTCCCCTCGCGAAAACCACTGCCCCAACCACTACACCACCGCCGTACCTCCCTCTGATCGCTTTCTTCTCCTTTGCCGCATCTCTCCTCTCCTTCATCTTGACCTCCTCCTCTGACGCGAGAAACACATGCAACCTCCACACCCAAAGATCGAAACGCGCAGACCCACGAGACCCCAGGTCTGCTCAAGGTCGCCTCCTCCTCCAAGCGACTGTAAGCACTTATTTATTACTTTCTTTTATTTTCTTTTCATGAAATCAATTTTTATATAAATCAGTTTTTTTTGTAAGAAAATAAAGCTGTGTTTGAGGCTCAATTTGTTTATAAGTAAATATAGCGTTCTATTTTTTATATACTAGGAAAAATCGGATTTTTTATACATGAAAGAAATGATTTATATACATAAAAGATTAGATTTTTTATATGTAGGAAAGTTTAGATTTTTATAAATAAAATGATTCATTTTTTTGTAAATAAAAAGATTTGATTTTTTTTATTTAATTAACTTCGTTTTAAAAATGTGATTTTTATCCATTTAGCATTGTTATAAAAATAATATTTTTATAAAATAGAGAATATAAAAATTTTATTTTTATATATGTAGTGAATTAAAAATATGATTTTTATAATATATAGATTATAAAAATATGATTTTTATATTATATAGACAATAAAAATATGATTTTTATATATGTAACGAAATAAAAATTTGATCTTTATATATGTAGCAATAGGATAAATTTACAATTTTTATATATGAAGTGGTTTCCATTACATGAATCATTATAGAAAAATTCGATTTTTATATATGTTGTTTTGAAATAAAAATATGATTTTTATTCTGAAGAGGGAGTTATATAAATATAATTTTTATGTGAGTAGCAGCATAAAAATAGCGATTTTTAAATATATGAACATCATATTAAAAATGTGATTTTAATATGAACAATATAGAGAAGACTACGTTGGAAGTACGGGCAAATCCAGACTGTTCCAAATTTCAAAAATAAAATGAAGGAGTGGAACCCTCGGTGAGAACTTCTCACTTTTATTTTATTTCTAGTTAAAATATATACTAGGATGCAGACAGTGCTTAGCAGCACCCGACACCCGTCGTCCACAGACCATGGATTTCTTGTTTGTTTGATTGATGTGTTGTGAAAATGGATTGTGTGATGTGGAATGGAATAAAATATTTTATAGTTAAAAATATGATTTTTAACGTGAATATGAATAAAATAAATATTTATAAACAAATCAGACGATTTGTTTATGTACTCAAATTTGACTGATATTGATTGGGACAATAAATTTTACACATCGCCCAATTGCACAAATAAAATTCATTATTTGTTGATTGAAACCCCATACGGGTATTGGGATGATATTGGACATACACTAATCCCATTAATTAGTTGTATGTTGATCGATCGATTGACAGGCTGTGTAAGCGTCAAATATTTATATTTGATGCTTATTCAGTGTAGAATGCACTTTGGATGATGGTTGACTGTGTTGGATTGTTGTTATGTACATGTGTGTATGAAATCCATATAAATCAAATTATATGGTAATTGACTGTGTCTGATTCCAGTTCGGAAGAATAAATATTTTAAAATAACGAATATTTTAAAATAATGAATATCTTAAAATAATATTCAGTAATAGATCCAAATGTGATTTTGATGTCCGATTTGGGATGGACACGAATATATTTAAATATATAAAGCCATGTGATTAGATTAACGCTATTTTGACATGAACGATATTTACATCGATTTTATTCATTGTTATAATGAATATCGAAAAGGAAATGATTTCGAAATCTAATGTTTTGAAAATATTATCATTCATATATCAATGATATTGGAATATTAAATTTTGATTTGAAATTGAATATGAAGCTGAAATCGTTTTGAAAACGAAGTTAAAACTATTTATAAAATACATTTTGAAAAGAAATCGACGAAATATATTATATATATATATATATATTATATAATGGCCTGAATAGAACGCGCTGTGCAGCGGCAGTTCGCGAATTTTGACAATTGACTTCGAATGGACATCACGGGAGATCCGACCGTCAATTTCTCCTAAACTGGAACCGTTGGGTTCGTATCGAAAAGAGCTTTCTAACAAATATGAGTGATTTGAAATATAATGTTTGGATTTTGAATTATGTCCAAATAAATTTAGAAAAGGTCGCTATAAGTGCAATTTGATGACCGTTTATGGAAATCGACTGTAAGGGCCATGATAAAATTATTAAAAATATCAATAATTTGTGTAAAATCATAATAAATGATTTGGAAAGGATTGGGACGAAAAACTCCATATTTGAGAAGATAAAAATATATTTTTATCGAAATTAACTAGTTTTGAAATAGAATAATAAATCCAACATTTTTAAAATAAATAAATTGGATTTGAAATGGTTTTAAAAATAACCAGGATTTCCAATATATGAATTGGAATGGATTTGAATTGAAATTATGCTTGGAATATTTCGTTATTGGATTTCGTGATTGTACGGATATTGTGGAGGAATTTAGAAGATATATATATATCGTTATTCCAATACGATATTTGTTATTTTCAGAATTTGATATTGAATATAAGCCGATATATTTTCTATAATTCAAAGCCTTGTATTTAATATCAAATTGGATTTTAGGTCTGTCGTGAATGGTATCTTTGATAATACTGTTCTTAAACCCAATGGAGTTAAGAAAACTAGAATCTAACTGGAGATTAGTTAAGTTGAATGGTTTCCTGGGTATTGATCTGATGTTGGTTTCGGCCTTCGGGGTTAATACTTAGGGAATTGTTCACTTGCTAATTTACGGTTAAAGGCTGATGTAATGGAATGTTATTTTGGGTTTATCGTGAACCGTGTTTTAAAGGACATTGGTTCTTTAACCCATTTAAAGACAGGAATAAGATTTTGGGTGGTCGTTAATGGTATCTTTAATAATACTATCCTTAGACCCAATGGAGTTAAGAAAATCAGAAACTAACTGGAGATTAGTTAAGTTGAATGGTTTCCTGGGTATTGATCTGATGTTGGTTTCGGCCTTCAGGGTTAATACTTGGGGAATTATTCATTTGCTAATTTAAGGTTAAAGGTTGATGGAATGGAATGTGATTTTGGCTTTATCATGAACCGTGTTTTAAGTGACATTGGTTCTTTAACCCGGTTAAAGGCAGGATATGATTTTCCAAGTTAAACAATCGTTAATATTGATTTTAGGGAAGATTAAAACCAAGTAGAGTTTTAATGCATCTTTAATTAGATTGAATTGATATTCAAAGGAAGATAAAAGAATAAATTTGAAGAATTCATCTTTGATAAAATTAATGGGAACCTTTCCCAAAGTATAAGAATATTTGAATAAAGGAATATTCTGGATTGGAATGAGGCGTATGTTGTGTTTTTATAGCACTTGTTTATTATATACGTGAGTTATTCAGAAAGACCAAGTTTATCCCATTCTGAATAACTGATTCGACGATGTGTCAAGGATGAAGACGGTGGTTGAAGACCGGAGGATTTCACATCGTTTGGATGATTACTGATGTTGGATTGGGCTGTACACCCAAGACAAGGTAATAAGTGGTGATCGTCCAGGCGTACTTGGAGATTGACCAGATATGCGAGGACCTCTCCCCTGTATTGGACATATAGAGGAGGAATAAGGTGCCTCCGGTTTCGTTCAGACCCAGAACGAACTTGTAAATGGATGTGTGTCTGACATCAGATTTCATTCTGTGTGATTGATACACATCGGTTGCATAGCGTTAATTGTCTGTGTGGCATGCTGAGATGCCAATGGTCAAGGCTTCTGTTGAAAAGAAGAGTCTTTTAGTTGATGATCGAAGCATGGCTTTAATATAGCGTAGCTTTGTGTAGCGTTAGTTCGCGAGCCTCACACCCCGGTGTGGACCAGAAACGGGAGAAGACTTCAGGAAGGACATGCGTTTCTTTCTAGCTTGGAGTGGTGTCAACGTTTTGCACCCCCTGACATTTTATGTGGATGATGGATAGCGAGGCGCCTCAGTTTTATCGATCGTTCCGGGGCCAATAGTTGGTCGGGATATGACTAGTTGATGCCCCATAGGGCGGGGAAACGCATTGTTCAAGCATTTTAATCCACCCTGTATGGACCGGCCCTGACAATCCAAGGTGCAGTTGCGGCTGTATCCTGAGTGGCTGGCTAGAGAGTCTCGAATTCGATAAGGACGATCCCTTGCCTTGGTTTACCGATGGAAATCCAACTTCCAATACGTGACAATTGCGGTTTTGATTGTAGAGACTAGTATTGGCGACATGATATATGGTACCCATTCCGTCTAGGATTGATACATTTATATTTGAAGTTGTTTTGTACACTATACACTTATAATAGTATCAAATGATTTGTTTTAACGTACCAAGCATGTTTGGATATTATAAGGGAAAACCCTATCCTCCGGCTTGCGTTGCATTGTGTGATGGGACCTGGGTCTTATAATAGCTTCATTTTTTCCAAAAAGAATTGCGTTGTTTTGTTATATGCATTGGTATTCTTGGGAGGAAACCCGTTCCGTGTTATACGGCGTGGTCCCTTGATATATCTAATTTAAAGTAAAGTTTTTAATAACTGTTTTAGTTCTCGCACCGGTCACATGACTAACCTGGAGTTTATTGTTTTAACATAAACTCTGGGTGCCCCTATTTTCCACACGGGCAGCTAGTAGTTTTGGTTTTGTAGATTTATATTCATAGGATCTTGGTTTACAGCTGGAATGATATTCAGAAAGCTCTGTATCCGTATATTCTTTTCAGTTGTGTTTTGTATTAATTTCCGCTGCATTGTAACTTGTAAATCTCTGATATTTAGTAAATGTGTAATACTTATCATACTCTGTATATTCTTTTATTCTGACGAAATTGTTGTAATAATCAATGAAATGTTCTTCTGTTTGTGTTCTGATTCGTCTTGTCCTCAACTCAATCCGGGGTTTCCTTCACGGGGAAGTTCGGGTTGTTTCAGTTGGTATCAGAGCTTTGGTTTACAGAGCTCGAGAACAAGACACATTAGCACCAAACGAAAGAATTCATCAGGAATTAGATTAGTAATATCCAATGAAAATGACTTGTTAGAGATGGGATCAGTATTATCCTAGAATGAGTCGGAAGTGTGTTATTTTAAAATAACATTGAAAACAAATTTTGTTTTTGAAAATTTAAAATTTATTATTCATATTTGAATACTTATTTTAAATCGATTTGGACTATCGAGTATATAGAGATTTTAATATACGTCTGATCCATGTGTGTTGAAGCCTCAAATATACAGGATGGATTTAGGATCACACTTTAGTCGCCCGGGTCTGATTCTGATGATGGCGCGCCATCATCGGTGTTTATATTCGAGTGCCGAAAGTGGGAAATCTATATATGTCCAATTGGCGGGTATGAGAACCAAAATATAGTTAGAATATATTGTTGTGACTTAGCATCAAAAACATGATTTTCTGTATATGTACCAAAGTTATGAATTTGAAACGTTAATTCACTGATTGATTGATGGTTGTGTTGTATGATTACTTGTTATACAATAAAACCATTATGCGGATGAACGGTACATATAACCAAATTGTATCAAATATTGAACTGTATTGAAAATGATTGCAAATGCATGCATATACATGTGTATCCATTGAATAGGTCATTGCAAAGAGGCTAGAGTAGAGGAACAAAATTGTTTGCCTGACAAATAGGTACATGTTTGTTTTATCTCTTGGGTTTTGATGATTTTATGAGCCGATTGGCTGTTTTTTTTTTGGATTGGAGAGGAGCACAGGGGAGGTTATAGCAAAAAAATTCGAAAATTTAGGGTGTTACCAAATTTTTGAAAAATTTGAAAAGTTCTTAGAAACTGAAAAATTGAAAAACTTAAGCCATAATGAAAATACTAAAAGTTGAGTTGGTTTGTAAAACAACTTTCAGCTCTGTTCCTTTTCGAGGACGAAAAGATTTTTAAGTGGGGGAGATTGTAACAACCCGGAAAATCTGAGCCAATTTTTTTTTTATTTTGGCCCTTTTAATGAATTTTGAATATTTAAAATGAATTATTTTAAATAATAGCAGTAAGAAATTTATTTTCGACAAAAATAGAACGTATATATTTATTTGAATCGACGTTAGGATATAAATATTTATTTTTAATTATAAAAGGAATTGAAAAAGGCGCGGTAGTTTGAAAATTCGATTTCAAACTTCAAATGGGGGTACATGATAC
Source organism: Allium sativum (assembly GCA_030737875.1). Classification (NCBI taxonomy): domain Eukaryota; kingdom Viridiplantae; phylum Streptophyta; class Magnoliopsida; order Asparagales; family Amaryllidaceae; genus Allium; species Allium sativum. Next base: position 538,270,761 of record CM060920.1, on the reverse strand, counting down.
AAAATAAACCAGATTTTAGTGAAACCAAAAATATTAGAATCTATTTGAGAATATCTTTCCAACGAATTTGAAAAATCCAAATTTCATAGCGGGAATAAAAAGTTACGTCCAGTTAAAAATTCAGAATAGTCGCTATGGAATTTTGGGGCCTTAAAAATGGAAATTTCGCAAACAACCTCTGTTTTCGACGAAACCACTTTTGTTGGATCCGAGATGTCAAATTATTGCCAGATTCCAATTTTCATAAATTTTGGAATCTATATGTGAGCATGGCGAAGATAAATGTGTTTTGACAGTTTTAGTCAATTTGGATCGACCAGAAAATGGCTATTTTTCAAACATTCTCCAAATTTGATGAAATTAGTTTTGTTAGAACCATATCATCAATACAAAGCTAGAAAATATTTTTTGGGAATTTTTAGAGTCAGTATGTGGCCCCGATAAATTGAAATGTGTGTTCAAATTCAATATATAGATTTATATTTTGATTTAGACGGAAACTGATTGAAACGGTAGAATTGGCTAACGAAACATGTCCCATTGTGTTCGGAATGGGGGTAATGTGCTATGGACGACAGTCGGTGGGTTTGAAATGGAGTACGAAATAAAAAGTTGCTTTTTGGGAATTTAAATGAATAAAAAAAATATTTAGATAAAAACCCTCCTTTCCTTCCCTCTTCAAGTTAACCCCCCCATTAAAATCAAAGCAGAAAAAAATACGGATCTCGACCCCGTTGCACACCTCACCCTGGGGCTCCACAACGTCCTCCTCCTCTCCGATGATAGGTTCACCCACCTCCGATTCCTCCCTCCTTCGTTCAGTCACGAAGACCGAACTCTGAGCACCCCCCTCCCCCCCCCCCCCCCCGCGAAAACCACTACACCACCGCCGTACCCCCTCTGATCGCCTTCTTCTCCTCCGCCGCATCTTCCCTCTCCTTTATCTCAACCTCCTCCTCCGACGCGAGAAACACACACAACCTCCATGCCCAATGATCGAAACGCGCAGAACCACGAGATCCCAGGTCTGCTCAAGGTCGCCTCCTCCTCCGAGCAACTGTAAGCCCTTATTAATTTCTTTCTTTTATATTCTTTTCATGAAATCAATTTTTATATAAATCACTTTTTTTTGTAAGAAAATAAAGCTGTGTTTAAGGCTCAATTTATTTATAAATAAATATGGCATTCTATTTTTTTTTATATACTAGGAAAAGTCGGATTTTTTATATATGAAAGAAATGATTTATATACATGAAAGATTAGATTTTTTATATATAGGAAAGTTTAGACTTTTATGAATAAAAAGATTCTTTTTTTATAAATAAAAAGATTTGATTTTTTTATTTAAATAACTTCATTTTAAAAATGCGATTTTTATCCATTTAGCGTTGTTATAAAAATATGATTTTTATATAATAGTGAATATAAAAATATTATTTGTATATATGTAGTGAATTAAAAATATGATTTTTATATTATATAGATTATAAAAATATGATTTTTATATTATATAGATAATTGAAATATTATTTTTATATTATATAGATAATAATAATATGATTTTTATATATGTAACGAAATAAAAATTTGATCTTTATATATGTAGCGATAGGATAAAAATACGATTTTTATACATGAAGTGGTTTCCATTACATGAATCACTATAGAAAAATTCGATTTTTATATATGATGTTTTGAAGTAAAAATATGATTTTTATTCTGAAGAGGGCGTTATAAAAATATAATTTTTATGTGAGTAGCAGTATAAAAATAGCGATTTTTAAATATATGAACATCATATTAAAAATGTGATTTTAATATGAACAACGTGGAGAAGACTACGTTGGAAGTACGGGCAAATCCAGACTGTTCCGAATTTCAGAAATAAAATGGAGGAGTGGAATCCTTGGTGAGAACTTCTCAATTTTATTTTATTTCTAGTTAAAATATAGACTAGGATGCAAACAGTGCTTAGTAGCACCCGACACCCGTCGTCCACAGACCATGGATGACTTGTTTGTTTGATTGATGTGTTATGAAAATGGATTGTGTGGTGTGGAATGGAATAAAATAATTTATAGTTAAAAATATAATTTTTAACGTGAATATGAACAAAATAGATATTTATAAACAAATCAAACGATTTGTTTATGTACACACATTTGACTGATATTGATTGGGACGATAAATTTTACACATCACCCAACTGCACAAATAAAATTCATTATTTGCTTATTGAAACCCCACACGGGTATTGGGATGATATGGGACATACTCTAATCCCAATAATTAGCTCTATGTCGATCGATCGATTTACAGGCTGTGTAAGCGTCGAATATTTATATTTGATGCTTATGTAGTGTAGAATGCACTTTGGGTGATGGTTGACTGTGTTGGATTGTTATTATGTACACGTGTGTATGAAATCCATATAAATCAAATTATATGGTAATTGACTGTGTCTGATTCCAATTCAGAAGAATAAATATTTTAAAATAACAAATATTTTAAAATAATGAATATTTTAAAATAATATTCAGTAATAGATCAAAATGTGATTTTGATGTCCGATTTGGGATGGATACGAATATATTTAAATATATAAAGCCGTGTGATTAGATTAACGCCATTTTGACGTGAACGATATTTATTTCGATTTTTTCCATTGTTATGATGAATATCCAAAAGGAAATGATTTCGAAATCGAATGTTTTGAAAATATTATCATTTATATATTGATGCTATGGAATATTCAATTTTGATTTTAAATTGAATACGAAGTTGAAATCGTTTTGAAAACGAAGTTAAAACTATTTATAAAATACGTTTTAAAAAGAAATCGACGAAATATGTATTATATATATTATATAATGGTCTGAATAGAACGCGCTGCGCAACGGTAGTTCGCGAATTTCGACCATTGACTTTGAATGGACATTACGGGAGATCCGACCGTCGGATTCTCCTAAAACCAGAACCGTTGGGTTCGTATCGAAAAGAACTTTCTAACCAATATGAGAGATTTGTAATCTAACGGTTGGATTTGGATTTATGCACAATTCAAATTCAGAAAAGATCGTTGTAAGTGCAGTTCAATGATCGTTTATGGAAATCGAATGTACAGGCCTTGATAAAATTATTAAAAATATCAATAATTTGTGTAAAATCATAATAAATGATTTATAAAGGATTGGGACGAAAAAAATCCATATTTGAAAAGATAAAAATATATTTTATCCAAATGAACTAGTTTTGAAATAGAATAATGAATCCAATATTGTTAAAATAAATAAATTGGATTTGAAATGGTTTTAAAAATAACCATGATTTCCAATATATGAATTTGAATGGATTTGAATCGAAATTATGCTCGAAATATTTCGATATTGGATTTCGTGATTATACGGATGTTATGGAGTAATTTGGAAGATATATATCGTTATTCCAATACGATAATTGTTGGTTTCAGGATTTGATATTGAATATAAGCCGATATATTTTCTATTCCAAGCCTTGTATTTAATATCAAATTGGATTTTGGGTTCGTCGTGAATGGTATCTTTAATAATACTGTTCTTAAACCCAATGGAGTTAAGAAAATTAGAATCTGACTGGAGATTAGTTAAGTTGAATGGTTTCCTGGGTACTGGTCTGTTGTTAGTTTCGGCCTTCGGGGATAATACTTAGGGAATCGTTCACTTGCTAATTTACGGTTAAAGGCTGATGGAATGGAATGTGATTTTGGGTTTATCGTGAACCGTGTTTTAAAGGACATTGGTTCTTTAACCCAGTTAAAGATAGGAATAAGATTTTGGGTGGTCATGAATGGTATCTTTAATAATACTGTCCTTAGACCCAATGAAGTTGAGAAAATCAAAAACTAACTGGAGATTAGTTAAGTTGAATGGTTTCCTGGGTATTGATGTGATGTTGGTTTCGGCCTTTGGGGTTAATACCAAGGGAATTGTTCACTTGCTAATTTATGGTTAAAGGCTGATGGAATGGAATGTGATTTTGGGTTTATCGTGAACTGTGTTTTAAATGACATTGGTTCTTTAACCCAGTCAAAAGCAGGATATGATTTCCCAAGTTAAACAATCGTTAATATTGATTTTTGGGAAGATTAAAACCAAGTAGAGTTTTAATGCATCTTTAATTAGATTGAATAGGTATTCAAAGGAAGATCAAAGAATAAATTTAAAGAATTTATCTTTGATAAAATTAATGGGAACCTTTCCTAAAGTATAAGAATATTTGAATAAAGGAATATTCTGGATTGGAATGAGGCGTATGTTGTGTTTTTATAACACTTATTTATTATATACGCGAGTTATTCAGAAATACCGGGTTTATCCCATTCTGAATAACTAATTCGACGATGTGTCGAGGATGAAGACCGGAGGTTTTCACATCGTTTGGATGATTACTGATGTCTTGATTAGGTTGTACACCCAAGACAAAGTAATAAGTGGTGATCGTCCAGGCGTACTTGGAGATCGCCCGGATATGCGAGGACCTCTCCCCTGTATTGGATATATGGGGGTGGAATAAGGTGCCTCCGGTTTCGTTCAGACCCAGAACGAACTTGTAAATGGATGTGTGTCTGACATCGGATTTCATTCTGTGTGATCGATAGACATCGGTTGCATAGCGTGAATTGCCTATGTGGCATGCTGAGATGCAAATGATCAAGGCTTCTGTTGAAAAGCAGAGTCTTGTGATTGATGGTCAAAGCACAACTTTAATATAGCGTAGCTTTGTGTAATGTTAATTCGCAAGCCTCACACCCCAGTGTGGACCAGAAATGAGAGAGGACTTCAGGGAGGACATGCGTTTCTTTCTAGCTAGGAGTGGTGTCAGCGTTTTGCACCCCCTGACATTTTACTTATGTGAATGATGGATAGTGAGGCGCCTCGGTTATATCGGTCGTTCCGGGGCTGATAGTTTGGTTGGGATATGACTAGTTGATGCCCCATAGGCCGGGGAAACGCATTTTTCAGGCATTTTAATCCACTCCGTGTGGATTGGCCCTGACGATCCAAGGTGCAGTTGCAGCTGTATCCTGAGGGGTGGGCTAGAGCGTCTCGAATTCGGTAAGGACGATCCCTTGCCTTGGTTCACAGATGGAAATCCAACTTCGAATACGTGACAATTGCTGTTTCGATTGTAGAGCCTAGTATTGGTGACATGATATATGATACCCATGCCGTCTAGGATTGATACATTTATATTTGAAGTTGTTTTATGCACTATGCACTTATAATAGTATCAAATGATTTGTTTTAACGTACCAAGCATGTTTGGCTATTATAAGGGAAAACCATATCGTCCGGCTTGCGTTGCATTGTGTGATGGGACCTGGGTCTTATAATAGCTTCATTTTTTCTAAAAAGCATTGCGTTGTTTTGTTATATGCATTGGTATTCTTGGGTGGAAACCCGTTCCGTGTTATACGGGATGGTCCCATGATATATCTGATTTAAAGTAAAGTTTTTAATAACTGTTTTAGTTCTCACACCAGTCACATGACTGACCTGGAGTTTATTGTTTAAACCTAAACCCTGGGCGTCCCTATTTTCCACACGGGCAGCTAGTAGTTCTGGTTTTGCAGATTTATATTCACAGGATCCTGGTTTACAGCTGGAATGATATTCGGAAAGCTCTGTATTTGTATATTCTTTTCAGTTGTGTTTAGTATTAATTTCCGCTGCATTGTAACTTGTAAATATTTGATATTTAGTAAATGTGTAATATTTATTCATACTCTGTATATTCTTGTATTCTGATGAAATTGTTGTAATAAGCAATGAAATGTTCTTCTGTTTGTGTTCTGATTCGTCTTGTCCTCAACTCAATCCGGGCTTTCGTTCATGGGGAAGTTCGAGTCGTTACAACTACTTTAGATAATGGTTTAAATGAAGGTTCTGATCCTGCTAGTGAGAAATATGATATTTATAAAGATACTGCTAACTTGAATGAGGAAACTGATCATGATAAGGCAATGCCTGTGACTACTGAAGAGGATTCTTTAGTATGTAATATATTTGAGGAAACTGGTATTAGGAATGTAAGTGGTAAAAGTTCTACATCTTCTGCTGCTGAAACACCCTACCTCCGTTAAGGTCACTCACAAAGGGAATGCATTAACTTCGGTGAAGCGTTATAGATAAAAGATACAGATAATTTACAAGATAGACATATAAACAGCGGAAAAACTGGAATTATTTCTTAAGCAACATGGTCTAGTCAAAACATTACAGCCATTGTCTCAAAACCCAACTTCCAAGTTATTACAATAAAACTTCTGACTTGATTAGATAACTCAAAATACATAGAAAAGCATAAAGCAGCAGTAAAGCGGCATAAATCCCCAATAAAAGTGTAACCATAGCCATAGCCCAAGAAAAGAGAATCCAAGCAATACATCTACTTTCTTCAAGCAGGAAAAGGTCCGAACTAACCTGAAGTATTCCCTCCCTGCGGACCTGGGGGAGGGGAAATGGAAGGAAAGAAGACGAAAGAAAACGGGTCAGACATAAGTCTGGTAAGTCCAGTGATTTTTCAGCATGTAAACAAGAAAAAGGATCATGACATGAATAAACTGAATATAGGACAATACCATGGTGACAAGATAACATAGGGTAAGATAAGGCAAGATAAATTGAATATGCTATCGCACTCATTTCCATTTCTCTGCACCTACTAACAAATGTTTCAACTAGCATCATGTGTTCATAATAAAGGGATCCCTTTATCAATCGGCTCCTACTCGCATGCATTTATTACTTGTGTCATTCGGCCATGCCTGTTTGTCAATACATGTGCTGGTCCCACTATGGGGTGTATCAATCCCTATGGTGGCAACCCGACACAATTCAAGATGCACAGTGTATAACTACTATTGCCCAGTACCTGATTTTTCCACTTTGGAATACATGCACGCCCGAACTCCATCCGAACCTACACTGACGCACCACCCACTGCTATTTTGACCGCTTATAATCAGCCAAGTAATCATGCCCCGCCCTGCCTAGTTCAGGGTACCATGATACATCTATGTGGGTTACTGCTGAAATGGGTCCCCGTTACTAGGGTTTCCTAATCAACATATTATAATGGTTAAGTGTTCTCCATGTAACCTAACCCCACCCATCTGTTTAATTAACATGTTCTATTGGTTAAGTGTTGCCTAAGTTAACTTAACCCTACCATTCTTAGCATGTCCGTTCATTAGCATTAATCCATTCATTAATGCCTCGAACTCTCACATTAGAACTATTGTTTGTGGTTGCTGGATGTGTCGGGCGGTTCCGGGCAGACTTCTACCGCAAACTCATTCTAACCTCGGGTTTTATGTTTAATGTGCTAACCTCTCACATTAGATCTGTTGTTGCGGTCGCCGGATGTGCCGGGCGATTCCAGGCAGTCTTACACCGCAACTCAATCTAACCTCGTGTTAGGCATGTTCATCTTTTAGCCAAATTACATATTAACCATACATGCCCAAAACTTGATTTTTATATGCCAATTACCCACAATTGTAGTCAATTCAAGTTATGCCACATTTACTTGTTATGCCCAAAATTACTCAATTAAGTTATATCCAATTCTCCGCGTTTCAATCGTACGTACAACAAGATTCAATCTAGGTTCCGAATGAACCTAGTATTCATAAAATAAAAAGGGGAATAGAGAAGGAACAAAAGAATTAACATAAGAAACAAAATAGGCATGTAAAGGTGTACCCAAATCCAAGAATCATGTTTCCAATAGGCATGTTGTACATTAACAATAAATATGGCCAAACTGAGCAAGTTACATCATAGGCATAAAGATTCGATAGAACTGAATATAAGAGAATCACCAATTTGGTGTACAACATGATAGGTTCCATTGTTTCAATCACAACGGTCTCATAAGAATAGGTAATTCAGATTTGACAAAAGGATAAACATGAATCAGAATTGATTATCTCATAATTAGGCACAGTGGCGTACAACATGATAGGTTCCATTGTTCCAATCACAACAGTCTCGTAAGAAAAAGGATAAGCATGAATCTGAGTTGATTATCTCACAATTAGGCATAGTTATAGATCCAATTATTACAGTCATGATTTCTATTAGGTGTTCAAATCTGAATAATAACTGAACTTACAGTGAAAGGATTAGAAAAGTGAATTAGATGACGTTGTAGCGATTCTAATATTTCTTTGTTGATTGAAAAATAAATCCTTTACTTTAATTTGAATCTCTCTCTCTAATTTGATTTCTAGTTTGGAGAAGATGGAGGCTAGGCTAGCTTAGAGATGGACAGCATGACAGCTTCATAGAATAGGGTTGTGAGGTTTAGGGCTAAGGTTTGATGTGATTATATAGGAGTATAGGATTAGTTTGAGCCTTTGGATCAACATAGGATCCATCCAGACCATCCAGTACAAGAAAATGTGTCATCAAGCCAATCAGAAGTCGCCACGTAGCCCTACGACTCAGAAAATCGTCACTGTCCAGAACAGTCTGTAGGGGTCGACCCTTACAGGGGGGTCGACACCTATGTCGACACCCATATAGAGGGGTCGACTCCCATGTCGACACCCCCTCGACAAACCTGAGTGGGAGATTTCCCGCTCAGCTGCTTTCCTGAATTTAGAATTTTGAATCTGTTTTAATTATTTAATTATTATTTTAATTTAATTTCTGTTTACACTTGAAATCTTCTAACCTCCATAACTTCTTCATACGGAATCCGATTCACGCAAACTCGAACTCTATCTCAAGCAGAATTTCGAGACGAACACAATGGCGTAACCCATTTCACCTAATTCTTCTTCTAAAAATTAAGTGTTCTTAAATAAGTTAATTTTAATATTCATAGAAAATACGGGGTGTTACATTCTCCCCTCCTTAAAGGATTTTGTCCCCGAAATCTCTAAGTTAAGAAGAACGTATCTAACATCCAACATCCATCTACTCAACCATCAATCACAGGCATCCATTGTCCTTAAAAGATTTCTAATGCTTTCAAGATCATATGCATAGTGTGTGTATATGTCCTTATCTAATGTAAAATAAGACGGTCTACCGATTCAGTTGACCTCCTTAATGTGAATCATGTCAGTGCTATGAGTCCATCATGTATGCAATTTCTCCTAATAGTACTTTATAACTTTTACACGAATGCACAATCATTCATACAAATGCAACATCGATATGATAACACATCAAGTTTCGATCCATATACAAATACATATATGCATATGCAACATGAAAATGACTGAGCCGATCTAGTACTTAATGTGCGTGTATATGCATCCACGAGCAACCACTAGCAACCACTTGTAACCACTTGCAACCATCAATCATAACATGTTTCCAATACATGCTTACATCCATTGGTTTCTACCTAAGGATTAAGAATATGACCGAGGAGATGTACTTAAAAGATAGATACAAGAATGCATAAACTTATGGAAAAAGAGATCAAGGATGTACCCTCAAAAAGATAAGGGTAGGTTGCGTGTATCTTGTCTTCAGTCTCCCAAGTCGTGTCTTCCTCAACGTCACTCCATTGTACTTTTACTAGCTTGACCTCACGATTGCATAGCTTTTTAACTTCTGTTCCCAAGATACAAGTTGGAACTCTTCTCACCGTCGCTTCTCGTTCCACTTCTACTTCCTCTAATATGCTTGGCTCCATAACTTCCGCAGACTCGTGTAAGCACTTTCGTAGATGAGAAACTTGAAAAACATTATGAACTCCAGCTAGTCTTTTGGGCAGCTCTACTCTATAAGCCGTCGTACCAATCCTATCCATGATAGGAAATGGCCCTACAAACCTTGATGCCAATTTCCCTATGGATCCAAGCTTATGACATTCCTCAAAAGAAATACTTTAAGGAAAACCCTGTCTCCAACCTCAAACTCAAGGTCGGTCCTTTTTTATCCGTGTAGGATTTCTGCCTATCTTATGCGGTCTTCATTCGTCTTCGTATCAAGTCCACCTTCTCTGAAGTTTCTCTGATCATGTCAGGCCCAAGTATAAGCTTGTCTGTAGACTCCCACCAACAAGTTGGTGATTGGCATGGTCTTCCATATAAAGCCTCAAAGGGTGCCATGCCTATGGTGGCTTGGTAGCTATTGTTGTAGGCGAACTCCACCAAAGGAAGATGATCCTCCCATGTTCCTCCAAAATCAAGAATGCACAGTCTCAAGAGATTTTCTAACACTCTGTTCATCCTTTCCATCTGACCATCGGTTTGAGGGTGATTATCAGTGCTTAAGCATAGCTGTGTGCCTACAGCCTCTTGCAAATTCCAAAACTCACTCGTAAAGATAGGATCGATCACTTACTATGCTAGAGGGTACCCCATGCAGTCGAACTACCTCTTTAAGATAAATGGATGCTAACGATGAGGCAGTCCTCCAACTTTTAACAGGTATAATGTGTGTGCTTTTAGTGAGTCTGTCAACTATTACCCAAACACTGGTATTGCCCCTTCTTGACCTAGGCAACCCATCTATAAAGTCCATCGAAATGCTATCCCATTTCCACTGTGGGACCTCTAGAAGATGAAGCAGACCACCAGGCTTCTTCTGCTCCTCCTTGGCTTATTGGGATATCAAGCATTTAGAGACAAATTTAGCTACATCCTTCTTCACGCCATTCCAAAAGAAAACCCTTTTTATGTCTTTGTACATCTTGTCTCCACCTGGGTGTATGGTCAACTTAGAATGGTGTGCTTCTTCGAGAACTGTCTTCACCAAATCCCTTGTTTGTGGGACACATAGTCTTCCATCCCGTCTCAACCAACCCTTGTCATCAATGGAGTATCTGTTGACGTGACTAGAAGTCTCACCTCTAATTAACTTATCCATCATATCAACTATCTGAGGGTCTTCACGTTGCGCGGTTCCTATTGAGTCCAAAAGCGTAGGCCGCACCTCTAGTGTTGCTAACAAACCAGGTACAAACTCAAAAGAGGGTCTAAAGTCGAAGGTTGCTATGCACTCCAAGTTTTGCCTTTCCACAACGAGAGGACTTAAGGTCAGCTTTTTCCTACTTAAGGCGTCTGCTACCACATTGCCCTTACTAGGGGTATAAGCAATCTCAAAATCGTATGAGGCAAGAAACTCCATCCACCTTTGTTGTCTTAAGTTAATATCTTTTTGTGAGAAAAGGTACTTTAATAATTTATGATCATTTAACAATTCAAACCTTTCTCCTAGTAGGTAATGACTCCATGACTTAAGAGCGAAAACAATGGCAGCTAGTTCTAAATAATGAGTTGGGTAATTCTTCTCATGTACCTTCAACTGCCTTCCCCCATAACAAACTACCTTTCCTTCTTGCATTAAGACATCGCCTAATCCTGTACCACATGCGTCTGTGTATACTGTAAACATCTTACTCCCATCAGGCAATGTCAGAACTGGGGCTATTTTCAGAGCCCTTTTTAATCGTTGGAAAGCGACATCACAATCCAAATCTCAGGTAAAAGTTAGGTTCTTCTTCGTCAATCTTGCAAGTGGGGCTGAGATCTTCGCAAAGTCTTTAATGAACTTTCTGTAATAGCCAGCTAGTCTGAGAAAACTTTGTACTTCGGTTACATTCCTTGGAATCTTCCAATCTTGCACCACAACTATTTTTGCAAGATCCACAGCTATCCCCTCTTTGGACACCACATGTCCAAGAAACCTTACTTCTTCTCTCCAAAAATGGCATTTGGAGAATTTTGCTTTTAGCCGATGTGCTCGACGAGTATCCATAACCTCCCTTAAATGCAAAGCATGTTCTTCCTCACTTTTTGAGAAAATCAAAATATCGTCTATGACGACCACTACAAATTTATTAAGGAACTCCCTGAACAACCTACTCATCAAGTCTACGAAATAGTCAGGTGTGTTTGTCAAGCCGAAAGGCATGACAAGCCATTCGAAGAAACCATCCGGGGTCCTGAACGTGGTCTTATCTATGATGTCTTCAGCCACTTTTAGCTGGTGAAATCCGATGGCCAGATCTAGTTGGAAAAAAAAACTGATGCACCTACGAGCTGGTCGAACAAGTCGTCTATTCTTGGAAGTGGGGGCCTATTCTTCTTGGTCAGCTTGTTTAGCTCCCTATAGTCCACGCATAGGCGAAGTGAACTGTCCGCATTGGTTGCAAACACTACTGGAGCACCCCATCCAGAAATACTCTGCCTTATGAACCCCTTTTAATGCAACTATTTAACTTGCTTGCTGAGCTCCTGCCTTTCCCTTGTAGCCATGTGTCTAACAGGTAAAGCAACGGGTTTTGCATTATCAACCAGGTATATGCGGAAGTCTATCTCTCTCTTTGGAGGTAAACCCTTCACCTCTTCAAAGACATCCGAGTATTCACGGACTACTCTTACAAATTGCAAGTTTTCAACAAACGCATCAAGAGATTCTAGGTAGCTAAGCATAACAGAATTCATGGAATTACAAGAGATTTCAAGAGTATTACTGAGGCGAGTCATAAGTCTAACCACTCTCTTTTCACAATCGAGGATGGCACCATTTCTGGATAACCAATCCATTCCTAGAATCAACCATAGCCCGTGAAACCCAAAACATAAGCATTACATCTAAACCCAACGATTAGTATAGAAATTTCCAAATCCAAACAAATCATTGACAAATAATCCGAACCCCCAATTGGATTTGAAACAACCATGGGATCCTCTACTATACTGGTATCTAGGTGCAGAGATTCAACTAAGGTAGTAGATATAAAAGAGTGCGATGCGCCAAAATAAAAAAGAGTACGAATAGGATGATCAAAAAGATAAACTAAACTCTCAACATAAACATTTCTATCTCTTTCTTACGGAGGTGCAATGAGAGCGTGAATCTGCCCTCCAGAAGTAGATCTAGTCCTCTGCCCTTGCCCTTGCCCTTGCCTTTTTGGGCAATCCTTAGCCATATGTCCTGTCTCGCCGCATTGAAAACAACCACCCATCTTCCTCTTCTTCTTTCTGCAGTCCTTAATCAGATATCCAGGTATGCCACAAAAGTTACACTTCCTCTTGTCACGGGGTTTGTTATTCTTCCCGCTCTTCTTAGAATCTGTCTTCTTATTCTGCGGTCCCTCCACTTTCTTGTCTAGTGGTCCTTCCACCTTTGTCTCTTTCTTCCCATCCTTGTCTTCCTCCTATAACAGTGCCATATCCACCAGTCTCTCATAAGTCGCACCCATAGGTATATGGGACATATCCAGGCTATGCAGTGGCTCATTCAACCCTTTAACGAAACGGTGAGCCTTTTTATGTGGAGTGTTTACCAACTCCAGTCCAAATCTAGCCAGCTGGTTCAATTGGTTGACGTATTCCTTAACCGATAGGCTTCCTTGTTTGAGTGCTAAAACATCTCCATCTATAGGCTTCGTTCAGCTTGCGAGAGGAACTTCATTTCAAACCTCATTCTGGAATCCTCCCAAGTCTCAACTGGTCTTTCAGCATTAGTAACTTCCCACTAGAAAGAGGCTTCGTCCTTAAGTAACCATACGACCAATTGTATCTTCTGCCTATCGTCCACTTCGAAGATAACAAAGAAATCTTTTGTTTCCTTGAGCCAGTTTCTTGCTTCCATGAATGATTCAGTCCCATTAAAGTTCTTTCCAACCATCGCTCGAAAGTCTCTACATATCTTCGAGAAAGCATTCACATGCGGAGGAGGAGGAGGAACGACTGCAGCTGGGGGAGGAGGAACGTCTACTTGGCCTACGGCATCAGCCCTAGCCTCTAGATACCTTTTGAACCAGCCGGGTATCTGTACGCCCTCGGGAAGATTAAAATCCCAAACATGCTAAAACGAAAAGAAAAGGTTCAAAACAAAGGGTATAAAGATAGTGCGTATGGCTTTGGGGAATATGCCTTTAAAATAAAACAACACTTTCCTTTGAAAATGCTTCTTTAAAAGATCTTTTTGAAAAATAGTTTTCAATAATTTTAATCTAATCTGGTAACCATCATCTCTGATACCAAGTGAAACACCCCACCTCCGTTAATGTCACTCACAAAGGGAATGCATTAACTTCGGTGAAACATTATAGGTAAAAGATACAGATAATTTACAAGGCAGACATATAAACAACGGAAAAACTAGAATTATTTCATAAGCAACGTGGTCTAGTCAAAACATTACAACCATTGTCTCAAAACCCAACTTCCAAGTTATTACAATAAAACTTCTGTCTTGATTAAAAAACTCAAAATGCATAAAGAAGCATAAAGCAGTAGTAAGCGGCATAAATCCCCAATAAAAGTGTAACCACAGCCATAACCCAAGAAAATAGAATCCAAGCAATACATCTACTCTCTTCAAGCTGGAAAAGGTCTGAACTAAGCTGAATTATTCCCTCCCTGCGGACCTCGTGGGGGAGGGGGGACAAAAGAAAAGAAGACGAAAGAAAATGGGTCAGACATAAGTCTGGCAAGTCCAGTGAATTTTCAGCATGTAAACAAGAAAAAGGATCATGACATCAATAAACTGGATATAGGACAATACCATAGTGACAAGATAACATAAGGTAAGATAAAGTAAGATAAACTGAATATGCTTTCGCGCTCATTTCCATTTCTCTACACCTACTAATAAATGTTTCAACTAGCATCATGTGTTCATAATAAAATGATCCCTTTATCAATTGGCTCCTACTCACATACATTTATTACTTTTGTCATTCGGCCCCACTTGTTTGTAGATACCTGTGCTGGTCCCACCATAGGGTGTATCAATCCCTACGGTGGCAACCCGACATAATTCAAGATGAACAGTGTATAACTACTGATGCCCAGCGCCTGATTTTTTCACTTTGGAGTATGTGCACGCCCGAACTCCGTGGGAACCTACACTGATGCACCACCCACCGCTATTTTGACCGGCTTTTAATCAGCCCAGTAATCGTGCCCCACCCTGCCTAGTTCAGGGTACCATGATAAATCTATGTGGGTTACTACTGAAATGGGTCCCAGTTACTAGGGTTTCCTAATCAACATGATATAATGGTTAAGTGTTCTCCATGTAACCTAACCCCACCCATCTATTTAATTAACATGTTGTATTGGTTAAGTGTTGCCTAAGTTAACTTAACCCTACCATTCTGAGCATGTCCGTTCATTAGCATTAACTCATTCATTAATGCCTCAACCTCTAACATTAGAACTATTATTTGTGGTTGCTGGATGTGCCGGGCAGTTCCGGGCAGACTTCTACCGCAAACTCATTCTAACCTCGGATTTTAGGATTAATGCGGTAACCTCTCACATTAGATAGGTTGTTGCGGTCGCTGGATGTGCCGGGCGGTTCCGGGCAGTCTTACACCGCAACTCAATCTAACCTCGTGTTAGGCATGTTCATCTTTAATCCAAGTTACAGATTTACCATACATGCCCAAATCTAGATTTTTATATGCCAATTACCCACAATTGTAGTCAATTCAAGTTATGCCACATTTACATGTTATGCCCAAAATTACTCAATTAAGTTATACCCAATTCCCCACGTTTCAATCGCACGTACAACAAGATTCAATCTAGGTTCCGAATGAACCTAGTATTCATAAAATAAAACAACAAGGGGAATAGAGAAGGAACACAAGAATTGACATAAGAAACAAAATAGGCATGTAAAGGTGTACCCAAATCCAAGAATCATGTTTCCAATAGGCATGTTGTACATTAACAATAAGTATGGCCAAACTGAGCAAGTTACATCACAGGCATAAAGATTCGATAGAATTGAATATAAGAGAATCACAAATTTGGTGTACAACATGATAGGTTCCATTGTTTCAATCACAACGGTCTCATAAGTATAGGTAATTCAGATTTGACAAAAGAATAAACATGAATCATAATTGATTATCTCATAATTAGGCATAGTGGCATACAACATGATAGGTTCCATTGATCCAATCACAACAGTCTCGTAAGCAAAAGGATAAGCATGAATCAGAATTGATTATCTCATAATTAGGCATAGTTCTAGATCCGATTATTATAGTCATGATTTCTATTAGGTGTTCAAATCTGAAAAATAACTGAACTTACAGTGAAAGGATTAGAAAAGTGAATTAGATGACGTTGTAGTGATTCTAATCTTTCTTTGTTGATTGAAAAAAAAAATCCTCTACTTTGATTTGAAACTCTCTCTCTAATTTGATTTCTAGTTTGGAGAAGATGGAGGCTAGGCTAGCCTAGAGATGGACAGCATGAGGGCTTCATAGAATAGGGTTGTGAGGTTTAGGTCCAAGGTTTGATGTGATTATATAGGAGTGTAGGATTAGTTTGAGCCTTTGGATCAACATAGGATCCATCCAGACCATCCAATCGAAGAAAATGTGTCATCAGGCCAATTAGAAGTCGCCAAGTAGCCCTATGACTCAGAAAATCATCACTGTCCAGAACAGTCAGCAGGGGTCGACACCTATGTCGACACCCATATAGGGGGGGTCGACTCCCATGTCGACACCCCCGGGGGGGGGGTCGACACCCCTGAGCGGGAGATTTCCCGCTCAGCTGCTTTCCTGAATTTTGAATTTCGAATCTGTTTTGATTATTTAATTATTATTTTAATTTAATTTCTGCTTACACTTGAAATCTTCTAACCTCCATTGCTTCTTCATACGGAATACGATTCACGAAAACTCAGACTCCGTCTCATGTAGAATTTCGAGACGAACGCAATGGTGTAACCCGTTTCACCTAATTCTTCTTCTAAAAATTAAGTGTTCTTAAATATTTTAGTTTTAATATTCATAGAAAATACGTGGTGTTACAGCTGCCATTACTTCTAGTGTGAGAAAATCATTTTCTCAATCTGCTGGGTCTTTTTCAATTGCTACCAGATCTTGTTCTTCATTGTTCGACCCTTTTTTCACAAGAAGCAGTTGCTCTAAATATTTGAAGGCATTTCAGTTTCTTTGGGATGCAATTTTTTGTATTTTGGATATTCTGCTGTGCAGGTTGTATGGTAGTTTGTAATGCTGCTATCAATGTCAATATCTGCATTTGTTTTTATGGCTATCTTATGATGCAGCATGTGACGATCAAGGAGGATTCTCCTGAGTTTCCGTGGAGTCTGTTAATAAGAAAGTTTAATACTGATATATGTAGCTATTTTGATTATGTCTAAACAGTGAACTTTTAGACATATGAATCAGTTGTATATATAGATTGACCAAACCTCTTTCTAAAAGTTATATATAGATTGACCAAACCAAAACCCTTTCCATAAAAGCATATTATATGGTTATGATTATTTGAAGTAACTGATCGATTATTATTATGGATCTGGCTATTTGATTTAACTATTGAATGTCAGATGATATTGTTATGTTTAAGACTCTGATTTAATTTTGTTTAGTTTTTGTTTACCTCTGTAAATAACAAAATCTTTTCTGAGTGGAGTTGATATTCAATCTTGTATAAAGCTTTCTATAAATTGACACTTGGTTTTAAAACTGAATTTTTTTATTTAGTTTCAGTCGTTCTGATTTTTTCATAGCTCGAAGTGATCAGCCTTGTAATGTTTATAAATTTTATGTATATAAGTCCTTCCTTCCAGGCGACGACAACATTATATTTGATTTTTACATCTTGTTTCCAAGAAGTTATTCATTATACTTGATTTTTACAGCTTGCTTCTAGGAAGTAACGCATTATATTTGTTCTTTACCAACCAAATAAAAGGAAATTTCCATTTTCATTTTTTTTTATTTTTAGAATTGATAGCAGAGATGAAGTCTAAACTAGGACATTGAAAAACGTGCAAAAAATAAAGGTAGAGGAAGCAATTTGAAAATTAGAGGTAATCTGCATTGGAATTTATTACTTGTTTGTAGATGTAGGCATATAAGCAGCTAATGAATATGTTAAAGTAGCAATGTCATATCCATGCATCCTTTAACTTATTTTAACAGCTAAACCAAAAAAAGAATGATCATCGTCCATGGATATAATCTCAAACTATGCCATTTTAGTTTCTTAAAAAGCTACGTTGTTTGCCATGCGTTTTAGTACTTTGATTTATTTTCTGCGTCATTGTCTCATCTTCTTTTAACAAGTGTTATAATATTTATAAAATAATACGGATTAAACCTAAGACAAATTAGACTTAGGCTTGGTGTAAATAGACAACGATAATCTATTTTGCTTTGCTGGTTTTCAACTTTGGAAGGTAGATTATTTATTTATTTTGGAATGAAAAAATGCTATGGATTAAGGCGTTATTCTAAATAGTCATGTGATGGTATGTTTACTTGAAAATTGATCAAAGAAAGGATAAGAAATTAGCAGGCAACTGAGTAGGAATGGTCTAAAAATAACCAAAGTCGTTTATTTAAATTTAAGTTGCTCCTTTTGCCGTTCATCTCATATGAGAAATTCTTTGCCTTTAATTATTCTGTTTTTTATTTATGAGTTAATCATAATATACTTTTACGTCCACTTTTAAGGCATTTTCATTTTGGCTATATAAGAAAACATGTTTTTTTTCTTATTCATTCCCTACTTTAGGAAAGTGTTCATAGGCTTCTTTGATATGACGTTTTATCATCCAATTTCACTTTAGTTCGATATATGCCTCATGCTTCTCTTAACGGAAACTTAAACATGCATTTGCATATACCCTTTATAAGAAATATCATATGCACTAGCATATTAACTCTTGAGCCTTATTAAATGCATTAACCATTTTTCTCACTTTTTCCATCCAAATCTCATACATAAGACATATAGTATACATGTACTAGATTGACAGTACTTTTAATTCCAAAAGTTATTGCTTGCAGCTTTATTTCTAGAGCATTGAAAATTGTTCCTGGTTCAGCAGAAGACATTGGATGGTTGTTGCGTGCTCCTAGCATGCCTTGTGTTAAAGATGGAACAAAACGCTTCATGGACATTCTTCAAAATGTCAGGTCTATGCATTTTTTAAAATCATAGATTTGAATGGAGAATAATTAACAGGAAATTTTTATGTAACCTGTTTATCAGAAATCATGAACAGAAGTTGCCTAACACGATGGTCTATTTGTTGGTTCAAGGTAATTGTGATCATTCCAAAAAATTTCAGTCCTTTATTTTTCTACTACTGAAAGTTTTTTTAGACAGATCTCTTCAGTAATCATGGCCCTCTTTATTTTGTTAGTACAAAAACATGTTTTTCAAAAATGGGGATTGCATGTCATATAGCTAAGATTCACAGCGAGGTACTTACAAGGCCAAAGGGTTTGACAAATTTTTCTTTCAGTGCCCTACTCCTTTATCATTCGTACTATATTTTTTTGTTCAGGGCTCAGTTGAAAAAAATTCAAAGGGGACAAGATTTCGAATTTAATTAATTTCATTTATTTTGTATTGACTTTGTTAAAGAGATCATATTGCACATATGGACACATGTGTACATGTTCAAAATGAACTAGTGACTTGGTCAGGAATGGAGGAAAATGTCGATTGTGCCGTGCATCTATTCTTGAAGTAGTTCAAGCTAACTCTATACAATGAAGAAAACGGACGTGTAACATAGCTGATTTTTGAGTTTTGTTATTTGGATAATACATGAATCATTGTTTTTTCTCTTCGTATGTTGTGGTGGTTTTTTTTATGTTTACTTGGAACATATGTTTTGGATGAGATCCTTCTATGTTCAAAACTTGTATTGCAATATTTTTAATAAAAGAGCTGTACTTGCTTTCTTTCAATGTAGCATTTGTCTTCTTTTACTGTTGCATTTGCTTTTTTATGATGTTGCCTTTCAAGACAATAGTGTTGCATTACATAATATAGTGGTGTTGCATTAAATAAAATATTATTAATTCCACATGGAAAGTGGGTCCCATAGCTGACAAGACATGTGACTTGTGGGCAGCTGATGTGGCATGTGACACATGTGCAGCTGACGTGGCATGTGATATGTTGGCAACCGACGTGGAAAGTTCATGTAGGCCCCACTACCATGACCTGGAAGCTAGGTTCTGGCTTCTGCTTAAGGCAACGCTATATGTTGTTGCATTGTTGCATATATTATTGCAATAGGGTTATAATGCAGTACTTTCTTTCTGTGGCCGTAGATGGGAAAAAGCGTTTCCTTAGAGGGCTAATGCAACGACCGTGGATGCTATGCCCCTCTAGTGTTGCCTGTTTCAAAAAATGGCCTACAGCAACACTTTTTTGATCTGCGGCCACATAAAATTAGTGTCGGATATGCCCACTTTTGTAGTAGTGGAGGTTTGGTGTGCACGGTACTAACCCCTAGGTATACCTTGACTGCAATGGTCGTCTGGCAATCATAAGGCTTTGGCGGATGTCGTTGGGTGATTCAGAGGTTTTCCTCGGGAGAGGCGGGTCATGATCAATACAAGATAGTAATCATCAGGTATCTATCATCGGCTGTCAGCGTAACATAGAAGACCTAGACAAAAACTTAGAGACCATCAATCTTTCACTATCGAGAGGTTGGTTGTCGGACATGATAATTTGGATGTTAGATTATATGATAGGGCATGTCACTTGGAACTTGATGTAGTCTTTCACTAGTTGAGGTAGTGACCAGGGTGGGGCCATAGCCACTGTGAAAATGCCGACCATACTTGGATATTTGTATTATATAACTCATGATGCAGACCTTTAAAGATATTGAATGCTCTCGACTGGGTTCTGTGCATTGGATGCAGCCCTACTACGGGACTCGGGTATAGTAGACTGTATGTTCGTGTAAGTGTCTAGATACACGCACTGGGTGGCATATCGTAGACAGTAGGGCATTATCCCATGTTGAGACTTGATCCGATCGAGGAGTTTGGATACGATGATCTATATTCCAACATGGAATAGCGATGATAGTTTTGTGCGATTACGTGGCGTAAAGATATAAATTCCCATAAATGATTTGGCGTAGGATGGATGTTGTATATGCTTTCGTGGCGTGACAACGGAGACCATACGAGGAGGGTAGTATGGGGATGTACCTTGAGATGTTGTGTATAACTACATATATATTGTATTAGGTTTAGTCATCCCAGGAGTAGATGGGTACGAAATGAGCATAGAGCCTTGAGTGTTGTTAACCCAAATATCCTAATAATTAAGAAAACATAACTGAACGGTATATTTGGGGTTATTTCAGGAATTACAATTTGTCCAGTCACCAGAACTTTGTGTTCAAACCCCCTTCTAATAACATACTCGAAGTTTAGGTTTATGGCAAATATTTGACACCTTTGGATACCGGTTAGGTAGTATTATTACTTCAGCAAGGCTATATTTGATTATATTATATTTTATCCATTCTGCTGTAAGATGTTTTCTAAGCTCTAATATATTTATTTTCTCTTTCTTTTCTGTAGGAAACCAGACAAGCCAACTTGAGCTTTGACAGATTATGGATTTTGAAATTAAATTTGATCTATCAAAATTCGGGTTGTTACACTGGTCGACCGCTTGGTTGACCTAGGAGTACGTATTCTTATAGGATGATTTCCAAATAAATCCCTAACTTTCAGGCAACATCTACCTATTCAAACGAAGTTGGAATGCCATGAAATTTTGAACATGCATTCTGAGATAGCTATACTACAACCTGAAAAAATAATTAAACTTCCATAAAATCAAGGACCAAAGAGTTATAGGAACACATATTTAAGGTTTTGTTGTGATTTCAGCACAGCAACAATAGAACATAGAAACTCAAAAGGGTTACCTATTTCACATAGAAAAGCTTCAGGTTACTCAAAACTATACTGTTAACTTGATAGGTGTGAGGTTCACTCACCTTATAAGTAATTTGTAGCAAGTTTAATACGAATTGAAGCACTAAAAGCTGATTTTCTAACAAAAAAATTCACCTTTTTACCTGTAGAAAGAGAACTACTAAACACAAGAAAAGGTAGTTTACTATAAATGATAACTCTCAAAATTTGATGAAGATTTTGGATTAGATATGGGTTTAAGACGATTTACCTTCTGTTAAAGAGTTTATACTGCAAATTTCTTAATTTTAGGGTTGTAATTGAGGCTAATTGAATTTACAGGAATTTGATTTCTAAGCTTTCGTTATTTTCTTTTTTATTAGATAAGGAGGATCTAAGTGGTAAAAGTATGTAGCCTCCTTTTCTCAAGAATTTTCTTAGGCTCATGTAAGAAAATACTCCCACTAATGGCCAATTAAACCCCTAATAATCCAGCTAACCCCCTTAAGTTAACTTTTAAGCATTTAAACTCATAATTATGCAATTCTTCAATGTTAAACCATGTTTAACTTTATAATTTCATAAAACTATCAAATTTTATCATAAAATAACCTTGAAAATCATTTAAAAAACATGTGAAATATTTTTAGAGCTTATTAGCCTAAAGATTCATTTTTATAATAAATTTTACACAAGTTACACAAAAATATCACTTTTCCCATATTTGTGCAATATTTACAAACAAAATATTTCAATAACTTATTTTATGCATAATAAGTCATCAGAACTTAATAAATACATATTTATTTTTTATTACATATTTAACTCTTTCATTTGTATATATTTTATACACAACTTCTTATTAAAACACTATTACTAACCCAAAATTCCATATTGAGTTTTTAATCTCATAAGCCACATTGTTAATAATAAAAATACATTTCTATGGCCATACCACCATTAATATACCATAAGAAAAGTTTTAACCATTCATTTCAATATTAAAATATATATTAACATTGTTAATAACTTTAATTACCAAATTAATCTAATTTCACCCAAATAACCAATATTCCATCGTTATCTTCAAATTTCACATTTACTTGATACAAGCCTCAATTTAATCACCTTTTATACGATTAACATCCACAATAAAACCCAAAACAACAATTTATTATTGACATGAATAAACGTGACGACCAACCACAGCCCCCACACTTAATAAGAGGAATAATGCACTGAAAAGTGTTCATGATAGCTATGGACGACCATCAGAGTTGGAAAACACAGGCGAAACCTGTCATAGAGCTCACAGTGCAAGGATAAAGTATAATAGAAAATATACAACAGGTAATGATAGTGAAGCATCACATAACAAAGTTTGGAAACTTTCACAACATCCTGGAAGGTAATCCAAACATCATAGGAAACACCAAAGTTTGTACATATGGCCTCATCACATCACTCAGAGCAACTCAAACAGCGGAAACATAAATACTGGATAGTAATTAAACCGGTACGCATCCAGCTCGCCTTCGCACAGTAGCATTTCCCTCACTAATCACCTGTCACATGCTACTTAGTCTTCCCATCCACAACCGGATGAACAGCCTAAGGTAATAAGAGGAAACATAAAACCTTGAGTCAGACAACGGTCCTAGTGAGTGATAAAACAGCTAAAAAACTTCAACAATAAAGTATATGGGAATGGATAGATAAACATACTATTCTACCCACAACACTAGAGAAGAACTCAACCCTATCTTCTCTACATCGGACAGTATAGCTTTTACGATAAACAGTTCAACCATTCATCCATGGAAACCAAAACATTCATTCAATCATAATAAGCACTCATTACATCCAGATTACATATATCTCAAGTAAACCATCCTAATCGAATTCAACATCCCTCAAGCACAAGCCGTAGAGGCCTAAAAAGTATCAAACAAGCACTCAAGGAACATCACCTTCGACGTTGGACGACCTACATGAGACGGTACAAACAAAACAACCAATCATCCATGAGTGACTCTGGCTATCACCGCCAATCCTGCTTTGAAACCATTGTAAATCGTATGATGGCCAACCTTGCCATATGTCAAGGGCTAACGGTAACCACAATTCTAACATAAACTCCATATGACTTTCAATGATACGTATGTATGTCCAACTTTGACAACTATGCCTTTGACATATGTATGTATACCCAGGGTATCCGACCTACAATCGGTCTTTTAGGTGCCCTTATCGTACCCCTGATTTGAGCCTGCTAGAACTTATGACAATGATAATCTCTCGGCCTTCTCATCTTTAGTCATCCAACTAGATGACTTTTCATAGCCTAAGCGACCTTGTCGAGCAACCATTATCCACCAACTCATGACCTTTGAGTTGTTACCTCATTGTTGTTCTTCAAATCCGGGTTGTACCAGATTTTTTTTTCAAGCTCTTTTCTTCAAATCTAGGTTGTACACAAAAATATAAATTTTCAGAAAACAACCCTGTGACTGACCACTGGCCATGTTCGACCGGCCCCTCACCTAGGGGTACGACCGACCCTTCATCCAGGTACACGACCGACCCAATCAACATCACAACAGAGACAGACCCCTTTTCATGTGTGCACAACCGACCCGCCTTACTCAAATCACCGCCTTGGTGACCGACCCGGTTTCTTCATACCAGACCGACTATTTGCTTTATAAAGGACCGACCAAGCATTGAACGACCCGACCCAAAAGTGAGACCGACCCATTCCTGATTTGCTCCCCAAGACATGATTTTGGCTCGACCGACCCGACCTGAGACCAACCCTAGGCTCGCTCTACTGACCCTACTCCTGTCTTGTTCCCCAAGAAAACCACAACATGGTGCGACCGACCTACCACGTGCGACCCAAATCCTGCAATCTTTAATTCGAGGCCAATCTCGACCAAAACCTCTCTAATCGACCAAATCGACAAAACATACTCCACCGATTCACCAAATACAGCCATAAACATGTCATTAGATTGATAACAACATAAATATGACTATTATCACTAAAATGATGTAAATTTCACCATAACCATTATACTGAACATATGATCAAAACGATGGATCTAATAGACATAAGCATATGAAATTTCGTAGAAATAACCAGTTTAAACTTGCTAATTGGATCATAAGGTTGTTTATATGAAAATGGACTTATATTGGTATAGATCTATGGTAAAAACACTTGAACTTGATGAAAGATATGATCAAACATTCATATACTTCATTGAATCCATGTGAAAGATGCAAATCACTCACCAATTCTCCCAAACAAGTTAAAATAAATGCAATACAATTTCGGACAACAAGAAATTCGAACCAAACCCCTTGGTCCGATGAACTCCTTATTAAATTGATGTAGATCTAGCCTCCAATGGTGTAGATCCTCAATTTACTTCCTTTAGAGGTTGATTTTAATGGTGGAAAGGTGTTAGAGTAAGGAGGAACATAGGCTACTGTAATAACCCAGAAAATCTGGGCCAGTTTAAAATTTTTATTTCGGCAATTTTAGCGAATTTTGAATATTTAAAATGAATTATTTTAAATAATATCGACGAGAAATTTATTTTGAATATAATTCGAACGTATATATTATACGCGTCGTCGTTAGAATATAAATATTTATATATAATTATAATAGAATTGAAATTGGCGCGGTAGTTCGATAATTCGATTTCAAACTTCAATTGAATGTACCGGGTGCAAAACAATCCGGATTTTAGTGAAACCAAAAATGATAGGATCTAATTGATAATATCTTTCTATCGAATTCGAAAAAATCAAGATTTCATTGCGGGAATCAAAAGATATGTCCAGTTGAAAATTCTGAATAGTCGCTATGGAATTCAGGCCCTTAAAAATAGCCATTTTGCAAACGACCTCGGATTTCGACGAAACCACTTTTGTTGGAACCGTGATGTCAAGTTATTGCTAGGTTTCAAATTTCATAATTTTTCGAATTAATATGTGAGCGTGGCAAAGGAAAAAGCGTTTGACCAGTTTTAGTTGATTTTAATCGACTGGAAATTGGCCATTTTTCCAACGGTCTCAGGATTCGACGAAACTAGTTTTGTTATAACCGTATCGTCAATACGAAGCTAGAAAATATTTTTCAGGAATTTTTAAAGTTCGTATGTGACCCGGGTAATTTGAAAAGTACGTTTAAAATTCAATATAGTGATTTAAATGTAAATTCAAAGGAAACTGATCGAAACAATCAAATCAACCTACGATACATATCCCATTGTGTTCGGAATGGGGGTGAAACGCTATGGACGACAGGCGGTGGGCCTCGTTTCGAGGGCGTATGAAAAGTTAACTTAGGAGAGAAAAAAATTAAATAATTAAATAATAAAAAAAATATTAAAATTTCTTTTCCCTCTTCCCTTAAATCCTCCTGGCCCCCCCTATATTCTCCAACCTAAATCGACAGAAAAAAAAAAAAAACCCCACGAGCTCTCGATCCACCGCCGCCAAAGGACGTCGCGCGCGCCTCCCCTCCGGTCAGCGCTGACCTGCGCCCTTCCCCCCTCTCCGCTACGACTTCCTCCTCAGTCCCCTTCTCTCTCTAACCCTAGCCCATCGCTCAAAATCGCCACCACCCCTTATACCCACCGCCGCCGCAACTAGGATGGCCCCCACCACCTACGACAGCCTTCGCCCCCGTTAGGACCCCCAAACCGAAGTGAAACAGCCGCGAACCCCCTGCCTGGCTTCGCGAACTCCATCCCATCGCGACGTCAAACCATTCGCGAGACCCCACACCCACCTGCGAGCTCGCCCCAATTTATGGCAATGTTGGCCGCATCCAAGCTCTTCAAAGTTGTAGCTCCATCTCCCCCTCCAAACCGATTCTCAGCAAGGAAAACAACCCCATCTCCTTTCTTTTTTTTTAACTGTAAGTGTCTCTCTTTATTTATTTAATTTTCTTTTTCTATTTTTATGTATAATAAATATAAGAGTTTTTGGATTTTTTTACTGTAAAGGATCGGATTTTTAAAGTATGAAAGATCGAATTTTTAAAATATAAAAGGGCGAATTTTTAAAATATGAAAGATTAGATTTTTCATAGTGAAGAGGTGATTTTTAATTGAAGAAAGATTTGATCTTTATAAATAAGAATAATAGGACTTTTATTTATAGTAAAAATTCGATTTTTGTTTATGAGGATAACATATAAAAATTTGATTTTTATGTATATATATATAACAACGATGTAAAGAGGTGATTTTTATATGTTATAACATAGAGAAAAATATGATTTTCATCATATAAAAGGATATTTTCAGTTGTGTAATAATACGATATTGGGCGGTTATGAAAAGATACGATTTTTCCTTATGTAAAGAAGCGATTTTTAAATAGATAAAGATATGATTTTTATATAGTAGCGATAATAGAAATATGTTTTTATATAGTAGAAGTTATAAAAATATCATCTTTATATGATGTGAAGAATAAAAATATAATTTTTATATACTAGAGAATATAAAAATGTGATTTTTATATATGTAGTGGCTACGGGCGAAGAAAGTGATAAGAGACGAGAACAGTGAAGATTTCCTGCATTAGAAGTGCCGTGGAGCTAGGATAGCTATATGTGAGAATTTCTCACCTTTCAATTTCATTTTCTAGTTATATATATATATACTAGGATGCAGACGGTGCTTAGTAGCACCCGACACAATCGTCCACAGACCATGGACTTGTTTGTTTGGTTGCATAGATTAGTTATATGATTTGATTTGAATTTGGTTGTTTGGTGATGTTGATTGATGTGTGAATGGCGTGGGCCTTCACTAGACCGGGGATAAGGCTAGGCCTCGTCCCGTTTCTAGTATCGTGCCGTTATGCTGCCGAAATTTTCTAAAATATGTTAGAAAATAAAAATATCATTTTATTGTGTAAATGAATAATAGAAGTTCATATGTTGGAATAAAATGTTTTATCGTTAAAAATATAATTTTTAACGTGAATATGAATATAGTGAAAGTGAATAAAATAAAATATTCATTTACAAACCGGACGGTTTGTTTATGTACACCTATTTGAAGGACATTGATTGGGACGATAAATTTTACACATCGCCCAACAGCACAAATAAAATATGTGTTTGATTGTTTGAAACCCCACACGGGTGTTAGGATGAAATTTGAAGTTCACTCATCCTGATTGATTAAATATGTCAATCGATTGATTGACAGGCTGTTATAAGCATTAGATATCTATATTTGATGCTTATACAGTGTAGTGCACTTTGGTTGATGGTTGATTATTTATCGTTGCTATTATATACATGTGTTGTATGAAAATCCATATAATTAACTTTATATGGTAATTGATTGGGCCTCATTCCAATCGTGAAAATAAAGAATATTTTGATAATAACAAATATTTTGATAATAGGAAATATTTGAAATAGAATATTTGAAAATAGAAATATGTGAAGCCGTGATGATTAGATTGACGCCATTTTGACGTGAACGATATTTATATCGATTTTAAACGATTTCGAAATGAATTGAATTGAAAACGATTTCGAAATGAATTGAATTGAAAACGATTTCGAAATGAATTGAATTGAAAACGATTTCGAAATGAATTGAATTGAAAACGATTTCGAAATGAATTGAATTGAAAACGATTTCGAAATGAATTGAATTGAAAACGATTTCGAAATGAATTGAATTGAAAACGATTTCGAAATGAATTGAATTGAAAACGATTTCGAAATGAATTGAATTAAAAACGATTTCGAAATGAATTGAATTGAAAACGATTTCGAAATGAATTGAATTGAAAACGATTTCGAAATGAATTGAATTGAAAACGATTTCGAAATGAATTGAATTGAAAACGAATTCGAATTGAATTGAAAGTGAATTGAAATGAATTCAAATTGAATTGAAATTTGAATTGAATAGAAATGAATTTTAAAACGAATTTATAAAGAAGAATTCAATTTTGATTTGAATTGAAAAGGAAGTTGAAATTGCTTTTGAAACGAATTTAAAACTATTTATATAATTCGTTTTAAATAGAAATCGACGAAGTGTATATTATATATATTATATATATAATATAATGGCCTGAATAGAACGTGCCGTGCCGCGGCAGTTCGTGAATTTCGACCATTTATTTCAAACGGACATTACGGGAGATCCGACCGTCGGATTCTCCTAAAACCGGAACCGTTGGGTTCGTATCGAAAAGAGCTTTCTAACGAATATTAGAAATTTGAAATCTAACGGTTGGATTTGGAATTATATCCAAATCAAATTTGAAAAGGGTCGCTGTAAGTGCAGTTCGATGGCCGTTGATGGAAATCGACTGTACGGGCCTTGATAAAATTATTAAAAATAGTAATAATGATTTGTGAAGATTTGGGATGAAAGACTCCATATTTGAAAAGATAAAAATAGATTTTTATCGAAATGAACTAGTTTTGAACTAGAATTATAATTCTATTTATTTTTAAATGAATAAATTGAAATTGAAATGGTTTTGAAAATAACCAGAATTTCCAATGATTGCATTGGAGTGGATTTGAATCGAAATTGTCTTCGGAATATTTCGATGTTGGAATTCGTGATTATACAGATGTTGCTATGGAAATTTGAAAGATATATATATTTATATCGTTATTTCCGATACGACATTTGTTAATCGTAGAATTTGATATTGAATATAAGCCGATATATTTTCTATTCAGAGCCTTGTATTGAATATCAAATGTGATTTGGGTTTGTCGTGAATGGTGTCTTCACTAACACTGTTCTTGAACCCAGTTGAGAAATGAATAAATCTTTTTATTTAGATTTAATGAAGTGTACCAATTAAATAATATTTAATTGGAATTGAATTGATATTGATTTTTGGGTTTATCGTGAACAGTGTTTTAAAGAACACTCGTTCTTTAACCCGATAATTAATGAATGTGACTTTGGGTTTATCGTGAACCGTGTTTTAAATGACATGGATTCTTTAACCCAGTTAAATATTAAAACTATGTGGAGTTTTAATGAATCTTTAATTAGATTGAAAAGGTCGAAAATGGAGTATCACCAGTTTTACTCCAAGCGATAGTTAAATCTTTAATTAGATTTGAACGTGAAATGGTAATTGAATTTACCGATAACACTGTGGTGTTAGATATGAAGTACTACCAGTTTTACTTCATGGGATGAATAGGTTGGGATTGGGAAAATAAAATAAATGATTACTTCGGTGTGGTTCGCTAATCCCGACTAGTTTGAATTGATATTCAAAGGAGATTAAAGAATAAATTCAAAGAATTTATCTTGGATAAAATTAATGGGAACTTTTCCCAAAATATAGGAATATTTGAATAAAAGAATATTCTGAATTGGAATGAGGCGTATGTTGTGTTTGTGTAACACTTTTATAATATATACGCGAGTTATTCAGAAAGACCGGGTTTATCCCATTCTGAATAACTGATTCGACGTGGTGTCGAAGATGAAGACGATGGTCGAAGACCGGAAGTCTTCACGTCGTTTGGGTGATTACTGATGATCTTGATTGGGCTGTACACCCAAGAAGATGGAAACAGTTGGCGATCGTCCAGACGTACTTGGAGATCGATGGGTATGCGGGGTACTAGGTGCCTCCGGTTTCGTTCAGACCCAGAACGGACTTGTAAATGGACTGTGTGTCTGACATTGGATTTTAGTTCGTGTGATTGATCTCTATTAAATATATATCTGTTTGGCGGCGGAGAATTTATTCTCTTGCTTAACGCCCTTCTCTGAGACGTACGAGCTCAGGGGTTATATATTGATGGATATCAAACGCATGGAGTGAATTGCCTGTGTGGCATGCCTAAGTGGCAATGGATCGAGGCTTCTGTTGAAAAGCAAAGTCTTGTGGTGATGATCAAAGCACGGCCTTTGTGGCATAGCTTTGTGTAACGTTTACTTCGCGAGTTTCACACCCGGTATGAACTAAAAACGGGAGACGGACCTCAGGGAGGGCATGCGTTTCTTTCTAGTTAGAAGTGGCGTCAGTGGTTTTACACGCCCTGACGAGTTTGACTTATGTTGTTGTTGCTGTTGCGAGGCGCCTCGGTTTGATCGGACGATCCGGGTCCGATGGAGTCATTTGTTGGCTCATTTACTCCCCATAGGGCGGAGAGACGTATTGTTCAGGCATAATAATCCACATCGGTGGACCGGCCCTGACGATCCAAGGCCCACCTGAGTCTGGGACCTGAGACATGGGCTAGATTGTCTCGAATCGGTTGAGGACTATCTTTTGCCTCGGTTCATAGATGGAAATCCAATTCCCAAATACGTGACATTTGCGGTTTATTTGTAAACCTATATATGGCGACATGATATATGGTACCCATGCCGCCTATGATTGATACTTATGATTTGAAGTTGTTTTATACACTATGCACTTATTATAGTATCAAATAATCTGTTTTAAATGTATCAAGCATTCTTTGGCTGTTATAAGGGAAAACCCTATCCCCCGGCTTGCGTTGCATTGTGTGATAGGACCTGGGTCTTATAACAGCTTCATTTTTCTTTATTTAGCATTGCGCTGTTTGTTTTATGCACTGGTATTCTTGGGAGGAAACCCGTTCCGTTGTTATACGGCGTGGTCCCTTGATTTACCTAACTTTAAAAACAAAGATTAATAACTGTTTTAGTTCTCACACCAGTCACATGACTGACCTGGAGTTTATTGTTTTAACCTAAACTCTGGGTGCCCCTATTTTGACACGGGCAGCTAGTAGTTTTGGTTTTGCAGATTTATATTCACAGGATCCTGGTTTACAGCTGGAACGATATCCAGAAAGCTTTGTATCCGTATATCTCCTTCTAGTTGTGTATTGTATTATTTTCCGCTGCTATGTATTTAAATGTAATTTAAATCTCTGATATTTCTGTGTAATATTCATTTATACTCTGTATATTCTTGTAATCTGATGCATTGTTGTAATATACAATGAAACGTTCTCTCGTCTGCGTTCTATTTTATCTTGTACTCAACGCTATCCGCGTTTTCCTTTACGGGGAAGTTCGGGTCGTTTCATTTTGGTATCAGAGCTTTGGTTTACAAAGCTCAGAGAACAAGACACATTAGAACCCTACGAAAGAATTCATCAGATATTGGATTAGTAATATCCAATTAGAATGACTCGTTAGAGATAGGATCAGTAGTATCCTAGAACGAGTGTGAAGAGTATATTTTTCAAATGAAAACAATTTTTGTTTTGAAAATTTAAATCAATTATTCGTATTTGGTTATTTATTTATATTGACGTGGACAATCCAGTATATATAGATTTTGCGTATACGTCTGATCCACGTGTATTTGGAATTTTAATATACTGGATAGATATAGAATTACACTCTAGACACCCGGAGATGGTTCTGATGATTGATCGATCATCATCAGAACTTATGTTCGTGTTTCGAAGGTGGGATTTCTATATATTTCCATTAGACTGGTGTGAGAACCAAAATTAGATAGGGCTTATTGTTGTGATTTGGCATCAAAAATCTGATTTTTGTATATGTATCAAAATTATCAATTTGAAAAGCTAATCAACTAATTGATTGATGTTTGTGTTGTTTGTTTAGTTGTTTGCTAATTTCTAGCCATTTAGCCTAATTGAATCACATATTGAATTATATTGAAAATTGGTTGCGTTTGCTTGCATATACTTGTACTTACCCTGAACAGGTCATAGAAAGGAGGCTAGAGCAGAGAATAAAATTTGTTTGCCCGACAAATAGGTACATGTTTACTACATAATTTACTGTTTTGTTTGGGTGATGATGATTTTATGAGCCTATTGGCTAGCCGCTTGGCTTTTTCTTTTTCTTTTTTGAGATCTGAAGGACCGGGGAAGCTATTTGAAATTCCCCGATGCTCCCGGTGTAGGGGAGGTTATGGCGAAATTTTTCGAAAATTTAGGGTGTTAGCCAAATTTTTGAAATTTTGAAAATTCTCAGAAACTGAAAAGTTGGAGAATGGAAGCCAGATCGAACGTAGGGCTGATTAATCAAACCACTTTCGACTTTGTTCCTTTTCGGGGACGAAAAGTTTTAAGTGGGGGAGATTGTAATAACCCGGAAAATCTGGGCCAGTTTAAAAATTTTATTTCGGCAATTTTAGCGAATTTTGAATATTTAAAATGAATTATTTTAAATAATATCGACGAGAAATTTATTTTGAATATAATTCGAACGTATATATTATACGCGTCGTCGTTAGAATATAAATATTTATATATAATTATAATAGAATTGAAATTGGCGCGGTAGTTCGATAATTCGATTTCAAACTTCAATTGAATGTACCGGGTGCAAAACAATCCGGATTTTAGTGAAACCAAAAATGATAGGATCTAATTGATAATATCTTTCTATCGAATTCGAAAAAATCAAGATTTCATTGCGGGAATCAAAAGATATGTCCAGTTGAAAATTCTGAATAGTCGCTATGGAATTCAGGCCCTTAAAAATAGCCATTTTGCAAACGACCTCGGATTTCGACGAAACCACTTTTGTTGGAACCGTGATGTCAAGTTATTGCTAGGTTTTAAATTTCATAATTTTTCGAATTAATATGTGAGCGTGGCAAAGGAAAATGCGTTTGACCAGTTTTAGTTGATTTTAATCGACTGGAAATTAGCCATTTTTCCAACGGTCTCAGGATTCGACGAAACTAGTTTTGTTAGGACCGTATCGTCAATACGAAGCTAGAAAATATTTTTCAGGAATTTTTAAAGTTCGTATGTGACCCCGGTAATTTGAAAAGTACGTTTAAAATTCAATATAGTGATTTAAATGTAAATTCAAAGGAAACTGATCGAAACAATCAAATCAACCTACGATACATATCCCATTGTGTTCGGAATGGGGGTGAAACGCTATGGACGACAGGCGGTGGGCCTCGTTTCGAGGGCGTATGAAAAGTTAACTTAGGAGAGAAAAAAATTAAATAATTAAATAATAAAAAAATATTAAAATTTCTTTTCCCTCTTCCCTTAAATCCTCCTGGCCCCCCCCCCCTATATTCTCCAACCTAAATCGACAGAAAAAAAAAAAACCCCACGAGCTCTCGGTCCACCGCCGCCAAAGGACGTCGCGTGCGCCTCCCCTCCGGTCAGCGCTGACCTGCGCCCTTCCCCCCTCTCCGCTACGACTTCCTCCTCAGTCCCCTTCTCTCTCTAACCCTAGCCCATCGCTCAAAATCGCCACCACCCCTTATACCCACCGCCGCCGCAACTAGGATGGCCCCCACCACCTGCGACAGCCTTCGCCCCCGTTAGGACCCCCAAACCGAAGTGAAACAGCCGCGAACCCCCTGCCTTGCTTCGCGAACTCCATCCCATCGCGACGTCAAACCATTCGCGAGACCCCATACCCACCTGCGAGCTCGCCCCAATTTATGGCAATGTTGGCCGCATCCAAGCTCTTCAAAGTTGCAGCTCCATCTCCCCCTCCAAACCGATTCTCAGCAAGGAAAACAACCCCCTCTCCTTTCTTTTTTTTTAACTGTAAGTGTCTCTCTTTATTTATTTAATTTTCTTTTTCTATTTTTATGTATAATAAATATAAGAGTTTTTGGATTTTTTTACTGTAAAGGATCGGATTTTTAAAGTATGAAAGATCGAATTTTTAAAATATAAAAGGGCGAATTTTTAAAATATGAAAGATTAGATTTTTCATAGTGAAGAGGTGATTTTTAATTGAAGAAAGATTTGATCTTTATAAATAAGAATAATAGGACTTTTATTTATAGTAAAAATTCGATTTTTGTTTATGAGGATAACATATAAAAATTTGATTTTTATGTATATATATAACAACGATGTAAAGAGGTGATTTTTATATGTTATAACATAGAGAAAAATATGATTTTCATCATATAAAAGGATATTTTCAGTTGTGTAATAATACGATATTGGGCGGTTATGAAAAGATACGATTTTTCCTTATGTAAAGAAGCGATTTTTAAATAGATAAAGATATGATTTTTATATAGTAGCGATAATAGAAATATGTTTTTATATAGTAGAAGTTATAAAAATATCATCTTTATATGATGTGAAGAATAAAAATATAATTTTTATATACTAGAGAATATAAAAATGTGATTTTTATATATGTAGTGGCTACGGGCGAAGAAAGTGATAAGAGACGAGAACAGTGAAGATTTCCTGCATTAGAAGTGCCGTGGAGCTAGGATAGCTATATGTGAGAATTTCTCACCTTTCAATTTCATTTTCTAGTTATATATATATATACTAGGATGCAGACGGTGCTTAGTAGCACCCGACACAATCGTCCACAGACCATGGACTTGTTTGTTTGGTTGCATAGATTAGTTATATGATTTGATTTGAATTTGGTTGTTTGGTGATGTTGATTGATGTGTGAATGGCGTGGGCCTTCACTAGACCGGGGATAAGGCTAGGCCTCGTCCCGTTTCTAGTATCGTGCCGTTATGCTGCCGAAATTTTCTAAAATATGTTAGAAAATAAAAATATCATTTTATTGTGTAAATGAATAATAGAAGTTCATATGTTGGAATAAAATGTTTTATCGTTAAAAATATAATTTTTAACGTGAATATGAATATAGTGAAAGTGAATAAAATAAAATATTCATTTACAAACCGGACGGTTTGTTTATGTACACCTATTTGAAGGACATTGATTGGGACGATAAATTTTACACATCGCCCAACAGCACAAATAAAATATGTGTTTGATTGTTTGAAACCCCACACGGGTGTTAGGATGAAATTTGAAGTTCACTCATCCTGATTGATTAAATATGTCAATCGATTGATTGACAGGCTGTTATCAGCATTAGATATCTATATTTGATGCTTATACAGTGTAGTGCACTTTGGTTGATGGTTGATTATTTATCGTTGCTATTATATACATGTGTTGTATGAAAATCCATATAATTAACTTTATATGGTAATTGATTGGGCCTCATTCCAATCGTGAAAATAAAGAATATTTTGATAATAACAAATATTTTGATAATAGGAAATATTTGAAATAGAATATTTGAAAATAGAAATATGTGAAGCCGTGATGATTAGATTGACGCCATTTTGACGTGAACGATATTTATATCGATTTTAAACGATTTCGAAATGAATTGAATTGAAAACGATTTCGAAATGAATTGAATTGAAAACGATTTCGAAATGAATTGAATTGAAAACGATTTCGAAATGAATTGAATTGAAAACGATTTCGAAATGAATTGAATTGAAAACGATTTCGAAATGAATTGAATTGAAAACGATTTCGAAATGAATTGAATTGAAAACGATTTCGAAATGAATTGAATTGAAAACGATTTCGAAATGAATTGAATTGAAAACGATTTCGAAATGAATTGAATTGAAAACGATTTCGAAATGAATTGAATTGAAAACGATTTCGAAATGAATTGAATTGAAAACGATTTCGAAATGAATTGAATTGAAAACGATTTCGAAATGAATTGAATTGAAAACGATTTCGAAATGAATTGAATTGAAAACGAATTCGAATTGAATTGAAAGTGAATTGAAATGAATTCAAATTGAATTGAAATTTGAATTGAATAGAAATGAATTTTAAAACGAATTTATAAAGAAGAATTCAATTTTGATTTGAATTGAAAAGGAAGTTGAAATTGCTTTTGAAACGAATTTAAAACTATTTATATAATTCGTTTTAAATAGAAATCGACGAAGTGTATATTATATATATTATATATATAATATAATGGCCTGAATAGAACGTGCCGCGCCGCGGCAGTTCGTGAATTTCGACCATTTATTTCAAACGGACATTACGGGAGATCCGACCGTCGGATTCTCCTAAAACCGGAACCGTTGGGTTCGTATCGAAAAGAGCTTTCTAACGAATATTTGAAATTTGAAATCTAACGGTTGGATTTGGAATTATGTCCAAATCAAATTTGAAAAAGGTCGCTGTAAGTGCAGTTCGATGGCCGTTGATGGAAATCGACTGTACGGGCCTTGATAAAATTATTAAAAATAGTAAAAATGATTTGTGAAGATTTGGGATGAAAGACTCCATATTTGAAAAGATAAAAATAGATTTTTATCGAAATGAACTAGTTTTGAACTAGAATTATAATTCTATTTATTTTTAAATGAATAAATTGAAATTGAAATGGTTTTGAAAATAACCAGAATTTCCAATGATTGCATTGGAGTGGATTTGAATCGAAATTGTCTTCGGAATATTTCGATGTTGGAATTCGTGATTATACAGATGTTGTTATGGAAATTTGAAAGATATATATATTTATATCGTTATTTCCGATACGACATTTGTTAATCGTAGAATTTGATATTGAATATAAGCCGATATATTTTCTATTCAGAGCCTTGTATTGAATATCAAATGTGATTTGGGTTTGTCGTGAATGGTGTCTTCACTAACACTGTTCTTGAACCCAGTTGAGAAATGATTAAATCTTTTTATTTAGATTTAATGAAGTGTACCAATTAAATAATATTTAATTGGAATTGAATTGATATTGATTTTTGGGTTTATCGTGAACAGTGTTTTAAAGAACACTCGTTCTTTAACCCGATAATTAATGAATGTGACTTTGGGTTTATCGTGAACCGTGTTTTAAATGACACGGATTCTTTAACCCAGTTAAAGATTAAAACTAAGTGGAGTTTTAATGAATCTTTAATTAGATTGAAAAGATCGAAAATGGAGTATCACCAGTTTTACTCCAAGCGATAGTTAAATCTTTAATTAGATTTGAACGTGAAATGGTAATTGAATTTACCGATAACACTGTGGTGTTAGATATGAAGTACTACCAGTTTTACTTCATGGGATGAATAGGTTGGGATTGGGAAAATAAAATAAATGATTACTTTGGTGTGGTTCGCTAATCCCGACTAGTTTGAATTGATATTCAAAGGAGATTAAAGAATAAATTCAAAGAATTTATCTTGGATAAAATTAATGGGAACTTTTCCCAAAATATAGGAATATTTGAATAAAAGAATATTCTGAATTGGAATGAGGCGTATGTTGTGTTTGTGTAACACTTTTATAATATATACGCGAGTTATTCAGAAAGACCGGGTTTATCCCATTCTGAATAACTGATTCGACGTGGTGTCGAAGATGAAGACGATGGTCGAAGACCGGAAGTCTTCACGTCGTTTGGGTGATTACTGATGATCTTGATTGGGCTGTACACCCAAGAAGATGGAAACAGTTGGCGATCGTCCAGACGTACTTGGAGATCGATGGGTATGCGGGGTACTAGGTGCCTCCGGTTT
Organism: Allium sativum; assembly: GCA_030737875.1. NCBI lineage: Eukaryota > Viridiplantae > Streptophyta > Magnoliopsida > Asparagales > Amaryllidaceae > Allium > Allium sativum. The sequence goes on along the minus strand of CM060920.1, from coordinate 538,232,685 downwards.
CGTTCAGACCCAGAACGGACTTGTAAATGGACTGTGTGTCTGACATTGGATTTTAGTCCGTGTGATTGATCTCTATTAAATATATATCTGTTTGGCGGCGGAGAATTTATTCTCTTGCTTAACGCCCTTCTCTGAGACGTACGAGCTCAGGGGTTATATATTGATGGATATCAAACGCATGGAGTGAATTGCCTGTGTGGCATGCCTAAGTGGCAATGGATCGAGGCTTCTGTTGAAAAGCAAAGTCTTGTGGTGATGATCAAAGCACGGCCTTTGTGGCATAGCTTTGTGTAACGTTTACTTCGCGAGTTTCACACCCGGTATGAACTAAAAACGGGAGACGGACCTCAGGGAGGGCATGCGTTTCTTTCTAGTTAGAAGTGGCGTCAGTGGTTTTACACGCCCTGACGAGTTTGACTTATGTTGTTGTTGCTGTTGCGAGGCGCCTCGGTTTGATCGGACGATGCGGGTCCGATGGAGTCATTTGTTGGCTCATTTACGCCCCATAGGGCGGAGAGACGTATTGTTCAGGCATAATAATCCACATCGGTGGACCGGCCCTGACGATCCAAGGCCCACCTGAGTCTGGGACCTGAGACATGGGCTAGATTGTCTCGAATCGGTTGAGGACTATCTTTTGCCTCGGTTCATAGATGGAAATCCAATTCCCAAATACGTGACATTTGCGGTTTATTTGTAAACCTATATATGGCGACATGATATATGGTACCCATGCCGCCTATGATTGATACTTATGATTTGAAGTTGTTTTATACACTATGCTCTTATTATAGTATCAAATAATCTGTTTTAAACGTATCAAGCATTCTTTGGCTGTTATAAGGGAAAACCCTATCCTCCGGCTTGCGTTGCATTGTGTGATAGGACCTGGGTCTTATAACAGCTTCATTTTTCTTTATTTAGCATTGCGCTGTTTGTTTTATGCACTGGTATTCTTGGGAGGAAACCCGTTCCGTTGTTATACGGCGTGGTCCCTTGATTTACCTAACTTTAAAAACAAAGATTAATAACTGTTTTAGTTCTCACACCAGTCACATGACTGACCTGGAGTTTATTGTTTTAACCTAAACTCTGGGTGCCCCTATTTTGACACGGGCAGCTAGTAGTTTTGGTTTTGCAGATTTATATTCACAGGATCCTGGTTTACAGCTGGAACGATATCCGGAAAGCTTTGTATCCGTATATCTCCTTCTAGTTGTGTATTGTATTATTTTCCGCTGCTATGTATTTAAATGTAATTTAAATCTCTGATATTTCTGTGTAATATTCATTTATACTCTGTATATTCTTGTAATCTGATGCATTGTTGTAATATACAATGAAACGTTCTCTCGTCTGCGTTCTATTTTGTCTTGTACTCAACGCTATCCGCGTTTTCCTTTACGGGGAAGTTCGGGTCGTTTCAGCTACCTAATGAGATAATAGAGAAACTAAAACATTTCTCATTCCTCCCACCCCTATTTATACCCTTCCATGAGCCCACCAGTGGGCTTTCCCAAATCAGCCAATTGTGGCTCTCCAAACCTGAACAACCAACTGAAAAACCTTAAAACAACGATTCCTCTCAAACTGTTGAGATAAATCTTTAATGTAACCACTATACGGAAAGGCAATCATCATTTCCTTTCCAATGGCACAGGTCTCACCACCTGATTCGACCTGAGTCAAAAGTTATGCTCTGTACAAGACTGACCGGGGAAATGATCACAAACAAAATGGGTAAAAATTATCGACATGTTTTACATCCCCATAAGCATTACATCCCCATAACCAACATATTAAAATAACCCTCCAGGAATAAAATAAAAATATTTTACAATCTTCCGATACGTAAAATGCAGGCAGTTACAATAATTATACCAAATAATCAAATTAATGATGTATTCTACTTAGTTATCACCCGCACAACTATATTTTAATGGTTATCAATTATAACAGATAATCATCGAAAACCTGGGTTATTACATGAACACTCGATTTATCCTAAGAATTGACGCGTTCTAACTTTATCTCTTATAGGGATTCATGTGGAGTTAAATCAGTTGGAACATATATATATATATATATATATATATATATATATGTAGTATAAGTTATTAGAGTGCATATCAGGAATTGGTTGATCATTTCAGTTGAGCATGAAGGTTACTAGATATATTTTGAGGAATAATTAGAATATGTCTTTATATAACCGGTAAAATATTATAGTAAAGTATTAAGTTGGAAATATCTTTAATGGAACCAATTAATTAATTTTGTTGATAAGAATGGTTAGGAGTAAAGAGAAGAGTGATGGTTATCGATCTCGTTAATGGGTCTAGGCATGGTTTAAGAACTCTGGTCGAGACAGTGGACGTCCGGGATAGATAGGTATTCCAAAACAACGCATGAGGCACCATTGACATGAGAAATAAACTAATTACAATTTTTAAGTAAAGAATTAATTTTGTATTACTTCTAGTTAACTAATTTATATATCTTAATGGAAAATGAAGATTTGTTGTGAACATATAGTAATTTTCTGTATTAACTTATAATAATAAGGTTTTGAGAAGGTTGGGTTATATAAGAATATAGTAATAATTTAAAGTTCAATAATAGTGATGGAAAGGTTTTTAATAAATTACGATTTTTATAAACTTGTCGCCCTTTTGTAAATAGTAAATGGCTTATGGTTATTTGAAGTAGTCTTGTTGTTCTTAGTGACTTGAGGGTTTAATTAGAAACTTTACAGAAAAAATTTGAGTTTAATTAAATAAATCTTTGTGAAGGTAATTTATTAATTATTATTACAAAACATTAACCTTTGGAAACCCTTCGGTTTACAGGATTACAATGTCGACAATTTCAGGCAAGATCCAAAATTAGTAATTTTTCTCCCACCGCGTAATTCCGAGGCCCGAGATGATGTATTGAGAAATTTTGATATCTATGCTCCTTACATTCAGCTAGGATGATTTTCTGGATGTCTTTTTAAAACCAATCTTACTTCCTTAATAAGTCAAATGAATCTCATCTCTTCTTACCCTTTACCGATTAGTGATGTCATTTCTAGAAACCAATGTTATCTCGTTGAGTTAAATTCGTGTGAAATGAATATTAAACCCATACTCTATTCGAGGAAATCTTTTAGGGTTATGCCTTTTATTTGGATTTGGAGAGGCAATGAGTGTCTAAATTCTAATGATGATCCATCAATTTATTTATTGGAAATCTTGCGATTATCAAGTTTCACTTGTGTTTAGGTGACATCACCAAATTATAGATTGTGGTGCTTTCTGTAAAACACTTCCTTATTGACTTTTTAAAGTTATTGATGCCCTTTTCGTCTTGCAAATTGTTGAGGTATTACTGGATGCAGGATTCTCTATTGGATTATTCAATAGTGTTTTTGAAGATTCTTTCTTGTTGTATCATTTGTGCTTCTCCTTACTTGAGTGTCCTCTTAAAAGTTTAAACTCCTTTGACAATTTTGGTGGTCGGTATCATCCTAGTACTAAGATTGAAAGAACTCGTGAGTATCGGCCGTATACTAGTTTTCTTATTTTTAGTTTGCAGATGTGGAACCTTTTATACAAGATCATCCCATTCGTCTTTATATCTCGTGTCAATGTAAAAATTATGATTGTTACCTCTTAATCCTTAAGAAAATTGCGAGGATACAATTTTTATAAGGGGTAGGGGTCTCTAACAACTTGGGTTTTTAGTGATAACCCGCTATAAATAATAACTACTAACATAAGAATATGGGAGTGATAATAAAGTTGAATATATTACTAAATAGGTTACTTAACTTAATTACTCGAGTAAATATTTAAAAATTGGGTATTGTAGTTTAATTATGGGAAAACTAGAATTTAATCACCTCAAGGTGATTAAACTGAGGTTGTTGATAAATTAGAGAAATGATTTTATTAATAGAGGATAAAAAATTAAAATATTTATATTATCAGAATTTTGTGAAAAAGTTGTGTAAAATATAGTTTGAGAGAAACCCGAAGGTAATTGTTGAATTTGACGTATGAATATTGACTTTTAAGGCATATTGAATTTTTGTAAAATAGTGCAATATAAAAATGTGCATATGTATGCAAAATTTGTTGAAAATAATAATAATTAAAGAGAAATGATTATTTTCTAATCTTAGTTATCTAAGTTTTAAAATATACATATTAAAATATTTTATTCTTGTGTAATTTGAAAATTTATACAACTTTGAATATAAATATTCAATTTTGTGTAAAATATACAATTTGGAGTAAACAAAAAATTTTTGTTAAAAAGTATTAAATTGTTCACAAGTATTGTTTACAAATTATTAGTATGTTGTATGTGTGAAGATATACCTAAAAAAGTGTTAACTAAGGAAAATAGGCAAATAGAAGCATTAATCATCCTTGTTATTAGCTTAGATGGATTTAGGCCTTAATTAGTGTTTAGAAAGGGACCTTATCTTGAATAAAGAAAGAATATAGTATGTATTCTTCTTTCTCACCTCTCTTTCTCAAAATACAGAGAAAAGGAAATTCAGCAAAACTCATTCCAATTCAAAACCTTATCTCTCCAATTCTCCAACTAGCTAATTTAAGTAGTAAATATAGCTCTTTAGTAGGTAATAACTCTAAAACTATATTTAAATTCATCATTGATTTTGATTGTAAATCTATATTACTGTGATTGAATACTGCAATTTTCTCAGCAGGCTTTGAGAAGTCCATTTGAACTCCAAGTGCCTATTTTCCTTCTAATATATCATTGTAGATCCTCATTTTTGAATTCTAATTGAGTGAACCTCACAACTTCTAGTTGAAATCAATTATATGATGTTCTCTACGTCTGAGGAATATTTGGGGAATTATCGATTCACTGTCACTATTGGTGTCTGTCAATCTGTTCCTTTTGTTGTTATGTTGTTGAGGTGTAAACTTGTAGAAAGTATAACTTACTCAATCTACAAAGAAATGTTGTCAAAATTATCCAGGATCATTATCCGGACTTTTGACCTAGTGCAAGAAAATATTCTTATGAAATAATCTTTGTTTGCATGTTGAAATTTAGCTTAGAAATCGGACAGAAAGTAAGTTGAATCACCTGAATTGTACGCTTCAGAAATTGCTCCCCTCCAAGCAGGAGAGGTCAACCTAGGGGTCAACCTCCAGCTTAAAAGTGTCAAACTCTAGGTCTACACTTCTTGCTTGTTTGGGACGTGATTTTATCTAGTGAAATGGACTGCACCATTGCGTTCGTCTCAAAAATCTGGCCAAGGTAGACACCTAGTTTGTGTAAAACGGACGTTGTATGAAGAAGTTATGAGTGTTAGAAGTTTGCATACGTATAAGGACCTTATATGTATATTAATTAAATAAATGTTTATGCAGAAAATCGAAATTCACGAGCGGGAAAGGTAGGAGGGAAAACAGACCATTGGGGGTCGACCCACCAACAGGGGGGCCGACTCATAGGTCAACCCCACCGCGGATCTAGAAAGTTCTTTCTAACTTGGTCGGTTTGGATTTTTTTAATTCAAATTTGAGGGTCCTGCTTCTCTGATACACCTATAAATAAGACCCTAGAGCTAACCCTAAACCACACATTTCTAAGGCTACACTGAAGCTCTACTGATTCTCCTCCCTTAAAGATCTCTTCAGAAAATATAAATTACTAGTTAGGAAAAATTCTGAATCCAAATCTGGAGGAAAGGAACATATGCTTGCAAATAGGTGTTCAGATCTCTAAACAAAGTAAGATAACTTTCTAGATCCGATCTATCTGAATTCCTTCCTCTTTCTCTTTTAATGAAAATAATAAATCCATGATCGTTAGGTTGTGAATCCGATTAAAGGGGAAAAAACCAAGGATGCCAAAACTGGGTCAGATCTAGAATTGAGAAAGCGTACGAGGTGAGTGGGTTTTAGCTATGGCATTTTAGATAATAATATGTTATCGTTTACCATTCCCCATTTTGCATAATTGAGTTTGCCAAAATAATTGAGAATTATTGTTATAACAAGTTGAGGTGTTAATATGAATTATTCATACGTTGAATCAGTTAAAGTGGTGGAAGGATTACGTATTGAAAAACAAACTTGTTTGAATATGGGTAATGACTACTATTGTTATAAGTCATATGACTCGCTTGTGGCATAAAATTAAATGACATGTTTAACTTGTTGGAATTGAACAATTACCCGATAAAATGTTAACATGTTAAAATAAAGATAAACCCATGTTAAAAAGGACATGTTCCATAATATAGGCATAATTTGACGACACGTAAACTAGAATACAATAAAAAGAGTTATACGCCTAAAAATTTACATGAAATAGGAATAATTGTTAAAGAATGAACATGCCTAGATTCACGGTAATTTGACACTGTAGCGCTCTTAGACACGAGGTTAGGTTGCACTTGTGATATAAGTCTGCCCAGAACCGCCTGGCATATCCAGCATTCACAAGTGTTGAATCTAATGTGAGGGGTCTAATTTCATAATTAAAACATAAAGTGGTGCTAGACACGAGGTTAAGTCAATTTGTGGTATAAGACTGCCCGGACCCGCCTGATAAATTCAGCATCGACAAGGCTTAATATGAAAGGTCTAGTACTATATATATACACATATACAAATATATGTAAAAGACAAGACTGATATACAACATTAATTATAAATGGAAATAGATGGAATTGAATAAATAATATAACAGTAAAAGGAAATGGGAATAAATGGGGAATGATAATAACCTATTATAAATTACATTAATGAGAATATTGTATAATAGGTAGATTTGTCCCGGGGACAAGTGAAGATTATAACTTTGGTTATAAGAAAACAATAAGAAGTTGGAATAACTTATGTTACGAGGCAAACTATACTTTATCGTAAATTAAGTTATTTGTAAGAAGAAGATTCTGAAATCTACGGATGAGAGCAACATAAGTTATGTTTATGGGAAGAGAAACGTATTAATGGACCTTATTTAGGAGAACTAAGTTAATTGGTAAACAACGATAAGTTATAGTAACGGTGTAAAATGGAATTATGATTGAATGAAATGAAGTAAGTTATATTTAATCATAAACGGTAAGTTACATGTTAGTAGAAATCATGTGAATTGAGATAACCTGCTAAGTAGAACATGTTACTGTAACCAAACCAGAATATAAACGGATTGTGGACTACAGACCTTGGGTCATAATCTAGGGAATAATGTGTTGGGGGCTTATTAATAAACTTAAATAAGTTAAGTTATATGATTTGAAATTAATAAGCAAGAGGAACTCGGTAATTTGAATAAGAATTCAATATAAATGGGAATAACCAAGTTAAATGGAAACCTGATGAGGTAAGGCAAGCGCATAAAAGAATATTTAGACATAGGGTCTAACAACATATTAAAGTGAGGCGCTTGGACCGGTCCGCACGTTTGAGGGTGAATAACCCAACGGGTTGGTCATCTGAGTTTTATAAGGCAAGAAGGGAGCACAAATTTATCTGATTATTTTGTCGGCTCCGAAAGACTGGAAGGGGAAGCATGCAGCTTCCTGAGATACGCAAGGTGGTCCTAGTAGTCCTCTATGTGGTGGTAGATGTTTAGGCTGTGCTCGCAGAGGTTGGGTCTACGCGTAACTACTAGGTGGGTGGACCTTGATTGCAAAAGTAGCTATGTAGTCAGAATGCTGTGACGCGGTGACACCAGGGTGATTCGGCAGTCCCCTTAACAGGGAGGCGAAGGGTCACGACCAACAAGGATAGTAGATCGCCGGATACCCGTCATCGACATCCAGTGGGATGTGAAGGGACTAGAGCTAAAACCAATTGACCATTCACCCTTCACTATCGGGGTATAATGGTTGAGGGAAGACGCCAAGTGGATGTTTAGATTGTTTTTTAAGGGCAGTCGTTTAGCTCTTGTAGTCTTTACTAGTTGAGGGAGGGGCCGTGGTAGGGCCATAGCCACCATGAAAACAGTCCCTAGGAATATCTGTATATAGAGGCTCTTAAGAACATACATGTACAAATATGGAAAGCTCCCGACCAAGTTCCGTGTTTCTTGTATAGCCCTGCCACGGAACTCGATGCACATTAGAGGACGTGCGGTTAAGGCATCACGATACAATTGACGATACAAATGTGGGACAGTCTAGATACATGTATGTCGGCTCTGGGTGATGTATTGTAGACTTGAGGGCATTACTCCATTATGAAATCTCATTCGATCGACGATGGCAGTCCGTATGCTTACGTAGCGTAGTAATGACAGATATATACAGAACATAACATTGCTATGTAGAGATCCTTACGACATTCCGGCATAGGATGAGGGACTGCGTTCACTTATGAGGTATTAAGGTGGAGACCGTATGAGTGGGGTACCAAGGGGTGTACCTTAATATTGAGGGTAGCTACATATATATATTATATTAGGTGAATCCACCAGGAAGTAAATGGGTACGACGTGTGTGTAAGCCTTGAGGGCTGTTAACCCAAGTAACCTAATAAATAAGAAAATATGTTTGAACGGTATATGTAGGATTATCCAAAGTGTATAGTTTAAATCCAGTAACCTGAACTTGTGTTCTGACCCCCTCCTCATAACATACTCGCAGGTTAGATTTGTAGCAGAGACAAGAGACATGATAGCTTTGGATATTGGTTAGGCAGTATTAATAATACGGTAAGGCTATACATTGATTAAATTATATTTTGTTCGTTTTGCTGTGTGATATTTTTTGAGCTCTGACATATTTTAGGTCTCTGTCTTTTCAACAGGATACTAGAGCACAACAACTTGAGTTTCGATAGATTGGAATTAAAAAAAAATCGATATGTCGGAATTCGGATTGATACATCTGGTATCGGAGCTTAGTTTTATGTAACGTCTCGGGTTTTTAGCGATTTAATAATTAATTTATTTAATTATTTAAATAGTGGTTTAGTAATTTAAATCATACGAATTTGAAATATTTTTAATATTTAATTAATATAAATAGTTGTATAATAAATTTAATTTCCGAAATAGTCAAAAATAGCTGAATTGGCAATTTTTTGCAAATTGGATTTATTTAAGGAATTTAATCAAGTTTATATTTGAATTAGAATAACGAATTTATTTATAAATGACGTTTGAACATATAATTATAAATCGAGCTCGTAACAACACGTTAGTTCATAATATTGAAATTTGAACTTCAACTTTGTATACAAGATTCATTATAAGCCCGATTTCTTCGGAACAAGAAACGTTCAAATCTGTTGAGCTATATTTTTCTAATGGAAGTGAAAAATTGGGATTTCGTCTTGTATATTACAAGTGATGTCCAAATCAAATTTTAAGAAAGTCGCTATGGAATCGTTTATAAACCATAACGATTATTTAATTATAATAAATTATTTATTTCGAATTTGGATAAGATTTTCAAGACGTAGTTATAAATTAATTTTTAGAATTTTACTGAAAATTTTAATTTGGAAAATAAGCAACATTTTATTTAACGTATTTTGCACCCTGAATAAGCATTTTTGAAATGTCACAAAATAAATCATCCTGCCTATTTTATTATATCTTTGGGATCATGACACATTGTTTGACACAACGTTTGTTTATTTTTGTCGATAGAGGTCCATAATAACAATCTACAAAAAAAAATTCTTTGCACATGCCTACACCTTGAAATTTCAATTCACAAAAATCGCACAGGCTAATGAAACCCCAGCAGTGTATTTTCCCATCAAAAATCTACCCTAAAAACTGAGTGAAATCAAGCGTTGATAAGGAAAGGAGAAATCGATCTGCAGACCTAGTGATATTTTTATTTCCTTAACCAAACATGCAAAGTTCAAACCTTACCATCAACTGTATGTTATACTTTCCAATAAACTAGGAAGAGTAGCACATCAGCTGCTCACATCAGGGGAACATTGGAAAGGAAATTACAACCATAGCTTTCCAGTCCAGCTATAGGCCAAATCATAGTGTAGCGCCTCAGGCATGCTAGACCAACCATCAGCAAAATCAGAGCAGAACTGAATGTAATTAAACTTATAAATGAAGTAATCTAAGTATATACACACACATCACGTATGAGCATATGTTTTAACATCCTGTACGTTTTTTTCCTGGACAACGAAAGCATGGAATGACAGCCTACAAGCTAAATACGCACAGACTAATAACTTAAATAAGCTACTCTATACCTCATAAAGGCCTGCACACCCTACACAAACTATACAGACCATATAACAATTAAACAAATGCAATGCCGAAGTTCTTTTCACGCAGACACTATGAAATATCAGGAGAAAGCACATGTATACGAAAATCCAACTACAAACCTAAAAGAAAAATGTCAGCTATGTATTTTCACCTTGCAACCTACTCTGTTTTCTTCAAGCTATGTTAAAGCACATCAACTGCAATCCTATCTCTGCATCCTACAAGCTACTCCTTGATCACCAAGGAACTCCAACTCTATAACGCGACACAAGGTTCTTCTCATACATGCTACTCATTCTCTCCATACCAAAAACTAACCGCAAACTTGCAAAAAGAAATAAATAGAAAATGATGACACCTTGGACCATAGTACTGAGTACCGTGCGTTGGAGCTGGAAGCATGGCCTTCATAAGGCGTGTGAGCTGAAGTGAACTGACTTAAGTTGGAGAAGCTCTTTGTTTGTGGTTCCAGGTGAATGTTAAGGCAAGCGGGAAGATGAATGGGAATTAGCTGTCGCATGTATTAATAGTAAGCTGCATTCAAAATATTTTAATGGAGTAACTGAGTTAAACTGGAGGTTCGAAGAAGATTTGTTATGGCTCAAACTAGTTTCAGGGAATTTTTCGAAGGGGTGGAGTATTGTATGGCATTGGTTCGAGTTCCGGGAAACTATGGCAGCCTGAGGAGTCGTGGAGGCAGGCGTTTGGTGCTAGATTGGTCAGGCAGGATGGAGGAGTAATCGAGGTCAGCCTCCGTCAAACCTGGCGGCGCGGTGGCATGTGAAGGGGACGGTTTCTTTTTGGCAAAGGAGCGGATCGCGTTTATCGGGCTTCAGAAGGATGTATTGGGGAAGACACATAATCAAGGATGAGATGGAAATTAATAAATGTTGGTTACAGTGGGGCTTCTGGAGTGTGTTGTTTTTTCAACAATATAGGTTACAGGAAGATCAATTTTTGTGGAATTTCAGCAGGGAAAGAGAATCAGGTTTGAGAAAAATGAATAGGAGATGACGTGTGAATGAACGGAGGCCAATGACAATTAAGGATGACTTGGCTAATGAGGGGATTAAGGTTGTTTGATTAGTTAAGGTAATAACTTGTTTATTATTTATATTATAGTAAACCGTTATTATATTAAATTAGTAACCTAAAAAATTATGCAACTAATTAGGGATAGTTAGTTCTTCCTGAACATGGAAGTAACGTTTGGGAGAGGAAGGCTCAATGCCTGGCTATCACAACCAATAATGGTTAGTAAAGGAATTACGTTATTTAATAAATTAGTTAAATGTTATGTTATTTAGTTCAATTAAAAACTCGTAAATTACGTAACCCACTCATATGCTATCCAAATTCAACAAACCAGGGTCCGCTGAAATCATATGGACGCAGGCTACGTGGTGAAGCTGGTCTGAAGTGATTTGGAGATTGTGACAATTTATGGTAGAATAAAACATTCGATCTAATCAACCAACGTTAACGGTTATTTAATGATTAACGACCAAGGTGAGTAAACTCACTAACTCTGTCCAATTCTATAATTCCATAAACGTTATTTAATATTGATAAAAATGACTGAATGCTGTATGTGATGGTTATTTGGATGATTTGCTAATTAATTGGTTGATTAATATATATCGTTATATATACGAAGTTGTCAGTTAAATACTGATTTAATAATTTCATATTATTTATGTTGATTAACATTTGTGGATGCAGGGAAATGGTTGGAGGGATCCAACTGGATTCCTCAACAATTATATTGTTTTTTTTATATATTACATTATATGATGTGATAAATAATCTGGTATTGATTATTGTGTGTTGGGATGTTTAAACAAACATTGAACTTAAATAATTGGTATTTAAATACCATAAAATAGATTAGAATATATTAGGAAAAGAGAATTTGAGGTTTTGAATGAAAAGAAAATTCTATTTTAAAAATAGAAATTTAATTTCGATTAACTAAAATATAATAACTTGTTTGATTATATAAAACAAGTAGTTTGGTTTATTAATGATATTTATAAATGGAATCAAAAAATTATTGTTAAATAATAATTATTAAATAATCCTTGAATGATTACTCAAAAACGAGCAATGGAAAGGGGAATTATTGAATTTATTTCGAGGTTCAAAATGTGAACATGAATTGAATAAAACTATAAGGATTTGTAATCGAAAGTTATCAATATAATTTATTTTTAGAAATTAGAAATTATATAAATATGGGAATTTACAAAATAATTAATATTTGTTTGTAACCAAAAATTTATAATCGAACATGGAATCAAAATGAAGTTATATAATTAACAGGAGATTGACTTGTAAAATGAGTTTATGAAATAGGATATGAAGTATGAATTTATATAATAACAAGATGAATGGAATTTTAAACTATAATGATATTTATTAATTGAATCAAGATTTGATTTAATAAAATAAGTCCATATTTCTATAAGAGGAACAATATTCATGTTTAAAGTAAATAATGATTTAAAAGGAAACGTTTTACAGATTAAAACGGGTTATAAAGACGAAATTGAAAAACATGCGAAGTGAGAGATTCAAAAGTAATTTAGAAATTTGAGTTAACCTGAAATGCTGAGTTTATTCCGACTTCAGAACGTTAGTCGAATAGAGTTTATTTGAAAGAAAGTTATACTTAAAATTCGATTATATCAAATTTGGGGAAGTACTATTTACTTTTTGTTTTAAATCGAGATTTCATTTATTTGATTAATTTATTAAGTATTATTTATTTATTCAAAGTAACGAATCAAGTTATATTTTAAAGTTGAACATTTTGGAAATATATATTATAATGCTATCGTTATAATCCATAATTTTCCTAAAAGGAACAGATTTGTAAACTGAATTTGAGAGTTGCATAAGCAGTGATTTGATAAGAAATAACGAAATGGGATTAAGGAAATTAGGGATTGATTGGAAACTAGTTAAGTTGTACGGTTTTCTGTGTGTCAATCTGATGTTGGTTTCAGCCTTTGGGATTGATATTCAAGGAATTATTCTCTTACTAGTTTATGGTTAGGGACTGATGAAAATGAAATGATAGTGATGCTTGAATAAGTAATAGAAATGTTTTCTATGTTAATAACGTATATTTTCTAAATATAGAAAGTAAAAGTTGTGAATATATGGAATTAATTCCCGATGTTAAAAAGAGATATTTTCTTAATTTAGAAAATAAAGAGTTTAAATAGATGGAAATGTTTTCCACTGATCGTGTGAAGCAAACCGGGTTTTGAGAAATATTTGGGAAAAATATGGGAAACGGGGAATTGGAGGAATGAATAAAGTATTGGTAAATTAATTTAAGGGGCTCAGTGTTGTTTGATATTTGATTGATATAATTTCCATTTGGAAATAAGATCGTTGTTTGTTGGGGTGTATTTCTTTGATAGTTAAATCACCGGTTATCAAAGTTTTTGACCATTTTTCCATTGTCAATACGGAGAGACCAGGGTTAGATTTATTATCTGAAAACAACTCCGTATGGGTATTAGCATTGCCAATCAAATATGATGAAGATAATTAAAGACGGGGTTTATGCAAGGGCTGCTCTGGCGATCCTAGGTAGAAATTAACTAAGATGGATTTATAGAATAGTGCCTTCGGTTTGTCCAGTCCCAGGATAACTCGTATGGATGAATGTCTGGCAGAGTATATATAATAGATCACGTAAGTTGATCTCTTCAAACGTATCAACGTTTGGTGGCAGAGGAATTCGTTTCTCTTAGCTTATATCCATGATATTTTTTATGGAAATTAATTTGTGATATGGCAAGTATGACGATGTGGCATTCAAAGTGAATGCTGGCTAGGTGTTCCCAAAGATACGTTGTGACCTCAAGCCTCATCAACCGGGAAATGACAAAAATTGGACAGGCATCATGGCTAAGTGGGTCGCACCTAATTAGTGTATATTGTCACCATCTAGAGAATATTCATATTTGTTACTTCTTTTCACTTCTGTATCTCCCGAGAATGGTTATGTTGGTATACCAACCGTAAGGTGACAATATATTTGGAACATTCAAGCGAAATGAATAGCCGGTCCTGTCTGGGTCGAGTTGCAACATGTTCTTGTTGAACTCCAGTGTATCCCCTCTAGAGTACAATGATCGGAAGGTGGTTCCATACCTTTTCATAGTCGAAATCCCATCTCCAATAAGAGCCCGCGGTTTTGATTATATATTATATATGTTGAGTGTGAGATGCAAACGTTCTGCTAGATTGTTATTTACTTGTGATTAGACACTATTATAATATTATAAAAGTATTGATTTTGAAAATGTTTTGGGTTATCGTAAGGTAAAAACCATCCATGCTTATGTGTGGATAAGTCTTACGATTATCATTTCTTTTGAAAAGGATTTTGAAAAGTTAAGCCGAATGGTTGGAGTTTACTCACACCAGTCCCATGACTACCTAGAGTTTATTTTGTTTTGTTTTCCCTAAACTCTTGGGTGCCCAAATTTGCACGGATAGTCAAGTAGTTAGGATTTTACATATACTATAGGAGCTTGAAACAAAAGGTTTCAACACCAATTATATATAGAGTTTATTTCCATGGTGATATACATGTGATGTACTCTGATGATATATGTAAGTGCAAATACAATTTTTATTTTAAAGTCATGTTATATATTATATTTTATTCCTTACACGGTGAGATTCATGTTTTACTCTGATTCTGTTCTATGGTGACCTTATTCTTCTTCTTCTTCTATTCTAACTTTCTATCTTTTTGTTTCTCACCCTCTGATTTGTTTATTAGTGATTTGGTATTTCCGATGGTCGAATAGTCGACATTGGTATTTGTGTCAATTTTCGGGGTCGAAAATCCCTTGGTCATTACAGTGGTATCAGAGCCAGGTTAAGTGATTACCTTGGCTCTGTGGCGTAACTCAATAGAGATGGGGTTTGTAATACCCTAGATTGAGTATCAAGTGTATATATACGAGAGAGCGTATTTGTAGATTTGTATAAAAATGGTTTTATATTGTGGAGATTTATTGGTTGAGTGATTTATGAATTCTGGTCGATCAGTAGGATCTACTTTATCGATATGGGTTTCTAAACGCTTGAATACGATGAACCGACATGGTATGTTTTGAGAAGAGGGTAAATAGAATAAATTTTACCCAAATATATTTTGATATAAAAGAAATATTTCTATTGGGATTATTATATATTGGATGTGTTGGATGTTGTTATAATCAAAAAAGATTATAATTGAGATGGTTATATAAATAGCCATTCAGAATTCTTATAATATGTAAAATCAGATGGATTAAATCTGGATTTAAACCAGCATTGGGATTAAAATTCCGGTAACTTGGAAAAGTGATTAAAACTGAATTTTGAATTATATAAGGAAAATCTAAAATCCTAGGGAAATTTGGAAATGTTTTTCCAAGTACGTTCAAGGATATTTTGAAATGATTTCAAAATGGAATGTTTAAAAATGAGTTTCGAGAGTGATATAGTATTGAACTCACTATGATCACTGGAAAATGATTTTGATGATGACGGTCGCATCATCAGTTTCCATTTTCGAGTTCTAAGTGACGGATTACTATGAAGGATTTTGTTTTTGAGGAAATAAGTTTAGGAGTTCAATTGTTTTGAATTTTCTATTGTTATATATGATATCAAGCTGATTGAAATAAAAACCCAGGATTTTGAGTTATAAATTTTAAATTTAACATATGAAATTAAATAGATTAAACGGGTAAAAATGCATAAATAAATTGTAACACCCCACCTCCGCCAGGGTGACTCTTGCAAGCACTCTGACTTTGGAGGGGCGTTTGAATCAGGTAAACATGCATAATGATATATCAAGGCAGAACAGGAACATATGTATACATGTAAACAGAGTAAATAACATAGATAAAACAGCGGAAGATTTCATACTATTTCAAAACAAGTCTGGTACAACATAGCTTTCCAAATAAACAAGTCTAGATAAAAAAACATCAACTGAAAAACTGAAATACATAAGTACTATCCCCAAATAAGTGATAACCATAGCTAGCTTCATGTCGAAACCGTACATGAGCTGAAATCCCACAAGCAAGCAATCCGAAATCCAAGCTAAGCTCCGACGTTCCCACCCTGAGAACCTGGGGGGGGGGGGGGAAACGGAAGAAAAGAGGCGAAAGAAAATAGGTCAGTCAAAAAGACTGAGTAAGCCCTACTACAATCAATGTAAACTGATAAAGTTAACTGGCATGAGCAGCAGGGATGAACATAAGGTTAACAACATACTAGCATGATGATTAACTAACAAGGTAGATCAAGGTGTCATCGCATAATCAGGTTTAAGGTTTTGCACCACAGGTGTACTAGCAAACTAACATGACTTGAATATACAAGTATTGATCCCTTGGCCCAAGCTTTGGCCCAATAACATGAAATGACCCTAATACAAGGTCCAACCAAACGGTCTAGTGGATCGGCTCCCTAAGCCTAACTCGTCACGTGTTGGTGTCAATACGGCCCAAACATAATTGTAGTCGAACTGTGCCGGGTCCACCCTTCGGGTGTATCAAGCCCTAGGGTGCCAACCCCTGGACACCATAAACATGAGTGCACAGTCTCGATCTACTGGTACCCATGGGTGACTTCTCCAAATACGGACTACGTGCACGACCATAGTCCGTCCGGAACTACATCGGCGTACCACACGGCCATCGTTTATTGGGTCGCTTACCTCCAGCCCAGTAATCGTGCCCCCTCCCTAGCCTAGTCCCTAGGGCCTTAATGATACCAATTTTGGGGATTACTGCGGAGTGGGCCCCCCATTGCTAGGATTTTCTAGTGGGTTAAGTACGGTTTAACCCTCTTGCTAATCATGGATTAACTTGGTTAAGTGTAACGATGAGTTCACGACTTAACCCTGATTAATCTACTGAGCCCAAATTGGTTAAGTATTAAGTGGACCATGACTTAACCCTAATCACGAGGCACTAATTAATTTAATGCACCTCAACCTCTCACATTAGACCTTGTTGTGGTTACTAGTTAAGCCGGGCGGGTCCGGGTAGCTTTACACCACAACTTGGTCTAACCTCGGGTTCAAGGTACAACATGGCCAACTTCTCACATTGGGTCCTATTGTTTGTAGCAACTAGTTAAGCCGGTCGGTTCCGGGTAGGTTTACGCTACAAACTCAACCCAACCTCGAGTTGGTCACACTTATCTTTTCTAAGTGTCATGTCCATCATGTTTCCAAAACATGTTACAAATTTTCAAGCAATTGGGTAGACCTAACTTAATAGGTAAATTCCCAATGGGTAGACCTAACTTAATAGGTAAATTCCCAAGCTTATGTTTTTATGTCTTTTACTTTTACCCAACCCCAAACGCAATCCCATCGCTTACATATCGCAATAGCGCATAAAGGATAGAAAGAGGGAACTTGGCATAATCATGACATAAAGGGTGTTGAAGCCACAAGTTCAACATGGTGGCATATGAAATGTACATATGTTCATATACTTGCATATTACATTTTTAGGCCTCAAAAGCATGCATAAAACCAAACTTGGCATATTGGTGATACATGGTGCTAAATGACATGTAGACATGGCCATAAGTTCGCATTTAGCCTCACATGCAAGTTATCATAAGAGATATGATAACTTACATGTTGCCAAAATGCAACCTTTAGCATAAATCTTGAAGCTTTATGCTCATAAACCCAAGATAAGCTTGCATAACATGATAACATGAACAAAAGGATCAACCCAAACTTGCATAACATAACTTGCATATCATATGACAAACTTGCATATCAAACTTGCATAACATGACATGATGAACTTGCATATCATTGCATGGCATACTTGCATATAAACTTGCATATTACAACATGATAAACTTGCATATCATAGCATAGTAAACTTGCATATAAACATGCATATCATACATTTAACTTTAGAGTTTAAGTATGAAAGTAGAATAGGGCTTACAATGCTTAAGAAGTCACAAAAATATGACAAAGCCCTTATGAAATCAATCAAACCCAAAATGCAAGCTCTAACATAAAAACCATTGAGCCAAAATGATCAAAACTCTTTCTTTATGATGCAAATATAGAAACTTGACTTGAATGCAAGCTAATGACACTCATACAAGCTTGAAAACACTTGTATGCATGGAAAATCTCATAGAAATTTATTTAGGAATTGTATGAAGAGAGTGGAGGCCATGAGAGGATTGATTTTGCCATAGTTTAGTCACTAGAGTGAATAATGATGATTTAGGGTTAGGTTAGGGGCTTATTTATAGAGATTAGGATTAGTTTAGGCCCTAGGATTAACCCTAGTTTAGATCTAAACCATCAAAAATCGTCATAGGCCAGCAGAACAGACCAGAGAACCAAAACAGGTGCACCAAGCCAGCCAGGGTCAAGCCAGAAAGCTGTGCAGGCTTCTGGCTCGACACGGGCGCACTTCCCAAATGCGCCAGTGTATTTTTGTGCTGGCGCACTTCACAAGTGCGCCAGTACATTCTGGCTTGTTTTCGGTTTTTCTGCCTAACTTCGTTCGTCCATATCTTCTTCATACGGACTCCGATTTTCGAAAACTCGGACTCTATTTCGCGTATTTTTTCGAGACGAACGCAATGGCACAGCCCGTTTCCCTTGATTCAGATTTTAGAATTAAATTCTGCCTCGATTTATGTTATAACAGGTTATTGAAAATACGGGTTGTTACATTCTCCCCTCCTTAAAGGATTTCGTCCCCGAAATCTTCAAGCTAGGAAGAACGTATCCTACCATCCAACATCCATCTACTCAAAACATCATCCACGAGCAATCATTGTCCTTACAAGATTCTAAATGTTGCATGAACATATGCAAAGGTGTGTGTATATGTACTTATCTAATGCAAATATCATCAATGCAAATTATGTTAGTGAAATGAATCCATATGTATGCAATTCCTAACATAATGTATAACATCTATATGTGTGCACATAACATACATCCATATGCAACATCCATGTGATAACACAAAAATTTTCATCCATGAATAAGCATAAACACTCATGCATATGCAATATGAGGAGTGTGTGAGCCGATCTAGTGCCTAACGTGTATAATGCATCCACGAGTAACCACTTGCAAACACTTGCAACCACTTGCAACCATCAAGCATAACATGTTTCAAACACATGTTTCATCCAAAGGGTTTCTACCTAAGGTTCTCCTGACAAGATTAACACAATAAACTAGATAAACATGGATAGCAAAGAGAAAGATATGCTAACAAAGAAAAGAGATTGAGAGTGTACCCTCAAAAAGGAATGGATAAAGCCCACGCATCTTCTCCTCGATTTCCCAAGTTGCGTCTTCTTCGGCTTCACCCCATTGAACCTTCACCAACTTGACCTCTCGATTCCTTAGCTTCTTGGTCTCCGTCCCCAAGATACAAATCGGAGCTCTCCTCAAGGTAGCCTCTTTCTCCACTTCCACGTCTTTCAGAACACTTGGCTCAACAACCTCTGCTGATTCATGTAAACACTTCCGGAGATGCGAGATATGAAAAACATCGTGTACTCCGGCAAGCTTCTCGGGCAACTCAACTCTATAAGCCATCTGCCCGATCCTCTCTATGATAGGGAATGGTCCAACAAACCTCGGTGCTAACTTCCCAACGGCTCCAAATCGGACCACATTCCGCAAAGGAGAAACCTTCACGAAAACCATATCCCCAACATCAAACTCCAAATCAGTTCTTCGCTTATCAGCATAGGATTTCTGTCGGTCTTGGGCTTCTTTCATCCGTTTCCGAATCAACTCGACCTTCTTGGATGTATCTCTGATCATATCAGGCCCAAGTATAAGCTTATCTGTAGTCTCCCACCAACATGTAGGTGACTTGCACGGCCTCCCATATAAAGCTTCAAATGGTGCCATCCCTATGCTTGCCTGATAACTGTTATTATATGCAAACTCAACAAGAGGAAGATGGTCTTCCCAAGTACCACCAAAATCCAGAATTCAAAGCCTCAACAGATCCTCGAGTACCCTATTCACCCTTTCGGTTTGACCGTCCGTCTGTGGGTGATAAGCAGTACTTAGATTCAACCTCGTGCCCATGGCTTCTTGCAAGCTATTCCAGAACTGACTTGTAAAGATTGGGTCACGGTCACTGACTATACTAGAAGGGACTCCATGTAGTCTCACAATCTCACGAAGATATACAGACGCTAGCCAAGATGCGGTCCTCTTGCTCTTTACCGGAATGAAATGATCACTCTTCGTAAGTCTATCCACAATAACCCAAATGCTCGTATTCCCTTTCCTTGACCTTGGTAGCCCATCGATGAAATCCATGGAAATACTCTCCCACTTCCAGAGTGGAACGTCTAGAGGATGCAATAGCCCACCGGGCTTCTTCGACTCGACCTTAACTTGCTGGCAAATGATACATCTAGAGACAAACTCTGCCACATCCTTCTTCATCCCAGGCCAAAAGAAAATGTGCTTCATATCTTTATACATCTTATCTCCGCCTGGATGTATAGTCAACTTAGAGCGATGCGCTTCCTCAAGAACTTTTCTTACTAAATCTTCTACCATTGGAACACATAACCTTCCGTCTCTCCTCAGCCAACCCTTGTCATCAATAGAATATCGACCGAGATGACTAGACGCCTCTCCTCGAATCAGCTTATCCATAATCTCAACTATCTGAGGGTCTTCTCTCTGCGAAGCCCCAACTTGATCAAGAAGGGTAGGTCTGAGTTCCAGAGATGCTAAAGAACCGGTCATCGACTCAATCGCCAAAGAGAAATCAAAGGTTGCCACATACTCTAAATTCTTCATCTCAACGAATAGAGGACTTAGGGTCAACCTTCTTCTACTCAATGCATCTGCTACCTCATTCCCCTTGCCAGGGATATAAGCTATCTCAAAATCGTAGGACGCCAAGAATTCCATCCATCTTTGTTGCCTCAGATTCAGATCCTTCTGAGAAAAGAGATACTTCAATGACTTGTGATCAGTATAAAGCTCAAATCTTTCTCCCAGAAGATAATGGCGCCAAGCCTTGAGTGCATATACTATTGCTGCCAACTCTAAGTCATGAGTGGGATAATTCTTCTCATGCACTTTGAGTTGTCTACCGCCAAAGCATATCACTCTTCCTTCTTGCATCAGAACAGCTCCTAACCCCGTGCCACATGCATCGGTGTATACTGTCAATAACTTCCCTCCATCGGGCAAAGCTAGAACAGGTGCTGATGTGAGGGCTCTCTTGAGCTTCTGAAAAGCAAGCTCGCATTCTATGCTCCAAGCAAAAACTAAATTCTTCTTCGTCAATTTAGTGAGAGGAGCGGAAATCTTCGCGAAGTCCTTGATGAACTTCCGGTAAAAACCCGCAAGACCTAGAAAACTTCTTACTTCGGTTGCATTCCTTGGAGTCTTCCAATCCTGAACTGCAACTACCTTAGCGGGATCCACCGCTAAGCCTTGCTTAGACACTATATGCCCAAGGAATCTAACTTCCCTTCTCCAAAAGTGACACTTGGAGAACTTGGCCTTCAACTGATGCGCTCTAAGCGTATCCATCACCTCCACGAGATGCCTTGCGTGCTCTTCCTCATCCTTAGAGAAGATCAGAATATCATCTACGAAGACCACGACAAACCTGTTCAAGAACTCCCTGAACACCCTACTCATCAAGTCCACGAAATATGCGGGTGCATTAGTCAAGCCGAACGGCATGACAAGCCATTCGAAGAATCCATCTGGAGTTCTGAACGCAGTCTTGTCTATACTATCTTCAGCTACCCTGAGCTGATGAAATCCAGTAGCAAGATCAAGCTGAGAGAAAACAGAAGCACCGACAAGCTGGTCAAAGAGATCATCAATCCTCGGTAACGGGTGTCTGTTCTTCTTAGTCAGCTTATTTAACTCTCGATAGTCAACACAAAGTCGGAGAGAACCATCTGCCTTGGTAGTAAATACCACAGGCGCTCCCCATTCAGATATACTTCGTCTAATGAAGTTCTTTTCAAGCAACTCCTTCACTTGCTTACTTAGCTCCCGCCTTTCCCGCGGAGCCATATGCCGAACAGGCAAAGAAACCAGCTTTGCATTATCCACCAGATAAATGCGGAAATAAATCTCTCGCTTAGGGGGCAACCCCCTAACTTCATCGAAAACATCCGGATACTCTCGAACCACTCTCACAGACTGAAGAGTTTCCATTGACGAGTCGAGTGATTCAAGATAGCACAGCATGACGGGACCTCTCGGATTACAAGAAATTTCTAGTGTGTTCCCGAGGCGAGTCACGAGCCTCACAACCCTATGCTCACAATCAAGAATGGCTCCATATCTGGATAGCCAATCCATGCCCAATATCAATCCGTATCCCCTAAAACCAAGAACATAAGCACTGCACAAGAACTCTACACTCAGTATAGAGATCCTCAAATCCCCACATATCATAGACAAATGGGCGGAACCCCCAATAGGATTTGAGACACAGACGGGATCATCTACCAAGCTAGTACTAAGGTGCAAACTATCAACAAGATCAGATGAGATAAAGCTATGCGATGCACCAGAATCAAACAAGGTACGAACTGGAAAATCAGAAATATATACAAGGCTCTCAACAGAAATACTACCTCGATCGGGAACTGGAGCGGTATTGAGAGCATGAACTTGCCCTCCTGAAGGTCCAGCACGCTAAGTCTGACCCTGGCCTTGCCTTTGCTTCTTCGGGCAATCCCTACTGAAATGTCCAGTCTTACCGCAGAAAAAGCATTCACCATTCTTCCTTTTCCTCTTCTTACACTCCTTAATAAGATGCCCAACTGAACCGCAATAATGGCACTTCTCCTTGTTGTTCTTGCCCTTGTTGTTGTTCCCCTTGTTGCCCTGACCCTTGTTCTTGTTCTGATTGCCTTGACTGCCCTGAACATTTGGATTACCCTGATTTCCTTTTCCCTAGGAATCAGTCTTCTTGGCTTGAGTATCATTCATCTTGGTCTCTTTCTTGACATCTCCCTGAAGTAACGCCATATCAACCAAACTCTCAAACGTGGCCCCATGGGGAATATGTGACATAGCCAGTCCCTGCAACGGCTCATTCAATCCTCTAGCAAAACGAAGAGCCTTCTTCTGAGGAGTATTCACCATATCCAGGCCAAAACGAGCTAACTGATTGAACTTGTTCACATATTCTTTGACAGACATATCTCCTTGTTTCAAAGTTATGAACCTCTCCATTTGCAGATTCTCCTCAGCAGAAGATAGAAACTTAAGCATGAACCTTGCCCTGAAATCGGCCCAAGTCTCAACAGGCCTAGTACCATTGGTGACTTCCCACCAATAAGAGGCTTCATCCTTCATAAGCCAAACCGCCAACAAGATCTTCCTCTGATCGTCTAACCCAAAGATAGCAAATAAATCCTCGGTCTCTTTCAACCAATTTTTGGCCTCTACAAAAGTCTCAGTGCCATGAAAGTTCTTTCCACCCATTGCTTTGAAATCTTTGCAAGTCTTTGCGAAGTCAGCTTGAGGATGCTGAGGGGGAGGAGGAAGAGGAACCTCAGCGACAGGAGGAGGAGGAACATTAACTACCGGAGGAGGAGGAGGAACATCTGCGGGGCCGGCTTCGGTCGCCCTAGCCTCCAAAAGTCTCCTATACCAAACAGGTACGTGTACTCCCTCCGGGATAGCAAAGTTATCGGCCATACTGAAAATGAAGAAAAAGATAGATTCAGAATGGAGATAAACGAAGGAATTTTGCTAATGGCTTTTTGGGGAATAGCCTTTAAAATAAACTAGACTTTTCTTTGGAAAATACTTTATACATGGTTTTGAAAATAGTTTTTCCAAAAGTTTTCTAAAAACCTTTTTGTTCCTTCTCGTAAACCATATGCTCTGATACCAAATGTAACACCCCACCTCCGCCAGGGTGACTTTTGCAAGCACTCTGACTTTGGAGGGGCGTTTGAATCAGGTAAACATGCATAATGATATATCAAGGCAGAACAGGAACATATGTATACATGTAAACAGAGTAAATAACATAGATAAAACAGCGGAAGATTTCATACTATTTCAAAACAAGTCTGGTACAACATAGCTTTCCAAATAAACAAGTCTAGATAAAAAAACATCAACTGAAAAACTGAAATACATAAGTACTATCCCCAAATAAGTGATAACCATAGCTAGCTTCATGTCGAAACCGTACATGAGCTGAAATCCCACAAGCAAGCAATCCGAAATCCAAGCTAAGCTCCGACCTTCCCACCCTGAGAACCTGGGGGGGGGGGGGGAAACGGAAGAAAAGAGGCGAAAGAAAACAGGTCAGTCAAAAAGACTGAGTAAGCCCTACTACAATCAATGTAAACTGATAAAGTTAACTGGCATGAGCAGCAGGGATGAACATAAGGTTAACAACATACTAGCATGATGATTAACTAACAAGGTAGATCAAGGTGTCATCGCATAATCAGGTTTAAGGTTTTGCACCACAGGTGTACTAGCAAACTAACATGACTAGAATATACAAGTATTGATCCCTTGGCCCAAGCTTTGGCCCAATAACATGAAATGACCCTAATACAAGGTCCAACCAAACGGTCTAGTCGATCGGCTCCCTAAGCCTAACTCGTCACGTGTTGGTGTCAATACGGCCCAAACATAATTGTAGTCGAACTGTGCCGGGTCCACCCTTCGGGTGTATCAAGCCCTAGGGTGCCAACCCCTGGACACCCTAAACATGAGTGCACAGTCTCGATCTACTGGTACCCATGGGTGACTTCTCCAAATACGGACTACGTGCACGACCATAGTCCGTCCGGAACTACATCGGCGTACCACACGGCCGTCGTTTATTGGGTCGCTTACCTCCAGCCCAGTAATCGTGCCCCCTCCCTAGCCTAGTCCCTAGGGCCTTAATGATACCAATTTTGGGGATTACTGCGGAGTGGGCCCCCCATTGCTAGGATTTTCTAGTGGGTTAAGTACGGTTTAACCCTCTTGCTAATCATGGATTAACTTGGTTAAGTGTAACGATGAGTTCACGACTTAACCCTGATTAATCTACTGAGCCCAAATTGGTTAAGTATTAAGTGGACCATGACTTAACCCTAATCACGAGGCATTAATTAATTTAATGCGCCTTAACCTCTCACATTAGACCTTGTTGTGGTTACTAGTTAAGCCGGGCGGGTCCGGGTAGCTTTACACCACAACTTGGTCTAACCTCGGGTTCAAGGTACAACATGGCCAACTTCTCACATTGGGTCCTATTGTTTGTAGCAACTAGTTAAGCCGGTCGGTTCCGGGTAGGTTTACGCTACAAACTCAACCCAACCTCGAGTTGGTCACACTTATCTTTTCTAAGTGTCATGTCCATCATGTTTCCAAAATATGTTACAAATTTTCAAGCAATTGGGTAGACCTAACTTAATAGGTAAATTCCCAATGGGTAGACCTAACTTAATAGGTAAATTCCCAAGCTTATGTTTTTATGTCTTTTACTTTTACCCAACCCCAAACGCAATCCCATCGCTTACATATCGCAATAGCGCATAAAGGATAGAAAGAGGGAACTTGGCATAATCATGACATAAAGGGTGTTGAAGCCACAAGTTCAACATGGTGGCATATGAAATGTACATATGTTCATATACTTGCATATTACATTTTTAGGCCTCAAAAGCATGCATAAAACCAAACTTGGCATATTGGTGATACATGGTGCTAAATGACATGTAGACATGGCCATAAGTTCGCATTTAGCCTCACATGCAAGTTATCATAAGAGATATGATAACTTACATGTTGCCAAAATGCAACCTTTAGCATAAATCTTGAAGCTTTATGCTCATAAACCCAAGATAAGCTTGCATAACATGATAACATGAACAAAAGGATCAACCCAAACTTGCATAACATAACTTGCATATCATATGACAAACTTGCATATCAAACTTGCATAACATGACATGATGAACTTGCATATCATTGCATGGCATACTTGCATATAAACTTGCATATTACAACATGATAAACTTGCATATCATAGCATAGTAAACTTGCATATAAACATGCATATCATACATTTAACTTTAGAGTTTAAGTATGAAAGTAGAATAGGGCTTACAATGCTTAAGAAGTCACAAAAATATGACAAAGCCCTTATGAAATCAATCAAACCCAAAATGCAAGCTCTAACATAAAAACCCTTGAGCCAAAATGATCAAAACTCTTTCTTTATGATGCAAATATAGAAACTTGACTTGAATGCAAGCTAATGACACTCATACAAGCTTGAAAACACTTGTATGCATGGAAAATCTCATAGAAATTTATTTAGGAATTGTATGAAGAGAGTGGAGGCCATGAGAGGATTGATTTTGCCATAGTTTAGTCACTAGAGTGAATAATGATGATTTAGGGTTAGGTTAGGGGCTTATTTATAGAGATTAGGATTAGTTTAGGCCCTAGGATTAACCCTAGTTTAGATCTAAACCATCAAAAATCGTCATAGGCCAGCAGAACAGACCAGAGAACCAAAACAGGTGCACCAAGCCAGCCAGGGTCAAGCCAGAAAGCTGTGCAGGCTTCTGGCTCGACACGGGCGCACTTCCCAAGTGCGCCAGTGTATTTTTGTGCTGGCGCACTTCACAAGTGCGCCAGTACATTCTGGCTTGTTTTCGGTTTTTCTGCCTAACTTCGTTCGTCCATATCTTCTTCATACGGACTCCGATTTTCGAAAACTCGGACTCTATTTCGCGTATTTTTTCGAGACGAACGCAATGGCACAGCCCGTTTCCCTTGATTCAGATTTTAGAATAAAATTCTGCCTCGATTTATGTTATAACAGGTTATTGAAAATACAGGTTGTTACATAAATGGTCATTTAACTTAAACTAAGTTAAATAAAATTGGATTGGATTATAATTAATCTGGAATGGAAATGGCCTGTTGAATAGCAATTTGGGATGTTATTGGACTGACGAGTTAAGAGTTGAAATTGACTTTTGAAATGGAATCCAGTTTGGATATGAGCGAATGAGTGGATTGAGGATAAATTTAGTGGTGATGGATTGGTATGGCATTTGTATAAGCTGATAACAAGTGGAAGAGATAGAGTTGAACAATTGACAAAAAGGTACAAAATTATATTTTATATGAGTATGAGATTTTTATGAGCATGTTTGGCAAGCCGCTTGGTTGTCTGATTTTCTTTTGGATTGGAGAAGGCCCAGGGAGGCGATTTGTAGTTGTACCGATTGAGCCATGTAAACGAGACGCTGGAGAAATTTTTGGAAATTTAAGGTGTTAGAAACATTTTTTTGTTAATTAGAATAAATTGATATTTTAATTGAAAATTTATTTGGTTTAGTTGAAATTGAAGATTAAGATGTAAACAGAAGATTTTTAACCTAGTTAATAGGGTTTGTAGTACTTTTCCTACCTTAGAAATTTCGGGGATGAAATTCTTTTAAGGGGAAAGGAATGTAACATCCCAGATTTTTAATGATTTAATAATTGATTTATTTAATTATTAAATAGCCGTTTAGTAATTTAAATCATTCGAATTTGAAATATTTTGAATATTAATTAATATAAATAGTTGAATAATAAATTTAGTTTCCGAGATAGTCAAAAATAGCCGAATTGGCAATTTTGTGCAAATTGGACTTATTTAAGGAATTTAATCGAGTTTATATTTGAATTAGAATAACAAATTTATTTATAAACGACGTTTGAACGTATAATTATAAATCGAGCTCGTAACAATGCAGTAGTTCGTAATATTAAGATTTGAACTTCAACCGAGTATACAAGATTCGTTATAAGTCGGATTTCTTTGGAACAAAAAACGTTCAAATCTGTTGAGCTATATTTTTCTAATGGAAGTGAAAAATTGGGATTTTGTCTTGTATATTGCAAGTGATGTCCAAATCAAATTTTAAGAAAGTCGCCATGGAATCGTTTATAAACCATAACGATTATTTAATTATAATAAATTATTATTTCGAATTTGGATAAGATGTTCAAGAAGTAGTTATAAATTAATTTTTAGAATTTTACTGAAAATTTTAATTTGGAAAATAAGCAACTTTTTATTTAATGTATTTTTCACCTTGAATAAGCATTTTTGAAATGTCACAAAATAAATCATCCTGCCTATTAGTGTTACTTCTTTTCACTTTTGTTTCTCCCAGGAACGGTTATATTGGTATACCGACCATAAGGTGATAATATATTCGGAACGTTCAAGCGAAATGAATGACCGGTCATGTGTGGGTCGAGTTGCAAGATGTTCTTGTTGAACTCCAGTGTATCCCCTCTAAAGTACAATAATTGGAAGGCGGTTCCATACTTTGTCATAGTCGGAATTCAATCTCCATTAAGAGCCTGCAGTTTAGAATGTATTTTATATATGTGGAGCATGAGATGCAAGTGTTCAGCTAGATTGTTATTTACTTGTGATTAGACAGTATGATAATATCAGAAAAGTATTGATTTTGAAAATGTTCTGGGTTATCATAAGGTAAAAACCATCCGTGTTTATGTGTGGATTGGACTTACGATTATCATTTCTTTTGAAAAGGATTTTGAAAAGTTAAACCGAATGGTTGGAGTTTACTCACACTAGTCCAATGACTGACCCAGAGTTTATTTTGTTTTGTTTTCCCTAAACTGTTGGGTGCCCAAGTTTGTACGGGCAGTCCAGTAGTTAGGATTTTACAGATACTTGGAGGAGCATGAAACAAGAGGCTTCAACACCAATTATATATAGAGTTTACTTCCTTGGTGATATACATGTGATGTACTCTGATGATATATGTAAGTACAAATACAGTTTGCATTTTAAAGGCATGTTATATATTTTATTTTTTTCGCTCCGCTGAGAGATTCATGTTTTACTCTTATTTTGTTCTATTCTGACCACCTTCTTCTCCTTCTATTCTAACTTTCTATTTCTCACCCTCTGACTTCTTTCTATTACTGATCTGGTATTTCCGATGCTCGAATAGTCGACATTGGTATTTGTGTCAATTTTCGGGGTTGAAAATCCCTTAGTCTTTACAGTTTAGGATTCCTAGAAAAATAGTGAGTGAACGTATTTGTATTTTTAAAAATATAAATATAGATTTATTATAGAAAGAACCCACTAAATGGAAAGAAGTATAATATGGGATGTTTGTTCAGACACTAAAGGAAAATTTAGTGGAAAGTGTATAATAAAGGGAAGAAAGAAACCCCAGAAGACAATGTTTTGGATAATGGGTTCGGGATTGAAACCTTGTCAAAAAAGGTTAAGGCGGATTAAACATATGTATAAGGATGAATGGAAAAAAATTAGACCATTGGAACTGTAGCGCTCTATAAGACAAAAAAGGGAAAAATAGATCCTAAAATGGATCATTGAAATTTGAAGAGGCCAGGAAGTAATTGACCAGTCTTCCCCTTTATGCTCGAAAAAAGGGGAGGGAGGGCGACCTAGGTGTCTACCCAAGGGGGTTGACCCTTGGGTCAACACCCCTTGAGGGGAGGGGTCGACCCCCCCCCCCCCCCGCGACGCAAAAAAAAAGGGAATAAAGCCGAAGGCTTCTTCCCTATTTTTGCTCCCCACCCAGCCACCGAAACAAACCTCATTTCCCCACTTCCCAAGCCCACCACCACCTCAAATCTCCACCGTTTCGCTCAATTTTGGTGCCAAATCGAAGCCCTCAACGCTCTCTACCCAGATCTACTAGAGTTTCCCCTCAATTTGGAGAAAAATCTCCATGCAACCCCAACCTCCCTTGTCGCCGCTTTTCCACAATTAACCCCTCAAGAAATTTGTGACGACCCCAAAACCCCATACGACAGTGGCAAGGGTAATCTTAGGAATATAACACATAAACAGCAGAATAGAAATAAATAAATACATCAGATAATGTACAATAGAATACACTGGATAAATATAAACATCACAGTTACATAGTATACAGGATCATACTTAGTACAAAATACAGTTCAACTATACATAAATGTCTACAGTGGAAAACAAAACATAATATTTACAATAGGAGCTGAACAAAATAAAAAGAGATAAATGGAAGAATCCATCTTCAGCTCCAGCTATCCAGAAAGAGCCTGCTAAAACCAGAATACAAGGTTGCCCGTGTAGAAAAAGGGGCACCCAAGTTTGCAAGTGAAACAAACTACGAGTCAGTCATGGGACTGGTATGAGAAATCTACTTAACATATTTTATAATATGGCCAATCACAGGACCACGCCACTTTCTCGGAAGGGGTTTGCTCCATTGGATTGCCAGTGCTTTACAATGTAAATCTTTTAAACATAGCAATGCTTTTTATAAAAATGAAACCATTATAAGACTCAGTTCCCATCACACAATGCAACGCAAACCGGAGGATAGAGTGTTTACCTTATAATGGCCAAAATATGCTTGATACGAATAAAACAAAAGCATTTGGTATTATTACTAGTGTTTATATGTTTCAAAAACTATTTCAAATCATAGGTATCAATCATAGACGGCATTAATGCCCCATACCACTATGTCGCCATATATAGGTAGACAATCAAAACTGCAAAGTCACGTATTTGGAAATTGGATTTCCGTCATGAACCAAGGCAAAAGATAGTCGTTACCGAATAGGAGACTGTCTAGCCCGAGTCTCAGGCAAGCGCGCAGGCATGCCTTGGATTGTCAGGGCCGGTCCACTGATGTGGATTATTATGCCTGAACACTGCATTCCCCCGCCCTTTGGGGCGTAAATGAGCCAAATGGCTCCATCGGCTCCACATAGTCACCGATATATCCGAGGCGCCTCGCAATAGCAACAACCACACAGGTGAAAATAATATAAATGTCGGGGCTGGTAGGTCACTGACACCACCCTAGCCAGAAGGAAACGCATGTCCTCCCTGAGGTCCTCTCCCATTTCCGGTTCATACCGGGATGCGTGGCTCGCGAATCAACGTTATACTCAAAGCTATGCCACACAGGTCATGCTTTGATCATCAACCACCAGACTTTGCTTTTCAACAGAAGCCATGATCATCTGCCATTTAGGCATGCCATACAGGCAATTCACTATATGCGACTGATTTCTATCGATATATAACCTCTGAGCTCGTACGTCTCAGAGAAGGGCGTTAAGCAAGAGAATAAATTCTCCACCGCGAAACATATATATATTTAGTTGAGATCAATCAGCACTGAGAAAAAATCAATGTTAGACACACAGTCCATTTACAAATTCATTCTGGGTCTGAACGAAACCAGAGGCGCCATATACCCCGCATATCCATCGATCTCCAAGCACGTCAGGACGATCGCCACTTATTATCTATATTTTGGGATGCCTCCCAATCAAGACATCAGTTATCATCCAACCGAGGTGAATATCTCTGGACTTCAACCACCGTCTTCATCATCAACTTATTAACGCTAATCAATTATTTGAAATGAGATTTAACTCGGCCTTTTCAAATAATTCACGTATATTTAGAATTTAAATCAATTCATTTCAATGTTTACATTATTCGACATCAATAATTCTGTTTTTAAATGTAATTTTCATGCCAAACACATTCAACCATAAAATATCCAATAAACTAGGTAAATTCAGTTTATTTCCATTCCATATCGTTTGTAATATTTTACAATGATTTATCGCTATTTTTATTCATTTAAAAATAGCCAATTCATTCAAACTACACTTCAGGCCAAAACGCGGCCGTGGCGCTTTTTTTTCCAGATTTGATTTACACATATCTGAAAATTTACTATTGGATCTTCACAAATTTTATATCATTAGAAAGATCTTTTCAAAACGAATCCAACGGTTTCAGTTTTGGAAAAATCCGACGGTCGGATCTCCCGATACAATCGTTTGAAGTTACGATTTCAAAATACGAACTGCAGCGTCATTATTCGATTTAATTTAACTATATATATATATATATAACTGATTCGGGCGCTGTTTTTCTTCAGATTTGAATTAAACATTCCAGACAATCCAACCGTTGGATCTTTACAAAGTGGGTGTCATTGGAAAGACATTTCCAAAGCGAACCCAAAGGTTTTGGGAAAATCCGAGGGTCGGATCTTCCGCACTAATCGTTTGAAGTTACGGTTACAAAACAAGAACTACAGCTTCGTTATTCGATTTATTTCAATTATATATATATATATATGTATATAATTCATTCTTCGATTTCAAAACCATATTCATTTCACACATTTGATAAAAACGATATTTTTATCCAGCAGCTATTTATTTCAACACATTAATTTTATTTCAACACATGTCAACACATGAGTTTTATTTCATAGTTCATATATATCATAAAAATCTGATTTTTATTGTAAAACAAATTATTTCAAAACTCGATTATTTTATATAGTTTATATATATCATAAAAATGTTAGTTTAATTGTAAAACAATTTATTTCAAAACATGATTATTTTATGTAGTTTGTATATATCATAAAAATGTAATTTTTATTGTAAAACAATTTATTTCAAAACAAAATTATTTTATATAGTTTATATATCATAAAAATATGATTTTTATTGTAAAACAATTTATTTCAAAACACGATTATTTTATATAGTTTATATATCTCATAAAAATATGATTTTTATTGTAAAACAATTTATTTCAAAACACGATTATTTTATATAGTTTATATATATCATAAAATTGTGATTTTTATTGTAAAACAATTTATTTCAAAAATGATTATTTTATATAGTTTATACATAGGGTAAAAATGTTATTTTTATCTTTCAAAGAATTTATTCAATACATGAACTCCATTCAACACATGAATTTTTTTCAACACATGAATTTCTATTCAACACATGAATTTTCTTTCAACACATGAATTTTATTTCAACACATGAATTTGTATTCAACACATAAATTTTATTTCAACACATGAATTTTATTTCAACACATGAATTTTATTTCAACACATGAATTTTATTTCAACACATGAATTTCTATCAAACACATGAATTTTATTTCAACACATGAATTTCTATTAAACACAGAAATATTTCAGAAAATTTCGGCAACATAACGGCAGGGTGGTTAAAACCGGCACCGTCCCTAGTACGGCTCCTCGCTCTACCTTAAAGCCTCGCAGCTTTTGACAATGGGGATTTTCAATATCTAGTTCGTACGCAGACGAATTTTTCCCATATACTAATCCTATTGGGATTTCAACCACAATCAATCTTTTCAAATCAATCATTCATGATATTCACCAAATTTTCACATCAACCAATAATCCAAACAATATCACAACTAATATATATCGTCCATGGTCTGTGGACGAGGGGAGTGTGTATATATATACGTATATAACTATATTTCGATTTCATTTCAATATCATTTAAATTTATTTCAACGCATATATCGCTTTTACAACGCATATATAACTTATACATCGAACATATAACTTATACAACGCTTATACATGAGGTGTACAATGCTTATATAACTCATACTTCGACTATATAATTTATACATCGTTGTTTCCATATCGTTTATAATTCAAAAATCTCACATTGGGTTCCACTCCACCAAAAATAGCAGAAGGCTCAGAAAAATATCCGGTCTCTTATAGAATGTAGAAGACGTCCACACGAGTCCACTATCTCTTGTTTCACTGGACTTCAACCAAATAGTAAAATGATACGATTTTTAGAAGTTTGCAACACTTAAAAGTGTAAAAATCAATTCAAAATAAATAAAGCCGTATGCTTCTCAAACCTGTTCAAAACTAGGTTTCAGTTTTTCGTGAAAACCGTTGCTCGAGAAGCCGATCGGGTTGTTCCACGTGATAGGGCTTGGAGTGGCGAGCAAAACAAGGTAGGGCACGCTCAGATCGATCATGGCAGGAAGGAATCGGCGGCGATGAACGACGGGACTTCCCAAGGGTGATTCGCACGATTTTCTCAACGATAATTAGCAAACTTCATATGGATTTGTAGCTCTTGAGAAGATCTACAAAAACCTTAACTGTGGCACTTGATTTCATGGAGCGTGGAAGGAGCAATCGGAAGGGGAAACAAAGAAGTGGTTTCCGTCGTCGGTCTCGAGGTTAAAGGGGGGAGAGAAAATGTGATGGGCCAATGATATTTATTTATATATTTTTAAAAATCCAAAAATACCCCTTGCCTCATACGAACTCCAATCCAAACCCAACGACTATAGTCCCTAGCTAATTACCCCCATTCTGAACACAATGGGACATGTTTCATAGGCCCATTCGACTGTTTCAGTCAGTTTTTCTTCAAATTAAAATATAAAACATTCAATATTGGATTTGAACGAACATTTCAATTTGCCGGGGCCACATACTGATTCTAAAAGTTCCCAAAAAATAAATCCAGCTACGTTTTGACGATACGGGCCCAACAAATCTAGTTTCGTCGAATTCTGAGACCGTTTGCAAAATGGCCATTTTCTGGTTGATCCAATTTAACATAAATCGACCAAACACATTTTCCTTTGCCAAGCTCACATATTAACTTCAAAAATTATGAAATTTGAAACCTAGCAATAATTTTACCTCCCGGATCCAACAAAAGTGGTTTCGTCGAATTCTGAGGTCATTGGCAAAATGTCTATTTTCACAGGCTATATAAACTCTATAGCGACCTTTCTGAAAATTCATGTAGCCATAACTTTTGATTCCCGCTATGAAAACTTCGATTTTTCAGATTCATTAGAAAGATATTCACTAACAGATTTAAATATTTTTGGTTTCACTAAAATCCGTTTTATTTTGCACCCGGTACAATTAGTCAAAGTTTGAATTGAAATTTTGAAACTACCGCGCCACTTCAGGCCTTGTTTATAATTAAAAATAATTATATTTATTTTCAAACGTCGATTCAAACATACTTTTCATCGTTATTATTTAAAATAATTTATTTTAAATATTTAAAATGCACTAGAATAGCCAAATTAAAAAATTTAAATTGGTTCAAATTTTTCGGGTTATTACAAAATTGCTTGGTGCAACAATCGGAAGGACATAGTGGAGGCATATGTAAACACCGAGGCCACGACATTCTACTTGGGAGACTGGTAAAGTTTAGGACATTGTAGGCCCCAATTTGGAGGCATTTTCCATGCAGTGGGGTTAGACGGTATTTTGGACCACAACATTGTAGAAAGAAGGTCATTTTCAAGGTTAGTACGTCTTTTTGTTGCCAATTTGGAAATTAGAGAAGAACATGGCATGATGATTTTTGAGTTAGAAGTAAAAGGTGCACACTCAATTTACTCAAGCACAATTTGGGGCCATGCTTGGTATAAGGGGATAGGGCTTAGATATACAGGATATAGAAATGACAAATTTTGCAGTTTTGCGTAGGATTTTTCTAAATGAGGATCAAAGAAAATGGGATATGACACATTTACGTCCATTAGCTAGGGTAGTAATACGCATACTGCAATACAATTTGGTTGCCAAGACAGGTGTTTTTGATAAGATTTCTCCCACGGTTAGACGTGCTACCTACGCAGTTTTTGCAGGCCTGGAAATAAATTGGGCCCGCATTATTATGCAGTATTATAGTTCCTCTAGGGAGATGAGACAAAACAAAATTCCCTATGGACATCTTTGGACCGCAGTTTTTGTATAGTTACAAGTTCCCTTGGCAAGGGAGAGTCACATATCACATCCTGGACATATTATAGACATAGGCATGCTGATTAGGATGTAGATTGAGTTCCATTAGTAGATGGTCATAAACCTACAGCCAATGGAGCATGACCAAGGGGAAGAAGTAGGAGAGGAAGATGAATAGGAGGAGCAAGATGAAGTTAGGACAGATGATGATCAACTGAACGAGGGGGATCAACAGAACCTAGGAGTACATCCCTATTAGTATCAGCCCATGTCATATCCTCAGCATTCACCCGCAGTGGACTCACAGCAATGTCGGTACTTTAATACCTTAAAGGACTACCCGTATACAAGCATAAACAGCAGTGGGGAGGTGCAGGACCTTCCCAGACTTCCGGATGGGACATATGGTCATCCAGAGAGCATGGATACCTGAGATTAGGACCATCTCGGATAGACATACTCAGCTTTTCAAGGAGCATCAGGATATCTTGCGAGGACAATAGGAGATGATTCGAGCACAGGTATAGGCTTCCCAGGCACAGCAGCAGAATTTATAGGAGATCTACGTCGCACAGCAGGGGTTTGACTAGATGCAGGCAGATATGCAGGACATGCAGCTATAGATTAGGGAGGGGACTAGACAACAGGAGGAGCGTCTAGGCAGAGTGGAGGATACTTTAGGTGGATTGGATTCTTTTATCCGCGGTATCTTTGGACACGGACCTAGACCTATATTTTAGTGGTGGTCCTCTAGACCGCATGCGGCAGATCATGACTATTTTAGTATTACCTTGTTGTAGTAGAATATATGTTTGAGATTTACTTTATGTTAGTAGAACTTGTATTTTTCTTTGATGTAGAAAAACTATGCTTTAGATTTGCTTTGGTTTAGCAGCGTGTTGTGTAAAACTCTATTATCTACTAAGAAAACTTCTGAGGTATCCAATTTTCTCATAATAAAAGGAGAACGGAAGATGTGAAAATTTCCGTTTTTCACCTTTCTATAACAAAAGAAATCGAATTTGGAAAATTAGATTTTTCTGAAATTCGAAAAATAAAGTTGGTTGATAGGATTATGGATGCAACAATTGGATGAACTACGCTCTTACACAGTGAGAGTATGGGAAAAATTTGGAAGAAATAGCATTTTTAATTTTCAAAATATTGCATTCATGTAGAACTTCCAGCACATTTAGGATGTGAGCATCATGTTTTAAAAGGATTTTTGAAAATTCTACATACACATAGGGGGCCCCACTTAGGCATACATGTATTATGTTGTATTTCACTATGCACAAGTGGACAATGTTTGTAAAAATTGGATGCACACATAATGGATGGGTATTATGCGAGTGGTTATTTGATTTTACCCTTATCAAATTTCGGGGACGAAATTTCCTAAGGGTAGGAGAATATAACACCCCGCATTTTTAACTCAAGATAATAAAATTAAAAATTCATAATTAAGTGAAACGGACTACGCCATTGTGTTCATCTCGAAATTCTGGCTAGGATAGACACCTGGTTAGCGTAAAACGGACGTCGTATGAAGAAGTTATGAGCGTTAGAAGTTTGCATACATATAAGGAACTTATATGTATATTAATTAAATAAATGTTTATGCAGAAAATCGAAATTCACGAGCGGGAAAGGTAGGGGAAAACAGACCATTGGGGATCGACCTAGGGGTCGATCCACCCCAAGAGGGGTCAACCCCACCGCGGATCTGGAAAGTTCTTTCTGACGTGATCAATTTGTATTTTTTTTTAATTCAAATATGAGGGTCATGGCTTCTCTGATACATCTGTAAATAAGACCCTAGAGCTAACCCTAAACCTCATATTTCTGAGGCTACGCTGAAGCACAACTATTTCTCCTCCCTTAAAGATCTCTTCAGAAAACATAAATTATTAGTTAGGAAAAATTCTGAATCCAAATCTGGAGGAAAGGAATATATGCTTGTAAATAGGTGTTCAGATCTCTAAACGAAGTAAGGTAACTTTCTAGATCCGATCTATTCGAATTCCTTCCTCTTTCTTTTCCTTTCTCTTTTAATGAAAATAATAAATCCATGATCATTATGTTGTGAATCCGATTAAAGGGAAAAAACCATGGATGCCAAAACTAGATCAGATCCAGAATTGGGAAAGCATACGAGGTGAGTAGGTTTAAGCTATAGCATTTTAGATAATAATATGTTGTCATTTACCATTCCCCACTTTGCATAATTGAATTTTCCAGAATAACTGAGAATTACTGTTATAACAAGTTGAGGTGTTAATATGAATAATTCATATGTTAAATCAGTTAAAGTGTTGGAATGATTACGTGTTGAAAAACAAACTTGTTACAATATGGGGAATGATTATGCGTTGAAAAAAAAAACTTGTTAGAATATGGGTAATGACTACTATTGTTATAAGTCATATGATTCACTTGTGGCATATTATTGAATGACATGTATAACTTGTTGGATTTGAACAATTACTCGATAAAATGTTTACATGTTAAAGTAGAGTTAAACCCATATTAAAAAGGGCATGCGCCATAATATAGGCATAATTTAATGACATGTAAACTAGATCACAATAAAAATGTTAATATGCCTAAAAATTTACATGAAATAGGAATAACTGTTAAAGAACGAACATGCCTAGATTCTTAGTAATTTGACATTGTAACGCTCTTAGACACGAGGTTAGATTGCACTTTTGATATAAGTCTGCTCGGAACCGCTCGGCATATCCAGCATTCACAAGTGGTAAATCTAATGTGAGGGGTGTAAGTGCCCCAACCCGCCCTGCAAATCCAGCGTCCACAAGTTAGAGGTCTAGTACACACACACACACATACACACACACACACACACACACATATATATATATATATATACACAAATATATGTAAAAGACAAGACTGATATACAACATTAATTATAAATGGAAATAGATGTAATTGAATAAATAATACAATAGTAAAAGGAAATGGGATAAATGGGGAATGATAATAACCTATTATAAATTACATTAATGAGAATGTTGTATAATAGGTAGATTTTTCCTAGGGACAAGTGAAGATTATAACTTAGGTTATAAGAAGTTAAAATTAGGATCACATCCCTAAAACGAAACTTTATTCACGCCACATCTACCCCAAAGTTTCATGCGTTTCCGGTCCTTAAAATTAGATGCCACCCACTTTTTTTGGGTACTTTCGCTCCTACCATAATATGTTACGTGTTTTCCCCTTTTTGAAAAAACAATGCGCTAGTGACTAAATTTTTTTTCTAAAAATAGGAAATATTCCCAGGTGCACTCGCCAAAAAAAAAGTTGCATACTTTTGTGCAGCAATGTCTGAATAGTAGCATACATGTTTGCATATATTCATATAGTGTATTTCTATTGAAAATCTGGACCAATATACACATACATGTATGCAACTATTAGTAAATAGCTGCATACATGTATGCGTACAAACTTGAACTGAGATTTATGTGTTACAAAAAGTTGCATACATGAATGCAACTATTCTGTATATATGCATGCATGCGTGCAACATTTAAAAGTGACGACGGCTTCTGAATATGCGCATGAATGCATGCATATATTCTGTACAAGAGCGTAAATGTGTGCAACAATGTCTGAAAACGGCGAATGCTTGAAAAAACATGTCAAATTTTAGTATATGCATAAAAGGATGAATGTAATGTAGTTTAGCTGCATACATGTATGCATTTATACTGCAGTTTGGGTGCAACATTGAAATATAAGCATGAATGTATGCAACTATTTAAGAATAGGTGCATCTTTTGATGCAAAAACCTGTTGTTTCGTTTTTTTTTTGTTTTTTTGGGTTTTGATGTGGTTTTTGATTGTTTTTCCACTTCAATTTTTTGGCGTGTACGTGTTTTATTTAATAATGAATTTTTGTGATTTTTTATTTATTTTGTTAATGAATTTTCAAAAAATAAGGACCTAATTTACTATAAGTTTAGCACCGGATGTGAGCCTAATTTTGAAACTTAATAGGGACCTACGAAAAACGCACCCTTATAAGAAAACAATAAGGAAGTTGGAATAACTTATCTTACGAGGAAAACTGTACTTTATTGTAAATTAAGTTATTTGTAAGAAGAAGAATCTGAAATCTACGGATGAGAACAACATAAGTTATGTTTATGGGAAGAGAAACTTATTAATAGACCTTATTTAGGAGAACTAAGTTAATTGGTAAACAACGACAAGTTGTAGTAATGGTGTAAAATGGAATTATGATTAAATGAAATGAAGTAAGTTATATTTAATCATAAATTGTAAGTGACATATTAGTAGAAAACATGTGAATTGAGATAACCTGCTAAGTAGAACATGTTATTGTAACCAAACCAGAATATAAAGGGATTGTAGACCACAGACCTTGGGTCATAATCTAGGGAATAACATGTTGGGGGCTTATTAATAAACTTAAATAAGTTAAGTTATATGATTTGAAATTAACAAGCAAGAGGAACTTGGTAACTTGATTAATAATTCAATATGAATAGGAATAACCAAGTTAAATGGAAACCATGATGAGGTAAAGAAAGCGCATAAAAGAATGTTTAGACATAGGGTCTAACAACATATTAAAGTGAGGCGCTTGGACCAGTCCGCACGTTTGAGGATGAATAATCCAATGGGATAGGTCATCGGGGTGTTATAAGGCACGAAGGGAGCACACATTTATCTGATTATTTTGTCGTCTCGGAAGGACTGGAAGGGGAAGCACGTGGCTTCCTGAGATACGTAAGGTTTTCTTGGTAGTCCTCTGTGTGGTGGCAGATGTTTAGGCTGTGCTCACAGAGGTTGGGTATGCGCGTAACTACTAGGTGGGTGGGCCTTGACTGCAAAAGTAGTTATGCAGTCAGAATGTTGTGACGCCGTGATGCCTGGGTGATTCGG
The DNA here is from genome assembly GCA_030737875.1 of Allium sativum. NCBI lineage: Eukaryota > Viridiplantae > Streptophyta > Magnoliopsida > Asparagales > Amaryllidaceae > Allium > Allium sativum. The sequence continues at coordinate 538,191,804 of CM060920.1, read as the reverse complement.
CGGTCTCCTCAACGGGGAGGCAAAAAGTCATGACCAGCAAGGATAGTAGATCTTTGGGTACCCATCATCGACAGCCAGTGGGATGCGAAGGCATTAGAGCTAAAACCAATAGACCATTCACCCTTCAACTATCGGGGTATGGTGGTTGAGGGAAGGCGCCAAATGGATGTTTAGATTGTTTTTTAGGGGCAATCGTTTAGCTCTTGTATTCTTTACTAGTTGAGTGAGGGGCCAAGGTGGGGCCATAGCCACCATGAAAACAGACCATAGAAATATCTCTATATAGAGTCTCTTAAGAATGGACCTGTACAGATATGGAAAAGCTCCCGACCAAGTTCTGTGTTTCTTGTATAGCCCTGCCACGGAACTCGGTGCACATTAGAGGAGGTGCGATTAAGGCATCGAGCTACAATTGACGATATGAATGTGGGACAGTCCAAATACATGCATGTCGGCTCTGGGTGGTGTATCGTAGACTTGAGGGCATTACTCCAGTATGAAATCTGATTTGATCGACAGTGGCAGTCTGTACGCTTACATAGCGTAGTAATGACAGATATATACGAAAAGTGACATTGCTATGTAGAGAACCATACATCACTCCGGCATCGGATGAGGGACTGCGTTCATTTATGAGGTATTATGGTGGAGACCGTGCGAGTAGGGTACCATGAGGTGTACCTTAATATTGGGGGTAGCTACATATATATTATATTTGGTTAATCCACCAGGAAGTAAATGGTTACGATGTGTGTGTAAGCCTTGAGGACTGTTGTGACAACCGCGGGGTATCGAACCCCCGACCTCCCGTAAAGCAACACCACGCACCAACCACTGTGCTAAAAGATCTTTGTGTTAGCTTTTCGAAAGGGGTGTTACATACTACCCCTCTTAAAGAGCCCAACGTCCTCGTTGGCTCCTATCACTCACCACCCAGGCGTTGTGCATGTAACCCGCATCAGTACCATACCGACTGACATCCGCAGCATTACACACACAATTCCGGCTGGGTATAGGCTCTGATACCAAATGTGACAACCGCGGGGTATCGAACCCCCGACCTCCCGTAAAGCAACACCACGCACCAACCACTGTGCTAAAAGATCTTTGTGTTAGCTTTTCGAAAGGGGTGTTACAACTGTTAACCCAAGTAACCTAATAAATAAGAAAATATGATTGAATGGTATATGTAGGATTATCCAAAGTGTATAGTTTAAATCCAGTCACCAGAACTTGTGTTCTGACCCCCTCTTCATAACATAATCGTAGGTTAGATTTGTGGCAGAGACATGAGACATGATAGCTTTGGATACTGGTTAGGCGGTATTATTAATACGGTAAGGCTATGCTTTGATTATATTATATTTTGTTCATTCCGTTGTGAGATATTTTCTGTGCTCTAACATATATTATGTCTCTGTCTTTTCTGCATGATACTAGAGCACAAAAACTTGAGTTTCGATAGATTGGAATTTTGAAAAAAAATGGGTATGTCGGAGTTCGGATTGTTACAACCTAAATTAGTGATGTTTTATAAGTTGAATTGTGCATCTTTTTGGTGTGGGGAGTGCTTTGTAATGGATACAAATTTATTAATGAAATTCCATCATTGGCTACGACTCGGGTATCGAATCAATTATGTTTTGGATAAGAAATTATTGCGTAAAGTCATTGAATCCTGATGATTTCGCTCAAATTTTAAAAGATGTTTCAATTAAATATATTTCAAATGAATTTCAAACTTATCAACTATTTATTATATGGATTTTTGAGTATTTTGTTAATATATAATCTATGATATCCCGCTATAGAGGGAAAGTTTTCAAAGACAACGATTCCATTTATTTTTCAAAAAACTCTTTTACTAGCCTATTAACGATATTTTTTATCAATACCGGAAATAGGTCCAAGGATGTGGACCTAATGGAAGTAGGGGATTATTAAGTTCCTACTAGCTTGAGTTAGTTCACCATTTCCTAGATATCAAGGTCTTGTGCTCAAAGATTAGTTACTCTTCCCTCAAGGGGTGAGTATCGCACTTATGAGACTCAAAAACCAACAATTACCTTGGGATAAGGGTTCCCTATACGCAACATAATTTAGGAACCTAAACGGATTGTAGAAGAGTATTTCGGTAATCTAGGCTTAAGGTTAAAGCTCGAGAATGAAGACTTTGTCGTGGACAAGGAATAATGAAGCAGACGAAAGATGTAAAAAGGTAAATCATATAAATTAGGGTTTACTCTATAAGAAATGAGTACAAGATTGGGGAATGAAAAAAAGTCCCCTAAAATGTGACCCCTAGGGTCTTATTTATAGACAAATCGGTCCCCCTTTTGCCATCGGCTTGGTAGAAACACCTTTAGGCTATGGCAATGGATTTCAGGTGCTATACACCTCTCAGCTTCGGTAGTAGTGGTATCAGCAACCTTTCTATTCATTTGGCATTGTTACTGGGTCCCGTCTAGCTTTCGGATCTTTGGTCTTAGCTTTTGGAGCTTAATCTTGATGCTGCTTTTCATATGTATCGATACCAAGTTCTTTGGTATAGGTAGCTTCCGAAGTAGCTTTTGGTCTCCGACAACAAGCTCTGGTTTCGCTTTGAGTCTTTATAGTCTTGTCCTTGGGCTTTCGTTTCTTGTGACTTCGGAACTGTTATCTCTTTCGATGCTGACACTATGTAAGTTAGTGTAGATAGTTTCTTCTATTACATGCTTCGATTCACTTTTCGTGAGTCATTGGAATTTTTTTGGTCTTGTGGAAGCATGCTCTCAAAAAATCTGCTGATGGCTTTAGATGTTGTCTAGGTGTTCGACAAGATTGACTCCGACAGCCAGCTTTCGGAGTGTTATCTTTGACCTTGACACCTTTATCTCCTTCTGTATCAAAACAAAGTTAATTAGTGATAATATCACTTTATTTTACTCTGCCTAGCTTGGTGCTTCTTGTCATGTTTCGGGAAATACAAGGTTCACTCCTAGTTTTGTGTTTCGAGTTATTGGCTTCTAGCTCTTGTCTTTCTTTGTTTGTCTCAAATTTCATGTGTTATGCTTTTGGAACCGAACCCATGTTGATGGCCTTTAATGTCGGCACTGCTTTGTCCCTATCACCTTTCGTATCGGTACCAACCTTTTCTCCCTTATGTTGGTGCCAATAGCCTATTGACCAAATTACCTTTTTTATGCTTTCAGATCATTCTTTTGAGCTGGTTGCGGTCCAATACCACTTCACCGATAGCAGGCCCTGGTGTTGAATTTGGTTGTAACATTTTCTCTTCCCCCCTTTTGAAGAGGGTATTTCGATTTTTCAAGTCAAAATCTAACTTCCCCTTTGTACTTTCACTTCCCGCCTCGTGGTATCCTTTAATCTAAGTCATTGATTCGATCTCGTTTGTGCGGCAGTGATTTTTTTAGATTTTTTTTCTATAAATACCTTTTTCTTCTTCTTCGTTCTTTCACCTGCAAATTACATAGCCTACCCTGTTCCTCAAAGATTCTATAAGCTTTTTCAGAATTTCAAATCCGATTCTCGGTAAGTATTTCCATTTTGATTAAAATTAGAAATGGAATCCCGCCCTCAACCTGATTAGGATATCAATCAATATTTTACGCATTAAGTATGAGTTTAAATGATTAGTATGGCTTAGATGATGATTAATGGTTGATAATTTATGCCATCTATTTCCCTAATACACATTTGAGGTTTAAAAGGCAAAAATGACATACGAAAGGTTATTTCTGTTAAAAATTTAGGTTGTTATGCTTCTAATATGAATAAATTCAACACCCATTGTCATAGACCCATTTTAGTTTTGATTCTACTAGCACTAATACTTGCATTTACTTGGCTTTTGACCCAGTGGGTATCGGTTTAGTATGAAAGTTTTATTTCTCTTTTGGTTTTTGTATCGGAAAAATTTGGAGTTCAATATCGAAGCATCTTGACCTTGATTTCACCTGTACTGGATCTCGAGATCAGTTGGGCCTTTGGTGATGACACTTAATCATTTGGTTACGGTTAAACCGACACTAAGTAACTATCGATTTTTTGATTCCCCGACATCAATCTTTCACTCTTTAAATTTGGTTTTGGGGTAGTTAGTTTGGTCATCACCGATCCTAAGTGTACGTGACTTGTGTTTATATACATGAATTTCGTTAGAAATAATTTTTATCATTAGTGCGGTGTTTCATGGTTCAAACTTCTAAGGTTAACAAATTTTTATGTTGTTTACATATTTATGGATACCAAGTGTACATTTATGTAAAAGAATGTAGTACTAATATATACATGTTATCGAATGATATCACCTAGCGGTATTATACCTCGTAAAAAGAGCACTGATAACTCAAAGTCCAAGGGCTCTGGTACCCCACAGGTGGCCCTGAAGCAGTCTCTTATCGTTTCTCAATATGAAGTGAAAACTTTCCTCGAAAGCTTTGGGATATCTAGCGTAGATGCCATTTCAGCTACTGCCCAAGACACTATCCAAAATCCCCCAGAGGGACACTTTGCATATACCGTAATTCATATTTGGTACGGGGACTTCTTTTCTTTCCCACCTTTCATATTCAGACTCTTGCATGATCTGGTGGTTGCTTCTATTCAGCTTTCACTGAATACTTATACCCTACTCTTATGTCTTGAAATTCTGGCACTTTGGTCAGGCCAAGCTTCCCTTAGCCCTAATTTCATTCGTCACTTGTTACGATCCTCCAAAAGTGCAGAGTCACCTATCTTGTGCGCGATCCCCATAAGGAAGCTGATAAGTGGTAGTATCAATAAGTCTAAGCATTGGGAAGACCAATACTTTTATATTAGGTGCCCTCCTAGTATATTAGGAAACTTTGCTAATATTGATGAATTTCTTGTCTTCATAGAATAATTATGTCATTTCCATGCTTTTGTTTGACCTTTGCTTCTGGTCAGATCCTTCTTTCAAGAACGTAACTTTGTCGGACGAGGAGGCCCAAGCTGTTGAAACCATTTTCAAGGCATCTGAGTTGTTGGGACGCCGATAGTCCTTGCTTACCATGAATAGACTACGCTAATACGGCCTTCTTCCTCCAGGGAAGAAAATTTTGGGACAACTGCCCATTCACTTTTTATGGAACTATGAGCTAATCCCTGGGTTTCGACACGTTCCATTCATCATATCCCATATTCCAAAGTACCTGGGTAGGGATGTTTTTATTTTCCAACGTGATTACATATTTTTATATCTTAGCTTTCTTATTATTGCATTTCTGATATGGCTACTTCTGATCAGAAACTCCAGCTTCTAAAAATATCTTGCTCCAGATGCTTTTTCTCAGTCTGATGTTGATACTTTAAAAAGACTTGCGGGACTTACTGTTGAGCCATCACCTGAAAGCGAAAGTATGACACTTCCACTTCTTATGATGATATATCATTACAACCGAAGTGCAGACAACCCCTGGTTCTACTATTTATAGTGTTGGGGTTGTTCTCGATATCGGTTCTTCAACTGAAGTATCTCCTAAAAACAAACTCACAAGTGAATTTTTGACGTCCGAACTTCCAAGTGCATTTCATACAAGTGAACAAATTTACTTCCATCTTTGTCCTCTCAGCACGTTAGTTCTCCCAATCGGCTTTTGTCGACTTTGGATTTTGATAAATTTGTAAGTTTTGATCTTTGTTCTACCAAAGCTGTTATCATTTCGCTGCCCTCCATGCCTTTGGACTTGGACAATTTCTATCGACAACTTGTCAAGGAACAACTTTTGGTACGAATTTATTTTTCTTGGTTACACTTTCGTTCTGTTATTTCCGCATAATGATTAATATGTCCTTTTTTTAAGATGACCAAAATCTAGGTATTGTCTAGGGGAATGGCTCCTTCATCTTCTATTGAGATTATCTCACATTGGGAGGAGAACACCTCCTTGAAAACTAAAGTTGATACCTTGTCCCAAGCAAAGGCAAAGAGCAATGGTGAATGTGAGAGATTAAAGACCACTCTTGAGAAGGAATGGCAGGCTAAAGATAGTTTGTCTGACTAGGTTTCAATTCTCAAAAATAAGGAGGTGGGGATGGTAGCCAATCATGCTGATAATTTCAAGAAAATGGATGATATGCTTTCCAATGTAAGGCGAATAATTCATATGGCCAGAAGCAAGATATCTTAATTTTTGAAAGATCATCTCCCGAGGATTTTCAAGGAATATTATGAAAGGTTCTCTTTTCCTTGCATTCTCTGACAATTTCAAAAGGTTTCCAGGGATTGACTTTACTTCTGTCAGCCTTTTGGTTCAGAGTAAAGTTCATGAAAATGATTGGGTTGGTTAAACGAGGATCTGAAGTGTCGAAGAAAGACAAGCCAAAGTTCGAGGGCCCTTTATACATCAAGGACCTATCTAATGATTTCGATGATGAAGATGAATACTTATCTACTGATGGCATTGATGATGATGCAAGCGATGATGAAAGTCAGCGAGATGAGTCGATAAAGATGGTGGTAACCAACTTTCTGCTATCGGGGGAGCGCATAACTTTGAGGGAGCCAACTTTGATCCTTTTGGCACCTAATCTACTCAAGACCGGTCAAGGCTCCTACCAAGAAAGATAGTTTTCCTAAGCCAAAAAAGAATGAACTTCCCGTTCAATCTAACATTCATGCCTCAAAGGTACGGCTTTCGATTTCAAGTGATTTCTTCCTTCTTGAGTTTACAGCAATGATTGGTTTATTTATATCGTGACAGAACCTTACTCCTACAAAGGTATAATTTTAAGAAGCGCTTCAAATTCACCGCTTTAGATTCAAAAGGACGATTTTCAACGAGCCTGTCTCATAAGTCTGGGGAATATTACCATGTAGGAAAGCTTAGACGTGTTTGCATAAAATACTTTTGACTTCTTTTCAACTTTCCGAGTAACCCCCATTATAAAGTTTTAATAAGACTTATAATCATCCAAGACGCATTGATGTATAATATAAACAACATGTGTACTGATAAGTAAGCTTGTACTTTTGTAATTTGTGGAGATGTATATTACTAAAATAGTTCAGAATTTGTATGGGTAAATTTTATGCTATAGTCTTTTTTCAAAGGGAGATATGCTATTAGTGTCATTTTTTGATAACTAGGTTTTGTATATTATTGTATCTTATCTTGTTGATGAGTGTGACGACCTCCTACAGCCCCTGCACCAAAAAGAGGAATAATGCGCTGAAAGGTGTGCTAGGCAGCTACGGACGATCATCAGAGTAGGTAAACACAAGCGGAACCTGTCGTAAAACTCTCAACGCAAGGATAAAATATAATTGAACATACACAACAGGTAATAGTAGTGAAGCATCATATAGCAAATTTTTCAAACTTCCACAACATCCCGAAAGATTTTCCGAACATCATAGGAAATATCAAGTATGTACATAAGGCTTCACTACAACACTCATAAAGCAACAACGGAACAGAAATACTAGATAGTAGTAAAAGTAATATGCCAGCCTCCTGCACGCCTTTGCATAGCAGCATCGCCCTCACTAATCACTTGTCACCTGCTACTTAGTCTGCCCATCCACAAGAACATGAACAACCCGAGGTAATAAGAGGAAATATAAAACCTTGAGTCAGACAATAGTCTTAGTGAGCGATAAAACTAACAAACTTCAACAACAAAGTATGTGAGCATGGATAGATAAACATACTGATCTACCTACAACACCATAGAAGAACTCAACCTAATCTTCCCCACATCAGACAGTGATAGCCTTTAAAATAAACAAGTCAACCATTCATCCATGGAAACCAAAACACCCATTCAATCATGATAAGCACTCATAAGATCCAGTATATATATATATATATATATATATATATATATATATATATATATATATATATCATGTAAACCATCCGAATCGGATTCAACATCCCTCAATCACAACCCTCAGAGGCCTAAACCAATTTTAGACAAGCACTCAAGGAACATCTCCTACGACGTTGGATTATCTACATGAGACGGTTCAAATAAGGCAACTAATCAACCATGAGAGACTCTGGCTATCACCGCTAATCCGACTTTGAAACCACCATGAATCGTATGATGGCCAACCTTTCCATATGTCAAGGGCTAATGGTTACCCAGTTCTAGCATAAACTCCATACGCCTTTCAACGATACGTATGTATGTCCAACCTTGACAACTAGGCCTTTCAAAGATACCCAGGGTATTCGACCTACTATCGGTCTTTTAGGTGCTCCTATCGTACCCCTTCTTTGAACCTGTTAGAACTTACTACAACGTTAATCTCTCGGCCTTCTCATCTCTAGTCATCCAACTCGACGACTTCTCATAGTCCAAGCAACCTTCTCGAGCAACCATTATCACCAACTCACGACCTTTGAGTTGTCACCTCATTCGTTGTTCTACACCGATCAACGAACACATTCAACACTTCGATCCTTCCTACTAGGGTATACTTCGAAGTCACACCATCACTGAGCCTAATTACATTACTGCGATGCAGCTAAGGTTCAGGTGGTTGTCCCCAAAAAATATTTTTTCCAGACCCTTTTGTTTAAATCGGAGTCGTACCCAAAAAATAAAATTTTCAGAAATGACCCTATTATTCACGACCGACCCTTGCCCGACCTAGATGACCGACCACCCGCTGTTCGACCTCCTATGCTCGACCCAACCTTGTGCTCGAGCCAACTTCCGTTCGAACGACCCTGGTGACCGACCCTTCCACTACATGCACCACTCCAACCATGCTCGACCATACATGTTCGACCCTAACCATGCTGCTTGAACCTGTGCATGAATTAACAACTGTGTAGACCGACCCGGCCTCTAGTTTGCACGACCGACCCTTAGTCTTTGACCAATCCCTGGTCTGGTTCGATCGACCCTATGCCACTCGATCCGAACCATGACTTCTTTCTCAAGCCATACATATGCACGACCGACGCACCATGAATGATCCAAAACCAACACCACCCCAATGCCACTCCGATTTCGACCAAAACTTCTCCATTCAACACAATCGATGTAATATACTCATCCAGTTCATTCAACACAATCATAAGCATGTTATGAAGTCACTAAAAACATGAATATGATGATTATCATTAAAATTATGCAAATTACTCCAAAATCATGATAAACAAACATATGGTCTAAATTGCAGATCTAACTTGCATAAACATATGAAATAGCATAGGAATTACCAATATAAACTTGCTAAAATGGATCATAGGGTGATTCATATTAAAATGGACTTGTATTGGTATAAATCTATGAGAAAACACTTGAATTTGACGAAAAACATGATCAAACACTCATACACTTCATTGAATCCATGTGAGAGATGTAAACGACTCATCGATTCTCCCAAACAAGCAAAAGTCAAAGCAATAAGATTCCGAACAACAAGCAATTGAATCCGAACTCCTTGATTTGATGAATTCGCCTTTCAATTGATGCAGATCTAGCCTCCAATGGTGTAGATCTTCTATTTCCCTCCTTTAAATGTTGATTTTAATGGTGGAAAGGTGTTAGAGGAAGGAGGAACATAAGCCACCTAATGAGAGAATAGAGAAACTAAACCATTTCTCAAACCTCCCACCCCCTATTTATACCCTTCCACTAGCCCACTAATGTGCTTTCCCAAATCAGCCCATTGTGGCTCTCCAAACCTAAACAACCAACTGAAAACCTTAAAACAATGATTTCTCCCAAATCGCTGAGCCCAATCCTTAATGTAACCACTCTACGGAAAGGAAAACATCAATTCCTTTCCAATGGCACAGGTCTCACCCTCTAATTCGACCTAAGTCAAAAGTTATTCCTATGCAAGAATGACAAGGGTAAAATTATCACAAACAAAATCGATAAAAATTATGGACATGTCGCACATCCCCATAAGCAACATATTAAAAGATGAGAAAGATCCAACCCTCAGGGAATAAAATAAAAATATTTTATGATCTTCTATACGTAAAATGCGGGCTGTTACAATGAGTAAGGGGATCAATTCCTTACTTCCTCTCCTAAATTTAAGGACAAAACAATGGTAACTGTAGAACAAAAGGATATTTCAAAAGAATTTCACACTTTAAGAAGGGAAAGGACGTACTATCTCCGAAAGATAGCTAATAGGAATTTGAATGAACAAGTGTCCTTTTTAGAGAGTCAACTTAAAGAGAAAGATAAAACTATTCTCGACCAGCAAAGGAAATTATGGGTCAATCCTCCTACCAACTCAGACGAAGACATAGGTAATTTACTTCGTCGGGTTGATGAACTAGTAGTTGAATTAGTGAAAACAAAAGCAGGTTATGAATATCTAGGATATGCTTTAAAGAATCCTAACTCAGATTAGAGAGCTTAGTTATTGCAAGACTTCTCTACTTGATAATTGTGTTATGGTGATTGAGTGTCTTGAATCTTAAACACTTGACATAGTAATAATATGTATGTAGTAACTTGTGAAATGGTTTAGTAAGCAAGCTTATAGATTGTGTGGATGTCACCTGATATGTGATCTTTTCTCTTACTAGGAATGCTCTTTTCCCAAAGTCCTATTTTTCCATTCTGCACAAACTTAACACACACTGTCTGGTGTTAGCTTTATAAGATATGCATGATAGTTTTTCTCATTATTTGTGAGATAGTATTTATATAGCTATCATAGAGTAAGTGAATATATGGTAGGATAAGACATTCATTTATTCCCCATATTTTGGGAATAGCTATTCTATTTAATAGGTATTCTTAGATAAACCCCTCTATGTGGGGTGCGGAAGAGAGCATAACCTTTCTTTAGAAAGCATTAGTGAATAGATTCTGAGACTCCATCTCTGCAACTGCTTAGTAAAGATTTTTTTTTCTTCAGAAAAGAGAATTTCAGTCTTAAGACCTAGATTAGGATATTCGTTTGAAGTCCAGAACTCTCCTTTTATTGAGTAATTAGAAGTCCCAAATTGACTAAGATTCAGGCATTTATTAGTAGACAAGAAACCCATTTCTGGCTACTAATAGAGGTCTCAAACTAACCCAGATTCAGGTATTTAATAGAAGATCAGATATCCACATCTGGTAATAGAAGTTATGAACTAACCTAGATTCATGTATTTGATAGAAAGCCAAAATTCTACTTCTTTTTTTAATAGAAATTCTGAACCAATCTAGATTTAGATATTAGATAGAGGACCAGATATACACATCCGGTAATAGAAGTCCAAAACCAACCCAGGTTCGGGTATTTGATAGAGGGCCAGAAATCCACTTTTGGTTTTTAATAGAAGTCCCGAACTAATCCAGAATCTGGTATTTGTGTTAGCAGAGGCAATTGCATGCTCAGCATGCTCCCTCAGAGCTTTCATTCCATTTCCTCGGGATTAGATATAAGCATAGGGTGTAGTTTTTACATAGCCACTCTCTGGGCTTTAGATTATCAAAGAAGAGGATGCACATTTTTTGTTGGCCACTTCCTGGGCATGTGTGTCTGGTGCACTTGGCTAGCTTATTCCCAAGCAGGGCCCAAGGACTTACCAGACCTCCCTCTAGGAGGCGCCTTACCTTAGCCATTGTAGGCGGTGATAAGGGATTAGATGTTCTAACCGGGATTTTGTAGGCGCGACTTAAAGGCGTACTCTTTTGATGCTCTACCCTGGCCATCGTAGGTAGTGATAGAGGTTTACACTCCACCAAATCCAAGGGGTGCCTTACCTTGGCCATCATAGCCGGTGATAAGGGTTTTTCGTTCCCTTATACGAGATATGAGGAACATAAGCAGAGGTAGGACGTGCTCTACTGCGAGAAGAGGTATGATGTGCTCTTCTACGAGCAGAGGTAGGACATGCCCTTCTACGAGAAGAGGTAGGACGTGCTTAGTTCGTAACAGGGGCATACTCTTCTGCGAGAAGAGGTAGGGCATGCTAAACTAGATGCCTCAACCCAACCATTCCTGGCGTGGATCAAAGGCTTATCTTTTGATGCATTAACCTGACCCTTTCTGATTACATGCGGATAAAGGCTAACACACCACTCCCATCCGATGGGTGCCTTGCTATGGACATCTTGGCGGTGACAAGTTTTTTTTTTACCATTTATTTATTTGACCCATTTTGGGTTGATCCAATTTTTGAGAGGGTTTCCATACCCTTAATATAGCACTATTTCTTTAAAGAATCAGTTGTTGTAGTTGACTATGCTTTCTTTACATATTTATACAGTTTTGTTGACTAAAGAAATTGATGATCATCCTTTCTAAGACTCTTCCATGATTGGTTTCATGCCCATTCATCATATGATAGTAACAATATGGTCCTCCCAATTTGACTTCATTTTTAGGCTTCTTATTTTGTAATGGCCAATACTGGAGTTCATGTTCGGTTATGAAATAGATATTCTCGATAGATGTAGTAAAATTGCATTCCTTTGGCAACCTTGACTCGAAAGCCCTCTTTCGATGTTGGATTTTAGCCTTTTCGTCATTTAGCTTCATTGGTTCCTTTTCACATTCAAATTTCCTTTCGGTTGTGTTGTGAGGTTCAGGTACACTCTTTTTAGACCTCCTTGATATGGACTGTTCGGGCTTCCCCACTGTTCTCTGCTCAAATATTGTTCCTTTAGCTTGTGATGAATGGCTTCGTTCATGTAAATAAATAGGTTATCTTCTGTTGACGTAGAGTTTTTAAGAGAGAAAACTGGGTTTGGTCCTATGTGGAAAGTGTTTATGCTCCAATGGTCAGGGTTATAAGGTTCTACATCCTTTCTCCCGCTTTCAACTTGTAGGGCTTCCAATCTAAGCCTTTGGTCTTCCATCACTCTCGGGTCCGAAATATCTGACATAGCCATTTGAGATCTGGATGAATCCTGTTGGGATTCTTTACCCATTATTTCTAGTTCTTCAAAGCTTAGTCTAATCCGGGACGGAACAACACAGTTAGAAATGTGTTAAGGTTAAACATAGGATCAAAGGTTCAAGTCATCCTTCTAGCACCAAAATGTTAATAGTATTTTTCATCAACACCGGAAGTAGGTCTAAGGATGTGAACCTAATGGAAGTAGGGGATTATTTAGTTACTAAAAGCTCTAGTTAGTTCACCATTTCCAAGGTATCAAGGTCTTGAGCTCGAAGATTAGCAATTCTTCCCTCAAGGGGTGTGTATCACACTTACGAGATTCAACAACCAGCAGTTACCTTGGGATAAGGGTTCCCCAATCGCAACATAAGTTAGGAAGCTAAACGGCTTATAGAAGGGTATTTCGGTAATCAAGGCTTAAGAGTAAGGCTCGGGAATGAATCCTTTTTCATGGAGAAAGCATAATGAAGTAGACGAAAGATGTAGAAAAGTAAATCATAGAAATTGTGCTAAGTGTCGATTCACTATTTATTGCTTATTGATTTGAGTACACAAGTGTTTACAAAGGAAATCCCCAAATGGATTTAGAAATTAGGGTTTACTCTATAAGAAATGAGTACAAGATTAGGGAATGAAAAAATGTCCCCTAAAATGTGACCCCTAGGGTCTTATTTATAGAATAATCGGTCCCCCTTTTGCCATTGGCTCGGTAGAAACCCCGTTAGGATGTGGTAATGGATTTCGCCCACTAAACACCTCTCGACTTTGGTAGTTGTGGTTTTGGTAGCTTTTCTATTCATTTGGCAATGTTACTGGGTCCCATTTGGCTTTTGGATCTTTGGTCTTGGCTTTAGGAGCTTAATCATGATGTTGCTTTTCATATGTATCGATACCAAGTTCTTTAGTATAGATAGCTTTTGAAGCAGCTTTCGGTCTTCGATAACATGCTCCGTTTCGACTTCAAGACTTTATAGTCTTTTCCTTGGGCTTTCGTTTCTTATGACTTCGGAACTGTTATCTCTTTCGATGCCAATACTAAGCAAGTTAGTGTAGATAGTTTCTTCTCTTACATGCTTCGATTCACTTTCGGGGAGTCTTTGGAATTGGTTTTATTCTTGCAGAAGCATGCTCTTAATATATCTGTTGATGCCTTTAGATGTTGCGTCTCAGTGTTCGACAAGATTTGACTTCGACTGCTAGCTTTCAGAGTATCTTTGACTTTCACACCTTTATCTCATTATTTATCGACACTAAGTTAATTAGTGCCAATAGCACTTCGTTTTACTCTGCCTGGCTTCGTGCTTCTTGTATCGTTTTGGACAATATAAGATTTTGCCCTGGTTTCGGGTTTCGGGTCATAGGCTTCCGGCACTTGTCGTTCTTTGATTGTCTCCAATTTCGTGTGCTATGCTTTCGGAACTGAACCCATACTGATGGCCTTTAGTGTCAGCACTGCTTTGTCGCAATCACCTTTTGTATCGGTAGCAAGCTTTTCTCCATTATGTTGGCACCGATAGCCTATTGACCAAATCACTTCTTTTATGCTTTCGGATCATTCTTTTGAGTTTATTGCAGTCCGATAACCCTTCACCGACGACAGGCTTCGGTGTTGAATTTGGTAGTAACAACCCGTTTTCTCCAAAAACTATTTTCCTATGTTTATAAAAATGCACACACACTTTTTCACCTTTTGAGGAGGCATGATTGCAATTAAACGATATTATAGACCTCATGGTATGGGATGTGATGGTATATAATATCGTTTTATTTTAGTAACATCATTCGAAACGATTGTTTGCTTTCTCTAGTGGAGTATTTATGTGTCATTGTGGTATCTAGTATTGAGTAGGCTAACTTGTGGTAAATCGATCAGTGAGACATGCAGTAAGGGACAAATGCTTTTCAGTTTCTGAGTTACAATTTGAAAGTCTGTGACACATCTCGTTGTTATAGCAAGTACGAGACCTTCGAATCAATTATGCTAATATTTTGGGTAGATCCACTATTCTATTGTAAGTCTGGGTAGATCTAACATTTGTACTTTTGGGTAGATTCAATACTATAATGTATATCTAGTTAGACTCAATATCATGATGTAATGCTGGTCAGATCCAACAACTGTATTTTGGGTTAATCCATACATGACCAACTTAGGTAGATGCAAATATTGTAATTTATGGGCAGATCCATTTGTTGTAATTTCTAGGTAAATCCAATTGTTGTCATTCCGGGTAGATCCAAAAGTGTAGTACTTGGCAAATTGATTTCCTTATTGGTCTTACCTGTGTAATCCTATAGATTAAGATCCATTTGAGTGAATTGGTTAACTTGGTGTAAGTTGTTGTTTTGGACCCAATCTTAAAGCAAAGTGGTCTCTAAACCTTTGATCTAGTTGATGCTATTCCATTTAGTGTTCCCTTATAGTGAATAAAATCATATGTGAATCTATTAATTGTTGCTTGAGGCAATTTTGCGTAATTCCTTAGTGTGTCGTTTCTCGTGTATGATCAATCTTGGAGTCAATGACTCCTATATCAATAAAGGTCGACAATCCATAGAGTTTTACCTTATAATGGTCAAAAATGCTTGATACGATAAAGCGGAATTGATATTATTGTAGTGTATATATGTTTTCAAAATATTTCAATCAGCATAGCTACCATATACTATGTCGCCGTACTAGTAATACAATCAAAACCGTATGGTGTCGTATTGGAAGTTGGATTTCCATCATGAACCAAGGCAAGAAATAGTCCTTACCAAATTTGAGACATCTAGCCCGTGTCTCAGGATACATCCGCAACTTTACATAGGAGCGCCAGGGCCGGTCCACAAATATGTCAGTGGATTAGTTATGCCTGAACAATACGTCTCCCCGCCCTATGGGGCGTAAAATAGAGCCACTAGAGACTCAATATCTGAGGTACCTCGCTTTCCAACATCCACATAAGTAAAATATCTAGGCGTGTAAAACCACAGACACCACTTCTAGCTAGAAAGAAACGCATGTTCTCCCTGGGATCCTTCTCCCGTTTCGGGTTCATATCGGGGTGTGTGGCTCGCGAAGTAACGCTATAAACAAAGCTATGCTAAAATAAAGTTGTGCTTTGATCATCAAATACAAGGCTTTGCTTTTCAACAATAAGCCTTGATCATTTGCATCTTGGCATGCCACACTGATAATTCATGCCATGCAATCGATAACTATCCATATATAACCTCTGAGCTCGTGTGTCTCAGAGAGGGTGTTAAGAAAGAGAATGAATTCTCTGCCACCACAGATATATATTAAATAGAAATCAATTTAGTTACATGGAACAAAACCCAATGTCAGACACACATCCATTTACCAGTCTGTTCTGGGTCTGAACGAAACCGGAGACACCTCTCGGAAAGGAAGAGAGGTGCTTGCATATCCGAACAATCAACAAGTACGTCCGAACAACTACCACTGCAACCCTTTCCTGGGAGCAAATCAGTACAGGGCATCGGTAGCCATCCATTCGATGTGAAGATCGTCGGTCTTCAATCACCGTCTTCAAATCTTCGACTTCCAATCGTCGTATAATTATTTGAAATGAGAGTTAACTCGGCCTTTCCAAATAATTCTCGAATATGTATCATTTAAATCATTCTGTACCGTTTATAATATTTTATAACGATTTATCGCTATTATTATTTATTTAAAATAGCCATTTTCAATTAAACGACGCTTCGGGCCATTACATGGCCCTGGCGCTGTTTTTATCGAAATTTGATTTACACATTTCTCGGAATCTAACCGTTGGATCCTAGCAAATTATATATTGTTGGAAAGATCTTTCCAAAGCGAACACAAAGGTTCCGATTTCGGGAAAATCCGACGGTCGGATCTTTCGGTATTATCGTTTGAAGTTACGATCTCAAAATGCGAACTACAGCGGCGCGATTCATTTTATTTTAATTTATATTTATATATAAATATAATCGTTCGACGAATCATTTCAATTCCATATTGGTTTCTATAATATATGAAATCACGTATAACATTAAAAATGAAAATTTTAATGATAATACCCTCCTCTTTGTATATTGAATCTTTTATTTCCATTAAATATTACGTTGACAATGTAAATCTTTTATTCCATGCAATATTACATTGAAAAATGTAACCTCTTATTACTACATATGTTTACACTGAAAATGTAACTTCTATTTCAATATTTATTCGCATTGGAAAATGTAACTTTTTATTTCAATGTCTATCACATTGAAAATGTAGATCTTTTATATCATTATATATTTACATGGAAAATGCAAATCTTTTTATACTTTCCTTGATTACAAATAAGAATGTAATTTCACTCTTAGTTTTAGTTACATATTAAGAATGTAACTTTTCTTTCATAATAGTTTACATATAAAGATGCAACTTTCCTTTCATAATAGTTTACATATAAAGATGCAACTTTTCTTTCATACATCATTCACATTTGAAAATGTGAATTTCTCTCATTCTTAATTTACATTTGAAAAATGTAAATTCCTTTTATTCTTAATTTACATTTGAAAAATGTAAATTCCTTTTATTCATAATTTACATTTGAAAAATGTAAATTTCTTTTATTTCAATAATACATTTACATTAAAAATGTCAACTTTTATTTCAATGTAATATTTACATTGGAAAATGCACATCTTTGTTCGTTCTTCATTTCACATTGAAAAATGAATATTTTGTTCATCCTTTAATTTTCATTGAAAAATGTAAATTTTGTTTATTCTTTAATTTACATTGAAAAAATGCATATTTTGTTCATCCTTTAATTTACATTGAAAAATGTAAATTATGTTCATTCTTTAATTTACATTGAAAAATGTAAATTTTGTTCATTCTTTAATTTACATTGAAAAATGTAAATTTTGTTCATTCTTTAATTTACATTGAAAAATGTAAATTTTGTTCATTCTTTGATTTACATTAAAAAAAATGTAAATTTTGTTCATTCTTTAATTTACATTGAAAATTGTAAATTTTGTTCAATCTTTAATTTACATTAAAAAAATGTAAATTTTGTTCAATCTTTAATTTACATTTTTAAAATTTTGTTCATTCTTTAATTTATATTAAAAAATGTAAATCAAATGTAATTCCATTTTGTGTAACGATTGACCATTTTTGATTTACAATAGAAATGTGAAATTCATGTTTGGCTTACATTGATCATTTTTTTCATATATATATATATTAGAAGTATGATTTCCATATTATTCAAACAACTAATATATAAAAACATGAGAATTTTATAACACAAAAATATCTCAGAAAGTTTCAACAGCATAACGGTAGGGTAATTAAAACCGGCACCGTCCCGATGTACGGCTCCTCGCTCTACCTTAAAGCCTCACAGCTTTTGACAATGGGATTTTAAATAATCTTTTTCGTACGTACACGAATGTTTCCATAAGTTAATTCCATTTGTTTTCAACCTAAATCAACCACAAACAACAATCAAGCATTTGTAATATTTACCAAATTTCAAACCACAAATCAAACAAGCTGTCCATGGTTTGTGGATGACGGGTGTCGGGAGTTTATAAACTCCGTCTGCATCCTAAAATATTTTATGTATTTTAATTCTAAATTCAGATATCTCACCTCGCTTTTTATCTTCTCTAAAATTGTCGAATGCTCCAAAAATTGTGCAGTCAGTTCTGAAATGTAGATCTCGGTTTTACTGTCCCAATGAATCCTGTTTCATTGAATTTCGTTATCATTCGAGTAAGATACGATCTTATGAAGTTTGCAAACAATTAAAAGATAATAAATAATTTAATTAATTGGGAATACCCTTTTCTTCTTCAATTCAAAATCGGCCGACACTTTCACTTTCACGTTCAAAACTAGGCCTCGATATTCACTTCACCACGATGCGCTGGGGGATGATCGGAGATCGCCGCGAGGAGGGGGTGACGTCGCCGATCACCGCCAGTAGGGGTGGCCAACTCGATGGCGGGTCTGGGGCGAAAATCGAGGTGGTGTGGAAATCGTATGCGAGCTGTTTTCGAACGAATTACACCACTTCACAAGATCCAACGGTATGGATCTGGAGATTATCCGATCCTCTTGAATTTCCTCTGAAGAATCGCTTGAAATTATTGTATGGATTGAAATATATTGAGGAATCAAATCCTAAAGATATCGGCCATAGAACGAAAGAATGCGGCGACCATGGTATAATGACCGTATAGGGTTTACCATATGTACACTAGTATTTATACTGTATACCTTTGTATTTAATTTAATTTCAAATTTAATTTCTATATCGCTATTAACTCCAAATCAAACCCAACGAGTGACGCCCCGAGCTAAATACTCCCATTCTGGACACAATGAGATATGTCTCGTAGGCCCATTCGACTGTTTCGATAGGTTTTTCTTCAAATTAAATAATAAAACATATAATTATTTAATTTGATCAAACATTTTAATTTATCGGGGCCACAAACTGATTCTAAAAATTCCCGAAAAATAAACCTGGCTATGTTATGACAATACGGTCCCAACAAAACTAATATCGTTGAATTTGGAGACCGTTGGAAAAATGGCCACTTTCAAGTCGATCGAAATTGGCTGAAACTGTCAAAACACATTTTCTTTTGCCACGCTCACATATTGATTCCAAAAATTATGAAAATTGGAATCCTGTAATAATTTGATGTTCTGGATCCAACAAAAGTGGTTTCATTGAAAACGGAGGTCATTTGAAAAATGGCTATTCATACAGGTCATATATTATATTAAATTCCATAGCGACTATTCTGAAAATTCAACTGACCATAACTTTTGATTTCCGCTATGAAATTTCAATTTTTCGGATTCGTTGGAAAGATATTATTAAACAGATTTAAATATTTTTGGTTTCACCAAAATCCGATTTATTTTGCATCCTGTACAGTAAGTCAAAGTTGGAATTCAAATTTTCAAACTACCGCGCTATTTCTAACTCCATTTGAAATGAAAATAAATATATTCGTTCGAACTTAGATTTAAATAAAAAAATTAATCGTCATTATTTAGAATAAATTATTTTAACTATTCAAAATTCAATAAAATATCCAAAAATAAAAAAATTAAATTGGCTCAGATTTTTCGGGTTGTTACAGAGTTTCTAATTGTTTTTAAGTTTAGATAAATGAAAGTAAATTGTGAAAGACTATGACTTGGATATGTTGTAAAGTAGGATTCTGTGCATGTGTTAAATCATATACTATGTCATGATAGATCTAATACAATTGTGATTATTCTATTATGTTGTTTATGTAGATCTGAACTTGTAATTGTATTATGGTGAATGTACATCTATTAGACAGTTGTAACATTGGCTAGATCTAGTTCTTTATGTAAATCACCTTTCACCTGTCATATTGTGATTAGTTTAAATATGTGGTAAACTTGACATGTGAAGCCATTTTTAAATCTAAACATGTTGCTATGTCACTCTAATTATGCTAGATCTAAATAGTTGGACTAGATCTCATTATGTTGCTTTTATATCGTAGTTGCCACAAGTTTATTAGTTTATGTCCTCCTTGTTATGATGAAAATTACATGTCCACTCACCTTGTTATCATGTTAAGATTATGTGTATGCTAAGACATGTTGAAAAACTATCATCCTTTGTCATATTCCCTTTTTCATTATTGTGGCTAGGCTACTTTATTGCCTAGATGCCGCCAAAATACGTGCAAAAACATTAGTTAAGAAACGGGGGAAAAGGGGTTTATAATTGGCATAATTTATGTAATATTGGACATTTAATTCAAATGAGGAAACATGGAAATAATTACCTATAATGACATAGGTAGATTTGGATAAAAATGGAATGTTTAGTAGTTACAATTAGGAATTTTAATTGTACATATGACACGAGGTTATGTTGCATTAGTGGCGGAAGTCTGCCCGGACCCGACCGACTTATCCAGCAGCCACTAATGTTGAACCTAATATGGGAGGTCTAAGTACGTAAATATGAATCGGGCTATGACACGAGGTTAGGCCCAATTGTGGAATAAGTCTGCTCGGACCCGACTGGCATATCCAGCATCCATATGTTGTAGGCCTAATGTGGGAGGTCTAGCCCATTATAAAACCATAAATGGACATGGTAAAGAATTGGACTACTTAACCTAATTTAATCCATAAAGATTGTATGAACTTAATTTAGGTTTAAGAAAAATTGGATGGGTAGTGGGTGGGTAAGTAAACCAGAGGGTGTGGGTAATATTTACATATAGGCCCACGAACTTAACCCAATAAGGTTATGTAATTAAAGACATCTAGTGGTATACATAACCGGTAGATAATGTAATGAAGTTATGTAATTAAAGACACCCTTTAGGGTAAGCATAACTGTATAGGGCTATGTAATTAAAGACACCTAAGAGTATACATAGTCAGTGGAAAACCTAGTAGGGATACAAGAAAAGGGGAGAGCTTGTATCATATTTGTGTGGGACCCATTTCAGTCAGGAACCCGAAGTGGGTACCAGGTAAAGAACTTCGTACTAGGCGGAGAAGGGGCATGCTTACTGATTGATTATAAGAGATCCAAACAAGATGGACGGTGTGGACGACACAAACCAAACGGGGACATGTGCGTGCATGGGCCGGGCAGAGGAGGTTAAGACGACCGTGACACTACTAGATATGGTTGTGCACATCTGGGGTTGCCACTTTAGGAAGTGATACCTCCTACTGTGGGGCCAGCGCAAGATATCTACGGAGTAGGAAGCCAATCGATTAGGGTAGTGGTTAGGGTACACTTGGATATATGCCCTAAGCCTACCAACTTATAGTGGAAGGGATCATCCCGTTTCAGTTATACTAGTAATAGTGCAGAGTAATCATTAGTGAGGCACATACACCTTATCTTGCTTACCTTGGCACACCTGCCATTTATGTAGTGATCTCTCTCTTATCCACTTGTCGTGTTGCTTTTATTTATCTACTAGCTAAAAGTAACTAGAATCGCTAGACTTTATGTCTAATCCTGTTGTTTCTCCTTCTTCCCCCTCCCCCCTAAGGTTCTCAAGGAGGAAACACTCAGACTTAATCAGGACTTAAATATCATCTTGCAAGGAGCTACTTCTGAAGTATGGCTTGTGTTCTTGTCTCTACTATGGCTTAACTCTTTAAACTGGGGAATTATGTTTTTCATATTCTTATGTAATCTGATGATGCAAGACAGAAGTTGTTTAGTTGTAATGGTTTTTGTAACTTATGAAATTGTGGACCATGGTATTATACTTTATAGTTGAAATAAAAATTTAAATTTTCCGCTACTGCCTTATTTATATCTTTCTTGTAATTATTATGTGTCTGTTAACCTATAGCGCTTCACGAAACTTAATGCATTCCCTTAGTGAGTGACATTAACGGACGTGGGGTATCATAGTGGCTTCTTGAAGTTGCTGGTGAAGTTTGGATACGAAATGGACTTCAGATGACGGATGTGTAACTCAAAGGTAAATGGTGCTTCGATTGTGAACTCTGGAAGGAGTGGTCGAAGTAAGTTGATGTGACACAGGTCATAGGATGGAATACGATACAATTTAACGATGGGTTGACTCAAGTGGGAGTTGACCAGGGATGATAATGGAATTAGTTCAATAGGTAGCTTGACTAAAGAAGTGAAATTGCCTAAGAAAAATTCTTTATATATTTGAAGTGCTAAGGAATCGTTAATTATCGAAGGTTCTAGCGGACGCAAAGCAGAGGTATTGTAGGGACGTCTATAAGGATCGGATAGGATCGAGTAACTTGGATTGCTCAGGTAGGAGTGATCTAGTTGTATCAGGTGTTTGGGGGTAAACATACGAGTATGTCAGTTTAGCTAGAACCGGGGTTTTCCATTAGCCCTGTTGATCGGTGAAATGCAAGTTCGATAACTGATGGATTCACGGCAGTAGTCGGTGATGGCTAGAACATTGGATGCTATGGTTCATCTTATATTTTCTTCTGTATTTTCTTTTGGTAGGCCATCACCATAGGATGTTGAGGAAAAGCGGGATTAGGGGTTGTCCTTTCCTATTTCTATTTTGACCTATGACGGATTGTTTTCACTTATTAACTTTATGGTTGTTGGGCAGATCGAAGGGTTGATCCGCCTATACTCATATTATCCTATGTGTAACGACCGCCCATAACCCCCGCACTAAACAAGTGGAAAATGCGCTGAAAGGTGTGCCAGGCTGCTATGGACGATCATCAGAGTAGGTAAACACATCGAAATCTGTCGTAGAGCTCACAGCGCAAGGATAAAATATAATAGAACATATACAACAGGTAATAGCAATGAGGTATCACATAACAAACTTTTGAAACTTTCTTAACATCCAGAAAGATTATCCAACTGATCTCAAAGTTTGTACATAAGGCCTCACTATAACTCTCAAGCAACTCAAACAGCGGAAACAGAAATACTAGATAGTAATAAAACTGGTACGCCAGCCTCCTGCTCGTCTTCGCTCAGCTTCCTCGTCTCAATAAGCTCCATTACCTGTAACCTGCTACTCAGTCTGCCCATCCACAACCAGATGAAAAGCCCAAGGTAATAAGAGGAGACATAAAACCTTGAGTCAGACAATAGTCTTAGTGAGCGATAAAACAGCTAACAAACTTCAACAAGAAAGTATATGAGAATGGGTAAATGAACAACTTGTCTACCCACAACACCAGAGAAGAACTCAACCTTATCTTCCCCACATCGGACAGTGATAGCCTTTACACCAAGCATTTCAACCATTAATCCGTAGAAACCAGAACAACCATTTGTTCATAGCAAACAGAAACAATCAACAATAGAAATCATGGGATCAAGATTATATATCTCATGCAAAACATCCAGCATACATGACAGACTCTGGCTATCACCGCCAATCCTGCTTTGAAACCATCATTATCGTATGACGGCCAACCTTGCCATATGTCAAGGGCTAATGGTAACCCCGGTTCTAGCATGAACTCCATATGTCCAACCTTGACAATGTCCAACCTTGACACTAGCCCTTTCCCCAAAACCCAGGGTACTCGACCAACAACCTTCGGGTCTTTTGGGTGCCCCCATCGTACCCCTGCTTTGAGCCTGCTAGAACTTACGACAACGATGACCTCTCGGCCTTCGCATCTCTAGTCGTCCAACCTTGACGATGTTTTATAGCTCAAGCAACCTTCTCGTGCAGCCATTATCCATCAATTCACGACCTTTGAGTTGTCACCGCATTCGTTGTTCCACCTTGATCAACGAACACATTCATCACTTCGAGCCTTCCTACTTGAACCACCTCGAAGTCACACCATCACCGAGCCAAGTTACCCCACTGCGCTGCGGCACCTGAGTCGTACCTGAGTCGTACCCAAAAACGTACTTTTTCAGAAAATGACCCTGTAAAAACCGACCGACCACCCTCCTTGTGTCCGACCACCTTCCCCCTATGACCGACCACTCCCCTGTGACCGACCAACAGAGCCCGACCCATAACTTAGTCCAACCGACCCAATTAAAGCCGACCCGATTCCCTTCTAGCTTCAGGATTCGATCCTACCACCAATCAGCCGACCCGACCGACCATATTTGCCACCATCTGACCGACCCGATCTGATCACCCCTTCCTGGAACATGACCGACCTGCCTGCTCCAAATCAGAACTCCAGATCTGCTCGACCCGACCAGTATGGACCGGCCGACCAGACCGCTTCACCACCCAGTCTTCACGATCGACCTGGTTGCACCCATACGACCAATCCGACCAACCTGCTCCCTCTTAGCTGACCCAATCCCTGTCTTGCTTCCCAAGCCACGATTTGGCCGACCACGCTAGGACCGACCCAATTCCTGCACAGCTCCATTTCGACTTCGATTCCGACCAAAACTTCGCCAAACGACGAATCCGACGAAACCGACTTATCCGATTCATCCAAACGCAACCACAAACATGTTATGCAACCAACAATATCATCAATCTAACAATTTCCATCAAAACACATAAATTTCCCAAAACATGATAAGTGAACATATGAATATAAAAATGGATCTAATTTGCATAAACTTGTGAATAATCATGAAATTAACCATTTAAATTATCTAGATCAGGTCCTAAGGTGATTCACATGTAAAATAAACTTAGCATGGTGAAAATCTAAGGAAAATAACATGGAAAATGATGAAATTAACATCCTATAACTCACACACTTTCATGAATCCGAATGAGAGATGCAAATCACTCACCGATTATCCAAAACAAAGCTAAAACGATGAAAAAGCAATCCGGACAGCGAACACTTCGAATCAAACTCTTCAATCCGATGAATTCGCCCTTGAAACGATGTTGATCTAGCCTCGAATGGTATAGATCTTCGATTTCCCTCCTTGGATTTGGAATTTTAATGGTGGAAAGGTGTTAGAGGAAGAAGGAGATCAAAGCCTCCCCATAAGAGAATGGAAAATTCCCACCTTTCTCCATACCCCTTACCCCCTATTTATAGCCTCCACCAACCCCTTAATGGGCCTTCTCCAAATCAGCCCATTAGCCTTCCAAAACCTGAACAGCCAACTGAAAAACCTTGAAAAAGCGATTTCTCCCAAACCGCTGAACCAAATCCTTAATGTAACCACTCTACGGAAATACAATCACCAATTCCTTTCCAATGGCACAGGTCTCACCCTCTGATTCGACCTGAGTCAAAAGTTATGCCCTGTACAAGACTGACAGGGGCAAAATGGTCACAAACAAAATCGGTAAAATTTATGGACATGTCTCATATCCACATAAGCAACATACCAAAAGATGAGAATGATCCAACCCTCAGGGAATAAAATAAAAATATTTTACGATCTTCTGATACGTAAAATGCGGGCTATTACATTCTCCCCCCCCCCCCCCCCATAAGAATTTCGCCCCCGAAATTCCAAGCGAACACAAGCAACACTAACAATTCCGCATGCCTATCATCCATGAGAAGCCAATCCTATCATCCAAACTAGCAACCATCAAGCCATGCATCCATAGCTTTATCCTAGCACACGGAATTCTATCAAACAACAACAAGATACAACGATATAACGGCGATACAATCTAAGGGTTCTACCAATGAAAAGTTCTGGATGAGTCGCCCTCATGCTCTCTTCCGTCTCCCATGTACAATCGTCGCCATCTTCACTCCATTGTACCTTGACTAGCTTAACCGTCTTCCTCCTAATCTGTTTCGTGTCATTCCCCACAACACGAAGTGGCCTATGAGGTTTCGCAACTGCGGTCTCGACTTCTAAATCTTCATACTGTTCTGGAGATACCACCACATTCGAGTCGTGCACAAACTTCCGTAGAAACGACACATGGAAAACATTATGCACACTCGACATCTTCTCGGGTAACTCCAACCTATATGCGAGCTTTCCTATTCGCTCGACTATCGGAAATGGTCCAACAAACCTAGGAGCCAACTTCCCTTTATTTCCGAATCGAACCACATGCTTTAACGGTGAAATCTTCACGAAAACCATATCTCCTACGTCGAATTCCAAATCCTTACAACGCTTATCGGCGTAACTTTTCTGACGATCTTGGGCCGCCTTCATTCGTTGTCGAACAATCTCGATACAATCCGAGGTTTCTCTAATCATTTCAGGCCCAAGTACCAACTTATCTCCGGTTTCTAACCAACAAGCTGGAGAATTGCACGGCCTTCCATATAACGCCTCGTATGGTGCCATCCCAATACTCGACTGGTAGCTATTATTATATATAAACTCAACTAGATGTAGATGGTCCTCCCATGATCCTCCGAAGTCTAAAACACAAGCCCTCAGGAGATCTTCTAAAACTCGGTTGACTCTCTCGGTCTGACCATCAGTTTGGGGATGATATGTCGTACTTAAACACAATTCGGTTCCCAAAGCTTCTTGTAAACTTTTCCAAAATCCACTCGTGAACAATGGATCCCGGTCACTTACTATACTCTTTGGAACACCATGGAATCAAACTATCCATTTCACATAAAGCTCAGCCAATTTTGATGTTGTCCTAGTCGTCTTGATAGGAATGAACCTTGCACTTTTGGTCAAACGATCCACAATGACCCAAATCCCTTCATTCCCTGCCCTGGTTCTAGGTAGTCCATCGATAAAATCCATCGATATTTGCTCCCACTTCCATGTAGGAACTTCTAATGGCTGAAGCAAACCACTCGGCTTTTTCTGTTCAGCTTTCACCAACTGACAGTTCATACGCTTGGAAATGAACTTTCCAATATCTCTTTTCATCCTTTCCCAGTAGTAAGCTCTCTTCATGTCCTGATACATTTTATTACCACCGGGATGAATCGTTAGCTTCGAGTGATGACATTCTCTCAGAACCTCATCCCTCAATCCGTCGATATCAGGAACAACTAATCATCCTTGCTTTCGAAGCCAACCTTCTCGATCGACCTCGAACTCTTTATCCTCTGGTTCCAGTTTCTGAATGAACTCGACAAGCTTCGCATCTTTCTTTTGGCCCTCGCTAATCCTTTCGATAAGAGTAGGCCTTATCGACAAGCTTGCCAACATTTCAGGTTCCAACTCGCACCTTGGCCTGAAATCGAACCCTGCCAAGTACTCGAGGCTCTTCCATTCCGAAAACATCGCTCCCAAACTTGCGTGTCTTTGACTCAATGCATCTGCAACTGCATTGCCTTTGCCAGGAGTATAGGCTATACCAAAATCATACAATGCCAGAAACTCTAACCATCGTTGCTGCCGAAGATTCAAATCCTTTTGGGAGAAAAGATACTTCAACGACTTGTGATCCGTAAACAACTCGAATCGTACCCCCAACAGGTAATGTCTCCACATCTTCAGAGCAAACACAATCGCTGCCAACTCCAAATCATGATTTGGATATTTTCTCTCATGCGGCTTTAGCTGTCGACTTGCGTAAGCCACTACCTTATCCTTCTGCATTAGCACTGCTCCAAGTCCAGTACCACATGAATCAGTATACACCACCATCTCTTCATTCCCACTTGGAATGGTCAACACAGGTGCACTCGTCAATCTCTCCTTCAAGATTTCGAACGCTTGTTCACACTTTGCATCCCATGCGAACACTTGGTTCTTCTTTGTCAATCCTGTTAATGGTGCAGCTATCTTGGAGAAATCCTTGATAAACCTTCGGTAATAACCAGCCAACCGAAGGAAACTCCGAACATCCGTCGCATTCTTAGGTCTTTCCCAATCCTGGATTGCTGCAACTTTAGCGGGGTCAACCGCTATACCTTTTCCAGAAACAACATGACCTAAGAACCTCACTTCATCCTTCCAGAAGTGACACTTTGAGAACTTTGCCTTAAGCTGATGCTTTCGCAAGATCTCTAACACAACTCTCAAGTGTGTCTTATGTTCTTCCATATTTCTGGAGTAAACCAGTATATCATTCACGAACACAAGCACGAACTTACTCAACTGATCTCTGAACACTCTATTCATAAGATCCACAAAATACGCTGGCGCGTTAGTCAACCCGAATGGCATCACCAACCACTCGTAAAACCCAGACGGTGTCCTAAAAGCAGTCTTTGGCACACTATCCTTAGCCACTCTCAATTGGTGAAATCCCGTTGCCAAATCCATCTGAGAAAACACTTTGGCTTCGTGAAGCTGATCGAACAAGTCATCAATCCTTGGCAACGGATACTTGTTCTTCTTAGTCACCTTGTTCAGCTCACGATAGTCCACACACAATCTTAACGAGCCATCTGCCTTAGTTGCAAACACGACTGGTGCACCCCACTCGGAAACACTCCTCCGAATGAATCCTTTTCCCAAAAGGTCACTAACTTGCACCTCTAACTCTCGTTGTTCCCTAGGCGCCATCCGCCTAAGGGGAATAACAATTGGTCTAGCACCTTCGACCAAATCGATCCTAAACTCGATCTCACGATGCGGCGGCAACCCTTTGACCTCGTCAAAGACATCTACATACTCGTTAGCGATCAGCACTGATGATAGGTCTTCCTGTGGAATCCCAAGCGAATATAGATAACTCACGAAGACCCTGTCTTCGCGCTTACATCTAATCAACACCTTTCGCCCTTCCACATCCCCGACCCTCACCTCTAGCTTCTCGCAATTCACCCTTGCCGCATATCTCTTGAGCAAATCCATGCCCAAGATGATCCCATACCCAGCGAAGTTAAGAACAAAGCAATCACACATAAAAGAGAAACCATGAATCGATAACACTAGACCATGGCAAATCATGCACAAACTGGACGAACCCCCAACCGGATTAGTCACGATCAATGGTCTATCACAAATCTCGGGTTCCAAACCCAAGCGACACACAAGCTCATTGCAGATGAATGAATGTGATGCTCCAGTATCGAACAAAACTCGAACTGAAACACCGTTAATAGAAAAAGTACCTTGCACCACGACACCTTTTCCCTTTTCCTCTGCAGTAGGAGCTCTTGAAGAAGATGGCACGACTTCTAAAGCATATGCCTTCACAATCTGTTTGCCCTTAGCTGATTCTGGACAATCTTTCTTCTCATGCCCAGGCTTTCCACACTTGAAGCACTTCTTCTCTGCTTTGGGATTCTTGCACTCATTTGAATAATGACCCTTCTGTTGGCAGTTAGAGCAAACCACCTCACTCTTGGGTTTCTTTTGGCCATCCTTTCCTTTCTGTTGTTGTTGCTTCCTCTTTTTATTAGTACCACCCTGCTGTGGTTTCTGAGCTTCCTTGATTGCAGCGACAACATTTGCTTCCTTGGGAAACAAGCTCTCATGGCGAATAGCTTTTTCCACAATCTTTTCAAATGAATCATCAAGATGGTCCACAAGCGGTTTTCCAATATGAGCATCCAAACCCAAGACAAACTTCTCGTTCTTCTGATAGGGCGTATCAATGTATGAACGAGCATATCTGGACAAAGCCTCAAAATCAGAAATGTAGTCAAGAACTGTTCTGCCATTCTGCTTCAACTCTACGAACTTCTTGAAGAGAACGGACTTCTGAGCAGTGGAGATAAACTTTGCTTCAAACTTAGCTTGGGATTGTTCCCATGAAATTTCCTCTTCCGGAGTCTCGAGTATGACAGAATTCCACCATTCCATAGCCCTGCTCTGCAGCTGCCTTGATGCAAGCTTTCTCTTCATTGCATCTTCAATACCCAAGTCTCCAAAGATTCGAACACATGAATCCATCCACCTCTGAACCTCTTCAGCTGGTTCAGTTCCCCTGAATGGTTTCCCTCCTAGAGATGTAAAGTCCTTGCACATCTTTGCAAAATCTACTCTAGGAACTCGCACACCTACATGTACCGTAGCCGCCACTGGAGCGGGTACCCTTCGCATAATTGCTTCTGCCATGGCTTCAAACATGGCCGGGTAATCTGGTTCGTCACCATTTCGCCCTCCAGTATTAGCTATCCTAGCAGCGTGTCTTGATGGTCGTCTACTCATTCTAAATCTGCAATCTAGAATAATTAGCCACTTCCAAGAATACTGCTAAAGAGATACAACTGCTACTACTATATATGTTAATATACATACAGTAAACATCCAACAGAAATCTACAAATACGTCTCTCCTACGTAATTACGTCTTTGAACTTTGGCCAAAATCGTTGACCAGAGCTCTGATACCAAATGTAACGACCGCCCATAACCCCCGCACTAAACAAGTGGAAAATGCGCTGAAAGGTGTGCTAGGATGTTATGGACGATCATCAGAGTAGGTAAACACATCGAAACCGGTCGTAGAGCTCACAACGCAAGGGTAAAATATAATAGAACATATACAATAGGTAATATCAACAAGGTATCATATAACAAGCTTTTGAAACTTTCTCAACTTCCAGAAAGATTATCCAACTGATCTTAAAGTTTGTACAAAAGGCCTCACTATAACTCTCAAGCAACTCAAACAGCGGAAACAGATATACTAGATAGTAATAAAACTGGGATGCCAGCCTCCTGCTCGTCTTCACTCAGCTTCCTCGTCTCACTAAGCTCCATTACCTGTAACCTGCTACTCAGTCTGCCCATCCACAACCGGATGAACAGCCCAAGGTAATAAGAGGAGACATAAAACCTTGAGTCAGACAATAGTCTTAGTGAGCGATAAAACAGCTAACAAACTTCAACAAGAAAGTATATGAGAATGGGTAAATGAACAACTTGTCTACCCACAACACCAGAGAAAAACTCAACCTTATCTTCCCCACATCGGACAGTGATAGCCTTTACACCAAGCATTTCAACCATTAATCCGTAGAAACCAGAATAACCATTTGTTCATAGCAAACAGAAACAATCAACAATAGCAATCATGGGATCAAGATTATATATCTCATGCAAAACATCCAGCATACATGACAGACTCTGGCTATCACCGCCAATCCTGCTTTGAAACCATCATTATCGTATGACGGCCAACCTTGCCATATGTCAAGGGCTAATGGTAACCCCAGTTCTAGCATGAACTCCATATGTCCAACCTTGACAATGTCCAACCTTGACACTAACCCTTTCCCGAAGACCCAAGGTATTCGACCAGCAACCTTCGGGTCTTTTGGGTGCCCCCATCGTACCCCTGCTTAGAGCCTGCTAGAACTTACGACAACGATGACCTCTCGGCCTTCGCATCTCTAGTCGTCCAACCTTGACGATGTTTCATAGCTCAAGCAACCTTCTCGAGCAGCCATTATCCATCAACTCACGACCTTTGAGTTGTCACCGCATTCGTTGTTCCACCTTGATCAACGAACACATTCATCACTTCGAGCCTTCCTACTTGAACGACCTCGAAGTCACACCATCACCGAGGCAAGTTACCCCACTGCGCTGCGGCACGGGTTCAGGCAAATTTGAAAACACCTTTTTAGCTCGTACCTGAGTCGTACCCAAAAACGTACTTTTTAAGAAAATGACCCTGTTAAAACCGACTGACCACCCTCTTTGTGTCCGACCACCTTCCCCCTATTACCGACCACTACCCTGTGACCGACCAACAGAGCCCGACCCATAACTTAGTCCAACCGACCCAATTAAAGCCGACCCGATTCCCTTCTGGCTTCAGGATTCGATCCTACCACCAATCAGCCGACCCGACCGACCAGATTTGCCACAATCTGACCGACCCGATCTGATCACCCCTTCCTGGAACATGACCGACCTGCCTGCTCCAAATCAGAACTCCAGATCTGCTCGACCCGACCAGTATGGACCGACTGACCAGACCACTTCACCACCCAGTCTTCACGATCGACCTGGTAGCACCCATACGACCGATCCGGCCAGCCTGCTCCCTCTTAGCTGACCCAATCCCTGTCTTGCTTCCCAAGCCACGATTTGGCCGACCACGATAGGACCGACCCAATTCCTGCACAGCTCCATTTCGACTTCGATTTCGACCAAAACTTCGCCAAACGACGAATCCGACGAAACCGACTTATCCGATTCATCCAAACGCAACCACAAACATGTTATGCAACCAACAATATCATCAATCTAACAATTTCCATCAAAACACATAAATTTCCCAAAACATGATAAGTGAACATATGAATATAAAAATGGATCTAATTTGCATAAACTTGTGAAACATCATGAAATTAACCGTTTAAATTATCTAGATCAGGTCCTAAGGTGATTCACATGTAAAATAAACTTAGCATGGTGAAAATCTAAGGAAAATAACATGGAAAATGATGAAATTAACATCCTATAACTCACACACTTTCATGAATCCAAATGAGAGATGCAAATCACTCACCGATTATCCAAAACAAAGCTAAAACGATGAAAAAGCAATCCGGACAGCGAACACTTCGAATCAAACACTTCAATCCGATGAATTCGCCCTTGAAACGATGTTGATCTAGCCTCGAATGGTATAGATCTTCGATTTCCCTCCTTGGATTTGGAATTTTAATGGTGGAAAGGTGTTAGAGGAAGAAGGAGATCAAAGCCTCCCCATAAGAGAATGGAAAATTCCCACCTTTCTCCATACCCCTTACCCCCTATTTATAGCCTCCACCAACCCCTTAATGGGCCTTCTCCAAATCAGCCCATTAGCCATCCAAAACCAGAACAACCAACTGAAAAACCTTAAAACAACGATTTCTCCCAAACCGCTGAACCAAATCCTTAATGTAACCACTCTACGGAAAGACAATCACCAATTCCTTTCCAATGGCACAGGTCTCACCCTCTGATTCGACCTGAGTCAAAAGTTATGCCCTGTACAAGACTGATAGGGGCAAAATGGTCACAAACAAAATCAGTAAAATTTATGACATGTCTCATATCCACATAAGCATCATACCAAAAGATGAGAATGATCCAACCCTCAGGGAATAAAATAAAAATATTTTACGATCTTCCGATACGTAAAATGCGGGCTGTTACACTATGCAACCGTTGTTAGCTATTTTATCGCTCACTAAGATTGTTGTCTGACTCAAGGTTTTAAGTTTCCCACTTATTACTTGGGTTGTTCACCGTGTTGCTGTGTGGTGACAAGTAGGAGGCTGGCTTATTATTACTGTCTACTCTTTACATACCCCCTTTCTATTTCTGTTGTATGTTGATGTTGTTGAGACTCTGGAGGATGGAGTAAGGCATATTGTATTTTGAGATTCTGGTATCCAGAAGTGTTGTACCCAAGATTCTATGGTTTATGGAATTTTGATTCTCCGTTCAATTGTGCTCCATTACTATATCCTGTTGTATATTTTATTAAATTAATATATATTATCTATGCATTGTGAGTTATATGACAGGTTCTGTTTTCGAGTTATTCTACCCTGATGATCGTCCTGTATAGGCCTGGCACGTCATGCAATGCATTTATCCTTAGTTTTGCGCAGGAGGTACGGGGAGGTGGTCACAGTTTGAATATGTGAACATCATAGGTAGCCTCTGGTATGCCACTAATTGTACTATATGCAACACTGCCTATGTTGTGGGATTATTGTGCATGTTTACCAGGAAACCGAGTATGGAGCATTGGCATGCTATTGAAAGGGTCTTCAGATACCTTAAACGAAACTATGACCTCGGATTACATTATGAAAAGTTTCTAGTTGTACGAAGGTTATTCCGATGCAAACTAGATTACTTTATCTGATGATTCAAAAGCGACCAGTAGCTACATATTTAGCATTGCTGGAAGAGTTGTTACTTGGAAATCCAAGAATAATACTATTTTGGCTCAGTCTACTATGGAGTCTGAGATGATAGCACTAGCTACAACTAATGAAGAAGCAGAGTATTTGAGAAATCTGGTAGCTAAGATTCCCTTATGGGAAAACGGGTACCAACTGTTTTGATTCATCGAGATAGTACCCCGTCTGTTACAAAAGTACAGAACTGTTATTATAACGGTAAAGAAGACAAACACGTCGTAAGCACAGTACTGTTAGAGAGTTACTCACTTCGGGTAATATTAAATTGAATCACATACACAGTGATAATCAGATCCTTTGACAAAAGGACTGTCCAAAGAGAAAGTCCTTAATACTTCTAAAAGATAGGGACTATTGCCCTTAGATTGTTGATTCACGCACAATGGTAACCCGACCAAATGTCTGGATATCCCAAGAACTAGGTTCAATTTGTAAAAACAAGTTGTGTAGTGATAATGGTTGAACATCCCATTTTTATATATTGAGAGGCATGTATTCCTGAAGTGATTAGAGGATGAGTTAATAAAAACTCTTAATGAGATCTTTCTATTTGGAGTGGAGTACCTAGCTTCAGGAGTACTCTTGATAGACCCACCAATGTGAATATGGAAATGTGGACGTTTTCTGTGGAGTGTGGGTAAAAACTTTGAGAGAATTCACTAAATTCGGGTAGACGTGCATAGCTGTAAATGCATGGGATTAATTGATTTCACTAAAGACAGGTTATGTGTGGCCTGATGTTAGGAATAAAGCTCAAGACTGTAACGTCCCGCCTTTTTGGCCGTGCAGAATCGACAAACATGTCAAACTCGAACCATTCAAAATGGCAGATTGTTATTAGTTTTTGAGGTAAATAAAATAAATCACAGAATCACAAAACCCAAACACAGAGAAAAATAATACCTCGCAGCGGAAAATAAATAATACAACTGTAGTTCTTGAAGCTACTAAATAAAATTTTACAACAGAGCTTACATAAAAAATACCGCAGAAGTCTAATATGAAAAAATCTCTAGTATATAAACAAATGATAACTGTCTAAAATAGACCGATAAGAATAGCTGAATGACTGGAACAACTGAATAAGCAGATATAAGATGAGAAAAACCCCAATAATCTCCAAGCTCAAGGAGTGAATCTCAAAAGCTGTAATACTCGATCTGACCCGAGTAATAATGCAAAATAAACCACTCGGATCAGGACTAACATTCTCATGGTAGCAAATCATCTCAAATGAAATGTTTAACGAAATGCATCAGTAACTTAAAGGATGTTTGGGATCACCATCCTCTAAGGATCTGTTAAACTATATACTACATTGTAATATGTGCTATATACAATAGTGTCTATCAGTAAAGTAAAGTATCAAAATAGCATATGCAGGATTACCATTATTACCCTTACACCATTTATATATCCCGTAGTCTATGCAGTACTGCAAGCCCCTCCAAATCGGCGGGATACTCAGGGAACACTCCATAGGTATGATACAAACAAACTCGTAGTGGGCTCGTATATGGCATATGACAAGGCACACAAGGAATGCCCCGGTGGACACACCATTTGCAGAGTCGGAATGGTGGTAACTCATAACAGCTTCTACCACCCACCTCGAGACATACTTCTATATTCAAAATCGAAGGGTGTCCACCAAATCACGTCACAAAAGTAATAAAAATGTATCGAAGAAGCATGCTCGATTGGACGAATGGCCTTATTTGGTCTTGGCATAAATCCTGTTTTAGTTACATCAAACTTACTCATGGGATTCAGAGTCACATTAGTACCTTATATTTGAATCGACTGCCAAACCATCCTACTTCATTATAGATTTTCCACCATGTACATAGTTTTTAAAGTGCTTTTTGGTATTGGCAGAGGGTATGATAATAGCCATTCCGGTCTTTTTAACAACCAAACATTTACGTTTTTCACACCATCGTCATTTTATAATCACTTTAAAATCATATAAACAAAATCACAGTATCACTAATCATATATGTTGCTTAGCCTTAGTTGCACTAGCTGTGTCAACAAGCGGAGTAAATGCTATCTTTTTGCTCATGTTCTACGGTAACACCTAGTGCAATTGCTACAGAAAAGGCAATAGAATATGGAAAATTTATGTTGCTTTGATGTTAATTAAAAGTCGATGCAAATTAGAAGAAGCAAATCGTTTGTTCGCACCAGTGATATGTTCGATCGGTGCAAATATTATGTTTGCATTGTTTTTTCGTTAGTTTCCACCAACCGGTGCAATTTGAAATTATTTTATTTCCTCAAGTTACTTTCTTTCCCTATTTCAGGTTCGTTCTCATCCACGATCTAGGTCCGCATCTTCTTATTTGCACTCGAAACCTTCTTCTCATCCACGCTCTCAATCCTTCCATTTGCAATTGCGTCTACCCTCACGCGAATCTGTGTCCAGTCAAAAACTCTAACTTTGCTTTACTCAGGTACTTTGATTTTCTTTTTTTCGGATTTGCTTCAATTCGCTCTTCCTATTCTTTGTTATTTTCATATGGTTAAAAAAATCAGTCTTTTTATTACTTTAATGCTTAAATTATTTTACTGGCCAGAGTTTTTGCTTGATCTCTATGATGGATAAGGGTTGATGTTTTTTTTATTTTATTGGCTAAAGTGCTGCAGCTTGGTTTCAGACCTTATCTTTTTGGTAATATTCTCTTACACGTGAACATGGTTCTAAGATGATGTGAAAATTGAACAGCGCAAGAGAATTGGGGATTGAAAATTTAATTAGACAAGAAGTAACAATTCCAATAAAATGTTTTAAAAAAACATTCAAAAACAATAATGGGGATGGACTAAAATTAAGTTAGATAATTTATCCTTCTATGACCATCTAATATTTTGAACAAAAAGGACCATTTAGAATATACAATAATGGCCAGATTCAGGAGATAATTCTAAATGCACAATACTTGTGATAAGGCTGTACTTACATCAGAATATACTAATTATATTGCTTCATTTTCATATTTGATGCTACTAAATAAGTGCCTGTAGTAAAGAAGTGAGTCATGTTCAAAATCATTGTTAGTTTAAATGTCGAGGCTTATATAATTTAATGAAATAATCAAATGTAATACTGCAGTCTCTGGGTTCGATTTCTATGTTTTTCGGGTTGGGGTATTATGGTGCCATTGATTTAACTTTTCTGCTTACGTGGTTAGGGAGTAATGCACATTAAGTTTCATTTATTTGAGTGTAAGCATTAGCGTGCTTCATTTTTATATGCTTGTTTATGATACACATGCTTCATACTATTCAAGTGTGTGGGTGTTTTGTTGGCTTTTAGTTGTTAGTTAAGTGATTATTTTGCTTGCTCTAGGAGTTTTGTTTTGGTTTGAATTTTGAGCTTGTCTTTAGTGTTGTCATAGGGGTGTGTGCGCGCCTATTACTGAAATAGTAAAATAGGAACTACACGTTGCTTATGTGTAACACTCAAAGTAAATTATTTTAAATTTCTGCTTTCTCATATACTCCCAAATTTTGAATACTAACTACAATATTTAAGGTGCGAGGGAATAAAGAGGATAAGCTAAGAAAACTTATATTGTGTGAAATTTTAAAATTTTGAATAGTGTTTTTGTTTCTTACCATGTAATTGTATAGCACTTGCTCACTAATGATTACAGAGTTATGATCTTTTGTTCTTCATTGTCATACTAGAAAAACTCAATTAGTAATTGATATACTCAATCTTTAAACCTCTAACCTGGTACAACAATTGCAATAACATTATACAAATATTTGGCCCAAATACTTTTCAATTTTTTATCCATGTTGCAAAAATTAAAATGTCTAGACTATATGAATTAGTTCATGGTTATATTTGTCAAATTATTGCAGATGATGGACTGAATTGGCTATGAAAGACTGAAGCATGCAACAGTTGATTGTGGAGAAATGTTTGCTTGTTTGTTGTACGTAATTGAGGCAAGTAATTCTTTACTGCTAATTATATAATTTACTTTTTAGTTTGCTTAAATGGTTACCATTAAGAGTTTAATTTGATTCAGATTGACAAAAATACCATGATAGTATGGTACACCTAGGCCATAAATAATTTATTTATATGTCATAATTGATGCCATGATATATTACTATTGTGTGAGTAATCTAAGAATGTCAACTGTATGAATATGCATTTGTCCAGCAGTATGCATTCCTAGTGTTTTAAACTGTTGTATGGTTGTATTGTGATACCCACCTTCTAGGAGTACACTGATGATGCTAAATTACTATAGTTTGGACACCATACATTTGTTAATATAAAAAACTTCCACAATTTTTACTTTATTGTTCTTTTTGGCATATCACTTACTTCTATTTTTATGTGTTGTATGGTGCATTTCCCTTAGCTATTTATTATACCATATTAACTTCCAGCATGTTAATCTACTTTGATTTTACTATTATAAAATGATACGAGTTAGAGGATTAAGCCCTTTTTTAGTCGATCATCCATTACTGATTGTATTCGATTTTCATAATATAAGATATTCTAAGTATAATAGTTGTAGGGTCAGTTTTCGCAGATTAATATACTATTCATAGCAAATTTTCTTATTTTCAATTATAAAACTGCATCTGTATTGTGTTTCACACTAAAATCATCTGTCTACATTTTCGATGTACTATGTTATATTTTCTAATATAATTGGAAGTTCACTAGCATGTTACAGTTGACAGTTGATACCTATAATGCATTTTCAAAATTTTGGTTTCTATATGCTCAAGAATAACCCTTTAACAGTTTAGAACCAAGTTGCAAATCTATCTCTGCATTTTCAATAATGGCATTTGTTACACCTGCTTTCTTCAACTTTAACAAATGTGAAAGGTCTAATGCTCTAGCATATATAGGGACCGTAGGAAACGCCAGCTATATCCTTTGAACAGCCACTACAGTGCGCGTTTTGGCTGAATACATCACCATGACTGCTTTAGGAGAGGAAACTCAGGTTGACCGCATAACTACTGGGCGTGACCCATCTCCATACAGTATAGCAAAGCCAGATTTCTGGATCCTGTATGACACCAGGAATCATAATGAATGCAACGTAAGGCCACCCAGCTTTCTCACCAGTAACCGACGATAGTAGTACAAATAGAAAATTGGCTGGCATCTGTGTAACACCCCGTGATTTTAAATATTAAAATTAACCAATTTAAGAATACTTAATTTCAAATGTGAGAATTAATGGAAACGGGTTACGCCATTGCGTTCGTCTAGGAATTCTTCTTGAGATAGAGTCCGAGTTTGCATAAAACGGACACCGTATGAAGGATATATGGACGAACGAAGTTAGGCAGAAAAAACGGAAACAGACCAGAATGCACTAGCGCACTTGTGAAGTGCGCCAGTACAAAAATGCACGGGTGCACCTGCCAAGTGCGCCCATGTCGAGCTAAAAACCTGCATAGATTTCTGGAGTGTTCTGATCCGAGCAGTGAGTCATTGCTGAGTCAATAGGGCTGAGGTGTTATTCTATCTTGACTGAATCGTCTTGATTGCTTCTAGGGTTAATCTGACGCCTCTAAATTAATTAAAATTCTATAAAAGCAACCTAACTCTCAACCTAAAATCACACTAATTCATACCAAGAGTCGCCATGCCGTCAATGGAGAACCTACAGTAGCTGCCGTTCTCTTTCAACTCAAAAACAAGATAGAAGCAAGAATCAAAATCAAATCTAATTTAAATTAGGATAACAATTAGTCTACATCAAAGGCGAGCAATTCAGTTTCAGAATACAGATCCCAAAAAAGCAAGACCGTTCTTTTGTTTGTGAGTATAATTTCTTTCACAAATTAATTAATTTATTTAATTATGATAAGTTATAATTGGGATTATGAGAATATGACTTTGAATCATGTGATGTTGTCGTTGACAGTTTTTTATTGTGGATCTATGTCATATGTTAAATTGTACATGATTAACTTGATTCATCTTATGCAAGATTGGGTTGTTAAATCATATGTATATGAATCTTATGCAAGTTTGGGATGTTAAATCATATGCTAGTTTATGAACCATATGCAAGTCTGTAGGTGAATTATATACAAGTTCATATGTGAATCATGTATATACATATGCTGGTTTATGTGACATTAATTTACATGTTTAGATCCATATGCAAGTTCACATCTTTATGTTTAGATCTATATTTAGATCTGTGGTAGTACATAGTTATGCAAATTTATGTTCTATATGCCCATTGCCTATGCTAGTTTTGTATGTGAATCATATGCTGGTTTGAATGAAATTCATATGCAAGTTATAGGAAAACCATATCCATATGTGGAAGTTCACATCTTTATGTTTAGATCTATATTTAGAACCATGATAGTTTATACAAATTTATGTATACCCATTGCCTATGCAAACTTATGTCATGATTCTTAGATCTATTTTATGTGTTATGCAAGATGTGATGTTGCTTTTCTTTTTATAAGTTAGACTATTTGCGAGTCTAATATATGTCATATTAAAATGTACAAATAGCGTGGGGACGATGGGACAATATTAAATATTAATATTGTGAATTGGCATAAAATGGCTTAAAAAGGCATATAGTTAATTTGAGACATTAATTGGTATAATTTGTATAACTGGAATTTATGGACATAATTTAGGTGACAATTATGGACATAAATTAATTTGGAATTTATTGACAAATTTGAATAGGGATATTAATCCAATTTGTGGTTAAATAATTATGTGTAATAATTAACCTCTTAAGACACGAGGTTTGACTCGTTTGTGGTATAAGACTGCCCAGACCCGCCCGGCAAATCCAGCAACCACAAACGGTAGTCTAATGTGAGAGGTCAAAGGCACAAATTAAACGCATAACAATTGTAAAGACACGAGGTTAGGCTTGTTTGCAGTATAAGACTGCCCGGACCCGCCCAGCAAATCCAGCAACCGCAAATGGTAGTCTAATGTGGGAGGTCTTTACAAGGTTACGGTCCTAATGAACTAAGTAACACTTAACCAGATAAACATGTGGTGGGACATGGGGGTTAAGTGGGTGGCCTGGGTGGCATGTGAAATACGATTAGAAACACTTAACCAAGTTGAAAACATGTAAGAAGACATGAATAAGAAGGGGTTAAGTGGGAAGTTCTAGTGGGGACCAAGCATAGGTGGAAAGCTTGTGTCAAACATGGGGACCCTTTTCAAACCAGTAACCCATTTATTATTTTTGTGAGCCCGAGTTAGATCGAGGATGGGACACGCTTACTGGGTTTGATTGTAAGAGGTCAAAACGGGTTAGCGGTGGCAACGCAAGTCCAACGGGGTTATATGCGTGCGTGGGCCCAGGCGGGTAGGTAAGACGTTATTGCATCGTATAGATATAAGCTGTACATCTTTAGTGGTATCGGGTTGCCACTTTGGGGAGTGATACACCCTACTATGGGACTAGCACGGGTATCTACGAGTTAGGGAGCCGATCGCATAGGGGTAGTGGGTACAACTAGTGGAGATAGGGTAGGCGGCACTTATGAAGGCAGGGGGTACACGAAACTAACATTACATTATTATGTTCAGTAGGCGGGATCAACTTTTAGGGTGACTAGTAATAGTGCAGTATAGTAATTATCCGATAGTGATTTGGAACGAGATTAATGCAAGAGTATTCCTCTTGTTTGCTTTGTCATGCCCACTTGTTTCACGGTCATACCTTGTTTTACCAGTTTATGCCTTATCCTAATTACTTTAATAATTATATTGTTAAAGTTATTATACTCGCCAGACTTTATGTCTGACCCCCTTTGTTTTCGCCTTTTTTCTTCCTCCCCCCTGGTTCTCAGGGTGGGACTAGTACTAGTGGAGAGTGATCAGGATCTTTCTCTCTCTTTTGGAAGTGCTTGGATTGCTGAAAGTAAAGTTCAGCTCATACCTTTTATGGCTACTTATGTTGGGGTTATGCTTTTTATTTTATGTACTCAGAAAATAATTTGTCAAGATGGTTACTAACTTTACTTGGTTTTTTTGTTGGTTTATGATGTTATTGTAATCAAACTATTTCTCTGTTGCAATAAATGTTGTTTTGAAAATTTTCAAGTACCAATATATGTATCTGTCTTGTTATATTTTGTTCTATTCACCAATAATACTCCATGAAAGTTAATGCATTTCCTTTGAGAGTGACATTAGCGGACGTGGGGTATTACACGTGGTATCAGAGCTGAAGGTTAACAGAACAGATAAGAGATTTTGAAAAATTGTTTTTCAAAAGCATTTTATAAAGTATGTTTTAAGGAGAGTATTTTCAAGAGAAAAGTTTGTTTTAAAAACATTACCCCCAACAGCCATATATCTTTCTTTCGAATTCTCCATTTTGAATGTCTTCATTTTCTTTTCAGCATGTCTGGGTTACCCAAGATACCCGAGGGAATACTATTACCAACCTGGTTCAGAAGGTATCCGGAGGCTAGGGCCGCCGCCGCAGGCCCAACAGACATCCCTCCTCCCCCAGGTGCAGCCGCTCCTCCTCCTCCCCCTCCCCGTGTTGATACTTTTTCAAAGATATGCAAAGACTTTCGAGCAATGGGCAGAAAACCTTTTCATGGATCAAAGACGTTCGTTGAAGCTCGAAATTGGCTTAAGGAGGTAGAAGGCTTGTTTGGTATCTTCGAGGTAGAAGATGGAAGGAAGGTCCAATTGGCCGCTTAGTTAATGAAGGACGAAGCCTCGTTTTGGTGGGAGGTCACGAATGGAGAGCGTCCAGTAGAGACGTGGATGGATTTCAAACATAGGTTCGAGATGAAATTTCTCTCACGAGAAGAAGAGAATTTATACATGGAAAGATTCTTGGCATTGAAGCAGGGGAATTAATCAGTAAAGGAGTACGTCAACAAGTTCGATCAATTGCCGAGGTTTGGCTTATACTTGGTGAACAGACCTGAAAAAAAGGCCCTGAGCTTCGTTAAAGGCTTGAATGAGCCCCTACATGAGTTAGCTATGACCCACATTCCTATGGGGGCTACCTTTGAGAAACTAGTTGACATGGCACTTATGCATGAAGAGGAGAAAGGCTCTAACGCTAATAAGGCACCATAAAAGAAAGGGAATCAAAACAAATCACAGCAGCAACCTAAGAAAGGTGGTAAGGACAACAATAGCAAAGGAAAGAAAAGTGCTTTAATTGTGGAACACCAGGCCATCTGAGCAAGGACTGTAAGAAGAAGAAGAAGAAGACTGGTTGTTTCCACTGTGGAGAGGAAGGACATCTAATTAAAGACTGCCAGAGGAAACATGGGCAAGGGCAAAGAACAGGGTCCACTTCTGGAGGGAAAATTCAGGCTTTTATAGCGCCAGGGCAGGCAAGAGGGAAGATTCAGGCTCTCATGGCACCAGGACAGGAGAGTGGTAGAAACATTTCTGTTGAAAGTTTGGCTTTTCTGTTTGATCATCATGTTCGTACTTTATTTGATTCTGGCGCTTCACACTCGTTTGCGTCTGCTTCGTTAGTTGTAACACTGCACCTAAATACTAGTCTAGATACGGATCCCATAATAGTCTCAAATCCTGTTGGTGGTTCGGCTCATCTTTCAATGATTTGTCGGGATTTGAGAGTGTCTATTTTGAGCGTTGAGTTTGGATGTACGCCTTCGTTCTTGGCTTCACGGGCTATGGATTGATTCTAGGCATGGATTGGTTATCCAGTAATGATGTCATCATCGATTGTTAAAAGAGAGTTGTTAGACTTATGACTTGCCTTGGCAACATTCTCGAAATCTCTTGTAAACCCATACATTCAGTTATGCTTAGTTACCTAGAATCTCTTGACACGTCTGTTGAAAACTTGCAGTCTGTTAGAGTAGTCCATGAATACTCAGATGTATTTGAAGAGGTGAAGGGCTTACCTCCAAAGCGGGAGACAGACTTCCGCATATATCTTGTTAACAATGCAAAACCCGTAGCTCTACCTGTTAGACACATGACTCCTAGGGAGAGAAAAGAGCTCAGTAAGCAAGTCAAAGAGCTACTCGAAAAGGGGTTTATAAGGCGGAGTATTTCTGAATGGGGTGCTCCAGTAGTATTCACAACCAAAGCGGATGGTTCACTTCGCCTATGCATTGATTATAGGGAGCTAAACAAGCTGACTAAGAAGAATAGGCACCCATCCTAGAATAGATGACTTGTTTGATCAACTTGTTGGTGCGTCTGTTTTCTCCCAACTAGATTTGGCTACCGGGTTCCATCAGCTAAGAGTGGCTGAAGACAGAATTGATAAGATCGCGTTCAGAACCCCGGATGGCTTCTTCGAATGGCTTGTCATGCCTTTCAGCATGATAAACGCACCCGCTTACTTCGCTGACTTGATGAGTAGAGTGTTTAGAGAATTCCTTAATAAGTTTGTAGTGGTCTTCGTAGATGACATTTTGATCTTCTCGAAGAATGAAGAAGAGAATGATTTGCATTTAAGGGAAGTCATGGATACTCTTTGTACACATCAGCTGAAGGCCAAATTCTCCAAATGCCATTTCTAGAGAGAAGAGGTGAGGTTTCTTGGACATGTGGTGTCCAAAGAGGGGTTAGCTGTAGACCCTGCAAAAGTAGTTGCGGTGCAAGATTGGAAGGTTCCACGGAATGCAACCGAAGTCCAAAGTTTTGTCGGGCTAGCGGCCTTTTACTGAAAATTCATTAAAGAC
Organism: Allium sativum; assembly: GCA_030737875.1. Lineage (NCBI taxonomy): Eukaryota > Viridiplantae > Streptophyta > Magnoliopsida > Asparagales > Amaryllidaceae > Allium > Allium sativum. The sequence continues at coordinate 538,147,057 of CM060920.1, read as the reverse complement.
TTTGCTAAAATCTCAGCCCCACTCACAAGATTAACGAAAAAGAACCTAACTTTCTCTTGGGATTTGGATTGCGATATTGCTTTCCAATGTTTGAAAAGGGCTCTAACAACAGCCCCAGCTCTGACATTGCCGGATGGGAGCAAGATGTTTACCGTATACACGAATGCATGTGGTACAGGACTAGGTGCTATCTTGATGCAAGAAGGGAAGGTAGTAGCTTATAGAGGTAGACAGTTGAAAGTACATGAGAAAACCTACCCAACCCACGATCTACAGTTGGTTGCCATCGTCTTTGCGCTTAAGTCTTGGCGCCATTATCTCCTAGGTGAGAAGTTTGAATTGTATACTGACCATAAATCGTTGAAGTACCTTTTCTCGCAGAAAGATCTTAAATTAAGACAGCAAAGGTGGATGGAATTTCTGGCCTCTTATGATTTTGAGATTTCCTATACACTATGCAAGGACAATGTGGTAGCGGATGCCTTAAGTAGGAAGAAGCTGACCTTGAGTCCTCTTTTTGTAGAAAGGTACAGCTTGGAATATATAGCAAACTTTAATTTTGGACACTCCTCTGAAATTGTGCCGGGTCTGTTAACGTCACTAGAGGTGCGGCCTACTCTTTTGGACTCAATAGGAACTGCGCAACGAGAAGACCCTCAGCTAGTTGATGTGATGGAAAAGCTAGTTAAGGGTGAGACTTCTAGTCACCTCAATAGATACTTGATTGACATAGAAATGTGTTATTTTTATGCTCTTATATCTTATCTTTTGTATATAAATAAATATTACTTGGGTATTGTTTTGTTACTTTTACAGATATTCCAACCCAGCCCGCATGCAACCAGAAATGTAGAGAAATAGAGTTCAATTTGCTGTGTATTTGCATTTTGAAGAATTGTAAATGAAGATATCACATCTAGTTGCTATTGGACAAGAAAAGGATTGATAACAAGGCTTTGCACATCACAAATCAATGAAGAAGTGTCAAGGAAGCAAGAGGAAAAGAGAAAAGGCCCAAATTTGCTTTATTTATCTAAGGCCCATTTATGTTTCTCATTGTAAACTAATTAGTGATGTAATGACCAGGCCCATTTATCATTAGGGTTAGGGTTAGGGTTTGGCTATCTACCCTATATATACCCTTGTAATGGCATTGTAGCCACCATCCTATCCTATCATATATCTCATTCTATTCTTTTCTTCATTAATAAAACTCATTTTTCTTTTTATCTTATGCAATTTTCTATTTCTTAGCAATTAGTGTTGTCTACACGATTAGATTCGGTAGAACACTATTTGTATTTTGCATTTCTTTTCATTAGTGATTGACCGTCTTATTAGATTCAGCGGTAATCCTAATTTTATTTCCTGTTTTTATTTATATTCTGCACTTTTATTTTCTGTATTTTAATCGCGTTCATAGGTTAAATTGGATTTGATTAGATTTGAATCTGATTCATAGTTTCATTGCTTTTCCATTGAAATTGTGATTTGATCGTCGGTTCAGTTAGATCTGTTCTGAATCAAATTACAGTTTTAATTTTGTTTTGTTTAATTTTCAAAATCAACCTCCAAAGTTTTGTCTAACTCGCCCAAGAGATTAGATAAATAATTTGATTTAATTCACCTCCCTGTGTTCGACCTGTATGCTACACACCTGTATGCTTGCAGAATTTAATTTAAATGTCGCGCTTTTCTAATTCATAGACTAGCGTCGATCAAGTTTTTGGCGCCGTTGCCGGGGAGGCAAACATTAAATTTTATTATTTATTTAATTTCTGATTCGTGTTAGTTTTTATTTTATTTTTTGTTGCTTTTTTTGTATATATAGAAAAAAAGTTCTAGTTTGGTTGATTGAGTATTAAAATATTGATACTACAATCTTCTAATAAGGGAAAAAAATCTTGCCTTTTTGTTTTTATTATTTCTTTCCTCATTTTGATTCCTTTTCCTTTTTGTTTTCCCTTCTCCCATTTATTACTTTCCTTTTTTTATATACATCCATTTTCTTCTTCTTACAACTTTCAAAGCAAATAAAAAAAAACTTACCAAATTTCCTTAATTTTATCTTCTTCTTTCTCATTTATTTCTTCCCCCTTTCAATTTTTTCCTTTTATATTTCTTTTTCCTTTCCTACTTTCAAAGCAATAAAAAAAACAAAAACAAAAAAAAACTCATCATTTAATTTCTCAAACTCTTTCCCCTTTTTCAATTTCATTCCCAATTTCTACAACCTCTCTTTCAATAGCTTTCATATAAAAAAAAATAAAAAAAAATTTAAAACTTTCCATTCTTTATTCCTTGTAGTTAATTCTCTGCTTTGTCATTTGATTACTACCCTCTTTTGCTATTTCTTTATTTCTTTCCATTCTTTTTCTTTTTGCAATTACAACAGCAATCTCTTCTCATCTTCTTGCCATTCCGTACATCTTCTTCTCTTCCACCAAGACCAAAACCAAAACCATCTTCACGCATACCCATAAAAATCCATATATCTTGCACCAACGAAAACTAATACAGCAAGTCATAACCTCCCCAAAACCATCCTTTCTCACAACCACCAACATCAGCACGTCACCCTCGTCCATCACAAATACCCCACGCATAACTTCTGCGCACCATCACCGCCATCAAATCCGATCACAACGCACTACTCAGCAGTTCCACTGCGTTTACCAGCCTCTATCCACTAAAACCGCTCCACAATACCACCAATACCCACTCCAAATCCGATTCTCCGATCACGACATCATCCTCCAACCTCACGTTCGAATTCCAACACCACCTCCACCACGCAACAGATCCAAGAAACCCATAAATCGCCAATTCGAAACCAAGCCAAAAATCCCAAGTCAACAACGAAAAAGCAAATCGGAGGGGCCTTGAGTTTCATATTGAAAATTTTCCTTTTTTTTGGATCTCGAATAGCTTAGTTGTGGAGATTGATTGTGGGTGGAGTCTATTAGGGGAGTTGCGTCCTGTTTTCCAAGAAAAGGAGGAGGCGCGTCTCAGTGAGATCTCCCGTGAATTATTTTTTGGGGCACTGCAATTTTTTTTTGGTGAACATTGAAGTTTGTGCATGGTGTTTAGCAATTGAGTAGGCAATTGATTTGTTTTCATTTTCTTTTTGATGTGGTCTCTTCGTGAAAGGTAAATTATACTACACACATTAAAAAAAAAAAAAAAAATTGGGACTGCCATTTTTGGTTTCTAAGAGATTTTGGGAGCGCATATCCTGTATTTTGTTTTTGGCCTGTTCGACTGTGCCAAAACAAATAGCAAAAAAAAAAAAATTGTGGTTTGAGGAGCATAATTAAGGCGAGAATTGGATTGTGTTGCCTATTTTTGGGTGCATGCGTTTTGATTGAGAATTGATTTTCCAGGAGCAATTCTTTATTTAGTGCGTTAGTGCTTGTTCCCTACTTTTTTATTTTTTTTATTTCTTTTGTTAGGCTTAGCTTTTATTTTAAGTTTAGTTTATTTATTTTGTTTGGTTTTATTTTCATTTTTATTCTAGGTTTTTATCAGTTTGTAGTTTTCTTTTGATTTTACTTCTTTTCTTTTTCTTAAAAAAAAAGAGTACGTTTTTTTTAGGCTTAATCGAGTAGGTTCGCTTGTTTGTTTGTTTGTATTTTTTTTCTTTTTTTCCTTTGTTAGTTTTTTTTTCTTTTTCTTTTTAGGTTTTCTCCCTTTCAATTGTTTATATTTTTATTTTGTTTTATTTGCGTCTCTTTATTAAAAAAAAAAGAGGAAACCTCATTCAAATCAAAGGCAAAAAGCAAAGAATTCGAGCAAAAAAACAAGAAAACTCGGAAGCCAAGCAAATTTGCAAATCGCCAACGCTACTCAATTGCACTGGACGGACTGCCATACCCCGCTGTAAAATTCTCTTAACTCTACAGGTGCTCTGCTGCAAAATAAAAATATAGAAATTGTTGTAAAAATCTTCTGCAGGCGCAGCGGCTTGAATGTAAAAAAAATTAATTCTGCAATTTATATTTCTGTGACTGTTCTGTGACTGAAATTTCTGAATTAGTTGGGTACGGACTGATATTTTCATAACTGTCATCATCCTCATCGTTTCTCAACAATAAAATCCGATTAGATATTTCAAAATAATATAATTGAAAAGTGGTGCTTTGTGAAGTTGACTGTCTCGTATAATTGGATCGCGGATATATATTAGTTCAATTTATTGGACTATTAGCAAAAGAGGTTGCATACTACCTGTAAAACATTGGTCGTATCCCTTAGTATTTATACTATACGTGAACGGCCATAAGAACCTCTTCCCCCTTATAATTGAGTCAGTTAATTAATAGAGCACTACTCAGTATTTTATACTATTTTGAAGTGAGAATATTTTCTGTCTTGCATTGACTTTATTCAAATGTCTGATTCAAAAAAATCCTTGAGAGAAACGTGGGATAATAATCGGAGTAGACGTCCTCTTGAAGAGTATGATTATGAATTACAACTCATGAGGCAAAATTTTCCAAAATTTCATGAGCTCAATGCCAACAGTTTTCAAAAATTTCCAACTGACCAACAATTTCAAAATCATGATAATAATCGAAATGACGATTTCAATTCAAATTTCAACAATTTCGATTATGGGCCACATCCACATGAAAATAGTTTTGAATCCCAATATAACTTTGATCCACATCAATATGGGGTTGTAAACCAAAATTTTCAAAATTATAGCCCATATCAACATCTTGAAAATGACCAAAATTGCAATTTTCACTCGAATTTTAACAGTTTTGGTTATGAACAAAATTTCTATGATCAAAATAATTTCCAATATCATTGTCAGTTTCCTGAAAATTCAAACAACTACCACATTGGAAATAATATTGATTGTGAAATTAATGTGGACTATAATTTTGAGAATCAAGAAATCCAAAACGAGAGCTCTCAAATCAACGATCGTCTTAACATTCTTAGAGAGAGGGAAGAAAGACTAAATAAAAAGGCCGATGAACTTCTTTGTTTATTGACATCTTTGAAAGAACAACAAGAGCAACAAAATCAAATTCAAACAAGCGATGAATCAGAAAATAATCAATTCTTTACTGATGGTGAAAATTTTCAAATAACGACTTTTGAAATTGAGAATAATCATCTTGATGAAGTTTTTCAAAATTCAACAAATGATTTGGACTTCAGCTCTTTTCAGAAAAAAGATTTAAGCTTGGATTTTGATCTTCCTCTTTCAGACTGTGAGAAACTTGAAATTCTAGAAATTGAACAGAATAAAAATGTTGAATTTTTCAACTCAAAATTGGAAAAGGATTTTAACGAACATGAATTCCTTGGTATGTATGAGGATGAGTTGGCAAATGAGGATGAAATAGAATCAAGCCACCAATTTGAATTTGAAAATTTTGATTTTGAGGTTTTTAACGAACTTGAAATGGTCAGTGTCGAAAATACCTTGTCAATTAATGATGAGAAAGGTGATCACATACACTTGAACAACACTCAGAATTCAAATTTCACTGAATTTATATACGATCACAAATTTTTGAAAAATTAGACTGACAAATTTGTTGAACACATGAACTATCTTTGGAATGCTGGCTTGGTTGAAAAACTTCATGTTAGGACGACCCTGGATATTTATCTCCTGGACTATAAATCTAGGTTTAAAGATGATATGGTTTTCAAGAACTCTTGCTTGTTAGAAAATATGCCTAGGCATAGTGGGAATGGGACTCATAGGGCAAGAACCAAGTGTGGGGGAAAAAGTTGGTGGCAATCCTTGCGTCGCATGCATCGCAAACACATTTATCATTGTACATATGATCCTTTCTTACATATAGTTAAATTGCATTTCGTTTTACAAATCATTTTACATTTAATCCATCTTTGGGTTCTATCTTTCACATTTAGGAAACGTGTTTACAGTGTGGACACTGTTTAGTTCTAGTGTGGGGGGGGGAGTCTGCATTTCACTCATTTTCGTTTTTTTTCTTTCTTTTCATTTCCATCCATTTAAATAGGACCATCATGCATTTTAGACTGTAGTAACATGCCATTTTTTTTTTGAAATACGACTCATTTTCAATTGATACAACAAAATAAGTTTACAATTTTTAGCCAGTTGATAGTATTTTTCTCTCTCAGCTAAATTCGAATTTGAAATATAATGAAAAGTTTAATTTTGAGGGATAATAGTGTAACCGGTACATAGGGAGATTCTTAGGTGATGGCCATGAAATCTATTCTATATTGTAGACTTTGTTTAAATAAGTGGAGGAATTAAAATACTTATATTGGCTTTTCGAATCTTTAAAACTAAGTTGTGTTAAGTTGAATTCGCGTAACTCTCTTTTGTGCTTATAATTTCAATAATAATAATAGTAATCCAAGGGTATCCAACATTGCTTGTATATCGAGCGTTGGTGTGCAAACCCGCCAAGCTCTATCCGACATGTTGTTGACAAAGTCAGCGTTGGAATATCTTGGTCTCATTTTATGAGATTGGACACCTAAGGATTACCGACACGTTGTTGACAAAGTCAAAGTCGGCCTGCACAATCCGCCAAGCTCTTTACCCACTCTCCGTTAGTCCGCGAGGCAGTGCATGGGTGGTAAACCTTGGTCTTTTTAGTTAGGTGTATGTACTTAATCATAAATCTTAAAATTTTATAGAATAAAGAATAAGCGATGATACCCAAACACTTCTTGACCTTATTGATTTGACTATCCATACATGAGAAAATTAGAATACCACTTTGCAAACTGTGCCAAGCAAACTAAGAATCTATTTCATGGCTGCACTATGTTATCGACCGAACTAACTGGCCAAACTGGAATTTAACATTTGAAAACTTGATTTATATTGAAAATTTGTGACAAGTCGAGGTATCTAAAATAAAATCAACTGGTTAGAAATTATTAACTTAATTTGTTGTACCACTTTCCTGAAATAAGTCGTGCTGTCATTTTTCGTTTTTATTTTTGCATATGTCCATTGCATTCATGTAAGTTTCATTAGAATCATAGCATACTGCATTTGGATTTTGTAGGTAGTATCCGCTGAAAACCCTCACGAGACACCACTCGTCCTACTAGGGACACCTAGAGGTTTAACGGCTTGTTGCATACGCTCAATGCAATCGTGTTTCCTACGAAAGTGTGACCTATCTAGTCTAGTTTTCATTTTTGTTTTACTCGAGGACGAGTAAAAGATAAGTGTGGGAGTATTTGATTGACATAGAAATGTGTTATTTTTATGCTCTTATATCTTATCTTTTGTATATAAATAAATATTACTTGGGTATTGTTTTGTTACTTTTACAGATATTCCTACCCAGCCCGCATGCAACCAGAAATGTAGAGAAATAGAGTTCAATTTGCTGTGTATTTGCATTTTGAAGAATTGTAAATGAAGATATCACATCTAGTTACTGTTGGACAAGAAAAGGATTGATAACAAGGCTTTGCACATCACAAATCAATGAAGAAGTGTCAAGGAAGCAAGATGAAAAGAGAAAAGGCCCAAATTTTCTTTATTTATCTAAGGCCCATTTATGTTTCTCATTGTAAACTAATTAGTGATGTAATGACCAGGCCCATTTATCATTAGGGTTAGGGTTAGGGTTTGGCTATCTACCCTATATATACCCTTGTAATGGCATTGTAGCCACCATCCTATCCTATCATATATCTCATTCTATTCTTTTCTTCATTAATAAAACTCATTTTTCTTTTTATCTTATGCAATTTTCTATTTCTTAGCAATTAGTGTTGTCTACACGATTAGATTCGGTAGAACACTATTTGTATTTTGCATTTCTTTTCATTAGTGATTGACCGTCTGATTAGATTCAGCGGTAATCCTAATTTTATTTCCTGTTGTTATTTATATTCTGCACTTTTATTTTCTGTATTTTAATCGCGTTCATAGGTTAAATTGGATTTGATTAGATTTGAATCTGATTCATAGTTTCATTGCTTTTCCATTGAAATTGTGATTTGATCGTCGGTTCAGTTAGATCTGTTCTGAATCAAATTACAGTTTTAATTTTGTTTTGTTTAATTTTCAAAATCAACCTCCAAAGTTTTGTCTAACTCACCCAAGAGATTAGATAAATAACTTGATTTAATTCACCTCCCTGTGTTCGACCTGTATGCTACACACCTGTATGCTTGTAGGATTTAATTTAAATGTCGCGCTTTTCTAATTCATAGACTAGCGTCGATCAATACTCCGTCGATGATAGGGGTTTGTTGAGACAGGATGGAAGGTTATGCGTCCCACAAGTAAGGGATTTAGTGAAGACGGTTCTAGAAGAGGCGCACCATTCCAAATTGACCATACACCCAGGCAGAGACAAGGTGTATAAAGATATAAAAAGGGTTTTCTTTTGGAATGACATGAAGAGTGATATAGCTGAGTTCGTCGCTAACTGTTTGATATGCCAGCAAGTCAAAGCGGAGCAGAAGAAGCCCGGTGGTCTGCTTCATCCTCTCGAGGTCCCACAGTGGAAGTGGGATAGCATTTCGATGGATTTTGTTGATGGGTTGCCTAAGTCAAGAAGGGGCAATACCAGTATTTGGGTAATAGTGGGCAGGCTCACTAAAAGCGCTCACTTTATACCTGTTAAAAGTAGAATAACTGCCTCATCCCTAACATCCATTTATCTCAGAGAAATAGTTCGACTCCATGGGATACCCTCCACCATAGTGAGTGATCGAGATCCTTTCTTTACGAGCGAGTTTTAGAAGAGTTTGCAAGAGGCAGTAGGCACCCAATTATGCTTAAGCACGACCTATAAGCCCCAAACTGATGATCAGACGGAAAGGGTGAACAGGGTATTAGAAGATCTCTTGATATTGTGCATTCTTGACTTTGGAGGGACATGAGAGGATCATCTTCCTTTGGTGGAATTCGCCTACAACAATAGCTACCAAGCCACCATAGGAATGGCGCCCTTCGAAGCTTTATATGGAAGACCGTGCCGATCACCAACTTGTTGGTGGGAGTCTACAGACAAGCTCGTACTTGGGCCATACACGATTAGAGAGACCTCAGAAAAGGTGGACTTGATAAGAAGACGGATGAAGGCTGCACAAGATAGACAGAAGTCCTACGCAGACAAAAGAAGGACTGACCTAGAGTTTAAGGTTGGAGATAGGGTGTTCCTTAAAGTATATCCTTTGAGGAATGTCATTCGCTTTGGGTCCGTAGGAAAGCTATTACCAAGATTTGTAGGTCCATTTACTATCATTGAAAGGATTGGGACGATGGCTTACATAGTAGAGATACCCAAGAGACTGACTGGAGTTCATAATGTTTTTCATGTTTCTCAACTACAAAAGTCCTTACATGAATCTGCGGAAGTGGTGGAGTCGAATATACTAGAGGAAGTAGAAGTGGAACGAGAAACGATTGTGAGAAGAGTTCCAACTCGTATCTTGGTTATGGAAGTCAAAAAACTACGCAACCGTGAAGTCAAGCTTGTTAAAGTTCAATGGAGTGATGCTGAGGAAGACGCAACTTGGGAAACTGAGAGTAAAATACGCACAACCTACCGTTTTCTCTTTGAGGGTACCTCCTTGATCTCTTTTTCCATAAGTTTATTCATGCTTATATCTATCTTTCAAGTAGATCTCCTCAGTCCTATTCTTTATCCTTAGGTAGAAACCGATGGATGTAAACATGTGTTTGAAACATGTTATGGTTGATGGTTGCGAGTGGTTGCTAGTGGTTGCTCGTGGATGCATGTACACACACTTTAGGCACTAGATTAGCTCAATCACTTTCATATTGCATATAAATGTATGTGCATATTTAAATTAATGGATGTATAATGGTTGTGTTATCATGTGGGTGATGCATTCTGATGAATGGTTGTGCACACATATAGAAGTAATATGTATCATTAGGATTCTTTTGCATGCATAATGGACGCATGGCACTATCATGATTTGCATTAAGGAGGTCAACCGAATCAGTAGACCGCCTAATTTTGCAATAGATAAGGAACATATACACACACTTTTTGCATATGTTCATACGGCATTAGAAATATTGTAAGGAGAATGGATGCATGTGCTTGATGGTTGAGTAGATGGATGATTGGATGGTAGGATATACATTCTCGTTAACTTGGAGATTTCGGGGGCGAAATCCCTTAAGAAGGGGAGAATGTAACACCCCGTGATTTTAAAAATTAAAATTAACGAATTTAAGAATACTTAATTTCACATGTGAGAATTAAGGAAAACAGGTTACGCCATTGCGTTCGTCTCGGAATTCTTCTTGAGATAGAGTCCGAGTTTGTGTAAAACGGACAACGTATAAAGGAGATAAGGATGAACGAAGTTAGGCAGAAAAACCGAAAACAGACCAGAATGCACTGGCGCACTTGTGAAGTGTGCCAGTACGAAAATGCACTGGTGTATGTGCCAAGTGCGCCCATGTCGGGCTAAAAACCTGGACAGATTTCTGGAGTATTCTGATCCGAACAGTGAGTCATTGCTGAGTCATTAAGGCTGAGGTGTTATTCTATCTTGGCTGAATGGTCTTGATTGCTTCTAGGGTCAATCTAATGGCACTAAATTAATTAAAATTCTATATAAGCAACCTAACTCTCAACCTAAAATCACATTAATTCATACCAAGAGCCGCCATGCCGTCAATGGAGAACCTAGAGTAGCCGCCGTTCTCTTTCAACTCAAAAACAAGATAGAAGCAAGAATCAAATCAAATCTAATCTAAATTAGGATAACAATTAGTCTACCTCAAAGGCGAGCAAATCAGTTTCAGAATACAGATCCCAGAAAAACAAGACCGTTCTTTTGTTTGTGAGTATAATTTCTTTCACAAATTAATTAATTAATTTAATTGTGATAAATTATAATTGGGATTATGAGAATATGACTTTGAATCATGTGATGTTGTCTTTGACAGTTTTTGTTGTTGTGGATCTATGTCATATGTTAAATTGTACATGATTAACTTGATTCATCTTATGCATGTTTGGGATGTTAAATCATATATATATGAATCTTATGCAAGTTTGGGATGTTAAATCATATGCTAGTTTATGAATCGTATGCAAGTCTGTTGGTGGATTATATACTAGTTCATATGTGAATCATGTATATACATATGCTAGTTTATGTGACATTAATTTACATGTTTAGATCCATATGCAAGTTCACATCTTTATGTTTAGATCTATATTCAAATCCGTGGTAGTACATATTTATGCAAATTTATGTTCTATATGCCAATTGCCTATGCTAGTTTTGTATGTGGATCATATCCTGGTTTGAATGAAATTCGTATGCAAGTTATAGGAAAACCTTATCCATATTTGCAAGTTCACATCTTTATGTTTAGATCTATATTTAGATCCATGATAGTTTATACAAATTTATGTATACCCATTGCCTATGCAAGTTATTGGCTATGCAAACTCATGTCATGATTCTTAGATCTATTTTATGTGTTATGCAAGACGTGATGTCGCTTTTCTTTTTATAAGTTAGACTATTTGCGAGTCTAACATATGTCATATTAAAACGTACAAATAGCATGGGGACGATGGGACAATATTAAATATTAATATTGTGAATTGGCATATAATGGCTTAAAGAGGCTTATAGTTAATTTGAGACATTAATTGGTACAATTTGTATACCTGGAATTTATGGACATAATTTAGGTGACAATTATGGTCATAAATTAATTTAGAATTTATTGACAAAATTGAATAGGGATATTAATCCAATTTGGGTTTAAATAATTATGTGTAATAATTAACCGCCTAAGACACGAGGTTAGACTCGTTTGTGGTATAAGACTGCCCGGACCCACACGACAAATCCAGCAACCACAAACGGTAGTCTAATGTGAGAGGTCAAAGGCACAAACTAAATGCGTAACGATTGTAAAGACACGAGGTTAGGCTCATTTGCGGTATAAGACTGCCCGGACCCGCCCGGAAAATCCAGCAACCGCAAACGGTAGTCTAATGTGGGAGGTCTTTACAAGGTTACGGTTCTAATGAACTAAGTAACACTTAACCAGATAAACATGTGGTAGGACATGGGGGTTAAATGGGTGGCCTGGGTGGCATGTGAAATACGATTAGAAACACTTAACCAAGTTGAAAACATGTAAGAAGACATGAATAAGAAGGGGTTAAGTGGGAAGTTCTAGTGGGGACCAAGCATAGGTGGAAAGCTTGTGTCAAACATGGGGACCCTTTTCAAACCAGTAACCCATTAAGTATCTTTGTGAGCTCGAGTTAGATCGAGGAAGGGACACACTTACTGGGTTTGATTGTAAGAGGTCAAAACGGGTTAGCGGTGGCAACGCAAGTCCAACGGGGTCATATACGTGCGTTGGCCCGGGTTGGGAGGTAAGACGTTGTTGCATCGTGTAGATATAAGCCGTGCATCTTTAGTGGTATCGGGTTGCCGCTTTGGGGAGTGATACACCCCACTGTGGGACCAGCACGGTTATCTATGAGTTAGGGAGCCAATCGCATGGGGGTAGTGGGTACAACTAGTGGAGATAAAGAAGGCGACACCTATGAAGGCAACTAGGGGTACACGAAACTACCATTATCATTATTATGTTCAGTAGGAGGGGTCAACTTTTAGGGTGACTAGTAATGGTGTAGTATAATAATTATCCTATAGTGATTAGAAACGAGATTAACGCCAGAATATTCCTCTTGTTTACTTTGTCATGCCCACTTGTTTCACGGTCATACCTTGTTTTACCAGTTTATGCCTTATCCTAATTACTTTTATAATTATATTGTTAAAGTTATTATACTCGCCAGACTTTATGTCTGACCCCCTTTCTTTTCGCCTCTTTTCTTCCCCCCTACCCCCAGGTTCTCAGGGTGGGACTAGTACTAGTGGAGCTTGATCAGGATCTTTCTCTCTCTTTTGGAATTGCTTCGATTGCTGAAAGTAAAGTTCAACTCATCTCTTTTATGGCTACTTATGTTGGGGTTATGCTTTTTATTTTATGTACTCAGAAAACAATTTGTCAAGATGGTTACTAAGTGTACTTGATTTTTCTTTTGGTTTATGATGTTGTTGTAATCAAACTATTTCTCCGCTGCAATAAATGTTGTTTTGAAAATTTTCAAGTACCAATATATGTATTTGTCTTGTTATATTCTGTTCTATTCACCAATAATACTCCACGAAAGATAATGCATTCCCTTTGAGAGTGACATTAATGGACGTGGGGTGTTACAACCTACCCCATTTGCTCAAACCCAATAATAACAACAGACTCAGTAGCATCAAAATTCACTACCTCGATTGTTTTTTCTTTTACTTATGTTTTCTCATCGATTATTTCAACAGCCTTTCATCCAAGGTCATTCAACAAAGGAGTTAGTGCCATTGAAATCACGACAACCATAATTAGAAATTATTTCAATGCAAGAGGCAATACTACAAGCCTTTTTTCCAAAGAAAACACAACAAATCCAAATTATCCTCCTTGGGAAAGAAGGAAACCCATTCTAACACTTTCTTGAATAGTTATTCCGACACGTGGCATAATGGCAGCTATTATCAGTGTTTTATAGTAATTAAACCGGCTAAGAGGGCTAGCACATTTGGCCACTCTCCGAATAGTACCTGTATATGAATAGAGGTACCTGTGGTTACAAAAGATAAACCAAAAAGTGGTCCTCTAAAGGGTCTTATATCAGCTTTGGTCTGAGTTCAAAAATTTGTTTTACAAGAATTTCGCCTACAATAAACGCCCTTAACTTATCACTGAAGCCTAGTTTTTGGGTAAGGAGTGATGTCCCAGAATCTTTAAGCAAGTAAAGAGCAACAAATGCTTTTGAACTTCTTGATTATGCCACAATTTCAAAGATGCGCCTTGACAGAAATTTTGCTCCTAGTGAAAGAAGACCAAGGCCACCAAGAGCTTTCAGACGTTCAACTAATAGAATTGGCCAAATGCTATTTGTTGCTGGATTCATACTTTCTAGCAATGGAAGTATCACTAAGAGAGGCACCACTACTATATCTCACTGTAGGAGAATTTCTAGGGTTGTAGAACTAAGTCTTATAGGAAGCTCATCTTTCTCCGTAAGAAGTTGCAGAACAAAAGTGTAAAGGACAAAAGAGCTGCTCCAATCACCACTGCTTCATCAACACTCCTGATATTTACCAGATCTGACCTCGAGTGGAAAAGGAATTGAAGAATTTAGGTCCCAATTTCCGGTTAGGTGGAAGCTCAAATGTTGTAAAAGAAAGAATAGACAATACATCCTGTGTCAATCCTAAGACAAATTATTTTTTAAGCAGATCCTAAAGAGCTCTTAACATTTTGGAATCCCCATGTTGTTATGCAGGTTCTTTCAATATGTGATAATGGTTTACTAGTTACAATGTACACCAGATTGGTTTCATAAAAAATAATCTTTGGTTGGTTGTTATATATTAAACCGAATTATATTAAACACCTAGAGGGGTTTTCTTCAATATTGAGTATTTCTGTAAGTTGACAAAAATCATATGCGATTTGGTTCTCCATTATCTTTGTTTATGTATGCACCATCAGAAGGGGAGACAAATCATGTGAGTTTTGGTTCAGATTCAAAGTGTTTACTAATTGCTTCAAAAATTAGCTCAGTGTTGCCTATGTCCACATACACACAACAACGAGCTGTATAATGGATGATTAAATTAGTTAATCATACAAACATTTACATATTTTATAATAAATTGGTCAAATGCTGGTTGACTAAAATAATGAGTAGAGAGACAACATATTCTGTAGAAGGTCACTATTGGAGGTTTCGCTAGACAACATGCTATATTCATCATATAATATGTTATGATGCTTAATAGTAAAGCATTGCATTAAGTGCATTACTGCTCCTTGATATATGTTTTCATATCAACGCAGCATGTTGTAATTGCAGTTTTTCGATGAGCTAGCTGTACCTCGCACTAGTTCATCAATTGACAGTAATGTGCTTCGTTGGCAATTGTATTCCATTAGACCATGTTTCTTCCGATGTAGCAAATTTCATAATTCGTGAACATGTAATTGGATATTAAATTATGATTTTGGGAATGTAGTCCATTTTTTAAAATTTGCATTGTACAATACTTTAATCCACATTTAGTGAATATGCTGCCATGCCGACCTGTAGACCGCACCTACTCTTTGCCCCAGTGGCCTTGCACAGCACATCAATCCTTCGTACCCGAACCCGAGAACCCATTTTCCCTATCAACTAGTAGAAGCCAGCGCCCTCCCCATCTGACCTCCATCGAGCCTAACCCCACACAGGTGTCTTGCCTTTATCCTTGATTTCCTACAAGCACAGCCGTGACCCTCCTCCTCGAAACCGCAACATGAACCTGACCCAAACTCCAACCGTGTCATTCCCGATGACCTGAGAAACGCCACCAACCTCCCTCTAATGCCTGAAGCCACCAACCCTCCTTGCTCAAACCAGCATCTCCGACCTTTCTCTGGCTTAAGTAGGTGATGCGTGCATTTATTTTATTTTGTTTTGCTTTGTTGGTGTGTGTATTTAGTGCTGCGTTAAGTTGTTTAAAGGAAAAAAAATTGTTAAGTCCTTGTGTGCATATCTTATATTATAAAATGAACGACCAACCAAAGACAACGACGGACCATCCATCCCGAGGGGTGTATCGCAACCCATTCTACACCACAATCTTGTATAGGTTAATGCAGTCCCCTTGGACCTCCACTACATCGGGTTAATTTTACTTGGGGATAGGTGCTCAGGGCATGCCTCGAACCCCTGACCTCTTACCGGGCAAGGGAACGCCTTTCCACTGAGCCACCAACGCGTATCTTATATATATATATGTGTGTGTGTGTGTGTGTGTGTGTGTGTTTGTGTGTGTGTGTGTGTGTGTGCGCGTGCACGCACACGCGTGTTTTTGCTGGTGAGTGTGTTCATGGGTAGTTTAAGTTTGCTTTATTTTTTCTGAGGGTTAAGGGTGCCTGCGTGTGTCTGTGTGGTGTGTATTGGTGTGTTCACTTGCTTTTAGCATATCTATATATATCTAAAAGAGTTTGTGTAACAACCCATATTTTGAATAACAAGTTATAACATAAATCAAGGCAGAATTAAATGATAAAATCTGAATCATGGGAAACGGGCTGAGCCATTGCGTTCGTCTCGGAAAAATACGCGAAATAGAGTCCAAGTTTTCGAAAATCGGAGTCCGTATGACCAAGTTATGGCCCGTCGAAGTTTTCAGAAAATTTCAAATTCAAATTTGAATTCAGAAATTCAAATTCAGCTAGGGCAGGCGGGAAAAATTCCCGCCACCCCAAGTCGACTGGGGAGTCGACTTGGGAGTCGACACACCCCAGGCTGTATCGACTGCCCAGTCGACACCCCTGTCGACTTGGGTGGTCGGCCAGTCCAGCCTGGGTGCACCTGACTTGTTTCTCAAGACATGTTTGGAGGCTAGTGACGTGAATTGATGGCCCAGATCTGAATTAGGGTTAATCCTATGGCCTAAACTAACCTAATCTTCTATAAAAGGACCCTAATACCTAGCCTAAATCATCATAAATCAATCCTACAACTAAACTATGCCAAAATGTTTAATCATGGCCTCCACCCTCTTGTCATAGCCTCCATCTTCATTCATATGAGAGTTCCTAAGCTTGTTTGAGAGTTCCAAAGCTTGATTCAAGGCCAAAGTTCAATCTTTCTTCATTAAAACAAGGATCTTTCTTCATATAATCAAAGGAGCTTCTTGGAGCTTGTACTCATTTGGGATTTTTAGAGTTGCTAGTGGCTTCGTCTCAATCTTATTTATATTTTATAAGTCTTCATAGCATTGTAAGCCATATATTAGTCTTAGATTCTAACTATGAAGTTAAATATGACATGTTGCAAGTTTGAGTTTGGGCCTAAGTATGATTTGTGCTTTGATTCTATCATGTTATGCATAGATTTATTCTATACATGTTTGTAAAGCTATCACCTTGACTTTGTGCATAGAAAGCTATGAGCTTTGATTCTATCATGTTATGCATAAATTTATTCTATGCATGTTTGTAAAGCTATCACCTTGACCTTGTGGGCTAAAAGCTATAAGCTTTATGTTGAAATGTTGCATTATGCAACATGAGAACTCTCATAACCTTTATGATAACTTGCATATAATGTTATATGCGAACTTCTAATCATCATTCTATGTCATCTAGGACCATGCATCACTTATTCGCTAAGTTTGAATGTTATGCATGTTTTGAGGCGTGTAATGTAACATGCAAGTTAAATGAACATATTTATGCCCCATATGCCTCCATGTTTAACTTGTGGCCAACCTTATTACCTTATGCCCTTTTTGTCATGCTTTTGTCAAGTTCCCTCTTTTGATCTATGTTATGTTATGCGAAACGTACATGCGATGGGAATGCGTTGGGTTTGGGTAATATTAATGACATGAAAACATGGTTTTAAAATATGACATGAACATTGACTTGTGATTATGTTTGTAAACATAATGATGGACATGACACTTAGAAAATATGAGTGTGGCCAACTCGAGGTTGGGTTGAGTTTGTAGCATAAATCTACCCGGAACCGACCGGCTTAACTAGTGGCTACAAACAATAGGACCCAATGTGAGTAGTTGGTCATGTTGTGCTTAAACCCGAGGTTAGACCAAGTTGTGGTGTAAAGCTACCCGGACCCGCCCGGCTTAACTAGTAACCACAACAAGGTCTAATGTGAGAGGTTGGGTGCATTAAATTAATTAATGCCACATGATAGGGTTAAGTCATGGACCACTTGAATACTTAACCAATTAAACACGATGAGTTGATAGGGTTAAGTCATGAACCTTGGGTACACTTAACCAACTTGATGGGGTAGGGTTAACCACATTTAACCCGTTAGAAACCCTAGTTACGTGGTCCTTTTCACCAGTAACCCTCTTGATTGTATCATGATACCCTAGGGACTAGGCTAGGGTGGGGCACGATTACTGGGCTGACATGTAAGCGACCAAAACGACGGCTGAGTAGGTGCACCGGTGTAGGTTCAGGCGGACTATGGTCGTGCACATGGTCCGGAGTTGAAAAAGCAGACACAGTCACCCATAGGTTTAGACTGTGCGCGATTGATTTGTGTCCGTGGTTGGCACCCTAGGGCTTGATACACCCTAGGGTGGACCTAGCACAGTTTGACTACACTTCGTGATTGGGCCGTATGACACCGACACTTGACGAGTTAGGCTTTTAGGAAGCCGATCGACTAGACCGAGTAATTGGACCTTGATTTAGGTCACCTTATGATATTGGGCCAGCTTTGGGCCAAGGGATCATTTCTTGTTTATACTTGACATGGATTGGAATACTAGTACACACCTGGTGCAACTTAACCTTGTATATGCGATGCCACACTTGATCTATCTTGTTAACTTTTCACCATGCTAGTTATCACCCTATGTCTCATCTCTGTTTTACATGTCCAGTTAACTTTATTAGTTTTTATACTAATAGTAGATAGGACTTACCAGTCTTTTGACTGACCCGTTTTCTTTCGCCTCTTTTCTTCCGTTTTCCCCCCAGGTTTGCAGGGTGGGAACACTGGTACCTAGCTTGGATCTTTAGCTGCTTTTCTGGATAGCTCATGTACGGTTTGGACTTGAGCATGCTATGGCTTTATTCTGCTTTGGGGATAGTTTACTTTATGTTATTTCCAGTTTTCAGTTTATGTTTTTTTCTAGACTTTGTTTTGTGGAAAATAATGACTCAGTACTCTGATGTAACTTGACCATGGTTTCGGAATACTAGTTTTATCCGCTGCTTTACTTACTCTGTTTCACTTATATGTTCTATCTTGTGATATCTGCATGCATGTTTACCTCGTTTAACGCCCCTCCAAAGCTAGTGCCCTTGCAAGAGTGGTATTGGCGAAGGTGGGGTGTTACATTTGGTATCAGAGCATAAGGTTTACAAGATTTGAGCAAAAGTGTTTTTAAAACTTACCTTTTTGGAAAACTATTTTCAAAACCAATTAAGTATTTTCCAAAAAAAGTCTAGTTATTTTAAAAGGCTATTCCCCAAATGCCATTAGCACTATCCTTCGTTTCCTCGTTCTAAATCTATCTTTTCCTTTTTCAGTATGGCCGATCTTAACCTTCCCGAGGGAGTGACCATTCCCGGATGGTTCCGGAGGTACTTGGAAGCTAGGGCCAACGATGCGGGCCCAGCAAATACCCCTACCGTAACTGAGGTTCCTCCTCCTCCTCCTCAGCATCCACAAGCAGATTTCGCAAAGGTTTGCAAAGACTTTAAGGTGATGGGTGGCAAGAATTTTGTTGGGAAGGAGACTTTTGTGGAGGCACGAAATTGGTTGAAAGAAACCGAAGATCTCTTCGCTATCTTTGATGTGGAAGACCATAGAAAGGTTTTATTGGCAGCATGGCTATTGAAAGAAGAAGCTGCTTATTGGTGGGAGGTCACCAATGCTACTAGGCCTATAGAGACTTGGGCCGACTTTAGGACGAGATTTGGGCTTAAGTTTCTATCATCAGCTGAGGCGAATCTGCAATTGGAGAAATTTATATCTTTGAAGCAAGGGGACATGACAGTGAGGGAGTATGTGAATAAGTTTAACCAGCTCGCTCGATTCGGTTTGGACATGGTTAATACTCCCTAGAAGAAGGCTTTACGCTTTGCACGAGGGTTGAATGAGCCATTACAAGGTTTATCCCTATCTCATATACCCATGGGGGCCACTTTTGAAGGCCTAGTGGACATGGCATTGCTTCAAGGAGACGATAAGAATGGCAAGAAAGAAGTCAAGCCTAATGAGACTCAAACCAAGAAGACGGACTCCAAGTGGGGAGGAAATCAGAGCAATCAGAACAACAAGAACAACAAGGGCAATAAGGCCAACAACAACAAGGCAAAGGACCCAAGGAAGTGCAACTACTGTGGGATTGTTGGGCACATAGCCAAAGATTGTAGGAAGAAGAAGAGGAAGTTGGGAGAATGCTTTCATTGTGGAGAGACTGGACACTTTAGCAAGGATTGCCCCAAGAAGCAAGGGCAAGGGCAGACTCAGCGTGCAGGACCTTCTGGAGGGCAAGTGCATGCTCTCAACACTGCTCCAGTTCAGGACCGAGGTAGTATTTCTATAGAAAGCCTTGTTTATATTTCTGATTATCCTGTTCGCACCTTATTTGATTCTGGCGCATCGCATAGTTTTATTTCTTCTGATCTTGTTGAAAGTTTGCACCTAAGTACTTGTCTAGTTGAGGATCCCGTTAGTGTTTCAAATCCAATTGGGGGTTCCGCCCATTTATCTATGATTTGTATGGATTTGAGGATTTCTATCTTGACCGTAGAATTCACGTGTAATGCTTATGTTCTCGGATTCACGGGATACGGGTTGATCTTGGGCATGGATTGGTTGTCCAGCTATGGAGCCATTCTCGATTGTGAGCATAGGGTGGTGAGGCTCATGACTCGCCTCGGTAATACCCTAGAAATTTCTTGTAACCCTAGAGGTCCCGTCATGTTATGTTATCTTGAATCTCTTGACTCGTCCATCGATGATCTGCAATCTGTAAGAGTGGTCCGAGACTATCCTGATGTCTTTGAAGAAGTTAAGGGGTTACCCCCTAAACGAGAGATAGATTTCCGCATTTATCTAGTCGATAATGCCAAGCCAGTATCATTGCTCGTTAGGCACATGGCCCCACGTGAAAGAAGGGAGCTCAGTAAGCAAATCAAGGAGTTGCTTGAGAAGAACTTTATTAGGCGAAGCATTTCTGAATGGGGTGCCCCTGTGGTATTCGCTACTAAAGCGGATGGTTCGCTTCGTCTATGTGTTGATTATCGAGAGTTGAACAAGCTGACAAAGAAGAATAGGCACCCGTTACCGAGGATTGATGACCTCTTTGACCAGCTTGTTGGTGCTTCTGTTTTCTCTCAGCTCGATCTAGCCACCGGATTCCATCAGCTTAGAGTGGCTGAGGATAGTATTGATAAGACTGTGTTTAGGACTCCAGATGGATTTTTTGAATGGCTTGTCATGCCATTCGGTTTGACTAATGCACCCGCCTACTTCGTAGATTTGATGAGTAGGGTGTTCAAGGAGTTCCTTAACAAGTTTGTAGTTGTCTTCGTGGATGATATTCTGATTTTCTCAAAGGATGAGGAAGAACATGCTAGTCATCTCAAGGAAGTGATGGATACGCTTAGAGCTCATCAGTTGAAAGCCAAGTTCTCCAAATGCCATTTTTGGAGAAGGGAAGTTCGATTTCTTGGACATATAGTTTCTAAGCAAGGCATAGCCGTGGATCCCGCGAAAGTGGTTGCGGTTCAAGACTGGAAGACTCCTAGGAATGCAACCGAAGTAAGAAGCTTCCTCGGTCTGGCGGGCTACTATAGGAAGTTCATCAGGGACTTCGCTAAGATTTCTGCCCCTCTTAATAGATTGACGAAGAAGAACTTAGTCTTCACATGGGACTTAGAATGTGAGCTTGCTTTTCAAAGGCTCAAGAGGGCCCTAACTACAGCTCCAGTTTTGGCATTACCCGATGGCGGTAAGATGTTT
Source organism: Allium sativum (assembly GCA_030737875.1). Classification (NCBI taxonomy): domain Eukaryota; kingdom Viridiplantae; phylum Streptophyta; class Magnoliopsida; order Asparagales; family Amaryllidaceae; genus Allium; species Allium sativum. The sequence continues at coordinate 538,125,473 of CM060920.1, read as the reverse complement.
ACCATGTACACCGATGCATGTGGCACGGGGTTAGGTGTTGTTCTGATGCAGGAAGGAAGAGTGATATGTTATGGGGGCAGGAAACTTAAAGTTCATGAGAAGAACTATCCCACTCATGATTTGGAGTTGGCGGCAATTGTCTTTGCACTCAAATCTTGGCGCCACTATCTTTTAGGCGAAAGGTTTGAGTTATATACGGATCACAAGTCGCTCAAGTACCTCTTCTCGCAGAAAGATCTGAATCTAAGGCAGCAAAGGTGGATGGAATTCTTGGCATCTTATGACTTCGAGATAGCTTATACCCCTGGCAAGGGTAATGTTGTGGCAGATGCATTAAGCAGAAGTAGGTTGACTTTGAGTCCCTTGTTTGTTGAGATGAGGAGCCTAGAGTTCTTGGCAACCTTTGATTTCACAACAGCTGTTGAGTCGATGACGGGTTCGTTAGCACCCCTTGAGCTTAGACCTATACTTCTTGATCAAGTTGGGGCTTCGCAGAAAGGAGACCCGCAGATTGTCGAGGTCATGGACAAGTTGATTCGTGGTGAGACGTCTAGTCACCTAGCTAGATATACTATTGATGATAAGGGTTGGCTAAGGCGTGATGGAAGGCTATGCGTTCCACAAGTAGGAGACTTGGTGCATAAAGTTCTCGAAGAAGCACATCACTCGAAGATGACTATACATCCTGGAGGAGATAAGATGTATAGGGACATGAAGCGCATTTTCTTTTGGGCTGGAATGAAGAAAGATGTGGCAGAGTATGTTTCAAAGTGCATGGTGTGCCAACAAGTGAAAGCCGAGTCGAAGAAACCCGGAGGGCTATTACATCCATTGGAGGTCCCGCAATGGAAGTGGGAGAGTATTTCTATGGATTTTGTGGATGGATTGCCTAAGTCAAGGAAAGGGAACACGAGCATATGGGTCATAGTTGACAGACTTACGAAGAGTGCTCACTTCATTCCAGTAAAGAGCAAGAGGACCGCATCATGGCTAGCATCTATTTATCTCCGAGAGATAGTGCGGTTGCATGGAGTTCCTTCTAGCATAGTCAGTGATCGTGACCCAATCTTCACTAGCCAGTTCTGGAATAGTTTGCAAGAAGCGATGGGTACGCGATTGAATCTGAGTATAGCCTATCACCCCCAGACGGATGGCCGAACCGAAAGGATGAATAGAGTGCTAGAAGATCTTTTGAGGCTTTGTGTTCTTGACTTTGGTGGTACTTGGGAAGACCACCTCCCCCTTGTAGAGTTTGCTTATAATAATAGCTATCAAGCTAGCATAAGGATGGCACCATTTGAAGCTTTGTATGAGAGGCCATGCATGTCACCATCTTGTTGGTGGGAGACTACGGATAGGCTTATACTTGGGCCCGATATGATACGGGACACATCCGAGAAAGTTGAATTGGTGAGAAGACGGATGAAAGCGGCCCAAGACAGACAGAAATCCTATGCTGACAAGCGAAGGACAGATTTGGAATTCGAAGTGGGAGACATGGTTTTCGTGAAGGTTTCTCCTTTGCGCAATGTGGTTCGTTTTGGAGCAGTTGGGAAGCTGGCACCAAGGTTCGTAGGACCCTTCCCTATCATAGAGAGAATTGGAAAGATGGCCTATAAGGTGGAATTGCCCGAGAAGCTAGCCAGAGTGCATAATGTCTTTCATGTCTCGCATCTCCGAAAGTGCCTACATGAGTCCGCTGAGGTGGTTGAACCAAGCATTCTTGAAGACATGGAGGTAGAGAAAGAGGCAACCTTGAGGAGAGCTCTGATTCGTATCTTGGGAACAGAGATCAAGAAGCTAAGAAAGCGAGAAGTCAAATTGTTGAAAGTACAGTGGAGTGAAGCCGAAGAGGATGCAACTTGGGAAACCGAGGAGAAGATGCGTGGGCTTTATCCATTTATTTTTTAGGGTACATTCTCGACCTCTTTTCCTTTTACATGTCTTCCTTTTTGCCATCCATGTTTATCCTGTTTATCTTGTTATCTCGTTAACCTTGTCATGAGAACGTTAAGTAGAAACCCTTTGGATGAAACATGTATTTGAAACATGTTATGCTTGATGTTTGCAAGTGGTTGCAAGTGTTTGCAAGTGGATACTCGTGGATGCATGATACACATTAGGCACTAAGATCGGCTCACACACTTTCATATTGCATATGCATGAGTGCTGATACTTATTCATGGATGAAACCTATTATGCTATCACGTGGATGTTGCATATGGATGAATGTTATGTGCACTCATGTAGAGATTATAAAATATGTTAGGAATTTGCATACATATGGACACATTTCACCAACATACTTTGCATTAAGGAGGTTTACTGAATCAGTAACCGCCTGATTTTCGCATTAGATAAGTACATATACACACACCTTTGCATATAATCATATAGCATTTAGAAGTAGTTAAGGATATTGACTGCACGTGGATGATGTTTTGAGTAGATGTATGATGGATGGTAGGATGCGTTCTTCCTAACTTAGAGATTTCGGGGACGAAATCCTTTAAGATGGGGAGGATGTAACAACCCATATTTTGAATAACAAGTTATAACATAAATCAAGGCAAAATTAAATGATAAAATCTGAATCAGGGGAAACGGGCTATGCCATTGCATTCGTCTCGGAAAAATACGCGAAATAGAGTCCGAGTTTTCGAAAATCAGAGTCCGTATGACCAAGTTATGGCCCGTCGAAGTTTTCAGAAAATTTCAAATTCAAATTTGAATTCAGAAATTCAAATTCAGCTAGGGCCGGGCAGGCGGGAAAAATTCCAGCCACCCCAAGTCGACTGGGGAGTCGACACACCCCAGGCTGTGTCGACTGCCCAGTCGACACCCCTATCGACTTGGGTGGTCGGCCAGTCCAGCCTGGGTGCACCTGACTTGTTTCTCAAGACATGTTTGGAGGCTAGTGACGTGAATTGATGGCCCAGATCTGAATTAGGGTTAATCCTATGGCCTAAACTAACCTAATCTTCTATAAAAGGACCCTAATACCTAGCCTAAATCATCATAAATCAATCCTACAACTAAACTATGCCAAAATGTTTAATCATGGCCTCCACCCTCTTGTCATAGCCTCCATCTTCATTCATATGAGAGTTCCTAAGCTTGTTTGAGAGTTCCAAAGCTTGATTCAAGGGCAAAGTTCAATCTTTCTTCATTAAAACAAGGATCTTTCTTCATATAATCAAAGGAGCTTCTTGGAGCTTGTACCCATTTGGGGTTTTTAGAGTTGTTAGTGGCTTCGTCTCAATCTTATTTATATTTTATAAGTCTTCATAACATTGTAAGCCCTATACTACTCTTAGATTCTAACTATGAAGTTAAATATGACATGTTGCAAGTTTGAGTTTGGGCCTAAGTATGATTTGTGCTTTGATTCTATCATGTTATGCATAGATTTATTCTATACATGTTTGTAAAGCTATCACCTTGACTTTGTGCATAGAAAGCTATGAGCTTTGATTCTATCATGTTATGCATAAATTTATTCTATGCATGTTTGTAAAGCTATCACCTTGACCTTGTGGGCTAAAAGCTATAAGCTTTATGTTGAAATGTTGCATTATGCAACATGAGAACTCTCATAACCTTTATGATAACTTGCATATAATGTTATATGCGAACTTCTAATCATCATTCTATGTCATCTAGGACCATGCATCACCTATTCGCTAAGTTTGAATGTTATGCATGTTTTGAGGCGTGTAATGTAACATGCAAGTTAAATGAACATATTTATGCCCCATATGCCACCATGTTTAACTTGTGGCCAACCTTATTACCTTATGCCCTTTTTGTCATGCTTTTGCCAAGTTCCCTCTATGTTATGCGAAACGTACATGCGATGGGAATGCGTTGGGTTTGGGTAATATTAATGACATGAAAACATGGTTTTAAAATATGACATGAACATTGACTTGTGATTATGTTTGTAAACATAATGATGGACATGACACTTAGAAAATATGAGTGTGGCCAACTCGAGGTTGGGTTGAGTTTGTAGCATAAATCTACCCGGAACCGACCGGCTTAACTAGTGGCTACAAACAATAGGACCCAATGTGAGTAGTTGGTCATGTTGTGCTTAAACCCGAGGTTAGACCAAGTTGTGGTGTAAAGCTACCCGGACCCGCCCGGCTTAACTAGTAACCACAACAAGGTCTAATGTGAGAGGTTGGGTGCATTAAATTAATTAATGCCATATGATAGGGTTAAGTCATGGACCACTTGAATACTTAACCAATTAAACACGATGGGTTGATAGGGTTAAGTCATGAACCTTGGGTACACTTAACCAACTTGATGGGGTAGGGTTAACCACATTTAACCCGTTAGAAACCCTAGTTACGTGGACCTTTTCACCAGTAACCCTCTTTATTGTATCATGATACCCTAGGGACTAGGCTAGGGTGGGGCACGATTACTGGGCTGACATGTAAGCGACCAAAACGACGGCTGAGTAGGCGCGCCGGTGTAGGTTCAGGCGGACTATGGTCGTGCACATGGTCCGGAGTTGAAAAAGCAGACACGGACACCCGTAGGTTTAGACTGTGCGCGCTTGATTTGTGTCCGTGGTTGGCACCCTAGGGCTTGATACACCCTAGGGTGGACCTAGCACAGTTTGACTACACTTCGTGATTGGGCCGTATGACACCGACACTTGACGAGTTAGGCTTTTAGGGAGCCGATCGACTAGACCGAGTAATTGGACCTGGATTTAGGTCACCTCATGATATTGGGCCAGCTTTGGGCCAAGGGATCATTTCTTGTTTATACTTGACATGGATTGGAATACTAGTACACACCTGGTGCAACTTAACCTTGTATATGCGATGCCACACTTGATCTATCTTGTTAACTTTTCACCATGCCAGTTATCACCCTTTGTCTCATCTCTGTTTTACATGTCCAGTTAACTTTATTAGTTTTTATACTAATAGTAGATAGGACTTACCAGTCTTTTGACTGACCCGTTTTCTTTCGCCTCTTTTCTTCCGTTTTCCCCCCCAGGTTTGCAGGGTGGGAACACTGGTACCTAGCTTGGATCTTTAGCTGCTTTTCTGGATAGCTCATGTACGGTTTGGACTTGAGCATGCTATGGCTTTATTCTGCTTTGGGGATAGTTTACTTTATGTTATTTCCAGTTTTCAGTTTATGTTTTTTTCTAGACTTTGTTTTGTGGATAATAATGACTCAGTACTCTGATGTAACTTGACTATGGTTTTGGAATACTAGTTTTATCCGCTGCTTTACTTACTCTGTTTCACTTATATGTTCTGTCTTGTGATATCTGCATGCATTTTTACCTCGTTTAACGCCCCTCCAAAGCTAGTGCCCTTGCAAGAGTGGTATTGGCGGAGGTGGGATGTTACAGTTTGGCTGGGTGCTTAGAAGCTGCATTGAGTTTGTGTTTTATTTTGTATGGTATGTGTTTAGATTTGTGTAACACCCCACATCCGTTAGTGTCACTCACAAAGGGAATGCACTAAGTTCTGTGGAGCATTTAGGGTAAAAGATGTAGATAAATTACAAGACAGACAGAAATTAAACAGCGGAAAATAAAACTTTGCTTTATTGATAAAATAGTTTGTACAAAGATTTCTTTACAATATCAGAGTGTCATCTGTCTTACAAAATAAAGAAGCATAAAAATACATTTATATTCCCCAGTGTAGCAAGAACCAGCCATAGCATCTGAAAAGAGAATCCAAGCAAAACTTCGACAAATCTTCAAGCTGGGAAAGAGTGACAGTCCAACTTAACCTGAGCTATACTACTCCCTCCTCTACTACCTGGGGGGGGACGGAAGAAAAGAAGACGAAAGAAAAACAGAGTCAGACATAAAGCCTGAGTAAGTTCAGTAACTTCTAGCATGTGAACATGGAAAAACAAACGACATGAATTAACTGAATCCAAGATTACACCATGACCATAGGGTCAGCAAGATTGGACAAGATAATCACAAGATATGCTAAGATAAGATAAACTGGATATGCTCTAATACTTTCGCCGCTTCGCTATTTCCTTGTTATATTGGTTTCTATATCTCTGCACTACCTAACTAGTGTTCCAACTAGTAACGATAACGTGATCCCAACCCCTGTAGTTTCCATTGCCTTTAGGCATACATTTATTATTTATTACCTAGATCTAATCTAGGGTTTTCTATCAAGTGCTTTCTAGATTTAACTAGAGTTTACACTATCTGCTGAACGCTTCTCGAATTCAGGGTTTATGCCACCTAGTCCAACTAGGGATTACGCTACCTGACGAACGATGTCCCCAAGTCTAGGACACACTACCTAGAGTGGTATATGTTCCTATACTTCCCCATGCATGTATCGCGAATCGTTATCGCTTGTCTAGATGCACATGTCCTGTAATGTGTCGTCCAAGTCCTGTGACAGGGCAAATCAAGGAATACAGAACTCGGTCGGGAGCTTTCAGATATCTGCCGATGCAGATGATAAGGTCTGTTTTATTCCAGTGGCTATGGTCCCACTTGACCCCTCCCTCAACTAATGAAAGGCACACCTTGTAAAATGAGAACTATACGCCGGGCCCCGGTGCCCCACTATCCTATGGCCATCCTCACCCATAACTAGATAGAAAGTATATGGTCTTTTGGAGTTCTCCGCCTTTCCGCTTCACGTATCTCGATTGACTCAAGATGGATGGTAGACGACGAGTCCCTATCACAGGGCTACCGTTTGCTCGCCGAATCACGCCGGTCCATCCTAGTCTTTAGGTTGCCATGTATTACAACCAAGGCATACCCCTGGTTCTTCTACGCAGACCTTAACCTCTGTGGGGCCAAGCGGATCATCTGTAGCCTCACAGAGGGATACCAAGAGTACCCTCACGTCCCCTCGAAGCCTCGGGCTTCGTAACCCAATTCGTTGGAGCCTTCTTTTTAACCAGACGGACGTTCGCTCCTCCTCGTGTTATACTAAGAATTACTACTTAGTTTTGTCAACTAAGGTTTACCACTTAGTTTTGTCAACTAAGGTTTACCACTTAGTTTCCAGAATCGTTGTTTTCTTAACTAAGGTTTACTACTTAGCTCCTTTTAACTAAGGTTTACTACTTATTTCTCTTTCCCGTCAATTTGGATTGGTTAAGTGTCATTAGTCAATTCAAACTAACTTAACCCTCTTCATTTATCCTGTTAAGCTGGTTAAGTTTCATCAGCAATTCACGTTGACTTAACCCTACCACAAACCAAGTTATATTGGTTAAATATTTCTTATTACTTAACCCTACCCCTTCATCCTGTATTGGTTAAGTGTTCCTTTTTAACTTAACCTTGCCCGTCTGTTTTAACTAACATGTTATTAATGGTTAAGTATTATCCCTTCATGTTTTTGACTTAACCTCATTTCTTTATCACAACCTGATGGTTAAGTGTTCAGGTTAACTTAACCCTACGGTCTAGCCCAGCTAACATATCAAAATTGGCTAAGCGTATTAGATTTTTCTTAACCCCAACCTCTAGTCTAGTTAACATATTAATTTGGCTAAGTGTATTAACTTTACTTAACCCCTACAAGTCTCGTTTTGCTACCTTGAGTTTGGTTAAGTGTCTCTATGGACTTAGCCCTCCCATTCTAGCTTAACTGTGTTAAGTTGGTTCAGTGTTCCTATGGACTTAACCCTCCCATTCTAGCTTAACTGTGTTAAGTTGGTTAAGTGTTCCTATGGACTTAACCCTCCCATTCTAACTTAACTGTGTTAAGTGTCAGTCTGAACCTAACCCCACCCATCAGTCTAGTTATCATGTTGAACTGGCTAAGTGTCTTAGTTAACTTAACCCTACCATTCTTGTTCTAGCTTTAAATAAATAAATTAAAGCCGCTACCACTCACATTAGACAGGTATTGTTGCGACTAGTGGATGTGCCGGTTGGTTCCGGGCAGGTTTACATCGCAACTCAGTCTAACCTCGGGCTAGGCATATTCGTGTTTTTTAAGTTCAAAGGGTTTCAATTTATTTTCAAATCAAGTTTTGAAAGTAACCATCCCGTTCGTCGGATCAGTTAGGGATAGCCAGGGAGAGCAGGAAACTTGTATTTTCCAAACCCAAGCCTATACACTATCCTCTCTGTCACCCTAGAACTTTCTGGTGTGTCATTAAAAGAGATGTCGTTAATAAACCTTTAATTTTTCTAAATTTATATTTCCTCATTCAGGCCAAATTCTATAAGTAAATTATTTCTAATTTACTTATTTCCTAATTACTCTTTTAATGTAAATTGTCTACATTCATTCTTATGGCCCATTTCCCCTTCTAAATCATATTTATGCTTTTTGGTATGTGGACTATACCAAATTAAGTGTCACTAACCATGATTTTGCTAAACCTGCCAATTACTCCCAATTATGGCCAATTTCACATTTATGCCAATATACTTACCGTGCCAAATTAGCTAATCCAATTCCGATTCAACATTCTAATTCTAGACTTATTACTTTAGTTCACTATTCATGTAAATGCTAGATTTACACGTCAATACTAGATTCAAATTACACATCTTATAATTCATGTCAAATTTATCCAATTTGCATTTCTATGAACATGCCATAATACATTTTCCCAATTTATGCCAATTTCCAAGTTAAACTACGTTTTTAGTAAATTTCATATTTTGCCCAAACCGCATTCCCACCGTTCGTATAATCGTGATTCAGTCTAGATTATAAACAAAGCTAGGTTCGAAGAAAATAGGGAATGAACCAAAGATGCTATGAAAAAGATAGACATACTAACTGGCATAAAAAGGGTTGAATAACGACGTTGGTTCAAAAACATGGGTAGACCTAACTTAATAGGTAAATTCCCAAGGTAGAAAACCAAGAATAGACAGAATAGAGACGTAGGTTGAAGAACATGGGTAGACCTAACTTAATAGGTAAATTCCCAAGGTCTAAAACCAAAGATAACCAAGAATAGACAGGATAGATGATCGGGTTTAGACCCAATTTCATAGTCACAAAACTTAAGCAACACTTTCCTAGTCATGAATCACAGGTGTTTAATCACAGATGTCCTTGTTATGTCATAGGCAATAGTTTATATTTCCTAATCAAAGGCATAGGCTTAGCCAAGGAAATAATCCTCATAGTCACAGTCACAGTCATAGGCAATGTTCATAGTCATAGGCAATGTCCATAGTCATAGGCAATGTTCATAGTCATAGGCAAATGTTCATAGTCATGGGCATATGGTTTTAAGGTCCATAGTTTCATAGTCACGGTCTTATTTGTCCTCGAATCATAACAGTTCTTAATTAGGTTCAAGAGTATAGGCACTGATTCGAATAGAGAGAGATTTGGCATATTCTTTTATTCCTTTAATTTCATGTAACGAATAGAGAAAAACGTTCAAATCTAGAAATAACCGACTTACAAAGATTAGATTAGAATAGAAAGGAGGCATTGCTATGATTCGTGCGACGTTTAGCCTTTAATCCTTATCTTGCAGCTTTGAATCTCTTCTAGACAACTTGAGCAGCATAGCCTTGTCTTGGATTTTCGTGTTATCTTCTTATTTTTATTTATTTATATATTTTCTCAGAGGCAGCATAAGGATAGAAAAGAATTGTGAATAGAGAAGAAGACCAGGGATGTTTATATAGTGTTAGGCGGACGAACCTGGTCAGAAAACGGGACCAAATACATCAGAACGAACCAGGTGCAAAAAACTGAAAAAAACGGGGACGTCGACCCCCAGGTCGACTACGCAGTCGACCTGGGTGCCTTGGGTGGGAAAATTCCCGCCCAGCCCAATCTGGGTCTGTTTCGAATTTCGAACTCGTTTTTCTGAATTGTTTTGAAATTTGAACTTTGCTGAATCTTCCGGAGGCCATATCTTCCTCATACGGACTCCGATTTACGCAAACTCGGACTCGTTTTCATGCAGAATTCCGAGACGAACGCAATAGCGCAGCCCGTTTCCCTTGATTTTGATTTTAACTTTTAATTCTTCCTTGATTTGTGAATCTTAGCGTTACAGAATTACGGGGTGTTACAATTTGTGTGTTGTGTGTCATATATATACATATATGTTGTCCTGTTGTGTAGTGCGTGTTAATTTTATTTAAAAATACATATATATGTTATAGTTTACTCTGTATGTGTGTGTGTATATATATATATATGGAAATATATATCATTACAACAAAAATGCTTTTCCATAACTATATTTTTACAACAGTCAGTAAATGTCAGTTGTAATAAAAAAATTACGACTCTTTTTCATAAAAAGTTGTAACTTTGTCTATTGTGCATATTTTAGATAAAATTAGATGTCTAAAAAACAAGCGCCAGCTGAAATTTTGGCGGGCTAACCATTACATTTTACTGTGTCCGCCTTACGCTTAATTAAAGTTTTCCCTATCACTTCCTCATTCCCAAATCCTTCATCACTCAATTTAGCCTAGGGTTTCACTAAATCACTTAGGTTTCCGCATATTGCGGCATTTTAGATTTAGGAATTAGGGGGATTGCGAGAGCAGCATGCTGCCTAGATAATAAATCCACCATTTAAAACGCGAACAAGAATTATTCCTCAATCCATCGAGTTGAGTCTGAATATTCAGAGAAATAACTTGAGCCAAATATGGATGAAATATTTTTCCTAGAGGAGCGATCGAAGTCGAAAAGTTGTTCCTTTCCTTCCTTAACGGTAATTATTTTCTTATAAAAACGCCTATCTTTTATATTTAAGAATCCATCTTGCTGTTATGGCGGCTTCTTTTTGGAGTTCTTTTAATTGAGCCGGCCCATAATATAGAGTGACCCTCCTCTTGTTACTGCTGCTTCTTTTCAGAATTACATTCCTACTACTCTCTTTTTTGTACTTTACAGAATTAGATTACGTAGTTCTTTTTTTTTTTTTTGAAGAATACATATTGGTGATCATTTGGATGAGTTGAATTGTAATGGTAACGGTAATGATAAACTTGGGATGATTGGAGGTAATGAAGCTATCAAATTGCGTGTGGCTTAGTTGTCAATGTTGGTGGCATAAGGAGTGCTTGTCTAAATGCCTATTCCAAAAATCCCCTTTCTATCATTAGAATTCTGATTCCGATCATAATGTCCAACACCTTATAGGACTACTCTTGTGGCTCTTATTAATAGGATGTTTGGATTTTCACAAATATGAAAAAGGGATGAAAAAAGGATGAGTAAGAATAAAAACATGGCATTTTTTATTTACATCTTTTCAAGAGAAATCATGACATTTTGAAGTCTGTACTTTTTTAATTTGTCTTTGTTATTTTTTCATGATGGATATGACAATAGAGACGTGGTGAATTGGTTAAGTAATTTGATGTTGATCTCGTATACTATTTTTCAGTGGTTCTCTCCTTCTAGCAATTGCTGTTGTACGCTAAAGTTAGTTAATTTGGGCCATTTCCTCTTATTGCTTCTTATAACTTTGACTCAATGGCCTAAATTTGAGTACTAAGAATGTTGTATTTCTGCTTAACATTCTTCCATCTGAAAAAAGAATTCAAAGTTGGTTTCCAAAACGATTATAACAATTGTAAACGAATAAGAACATCATTTTCCAAGTAATAGCCAAATAATACAAGACTGTTAACTTTTGGATTTCCAGCTTTTGACTGGGTATCCTACCTCATCCTTAAGTTCAAGTCCTTGAGAATTATAGTTTAAAAAATTGAGTTAAAATGACAGTTAATGAGGTAAACTACGCTATTTATAGCACTATATGCGTTGATGAAATATTTTGATGAAACCGCTAGAGATTTCTCACCTTTTTATTCTTGAACCACGGAAACACCATATTACCCATGATGATTTGTAATGGCAATATTATGTTTGTTTAGATTCACTTACAATGGTAATATTTTTTGTTGTGGCTGCCACATACAGATTGAGCTGATTTGTGCCTTGTGCTTGTGTTTACACACTAGTTCTTAATGAATGAATTCACAGTAACACCTACATTTCACTAATTTCGTGCTCTTTTTCTTTGTCGTTTTTATCAAGTGGGAAGAGAAAGCATGGATCTATCTACAATATTGTATAGGAGCTTGTATATAATAAAGGGTAAAGGACCAAAGATGGTATACAACGTACAAACAGGTATGTGTTTCCAAAATTAAATATATAGTTGCTAATTAAATAAGACAAATTCTTGTCTCACAGACTTAAATACACATTATTGTTATTTTTATGCTCAAATGAAGCATGCTAAGGGCACACCAAGGGTTTAGTTTTTGACTGGTTTAGATTTGGTTTACTTTTTTAGGCCTTGAGCGAGCTTTATGACGAGTTCCTTGATAATCTGCCTGCATATAGCCAGGCTTCTCAATTGTTTGTTAATGCTACTACAGATGAGCGTAACCTCTCTGGACAGTTCTCTTATTGCTGCTAATCAAGTTCGGTCAGAATCATGTTTGATTGATGCCATTGATCTTGTGTATCCTGTTGAAGTGCTGGACTGTTACTGCGAAATACCCACCATCCATCTTATATTGTTCAACAATTCTAAACCAATCTGTCGATGCATGTTTGATTACTAAGTTAGGGGTCATACCAAAAACTCTACTCCTAAACGAATTTTTCACACCCCAAATCATAATCCATTCACCATAAAAGCAGGAAGCATGATGGAGATTTTCCATTGCACTGAACAACTTTGATCCGTGTTGATTTGTAAGTTGCTAACCTTATAAACATAACTTTAGATTGTTTTATTGGATATATGTATTGTGTTTTGTAAGCGTATTATGTAAAAAAAATGATAAGAGTTTGAAAATATTAATAAATTGTTTTGGATCATGTTTTAAAGTTCATTTGATATCTTAAGTTTTGTAGATAATATGTTCTGGAATGAATTCTTTTATCAGTAATATACTAATATGTATATAATTTGTGGATATATTACAATTATAAAATAATAGTTATAATAAAATACATCATAACGGTTATAAAAAGTTATAAAAAATATAAAAACAATGATGCATAATAGTTGTAATGATGTTTATTACTACCGTGAAAAGGAGTTGTAAAATATAGATATCACAACGGTGTAGCAACGGTGCAAAACAGTTGTAAAAGAATTTAGTCTATTACAACTTCTTATTACACGACGGTTACGCCATCGTTGTAAAAATTATATTACAACGGTTTTCCACCGTTGTAATATGGTCAATTTTTTGTAGTGTATATGTATAGTATTTCGTAAAAGATTTGTTGTGTTTATTTTTGCTGAGTTGGGGTAGGTGTTGTGTTTTGAAAACCGTTCCAAAATACCAATAGCCGTATTGATCCACCGAGAAGTTTCCCACCTCCTTTTATAAAAATAATAATATAGTGATTATCGAGTTTGAATCCATTCCGATTTGTGTTTGGATATCGTCGTTTCATTTTACGTCCATTCGTTTGTCGTCTCCATTCAGTGCCACGAAAGATGAGTTTATCTTATACTTAACTTACATTTTTCATGGTTGTTAAATTCAACATAAAAAAATTATTGTGAAATATGTAGGACTACGAGTAGAAATCATTTTGTTTTTTTATACACTTTTCATATATAACACGACATATATATGATACGTAGGTGTTCAGATGGTAAATGATTTATAATGTGATGATATTGATGCTATGGGGTAATTTATTTTGTTTATTTATGTTGCTGATTTCCTTATTTTTAGGAAAAATCTCTATGGATTGAAATGATACATACCTGAACGTACATTTGATTGGGGAAAATTAGTTATGGCTTGAAATGATAGACCTGAGCAACTTTTATTTGGGATTGCGGGTTGAAATGATATATACCCGTAAAATTTTAATTTGTCGATTCAAATGATAAATATCCGTAGCACTTGATCATAGGGTAGAAAACTATATACGGACACTGTTGGTCATGTTTTCAAAGTAAAGTGATTTCGATTTTTTTAAACAATAACTTAATATTATATATATATGTGTGTGTGTGTGTGTGTGTCAAATTTAAAGACTTTAAAACCTTAATTTTGTAAATTTAAATTATATGTTTTAAAAGTGATTTTATGAGTAAATATGGATTTAAATATGTATTTAAGATTTCACTTATAATTTATTTTAAAACCGTATTATCTAACAAAGATAATAATATAAGCATTTTAAACCTTAATTTAATATATTATAATAACAAATTTTAAAAACCTATTTATAAATTATTATAAACTTATATATGTATATAAATCTATTTTCAAATTAAATTTAATATTATAAAATTTTAATAATAAGCTTATAGATAAGGTAAGGTTTCGTGATTTAAATTTAATATTTAATTGTAAATAATGGTATTTGATTTTATATGAACTTATATAAGATATGAATTTGAATTGGTTTAAATATGAACTTTTATTATAAATGAAATTGAATTGAGTAAATTGACTTTATCTATTTGAGTTTCTAAATTGAATAAAATGAATTTGAATATATATTTGATATAAAAATGAATTCGATTATAAAGTGATTGAATGTGAATTTTGAATATACCAATTGTTTATGTATGGAATTGATTATATAAATCGGTTTGATATGAATTAAGAAATTTTATAAACTGAATTTGTAAAAATGATTTTAAGCATATGATTAGAATTTATAAATGATGATTTTGAATTGTACAGTTTGAAATTTATAAGACGATATGAATTGTTTGAGTTGAAAGATAAGATTTGATTTGTAGAAATTGAATTTGAACAAAAATGACTTTTTTGAATCCACAATAAATTAAATTTAAGAAATATGGTTTAAAGTATTATATTTGAAATTTTGGAGAGGAGGAAAAATTGAATGAAGGCGGTAGTTATGAAGAGCAAATTCTCAGTACCCAAAATCACCTATTTCCCCGTTCCCAACCAATCAAGACTCTTTTTTTAAAACCTTTTTGCAACTAAGTCAGAGACATAAAGAGGGATTAATTGCAAAAAGGTGGAATTCAGGGGCTCTGATTGGTTAGAGATAGGTGGATAGAGAATTTTGGGTACATGGGATTTGATTTGGCAGCTAAGGGGGAAGGATGATTCGGCCAGAAGCGCCATGATTTCTAGTTATTTTTCTGTGGGTCACTGAAATATCTGAGCATAACTGTGAAAGTTTTGCTCCCAGGGTTGTGGTTTTGTGTCAGGATTTAGCGTTAGCAAGCATTGGTCGCTTTTCTTAACCAGCGCCAGCCATCACTAGCTTCAGTCGCTTTGCACACTAATATCTATAGGGACATAGAGATCAACACTAATCTGATAACATGACGGATTGGAGGACCTTCTTTTTGGGATAACCCTATTTGTGGCTTGCGCTTTTCCTAACAAAATTTCAAGACGATATTTTTCTCCTTTTAATAAAATCATGAATCTTTTCATAATACAATTATTTTCTGTCTCTGATGAATCTTTTCCAATGCCGTTATGTCGGACAATTTAACAAATGACATATGCACAAATTTTTGCGGATAAATTTTTTAAATTAAAGCAAATTGTACTTAGAGCATCTCCAACCCATACATGACGTATTGTCATCTAAAATATGTGTACACATTGTCAAGCGGATGTGAAAGCACTTAACATTTGTGAGTTATGTTTTTTGTCCAATGAAAAAGTGTAGATACACAAAAAATTACATAGGTGTGATTTTCTTATAATTAAAAGAAATAATATGTAGGTTAAAACCCAGTAGTGGAGAGAGAGAAAACGATGTGTCATGTGGAATTGAATGTGTAGAACTAGACATTGAAGAAGACAATGTCAAGTAAATTTGCAATTAAACATCAACAAAATAGATCAGCATTGGGGAAAAAAATTTAATAGAAAATGTTAAATAATGATGTGGCATGCAAATTGCAATGAATTAACACTATGGTTGAAGATGCTCTTGTTTGTACAAGTTCAAACATTTTGATTTGTTAAACACACCAAAAAACCAGACCTTCGTCCTAAATGATTTTTCTATTACTTCCATTCAAAACCACTCCAATGGTTCTTGGAATGGCTAGAAACAATTATATTATGTAGCTTTCATGGCATCACAATACGAATTTGTATGATAGTGCATGTACCCTTTCTTTCCGTTGACAAGAGGTATAAACACCATTTAAAACCTGTTACATTAACATTTTTAAAAATATGGTTTGGCAACACTCCCTTATTGAAATATAACTAAAAGAAATATTTGGTCCAACCTTAAACTCAGAAAAGACAGGGAACTGTATTACCAATAAGTCAACAAATTTTCTCAAAAGTTGTTGGTGCATGTTTCAACAATGGACCAAAACTATTCTCTTTATTACTCCATATATTTATGAGAACTGTCGTCCAATAGCTAATTTTTATTTCACGATGTACTCTAGCATATCCAATTTAGATGTCATTTGTTCGTTGCTTTGGCGTCGAATATCATCGCCTCATTGTTCATCCGTTTGTTGGTAACCGTGAAAGATACATACAATAATTGTTTCTAGCAGCTCCGCAAACCACTGGAGTAATAGAAAAATCATTTAGGCGCGCGACAGTTTCGGAGAGCAAATCCTTTCTACCCAAAATCCTCTATCTCCTATACCAAACCAATAAGGACTTTCTAATT